>CM062573.1:39373935-41773935 GCA_031468815.1 Morus bassanus | reverse complement strand
TATCTTGCTTTATCTATTGGAAACTAATATTCTCAGTTTAATTTGAATCCCATCTCTTTAAGTAGGAGTAACTTACCAAGTCACTAAGATCAAATCGTCAAACTCCTTTGCTTCCCAAAACCAACATTGACATGTCAGATCATGTAATGAAATCCTCTTTGCCTCATATAGAGGCTGATATATGAACTACAGGGAAAAAATAACAAGCTGATACATTGATGCTAGTGGAAAGTGCCTAACAAGGCTGGAGTTTCTATTAAAACTATTTGAACCCTGATATTCATTATTCTGCTCCTTCCACCTGGAAGGAGACAAGACCTGCTTTGCAGCTGAAAAGAAATTCTGCTCATTTACAGAGCCTTAGATCTTGATGTTGGTTTTTAAAGATTTCTTCTTCCCTCAAATCAAGTTGTGAGCTTCCATTTTTGTAGTAGCTGCTTTAGTAAAAGCTTGATTTAATTGTACCTATACCTTTCCATGTGATGTGATTGGCCTTTCATGCTAAGATATGACAGCCACACCCAATCACATGAAACTCCATTTTCCAATTAAAGGCAATCCAGTTATAAAATGTCTTTCAAAGAACTCTCAGTGCAAAAAAAAAAAAAAAAAAAGAAAGAAAAAATATGTATACATATATGTACATATATAGATTTATATCTATATAAATCTATATATGTACACAATTACTAAATCTAGATGTTCACAATTACTAGTTTAAGGATCCCTGTTAGCCAATAAATTTCGAGTCCTCCCTACTTCCAGTGTACCCAAAGAAACAAATTTTAAAGAATTCCTGTTACCTGAAGACAGTTCTTAGGAAAAATTCACCCACCCCTTAACAAATTAGGCAAGATGGAAAATCCACTGCAGGCTTGAGGCTACCACTAGTGGAATTTTCTACCATGTAAGAAACAAATTCCTTTTCTTATTCTCTGGGGAAGAAGGGCCATATTGTCGGTGATGACATAGTGCTGAGGGCATTTTTTACAAGGTGGAAAGAGCCTTTAACTGTGTCATTCTCTACTCAGGAGGAAATCAATGCACTTTCCAGAGCCAGAGCCATGTACAATGAATTCAGAGTGGCAGTACAACCTGAGATACATTACAACTGCTACCCAGCGAGGTAAAAGTGTTTTGCCAGCCTTATCTGCTGTTCTGCTGCTGGATGAAACACAGTGTAACTCCTGAAGCTTTGTTCCATTTTTTGGTTTGTTTGGTTTTGTTTTTTGGTTTGTTTTTTTTTTTTTTTTTGGGGGGGTGGGTGTTGAAAATTTTGGTGCAGCATTGTTATATTGGGTTTCTAAATAAGCTTCCAGGTGTTACATGTGCTAGAAGGAAGGAACAATTTATAGCAATAAAACTATGTACATCAGTGACAGTAAGCTCAGGACTTAGAGGAGGGGATTACGCAAAGCAGCTGAGCTAAGGAATGTCTCACCACTGCTGAAAAAGAAAGGCTTTACTTCCTGTCCCTCTGCTCAGCCACATGGTTCCACCCCAGTGACAGTTTTGGGAGGCACCAGACATTTCTATGAGTCGATTCAACTCAGCAACCCAGCAAGCTTCTCTTGGTTAGCTGAGCATCTCTGGGTTAGCCTCTTGCTAGGTCAGTAAACTAGACAGATATATGGAGAGATCTAGCATGAAAGATGGGGATAGGAAAACATTCCTCTTGAAGGATTAGAATGCATCTGACAAGTGGCTGGGGGGAAGCCACATTACCCTTTTGTAACAGGGACCTTGACAGATCAGCACACCCTGCCTCATCACCAGCTCTTGCTGCAAGCACAGCCAAAACCAAATGAATGTGTAACAGTTTCTAATACTTTCTGACTGGACTTAGACCTTTACAAATCTCATAGAAAAAAACAGGCTTGAAAAAACTATCTATTTTGAAGTGCTGGAATTTTCTAACTGAGCCACACTGCTTGCTCCTCTGAACCTCTTACAACCACCTATTTAGCCACATCGCTAAAAGCAATGCTTTTACCTATTGTTATCTGAAAGTGCTACCTTTAAAAGTGGAACGATGACAGTGTACAGAACCTGGTGATTATTTTTCCTTTAAGGCAGGAACATGATGCCTTAATGTTATAATTAGGCTATAGTGAGAAGTCAAGAGTCCAGCAAAAAGCCCTACTATCTCTAGTTCCCCTGTTCAGCAGCACAGCTGCCTTGGACCTGCTGCAAAGTCTGCTGCAAGAACCAATGGAGACAACTTTCCAGTTACCTCAAGAAAGCCTAAATCAGACCCTTATTGCCATCAGCACAGATTTTACTGTCTTTCTTTTGTATTCTCAAACACTTAATCAAATTAGTGTAAATCTCTGGACTTCCAGATATCAGATGTACACTTTTGACAAATTACCCTGAAAAACGCTATCTCTCATTTCAGCACTTACCATCTATCACTCATGGTTCGTTTAAAAGGCAGAAATCCTCTAGGGAAACTGTGATCTCCCTTCAGTTTGTCTCTTTCTGTAAGTTTTGTATTTTATCAAAGATACATTAACGAAAGTACAGAGAGACAATACAGAAATTTCTAAGACAACAGAAATTAGGGTAATGAAAGATAATGTAGCCAATAGGATTTCTGTCATTTCTCACGGGTGAGATAGCATTGCATGAAACCACGTCTCAGAGCAACATTTTTCCTTAAGTCACTCTTCCTGCCAAAGATTTTCATGCACACAGTAAAGTGCCAAAGCTAAGGTAAATGTCAAAGTAGAAACTGCTTCAGTCTTATAATTTTTTCTAATAAACCCACATATTCTTTTTATTACTATGCAGACCTTTTTCCTCTCTAATGTGCAACTTCCACTGAATTGTTACCTGGATAACTATTTAGAGCTGCATTCATGTACATTCTGTTGCTTCACTGTCCTGTGACAGCTGAATCAGGTGTCAGAAACACATTATGCCAAAGCAGAAATAATTCAGAAGTCAGATATTAGGCGAAACACCTACATTTGATCCCTGGTAGGCTGGGTCACTGTTTCAGCACAGAAAGCCACCATCTGTGATAGCCATGGCATGACTACCATTGTCCTCTGTGATATTTAGATTAAGACATTAATAGGAGAAACTCCTATTATAGGAGGTCTGAAAGCTGAAAATGAAAGTATATTCAAAGAAAATTTAATTAGGATCTTTTAGTTCATCAGAATACTGTGGAATGAGTGTGAATGAACTTACAGGGCTATAGAGACTTATACCTCCCACAAGAATATGGCTCCATAACTTTCCTTCAACATTTTTAAAGGAAATTCAGCTGTAAAAAAATTGTGATAAACCGAAATTGAACTGAAGCAGTATATCTAATTTTTACAGTCTAGTTACTGCTCATATCAAATATTCATTTCTCCCAACAAGCAGGTAACTATAGCAACAAACACAACATGGCTGTATGCAAAGGTGCTGAGAAACAAAAAAAAAAAAAAAAAAAAAAAAAAGGTGAGAATCTTTATGTTTATCTCAGGTTTTTTAATTTTCTAACCTTCTTTAGAATTACCAGTACAGCTGTCAACTCTTTAAAATATCTGCAAATGATTGATTTAGTAAAATATTATGGAGACACCGAGACACCGAACAACTTCTGTACACACACCATGGGAAGAATCCCATTCCTTTCTGAAAACTGCAATCAAAAATAATTTCCAATTAAAATACTTTCTGACAAGAAGAAAATTAATTTAAATTTTAGCTCTAGGATGGAAGGAGAACGAGCAATGTCATGTTTCATTTTCTTCAGCCTGTCACTTCAATTCTCTTTTGAGGAGGACTTATTTTCAGATGATATAATTACAATCCTGAAATGGCCATTTTAAATATACATGGCAGATGTTTATTAAATTGAAATACATTTGGAATAAAATTTACTTCCCCTCCTCTTCATTGCAGAAGCAAAAGCCAGATTCTAGGGCCTCTTTTCTGTTGCAGTTCCTTAAAGCTGAAATCTTTTCATGATTGTCAGTGGAATTATCCCCCAATCCCCCATTTCAAAGACTGTAACTCTCCTCCCCTATCAGCACTACCACGCATCGCATCTGTAGCATATACATTGCCTGGCCCGTCTAAGTGTGCTTTCAAACTTTATGCAAGGTAACATCCTCGTATAGGTACTATAAAGCAAAATTAAGGTGGCAAGGATATTAAATTATTATGTCGAAAATAACATCTCATCCAGGGCAGGTTGTGGTCCAGTATTCTAAAAAACATTAAATGAGCAGTGTCAGGCAGCACAGTCTGAAGACATCATATGTTGTATGTCAAAAAAGAAAAGTCAACATTCATAAATACTGCTCCATGGTACCATCAACCTACAAGGCAGAATTCATATTTTAGGTGGAGGTATCTATTTGAAGATGGTAGTATAATATGGCACAAACTTAAAGTGTTTACAAATCGCTTTTCTGAGTGAGCAATACCTTCCCTTAAGAGTGATTTATATATGGTGTTGAAGGAGGTAGCTTATACTTGTTCTGCAGGGAGAATGATGCTTTATGGATTTCCTCTCAAGGAAATTGAGATTGCCTTAAAAAAAAAAAAAAAAAAATCCATGACACAAGACAGATCAAATTAAAGACGTCAAAAGCAAACTGTAAAAAGTAATCAGCAAAACTGAATTATATGCATAAACGGCAGCATTTTAATCACTGACAGAGAATTCAGTGATCTTCCAGCAAGGAAAAATCAATCATTTAGGGAACTTCCATAGCCATATCAAAAAAGTATAACACGTATATAAAGAAAAAGCTAGCCCTTCTGTGGTAAATGGGACTTCTTTAATTCTACAGTAATCAACCATGATTGAATGATTCCATTTATGCTTTAAATTTTGAGCTTCTGAAATGTTTATATATATATATATAATATGGATGTAATGTCCAACATTTACAATCGAAACAAATTCAAAGGCTGTCACTAGTCTCTCTGGGATGTTTCAGCTATATTTTAATTAAGATTTCAACTTTCGCACTTTGCTTAATATATAAAAATGAAAACCAAATATGCAAAAAGTTACATGAACGTATTACAAGTGAAACACTAGTGGATTCTCCAGTCCAAAAGAGAAGCAGAGGAGAATTTGATTAACATGACTCTTTATATTTATATGTGATTAATTCAACAATTTATCCATCTCGAGCTCTCTTCAAAGGGATGTTTCTTCAGGAAATTCCTGTGCATTTACCCATGTTTGTCTGTCCCAAGAACTAAAATGTATAATTCAATCAAATATACCAACATTATTCACATTCTGCCTTCTCGTATTACCTTTTAATTGATTTACTGAGTATATAAGCAGAAAACTAAAAACTAATGTTATTCATGTACTTTAAAAATTGGTTTTTTTTTTTAACCCTGAATAGAGTTTTATATAACTCAATAGTACAGACTGAGGATTATGGGATGTTGACACAACTAAATAGAGAAATGCTACGTAATGCCTCACAGTAGCCAAAAGAACACGATTACACTGAGAGTAAAAGCTGACACCCATCCCCCACGCCCCCATTTTAATTCATATTACTGTAATTAGATACTCCAGCACAAAGGATAGGTACAATTAGGCAGAATTTGGAGAGAAATAATGTTCTTGTTGACAGTATTAAGATAAAATCTCCTACAAAACAGAATATTTTAAATAATTTTTTGCTACATATGCTCTAAAAATAGAAAGTCATAAGAAACTAAGAAAGATAAACAAAAGTGAAAATAAAATTAGAAAGATGAACCTGTTATCTGATTGGCATTTGGAGAATCAAAAGTAACATTCCATTGATGGCAGAGGAATTATCCCACAATATTGGCTCTGGGAAATCTGAATTATGCTAGTGGAACACTAAAATGACCATATATGTATTTGACAATAGCTTTTTTTAAGGTAAGTACTCTGGACTCAAACTACTGTTTTATAGCTAGATTCTTTTTTCCTTTTTGGTGTTAAACATTAATCCAAGTGTTTTCATTTCTTTGTTTTCTCTTGGGAAAATGACCAGTGTGTAATCCTAATTTCTGGCACTGGGTAATTCTCTCCCTTGCCAAGGTGTTAACACAGCATACAGATGCATATATGTTTGGTGAATTTCCAACAATATTAGGGTTAAGCGTTCATTACAGTCACAAGTATGTAAGTATGTATTTGATACTGCTCTTGACTAAAGGTAGAGTTGTCAGTTGCTTGGTTTCCAAAGCTTTATTGTATTTTGAGAAAAGAAAGAATAGTGATTGATTTTCATATTAAAGTGCACAAAACTTTCTCTCCTGAAGCATCTCTGGGGTAACTCTTGTAGAGTCTCAAGCACTTGGAGCTGCAACTCTGATATAGCTAAGCAATTATTCCTATAGTGACTTCGAAGTAATTCCATTTACTTTTCGGTACTAACTTTACATGAATCATGCTGGTTGTAAACTGACTGCTTCCAGATGTTTTCCCTTTTGCTCTCTTAAGCACTGAGCATTCTGAAATACTGATACTTGATGCAAAAATCAAACTTTTAAGACAGAAAACAAGAAGTTTTTTTCAAGCATTAACTGGGATACATTCTTCTTACTGCTTCTCTAATAAGGAGGAGTTTGTCTTATTCAGACAGCAAAACCTGTTTGGAAACTAGGGGTATTTGCAAGAAAAAGAGGGTGTATTGGGATCAATCAATAGAGACTTACTTCCCCCTTTTGTAGTCATATTCCTTGGCCCTAAGAAAGGATTGAAAAACATGGGCAGTGAGACTCTTTCAGATTTTTCTCAACTTTTGGCCTTTCCAATCCTCTCCCCTGAACTGAAACCATTGCCCCAAACATCTACAAAATGCATGGAATGTCTCTAATCTGGACTTTCTAAGTTTTACTATCTTCCATTGTAGCTGAACTTTAGTGACCATTGGGCCCTTGTTACTAGCAGAATACTTGCCAGCATTTAGTAATTTACCATCTCACTCTGCAAAATCTGCCACTTGACCTTTTTTTGTTACAAGTACACCACTTCTTTTCCCCTCTTAGTCATTTGTCACAGTGGGATTTTAACACCTAAACATCCACAGAGCTAATATGTCTTTCCATTTTTTTTAAATAAAGAAACTCCAGCCAAAAGAGATAACATTTCAGTTATCAGCCTCTATTCAAAATATATGGGCAGCCGATATCATGCTTTGTGTCACTCTTAGTAAGTGTCTTGAAGATATATTTTAAATGTCTCTGCAATACATCAGTGTCAGAGGAACTCATAACGTTTACGAGTGACATGTCTAGAGGATCAGCAAACTACCTGCCACAGGAGCTAGTGATACTAAAACTCCTAATCCAAAACATGAGAGGGAGACTATAAATGTTTCTCAGTGCAGCTACAGAGAACTGCAAGTTTGAAAAATCATATTCATGTCTGCTTGTGGAAAATACGGAGCTTTTCCAGAAAGTAAGCTGTTATAGCAGTATATATTTTAAAATGATGCTTGGAGTCATCAATAGCGGAGAATCTCCTGTTTTTCATACTATGGTGGATAACGTACCAGAAGAACAAAGAGCCAGTAGCCTACCTAAGAAATAAATCCAAGATCCTCATGAAAAGCTGTGAATTCTCTTTCTTCTTCCCTCTGTATCAGTATCAGTATCTTAGTATCACAGAGAAAGCCAGTAGAAAAAGATTCCTTTGAGAAATGGCTTGGGATTTCATGTGGTTCATCTACACAGAGGAGGGAAACATGTCCTTGCAGAAGCTCTGCCTGTTAAGTGGTTATTATTTATCCCATCTGCAATCTACAGTTTAAAAAGCTTGAGAAGTATATATAGCAATTATCCCAGTTTATATTGCATGAAATTGTAAAGCAGCACCTACACATGGATGTCAGCCAGCAGATCCAGCAGGATGATAACCTGGAGTCTGTAATAGCTAGGGGTTTCTACTTAGAGCATTGCTGTCAACAAACCAGAGTTTAGGACTGCCAAGGTAAACGTGCCATGGCCTCAACCATCCACACAGAGGAGCCAACGCAAGACTTTGAAGGGAGCTCCAGAAGTTACTAGGGTTTTGCAGCTTAGTCATGCTCAGTTCAGAGTGGGAAAGGTAAATGCAAGACATAGAGTATAAGCAGTAGCTTATTCAGTGAGCCTTTCATTTACAAAGAAAGTAAGTGTGTTTGTTCACCCAATGGTTTTATTTTTTCCAGACATAGAATTCCTACATGTCGTGCTTAGTGTTTTGAAGAAAAGGCATTCAGTGATTTATCTGCCTTATGATCTTGATATTATATTCACTGCCCAGAAAGAGTCAGTAACATTGTGCTGAAATGGCTGCCTGTGAGGTTCCTGATGTGATATGTTCATCCCTCACAGATTTTTACAGAAACGAAAATCTGGTCCCTATTATTGTCAGAAAATTTTCTTTTTTTATAAACAAAATATGACTATCAAACTATGTGTTGAATTAAATGAAAGTAGAGAAAGATAATAACAATGTAATGAAGCATTTGCAGAAATTCTGCCACTACAACTTTATGCAGATCTGACTTTTTTTTTAAATGAACAATTTTTTTAATGTTCTGGCAATAGGAATCTTTAGTATTCCTAAACTGAATGATACTACTTCTATGTTGACATATCTGTTTCACTTTTATTCACCTCTTTTGCAGAGCTTCTTTTAAGAATTAAGAATGGGTTAATGAGCTTTCTCATCAAAAATGTAATAGGAATCAAACTAAGAATGGCTGGTACATCTAGTAAAATAAGATTCTTTCTCATTGCAGACTTTTAAGCCCAGATGCTGGAAAGTTCATCATAAACTTAGCTTTAAATATGAATTTACATCTCACTAACACTTTCCATCTCTCTGTCTATTTGTTCATAAGCCAGCATTATAACTGGAAGCTTTCTTCTCCCCATTTTTCTACTTTTCTAATATTTGAGATACAATGGACTATGGAATAATCTCTGAAGAGACTGAAGACCCACCACTTTTCCTCTGACCAAAGACCCACTGCTTCTCACATTTGCAGGTATAAGAAATGCATTAATCAAGGGAAAAGGATGAATACCTTGTTTATCTTGTATTTTAAGCAGAAAAGAAATATGAGATATTGCCATATCTGTCACTAAAAAAAACCAAACCATAGAAACTGAGGTCCAGCTATGGAATTTACTATATTGCAAAACAAGTTAAAGGTGTGCAAGTGGGAATTCTGTCAGAGAAGACAAGACAAAATGAAACAATTATTCCAACTCAGAGCTGATATGCTCCAAGGTATACATTTTCCCCCAATCACTGTAAATATGAATATTTTAGAGGTTAATATGAAGATCAAATGTGGAATGCATTTGCTGAAAAGATTAATATCTTTTCATTAAAAACGAGAGTGCACTGTTGGTTCAGCATTTGCATTTAGATCGAGTAAGTAATAAGTATATTGACTGCTTAAGACACATATCTCCAAAATGGAAAATATGGATAAAGAGGGTATTGTCCATCTGCAGAAGTGGACAAGCCTTTTCTACTTCCTACTGCTACCCCTTCAGAGAACTTAAGCCCTATCAACAAGAACTCTGTGATTCACTTATCACAGCAGAACTGGTTGAATACTGTAAAGAACATTTATGCAAGCATTCATTCCTTCATGTGAGCAGTGTATTGGTGAATATGTATCAGTGGGTTGTGTTGACTTGAAAAATTGCTAGACACTGTACAGTCATTCGTTGATGTATGGATGGGAATAGGTATTTGCTAGTTGTTATACACTGGTTTTTGTTGCAGTAGTTGCCTAAAGCTTAGAGGCATCCAGTTAAGCAGGAGGCTCAGCCAGCTATTACATTATTACAAGCGGTCCACATAAACATGAGCAGGATGGGCTAATGTAACTCCAGGTTTCTCATTCTTTATGGCATAAGGCTTTCAGCTCCATGTTTCCAAGTAATAAAGAGAAGGAAAGGTATATATGATTCAAATAACGGTAGACTGATGCACCAAGATTACTTCAAATGGTTACAGAATATAGCACTTCCTTACTGAGATTGTGGCATGGCTTGTGCAAGCACACCAAGTGTCAGTCTTACTGGAAAACGTACATTTCATTTAACTGTATCTAGCCAGGATTTCTCAGAATCACAGAATACTTGAAGTGGTTTTCTGGAGAAGAGGTGTTTAAAAACAGATGTGAACGTATACAGTCCAGCATGTAGCAGATATCCCAAACTATTTGTTAACTTTGATTCAAATTAAGCACAGCAGCTTCTATCAAAAGCAAAAGCATATTACTCCTCAAACTGCAAGAAGCAAAGTAAATATTTCACTTAAGCAACTGTGGTGGCAGCTTTCATATAGTACTTTAGTCATATAAAATTTGTACAAATCATACAGCTACTTTCCTGCAGAGCAGAGGGGTCTGTAACACTGGCAAAATAGCATTGTGAGTAAGCAGAAAAACTGATTACTGATCCATAAAGGAAATTTAAGAGTTTATTCTACAAGAGTACAAGCATTTTCTCCTCCTATGCACATGAGGAGCATCATTTTTCTTTCACTGCAGGGAAGCATCACTTTGAAATGGACCCTGCATCCCCAAAATACAAAATTCAGGACATTCCCTCAAGGTTTCTTTCCTCTTTGTTTTTTTTCTTCTCCTTCTCCCCCCACCCTGTTTTGCTCTATTTTGGGTCATTTAGACCATACACTTTGATGGAGGGCATCTTTCTTCTCTGAATTTATGAATCAAAATATATTCTCCAATGGATATCTGGAGGTATAATTTGCCCCCTAACACTCTTCAATCTTTATTGCTGACACATTCAAGGATGCCTAACTCCCACAAGAAAAAAACCCACATTAATCTTCAAAAATACGTCCTTACCTGCCTTCTGAAAATGAAAATGGATGTTCTTTGAGAAATTATCTCAGTTTTGCTGCAAACCCTGAGGATCATGCACTTCTGGAAACAATTTTGAATCTGAAGAATTTATAAATAAAAATACACTGATAGACTCAGGCCATACAAATCCTGCATAGTGCTAAGTCTTTCCTTGGAGGCACGAAGCACTCAGCTTCCCTCAGCAGATGTCAATAGAAATCAAAAGCATTCAGCAGCTTGCTGGATGTAATCTGTGGGATTCCTACATACACTTTTTCTGCATACTGGAGAGTGACTTTTCTGCTTAATGCTTTTGTAGGTGAAACTATACTATGGAAATAACTCCAAAGGACATGTTGTCACCCATCCATGCTAAATCAAACACCCATTCAATTACTACCAAAGTCAGAAAAAAATAAAATAGCTAGGTTGGGGATCTGAAAGCGGACAGGCAACTCAAAGAAAAGACCTAAGACAACCTTTCAGTTTTTAAAGTGCAAGAAAGAAAATAACCCCAAAGAGAGAGTGATGCCTCTCACATTACATATTCCTGCTGCTGCCTTATGCACAGAAGAGCTTTGGAATAGCCTTTGAAGGAGAGGTCACTTAAAACACCAGGGACCATTCCCACCTCCATACTCTCAATTTAGCAAGAGACCTAATAAATGCCAGTCACAGAAAAGGAAATTTTGAAGGCTTGTAGGAATTTAACAAAATAGTCTTCATTTTGAGCTGATCCTTTGTAGCTAAAAGAACAAGGAGATGTGCGGTTGAGGTTCACCAGAAACAATTCTTTCCATTTTCCTTTCTTTTAAATTTTGTTTCATTTTAAAAGTGTCTACTTAGAATTTACTTTTAATTCTAAAGTATTACCAGAAAGAAATGTTTGATTCAATTTTCATCTCCTTGAAATAATTAACCTAGATATTTACTTATGCATACTAGGATTCTCCCACATATATTCAACTGGATATAAAAACTGAGCTCTCTAGATGGCCAAACTTTATTTTACTTTAGGGTAGATACCTGTATTTTGATTCTTTGCACTGAAACAAGGATTTCTGAGGCTATGCCATAGCAACTTTTCTGAAAATGTTGAAGCATGGAAAAATAATATGGACCATAAAGTATGTGCAAAACCTGCCAGATGCTTTGTATCTCCACATCTCAGTATCTCCCACTGGGCAACAGCCTCAGTCTCCTGTTCCCTCTGATGCACAAACATGAAATAGATGATACCTAAAATTAAAAAAAAAAGACCAAAACCAAAACAAAACCCCAAACAATTTATATTCCATTAATTTGTCTTATATGAAATGGAAAGGTTCCCAAAAGCGTCAAGATCCAAGCAGTGGTAAAACTTACTGGAAGAGATGGAAAATATAAGTAATTTTAACCAGTGTTTCAACATGCTTTAAAAGACTTCATATCAATTTCTGGTGTATATACACATGATTAATGAGAAATAGTTTTCTCCCTTCTCCATGTCCATGCTAGAGAAATTTTTACTTTAATTCAGCTTCTTAATTGGTGTCTAGGGCTAATATAGTTTTAAACAGTACACCTACAAGGAACAACTAAGAACAATTCACTTTTGACTGGTACTCACTTTTAAGATTCAAATAGAAGATAAATAAAGCTAGGAAAAGACAGAAAAATCACAGGCAATTGACTCAATTTAAAGTTTAAGTAAAATCTAGGAGAAGCTGCTGGTTTGAGTTGGCGGTCATGAATAATCAGATTCACCAGGACCAATTTTTGCAGCTTCTGGCGCTGTGGAATTCCCCAGTAGAAATGCGCCCACCCCCCTAAATAAGTACCATGTGTACCTTCATAAGCTACACCCAATTACCTGCAAATACTCCTGACTCAAATCCCAGTCATCAAAAAGTATCAGCTGCGTTGTTCAACATTTATTCTGTTTTCTGAGCAATGGAAAATATAAAACAAAAAACCGTGCTGTTCCTTATGCATGTCTACTATAATACACTTTCCACTGACATGCCAACAAAAGAAGGGTAAGAACTGAGGAGGTAAAAACATTCCTCTCTCCTGTTCACAAATACTGTTTCATGTGGTCTGTTACACACCCACTAGCAAGGATTCCGGCAGAAAGATTGTTTCTTTGTCCCATGTTTATACAATGCACTTCATAGAAGATTGTGATAAATAGACAAAACATTTAAGATCTACAAAGGTTCACCAGAGAACATATAACAACAATAGGGCACTAGTATCAGCTGATATCCTTCAGAGGAGCGGCAAATAGTACTCCCTCCTGCCCACCAACTCTCCAGCATCCTGAAAGTCACTTCTTCAAGACTGGTGATATGCATATACCTTATTCCCTCAGGAGTACCTAGGCAGACATTTCCTCCTCCAGATGTTACTCCCGTCCCTCTCTACCTGACACAGACAATTCTTTTATGATAATTGTATTTCATGAGCTACATAGAAATACATAAGAGTTATTTATATAGTATCAAGAATATGTTGGTACCCAGAATTGTTCAGAACCATTAGGCTGCTTGTCCCTAAAAGCTGCTGTTATGGTTAAAAATAGAAGTTACACATCTTTGACCATGAATGGCTAACTCCACAGATCTAAAAAAGGAGCTATGACTACCAGTTTCTACACAAGACGTACATAAGCAGGAAGGGGGGGGAAGAGGCCGAGCCCACAAAGATGACAGAGAGCACAACACAAAGCATCTTGTAATGAAATGGAAAACATACTTTTTCCCAAGTGTTTCTCCCGACAAGACAATATTAGACTGGACTTTAACTGCAGATAATACTTGGTTTTAGTGTTAAAATTTTACACAGCCCTACATTTTGGCTCATAAAACATACAGCATTTGTAGCAACAGCAAAAATTACTCTGCAGTTTCAACAAGACTGCAGCTTGCCATGTCACCTTCAAAGTAAAGGTGTTGAATCAACTATTATTAAAAATCATGAGGAATTCAGATCTTGCTTTCAGGATATACTACCCAGCTGTAATACCCATTCGATTGAGGCCAGACTTCTTGTATGGAGACAGCATCATTATTTCATGAATCACCAGTGACCTTTGGAAGATATTAGGAAAAGCAGGCATGTTCATTCCCTTCCATTGATTTTCTAATTTTGAGTAAATTGGTTTAATCTGGGGAATGGTTATCTTTTAGGAATAAAAATACCTAAACTGACTTCAGAAAACAGTATTAAGCTTTTGAACTGAAACAATGAGTTTAGCAGGGAAACTTGAGGCAGTGATTATATAAATATTAACTTGGGCATGATTCTGTGGCCAGCCACACAAATATGAAAGAATTGGAATCTCTCTAAACTTAAAAGACAGATATACAGGCCCAGACCATAGTTTTACTGGAATATGTGTCTGGTTTACCCCTTAAATATCTGCTGTTGGAAAAGCCTGCAGAAAAACTACTCCCCTAAAATGGGAAGTGGTATGGGCATCATTTTCATCTAGTTAAAATGAGAAATAACATGCTGAATATTGAGAACACTGCGCAGTCCTGAATCTAACCAATTTAGAAGACAAGTTCAGTAAATCAGCACATACCTGAAACAGCCTGCAAGAAAGGAACTTGGTTGTCTCCAGGACCCTAAGAGCACACGGGGCTATGTAATTGAAGGAAATGGTGATTTATAGAGTAACTGTTTAGATCATCATTGTATTGATGCCCAGATCTCATATGTTCTGATAATTAAACCTTCATCTTGACAGATTGGCTCTACTTTATTATATTCTGAACAAGAAATGATCATACCTAAGCTTTCTTTGCTACCAATTTATGCTCTCATAATGTTAATGATGTATAATAAACATAGATTTTGGCACTATGGTAATTCACCTTAAAACCACACGCAGACTACCTGTCCCCTTTACTATTCCTTTATTGTATTTTCATTTTTTGCCTACGGGGTACCAAGTTAATCAGTCCAGTAAATCCACTCAATAAAAAGAAATTTCTAGAAAAGGATTTAAAGCACCAAAGTGAAACAATCTCATAACAAGCTATACGCACAATTAGTTGTTTCTGTTTTTTCTTTTTTTTACTTCCAAATGGTCAATCGGTAACTCGAAGTTGAATGCCACTTAGTCCTGAGATCTTTGATCTCACCATCCAACACTAAATGTCTTGCCCAAAAATTACGAACTACTAGTTTTATAAATATTGATCAGAACATATAACTTCTTATGCCCAAATAAGAAATAAACAAAACTCTTAACAAATTCCTCGAAGCTGAACCTCTGAATCCCCACCCCTGCAATATTCTGCACCTCTTTTCACATCACAGAAGAAAATTATAGGCACAAACCTTAAAATGTCAGGCTGGCGATAGGAAAATATTCACTTACCTCACGATCCAACAGTACAGGTGACACCACTGTAACAATATCTCCCTTTTCTGGGTCAATATAGAACATATTTGGAGATGGTTTGGTAGGTGTCTGTTTGAGGATGTTATACCGCAGAAGAGCATTGTCTGTGCTAGAGTCATCAGCATCAAATGCCGTCATACGCATCACAGTCGTTCCTAATGGAAAGGTGGACAGACAACAGAATGCAGTTAGCAAGAACATGTAAAATTATGCTGCCTTCACATGTGAGAACCAGGTGGGTACAACACATAATTATCTCATCAAGACCACTAAGTAGTTTCACCTGATATTCAGTCTGTACTTGTATTTGTGTTATTTTTACTTGCTGCTGAGCCAACAACAAAAGACTAACGTTTCTGGTTTGCAACAGACATATGACTCTTACATAAGTTCCCTATATTTGTATGCTTTGTTGCCATCCATATTAATTGCATTTCACTCAATGAACTACAGATGTATCTTTTTCACTTTAAATTCTACAGTTAGAAACCAACAGGATAAATATCCAACTAGGATATTTATTATGAAGATGATAACGCTGAAACAAGAGAAATGTCTCTGTTTTCACTTTGTCTTGCACAGTTTCACAATTGGTTGGACATTATAATTTCTGTCAATAAGAAATTTTGTAAAGATTAAAGCCTACATTATTCTAATTTCAATTTGTACAAATTTACAGGCTTATTGTATCAGCCTTAATAAAAAACACCAACCTCTTGCCAGGCTATCCTTTGAGTGATGAAGGTTTTTTTAACATGAAAATCCTATAGCATACAGTTCTGCTCTTGAGTGCAATAAAGTAAATGCTGTTGACTGCACAGATTCCTAAATGACGTACAGAGGAAAAACCTCATTCTTCTTCTACATCACAGTTAATACAGGGAGGAATGAGATGGTGCCAATTCTCCACTTAGCTAGTGGAACATACTCCTGCATCACAGGATCAAGTCTTTTCCTCTCCCTTAAATAGGAACACCAGAGGCTGACATAGCCTACAAAATTCTGTCACAGGATTCCTTTATTTGCTTTGTACAGTATATTGAGAACACAAGAAAGGAAGTAATTAGGGACCTGGGCTGAACCATGAGATACTCACCCCTAGACCATTACGAATTCTTAATCAGTTCATTTATAGGTATAAATGTAAGCATTATTAAAAAAAAAAGAAAAAAACAAAAAAACCCACAAAAACTAAAAGTAATATATCATTGTACCAAAACTAAAGTATTTCTGGTAATACTGACCTGAAGAAAGAAAAAAATCCTACCAAATAACAAAGAAGACATGATCAAATCAACAATCTAGTTTCAATGGTGAATCAAAGTTAAGTAACAAATTATTGCAAAAGGTATTAGCAAACTTTATACAAATAAGGAATCTAGGAAGCTGTCCATTCTTTTGCCTAAAAATCCCAACTAAAACAATTTATCAAATTCCATCAACTATATAATTTATATCTAAGTAGCTTAGCACTGAAACCATATTATCTAAAGTGTGAACCACAACGTCAAAGTTAGTTAAAATTCTTGGAGATTAATTCTTATGTGGTGGTTAACCCTTTCTTTCCCCCCATAGACTTTCAGTGGGCAAGTATTATTTTAAAATATCATGATAAAAAACATTTCAAATACAACATTTTCATTTCTTAACAGGTCTGTAAGACCATATGACCTGTTCTCAGCACCCACATAGCCTTCTGTGCAAAATAACTACAAGTGATTAAAACCTTCTGGTACAGACAAAGCCTATGTCATTACATTGGAAGTGTCTGCAGAACAGAAATATATATCATTCACATACAATGATAAAGAGTGAGTTTACATTCTTTGTGAAAGTCTTGAAGCACAGATCACTAAAAATCAAATAAAAATGAAATATTATGGTAAACGTAAAAACAAACCCAACTTCATTTATAGGCTGACATAACACCCGCCTTGTTCACTACTAAACAAACACAACTGGCTTGTTTAGATATGTTTCTTCTTTTTTTTTCTTTTGCTGTACTTCCCAGAGTACAAAGTATTGCCTCTTGTTGCAGTGACCTTGAATATAAGCTCTCAAAGGTTTTGCTTCATTGCTACTTCAGGCAGAGTTACCCCCTTGAGAAAAATAACAGAGATCTGACAGCATGTTGGTTTTATTCACCAGCAATTAAAGGTCAGACAGCTCAAAAAGAAGCTTACCACTGGATACCATGCCATGTTTTCCAACATTACAAAATGATCCTAGCCCTCATATTTTCACCTACTTTGTTTGAGTCTTCCTCAGAAGAAAAAAGAGCAGCTTTCTGTTTTGAAGAATGAAGATTCACCTTCTTTTCACAACTACAGCACACTGTGCTATTTTTCAGATGTTTATCACATTTTGAGAAGATTATTTATATTCATATTAAATAATGTGTTTCATGAGGATCTCCTAAGTCACAAGAATTCAGTGAAACAAATAAGAAGTAAGGCAAATCTTCAAGGAATCTTAAAGATTTGCCCCAGAACAAGTGAAATTCAATGGGTTTCAGTATGCAAATCTTTTCTGAAAAATGCAATTCAATAGGATGTCATACTCAAGTACATTATATTTTAAATGAGTATACAGTTGCTACCATTATTAATCTATTAGATGGGTTGATGCTTAGCAGAGATTTAGAAACTGATTAAAATATATACTTAGGTAGAAATCCTATATATACAGTTGTCCTAGACAGTTCTACTGAAATATTTCTGATGATGAATGAAGGTTGCGGAAAGCACATGTAGATTTTAAGATCTGATGTACATCCCCAAATCTCAAGTTACTATGGCATAAAACTGGCTTAACACAGTGGTGGAATCTGATTCTGATTTGCCAGCTGCAGCTCTTTAACCTTTCAACTCACTGGACATTATTTTGTTCTATGCAATCACTCCTGTGGTGCATACAGATAAGAAATTTCAGCAACTCAGAGGAGCAGAATTTTACATTCATTTTGCATAGAGATGCTAGCTCCAGGAGGAAAGCTGTAGAGAATTAGATACATTTGTTTCTATGTTGCTTTTGTCAAAGGTTTTCAGATATTGGTTTCTAGCTACCATCAAAGTGGCATTTACATTTAAGTAAAAGTTATTCTATTGTCACAAGTTCATATAACATATGTAAAAACGCACATAAAATTTAGGGTTGTCTTTAGATGTCATTATGCATTAGTACAGTCTATGTCAAGTTGTACCTGTTTTCTCTTCATGAACACCAATACAGAAAACTACACCTCTTCAAACCACCTATATGCTCACATCGCTACAGCAACCAAAGGAGTGGCTGAAAACAAAAGGAAGCCTTTGCACTGAGTTGAAAGTTGGTGCTAGGGTTCTGCAGCCATGCTGAGAATGGCTTATCCTCAGAAACAAATCCTTTACGTTCTTGTGCTCACAAGCAGGTCTGCAAATTAACTAGAGTTCAATGCTGTCCACTCATTTCAAAGCACAGCGGTACCTACTCTATATTCTATTCCATTAAAACAAAACAAACAAAAACCCCCATATATACAAAAAGCTAGAACAGGCTAGTGTTTGTGGCTAATGCCTCAAAAATCACAACAGCTTTAAACCAGCAGCTAAAATATATTCAAGAGACCTTCTGAGGAAGTCTGATAGCTATATTTCCTGGGAAGAACTTTCCTCTCCTAGCTGTTGTGTTCACAGAGAGAACATACATGGCCATAGATTTGGGATCGGACCACCACAAAAAATAATGTTTATAGAGATGTCTTTCCTAAAAATATATTGACACACATTTTTATTTTAAAAGGCTCTACAGCATACATCCAGTCCAGAAGAGTTTAATTCAAGATGCACGCTTCCTCAGTATTACTCCTTCATCATAAAGTTTTATTCTTCATAAAAGATTCATTTCCCCAGACCCATAAACTGACTACTTCTAATTCAGTGTCATTTTATAAATACTTCCATTCCTGGCATCCATCAAATGCAGCTGGCTTTCAAACCACAAAACAACAGCTTGCTACATTATCATGTTAAACAATATATATTAACTTATCAAGCTGAGGAAGAAATGTCTGCAAAATCAGCAACTTTATAGTTCTGCCGACAATGTGCAGATACTCATTGAGGCAGTCTCTCTCAGTAAAGGTATAGTAATGCCTTGGTGCATTTCAATATTCATGGTTTATTTGTCACACCTTCTGGACAGTTTCACTATTACCATAATCACTCAAAACCTCTACTTGCACCTCCCAGAGTTCCTCATGGATCAGACATATATCCCACTAGCCAAGTCATTGCTCCAGAGGCTGCAGCTATCAATCTGTTGATCGCTCATTTGGCCTGTAAGTTGGCTTGGAAATATTGGCAAAAAACTCCCCTTAGGCATTAAGAAGTAAAACACAATGCTTGCACAGTTCTGTGGTGATTGGAGCAGATGGTTTCTTGGGAAAACCGTCTTTGGCATTTTGTTATTTACCTCTTAATAAATTTTCTATTTCCTTCCTCTTTTTTTTTTTTTTTTTTTTTTTTGGTGCTTTTTTTTCCTGTCAAGATGCCAAGAGAACATCAGGAACAGTTCAGCTGATGGATGAGATTACTAGTAACCCCATGTCCCTTTTATTTATTTATTTATTTATTTATTTATTTATTTATTATATTCAGCTGCCACGTTTACAAAAAGGACTGCACTGTAGTGGAAATAAAGAAGACTGAATTTTAATACGAACATTAAAATATTACCCACTTTAAGGACTGAACAGTTTTAACTTTATGAGAGCTACAGTGCTCAGAAACTTCACACTGGAGTGTTCTCTTGTTATTTTCACTCTTTTCATGAGTCTCCATTGTATATTCAGTACATTAAATGTTTTCTATATGTGCTATGGAAAGGGAAGGGTCTACTCTCCTAATTAACATGACAGGATTGCTGAGTTTTATTTCCACCTTCTTGACAAATTCAGATGTACCTCCATACACTGATAATAATTAATTGCACAATGGTATACTTTCAAGTAAAGCTATTTTAACGCAAGAAGAACAAAGAATGAAAAATGGGATGAAAAAGGAAGAAATCAAGAGGGTTACCTCTCTAGAGCACATTACATTTATTGCTACAGAAAAAAAAGATACCAACTTTCAGAAAATGGAGCAAAGAAGGATACCCTCCTGACCACTATACTCATCATAACTAATTACATGTTTGACTGTAATTTTGTACTTTAAAGACAACAAGCACCAGGGAAGCAAAACAAGTATAAGAAGAAAGGTCTATTATGGTTCCAATCAAGTGTATTTGAATTGCAACTACAGTTATTAACTTATGCACGTTATTAAAAACTTGAAGGCCTTGCTCAACGGAGAAGACATTAGGTAAGAATTAATGAGTTTGGTTTTTTAGCATATCTTACATTCATATAGGGCAATAATTTTCTACCCTGAGGACTTTTTTACATTGTTTGTTTAGATGTATGCAAATTCAGGATATCTGCATGCTTTTTAAACCAGAGCTTAGATAGCACCCGTGATCAGTACACCAGGCATACCACAATATTACAGTCAGCAGGAGTGGAGAGATGCACTGGTGAACTCTCAATTATGGAATGAATAATAAACAAACTTCTGTTGATACACAAAAGAAACTTCAGTGATGTTAAGCAGAGATGAAGAACTGTTAAGAATTGCTACTATCTATAGAGAGTTAATGCAGTCAGGAAGTGTATAAATTGAGTAAGAAATAATGGGACATTCCTCGTTGAACATTATGACAAAACAGTAAAGATGTATGAGCAGGTCAACCTTTAGCAATACCTGTATTAACCCTTTTTCTCATGAGTAACACCACTGTTTTGGTAGAATAAATTATTCACTGCTGGGATTTTTTGAGAATGAGTTATATACAGTACTGTCCCTAGCCATACTGTAGGGTAGAGTGTCACATGACACTAACATGAAAAACGATGTTAAGAGCTTTCAGGTACCTTCTGCTCCAGACGAGATGATATATGAAATGTCAGTAAAAGACTGTGCATTAGTTGAAGTTATGTGACATGGATGACACTTTGGTATATTGTGCTTTCTCTCTAGTGCTATGAATGTTTCTTTCTTTAGGGTAAAACTGTTGGGTGAAAACACTGAAAATTGTTAGTCCTACCAAGGATTCCCAAATTATACATATATTATCAGTACATACAGGTTATGAGATTTTGTGGTAGCATATGTATACTGAAACATATGCTCTACTGTGTGCAGATACAAGAAATTATGAAGCAAATAAAAAGAGCATTATTTATCCTTTCATAACACTAAGATCCGCATCACAGATCTTGTGATGGGGATCACAAATACAGGGATCACAAAAAATATGAGACTTGTGGTCCCTGATTGGGATAACTTACATTTTAGACACTGTACAGTCTTCCCTCACAAAAAAAAAAAAAATTGCATGTAGTCTTTGCGCTTGTCTGATAGACTACAGATAGCATGAAATAGACTGCAGATAGCATGAAACAAGCAGTTCTCTAAGGAGTAAAATCAATGAAGTTTCATTTCCTGTCTGGTATTGTCCAAAGGCTCATCTCCTGGATGGATGAGATGACGTCTTAGAGGGGCTAAAGTCAGTCATTCCCTTAGCAAGACCATTAATAGGATCCTTTTCCTCCTTTTATTTTCATGAGACATAGGAATTTAAGGTACTCCTTCACACAACTTTATCCCTATAAGAAAATCAGTGGAAACTGAGTGATGAGTTCAAAAGTTTTGAGGAACTGACTGCCAGACAGACAGGTAGAAACACATGCTATAAGCTAACTTATTCAGATGGCTTCTTATTTTTATGTGCCAGTTTCTTGTACCTATACAACAAACTGTACCTATATTCAAACTCAAAAATAAAAACTATTCCCAAGCAGTCAGTCCACCAAGGGAAAACAATAGGCTGTTTTTTCTCTATGCCAAGTGTACTACTTATTAAGCTTCTCCCTCATCTGAACATATACAGGTACAGAAGTAACAACAGAAACCTTGATATGCGGTGACATAGCTATTAAAGGGTTTTATGTAAGAGGAACAGGGCTGGTTGGTGGAAATGTTCTCCCCTATTTCAAGATTACATGTCAAACTCCTCAACTTTTAAAAAAATGTTAACTTTTCACATTTAAAAAATAAAAGAGTTTAATATTTTAACACATAGGGTTCCTGAGAAAGAAAAGAAAGTGCTGTGATGTGTTCCTGAATGAAATTTATCCTTTCTTAAATGTGAATCCAAACCTCCAGATAACAGGAACAAGGGAAATAGGATAGGAGAGGAATAGTGACTACTCTGCTGCTGTTAGAAGCTCCTCACCAAATTATACCCACTACAACTCCGTCTTCCCCTAAACCGTTCCCCAGTTCTATTCAACATTATCGTTACGCCTTCAGGAAACAAGCCTTCCTTGCTCACACGGGGAAGTCATCACACTTGTTCACTTACAGCCTCTTCCCATGGACTGGGAATTACAAATTTAGTGAAAGAGGACTCTAGAACGATAGAGCTGTAGATGAAAAGATGATGTTCTTCCTCCAGATATGAACAGGCTGCAGATACAAACAAACCACCAAAGATTTTTACTTAACTAAGATTCTGCCTAAGTTCTGGATCTGTAGTAAAAACGTCGCACACTCATGTCTGCCTCCCTTTTGACCAGTGAAGTCTATTAAGAAAAGGCATGAATTACTTCTTGGATCATGACCATAAGCTATAAAAAGTCCCACTGTTCTAATAATCTAACTGCCAATTCATAACATAATATTATATGTCAGATAACATAATTCATAAAGCAATATAACACATTCTCTTGAAGTAAATGGTTTAATGTAAATGATGATATGCATTGAACATCTCACAGCAGGCGAATATGACAGAACAGTGATTTATGCATGAAAGAATAGCTATTCAACATAAAGAGTAAGATTCAGCCCTAGGCACACTCAGAAAACACAGAGGACCCATGTTCTCTCTGGAGTTTGGCTAGCCCTAGAAGTCAATCAGAAAAATCACAGGAAATAAAGACTAGATGAGACATTAAAACATCATTAAATTCACTCCCCTAAAAACAATGCAGGACCATTCTTGAAAAGATACAGAATACTGGCTCCTCTTCTGAAAACCTCAAATGGAGAAATTTCAACAATCCATATGTAACTTATCACCATGGCAAGTGCATTGGGCAAACACCTGCCAGAAAGATAGCTCAAATCCTCGGAGGAGATAGGTCAATGCCTAAAATAGTCAGCTAATCTCTAGACCATCACTGCACCAGTGAAGATGGAGGATGCTAAGCTCTTTCCTTGCCTTTATAAAACTAGCAGAGGTAGAAAGTCTGAGATGCAACACCTCTTGCCTAGAGTGACTTGCTCATTCACTTAGCCCTTTGATCTGAACTGTTTGACAGCTGAAATATTTTGTCAGAGATGCTTACAAATCACATGATTCACCATGATGTTTTCCCAGTTCCCATGTAAAATTGGAATTGCCTGCAATCATTCAAATTTAATTTCAGATGTATACAAGCTGTTTAAATGCAGATGCAAACTTTATAGTCAAGAACAGCTAAGCAGAGAGCTTACTAAAAATACATATTCTGCACTTATCCCCGTTTTATAATCCAAATGTTTTCTTTTAGCTTTTCTCTACCTTTTCTTTAATAGTTTCACATTCTTCTAACTCTTCCCTGTTTATCTGGGTGGCATAGTTCTGGCCAGAGCAATGAAAATTGCTAATAGACAGCAATTTTTAAAGTAATACAAATATATAAAGCCTGATGAAAATTTCATATCCAGAATTACCCATGAGAAATTACCTTTTGAATGAAGTAGAAAGCTTCCCCTAAACCTCAAGACAGAAAATAAACCAGACAAAATTAGATTAATCATTTAACTTTCTCCCAAAAAGGAAGTTAATATCCAGTTTCTCCTAGCCTCTAAGCAGTGAGGCAATCTTAATCAAGATAAATGAGGAAAAGAAAATAGGTGTTTCAGAGATTTCACTTAGGTTAGTAAAAAGGATTGTCAATTATTTGCATTCTGAACTTCTGGGAGAGAACTGGCCATCTTTCACTTCAAAGCCACTTTCACCTTGTCTCCATTCAGCCCTGTCAAGAAGAGTTAGTACTCTGAATATTTACAGGAACGGCAACAAGAACAAGTATAGACTCTTCTCTTAGCCCTTATTAAACAAAACATAGCTAATCACTGGGAACCTAGTTCACATTCAGCTCTAGTTCGCATTCAGCTATCCATCAAGCCATGAAAGCCCCTGAATATGGAGACCTAGCAGCACTTACCAGCTGGAGCCAGGTATACATCCTAGCCATATTCTAGCCCACAACCCTTTCACAGCACCAGTACCCTTTGGAAAGGAATCTTGGGTGCACTGTTAGAGAGGAAGCAGCAGTGTGTTTTAACAGGTCCACCAATATGGACTATGGAGACCCTGAACTGCGAGGGCATACCTTAGCTGAAAAAGAATCAAGGTAATGTTTAGGACTGCCTTTTTTTTTTTTTTTTAATGGGGAAATCCCATGCCAATAATGGCTCCAACATAGAGATGCATGTCAGTCATATTTTCTTTTTAAGCTAGGACTGTCTGTAAGGCAGGACAGAAAATAGTTAAATAAAATTCATGGAACTGAAAGAGATCAGTGCCAAATGTAGGTTTTAAATCAGTAGTATATTAAAATCTAATAGCACTCTGAAAGTGAAAAGGAAACGAAAAGAATATTTTTCCTTTCATTCCAACAAATTATTTCAAAATGAAAAAAAAAAGGCAATGTAATATATTGACAGCAAGTGTCTATTTTTTTAAAATAGTGTAAAAATATAGTCAGTGTGGAATGGGCAATACAAAACCCAAGCTACATACTCTGTGTGCATACTCTGCATTAGGACTTGTTCTAGAACAACAAAAAAATGAAGAGATTTTTCTAAGAAGGTAATGTTTTCACAGATTTCAGTAGTCTTTTGATCAGGGCCACGCCTCATAGATGGAAGATCTCATTCTTTAAATTATCTACTTTTGTAAAGGAATTGACTGGCTTCTTAAAAATATCTTATAAGAAAGGCAGCAATTATATTCCCCTGTCTCAGTGGGCTTTAATCAAAAACATGTCATTACTTTACAGAAACCACTTTAGACTATTCTTCTATGTCCAAGTAAGGTACTGGCATCCTTACTGATTAAAAGGTAATAATATTACATTTTAATAAGATCTCAGTGCAAGGTCAAACTTCCCTGATTGGAAATGCTTTTTGAGACAGTGGGCTCTAAATCAGCCCAGCACTACTAAAGCAAAGATTTATATTAGGAGAGGCTATGGAATACAGGAATGACTTTGAAGGTCTATATTAGGTATACACAGCATTACATTGCCTTTATTCCCTTTTTACCCTCCTAATCTCTCACTTCAGTATACGTGAAATGAAAGAGAAAAGCAAAAGGACAATCTGTGCCTTTTTTGTGCCTCTTCTCTATCAGACCCTTTTCCTTCTTGCTACCAGCAACTTATACAAGTATAAATTTTTTCACATGGATATAGGATAACGACACCAACATCAGTAACTGCACCTTAGAAGTCCTCATCTTTATCCTTTGCTCCTTTACTAATATGAAATTGTTATGCATTAATCTCATATTACAAAGTGGGGATATAATTGAAACACCCATCCTTGTTATCCCCGATTCCGGCACTGCGATTCTCATCATCTACATCAATCCAAAATTAATCCATATAAGCCAAGGGTGCTTCGATATTACAAAAGTAGTGCAAATGAAAGAAGAATCAGACCTCATAATGAGGAGGCAAATCTTCTTACATAGCTTCTACCTTCATCTGTAGGAATCAAAACACAAACTTATTCTAACGTATCATTTCATCTTTGTGTTCATTTTGCAGTCAAGCCCTAGCCATTCGATCTATTAAACATCTGAAAGTTTTTATTTGAGGGATAAGTGTTTCCATCTTAATACAGGATTTTTTTAGGTGAGTTTTGTTTTCCTTTCCCCCCTCCGGCAGATGAACCACTGGATAAATTATTTGGTTGGTCTCCCAATGTCTGCTCTGTTGAAGTCATTAAAATTCATCCTGCCCAGACAATATTTCATAACGAACTTCTTCACTGCTAAACCCAATAAATGAATTAGGCAACTACTCCCTGTTCTTCATCCAGAGAACTGCATTACATCCACTGCACTTTAATTCCTGTTAAAACAGCAAACAGAAGTGAAATATTTCATTGCAAGGTCTCAAACTTAGTATTGAACAAATCCTTACAGAGGCTCATGAGGCATGTCTTGGAAAGATATCCTTTCCCTTAAAAAGGATTCATTCTTCCCCCATACATTCTTCTGAACCAAGTTCAATAGCTTCCCACAGCAAAGGAGTCCACAATGAGGGAGGAGAAACACAATCAGTTATTCTGTAAACCCCCGTTTTAAATTGGTCAGCCTTTAAATCACGTCCATAGCAACAACTCATTTCCTAATAGCATTCTAGAATAATAGCAGACGGAATGTTTTTCAGCCATTTGCCCATCTTGAGATTGAAATATCTGCATATAGAAATCTTTGCAGCCCTACTAAAAATCCTCTTCTTTGGTTAAATTATATTTTAAAGACACTGATGGCTGAATTTAATAAATGATTCAGATGCTGAAAGAGCATACTCTATGATTTTAAAGCAGGTCTTTGAAACTATCTTATAAATCACAAGTTTCAAAAACTCTATCCATATATGTAACAAGAATACACTTTGAGGGCGTGTGGTATATGTTTTTGGTAGGGGCTTTGATATTCTTTCCTAAATTAAGTCATTAATTAAGTCACTGAGTTCAGCAAATTTGAGGTTACACAGTGTGATTAATTTCACTCAGTTACAACAATTTTAGCCTGAGATATATAGTGTTTTAAGTCACTGAGTAGTCACTGGAGAGGGAATGGAAATTTTGTATGCAGTTCATCCCATTCTAAGCTAAATATTTAAGGAAGGTGCGATGAAGCATCTTTAGAAGTGAATAATTCTGGAGGAAATCTAACTCAGAAAAGATATCAAACTCCCAGATGCTTAAAATAGGAGGTACCACTCCTATTAATTCTGCCCATCATTACAGATGTGGAAAACAGCGTTAAAATAAAATTATTCTCCCGTACTTTTGTTCTAGTATCACACACTCCAAAAGACTTTTCTCTTTCCCACTTCATGACTACTTGCAGCTGAAGGGAAAACGTGCTTGTAGGAAGTGCATTAGAGGCCTGCCCTAGCTCTGTGCTGGACAGCTTTACAGTCCGCACTGGTACTTGACCCTTAAGGTCTGCAAGACTTAACAGCAGGCCATGATATCACTGTTCTTACCCCCTTAGAATTGATGCATCATGTTAGGAAAGGACCTTAAGCAACAAATCAAGCTATTTTAACTTTGTGGGTAATTGATTTAGTATTGAAAGAGCTACATTATGTCCCTGCAGAGAAAATATGGATATGGAAAAGGTTCTGTATGTCATAAAACAGCTAAATATTGACTGTGGAACCCCTTAATGTAAAATTAATAATTAAGCACAGAACAGCTCACAATATATCACTGTCAGCAATTGGATACTTAGGGATCATAAAGATTTGTGGACCTGTGTGCAAATATAGCATCTTTAAGTCACAGGCTTGTTCAAGTATATTTATACATATGCATATATTCTTTCTTCGGCCCAAAGAAAACAAGCATCAGTCAGTGCTATGTTGTGTCAAGAAGGAAGACCCAGAAACAGATTTTAAATGGCGACACACTTCTACCTTTCCAGCAAGTACACAGCCCTCAGCTTGAACACATTTAAAAGTCAACTGGTTCACATGGCTTGCAGTGAACTGACTTCAACTGCTAAAACCTCCTAATTCACTGAGCCCTTTTTCCTTCATGTCTCTCCATCACATCTCAGCTAGCTGAGGACAAAAGTGGGTTTGTTCCTTCACTCTCCAAGCTGGCTGGCAGGGATCTGAATAAAGTCCAGAAGCTATAAACCATATCTGAAGAGTGCTGATAAGTTCTCCTTCTGCCACAACTTTCATTACTCCCTGGTTTTGAAGCTGAGCTTCTCGCCTTACAGAGAACTTCATATGAACCTGGCAACATGGTCTTTGGTGTGGAGTTGGCTCAAGTGTGGGGCATCTTGGAGTGCAAATGGATGAAGCTGTATCTGTCTTTGGGTATCCATTTTGACTACCTTTTTCTTATTTTCCCATATTGTGGTGCTATACCTACCTGGCTGAATCCTAAACTGTAGGAAAGCAGACTTATAGACTGCTTTCTGGGCTGAAGGTCACCAGAAATGGGCATAGTGTTATATGGCCAACTAGTTCAGTCATTTCTGTACCCATTCTTGCACAAAGTAGAAGATAATTTTCTGTCCCTAAACAAACATCTGATTTCAGTTAGGACAATTTTTGTAGGCAAGGACACCAAATACATACTAGTAGTTCAGTCCTATTGCATTCAATGTCATATATCAGGCATATAAAGAATAACAACTGAGCAAATGGGACTTGGGAACAGACAGAAGTGGCCTTGTCTTGGGTTCCCTCTTGACTTTTGCCCTTCCAATTTCCAGTGTTGAAGATGTCAATAGCAATATACCACCAAGTTTAAAGGCAGCTTGTAAACATAATTTATCAAATACATGCATAAAGCTTCACCCCCACCTCAGCTCTTTTCTAATTTTCAGTGGAGCCCTGGTGTAAGGTATATGGGAGAGTGACAATTTCAAAACATATCAACCTTCAGGATACAATCTCTAAGAGTTTGAGTGGATTTCTTCCATACAAAACTTCAGTTAGAAAAATCAAGTAAGAAATATTTTACTTTATACCCCTTGTGCTTTTGTGATTTATTAATTTGTTTTCCACTAACTTATATGAAATCCTACTTTCTATGGATGCAAGCTGTAAATCTCCCTGCTAGTCAATGAAGTCAAGGTCAGTACTGAGTCAAAGTTTTTGTCTCTGAGATGTCTGCTAATATCTTTCCCTGACACTACCATACACTTCACAATTGGATGAGATCATCAGTATATTATTACACATGATATCTATATAAACTCAAGGGAAGAGGACCACAGAACCCGTACTGTAAATTCCTAGACTTTAGCCAAGACCAGTAACTTCTGAAAACCCCCCAAACTTAACATCTGCTAAAGAAAAAAAACAAAAAAACAAACAACAAAACCAAAAACTTATCTGCTTTTATATCTTTAAATTATAATTATTTTATGTCTGTTTATCTACAAAAAAATACCTATGACAGTTATAAGGTGAACCACAATGATTTGTATCCATGGATTATGTGTCAAATTTGAAAAATTGTATCCTAAATCGTACCTTCATGACAGATATTGACAGTCTAAGAGGAGATAGGTATTCCAATGTAATGTACCAATGTCAAATGAAGTTATTCTGTATTTTTATCACATTACCAGAAACATGCATTAGATAGCTGCAAACTCTTTTGTTCAGGGAATTCCCTTAGCTTTTTATTCAAATGTACTGCTTTAAAGAGAGAACAGTTTGTAATTTCATTCACTTGCACGTCACTTATGAAATAACCCATTGATACTAATCCCAGCAGCATTCTGTTAAGCATATTGTACTTTCTATGCCTATAACAACCAGATCTGATAATGATCTTCTTTGCACTGAATATATCTGTTGACACAGTGCAACTAAGAATTAAACCAAATAGATAATTTGCTAAAGCAAATAAAAGGTGGCATATTTCACAAGTTTCCCAGTTACACTGTAATGACACAGAATGCCAAGAAAGTTTAAAAAATAAAGAAAACAGCCATGTATGCTTATGCAAGCATTGACTTTTGAAGTTACACAACTGGTGACAATATGTTTATGTTGTCAAAAGCACAGAAATGCAGGTGCTAATACCCCAGCTTTTTGCTTAAGTGTTAAGAGTGTAATGTTCTCAAAGAAATTAAACTCTAAAGATGTCAGGCATGTGATTTCTTCTGCATATATTTTCTGAATTCTTCAGACTTTCCCTGGTTAATAAAACTCCATCTATATTAAAATGTACATAAATACTTGCCCCAAAGAGTATATATTTAATAATACATATTCAGACTTTGTAGAGAAACCCTTATTTCTCTATACTGAATACCAGGGATATTTTCTGTCCTTGAAGCAATCATTGTTTGAGATTGAGTTTCACTCGAAACTTCTACATGCATTCAGATCTCTTATTAAAAAAATCCCAGAATGAAAAATCTCCTCTAATGTTCCATACAGTTTTTGCATTTAACAAATAAACAACTTGTGCATTCATAGCATGCCATTCTCTCAGTTTCATGTACCGTGAAATATTGTAGGCTACTAGCCAGTATTTTATTTGCTGGAATCAGACATAACAGCAAAAAATAAAATGGGAGTTTATAAACTCCCTTCATTGAAAGTAGAGGCTCCCAGAAAGAGATCCTACACAAACTGCGCTGTAGGCTGACTTCCTTCCACTCAGTTCCAACTTTCTCAAGGATTATTAAGTGTCCTTCAGACTTTCATTTCATGAAGAAAGCTGCTTTTGTTCATGAAAAATGACAATTGCCAAAAGGTTACTTTGATGGCAACCCATAATGCTAGAGCATTTCTGTCATTTACACTGACTTTTTGCATACAAAGATAACATAAAGCAGTTGTTAGCTGAGTAACTAAGCTGCCTATATCTGACTGGAATAGCTTCACCCTGGTGCCTGAAAGACAGTCTGAGACAAAAGTCTCTTTTTCCCCCCACCCTTGGCCGGGAATCTGCTGCTGGTGCTGGAGCAGGAAATAAGATAGTTTTGGTAGAAGCAACATTCACACCCGGGCTCTGTACTAAATAAAATGAAAAGTGCTGCCATTCTCTGCTTAGACTCTGTCCACAAATCAGTTCTTTCTTTTGCAAAATTAGCAGATAGTAGAGGCTGCAGAAAAACACCACTGAAGCTTTTATTCCAATTTAGCACTCTTAACAGTAGTTCATAATATCACTCAGCTGCATCCCACTTGCAAAATGACCTAGTTATGCTAATTTCAGAGAGGGTTTATCACATTTACATGTAGAAAATAAATTGATAAATGTTGTGTTGGCATATCACTTATGGGATCTACTGTGTATATTCCTTGAGCTCCGCATATAGACGCTTCCTACTGCTTCAAATAATAACAGTCCTGCATACAGAAGAAAAGTTATATCATGAATAATACAATGTAATTGAATGCACTTTTACATTTTATTTCAAAAATCTTCTTTTTAAACTAATGCTTTGTTCACCAATGTGCCAAGGCCTGGACACTGGATAAAAATGCCTCTGAGCTGTTCTACGTAGGACATCATGAAGGCATTGCTTCATCAGGACTTGAATGAAAATGCTACTAAGTGGCACCAGTGTACAGTAGTTGGAAAGCAACTGGCAAAAAGTAGTTAAGAAAATTTTTCATTCTCTAGTTGTGTGCATGTTTCTAAAACAGTGAGATCTATGTACATATCTACAAATTAGATTATAAATTAAGCATGCTACTGATGTTTATAAACCATAATTAAAATCAACCCAGTAACCCGCAATTAAACATTTATGAAAGATTCATTCAAAACTGGTTAACCATTTATAAGGCATTTATATAGAAATAGAGTATAAGTGATGACTTCCAATTTTCCAGGCAAACTTTATAAAGTACTTTCATTTTATCTTCTGTCCTAGTTACTGCATGTGGAGACAATGCGATACTGGATACGTGGTAATTTCTTGCAAGTTTTGACTTCTCGATATTGGAATGACAGTATGAATAATAGTACAGGAGCATTACATGCTCATAAAAGCAAATGAATGCTTTAAGAACTGACAGTACATACATTCTTAGAATGAATCTATTTAAATGTACTGCTCTGAAGCAAAGAGAAATATTTTAATATATAAACAATTATAACTGCCTGTGTGTTTTTCCTTGACATGATTTCATTTTGAACAGTACCATTTAAATGTAATGTAGCTAATTTTATATATTTTATACACACACACATATACTTGCTATAACATATACACAACATTTATATAGATATAGGAAAAAGTAATAAATAAATAGATTTTAATGAAGTTACTTTTAGTTTATATCAGTGCAAATAAGTTTCAAACTCAGGTTCTTTTAATTGACATTTTCATCTGCTGAATTGTCCATATTGATTTGGCTTGACTCAGATAATGCCAAAAGAACCCCTCATGAAATAAGAAGCTTAGCATCCGCTCTTAGCTGCTGTAGCCAATGTCCTTCCCATATGTCCTGCTTCCTGGGCATCTCTAAGATGCTTAACAGCTAACTGACCCCATAAACTCCTACAGCCCTACAGAAGAATGTTCCTACCCCAATGCCCATTCTTCCTACAAAGTGTAACATGCTTCCTTTTCTGTTTTTCATATTTCAGGCACTTATTTATTTAGTACTTGTTGTGGTTTAGCCCCAGTCAGCAACTAAGCACCTCCCAGAAGATTGCTCACTCCCCCTCGGTGGGATAGGGGAGAGAATCAGAGAGTAAAAGTAAGAAAACTCCTGAGTTGAGATAAAAACAGTTTAACAGGTAAAGCAAAATCTACGTGCGCAAGCAAAGCAAAACAAGGAATTCATTCCCTCCTTCCCATGGGCAGGCAGGTGTTCAGCCATCTCCAGGAAAGCAGGGCTCTATCATGCCTAACAGTGACTTGGGAAGACAAACACCATCGCTCCGAACGTCCCCTCCTCCCTCCTCCTTCCCCCAGCTCTATGTGCTGAGCATGATGCCATACGGTGTGGGACATCCCTTGGGTCAGTTGGGGTCAGCTGTCCCTGCTGTGTCCCCTCCCCTCCAGGCTTCTTGTGCCTCCAGCGGGGCATGGGAAACTGGAAAACTCCTTGACTAGTGTAAGCACTACTTACGGACACTTAGCACCTACTGGAAAACAACTAAAACATCAGTGTGCCATCAACACTATTGTCATACCAAATCCAAAATACACTCTACCAGCTACAGTGAAGAAAATTAACTCTATCCCAGCCAAAACCAGCACAGGACTCTATCATCAATAACAGAAAATATAACTGTCCACTGATGGAAAAAGCAGTTACAGGATTTGATTTGAAGGTAACACTGCAAGCTCTCCTTTCATGCTCTTTTGCTGCCTGCCAGTAGTGCTCTGGTCAGGTTGGAGTAACGATGTCACCCATAGCATACACAATCCTCAACTACACTGTTAAATGTCAATTCCAAATTACTTTTTTTTTTTTATTCCTTCTGATGCAGACTTCGGGAACAAGACTGGGACCTCAAATTAATTTCACACAGGTTACCAGTAAGACATCAAGGTTTTTCAATATTGACACATTGACCTATTGATATGGTTTTTCACCAGTGAGCTTAAAGATGGAAGATTACACAGTCCATCAAATTTCTGAGAAATTCAGGTCCTTGTGATTTCATTTTCTGAAGTAGAAATAATATTATCTTCACCCAAAGGCACTGCTCAGGACCTGAACTCTTACCTGATCGGCCAACTATGGTAATTAAAAATATATATGCTTTTTAAAAGTAATCAGTGGAGATATAGAATTCATACCATTCATGTTGTGCTGCATGCTTCAAAAGCAATTAGTATTAATGAAAAATGATATAAGTTGAGAAATACACCACAATTATTACACAGGAGGAACAAAACATCATTTCTGCTCCTGCTCTGAAAATACTTTCATTAAAATCTCCGGAAACTGAAGAGTGATATTACAATAAATATATCTGTTATTCAAAAGGGCTATATTTTTGCAACTCTACTGTACAAAACTGGTTATATTGATTCTTTACAAGGTTTATTCAATTAGAATATTTGAAAAATATACAAATGTTTAAGGCAAACACCCATAAATAACTACAAAATGTAAGATCAACTTTTACTTTCGGATGCACCTTAGAAAGTATCATAAGTAGAATTTCCATATAATGTTTCAATTCCTAAACATAGTAACAGAGAATTAATTACAGAATACTAATCAGCACTAGAATTTGAAGAGATAAAAAAGTTCTGATTTCCCCAATTTGTTTCATGTAGGCAAACATACAAAACCTAAACAAAAGTAGATTTAAAGATCCCTCTCCCTCTGTAAGAAAACAGCTTCATTTGCATAATCTCCTACAAGTCTAGTTTCCCTTTATGATATTTTGGGATGTTTTCCTGATAGTGACTTCCCTACAGCAATACAGAAATTTCTACACTCAGTAATGAAACACTTTTTTAAACTACAAAATGAGGACTTGCAGTACAAATATCCCTGGCATCCTGCTGTAAGATAAAACTCTTTAATTCCTTCTCTTAACCGGAATCCATATAATCAGTAACAGATTTATGCTTTTGTAATAGAGCAAGTGAGAGTTTTCATGAGAGGGGGATACTTGTGCTTACAACTAACCACTTTAAAATGTTGTTCAGTCTGGCTGAAACTGTGAAATTGACTCCTTTGCAATCTCTATGCTTCCTGTCCTTAACGGAACAGACAAAAGGACTTTGAAGAGAAATGAAAGAAAAGACGAAGGCGGCCAATTAGTTTCATCCTGAGCAGCAGTGTATGTGAAACATGACCCTAGCAACTACTTCACTAACTTGTGCAGCTAACAAAAACTATTACCCATCTGGCTCCAGTAGTAGACTTTTGTTGTGATGTTCAGGCTTGGGTGATACGTAAGGGGGCACAGCATCACACCTGCTGCTAGAAGACAACTTAAGATTTGCCCATTATCCTTCCCTCATCCATATTAGATATTATTTACTCTCTGACAACAGAGGGAATCATGTGGAAAAGGGCTATTTGAAGTGCCCTAGAGTTATGGTAGAAGTGAGTGACCTCTGAGTCCATCAAGAATCCTTGAGATGGCTATATCACAGGAAAAGATGCTGACATGGAGATGTCATTCAGATTCAGTACTCTAACAGCTGCAGCACTGCCCTTAAAGAAAGACTGTGGGTAAAGCAAGTACAGTTAGTGTTAAGCTAGCAGCAAGAAGAGCTCTCATACTTATGCCCAAGCCCTCCTATGTTAGAGTCAGAGGGTACTACAGAAATATGCTCAAGACAGATGAAACTAAATGGAAATATGAGCAGGGAAACTTGAAAAGACAATCTAGGAAATCTATTACTGTTGATTCTGAAAGCCAAAATTATTTATCCTTGCATAATTTTCCAAGGCTGTTTCATCACATAGAAAAGGAGTGAATGAAAAGCTGGTGATGGCGATCAATTCGAGGGGTGTGCAGAGTCATACTGCTTTATGAATCACTGCAATTTAACGTACTGCACAACGGGTTAGTGGTCTCCTATTGTACTGCTGGAGAGTTACATAAAATGACAAATGTTTATTTTGCTATGTACAACCTATGCAGAGAGGGTAGGCCAGAGGTTTTAGAAGGAAATACAGACCTCTTGAAATATATCAGCACAAGACCAACATAAAATAAAACTCTCATCATCTTTCCTGCCCTTGGATATACTGAAGGGGTATTGCTTTGGCAGGTTTCAACCTTGTTCAAATATTAAGTAACCAGAGAATTTTAAGGTCCTGAATTTAAATCCACATTAGCAAGCAAGCTGGTTCCCAAGTACTGTCCACATAAATATTTCCAGGATAGTGACACTTCTCCTGCTATGTATAAGTATTTCTCTGAAAGGAGGATGACTTAGGAAAGGTGCTGACATAGGATCAAGTTCTTTGAAAGATGGACTATATTTTATTATACATACATTCATATCAATGCAGAAGAATTCTTAAATAAATGTTACTACTGCTGACAGCAGTAATATTAACATGATGAGCAGATCATTATTTATTTATTTTCCACTTTTCCAATTTGTTCTATTTATTTCACAACTACACAAGCTTGAAAAGACTTTTTAAAATGAATCATAGAAATGAGAGCATCAGAAAACCAATTAGATCATCAAGTTCATGTCTACGTCATTATGCTGTTACTCTCTTGTTCCCTCCAGGTTACGTATGTGGGAACATTAACATTTCCTTTTAAATGGAATTAAAGGCATTTAAGTCATTTCCAATATACTTTTTTTTACTGACATTACATCCAGAATTTCCTTTTCTTCCCTCTACCCCTCTACAGCATGCACCTGTGACCAATAGGTAGTGCATTTATAAATAGTCTGACACTCACTAGAAATGCAGCAGTCTCACAAGACACTATAGATTGTGCTTAATTCTCAGCTTCTGCTTGAAACCATAAGCAATGTTTCTTTTTCTCTGTACCGTTCTTTTTCAGATCAATGATTTTCGGCTGCATTTTAATTACAAAACTGTAGAACAATCTATTCTCCTTATGTAGACATAATACAAACTGCTCCAAGAAACATGTATAAGAAATGAAGGCATTCTGAACATATCAACTGAAAAGGCTGATTCAGCTTTTCTTCCAAACACAGAATAAATGGACTTGATTCTCAGCTATATCAAACTAATACTGAAGGCCTTCCAGGAATGAGGGAGGAGATGAAGATGCAACGTGTCTTTATATTTCCCCAAAGGAATAAGCAAAGCTTATCAAAAGCAACCTCCATGCAGCCAGGTGCCCCATCGGTTGCTCTTGTGGCGTTCCACAACCTGTGTTGCCTGCTTATACCATTAAAACATTCCTTGTATTGATAGTAAGAGTGATAGCTATTCCAGAGAGGAGTCTTTGGCTGTTAAATTCACTGAAGAACTCTGAAGCCAAGACCAGGTAACTCCTCTACCTTAGGAGGTCTTCTATACAATGTGTAGGAACTGAAATTCCCATTGAATTCCAAAGCAATCAAACCAACTTTCCCTGCCGAAAAATAGTACTGTTTTTAACTGACTAAATAATAAAACTTGAAGAAAACAGAAAAGCTTTTGGGCACATATCTCTTAGTTCAAGGGTACCTTTCAAAAGGGCTTGGTGCCCCAAAGGTAGTCGTCAGTTTCCAATTCTGTTGGACAAATGAAAAATATTATTTTCCCTTACAAACATACGCTACTCACACTGTTAGACCATCACAACCACAGGCTGCTACTGTACAAAAGAGGTTTATACTGAAGTCTTTAGCCAAACATGTCCTGTCTTTCAACTGTAAGCCAGGCACAATATAACATCTGCGGTCATTCAGTTTTATGGTGGAATCTCAGTAGTAAAATAATTTCTGAACGTTTCTGGTTCACATTAAATAATTGCATGCTTGTGCCGCAGGGAGGATGGGACTGGCAGCCCAAATCCGGACAGAAGAAAGCATGTTTGACTGCAAGCCTCCTCCTACCCAGCTTGTGATCCAGGCAGTTCTCTCTCAGCATGAGTCCTCCGGTCATGCAGGGCACGAAGGGAGCAGCTAATGCTCTGCCAACCAGTAGATCATGCCAAATCATTGTTATTTATTTCCCCTAGGCATGAAGATTTTGGTATGCACATGAGCATCACACTGCATAGACCTCTATGGAGTTTCTGCGGTTAAAACCACTGAAGTCACATTTTGATGTAAATATATAACACAAGCTGAGAGAAAGATTTGTCTGGCTACTGCTTTTTGTGCTCTTCCTGTTTAGCTCTTTTCTCAAGACTCATTTAATGGGGAGATTTAACTGCATCTGCATGAAAATCACACAGAGTATAGGGCAGAAATAAATATTTTATTAATGTCAGCCTTTTTCGTTTGTAAACTTAAGCAAGAAGACCAGTACTGTGTGTTTCAGAGAGGAAATCTACATAATGCCATATGTGATAAATTTCTGAAGATGAAGATTGACTAATGTTTTTGTTACATTTCCTACTTTGTCCTTGGAAAACCTGCCTGTATAATAAAACATACATAGTTTTTCTGAGGCTGATTAACTAGCTTGTTTCCAGTAAAATGACTTTCCCTTGAGAGGAACATTAAGATTTCTTTAATGCAATCTTCATCCATTACCATTGATTATGGCTTCATTAAATATGAAAATGAGGATTTACTCTTTGCAACAGATATTACATTCTGCATAAGTGAGTAAACATTTTACTCTGTATGCTTCACTCAGAGAGAAGCGTGAACAAATATTTTATTTATGTACTATTTTGAAGGAAGAAATTGCCTGTGGCAAAAAACTAAACACAGCTCACTGGCAAAATACTCTTCTCTGGCAAGGATGGAGCAACAATAAGAAAGTCTGTGGCACAAACCACTCACAAGCTAGGCACCCCTCTGTGGCACCAAGAGGTTAAATGCAACCAAATATTCATCAACAAGATAAGCTGATGAATTACACAAGTCTTTACTTGTGAATGAATCAATGAATTTATGAAAAGTCTGGCTGAAGACAAAAAGGTATTTCAGTCAGTATAAAGTTAACTGTCCAGTCAGCTTGGTAATAAGAATGGATCTCTGACAGGTGCAATGGCTTCACCTAAAACATACATAAAAACCCCATAATTTAAGGGAAAACAGCAGAGAAATTACATATTAATGTGCAAATAGCACTTGAGCAGCCTAAAGATTTTTTAAATTTTTTCATTATCTTTCTTGTGAAATAATTTTTTTGAAATGTCTAATTTAATTCTGTCTTGGGAAAAAAAAGAAGGATTTTAAGAATCTTCTAGTACTGAGAAAACATCAGACGTTTTCCTAATTAATACACTGTTCTGTAACCAATATTTAGTACATGAAGCTTTGAAATATTAAATTCCAGGTATAAAGACAACTGTTCTTCCTTGCTATCTCAGTTGCCCAACATCAGGTGAGCAGGTCTTGTACTGGCTTCTCTAAACCAGTTCACTCCCATGATGTAATGAGAAATTTTGAAGATCACATTCAAATTCTACCTCTACAGCTTTTGCACACATTTTAAGTAGAAATATTCACCAAAAACTTGCTGTAAAAGTTATTCCCAGTTTCTGCATTTATCAAGGAGACTTTTTTTAAAGGGCTGATCTATAATCTCAGGGATCAATTTAGGCAAAAACATGTCAGATCAATAAAGTAAGGAAGAAAAAGCAAAAAGACAGAGGAAATAGAAATAGGAAGGTATTACTTCTAAGTGGCACTGCATACATCCCCTTGCAAACAAGCGCTATTCTCATGAGTAGACAATCTCACTCTTGGCTTCCCTCTAAGCCAGTAAAAAAGTGCATTTTTAATACTCATGCATCTTGTTATCTTCGCATCGAAGTGCCAGATGCTGGTTTCTCTCTTAGGGCCAAACACATTTCTATTGGTACACATTCCACTGCTTTCAGCAGCTTAGTATGGGGAAATACACCAAAATAGATTGGAAAGCGTGCCTACCTCTTACAAGAATAATCCTCTACATGACACAACACTGATATAAACACCAACATTTAAGCAAAGACACTTCATCACTGTACTGCAAAGACTTCAGCTCTCACCAGCAAGGAGGCCATTTCCTTCACACTTTGATCTAACCCTAACCAAAACCCATGGAAATATTTCCACTGAGATCAATGAGATCTAGCTGGGTTCATAGGAAGCAGTGATACCAGAGTATTGCGTCCCCTGTGTCATGCATTTGTAACTAATATTGACAAATTCCTGATGAGGGAGGTATATTCACCTGTGGTACATGTCCCTGATGCAGGTAGTCCAGCAATCACTCAAAGGTGACTCAGTGGGAGGTAGATTGTAAATAAAAGTTTTGTCTCAATTTAAATGTCATGTACTTTGTCCTGGGTTCTCTCTAGGACTTGCTAGCACAGCCAGAGGGTATTTCAGTTTACCTCTAATGTAAAAAGCTAATATTTTGCCCTCAGTATCTTATGGGATAAAGAAACTATACAAACTTGAAAGCATACAGCAAGAAGTTAATCTCTAAAAAATAAGTGCTATAATTTCAATACCATATAATAAACTGTGCTTGAAAGAAAGTAAAATCATTCCGTCAAAAAGAATACAGATTGTCAATCAACAGCATTTCTTTGAAAACAGACGTAATAAGCACAGCAAAAAAAGTGTTCCATCAAGAGGACTGTCTGTGATTAAAAATGTTACAAAGGTATCTTTTAAATTCCTCTAAATTCAGAAAAGAGGGACCCTAGAGAACACTGAATACCATCATCAGCAGGAAAAACGTAGTCACGTATTCTCAAAGCCTTAGACTAGCCCAGCTCCACTGTTTTCAAATGAATTACAATAAGAGTGAAAAAAGACTGTAAGAATCAAGCTCCAGAGCACTCCGTGTAATGATTCAAGAAGTCGTAATCGAAAGCCTCCCATCTATAATTCTGCATGGGAAACATTCCTCTTTGTTAGCCATTTGACATCTAGAGCACATGGATGGTCCCTATTCTTTTTCCTCAAGTATTCCATTAGAAAGGCGAAAAACAGACACAAAAAAAGGGAAAAGTGAATTTTTCTTGTGGTAAGCCTATACTCTCCTAGAGTAGTCTATGTTTTCTGTAGAGCTTTTGATCAGTACAAAATAAGAGCCAAATATTCAGGTGGTATAATTAACAGCTTACAACAGCATCAATGTTAAAGTCAGGGCATGGCAATCCTGCATTTACTGCACTGAGAACAGAACTCTGGTGAAAGACATGTAACTTTGAAATGTGTTAGCTAAAACAAAATAAAAATAAAAGAAATTTCTTCACAAAAATGAAATGCCACATAAGTTATCAATTTACTGAGCTATCCAAATTTCTGCTTTTGATCTATCACAGAAATCAGACAGATACAGAATGAGGGATGGACTTACTGGGTTCATCCGTATAAGATTATCTCTTTATATTTCTCATGAGGACTCACAAAAGCTAGCTTCTTTGAATACAGTGTAAACTTGGCAAAACACATAAACACATTCTTAATTTATAATAGCTTTAGTGGAGCATTGAAAAGCAGCTGCTTAAGTATTTATTTGTTTATGATGCTTTTTAATACTTTTTGTTTATTATCATCAGGGATATCCTTTTACAACTTGCTCATATCTACCGTGAATCAACAATGATTAGCATTAAATCTATAAAATATTTATCACACCAATGTGTTGACAGCCTAAAGGAAGAAGCTAAAGAAAATAAGGATTTCAATCTTAAAAACAGATAGTGCAAGATTTAAATATATTTGGCCGAATATTTTTTTTCTCCACAAAGGTACACTTCTATGAAATTCTCTTCATAGTGAGTATAATCAGAGTAGCTCTTATCTGACAAATAGAGACAGGATAAAAGTAGTCTTGAGCTAAATATAGCACTGAAATGGGAACAAGGTGATCTTTGCAACTCTGCTAAACATCCAGTGTGACCTCAAAAAACCCATATAATCTTTTTCATTATTATTATGGTTCCCCATTTGTGAAATATGGGCAATACACATACGGACAATAGAGATGGTGGGCTGTAAACCATTGTGTACACCCAATTAAGTCACCTTTTTAAATACTTGTCAATAGTCAACTCGAAAGGTAAACAAACCAAAAATAACTTTAGATCTGCACTTTGGATAATATGGCAAAAATGTACACAGCTGCATAGTATCCAGGCTGAATTATTTATTTCAAAGACTTGTTCTAATGAAATAGTAAGAAATCTGAAGGAGGAAGTAACGATACCTTGACTTGCAAATTGGCCCATCTGAAATAACTTCAAAGAGCTGGATTTTCACACAATACTGAAACCTTCCATGAGAAAGGCAAATTCTCTAAAGCACCTTGTATTGGGTCCCCCAACTTTGCTGCTTCAGAAAACATGCCGAGTTCTAAAGGTGATCAGTGGGACTAGTTATTTACAGTCTGAATTTTAAGTCACATCAAATGAGGTTCCCAGGACGGTGTGTTAATATGAATGAGGCTTTGGTTACAAAACCTATTAAAGATGAAAACAGTCGGGATTATGTTTTCCTTTAATGTTACATTTTATATTGAGGTTTTTCTGATTTTTCTACCGTGGTATACTTCAATAACCACATGAGTTCTAGAAGTTTCTCCTTGAAACTTTTAAAATACCACTTAGAAATTCTATCAATATATTTACATTTATTGAATAACAAAAATAAAACCTGTCTATACTATGAGGATACAGAGAAAGACAAGGATGAGCTAACATGAGGGTGACCCTATATTAACTGTCAGAAATCAAGATCTGTGTGCAGGTTTTGGCTGGGGTAGACTTAATTTTCTCCACAATAGCTAGTATGGGGCTGTGTTTTGGATTTGTGCTGGAAACAGCATAAATAACACAGGGATGTTTCAGTTCCTGCTGAGCAGGGCTTACACAGAGCCAAGGCCTTTTCTGCCCCTCACCCCACCCCACCAGCGAGTGGGCTGAGGGGGCACGAGGGGTTGGGAGGGGACACGGCTGGGACAGCTGACCCCAACTGACCCCAGGGATGTCCCACACCATATGGCGTCATGCTCAGCACATAGAGCTGGGGGAAGAAGAAGGAAGGCGGGGATATTCGGAGTGATGGCGTTTGTCTTCCCAAGTCACCGTTAGGCGTGATGGAGCCCTGCTTTCCTGGGGGTGGCTGAACACCTGCCTGCCCATGGGAAGGAGGGAATGAATTCCTTGGTTTGCTTTGCTTGCGCACACAGGTTTTGCTTTACCTTTTAAACTGTCTTTATCTCAACCCATGAGTTTTCTCACTTTTACTCTTTCAATGCTCTCCCCCATCCCACTGTGGGGGGGTAAGGGTGGGGGCGGGGGGTGACTGAGCAAGTGGCTGTGTGGGGTTTAGTTGCCAGCTTGCGTTAAACCATGACAACCTGATTCAGAAATGCAACTACAGTAGACCTAAATGCTCTTTGTAATAAACACACTGAAAGTATAAATAGCTTATACATAAGTGTAACTCTAACACTTACTTTAACAAAAGCACCCAAGACCAAAATAAAATAAATGCACACATATTTTAAACATGAGTCTGAGATTATCTCTTACCTCCACTTCTTCAACTAAAACAGGAGAAATAACAGTAATGAACAAGTACACGTTAAGGGTATCATAACTTATCATCAGGCTGAAAGAAAGCACAAAGGTTTCAAACAGATTTACTGATCATCTGGAGACTTGAAAGATCAAGGTAATGATGAATTTTAAGTGAAAACAACATAGTTGGATTTGAGCTTCATTTTCTCATTTGCAGTTCAGTAAAAATACAGGTTTTTTTAAGAATACTTTTTCTTAACTAAGAAAAAACACAAAAGGTATGTCCAGTCATGCAATCCCACTAGGCGCTGCATTCTTAATGAAATATTGAGATACTCAGGTCTATACCTTAGATGTCAGTAACTGGTGATTTGAAATAGTGCTAACAAGAAATGCATAAAAAGAAGCATTTAGTCATGCAGTCACCATTAAAGTGCTCATGGCACATCACCTTTTCAAAATCAGAAGTCTCCAAACGTGGGAATACACCTCTTTTGGCAGGTTTCATTTGACTGAAAGAACGTTCAGATAATGTGGTGGGAGTTCGGGGCCATGCTCACCCAAGCTTCCAAAATCAAAGGTAAAATTCAGGGCTATCAGCCACTCTTTTATAAATTATTTTAGCCAGTTTCCTATAGAATACCTATCTCTAATCAGAAAAGTCATGAATAATTACCGTATCAATCAAGCGTAATAAAACACATAATGAAAGTCTCTAGATCTCTCTTCAAAACACTTAGTTTGTGCCTGTTCACCTCTTGTGCTTTGTGTCTCTCACCTGATCAAAGAACAGCTAAGTGAACACAATGCTGATAGAAAGTCCATATCCTTTCTCAGCTTTAATTAGGGTCCACTACTGGAAAACTGTCACTCATGTTGATCTGTTATCTTTAGACCTGGTGCTCTCCTCCTGAGCACAAATCCCCCAAGATTATTCCCAGCTATCAGAAAAGGAGCCCACAGAAAGGAAAATCATTTTGTATTAAAGCAGCTTGAGAAGCCAATGGGGAAAAATGAGAAAGAGTTATTGGAATGACTAACAGCACAGCAGGTGTTATATTAAAAAAGGTGTAGTATAAAATGAGATAATAAAAAACAGGTTAGTAGAAATTCATCCCCAGTGAATCATAATTTTAAAATATTTGCAGAAACGAATGGAATTACGATATAAAATCCCAATTATTTAGAATTGAGGTGAGTATCTTCTTGCCTTACATATTTACCAAATAACTATAGAGATGCTGAAAAAGCTTTTAAAAATATAAAGTAATGAGAAAAACAATTTTCTCATAATAAAATCCTTGACAAACAAGTTATAACTGCATAACAAAAAATTCACCTATTAAAATTTCCTAACTGCCAAAACTTCATGCAAATGCACTGAAAGCTAGCCTTGTAAGAGGTGTAGAAAATCTCATTGCTGCTAGGAGATTCCAGTTAGATATCTGTACAGAAAAGCTAGCAATGGGAAAGTGTTGGCTTCATGCTTTGTTCCTAACAGCTCTCACACTCTCACATACTGAATAATATTAGAACATATAGTTTCATGTTTCTTTTATTTTTATGGGAAAAAACATTTTGTGGCAGCTTTTTCAGTATTTCATATGACTACAAGTTTATTCAGGGTATTGCTTAATTTTGAATTGATTGCAGAACTTACATTGCTAGACACAATCTACATTTGGGAATGAAACTTTCTTAATTCTTTTGATTTATCGGTTGTTGCAGAAGATCACAACATCAGGAAGTGATATTTCATTTATCCTAGTATACTAAGAAATGGAGAAAAAGCCTTTTTCTTCCCAGTATGTACTATCTGTATTTTCCTCTCAAAGACTGCAAGTATTTGTTGTGAAACTTATCCTAGAGTTCAAGGTTGCTAATTAAGAAGTAAATAGTAAGGTAGCTCGAATTAGTAACAGTTCTCATGGCCTTGTTGCAGCCTTTCACTCTAATAGGCTCTCCTGTGTCCTCTTTAAAACAGTTATCAATCGGTCAACACATAGTCAAAATTTCCAGTTTGCCACCATCACCCATGGCCTCTTGCCATCAGCGATTAGTGCATTATTCTCAAAATGACACTTCCCTATTACTCTCTATATAATCCATGTGATTGTCGGCTGGCTAAATGTGATGGAGAATTTATTCCTGAATGCATTGCGTGCACTTAATCATTTATGTTACTGGCATATCAACTGGCTCTGTCATTAAAAAAGAAATTTACTAAATGGCAGGTATGAATGGCTGTAATTTATTAATTCTTTCTGCAACTCAGCTGTCAAAATATCAACCTAAGATCATGTTGTTAAAAATAAAAAAAAAAAAAAAAATCCAATAAGACAGAATTGCTTTTTTTTCCTAGGGACTAGAGGCAGCAACCACATTTAGCCTTAAACAGTTTATCCAGTCTTAAAATTGTTGTTGAAATAACACTAAGAAAGCTCTAGGAAAGCATGAAGTGAAACATCAGCGTCAAGACAATGATTTTATCCAATGAACTCCATATATCAGTGCTGATTCTCTATTGCACTGGATAACAGCTGCTGAATCAGAGAGGGACCTGAAGAATATAGTATCAGTCCCCAAACACACATCCACAAAGTTCTGCTGTTGGAGTGCTACAGAAGGAGAGCTCTTAACTCATTTGATAAATACTCTAAAAACGATTAAAGATCACAGGAAAACGTCAAGAACGAATGTCTCTTGGCAAAGGATCTAACACCTAAATTCAACATAATCCTAACAGTCATCTTGAAATGCCAGAGGAAGATCTGGATATGAACCCTTTGTTTGAGATCCATGGCTCTAGTTTTGCACAGTGGCTACATCCCAATTTAGTAACAACCGAATTAATCTAATCAAATTGGAACCATGGAAAAGTTAAGCATAGAGTCTAACATAATGGCCCATAGTCCTGTTAAAGTCAAGGAAAGCAAAAGTCCCTTTTGTAACATAGTTCATCTGCTGCCCTAAAACTTCTTTGAGGATGAAATGAGTGGTCCTCAAGAGCAGATAGTAACTAATTTTTTATTCAGCTGGAATTCAGGGACATTAGTGTTGCAATAATTCTGTTCTGAGTCAGGTTTCCACCATCCACAATGCCAGGCAAGCCTGACCTTCACACTACCTGTCCTCACTTAATTTCATCCCCATGCCAAGACCAACCATCCTGGTTCCCTCTAATCACTCACTAGATCACTTCTATTTCTCTCTCTCTTAACAATGAAGTCAAGCTTGTGAGGTGTAAGGCAACCTCAGCAAAAAGCTGAGCTCCTTTCCCTTCACAGAGTAAACCGGATGCACTTCAGCATCTTGAAGGATCTGAGCCTTCTGGGGAAAATGAGAAAATTGCAGGGAAATAAATTGTTGGGATTTGAGACTATAAAGCTTCCTCAGTGGCAAAAGCAATGAAAAGATGTCACTCAACAGCGGGACAAGGCTTCAGACTTTGCTGATAATTTAGATATCTGTGAACTTTGTCTGTTTACAAATCCTGAAAGAAACAGACACTAAATTCCATTAGCACTCTGGCAGCTTGAGGTTTAGTTTCCATTGAGAAAAAAAAGCAAACAAACCAAACGAAATGGGAGGGAGGAAGACAGCCCCCCCTCAAACCTAAGGACAAAACCCCTGAAATTGTGAGCAAAATTCAAACCCAGAAATCAGGCTGCTGCTTAATAAGACCTGCATATACAGCACCAAAGGAATGATTTATTAAGGAACGTCTGTCTTAATGAAGGTGTGGCCCATAGCTAGATCTTCTAAGCGTAATAAAAAGATCTCTTCTTGCCCTGCAGTGTCCTTCAGCTGTGTCTGTCTTATTGTTTTGATATATCACAATTACTTAGAAAGGTAGCAGAGGGCAGAAGCTGTGCCAAAACAAAAATAACATCTGTACAGGAAGTCGTGAATGTGATATGCCAAAAGCCACACAAACCTCCAGTACACGTAGAAAGAAAGCACAGCATGAGACAGGTTGCAAAACCTTTACAAAACCCAGCCAGCACTGGGTTCTGCAGGAATACTGAAGTAAAGAAATGAAATGATGTTTGGTCTATATTCAAATAATGAAGATGAGATTCAAACTGGTTAGCAAACGGTATTCTGGGTGAAAAGAAGCACCAGAAGCTAACAATTTGAACACAAGGGAGTCAAAAAGCAATTACTCCTTTTTATCCAAACAGTCATTCTGCACTTAAAATTTATCTTTGCATACATTATATATTCTATAAAACTACATATGCATCTTCAAAAAGACTTGATCTTTCCACAGTCAACCACTGTGATTGCTGAAAGTTTTTCACTCCCATTCTTAATAACTGGAGAAGGGCACTGTCACTAACTGATGTCTGCAATGACTACTTGTAACATAAGTCAAATGTGGATTTGTTCTGGAAAGTTCTACTTCACAAGGTGAGTTGTACCTCTACCTGAAGCACAGTGCATGAAGGGTTTGCACTAGGTTCACGTAATAAAATAGCTCCTATTGTATGTGAGGGGTTCATATCCCTGCCTAGTAATCTTACCCAAACAAGATAAAGGCACAAGATTTGCTAAAATCAGTAAGAGGTGCATCCCAGAAAACAGTACAGACATTTCTATATTGTCCATATTTTATTGCCATACTTAGTTCGTAGTGCTTTACTTGTTTGTTAGGACATCATTAGCAACAAGTTCTGAATATTATAATTGAAAAATGGTTCAGAGAGTGACAGCTCTCCCTGAAGAAGAAATCTGAAAGCAATTCACCATCAGAAAGCCAGAGTCCATAAGCACATATAATGAAGCCTAGCAAGTTTCAACACCATAGCTGCTACAAACATTTCAGCAGTTTTAACTAGTTTTCACACGGCAAGCTGTTGTGAGCTTGATTAAAATACAAGTGAAGTGCAAGTTTGCCGTCTCTTTGAGATGTCTTTCTAACGATTATACTGTGCAACCAATTCCCTAAGGAAAACATAAGTTGTTTAGACAAGGTTGCTGCTTCAAGAGGCACTAACATTGTCCAGAAAGTTTACTAAGTCAACCACAGATATTCTCGTGATCAACAATCTAATGAAATCTGGGACAAAACATAGCTTAGACCACCCAAAGGACCACCAAAATCTACAGGTGCAAGTCTTAACCAGTTGACTTTGAATGAGAGCTGAAATGTCAGTGTTACAGTGGATGTGTTTTTTCTTTATGAAACTAACACAGAACACAAACAGAGAAAGATATATTAAAATAATTTTTATTATTTGACCACAGTAATTTAGGGTACATTAAACGCGTGACTGGGGAAGAATGCTGTTACAGTAAAACTGAAATAGTTTAGCAGTAATTTCAGCATCTCAAATCATTCATCCCAAGCAGACCGTGGAAAATTATCATTGTACTATTAAAAATAAAGCATGCTCCAAAATGATTTGAGCACTATGGATGAAATGCAGCTTTGAAAATAAACATACATCCTGAAACAATATCCTTAAATCTGAAAAACTGTAAAAAACCTCTGACATTACTTGTTATTAAAGGTGTTTCTCATGAGTCTAGATGATTTTGTGATTTGTCTTTATTTTCCTATCATAGTTCCAAGTCCAACCTACAATTTCATGCCAAAATATTCAGTAATTAAAAAATTATTACACCCCACTGCTGCTGAATTTCTCTGTCCTTCAGATAACTGCTAATTTAGCACCAAAATGCCACATTGGAGTGCTGGACCTAGTGGCTGTGGTTGTATCTTGATTTACAAAGTTTTGTAAGGAAAGTACAGTGTGATGCTGTGACAGAGCACTGCACAATGATTCACTGATTTTACCTGCTACTGACACTGAACAAAGAACATTTTTATAGGATCTGAAATAAGGGCAAAATATTTTAGGAACTATATTTCCTTCAAACAGTAACTATGCAGTCTCCCTGCCATGAATGGTAACTCATATTGTAACTTGGCAATCAGGGTATTACAGCTGTAGTTTGCAGAAAAAATACAGACTGGTCCTGTGCTGGAGGAACAATACAAGCAGAAGGCACTCCGTGGTTGGTCTGCTGATGGTGCTGGGGGAAAGAGGGATTGTAATACCTGCTGCTCTGAGCAGAACTGAGAGAAGATTTGTTCAAACAGGGAATGAACCATGGCTCTATCTCCTGTTTCTATTAAAAATGGCAAAATAATGATCTGGACTGCTATTGGAGTCAATGTGGGCTCAAAAATGGACTTGGATCACTCTACTAGCTCTAATGAATGTAACGTGATCCTGTGGCTTCCAGGCTTGTGACATTGTAGCCACAGAATAGCGCCATATTGCTTTGGAAAGATAACTTATTATGATCATAAAATTCCTGTACGTTCTCTACTGTAGCATTTGGCATTGCCTAACTGTTTGAATTACTCCCCAATTAATATGTTTGCAGGAAACTACCAGCCAATATTTTCTGTCATTTAACAGTTTCCCCTCTGAGTCCTTTTCTGTTTTTTTTTCATACTCTCCAACAAATTTTATATACATCTTTGTTATACGTTTAAGTTGGTATGTATCTTTTTAACTTTTATTTAATTGCTTTTCTACTCTCAGTTACCACAGTGCCCTTTATCATGTAATAACAGACAGCAAGGAATGACAGAAATGACTGTGAATTTTCAAGGGTTACTGCAGTTTTTTTCTCTTGTAAATCTACTCCATATGATAAAAGAAGCAGTATACATCTGTTCTGCAATACAGAACTCATTATATTTTGGGGTTTCTATTAGCTACAAGCTGTGCAAAGTTTGTTTTTTTAAAAAGGATGGTCATTTGCAAGTGAAGTAGGGGATCTGTTGTATACATTTAGCAAGAGATTTCCTTTGTCATTTATACAGTTGGAACATAACCCAAAAAAGTTAAGAAATTAAGGGAAAAAAAAAGGTAGAAATACTGAACCTTTTAAGCTTGTTGGCTAAGATGAAAATGTTGCAAGAGTGCTGGAAAAAGACTGGCATTTCCTTTTTAACACATACTTTCCGGGGGGGGGGGGGGGACGGGACCTCAAACTCAAAACAAACTGGTAAGGCTGGGTCAATTCCTGTGAGCATGGAAATCTTAGGACCAATATACCAAACTCCACTGGCAATGTGTAGTGCTGTGTCAGCACCCAGAAGGTACAGCATTTCTACTTTATGAGACATCTTAACAACTCAAAGTCTGTATTAGATTAATAAATGCATTTGGCATCCAAGATCCTCTGCAGAAAATAAACACAGAGAATGTACTAGATATATATGGAAAAAAAATAACAAACCCCAAACTGCTAAAAAGCTCATAGAAATCTTTAGTTGTCTGCAATTCACTAGCTACCATCAAGAAAAAAGGGTTAATGAGACATAGGAATTAAGAAAAAGGTATGCTTGTATAGGGGAACCCCATAACCATAAATGTATAGATGTCCCTCTTTTTTGCCATTCTCTTTTCATTTCTCACTTATGTTTAAGTAAGACATTAGAAAACATATAAAGTTTTAACACTAGGGCTTTCCACTATATTTAATATACTGGAATGATGTCACCTTCAGTAGTTCTTGAATATCATTAGTAGGTGTCTCCCAGTCTCTCTAGAGGTCTATTTCACAAGATGCTTTAATTATTCCTAAACTATTCTTAACAGAAATTAGCACATCAAAGCAATGAGAAACCAATGAGAAAAAATTCCCTTTGTAGACGTCCTCAAGTTCATGTATTGAGTCTGTGTGATTATAAAAGGTACCATTTCTGTAAAAGTGTTGTAAAAGAGGACACAGAGAGAGTGATAAAGTATTTTTTTTTCTTAGCTCCTAAAAACTCAATTAAATGAAATATTTCTTCAAAACTCTCAATGTTTTACAGATCGGCTGCTGCAATGTAGTTTTTCAAAGTATATATTCAAAACCAACATCAAACTGGCTTGTTAGCTTAATCCAGCTTCTCTTCAAGTCAACAGTTAAGCTATAAAAAAAACAAAACAAATTCTCACTTAGGAAGTCCTACAAGGAAGCCTGAATTTGGTTTTCTCAGTACCTGGCTCTCTTACTTACTTTAATGGGCCAAACCAATCTCCACTGATATTTAGCAGCATCAGGTTTGAATCCAATCTTTGAGCTTTGTCCATGCCACAGCAAAAGAACTTGGACCCCTGGTATTTTGATTTTAAAAAGAATTCCAGGATGAGCTAACATATTAAAACCAAGAAATGAGAAATAGTCAATTATAATCAACCATTTGATAATTCCACTCCACAAAATAGAGCTCCCAATAACTCCTCCTATCCAATGCCATAGCTGAAAGTCTTGTTAACAGAGATCTCAAGGAAAAAAGAGTTCCAGATCATTGGGCATTTTATGTCACTTTAATGTTTAGGGAGGCAGCTGAGGAAATATATTAGCTTATGCTTATGTTCCAGTATTCATAACAGGCAGAGTTTATGGGCTAAATGAAGGACCAGGTTTCTTTTTTAATAGTTACCTACAATATTATTTCCATGGTATAAAGTATAATTAAATTCAAATATTCATTCTATTATGCATTTTAACATTAGGTTGAAACAACTAGAGAGATACATTTGCTGAATTGTTTTGCCAAGCTAGCTGTCTGCAGGGAAGATTAACAAGGGAGACAGGCTGGGAAACAGATTTGTTCCAGTATTTGTGGATTTTAAGATTAGAGTGGCCGTTTCTTTTTATGCAAAATGTAAACATATTTGCAATTACTTCTAAGAGAGAGCTAAGTACTCATAAGATATGATTAATATGGCATGTTACTGTATGGAGATGTTGCATTTTTACTTTTACTTGACAGTCAAATTAGTCTATAGAAAATTTTCACTAATGTCATATGAATGAACTGGGATGAGCAGGATTGGTAAAGGACTGCTTCCAACTGACACTCTTTTGAAACAAAAAACCCAACTGATAAACCCTAAATTTTTCCTCTCGTGAGAAGGAACATGAGTTTGATGGCTGATGGCTATTTAGCAGTCATTGCTTTTAAGCCTGATGTACATAATAATGAAAGAAATTTGCGTGTTTAGATTTGCTTTTACTCCATGGCTCTTGATTGTGACTGATAGATAAAAAAATTACAGCAGTATCAACAAAACAATAATACCATCACATAATGGACTTGTAAGAAGATTTGTTATTGTCTGCTGTTAAATTCACTAACTCAAATTTGAGCAATCTCATCAAAGAAGACTGCATAAAGATCCACCTTCCCAATTGGTATAAACTGTCACAGCCCAGTGTGCAACAAAGTTGGGAAGACTACCCAGCTGCTTCCTGGGTAGGAGTGCAGGTTTTGGCTGGGATAAAGTTGATTTTCTCCATAGTAGCTAGTATGGGGCTGTGTTTTGGATTTGTGCTGGAAACAGCATAAATAACACAGGGATGTTTCAGTTCCTGCTGAGCAGGGCTTACACAGAGCCAAGGCCTTTTCTGCCCCTCACCCCACCCCACCAGCGAGTGGGCTGGGGGGGCACGAGGGGTTGGGAGGGGACACGGCTGGGACAGCTGACCCCAACTGACCCCAGGGATGTCCCACACCATATGACATCATGCTCAGCATAGAGAGCTGGGGGGAGAAGAAGGAAGGCGGGGATATTCGGAGTGATGGCGTTTGTCTTCCCAAGTCACCATTAGGCGTGATGGAGCCCTGCTTTCCTGGAGGTGGCTGAACACCTGCCTGCCCATGGGAAGGAGGGAATGAATTCCTTGGTTTGCTCTGCTTGTGCACGAGGTTTTGCTTTACCTTTTAAACTGTCTTTATCTTAACCCATGAGTTTTCTCACTTTTACTCTTCAGATTGTCTCCCCCATCCCACAGCGGGGGAAAGGGGGGTTGAATGAGTGAGCTGCTGTGTGGTGCTTAGCTGCCGGCTGGGGTTAAACCACAACAGTAGGAGAGAATAGTTGTGACAACATCTGGGACAACACAGAACAGAAGAAGGATAACTCTAACAAGTGCACTTTCTCTTGAATAGTGAGGGGAAAAAATAATCTATGCTAGTTAGACTACATAGTTTTCACCTAAAAACTTCTGCTAGCACAATAATAAATGCACTTAGAAGAGCAATCACAATTAGAGTATCAAATCCTACAAGCATTGGAAATCTGTGTTTCAAATTCTGTTTTGGGATACAGATTGTAACCTCACACAGAAAAACTCATAGTGAGGGCTCTTCAGAGAAGAAACGTCCTTTAAGTTTCCTTTCATTCCGTTTCCCATTATTCAGTGCTGGATTAGCCTTAAAGACTATCAAGACTGCCTCCAAAACTAGTAGAACTGGAAAGTTATAAGAAAGAGAATCTGTTTCTTTTTAAGTCTCTTGCACCTGATAGTTCTTTTATCTGGAGAATCCAGATGAGACTGCCCTTCTGGAGAGCTCTTTCATCTTGTCTTCCTGAAAACAAACTTCCCTGGCCAAGTGTCACCAGAGGACCCTGCTGCAGCAGTGCTGCATAGAGATAAAACAAGGCTTTGCCAGGGTAATCTCATGTCTCCTGTCCACAAGATCAGATATTTCTTCCATCCCCTATAAATTCTCTGTTTTTTTCATTTAATAGCCTCTCCAACCACAGCTACCATCCTCTATTCCAGACCTAGACTGCTGTAGCATCTGAAAGAGAAGAGCTTTTGGAAAGAAAATTTAAGAGGAAGGACAGGCAGAGCTGATTAAGTCACAACTGTTAAGTTAGAGAACTTTAAGAATCTTGGTTTGAATTTTGTATAAGTGTAAATAATAGCATTAGCAACATTATTTTTTAAGCAGCAGCAGATCTAGAAACACTGCCAAATTGCCCTCATATTACCAACTAAAATTTTGTCACACTGGCAATGACAGCACAAAGTTATCAAAGAACTTCTGAGTTTACGCTAGCTAGCCCCAACATCCAAAACAAAATTATCTTTATTCTAAGATAGTACACCAGTATGCAGCATATGCAAACCCATGCCACTTTATCTGTATCCACTTACCAATTTCTACCACATGTCTGAATCTTTCCCAAATATCCAGTATCCAACAAACCCATGCTCTGGCTCCTTCTTCACCCCCCTCCACTCCCCCTAGCTTTAGATTTTTGCTTATCTCTTTAGAGTTATACAAAATGGAAACTGTTTAGAGAGTCCTGGACCTACAGATTACACTGGGAGTTAAGAAGGTATTTTACTGCATGGCTTTCAATATTCTACTGGGTTACAGTTCTGGGTGAAAATGAAGGAAGGAATAGGTGTCATGTTAACAGTTACTTGAGCTTTCTTGTTGAAGAAAAGGCGACAGCTAATTTTATAGAACTGTTTGCCTTGTTGTCCATAGAACTCCCAAATAACCAAGTATACAAGGAGAAGCCTGTTACTCAATAAAAATTAATTACATTATCAACTCAATTCTTATTGAGTGTTTTTATTGTGCCACCTCTAGAGAATTGTTATTTATAAAAAGGTATTGTAGATAGAGAAGTCAACTTGAGCCAGTACTTGAATTACATTTCCAGTCTGCTATTAAATCATTTGGGGAAAATAACATAGAGAAAAGTTTGTAAAAAGCAAGACCTATGTGCTTAACTTAAAGCACATGAATATCGTATGCCACTAGCTCTAGTATGGCTATAGTCATTATTGCTGAGCATTAAACTTAACTAATGTTAAGCAGTAAAACAAAAGTTTGGGGTTTTTTTTGTTTTTTTTTTTTTTTTTTAAATCTACTCTCAGTCCCTGGTCTCATTCACTGTACATCCTCTTCCCTTCACATCGCCTGCCTTCCGCAATAAATGAGATGCGTCCTACAGGACACAATTTGCAACCATGTAAACAGAAAAGGAAATGAAGTAATGCGTACATGGAATGAAGACACCTAACCCTGAACAACCATCCTTCATTGTGGAATTTCCTAGCTTTTCTTTTGAACTGTGATAATAAAAACCTTCAATACCTAATTCAGAAAGACTTTGTGAGATTAATTAATATATGCAAAAGAAACTGAACAGACTTTAACCTTTCTAATTTCACGGTGTATAAAACAGAAGTAATACAGATGATAATCTTACAGGAAGACAGTCAAGGCCTGTTCTCAAAAATATCAGTAATTCTGCAATATTTCTACTAGAGACATACATATCGAAGGTTACAATACCAAGATTGGAAAAATAGGAGCTATGTGCACATCTGGAAGCTGGATCTCTAATGCTATGTTATATATTCTGCTTATTTTCTTACTATTTACCATTTCTTTTAGTTTTCCTTCACCTTCCTTTGCCCTCCATAACAGGGGGCTATAATGTCAAAAACTGTACCAAAAATGGAATAAGCTCACCAATTTAGTTGTACTGCATTTGACATATTAGGGTACTTACATAAAGGTCTTTTTATAGAAATAAAAACTTAATTTTTGACTTTTTTTGAGTGTTTTTTAATGGTATGAACAATCATGCCTTTTACCACAGTTTTGTATTTAAAGTAAAAGAAGAACATCTTTTAAAAACAAACAAACCAAAAACATACACAAGCTTCCAGTAACTGAAAAAAGATCAAGTCAAAACAAAAATCTAATCTGCTTGAAGTAAGAGACTGTTAAGGGCATGCGACTACAGAATGTTTTTTCACTGGTGAAAAAAGAAGTAGTATTCAAAATTATAAGATCAGTTAACTTAATGAAATGCAAGAATTAAAAGAAATTTATAGGTGACCAGAAATGCTTCTCATAGTTGAACCAACACTGACCTTTTTCACTTTTAAATTTAAAAAAATATTTTATAAATTTAATGTTTGAAATACAAACCTGTCATTCAAAATAGGAAGGAAAATATTTGTTTCTCTCTTTTTTTCTTGTTTTAAGTTAAAATTAGTCCTCAAATTTGATAAAAAATGTGCACAGTTTCAGTGTGCCAAAACTGCAAATTTGAGATTCTGCCTGCTGTGTACACAGATAGTGCATCATGACTGATTACAGCTTCCAGTGATAACAGTGAAACAAGCAAATAAATGAGCAAACCAAAGATGAATCAAGAGCAACTAGAGAGAATTTGAATTTTTACTTTCTATTTCTTTGTTTCACTTTACTTTTCTGTAGCACAACACGATCTGTCCTAGAATTAGGTATCTATGACGTAGTAGCACATTATTTAAAAGTCTGCATAACCAACTGAATGTTTACCCTTACTAAACATATATATGACAGACATCTATACAGTGCAAACCAATTTCATGCCAAACATTGATTTGACTTAAGGAGTTGCCTGCTTTTAGCCCAATGACATCCAGCTTAAAGGCATTTAGTTATCTAGGGTGACATTTAGTTTATTGATGACTAGACATTTAACATAGTTTTCACAGAACACACTAGCTCAGTAGAGGATTAATCACCCTTTAGAGACACCTATTTCTTCCCACTGACTCTAGAGGGAAGTAGAGGACCAAGCTATAATACACATCTCATTCATTAGACAAATCCTCCTACTTCACAGCTATGTCTATTTTTCTGCCTTGTTTTGAAGATGGTTGCAGAGGTATGTTGATGCATGACCCAGGATCTTCCACAATTTAAATTCTTGCCTCTTTCTTTTTTTTTTTTTTTTTTTGTGTGTGGATATTGACTGTGCTTGGAAGTTTGATGCAATTTTTTAAACATTTTCAAGATTGAACTTTATAGAGTATTGAATCTGACAGCAAAGCTCCCACTGTATTCACCAGAGTTAGTATTTCACCTTGTATTGAAAGAAATTTTTAAAGAAAAATAAACCCCAAACTTCTCTGAGCAGCCTTTATATCTCAGTATTGCTTCTATTATAACAATAACATGTGCCAACATGATCATTTGGGTTTTGGCAACTATTTTAAAAAAACAAAAAACATTAGTAACTCATATAATATCCCATACAAAATATTACATCTTTCTCCAATAATTAAAGGGAATTATGAATTTCCTCTATCTTTTTGCAAAATTCTGCATGTTCTATATATTAAAAGTTATGAAGATAATACTAGATTCAACATTATTCAGCATTTAACAAACAAATTACATAATGTAAATATTCATGTAGCCTTTAGCACTTTAGGACTAAGGAATTCTGAATGCTATGCATTTAATTACTTCTAATACGGCAGGGAGATTCTTGGAGGGATTGATATTATATATTAATAAAATATAACATGAACTTTTTAAAACTTAGAACATTCTTCTAGGGATACTTAAGTATCCCTCAATGATCCCTTTTCTATAGACTTTTATTTTCATTGGTGAAACATTTGGGACTACTTTTCATTGGAGTTCTCCCAAATGCATTTTGGTTTATATATCTCAAGTGTCAACTTTCAAGTCATAAAGTCTTTATGACTTGTGTCCATATGGTAACATGACTGATAGCAGAGAAACAATGAAACATTCCCCCCCCAATATGGAGCACTGCTTTTTTAGACACAAATAGGAATGGTAAAGCATGAGTTTAATACCAAAATATTCTCTTGAAGACTGCAATGTTAAATATTTTTTTTCACTGTTGGGTTCATAAAGTTATTCCTAACAGAAAACTGTATTTGAAGCCAATATAACACACTGACATCTTTCAGCTTTGAAATACACAATTTTCTCCCAAAAAATCAGTATATGTGCATGGGAGTCAAAAAAGAAAATGAGGTTTTAGTGTCAATCTCATTAGCTCCCATTATTTTACTGGCATTTTCCATTCCTAGCATAGCCCTGAGACAGCTTTTCTGTCCTTATGTGAACCCTTTGTTCAAACACAGCTGACCATCCTGCCAAACAGTTGCACAAGATGAGTGAACTTTCAGGCCTCAAGAGAAACTGCAGCATCTAAAAATTTTCACACTGGTTTGCTTGCATTTCTCTAACGAACATAAAGAATATACCCAAGAAATTTCATGACTGAGTTTTACTCACTGTTAACTTTATGGTTTGCCTAGTATGTGAAATCATCAGGCAGTGTTACTTATCACACTTAGCTTTCTATATCCAGCGTTTGACCTCAAAACCTGGAGATTAAAATGATTAAATAAACCGGAGTTTTAAAATCAATTAAATTCTTTAGTGTCTTGGGCAAACTAAGGTTGCATTTTTAAGCTTTTTCCTGCAACACAGAAGCATGGAAAGTTTTTATTCTGATGTATTCTCTTTCTTATAGAACTAAACTTCTAAGAAACACATGGATTAAGTTGCAGCTCTTTATTATATCATAAATTTTGGCAATATTTGTGTTTCCCAACAGTGCACTGAATTTCCAAGATGTCTAAATATGAAGTAGTGAGTGACATCTGAATAACAATTGTCTTAAAACATAAGGGGGGAGGTTATGGTTGCCTTCATCTCACCAAAAAATAGAAACTCCAGAGCTAATTTAAACTTTTAAGAGGAAACTGTTCCAGGAGTTTAAATAGTGCCTAGGCTCTTTGCTGACCTGTGGCAGAAGGACAGATTTCATCAGTGAAAAGCATCTGCCTCCCAACTCTATTAACTGGAGTAAACTGTTAACAGTAACTTCTATGAGCAAAAGAGCCTATGAATATCGTTAGATCAAACTTTCATTCAGAATTTGAATAATAATAGTAAAGATCCTTCTGGCATTTTTGTGGCCTTTATTCCAACTAAATAAACTATATTCTACCTAAAAACAAGTCTGCCTTTTATAAACTATTCAGGGAATCTGGTTTAAATAGTTTCTATGTCCTGAAGGAATTTTCCATGACAGTCTTTACAATGATGTAACTATAAAGTTGACCCTGCTTTGAGAGAGGGGCTGGACCAGACAGCTTCCAGAGTGCCTTTGTCCTTCATTATTCTGTGTCTCTATATGCAGTGAACGATCCTTTACAGTTATTAATTTCAAATGACATGTCACAGCTTGACCTCACTTACAAACTCCTCCCTAAGTGCCTTTCCAATCTACAGCAGCAAGCGCTTGTTCTCAAATATATAGTACTTCACTATTTAATGTACATATAATGTAGTCAATATTTTCTCATTAACAGAAAATATACTCCAAATTCTAGTAGGGCCAGATTTCCCTACTGCTTTCTATTAAACTGACACACATCTGATGCTCTTCTTGTCAACCATCTCTGTTAACAACCCAAATAGTGAATGAATTTCTGTGACCTATAAAGAGGTAACTTTCATGCTTCATAATCATTTTAAAAACTGACGCAAATAATGCCGAGTTATTTGTCCTATTCTGAAAGGAATCTTCAGAAAAATTAGGAACTAGTATGTCAGACCAGCTTTCATGGCACCCATTCTCAATGGTGATTTGCAACAAAAGAAACTGCATAGCCTATACATGAGTAAGAATGCATTTCAAAAAATGCCATCTACCAACACATAGAAATGAGCATTGCTTGGCAGCTTGTGGGCAATAAAATTCTTACCATGTCACAGATATTACTGACAAGGTTACAATTCACATCAAAGCTGAGACTTTCAAAGCCACTTAATATATCCAAGATGCTCACCTGAAAAAATTCCTTACACATATTTTTAAAAAAGCCTAGCTTTGTACCCTTTAAGAAAGAAATTAAACAAAACTAAAGATAAAGAACTCATCTTCTGGGTTTTGCAGTTTAACACACGAGAAAATACACAGCTTATGCGATGCAAAAGAGATCAACAGTGCTGTAAGGCAAAATTGTTTCAATGTCTGACTTATACACATTTAAGTCTGTGCCCTCATAGCTCAGAAGCAATTTGCGACTATTCCTCAACAAGGACCATGACAGAAGCAATGCAGGATCAGAGAGATGAGGAAACATGCTGCTCTGGTAGGTATAAAGCATCCCAGATTTGCTACAGCTAAGGGGAAAAAAGCTACTACAGAGAGATCAGAAAGAAGCCACTAAAGAGTCTGCTTGGAATGGTACAAACATAGCAACCATAAGAGGCCCCATCCACTCCTCCTCACAGCTATCAGTCATTACAAGCATTTAAGTAGCAGTCTCTCCACAGCTGTGGTGAGTGGACAGTACTGGAGTGTTTATTTTTTCAGTTTTTGCTTTTTATTGCCCCCAGGGGAAAAAAAATTCAGCAAAAATAAAGTGACTTTTTTTTTCAGTCTTCTTTCCTTAAGCAGCTATTTTCAACTGGCAAAATATTTCAGTGGCAATTTTTGATCAGGACTCTCATTTCTTAAAAATATCTCCACCTTTGCACTATAAAGCAATGATATGCTTGAGAAAAGATATTTTTTTAGTCACTGGATAAAAGCAACTGCCAACTAAATGGCAGAAGGTATACCAAGTCTGCAGGGGATCTGTAAATGCATCTATAGACAAATCCTAAATGGATCCACAGACTAAATCCTGCCATTTGCCCTGATGTCACTTAAGAGTAAACCAACTGGTTCTGATTTTCTCAGAAATTAGACATAAATTAAAATTTTGGGGATGCAGCATGCAGAGTTGGAAAGCAAGCGCAATTCTCAGCTGGTACATTACCTTCAGCTTACTGTTGTCTTTGGCGCAGCATCATAAAGAATGAAACACAAAAGCCAGTAATTAATCTGCACACCTTTAAAACAAAAATGAGGAGAAGCGAGGATTCCCCATCCCCGAAAAGCTTTGTACCCTTTCCTTCCGCACACTAATAAAAATGAAGATGACAGTCTCAACTGCAAACTGACATATCCCACCAGGAAAACTGTCAAGGAGAGGAGACTTTAAGGATATCCAATGGCAATCATGCTATATCTGCTGCCAGGACTCTGTCAAGCAGCCATATTTCACTCTCTCTTGTACTCTGAAGACCTGTCAGATAGGTCTGGGGAAAAAGTGTGCTTTAGTACAGACTTAAGAAAACAAAATAAACTCAGCAAATATCTGTGAACAAAACTGCAAAAAGTTTTACTGGAGCACAAGTCCTCACTTCTTAGCATCAAGCCATTAAAATTCTTGGCAGCAGCACACACTCCTGGCTTGCCAATGGCCCACTTTCATGCAGCCTATTTTTGTTTAGAAAAAACTTCAGAAAATCCTGAATATTAAACCTTTCTTCAAGCTATAATGATCATGGAGATTAGCTCTGATCAGCAGTTTTAGGCCATATGTAAATTTGGTATCCCTAGGCAGAGTAGCAAACCGTGAAATACCCTTCTTTTTTCCCTTTGCCTAGCAGTAATAAGGAGACTGCTTTACAGACCCTCATTAATATTGGTTCACACCACCTACTTAGCATTCAACAGGTTGTAATTCCTGGACCATGGCAGGGACTAGCCTACAGCTAAGGTATACAAGATTTGCAAGAGAAAACATAATTTAAGCATTGAAATCAGCTACAATAACAAAGAAACTTTTACCTCATTTGCTTTCTCTTAATTAATGCTTTTTTTATGTTTTCCACTTCTTTGGCTGCTGCAGTCCAAGCAAATTTAGTAGCATTTAAGCAGCCTCACCGCTACCCATCCTCACAGACATGCTTACGAAAATGCTAAAAGACATAAGGAAGATATTTTTCCTCTACTCTAGCACACATTGTTTAAAACCCTCAGGACAGGCCAAAGTCATACAAGAATGTACCAGTCATGAGAAAATATAACAACACTTTTTATGCAACAGCGTATTTAATATAGAGCCATAGTGGGAATGAACCAACTCCCTGTTACAGCCTGCGCAGTACAGCATCTCTCCCTGGATGACGTCAGAGAAAACAATCCTTGCCTTTATCAGAAAATTTGATTTAGTTTCATTTAGGAAAGAAATATGTACATTCAGCAGCAAACCATACGGGACAAATGTTCCTTGACAAACGGTTCCCAAATTGGATTGCATGGCAAGAGGTGGTACAATCAGCAGCTCTGAACGCCTCTGTGCAGGGGCTTCTCTGAGCATGGCATGGATTTACCTGCTCATGCTGATTTGAAGTGTATGCTAATAATACTGCAGCTGCTGTTTTAATCTATATAATGATTGAGGAAAACATTCTGAATTTTGATGTCCTTCCCCTAACAATTCCCAGTTATGAGTAACTACTTGTAAAGGAACTGACAGACAGTTTGTAATCTAGAAACCAGGAAGAGGGGAAAACTAAAAGATTTGCCTGCTTCCTTCCAAAAGGATTTTTCAGTTTGAAGAAAAAAAAAAAAAAAAAAAAAAAAAAAGAATAAAAAAAAAGATAAATGAGTTAAAACTTTATTCAATAGCAATGAAGCCTGAAGCTGATAATTTCAGTCTTCTTGGATACAGCTGTAACAATGAGAAAATAAGAGCCCAAAGGATGGATAAACTATATTATCTTAACCAGCAAAGGCAAACCTTCAAAATATGAAACTGGAAAGGAAAAGCTATACTATTAACTTTTTTCCCTGGCTAAGAAAATATGATCAGATTTTTAATTCTTTAGTTCTTCTTTAGTAACCCTGCAGCATATACCAAGCCTGCTGAAAGTGTAACCTCCCAAAATTAAACTGCCAAATAAGCAAGATTACAACAAGCCCAAGAGGCACGTCTTTTTGTCTTATAATTATTTTGAGTACTGTAGGTTTTTGTTAACAGAAACTATGATAGAGTTCAGCTTAAAATCAAGAAGGCAAAACTGTTTAAATTAAAAACGAAGAAGTTTGCAAAACAATGCTTGCAAGTGTGTCCAAACAGTAATGTATGCAATTGCATGATCCATTACATGGTCTGTTAAAAAGTGCTGATATGCCTCTCTCTGTTACTTTTGTTTTTCCCAGCTATGGCCCTTCTCTGCTGCAGCTGGGAACTGAGCTCCTATGCCACGTTCTGGCCCATGAGATTTGGGGACCACTTATCCCACCTGCAGAAAAAGTTGACATAATAAGAACAGTACTGCCAATAGTATCTTTGTTAAATCTATCATAAACTTTGCTTGCTGAACTAACATTTGTTTTTCTAACATTTTATAGGCTGATCCTGCACAGCAGTGATGATAGGCAGAACAAAATCCATTTATTTATAGCTACACCATAGACATTTCAGTATCTCAATATACCTCCTTTAACACAATTCCATCCTTTTATTGTTATTTATATTTTTTTGTTTACATGACTATTCATTCACTGTCTGTCCACTCTTTAATTACCAGAAATTCTCATGGTGGTTTTAGGGTATGAGCTTTCTCTCCAATAGGATTTGTCTGAGTAGTCCTCAAACCTATTGTTGAAAACCTTAAACCATTTATTTAGTCACTGCTGGTACTGGCATTATTATATCTGAGTATAATCCTGGATACTAAGTACCTAGATACCATTTTCCTGGCTTAAAACAATGAACTGATGTCTCTTAGTGGAAGAATCCAAAGCAAGTTCAATTAAAACAGATCAGTGGGATGCTTCCCCATCTTACATTCACCCTGGCTTCATTCCAGGGCTCGCTCAAGACCAGCCCAATTCTGCAAACACGTACAATTCTTCTGACTGTAGCACTTATATAGCCTGTGGGAGTAGGAACCTATTCTTGCGTATAGAAAGGAACTCTATGTTGTTTAACAGTTTGATTTGCTATTATATGTTACTGCATAAGTTTTATTTTAATATCATGCAACTGCTGTGATTGCATTTTTGTAATTGGTGCTGTACCCCAGAGGAGAACTTTTTGAAGAGTAAAAAATGCTACCTAGGTGCTGAATCAGAGAATTTACTGGGAGTGCTTTGGGTAGCAGTACTTAGCCATGAAACTTCCCAGCAAAGGTGCTGCAGGTGCTAAAGAATTCAAACTACAAGATCAATGACATTAATTAATGGTTTGTGCAATATAATATAAAAGAAAATTAAGGTAGTGAATTAAATTTTGAAAGAAAAGTCCTGGACAAAATCCAGCTGAGATGTTGATGCCTTTCTGAAATTTGTGTATATTTTATCAACAGATCCTGATCTACATTATCTCCATATTCTGAATCAAAGGTGTGGTGATGTAGCAAGAAAGATTTTTGCTATGCTAAGTAGTAATGGTTGCAAATTTCCTCTCCAAAGACTCGGATTTGTAGTATGTGGGTTTTTAGCAATAACAAGCCTGCATGAATTTCATTGACATTCCTACACCCATTGATTTCACAATATGCCAATCTCAGCTGAATTGTCATTTAACAGGAAAACACAGATCTTTCATTAACACTCCCTTTAACTTAAGTGTTTCAGATGCCTCCCAAACTTCTCAGATACACCACAGGAGCGCAGGGTTGATGGCAAGAAATGACAGAAGAAAATCTTTTAAATAACTACCTCTTTAAAAATTAGAAACTGCTTTAAAGAAAGATACCATATTTTAATTGCCAATGGTAAAAGAGAATGATCGTTCGACAGACTTTTTTTGATCAAGTACCATGGAATTCAGATTATAAAAATAACCTGAGACACCTGCAATGTTTTCAAAGCACAAAGGAGACAGATGAGAGACTACAGCTTGGAGCAACAAATCAACATATCTTCATTAGAGAAAAGTGAAAAAGGTTTGACCAACTGAATATGCAGAGTTGGGGTTTTTGGTTGGTTTGTTTTTTTGGGGGGTTTCTTTTTCTTTTTTTTTTTTTTTTTTTGGCCCTGCCCAATCTGGGAAAAGCATGTATCTTACCTCCTTCTGTGAGATCAAGTATAATCTGCCCCTTTAAAGCCTCAAGCAGTGAGGCCAAGAAATACTGTTTGCCTGTGTACTTAATAAAATTACACCCTCAAGTAGGCTGGAAGAAAATATATAATGTATATTCATTGGAGGAGTAATCATATGACCCCATGGACAAGCCCTGCAGTGTACCACAAATTATTTCATTAGTTAAAGTAGCTTTGTCTTAAGGAGTGTCTCTCAATTCCAAAACCATGTTAAAAATAGAGTTCCCTGCCAAGGTTCCTAACAATACTTTTGATGATTAAAATGAAAATATATTAAAAGTAGAATGTGCTCTTTACTTTTAAAATAAACATCATATTCTGCTTTCCTCTTAGAGTTTCCACAGAGGAAGCAAACTGATAAATTTCACCCAGTAACATGCACCTCATTTCTTTGTGGTACTACATGCACTGTCATAAAACTTGCATGCCAAATATTGCTGCAGCAGCTTATTTTATTCAAAACTGCATTATTTATAACATTCCTATGTCTTAAAACAAGTATTAAATGCTTCTACTACTCTTAAGATCATATTTTACCAACACTAAATTTTAGAATAAAACATTCTGTATGAGCATACTGTTAAAGAGCAGATTTGGAGCTGGGACAGAACTGTTTAGGAAAACATACATTATATTCACCAACATAATTCTTAGTACAGACATAGTACTATCTATTTTTAAAGCACTTTGTAAGTATAATAAGTAAGGATCATGGAAAAATAATTTAAAACATTTTCACCAAATTATTTTCTACTTTTAGATTTAAATCAATATTTATTTTGCCTTCATAGCGTTGATTTGTTGTACAAAACTGAAAATCTGAAGTCATATAGTCTCTGACTGAAAACCACAATATCCCTTAATTTTTGGTTTTTCTTTTTACTGGAAAACCATAAAAAAAATATTTTCCATTCATTTTTGTCTACATTGCTGCGAGACAAAGGGGCAGTGCAGGTATTTCTAACACAATACAATTAAAGGAATTTTTTTCAAACTGGAACTACATAAAATCTAGTCCCAAGACCCAGGTGTTGCAGTTTGATGAAAGTCAGAGGTGCATATATTAATGCTGTGAGAACTGAGATGCTTAGAATCTCTCAGGCCACAAACAGTGAGAAATCATGTTGTCCCTGAACAACAGCATTCATGTTTCTACATGGAGAATGTATGCACTGCAAGCAGATGAAAATAATATTCTTGTTCCTGTTAGAAAAAACATAAGATCCTGGCTCCCCATTTTTTCTTCTCAAATATTCACCCATAAAAGAAGGCAGGCCATCCATTTGTACTGATACTAGATGAAGAGGATGATGATGCTAATAAAAAAGGCTTTATTTGATAAACAGCCACAAAAGTTAATGCTAGGGAACTTCTATATTTCAAATATTTCATCAGTTACATGAGAAAAGTGAGATTATCAGTCATGAAATTTTTACTCTTATTAGCTACAATCAATCACTGCTGAAAATAATTTGGAAGCTAACATAGTGTTATGAACTAAAAGGGAGCTGATACCTATTTCTGAAAGCTATTTGGAAAGTAGGTGCTAAACCTTCATGTACTGACATGGCCAGTTAGTTGAAAAATCAAGAAGTGAGAGAATATTGTAGCATCGATTACGCATCGGTATATGTCATGCATTGTGTTTTGACTTATTTACTACGATGGGATGCACAATTCCAGGTAATAAAGGCACTTATACTTTTGGTCCATATTAGGGAAGGAATCAACAATTCTGGAATCAGATTCAGACACAATCGTGGCAGCAGGTCACCCAAAACAAGATCTGGAATACTTAACGAAGGAACAGTTCTATCACAGCATTGTCAGGTAAATGAACACATTTGGAGACTACATTAACCATTCTCTAACTCTTACTTTTCTTACACTGTGACTTGACTTACAGTGTTTTGGAGACATAACAGTAATAAGAATGAAAACACATACTTTTAGCAGAAAAATGTGAATAAAATTTATTAAAGCTATTATGGTACTGAAATATGTAGTTCTGTTGCACTTCTGTTACTACTGAAACATTTTGAAAGATTAGGTGAATTTCTCCAGAATTTTTGTATAGACAAAATCAGGAAAACAATTCATAGTGTTAAAACTTGACCACAGAAAACTGTTCTACTTTGACTTTTTCTTATCAATTGCTTTGAAATTACTTTAAAGTTGAATTAATTTAGATTCATAGGTACAATTTTCTTCAAGGACAGTTTTGCTTTTACTGTAATTGAAAAAAGAGCCAAATTTCAAACTCTTAAAATATTTTTCAAATAGACCTTCGTTTCCTGTTATCCCAGTCATTCATAATTAGAAAACAGACACAAATATATATATGCAGTGGCTTCAAAAGTTTTATTTCTGGCATCTGTTTAATATATACATTTGATGTTCAATAGAATCCCCTTCACAGCAGCAGTTGCTACAAGCGAATGGTTTCTAATTTCTACCGCACTATTTTTTGCACATTTTTCCATATTTTTAAGAGTAAGTATTTCTGAAAAACGTTTGTAAACCACTGGTGAATGTATTCAGAATTAGAATGTGGCCCTCCTACCCAACTGGTTCTCAGCTACTTCAAGTGAATATAATTACATTTTTTAGTCATGAGACACCTTCAGAGTAATCCTCTGTGTTTTGGCCAACACAGTGGTCATCATGTATTAAACCCTGGAGAAATTACAGTGCTTCTTAAAACAGCAAAGGGAATTAAAACTCAAGTTCTTGACTGGTAAGTGATCCTTAAAGGGGTTTTTTGTTGTTATTGTTTTTGTTTGTGTGTTTGTTTGTTTTTGCCTTCTAGGTTTAGAGTTTTATAAAAGAGTCTAACTTAGAACCACAAAAAAATTGTGGGATATCCTTTTCATAACAATTGCAATAATGATAGCCATGGTTTACTGTTGTATGCTTAAATCATAATACTGATGAGCTACGTTTGTATTCCAAAAATCCCTGTCTTGAATACATATCTCATAATATTTTCTCAGATGCATATTTAAAAGACATTTCTACTGGGAGTTTCCAACATATACCAGCAGAAGAGGGATGTAAGAAATATGCACCACTGCAAGATTTCACCTTCAACCTATCTATCACATTTCTTATATGTGATTCTAACTCAGTCTTGGGTTCTTTGCACATCTTACATACCAGCTGACAGCAACTTTTTTTCCCCCCCCTGCAAGAAACCCAATAATAAGCTTTTAAACTTTACCGGAATATTCTTGGGGTACAAACGTGCCATTTAAAAAAAAAAAAGTCTTTCTTACTTTCAAGCATGTTAGTGGTGCTCACTAACAGGACTTGATTTCTAAAAAAAAATGTAATTTCACATCTCTTTTTGGTGGACGGCTATGGAAAGCTGCTACACAGAAATATGCTTGCACTTAGGGCAACCATGTGTTGAAATGAATAGGTGCATGCAAAGGTAGACATTTTCTGTACTTAAAAGACATAATTTGAATGAAGAAATCAAGGAGTGATATCTTCTAGAAGTTTTGCTCAACATTTGTAAGCCAAGTGAACTATTTTGAATATTTCTATCAAGTAAAAAAACCCCACCTTATTATACTATAAGAAATAGATTACCTATCGTTATTTCTTGTGTTTACTTTTTACTGTTTGGTCATTTCCAGCAAGGTTTCTTTTCCTATCACAATTACTTTCAGTTTTCCAAATGTAATGTACAACTACCCTCTGACTTCATGGGACTACAGACTGCAATTTAAACCCCGAGCACTATATTTAATGGTGGGAAAAGAAAGACCGTGAGGGCCTGAAATAAAGGGAGAAATGGGAGAAAGAAGCAAAGAATAACATCTCTTTTCTCTCTCTTTTTTAAAGATACTATCCCTCTGACAATATCTTTCAGATAATACTAGGAAAAATAATCAGATTACATGCAAGGGAATACATAATCCTGGTGTTTTGCAGTGATGAGTTTTTTATGCAGCTATGTATCTCTTTCACGATAAAGGTAGTATGGATCTGTCTATTGACTGATGCTGGCATTGCGTACTAAGGCAAACAAACCCTGCCTGCACCAACAATATATAGGCTTTTTTCCATTTAGCACTTGGAGCAGTGGCCACACCACAGCATTAGTGTCAAAGGAAATGATGTCCCATTGTTACAATACCTGGTTACACAACTCCAGGATTTACGCCCAGTTGCGTGAGAGGACAAGGAAGGGGGTGCAGGACTTCAACTACTGTATCTACTGCCATCAGTCTCCAAATCAAATAACAAATTTCTGGCACACAATTGCAAGTTGTGAGGATTTATCACCCTTTTCATGCCCTTCAAAGGGCTTGAATGAAATACAGCGGTGTGGATGCTGACAGTCCCCAGACTTAAAGCACAACTCACCATATAGCCTGCAGGGCTGCTGGCCTGCAAGTAGGTGATGGGAAGGAAATATCCAAAAATGGTGATTTAGAAGTATTTCAATACAAACTGAGGCTTTATACCACTAATAAAACTTATCAAGAGGGCTGCGGCATCCTCCTCCTCTGCAGTATGCCACACAGCGATGTATTTTTTCAGATAATGTTTTCCTGGCACTGCAGTATCCTTCAATTAATTGATTATATGGATGAGGTTGTCTCATGTCTAAACTGCTCAGAACCTTTAAAGCCCACCCTTCTCTCTTCCAGGAGGACAGAAGTAGATGCATAAAACAGGTGCAAAAGCCCAGGTGCAAAAGTCACTGGTAAATTTATTAATGCATGAATTTCCCTTTGCAAAGAATTACATACTGAATTACACAAACTCACCTGAGACCTTGTTTTTCAGTACCCAGCAAGGACTCCAGCATTTTTTAGAAAAAATCATTTGTTCTTTAATTAAGAAACATGCTTATTTTTATTTAATGAACCTGGGCTATAATGTAAAAAGAGCCAAACCAGCTAACCATCATTGTTTTCACTGTTCTGTGCATGGAAGTATGAATACTTTATTAAATAAAATGTCCAAGGTAGAGAGAACATAATGCTTTTATAACCTTTAACATTAGGCATTAACGCTGACCTGGTCGTAAGACTAACTTTTGGTATATCATGTGTGTAACTACAGAAAAGCAGATGAGAGCTCAGTTCAGCGGGAAGGACAGTGAGCAAACAAATGATTTGTGCTATAAAAAGAAGAAAGGTGAAGGGAATTTTCCATCTGGAGCTGAAGAGGAGGGTGGCTTCTTATTTCTAGTCCTCACAAACAGGCCAGTAAATCTGACCTGTGCACCTAAGCTGATCTGGAGCCTTTTTTGAGTCAACCTACTTCTGCTGAAAATCAAGAATAACTGAACCCTGGAATGAACTGCAGACTCCTGCTTCCAGATGCTCATATCACATACTCAGTTTGAGTGAACTGCTAATTGCTACACATGAGATTATTTTAATTTGCTCAAAATGTACTGGTTTAACCACACTTGCATGGCTGGGCACCTATTAATGACTTCAATAGGTTATTCTCAACTTTTTCCAAAAAGCACAGGCAGATTAGAGTGGATGTATATCTTTGTCTGCCATAATACAATATATTATTAATAAATACGTACCTTTTCTTTTCGTCATGTACATACACAGTAACTAGAACATACCAAGATTCCTAGGCCCTACTAAAGGATCAGATAAGTATTTGTATGTTCATCATGTATATGTTCATCTCTATGTAATATATACATATCATATATATGTAATACACATATATATAAAAACATACATATATACATACACAAAATACCCATATTCATATACAGCTATATTTTATCCCACACAGATTTGGGAACAAATTCCTACTGGGATATGCAAAGCAGCTATGCGTAATTAACCAACTGGCTTCCGCTTGGCTTCAGTTTGAAAATTAAAATATTGACATTACAGATGATTCTACCTAGTTGACATCCATTACATTTACAGGCTAGATTACAAAAAACTTCAAGGCAGTGAGTACATTTTTGCTGAAATGCAGATGATTAATGCTAAGAAAAGATTGCTGAAGGTTTGCCATCAACAATTTTTAAAGTAAGCACAAAACTACACACATTTGTACATAGAACAATACAAAAACTGCTACACTGGGTTATACCCAAAGATTTACATCCCATCTCCAGCAGTGGAGGACTAGGGACCAGGTAGATGAAAAAAGGCTTGCATTTGCAAAGATAGACTTTTCTATATTCTTTTGTTTCCTTTAACTCAGAGGCTTCCTAGGCCACGGTCTCATTAAGTACTGTTATGCTGAATAACCAAGTCGCTTATGAATTTTTCTCCCTGGCTTTATCAAATTCCTCAAACTAATTTATATTTTTTGTTTTCCACAACAGCTCATAGCAATAAGTTTCATAATTAAATGTGTGACATCTGACATTTCAAACCTCCTCTAAAATCAAAGTATTGCTGCAAGAGACATTGCTCTGAATCAAAAAAGCTCAGGTTCAAACATTTAATTTTGAGATAGTTTTGAGGGAGATTTACTGAGATGTTTCAGCTTTGCAGCTCAGATCTATATATACTTCTAAGTTTTCTACTGCTGATTTTTAAAAAATTATGAATATTTTAATATGAAATAATGAGCTCACTCATTACATACCTTTAGCAGCCAACAGGCAGAAACTGAAAATGAATTGATAGGTCTTCAAAAACTGCTAAGGCACCATCCATAAGAGAGGTTGTAATGAGGACTTAAATTTTCAACAATTCTTTTAGTCAGAGCTCTGGTTTACACACAGGATATAAAGCTAAATCACATCTTTACAAGTTTTTTTTTGTTTGTTTTTAAACAAAAAGAACAAATTAAAAAAAAAAAAAAAACAGGATGAAATCTTCTTTTGCTTAGCTTGGGAGGAAAACACAGTGATTTGGATCATACCAGTATAATAAATGCAAGATGGGAGAAATACATTCCTCAGGGTTAGCAGATCATGCCCACCCAATTGGGACCAAGACAGGGTGTAGCAGGCAGGATATTAAGGATTAATTTATGATGTGGTGAGACTCCTATAATTAAAACTCACAACAAAGTGCAATATTTTATTTTTGAGTATTAAAATGCATCAATATTCCCACATCATACAAAGCGTTTTTCTAAAATGCATATATGCAAGCTTCCATCATATGAAAATTAAATCTTTGTTTCTTATTTTCTTCGGTAAACCCAGTGGTAATATTAATTTTTTTTAAGATGAATACCCCCAAAAGTTCATCATAATTCTCTTATTACAAGGAATGTCAAAAAGCATTCATAAGTATTGGTTCTCCTTATATATTGTAAGCAGAAAACCATTTCTGCTACTGCCTTGAAGTCATTTTTTTTCATTGTTTTAAGACCATCATTACTGTCAGCAGTATTTCAAGCATGTGCTTTACTTAAAAGTACACTTTGAGACCCATCAAAACATACCTCTTTTATTCGATTATATTTTTCTGCAATTCTTATTCAAACATTCAATTTTTTATTCTCATTATGGTCATGAACTCTATCTACACTCAGACTGGTTTTCAAGTGTTTGCCCCAGACTACTTTGCTTAGGAAGCATTTTGCTTGGTGAAATAGTTTTACACAATGGTTGCATTCCACTAAACCAATTGCAGGTTTTCTGTGTGAAACTCTCAGAAACTTTGTAAATCTCTCTGTCATACTTTGAGTAAAATTCAGCACAGCAGGAATCGTTAGAACAATAAATATATGCAAACCCACATCCTATTCAGACCCAGATCATCAACTGATGCTTACTGCTTGCTCTAAAGGGGTGTTGATGTTGACACCATTTTGGTTTTCCCTGCTATTTAGGATTTGATATCCTGAACTACCCCTCCAAATTAATCTTCCAGGAAGTGTATTCTTATTTTTAAAATATGTGCAATGCTTTAAAAAAAAAGAACCACTGTATATATACACAGAACGTAGTAACTTTTGTGACAAAAAGATTGAAGAAGAAGTGTCATCTTAACACTGATGTAGGCAGAATCAGAAGCCACCAGGAAATTTCAGATGCTACTTTTACTTAGATAAAAAGAAACTATGCCCTTTACTATTCTCTTCTGATGGCTCTTTGTGAAAATTCTTTTTTTTAATTTTATTTTTAATTTTAATCTTTTGGTTAAAAGAAAACTCTTAAAAGCACCCTTGTAGTTTCCTCCATGTTACTGGATTTATAGGTCAAAAGGAAGAAGTAGGCCTGAAGAGTTCACCGAATTCAATGCAATTTTATTCATTTTACAGCTTTGGTAACCTTCTAATTCTATAAACCAGCAGGGATTGCAATGAACAAAAACCGCCACAGTCCAGAAAACACTACCATAATATCTGAAGTGCATCAAAGCTGACAACAGGTGCGTACCAGACAAAGATGCCTAATATTTCCTTGCCACTTTGCTAGGCCAGACTCCCCATAGTTTACCCTTCCTGGTATCTTTTGATTCTCATCTATCATATCCAATCTCCTTTATATTCATTTGCGTACTAACCCTCTTGTTGTTGTTAAGTATAAACCCACCCCGTACTGACAGGTTGTTCCTGATAAGAAGCTGCCATCTTTCGAAACAGTATCCATTTATCTGAGTCATAGCCATGTGCTATTATAGAATGCATAGCTATCACTAATACTTAGTGCTTCAGACCCTTCCTCCTCATGCTTTATCTATTTTTACAAATTATTGTTCTATGATACTGAACAGCCCTCTAGGGATTAATTCCTTCTGTTTCCTCTCTAAATTTACTCAAATGTCCCTTTATTTCTAGCAATTATTTATAGACATCTATCAGTCCTGGTTTGGGGCTCCTTGGCTGGAATGCAGTGTATTCAGGCTATCGTGCATCATGGAAAACAAGGTGGTACTTTTACATGCAGTTCTCGAGCAATTCCCCCAACCACTGTAGTTAAGATTTTACCCCACTGAGCTTGCAGCATATTGTTACAAGTCACATGATGTCAAATAGGTTTAAAATAATTTCTGTTAAATGCCTCCAGCAAGTGAAATGAGATGGCTGCCAAGTTCATTTAACCAGCCTTCACTTTCCGATCTTTAAAAAGCGAGGCATCCAAACGTTTCTGCCTGCCTAAGATTACAGTCACTCTCATTAACATACTGAAGTGAGTCTGCAGCAGGATACAGATCCTAAACCCTAGGTTGGCAGCTGGATAGACCAGAGATCTGTAGGAGATAAACTGGGTCATAACTTAGAAAACAAAAACATGAGAAATCAACATTACAGTTAACACAAAAACCATCAGTCAGTAGAAAAATTGCCATAGGCATCCCTGAATCACATTCAGCTATTATTTTCCTGTTACGTATATGCTGACTTCAGTCTTATACAGAAATTAGAGACTTTTTAAATAAAAAAAAAAAGCAAACTATTTCTCTACTGCCTTTTCCTTTTTTTTTTTTTTTTTTTAATAAATAGCCTCCAAGTTTGCAGTTTGTCCAGGAAAAGACCTCCTAATAGAAATCTGAAAATATCTATGGTCACTTTAAGCACACACTTGAGTGTATTTTTGGTAGAATTTGACTCTAGACTATTTCCAGGAATATGATGACTTTCCATGAAAACAGCTAATTAACTGTAACTAACCAGATCATGAAATCTCTCTACGAAAGATATATCAGGAAAGAAATACATTACTATATCACCTACCATTCACATATTTTTATCATTAATTATAAGCTGTTGCAAGACCTAGCCTGAAATTCAGATTAATATTTGTTCATGTAATGCATATACAAGTTTATATTCTCAGTAATTATGCCCAGGTATTTGCCTCTCTATTAAAGTTATGACACAGAAATTGTAGATGTCGAAATAACCAGTGGTGTTTACTGTGAGTTCAAAAACCACACACAAAAGAAAGGTGAATGACCTTAGTAACAGAGAAAATGTATTAGAACTCCACCAAAACACATCCTCACTGGGACTATGCACAAAAGATTCTTTAATTATCCATAGACAGATTAAATAAATACAAAAATTACACACTATCTCCGTGTTTCCTTTTGTTTTCTTCTACTTGTAACTACCTCCGATGGCAGAGAAAGGAGAGTCCTTAAAAGGGGCTTTGCACAAAATTTCACTGTGATCTAGGAATTTTTGTGTCTTTCCCTACTGAAGGAAATAAACCTTGAAATCATTAAGGAAAAAAGTCATTTTGGAAAATAATATAAAGCTGGAAGATGTGTCTTAAAGCAACATCAAGGAAATCCAATATAAACACTCACTTGAATATTGAGATACATATATTTAAATTTGTGATGCTAACTCTCTCCGAGATTTATTTATTAGTAAATATCTGATATTTCCAATGAATACTAGACAATGTGTAAGAGCAATTTTCGAGTCAATAAATAAGTGGAAAGCCACTAGAAAATTCCATTGGGTTTGAGACTGCTAAAATTATGGCCCCACAGGAAAACACACAGGAACGCAACAATGAATAACTTAAAGCAAGACAATAACAACATCTGAATCCCTTAACAAGGTCTCAAAATCCTTCAGGCAAGTTTCACAGTCCAATACATCTACATCTTTTTCTACATAACCGTACATCTCTCACCATTGAATTATTGGAGTCCATGGACATTTACACTTTGACCCAGTGAACATGAAGGCAGATCCAACATACCTATATGAGCATTATTTATTTTTCAGCAGAAAATTATTTCGGTGAATAGGTTTGATTCAGAGCTTGAATGAAGATGAAGGTGGCTGTGATAGAAAATAAGATTATGCACATAGTGCAAAGCCTTTCTTTTGGAACTTCAAAAAAGAAAAACAAGAATACAATTTTAATACAATAAGAAGGAATCAGGAATCATACATGCAAACACACGCACATAAAGATTTCTATCAAGCTGTGCAGTGCAACTACTGATTGGGAGCAGCAAGACAGCAGAACCTGATGAATAATTTTAAGATGTATGCCATAACATTTGAAGAACTATGGAAAACAGATGTGAACAACATGAAATCTCGGTTGACTGGATGTCATCTGCATGGAGAACTATGACAGATTCTAGCTAACGCTGATCCTACAGGTTCACTTTTGCACAAAATAATTTTGCAAGTATTGGTGTTCTTGACACCAGGAAAATGAGGTTATGAAGTTTAATGGGACGAATACCTAGGAGAAAGAGGGAAAGGATAAGAAAAAGATGAAATTGAGAAAAATTCTTCAAACTTTGACTTCTTCAAACAGGGAAGACAATCAAAATGGCAAATACTACATGGATAAAACCCAAATGCAGCAAGAGAAAATGGATGAAAAAAATTAGAGAATTCACTGGAAGTTGGACTGAGAAACACATCTGAATCAGAAGCAAAACCTTCAATATAAGGAGTAAAAACAAAAGTAAAGCAAGGATAGTATAGATGAGCAAAAATAAGGAACTGCCAGATAAAAAAAAAAATGATCCTTGGTAGATAAAAGAAACATCATAAAGTTTGAGAAAAGAACAAACACATAGCAGATAACGGTTAAATATTGTCCCATAGCCTAGAATTAATAGTCAAAGCTAAACATTACATATTGTTTCGGAAGGTCATGTGGCACATAAGAGGTGTAAGCTTCTGCTTTGATGGAGAGAGATGAGATTACTGAAAGACTTGCAGGAACTCTCAGCTCATATCCAGAGCTCATATACTACCAGCAAGATTAAAGCTTAAAAACTGCAGAGTTTGAGCTGTTTGGCACCACTTTCTTTTACTGAAATGCTGGATTTAGGGGCTGTGAGCCTACTAAAACTACACCATCCTACTCAGCAGTCTAGGAATGTGCATCTAAATGGGCATGACAAGAAGATGCTGTAGTTTAAATGAAAACGTAGTAAAGTTGGTCCCTTCATCCAATTAGATAGTCACACTATCTAATTGCAAAGGAATCTCTGACAAATGTTAGCAATATATTCTCAGTTAATTATGAAACTCTTGTTACAACACAGGGTGAATGGGAAGTGGGACAGTCTAAGGAAGTTTCTTTTGAATTCTGAACAAGCGATCAATATCTGAAAAAAATGAAGAATGTACTGGAGACCTACAACAGAAAAGAGTTAGTGTTCCACTCGCCAGCCATACTCACAAATATGAAACACAATTCTTGTTTGAATGAAAAGATTGTTAACTGGTTCATTACTTGCTTGTAAGGTAAATGAACATTTACCCGAACACTCTTTTTAATCTGATGAAGGAGCAGCTCATAATGCATTTCATACCTACAGCTTTTCAAACAATGGCAACTACAAGTGAAAATGCAAAACTCACTAAAAAGGTTACATGATTTCTAGAAACTACATAAATAATAAAATAAGGACAAAGAATAACTTCTAGTCCTATCAATATGTAATACAAGGAATTGAAAGGTAATGTCTATCCTTGTTCAGAGTAAACAAAGCACGTCACCACATTGAGCTTCAATGAATAATAAATATTCATAAAATACAAAATACTTGACTCCAGCTTTCATTTAAAAATATTTCCTTATGCCTATACAGCCAAAACCTTATGACTATACTCACAGCTTCAACTGTATAAGGAGGATAAGGCCTTGTGTTCAATGACATACAGAAAGACATACAAATATATAACCCACACCTCTGATCTCAATTAAATCACTATCACTCCACTGATTTTAATGGGGGTTTCTACTGTTCTACATTTTTTTCACCAAGATCCAGGTTAACTCCATAACATAATCTGATCATACAATTACCACTTATAAAGGCAGTGGAGATACCTCTCGAGTGGAATGCAACAGCTGTTCAATAACTCTCAACAAAATTGCACAACAGCTGAGGACAACAGTAGAAGAAAACTAATTCAGCCTTCATCTGCAGGAAGAGTTTAGCTAGGATGGTTGTTTGTGCCCAAATTGAAATTTGGAACAATATCTTAGTCTTATAGAATTTCATCATCAGATAAAATCAAGAGTGAATTTCATCAGAACATTTTCATTACTAATTTTAGTTCTGAAAATGCGTTTTTGTTTTGTTGCAACTGTTGTATCTGCATTTACACAAGTAACATCATTCAGTATTTCAATCTGCCCTACAATCTGCTTTCCTTTTATTCCTATTATTTACCTAGCCTTATGCTATATAAACAAATAAAAATGACCCTTCCAGCAGCTAACCTTACAGAGAAAAAGGTGGAATTCCAACTCTGAACAGAAATTGCATATGTTATTTGGTCTGAATCTTAATCATATCCTAGGGCTTGTCTTCATTGATTCCAGATATGAATAGAAAAGTGTAAATCTAAATCGAAGCTTTCATTCCAAACTATGTTATTTTACTTTTTTTTCTTTCTTACTACAAAGACTTGACTGTTTTTCAAAAATCATTACCTGTTGTCCTAAAGGGCTGCTCCCACCTCTTTATGTGGGCGAAGGATTTAGTGAACCACAAAATGAGCAAGAAATGTACAATATGATAATAATGCATTTATCAACACAGAATTTGTTCAGGCATTATTTATAGAGAAATGACTGGCATGGACTTACCTGTAGGGGATCCCTCCATGACATGACCAACATAGGGTCCTTCTTTGAACATTGGCCTGTTATCATTTTGATCAATAACAGAAATATCTAGGCGGACTGGACCATCAATGGTTTTCCCACTTATATCTGTGACCTCAACTTCAAGCTGTATGAACAAAAAGAGACGAGTAAATTCATTAGTTCGCTATCACAGTGAGCAGAGAGTAAGAAAAAAATAGCTCAGATCTGTGCTGTTGCAACCAGACCCTGCCAAGGATACCACTTGCAGCTCATTCTTTTGGACTAGGCTCAGAGCAGATTTTCAATCTAAGCAAAAGAGAAAGACAGATGTACATTCAAATCGAGATATCCCCTGGCAGCTTGAAAATGCCATATTCACTGAAGAATGAAATTATAAGAAAAAAAAGACCCCCCTGTAAGTTTGATACTAATCATGTGAAGGTTTGGTTAGACTTTGTTTCTTTTTCTTTTAAGCACACTTAGAGTGGAGAACTATAATTGACATACCTCCTAATGCTTAGTTAAAAGCCTTTTTTTAAAAAAAAGAAGCAAGAATGCATTAGACATTAAATACATTTTCTCAATGATGATGGCATGAAGTATTACGTTAGGTAATTTTGACAGTTCTTCAGCTTTTCTAATAAGGTATGGAAGGACAGAACAACATATGCAGTCTTATATAAGCAGGTATAGATATACACGCACACTCACATCCCAATGTATGAAAGCACCTCTTGAACATAAAGCCAACATATGCAGCTGAAGATTTGTTTGGACTTCCTTTACTTGCAAATAAGATTATACTGTATATCTCAACCCTCCAATCCACTTGTAATGGAAAGTCACAATGAGTTAACAAAACTTAATCAGTCATTAGGGCAAACCACACCAAAATTTCTTAAACAATAGAAAAGGTCAATTTAGATTGCAACTGCATGCTATAACTGCTGTTCTCTCTCCTCACCAAGACGTCGGTAAAAGACAGCAATAAACATATCAGAGACACAGCTATCATTTTCACCTACCCTACCCATCCCTGGACTCAACTCTTTAATGGAGGTAAGCCAGCCAGAAAATGAACCTGAGCACAGACATTAATATCACTCTCTTCCAGTCTTTCCTTGAGAATGTGGTAGCAGCAGGGGCTGGCAGTCTCTGAGCATTTTGTATATTCTGTTAATTTATTCTTCATTGCCATGTCTTATACCTGTAAGTTATTTATAAGCTAGTGATAAATTCTACTGGGAAAGAATAAGGTCAGAATTCTAATTCTTTATTAAAATGGATGACTTATTATCACATGTCTCTGTATTTTGTTATGCTTATAAATACATTGCACTTTATAGTTCAGTGTGCTGGGCGTGAGTAGGAGTATTTGTTATAAGTAAACTACCTACTCGCATACACTGTTTGTAAATAGTGTCACAGTCCATTTTAACATCTACTTACTGCTTATCCTCACTTCTTTACCAATTGTTCTTGCAAGCCTTTCCCAAGCCTTATTTTTTACTAGATATATATTTTAACAGCTTAAAAGCAAACAAATACTCTGATGAGAAGACAACAGATGCATCTGGCATTGGCACAGCTGAAGCTTTATGGGGGCACATGCCCCTTCAATTTCTAGGGCTTGTTTAACTCTGTACTCTAAAGTCAATGTAATAATCTTAGAATTGCATATGATGTGATGGGGACTAGGAAGGAAAATGCAGTCTTATTACTGAACTACATTAAAGCAAGGTACAGTTTTAGATACAATTGGAAACTGCTGACAAAAAGATTTATCTTAGTAAATGTTGACTCATCAAAACTATGTTAATTGCTTTGGGAAATGGAAGAATAGCAATATTTCTCCGTAAAATTCCAGCAAATTCATTTTCAAATTCAAGATAATTTGCTCTTAATCTATCTTTCAATATTAAGTGACTATACTGCTCACTGGAAAGAACAAAGACTTAGCTAAATTTAAAAAATTACTTCAGCTGCTTTATCAAAATTGTAAGTCATCTAAAGCAAAGGCTGATCTAACACAAGGGATTCTTTTTCCCAGACTTGCACAGATTAAGAGAGAGAATAGGAGATTCTTATTAATGACTGAAATAGATTTACTTTATCATTGCCAAGTCCACTACGTCTGAGACCAACTGGCCAAAAAAGTTGTTATGACAGGTCCATAGGAACAGTTATACGATCTCTGCTTCATTTTATTAAAATGACAAAGGACTTTATTTCATTAGTCTTTGTACAATAATTTCCAGGTTTGTCCTAAGCATTGTGGGTTAACTCACCAGCTCCTTTTAAATCTACACATACCTATACCTTCTACAATGTTTTCAAAACAGAAGCCTGCAGCACATAATTATGACCATCTATCTTGACATGACTAGTTTGTGAAAGAAGCTGCCTTATATCTTATCTTGCCCAACCAAAAAAACCCCACAAAAAGTCCATAAAGCCCTGCCCACAAAACAAAAAAACAACAAAGCAAAGAAACAACAAAACAGCAACAAAAGTATTGTTACTTAAAAAAACTCAACACATGCAAGAGAAAGAAGCATTCAAGTAAAAGACAATATTGGCATAAAAACTTTGAACAGGCTGTAAATAAAACCAGGTGGAAAATTAGATTGTGCCTAACTATCAGAAGAGTGAGATTTCAGGCTTTCAATAAAGCAGAAAGGCAGGAAAGCCTATCTAGCTTTTACATAAAACTTGACTGATGTATGAAAGATACTGCATTCATTCTTTTGATAGCAAGAGACTGTAACTGAACATTCAGAAAGTATCTAAGTTCCTACCTGATTATGACAACATAATTATAAGGAAAAGTAGAAAGCATAAAGACAGATTTGGGCAAATTGACAAAAAAAAAAAAAAAAAACAAAAAAACCAAACCAAAACAAAAAAAACACCAAACGAACTCTGCAGAGCTCTGTAGCTATTTATTATGTGAAAACCTGATAAGATTGACTATGCTTTCAATGTTCTGACTTAAAAGTTACAGAATTATGTTCATAACGATGAAGTTATGTTCATCATAATCTAACCAAACATATTTTCAGGAACATTTGAGGCTAAATCCCAATTCTATTTTTGACAAAAGTATACATGCAACCTACAAAGGATATTCAAGGGTTCACGAGAACTGTTACAGCTCACAACACAGTTCTCCATGATAAGCTACAAGGCAGACTTTGGCTATTGCTTCTAATATAGCTGAGAAACACTGATAAAATTAAGCACACCAATAAAATAGGGAAAAGCAATATAAAACTAAAAACTGCAGGCAGTAATATATTTTAGGCTGTTTGTCTAGATGAACTCTTATTCAGTACTCTCCCTTCTCAAAAGGGACTTCTTTACTTCCCATCCAATTTCCCTCACCATATCTGGAGTAAGGATCTTTCTCGTCACCCCAAATATAATGATTTTACGGGAAGTTTAGTGAGCTTATTCAAAGCTGCACAAACCTGTTTTAAGCACTCTGCTTTATTTTATATAGTCTTGATTCCCTTCCACTCTGCAGTCAGCAACAACGTTTACAGAAAAAGATAACCAGTCTCATTCTTACCATTACTTGAAGTAATTTCAAAGGTTTCTCTTCACAGAAAGGTTGTTTCCATTTATTTATTGCTTTTGGTGAAATGATTCTGGATAGCCACCTTCCTTCTCTGCATATAGATGCCTATTTTTACTTTGCAGCCAGCCAGCCAATGGTCCACACAAAATTACATCATAAATTTGAAGTTTTTCGTAAGTAAACCTGGAACATCTTTTACTACTTAATTATCTTCAAAATCTAATACAGGTTCTTTAGTCATTAACTGCCTTCTAATTTTAATTTCCACTTTGCTGCTGATAAGAATTTCTCACAGAATTCTTCCAGTTGTTCCAACAGATGGTTTTTCTACATGTTCCTCATACCCGGTTTCACCCGGGGGGGGGGATAAAATAAAATAAAATAAAATAAAATAAAATAAAATAAAATAAAATAAAATAAAATAAAATAATCAGTCATTTCTGTGTGTGAAAGCAGCAGGTTTCCAATAGCACAAGGTCCCTGTGGTCAGGAGCGCGCAGGTGCCTTGGGTGTCCTTACCTGGCTGCCGGCAGCGGGGGCTGCAGGGGCCATTGTGAGGTGAGGCCTGGGCTGCCCTGTGCTGGTTCCAGCCGGTTCTAGCTGGTTCTACCTGGTTCCAGGCGGTTCCAGCCGGTTCCGCCATGGCCCCACCACAGAGCACAGCTGAGCCCCTCAGCAGCGCTGGCGGCACCTCTGGGAAACCGTGTGTAAGAAAGGGCAAAAACCGCATGGGTGTTTTGTCTTCATCCCGACCCGTGAGCGTTTGTTTCATCCTGTTGCTCTGATGCCCCCAAAGTCAACCCATCCCAGCAGGAAAAGCGGATGAGTGAAATGTGACCAAGAGGGAGGAAAGGCGTATCATCCCAGAATTGGGGTACACTCAGAAATCTGAAAGGAGCCATTACAAAAGACTGCTATGCCACTACATGTCCCAATCTCAGCTATTCTGAGGTATCTATAGGTACAGACCACTGCTGGCTTTTTTTATTCCTAGCTTGATTAAAATTATTATTGAGAATACCTGTTAGGTTTATTTCTCATCAATTCCTAAGTGTGAATTGACAGTAAAAAAGATGACAGACTTACGGATCTTTCATGTAGGTAATGTCCTGGCAATAAAAAAAAAACCTTTGGCCATCTCCAGGTTAAACAGTAGTAAAGAAATTCTCTTTATAGTGAAAAGTTTTAGTAAAACTTTGATGCAATTACCTAAAACAACTCAGAGAAGACAATAATTCAGACACACAGAGATATTAATTGCAATTAAATTTTCCTGCTATTAAGAATATGAATAAAATATTAGCTAATTTTTTATATGGCACAAGAAGAGATGGAGAGAGAAGATATAAAACCAAAATACACTGCTTCTAATAGGTATGGATAATTTTATATTAAACTACTTGATGACAGGGTATCGATTACCTCAGCAAGGTTGTAGAGATGATGTCAAAAAATGGCACCATTACCTGCAAGGGGAGAATTTAGCTTCACATTCAGAGTTAGAGCCTGGGTGGGAAGGGATTAATTAATTAGCCATTCCAAGTACTCCTATGAGCATCTTAGAGAGGCTTTATCTTGCTAATGCATCCACTTAAAAAATTAGATTCTGATTCCTTAAAAAAAACATGCAATTTATTACTTTAATTTTATTGGTTTCTTATCTAGCAATAGTCACGTAACCTTTATCAACGCGCCATTTCACAATACCTTCACAAGTGAAATATAAGCAGTTCCAGTCTGAAAGGATCATTGCAGTATGAAGACACTGAACATCTCCTTTCAGTTAATGTTCAGTGCAGGGACTTTTGAAAGCCTAAAGCACTACCTTGGTGATTGTAGGCATCATTGTATTCTTCTGTACATTTCATACTCATGAAGACTAGAGGTGAAGAAGCAGTGTCTTGGCTTTTATTTTAAGATAGGTGTCTGTCTTTATTACACATGTTTTATCTCTAACATGGTTTTTGGAAAAACACTATTGGAAGAAAATGTAGAGTGTTGGAGAGTTTTCTGAATGCAGACTTTCTTTTACCCTAAGCTGTAAAATATTTTACATACTATATAACTGCTACAGGTCATCTGATTCATTCTTCTCCTAACAAGGATCTATGCAATGTCTGAAAAGCCTTTAGATTTAGAATTCCTACTAGATCTTTGTAATCATCAGCTTATCACAAAGAAATCCTCACTTGAAACGTTCCTAGACTCTATCCTATTTCTTTTCTTGGACATTTGCAAAATATAATCATTTTTTAATCAACTTCAAATGCTAGTTGACTCATGCTTTTCTTCAGAAGGAAATAATTTGAAAAATGACATAATTCATAGAAAAACACAGCATAGTGTTCCAGTCTTGCTATGGGCTTATGTAAAACAAGGCAATTTTTTAGGCAATACTTCTAGTTAAGCTAACCAAAATGTAGTTGGTTAAAATAACCTGAAAGTTTCATACTATTACTATAGTACAAATGGCTAGTCCTAACACAAATATATATATATATATATGCCTGCCCTACTATACAAAAACACTGAAGTTCCTATCACAGAAAATACAGATTTAATTTCAAACCATTAATCTCTATAAAGTCTTTAAAGAATTTCAGGACTCTCTAGATTTCACTAAGAAAACTAATTAAAACAGCAACTGAACCTTCTGTGAATACATAATATTTTCTCTGTAAACCACGGTAATTTGGGCAATATATAGACTGTAACTGTATATGGTCTACAAATTAAGGAAAGCAATACTGTAGGAATTAACAGTGGGAAAGATTCCAAACCAATCATTCAAATAATTTCATTCTTTTTACCATGTTTTTAACCTCAGCTAACAAAAGAATATTAAAAATCAAAACCAATACACAAAAGAACATTTTCTTTCAGAACAAATGTAGCGATCTTTCTGCATATGCAATAAATGACTTAAATGTTGCTCACTTCAGTGCATTCTCCAAATCAAGCATTAGGTTTTACAATATCAGACAATTTCTATGGTGGCATTGTTATCCAATTCCACTCAGCAAGTCCAAACCACTGAAATCCAAAGAAAGAAGTGAAAGCTAAACTGAACAATAAGGCTTATGTGAGTAGGACATTCCCCAAGCTACCTTTAAGTAGTATTCTCCTAGATATCACCATATACTTTGCAATAACCCATCAAATTATAACTGTTCTGCACCTCTGAATCAGGTGAAAGACTGAAGAGCTTTAGCAAAGACCTCACTAAAATACAGGTTTGCACTAACCTATGTTACAATCCTAGAATTACCCTGCAGTTATTTCATAGTTCCTATTTTCTTAGCACAACTACCTCTTAACTGTGTGCATTAATTAAACAAAAACCTCAAAAAACCCAAGACTTCTATCTCCCAAAAGAATGACAGAAGATGAATTCTTCACTAGGTAAGAGTCATTTCATCTTCTTTGTTCACATCAGATGCAAGGTGTTGTACACACGTTAAAATAACTTTTATGAAAGAAAGAGGAGTTTAACATTATAAACAAAGATGTTCTTTTCTCACTGCTTTTAAAGGTAGCGGTCTTAATATTTTTAATCATTAGTCACACAAGTAAACTGAAAGGTCAATGTCAACGTCATAATATTCTGGTTTGTGAAGCGTAACATAGCAGGTTCTTCCGAGAAAGTACCAAGGAATAAATATTTAACTGGCACTCTTTCTATGATTTAACTTTTTTAAATTTCCTGGAACTTAAGCCTAATTAAGCAAAAAAACCAGTGACAGTACAAATGTATATTTACTTACCCTACTAGACGTGGAAGAAAGGGGGATTTAACTTATGCCCTCACACTGGTACAGAACTCTTCATTGGGGAAGTAAGAGCAAAACAAACCGGAGTGACTGGTCTGATGCCTGATAACAACCCCATACATTAATAGAAGAGCAAGATAAAAAGTGTTTAATGAAATTAATTGTGCTGTAATTTATGTTTGAAGCTAAATGTCATTGGACAGCAAAATTGGGTTTTTGCGGAATAGGAGAGATCAAGGAGTGGAGAGATAAGCCATTAGAGCGAAGTAATAGAAAAAGATAATGTGAGGAAGAGGAAACGATGATGAATACTGTTAACCTTTCCTAGAGGGCCTCATCTAAGCTGAGCCAAATTCAGGAATACTCTACAGAACAGACCTGACTGTTTTCCCATGGTCTAACAGGAGGGCTGTCAGTAGCACACGGGTGGCAGGAGCTGCCTCGTGCCCATCTAATGCAATTCTGACTGGTCCCTGCAACTGTGTCCTTCCCAGCTGCATCTGCCATGAGATCATTCCTAAACAGACCTGTCAAGTCTAACAACTCTCTTCTTTTTTTTTTTTTTTTTGGGAGAAAGAAGGGACAGAGGAGGAGAAATAGAAGTACAAACTGCATTTTCATAGTTTATGCACTTTTTACTTATAAGAACTTTTAACTCTTCAGAGCTAAAGTTGCATTTGAACCTGTCAACAGAGAGGTTTATCTATATGTGGCTATAAGTCATAACAAGGTTCCCATATTATCTCAAATATTTTTTCTTTAAACAAAACCAGCCCAAGTCAAGAAAGTTGCCTTAATTAAATAATAACTTTCTTTATATTTTCCACATTAATTTTTGTGCAGTAAATCTTTATATTGTAAATATCTCATTGTTCATCCTTCCCTTGAAGTGGGAGGAGCAAGAACGTTGTCTTTGCCACTTCACATTCAGTAAAGGCCAACCTCCAAATGCATGTTGTGCCTGCACCTCCTGTTGGCTTGAGATAATACGACAAATTGTCCATCTCTCTGAAAAACCTGGCACCAGCAAGCCAGAAAAGCCACTACATCTTGGGGGAAGGATCTTCCTCACTGTGAGTAAGAAAACAAGTCTTGAATGATTAAACTAGTAATAACAGTACTTGGCATTTTCCATGTTCTTTATCCTGTACTGGCAGTACTACAGTCTGTCTTCTAGCACCAGCAAGTCTCTTGATTTGCAGTTCGCTTTACAGAATATGCCTGGAAGATGCCATCAGTGAAATACGCTCATTGCTGCAAAATGAAGCTAAAATGTTATACATTTAATATTTTTTATTTTAATATATTAAATTCCTCCATAGCACTAAGCTAAGCAATTATGAATCCACTATCTAATAGAATGTATATACTGTAATGCTATTAGTGTCACAATAAAAGTCTTTTCTTCCACAGCTGTGTGTCTCAATCACAATATTGCTAAAAGGGCGCTGTTCTCTTGTGGAATTTAAATCCTGAAAATTTTTCTCTGCTGTGAGTATAAAATGGTCCCTTTTCTGTGAATAAGACCACAGAGCAGGAAAACAGAAAAAAATATAGCCAATGATGCATAAACCTTAGAAAAAAGAATAAATTAAATACATACTTATAAAAAGCTTATACCAAAATGAACTCTGCCTTTTCTGCAGGACAACACTAAACCCGATTTTCAAAAAAATATTTTTAGGTTTTCAGCTCATTAAAAAATAAAATAAATAATCTTGGATTTTGTAGAAGCTTTCTTGTGTGTCAACAGAAAAAATAAGCCCACAAAATGGATAACTTAATCTCATATTTTTTACCACTTACTCCTGAGGATAGTGTTTAAACATTAAAATCAGAGCTGGTCATCAAGCAGTAAGTGGTATTTTCAGTTGTGGTATGACATGTCTCAGTTTGGAGCAGACAAGATTTACTCTTGTGAGTTTTCATGGCTATTATTTTAAGATTTCATATTTTAAATATTTTAAGAATTATTCTTTGCACACAGCAGATTCCTTCTGATACTCACAGAATATTTAGTTTTATATATAAGATCAAATGCTAGTAATTAGCAATTTTTCAAAGCTTCAGTCCATCTTATGCCCTAGATCCATGCCTCATAAAATCTAGTCCGTCTGATAAATGTCACTGTCTAGGGACACTACACTCTGAACAGTCAGACTGCACAGGAGAAAACTGGGTTTAACTGGTTAGTTATGCAAAAGTCACAGTGAACAAAGGAATCAGGAGCAGAGAACGGAAGACACTGGTGTTATGACAAAACTCTCTCTCCTGTTGTGCAGGAAAGCTCAACCACGCTGCACAGCAAGGCATGTCAGGGTGGGCAGCTAGTAACTGCTCCAAGGTCCTGCCAGCCTGGCAGAGCTTCCCCATGGGCTCCGGGTGCATGTGCAAACCCTGCTGCACCTGTGGACTACTGAAATGTAAGCAATATAAGAACTTTCAAAAAGGCTCAAAATCACTATCCCCATTTTAGAGGTGGACATAAAAGAGGTATGAGGTACTCAAACTGAGTAACCATCCTGACTGATTATGATAGAACTGATGGAACCACCTGATGCAATATAGCAGAGTGTTTCAAAAGAAAATCAATTATATAAATAAGATAGGCAAAAGATGGGAGAAGAAACGGAGGTGAAATGACTTCACCAAAGCTGTACACCAGGCAACATTTAAATCAAGCTTAAATCTAGGTTTTTTGATCTCCAAATACAAGACTTAGAGTTAAATTCTATCTCTTGCTGAGCAAGTGATGTAAAATTAGATTTACAAAGGTTATTAAGCTACCAACATGTGCACAGTGTGGTTTTTCAAAGTGCCTTATGAAACTGGATAATATATCCTATTAAAATCAAAACACCTTTGAAAGAGCTTTGAAAACCTGATTGTCCTCTCAGTGTCTCATTTTCCCCCCATTAAGCACTATTCTACAGCTGTGTAGACACAAAACCACCACTGAAAATAATTTTCTGCATCCTCACAACAGAAAGCTGCATATTTCTAAGGGTGTCTCATATAGCTACAAAAATAGAAATAAAATTACTTCTGAAGCATACTTCCTGTTAAATATTATCTATGAATTTTGAAATTAGAAGGACATCCCTCAAATCTGTGGAGCAATACAGCTCTTCAAATGAAGCCATGTGTACTTCACACGGGCCAAAAGAACTACGGATGATCATATAAATACTAATTAAAATCTTCCCATATCACAAGAGAACACATGTTGAGCCCCTCAAAAAGAGAGAGGGGGTGGGGGGGAGAGAGAGGAGATACCAGGATTCACCAAAGCAATCAAGTCTAATCACCAAAAAAATATTAAATTATGTAAAAAAGAGAGGAAGTAGGACTGAAATAAAGGATTAAGACATAAGCTGTGCCAGAATTTTTAGGCTCTATGCTGCACCACAAAAACAACAAAGACAATTACAAAAGAAAAAAATGAAAAATGGCTTTGCACATTCAAATAGCTCCTAGCAGTATTCAAGCGCACTGCTCACTGTTCTTACTGCTTGAAAATAACTCCAAACGGCATGTAGGAAGTGACGAGAGTTTAACAAATTTCATCTCACAGGAGGTTTCAAGAAGCAACAGGGTCAGAGAGAGCCTGTAACTAATCAGACCAACAACAAAAATCCAAGATCTAAAATGCATTGGTGACAAGAAAACTGACTTACTTAGGCATAAGAAATAAAGGTCAGTGTAAATGTCAGGTATATATATATCACACACACACACATTTTCCTTTGTTATTATTAACATATCTGTTCCTACAAATGAGTAGAAAAAGGTCTTAGAAGTCAAGGATCACTCAAGTTTATACCAGATGTAACCAACCAGGTTTCTCTATTTTAAAGCAACAAAACAAGGAATTACAAGCACACTTGTACAGAGGACTTTACAAGCTGGACTGGAGGGCATGTAACACACTGCTGCCTTGCTGCCCAAGCTTCTGGCTGTCAGCATCCCTGGTATGATATCACATCCTCTTTATACTGTCAGTTTTTGAGTGATGAGTTGTAGCCAGGAGTCCTTCAAAACTCCATCCAAGAAGGGAGTAAGAGTGCTGGGGATCTAAGTGTCGATGAAGACAAAAATTTGGTAATTTGGAAGCACGGTTTCCCTAGTGGACTTTCTCTTTCTGAGAAATTTGCTTATTCTGTAAATGAATTGTTCTCTTCTCCAAAATTTGAAAAAATATCAGCATATTTTATATACTGTATATGCACACCCTCATAAGATGCAATTCTATTGTCTTTCTAAATTTCACCTTTTTAAAGGTTAGTCTGTAGAAGTCAGATAAAGAGAACTAGATGAGATTTATTTGCATCTGCTTTATAGGATTTAGTTGTCTGTACTACAAATCATAAGAGCCATGCGTTATGAAAACCATTCAAACTGCAGAGCTGCAAAACCCCCATCGCCGAGAGCCATTGCTGTGAAATGTTGTGTTATGGTACAAAATGTCTGTCATTCCCTTTTTCCAGCACATAACATGCCATGATGATAAACTGTTAAGTGTCCTGTTTCTGTATGTACACAGACACTTTCAGATCTATTTATTTATTTATATTATGTTGCTAAATCTGATTCTAACTTCTTTCTCAATCTCTGGCAGCCTCTCATATACTCAATGCACCTGCATTACCAACTGGAACCTGCCTGTATGACCACAGAGCTAAACTACCTTCCACCTCTCCTTCCTCGACATATTCTTCTCTAGTAAACATTTTACACTCTGTGGACTCCATTTGCTAAGCCAAAGAAAACATATTTCAATGTTGATGATAAAAGGTTTGGGTGCTGGAATGCCATCTACATGATTCGCTACCTACTGTATGTTTGGTTATATATGTCGGTAAAAGTGAGTTTATCAATCTTCCTCAAAATCATCATAAGAGGTTGTAAACTGTTAGATTATGAGGCGTGAATTTTGACATTTGATTGGCTAAATATATCACAGAAGTATTCACAGTTAGCACTTTGCTTTCATTTCCCTCCTGTATTCTTTGCCCAGCCTTAGCAGTTACAATGATATATGAGCACTGAAGGTAACAAAGCACTGTTTATCTTTCCCTGTTATTCTGAACTAAATGAGTTTTTGCTGATTTTGTCTACAGTGAGCTTTATTGAATTTCACATTATGCCCGGTTGTTTTTTTCCAAGAGGACGTCTGTGGCATATACTTTTATAATTCAGACAGCTGATCTTCCTGGTAACAACATCTAAACAGATTAGCACATCCCAGATCACAAACATTTAGCAGCTTCTCCATTTCGGTTTAACAGTATAGTTGTTTTTTCTACTTTGCCAACAATGGCAAGGTATATATGTCATATAAGGAAAAAAGGAAATATCTGAATGGTTTCCACATTATTTTAGTGCAAAAATAGTTTGCAGACATGTATATAATGGAAACATATGCCAAGGTCAGCCTGATCTGAAATAAAATCTTTCAAATGACCTGTTTTCTCTCTCTAAAACTAATATTTGTAACTCTTGAAATGTGGGACCTGCTATCTACATTAATTGTCAATAAAGAAAGATTTAGTCAATGAGCCTCAAATTAGCTAAATTAACACAGTAATAGTCTCTTCTGAGTAGTCAAACAGTTCTAATGTAGCTCCCAAAGGGTCAACAAGGGTCTGCTACATAGTGATACATCAAAAGAGAGAATTTATTTCGTGTCCTTTTATTTTTATTGCTCATATCTAGCCCAGGAACTTTCTGAAATGCTTCACTGGTCTTCATCTCTGATAACAGCATTACCTGTTAAAACTATTAATCTTAAGGTATAATTAGCCATTCTAGTGTGTCTCACTGGATTTTTTTTTCCTTGACATCTCAGTCAACTCTAAATTACTGTATTAAGCATATTGCTAAAGGCATCTCCTCAGTAAACTATATGCTCCATCATCACTTTCCCTTAATTCTGAGCTCTCACTTGATGTGTTACAACACACAACAGCAGCAATCCCTGTACTGCATTTTCATGAAGTTACATCTCAAACCAAATCTACAGACTTACTGATTTTTTGCTTTCAGGACTTTATCCATGCTACATTTCTATGCCTATTTTGTTTCTGGAGCTAAAGTAGACCTCTCTTTTTCTCCCCTCATGTTTCTCCTAAACTGCAAATTGTGACAACCCCATGTGAGCAATTTCTTGAATTCCACGACTCACAATGTAACTGTCATCTTTTGTCTTTTTTTACCCCTTTCAAACCCTTCGATAATTTACAAATCCTAAGAGAAATTATTTTGAGTCCAGAAATACAACTAAACCATTTTTTTGCAAGGAAAATCATTATGTTGCAGATGTCTACTTTCTCAGTGCTTGATGCGACTGGAAAAAATGCATAGAAAAAGAAAACTTTACATATTTGGCAACAAAGAAAGAATTGGAAAGTCAAAGTTATTGCAGTAAAAATAAAGTCTGGATATAGTCAGTCACAAAATTTATTAAATGCCATTTGCACCAAAAATTGCGAATTAAAAAGGCCTTTTTGAGTTACAACTACCAGTAATACTCTTCTTCATGTACCTGCAAAATAAATGATCATAAAAGGAATAAACTTCCAGAACTCATCACAGCAAGCTGTTGCAGTAAAATTTGCTTCTCCTATTGCAAAGCTGTAACTGAGAAACCAAGAAAAGTGTCTTTGTATCCAGAGAGGTAATCACTAACAGAACACCAGGAGTGAATTAAAGGCATAACAGAAATAAAAGTATGCCCTATTACAAACCAATAGCAATTAAATAAAGGTAACTTTAATTTCAAACAAACAGGTTTGCCATGATAAGACTGGAAAATTAAACATACAGTAGAAACAAATACATAAAGCAGGAGAAATCTTGCATCATTTTGACCTGTTAAAATCTACTGAGGCATAGAATTTTTTTTCAAACCTTAAATGACCTAGAACAGGAAGTCCTTGAATAGACTTGCTGAAGTTTATGCTCCAAAGCATTGTAGTAACTTCTTGCATAGACTAGACTCTTCAGCTTTCATGTATTTAGTCCCAAAGTGGCATTGCATTCACAAAGTAATGGAAATTCATCCTACGGTATTTTACTCCATTATACTCCCCTTGAGCCTAGCTATGTCAATTAAGGGACTTAACATCACAGTACAGATCTTTTCTAAAAATAATAGACCTGTGTAGATAAAAATCTGAAGTTTTCTTTTTTAAAATAGGGAGTTATTTTAACAATGCAGTATGATTTTTATGAAATTTACTTAATTATAGCTTGAAGTGTCACCATTGTTACCAACGTAATTGCTAGTAGCCCCAGGGAGTACAAATAGTATCTTACTGCAGAAGTTTCTCTCTGAAAATGAGAAAAACAAGATTGCACCTAGTATTTATTCTTCACCAAATTCTGGTGTCATCTGTGACTAGGTCTAGTCCTGTCTCCATTCCATTGTTCCTGTCTTCTCCTAGTTTTTAAGTTGATATATGCAGTGCACATAGTGATCGGACTTTACTGTTCGATAAAATAACAATTAGTTGCAAATTGCATGAAAGATCTTCTTCACTCAGTTCTGCTACATCACCAAAAAGCTTTCTTCTCCTTCAACTTGGCAAGGTCACTTTTCATCAATATACTGCTGGTTCAAATATAAGATAATTTCTTTTATTTGGAGTAACCTATTTATAAATCCATCACTATTAAGTAACTTGCTATCTCAATGCAAAACACATACAGCAACTCAGTCCAATCGATACCAAAAGTTTGATTTTTGAGCTCAGATCAGTAGCAATCCATCAGCCACACAGAGCTTATCAAAGAGAGTAAAACTATTCTGTTTGTAACTGAGGTCCCTTGCAGAACTAAAGGTTTGTTACTATGACACCAAGTAAATTCTATGGCACCTGAATAAAAAAAAGCACCTAAAACTGTGGAGCAGCCATATTTATAAGTAGTACAGTGTCTTAAGAAATATGGAAGTAACAAGCAATAGATCACTGTAATTTGATCACTTGCCATATAAAAATTTTTCAGTGAACACAGATACTGAAGACAGAAATGAAAAAAACAAAATGTTGCATGAACTGCTATCATAGAGCTAAGTTAATCATGTGGGAGAAACCCCTTCATAAGGAATGCAGAATCAGCTGCAAAAAACCAACTTAAAATTATTAGGTCTATTTATGAAAGCAGAAAGATCTCCAAATATTTTCTCAAATGTAAAGTAGGCCAAGAATAATTATTTTAGAGGCTCTGTGTTTATTTTACTTTATGTCAAAAAAGGAAATGAAAACAAAAGGAGACATACTAAAATCTCTAGTAGGCTGTTAATTTTTCTGTATGTTAAATTTTTTACATATAGAGTTGTCTCACCTTCTTTCAAAACCAGGGCTGCAGGATTACATAACTGTTCAATAGATGGCACTCTGTGTTCTTCTACAAATAGCTTATACATACTATTAAATGGAGACAGCTGAGAGAGGGAGAGGAGTGGACTGAGTTTAGTCACCTGCCCTAATTCTACTGCAGAGACCACTTAAAAATAATTACTCTTTATCAGAACACAAATAAGCTTCATAGTAAGCAACTCAAAGAAAGTGGAAGTCTTAATCACAGAAAACATGCCTGACAGAAACATATTTTAAGTAATCAGACCTTCATCTTTCTCACTAAAAGGTCAAAAAAATAAGCATGTCTGTGGACTGCCTCCTCAGGAAGGAACCAAAGTTGTACAACAGCAACATTTTCCTGCAGAAAAACAGGACATTCAGAGAACGATGCGCTGTTTCGTAGAATGGTGGGAAAAATCTTATAAAAATGCATACTACTAAACACAATATTCATAGCTCATCAAATCCTGACATGTTCTGGAATATGCTGGTACCAAAATTTGCCACGTAAAGTGGGTTTGACAGCAGGTAAATTATTTCATGTAAGAGTATAACTAAAATAAAATTTCTCACCAAAAATATCTTGATCTACACAGGATTTTCAATATTAGAAAAATGTTCTATTAGTAATGAAACAACAGACAAGAAAAGTGACATAAAGTTTATTTTTCTGCTTTATGTTCTGCTTTACCTAGCAGAAGATCGTAGAGAGCAGGACTGAATAAATGTATGGAAACTTTTTTTTTCCCCAACCTTTTTGCCTTTTCTCTGAACAGGTTCATTTTCAGAACCACATTTATAATTTAAAATTATCCATCAAACATTAACTGAACACATTTCAGCCTTTAGATTTTGAATACAGCATTGAATAGCTGTGCTGATTGATCACTTCCGTCACATGGCATTGCTGGTACGCTCCAACTCAACCTCCCTTATAAACATTTATAGGACTGGAATAAGTAATTTCCAGCTCAAAGCTTCATGGCAGCATGTGGCAGTATGATTATCCTATCCAATAGCATGACTACTATTTTAAGCTATAAATATTCATATCAATACCAAATTTCTTAAAATCATATTATTAGAAAACAGATGCATGAACAGCCACTCCTGCCATCACAGCAAACCTGGTGTTTGCTGTACAAAGAAGTGTTTGACTTGCTGTTTTTCAAGACTCACATCATACAGCTAGTTTTGGCTTTTTTATAGTATTTAATATTTGTAAAATAATATTTAGTAAGTAATAGATGCAGTTAGATAATTTAACAGACACAACACCGTAACCTAGAAATGGGCTCACACTGAAACCTCTAGTGCAAAAACATATTTGCAGTTGCCTTCAGCTGTGAAGGCCCAATTTTTACCCAAAAATGGTTTTATCAGTGATTTTGTTGCTGGAAGTGTCTCAAATTTTTAGTATTTTCTGGAAGAATGCAAAATATTTTTTATGTGATCTTGCTGTTATATCTGCTGTAGTTTTGTAACCTGATCACAAGAAATAAGATTAGTGAATAATATGACACTTGGTCAGTCTGCAGGTACAGAGCTAAGTATTTTTTAAAGTCTTTCCCACAGAAAGAAACCTAGTATCAGCGTCCGTTTTCATCAAGTCACACAGCATATGCGGCGGCTTGCTTTCTTGTCATAAGGAAACCTTTATTTGTGTAAGTTAACACCTAAAGATCAAGAGGCCAACTAAAAAGTGTATCATAATCAAAGAATGAAAAAAATGGGGGAATTCTGCATTTACCAAGGTGATAATCGATACAATAGCCTAAGAAATATTTCTCTAATTATCATTCAACCTTCACATCACCTGTTTTGTGACTTCCAAGAAATTTCACTATTCTCTCATCTGGACAGGTTTCCGTACATACATTTTCCCTCAAGTAAATTTTACTCCAAATCTGTGTATAATTATTGGTAACATTTCTTAGACTTATTTCTTGTTCCTTCCACCAACAACCACAAAAGTTCATTTACCTTATGCAGAATGTAATTAGTAGGTATCGTATTTATTTGACAGGTTTCTCATTTTCTCAATTCTACGTAATTTGACAGGGACCATTACAGATCCGTAACTAGTCTTTCAGAATGACTTTCACAAGGTTAGTTCACTTATTAATTGACCCTTGGTAATGGTAATTTAAGAAGCATATTAATCTCATCTGTCAGTTCTAACACATACTAGATGTATAAAATAATTTGTCTTTTGCAAGGAGCCTTGCAACAGAAATGAAGTGTCTAAATTTTTAATTAATATGCATTTTCTTTCAACAAATGAGACCGGAGTGGAAGGAGACTTTTCAGTCATTTTCTTCATTCTGCTTTAAAGCTTCTGCATTTTCTTATTATGAAGATAAACACTATTTCACTGGTCAATAAAGCCTATGGTCTAAATAATCTTCTACAAAAGTCATTCTGGTATTATCAACACAGATCCCTGAAACTTAAAAATGTGTGAACAAAGCATTCAGCACTTCAACAGCAGTGGGTCTTATTATTGCATATACAGATTAAAGGTTTCTGGAATTCAAGGAGATTTAATTCACTAAGAATATTAAACAAAAGATTACTATTCAGAAATTGAAAAACTTCAACCAGTATCAGATGCTTGAAGTTGCAATCTTTTAAAATCTGGTTTTCTAATGCATCAAAGGTTGAGCAGAGCCTGCAGTTTATGTCTAGGAAAGAGATATATAAAATTATTAATCCAAAAAGTACTAGTAAGGGCCATGTATAAGTTCTCCTACTTCATTCCATTCATTAACTAAAGAATGGGACCAGTTAACAGCAAGGGGAAGAGAGAGACGAATTGTGTGAAGAGCCAGTTGCGCCCTTAGTGAATGATCATCTGCACTTCGTAACACATAGGTGAAACACAGCTCCCCACATAAACACTCCAAAAGGGCATAAGCATTTACTGATGAATGTGCACAGTTCTCATTAAGGTTAGCACAGGTCTGAGGTAGAACAGAAATACTATGGTCTGTACTTAGAGAAGTCAAGAAAGTACAAGGTAAAAGCTGAGGTCCTCCTCCACCTCCTTCTTCTACTTTTCCTTTTGTGTGCAAAGAATGAAGAGACCTTCTGAAAGGTAACTTTACAAAGAGTAGACCCTTACGCTGTAAACCCAGGGAGGTTATACTAAGCAAGCAGGTCAGGCCAATATTTCTGCATTACTCTACAACCTCTTACAGACTCAGCTATCTTTTACTTCACGCTGGCAGCAGACTTCTACTGTTAACATATAGCAGCAATACAAAATCATACCAGCTCTACAGGGTATAAAGCCCTTACTAGCATTAGAGATTTTACTGTGTAGACACCGTGCAGAATTAACCGTGCAGAACAGACTGCCATACGATGATTACAATCCGTGGGTCCACAACACACTCACAGAGGTCCTCCAGGAAAAAGGAAAGTCTGGAGACTGCTGGGGGTGGGTAACAGCCCTGGGTGACCGCATGCAGCCCTCAGGATGGAGGCAGGGGACCAAATGCCGTCTCTCAATGCTTGTGCTTTCTACCATGGAAAGCTACTGTGGATTAGGAATGGGAAGTAAATGTGGAGGACACTATACTAATTCCTTATATCACTCCACATGTGACTTAGTCCCCACTAATGACAACTATCTGTTATTTAGATTAATCCAGCTCCAAAGTGGAGTAACAGACATAAGACCAAACTGTTACCAACCATATTGACAAACACTACCTTGTTTAAACTCCCACAAGTTCCACATGCATTCAGATCAGGCCAACAATTTGTTAAGAAGTAACTGCTCATGAAACAAAACAAATATTTTATTTAAATGCATTATAGAAGATATAAGCAATAATAATATGATCCCCCGTTTACTGAAGCTTATCCCACTGGAATATTCAACCTACCAATAATTTTGATGATTAAAAACTAGAGGCAGCTAGACCAAAAACATGGCTTTATCTTTACAGAATTTTACAGGTATATGACTATCCATTTCCTCACAGCCATCATGCTGGATTTTGTTGACACATATTTCAGGTACTTAAAAAAATTGTAACCATCCTATTTATTGGCTAGATCATCACAATGTCTCCCCCACTGTTATAGTGTACTGCGTAAACAGATATTCAAGCAATTTTTTAAAAAAACAAATTACCCACTTGACAGACTATAGTGTCTCCTTCAGAATCATTAGTGTCAATCATGTGAGTACAAGTTTTAAGTGCTGTTGAAATGCATGCTCCTTAAACAGTTGATCATCATACGGAACCACTTCAAGCTTAATACAGCCCATGAGCATACCCAGTATTAGCTACTCAGCTACTACACCACCACCTTTATTTTTAACAATACAGTAAGAACTTACTATAAAAAACAATGCCTACTTCTTCACTCACAATTAATAAAAGTAATGAAAGTAACCCCGTTTCTTAATTTTTAACTTTTGAAAAGCTGTGGTTTTTGATGAAGATCACAGACCATAGATTAGAATAGTTTGGGTTGGAAGGGACCTTTAGAGGTCACCTAGTCCAACCCCGTCCTGCAATGAGCAGGGACATCCTCAACTAGATCAGGTCACCCAGAGCCCCGTCCAACATGACGTTGAATGATGGGGCACCTACCACCTCCCTGGGCAACCTGTGGCAGTGTTTCGCCACCTGCATTGTAAAAAATTTCTTCCTTATATCTATTCTAAATCTACCCTCTTTTAGGTTAAAACCATTACCCCTTGTCCTATCGCAACAGGCCCTAATAAATGTCAGTGTACACAAGGAATGATCCTTCAAGGAAGGACATGGACCCTGCACACAGATGTTAGAAGCCAGGGAAACCACACCAGAGTGTAAAATTCATAATAAAATTATCTTGTCTTACTGCTTGTGATTCCTAGAATTCAATGGCATCATGCATTGATTTTTGCCAGCTGAACATTTGCATTTCATTTCAGGATCTGAATCTAAAATGATTCTGAAGACTTGCTAGTGTCAAAGAACTCTGTACAAAGAAAACAAGCTTTCCACTCTGTTGCAGTGTATGCTCCTACCAGTTTATAACACAGCAGCAAAGATCAGAGATGACCTGGACCATGTATTACACTTTGCCACCATTATTACAAGATTGGCAAACCACACTGTAATCAGCAACACTTCCATTACTGAAAGAGTTATTGACAGCTGAAGAATCCTGACAGTTATTCACTGTGTGCAACAGCAAGTGGAGAAACTAGCTGAATTGTCATTCTTAAAGCTTTACTTTATAACTTCTCAGTCCCTAACTTCCATCCAGTATCTTCAGCTAAGTTACTCTAGATCAATTTCTGTAGCAAAGAAATTAAAAAAATTGACAAGTGGAAGGAAAGCAAGACTCTTGGACTTTCAGTGAAATCACTTTCATACATTGCAAGGTTTCTATGAGCAACAAAAAAACCATATTTTGCTATTTGTTCATTTTTATACTCTGTTGTGGCCTATTTTCTGATGATCACTTGTCTTGTATATTTGACAGGAAACCCATATGCCCAAACTTTCTTCACTTCCTATTAGGGAGAACAACAAAAGTATTCACACACACACATAAAAAGAATGTAAACAGCAATACATTAAGTGTTTAATTTCTGGTTTGAATAAAGTATGAACCTTTTAATACCAGAAGCAAAATCTCCTTCTTGAAAATAGGCTGCTTCCGAAACTCAGAAAAGACGAATGTCCTAATTAATACTTCAAAAACGGCTGAATTACTGCATGGGTGGTCAACATCTTAGCAGTTCTTGCATAACTGTAGAAGAACTTCACACACAGTTTTGCAGACCTAAGGGGATTTTCTTGCATTTTATGGAACTTTTCAGTAACATGAAAGGAATCCATGTTTGCAAACTAGTATGTATCTTTAATAAGAGAACAAATAATTGTTCACAGTGCTGTGATACATGGTGTTAGCATCCAAGCAACAGGAACACAGAGACAAGATGGGCCAAAGGAGGTCCCCAGAGCCAAAAGTCAGTGATGAGGACTTGACACCTGCACTCCACACCTCTTGCACTAGCTCCCCTCTGATGATGAGCTAGAATATGAAAAGCATGCTCCCAAGTGTAACTTTCAGATTGCTTTCATTCAAAGGAGTCCAGATCATGATCTCCAAGCCTACTGCACAGTCTGAAGCAAAACACAGTAAGAGGGGACAACTGGAGGATTCATTTCCAAGGCTCCCTGACGATCTAAATTAAAAGCTGTTAAAGAGTAACCCTCAGATCAGTTTCACAGTCTCACCTATTTGGCCGCTCTGCAACCTGCACGCTTCAAAGTCTCATGCAACTTGTCACCAGATGTACCTTCATACTCAGATTCAGTTCTCAATGATGCCTACTGCTGACCTCACTTACTCAGATTAAAAGACAAGCTTGTGGTATGAAATGTTTGCATCCTGTCTGAACAGCAGATATGCAGGAAACCTCATACATAAAGTTGTCTTTCCTTCATGGAGATGAAACTCCAATCGAAAATAGGCCGTTATATAGAGAGGGCCTAATTTATGTCTTCCTATACAAGCCGGAATGAAAGCAGCCCACAGAAGAATCTGAATATTGAGCTTTATCTGTATGCAAGGCAGAATTCAAGCTTTTAATGTTCATTTTGCTTTCTTGTTTTTCAAATTGTCCAGGAGAAAAAAATAATAATTGAACAGTTTTTCATATAAAATGTGCATTCTGAGTAGCCATTAGCTGACAAAAAAAGAAAGTGAAGAAAAGCAAGTAACACAACCATTTAAATCTTTGATAGGAATGGAAGCTTCAGGAGGAGGTAAAAGTCAGCATGGACTATATCTAGATTAAATGGAATTCTCAATTATGCTGTTTGCAAATGAAGTGGGTATGAATTTGATATATCTGCAGTTGCAATCCTGTAGGTTGCGTGGTAATGGACATGGACAAATAAGTCTAAACATCAGTGAAATCTCTTCCACAGGTTGCAGGATAAGGCTGTTTCAAGATACCTATGTAAGGAAGAGTTTAAGAGCAGTTCTCTCTTTTATCAGAAGATGGGAATGCTATGCATATATGCAGAGATTAAACATGAATAGGGCAGAGAATGGGATAAGCAAGGAGAAGGGACAGATTTGTAAAAACCCAACCATGACTTTCTAATGAGCCAAGCCAATTTTGTAAACTAAGCTTTAAAATGTAAATTGCCCTCATTCCTTCAGTAAAGTCTCAGCACAGAATTTAAAAATGTGAGACAACATTTCTAAAGACTGCTGACTAAAATCTATGCCATTTTCACATTATTTCACCTTATTGCTGCTTATTATTTCTATTATGGTAAAAGCGGGAATAAATCGGGATCTGTACTGGGATAAGCAGCATATAAACTAAGCTACATGGTTAGAGGCAGGCCCTGCTCCAATAAAATTGAAATCTAAATTTAAAGATACACTAGTGACTGCAAGGAAAATGTCACAGTGTTATTATTTCAAATTAATACAATCTCTGTGCTTAATTTTGTAGTAATCTCTCAGAAACAACCTATGCTGTACTGCCTGGACACTGTGCCATGGTGTAAACTAGGAAGAATGAATGTTAAAGTCTTAATACTATCAACTAAGTCCTTTGTAAAAGTCATGGATAAGTTTTCCTATATCTTGGTAGATCCATACTTAGGTATTTCATCATCCATGAAGGAAGCACTAAAGGCAAGTTAGGCAAAAGTGAACCATCCACATAAAAGACAGTTTTATAAGTAATCAGTTATTGAAAGAGCTGAAGAGAACTTGGAAGTAGCATCACTCTACCACGTCCTCAGAAAGTCAAAGCTCACACAACACTCAAAACCTAATGATTACTTCACCTAGAAAAATGTCTGTGAGATTAGCTATAAATCCACCAGTGGCCAGATATCAGGAAAGCAAAAAAATCATTAAAGGCATAGGATGATAGCAGCACAAGAACAAATAATTAAACACAGGTACATTTAGGATGGACATACAGGGAATTTTCCAATCAGAGCAACGAGAGTCTGGATGAGTTTTTCAATGGGAATTTGAGTGTACAAAAATCAGATTAAAGATGGAGCTGGATCAGTTTATGCAATGAATTGTAATGACATAAATCATCACATATGAGACCCCTTGCAGTTCCTTTTCTAAGACTTATGATCATTCTGGTGGTTTTCTCACTCTTTCTGTACTTTCCCTTCCCTTTGGCAGAATGTGTTAAAACACATGGAAAGGCAAACTGAGATCATCTTCCTTTTCATTAATAAAAATGTGATTGTTTTATTCATGTTACATTTGAAATAAAAAACCCACATTTTATTTTTCAACACTTTCTGGCCACTGCAGCCGATGACTGTGACTCTTTCTTCAGCCTCTGCTTTAGACACCTCTGCTCTTTTTTCCACTGTCAATCTTTGTTAATGTCTGCTCTGTTGTTGTGAACTGCTGGATTTTGCAAATGCAGAGAACTTATTAAAAGTTATAATGATAGCTAAAATACAAATATCATAAGTCTTTTCAAAATTAAGGAAAATAAATAGCTAAGACAAACTGACAGTTGTACTCTCTGAAAGCAGTAACAAATCTGGCTTGGACTGCAGTAAAGCCAGGATTTCACCTTGTGTATGCAATCTGAAAATCCTCAGTTTGCCATATTTTGCTTGTACCATATGGAATGTAAATATAAAAACTTCACTCCCACTCCAGAGCAATCAGCCTTGACTACAGCCACACCTAACATCTTTGCACAAACAGATGGCAAGTCTCTTAATATTTCATGGCATTGCCCCTCATAATTACAGGTTTTGCACAAATAAACAAAACACACATTACACAACACTTTGCATCTTGCAGTAAAATAAATCAGTGGTAGCATTTAACACAAGTCTAGTAGATAGAACAGAAGAGCAGAAAATAAGGGTTATTTTTTAAAAAGAATATACAACAGATATTTACAGCCTGCATAAATTCTGCGACTTTTCAATAAAGAATGCTTTTGGTGAATATGTTTTTAACATTATAAATGTATCACTGAATGATAATTACTACTGTAATAACAATAATGTCTAATGCACTACTTGTTAACACTTGGTAGTTAACCCCTTCGACTATTTAATTACAAATGGATTCTGTCATCTAGTATTAACCACCACATCAAGTATTATTATCTGATTAGTGAAGTGATTATTTACAAAAAATTATTTGAAAGTATTTACAATGAACAACATCATAACTATTTAAGGCATATATGTATGTTCTGCAAACTAAGTTTAAGCAAAGCTAAAGGCCTATCCAAACAGTTACAAGTAATTGGACAATAAAATAGTAAATCACTTACTGATTCTGAGACCAACTCCCTTTCAGCTGACTTGAAAGAAATTAAACAATTTTCCAATCAAAAGCTGTTTTTCTGTATTTTTAAGATTTTGACATGAATTGAGAAAATGAAACTCAAGATGAAGAACCACATTCATATCTCTTAACATTAATTATCTATGGATTTATCTCTCACAGCTATGAATTACGTGTTTAGAATATAATCCAAAGACCATAAAAGCCAAAGGAAGTCTCCTTATTCCTTTTTTATTTTTTTGTTACACTATTTGCTAATCTAAATTCCATTGAAAACATGGGAATATGCCTAGTAATATGCTGAATTTATGTTATAGTCTTGCTACAGGAACCAGTCAAGATAAAAATTGGAGATTTTTATCATCCCTGCCATTGCCATTTGGACCTGCAAAAGTCAATTAACCTAAACAGCCATTTCACATCATTTCATATATCCTTCTGTTCTATAGAAAATCCATATGGAAGGACATTTTATATGACTTATGTTTCATTTCCTAAAGCTTTTTACATAGGTTTGGTATATTCTGATCTGTGATGAATGCCACTGATTTCCAAAGCACATATTCAAGCAGTAAGGAACACTTCAGAAAGAGGAAAAGTAGTAAAATTTTGATCCAGGATGGAAATTTCTACATGGGGAGAGTTCTAAAACTAGGCTAATTTATCTTTTTCAGTGTTTTTTTCCCCACACTGCCTTTCCTTTACTAGCCACCAAGTAAAAATAGGAGTTCGTGAAAATGCCACTTGTCAGAAAGTGCTCAACTGTCTTTAAAGTTCTTTAGTATCAGTAGCACTCAAAGCTATTGTTACAATATGACACATGCACACATTTTCTTTTCAGAGTGAAAGAAAGTAGGTCTCTCTAAAACAAGCTGTGAGTAATTACTTCTTGAGGTTCTATTCATAAAAAACATCTGTTTTATAGTCAGGTCACATTTATTCCACATATGTTTTTGTGTGCAATTCAAGTTGATTTATTCTATTCACTAAGAGGGAAAAGAGCATTTTTCTCATGGTGAAGACCAGTATTTTGCGGGGGTCAGACGAGCGCTTCTTTACTCTCCTAGTAAAAGTTACAAAAATTACTGAAAGAAATTTTGTATCAGAAAACCTTTGTTACCTCTGCGAGTTACCTGCTAATTGAAGCACTATGGCTCACAAGCATATGCACATGTTTCACCCCTATTCAATGGCTCATCTCAGGATCACCAGCTACCGAGCTCTTGTTGCTAAGAAACAGTACTTGGTTATATTTGAAATATATATTACAAAAAGGTGCTGCTTTTCTTTGTGAAATGAATATGTTGCCAGATTGACAGCCATGGAAACAGGCTGAGCGGTATGTGTTGTTTCTTTCAGCGTTTCACAATACAGCCAACCATGCCACCTGATTAATGCATTTAAAAATGTGAAATGCCTGTTCAGCTCTTGTCAGTATGCTAAGACAGCTAAAGAGTGTATTGCGCCATTAAGATTCAACCCTTATTATAAAAGATATTTATTCACTTTAAACTGGAAAATGAAACTCAGAATCCTCATTATCCGAGAACACACAGAATTGATACATGCACATGACATACACATGTATATATCTCATCTCTGTGTCTATATGTGTGTACATACACACATACATATATGAGAGAGCAATAAGATGTGCTACTGCTGTTCTGGAGCAGACTTACACCCATGATGCTGTCCTCACTGAAGAAAATTATTTCAACAGGACCATGCTGTTGCTCCTAAAGATGAAGAATTTAAATGTTATGTTCACACCTTCCTAACCACTCAAGCAGACCCCTTTAACCTTTATCAGCAAATAAAGTATGCATAACTCCAGACGACTATTAGAGAAAAAGTAAAAGCATCGTTTGTTGAAAGACATCACTTTCTCTTAAGTATAAATAAGCAAATAAATTGACATAAATTTATAATATCTTACAGTGCTTCTCTTGACCCTAAGTTTTTAAGACTATTTTGCATGTCCTGCCTTAATAAGATTACTTTTTGCCAGCACATTAATAGAAGTCATAAAACACACACATAAGGAAGGGTTAATCTTGAAAAGACATGTAAGATTAATCTCTTTTTAAGAATGCATTAAATTACCATACTCATTGAAATACAATTGAAAAATAAGACTACCACCTTTTCAGTTCCATTGAATCCCTCTAATTTCTTTTTTTTTTTTTTTTTTTGGCAAGAATATTCATTTTACAGATTATCAAATCTCTTGTCCTTTAGTTATAACAAAAGTTAGGAGTTCAACAATCATAATTTACCATGTCATGGTTGCTCCTAAGGTATCAGCATTTATAAGAAGGCTTTTCCAATGGAAAGTTATTCAGCATGTTACCTCTTTTATTAATTAGGGCTGAATTGCCACCCTCGTGAGCTAGTGATGATTTTGATAATTCAGAAGATACGAAAAATTGCAAGATCCTATTATGCTTAGTGTTTCTGCAGTAGTTGTACACCTGACATGCAATTCAATTTTCAGTTCACAGGAAGGCTGCTTCATGTCATATCGTAACAGTGCAATAAGGTCTGTCAAAGAGTTGCATATATTTAGTTGTTCTAATCAGGAACGTTCATTGGCACTGTATAACATAATATCTTCTGTGGTCTTACTTCAAAAAATGAGAGTTTGAACAAATTAGTGTTCTGAAGAACAACAACGGTAGCAGAAAATTGAGTTAGGATTTGCTAACGTAAGCAAATTTTAAGAGATAAATTTTTGATCGATGCAAAGCATCATTCTGACTTCCTTACTCCTTTCTCACGAAACTCTTGTTCTGATTCTGTCTTGCATCGATGACTCTTTAGAGCAGTTTTACAATGTGAAATAAGATGTGAAATAAAAGTGACCATGAAAATAATTTAGACTTAATTTAGGAATACTTAACTTTATGCTGTCATGTGAAGTGGTTTCATCTTAAGTTAAGGTATATATCCAATTCCTTGCTGATATGATACAAGGCCACAAATAATATTCTGCAAATTCTTGTTTAATAAAAACCTCACATACCTCCATTCTAAAATATTTACGTGGTCATACAAATATATACATGTGGATATTTAATGTTGGGTTTTTTAACACAAGGATGTAAAGGTGATCATCAACAAAATAACTGTTCAAAAGAAAATGAAGTAAAAACCACTCAAACAAAGAGGCAAAGAATTCAAACACTTTCAAATTAGATGATGCCACTGACTAGAGTCTGAATGATTTGTTATTTCAGAATTTGATCATTCTTGTATAAATTTTTATTTAGTCAAATAAGATTATACAAAGTGAAAAAGCAGAACCCACAGAAGATTCCCAGGTTGTCTTCTGCTCAAAACGTAAAAAAATATTAGGACATGAATAGAGTCTTAACAGCAGAATTGAGTGTAGACCCTGTAAATACAGTTTTTATATTTTTCAGTTAGACAAAATTTTAAATGAAAATATTGCTGTAAAAATAAAATATAATTTAAAGCTTTAAAAATAAATTTCAAAGAAATGTTTCACTTGAAATGTCTACTTTGAAATAAAATATTTTAATTTCAAAATTGCACTCCTGAAAAAAGTAAAAATACCATTTTCCTTACAAAATGTGTATTCTGGATACCAGTCTCTTAAAATATCCAAATACTAACCCCTGACCTTGTCTGAGCTTTCCCTCACCCACTAGATAAGACATAAATAGGCATTTCTGGGGAAGTAGCTGGTAAGTAAATGTTATTAATATTGTTGACAATCTTGAGCATGATATAAATGCTCTCTCAAGTAGTTGCTGATAACTGAACCAGAGTGGGATGTCTCATGTCATGAAAGAATCGTCAACTTCAATTGATTCCATATAGGACTACAAAAACAATTCAAACAATAAAAATCACTGAAGTAGATTACAAGTAATTTGGTGCTGTTAGACAAGAGTATCTGATTCAAGGTTAAACCTTTATTCTAAATATTTAAGTTAATCAAACACTGACTGCAGAAATAGTTTTGTTGAGTTGGAAAGAGAAGAATCTTTTACTGTCTGTTGGGCTAACTCTCCTTTAACGTCCCTTCTCTTCTCTTCACATACACACACTAATATATATTTCTTCATCAAAATCTACTGCTTCGCCCATTAGTAATACATCATGTGACTAGAACTATCAATTTCTTCACCATACAAAGTGTGTATATAATTCTAGCCATTTAGTCCTCACTATAGTAAGAAAGTTTGTAAAGAAATATGTGAAGTCTTCTAAACCACTCTGGCTTGTAAGACGTTGGAAAACCTCAAAACAAAACCTCACCCTTATGGGTAATAACAACAACAACAAAAAAGCATTGGCTCACTAGTTTGGGGTTGGTTTTTTTTTTGTTTGGTTGGTTTTTTGTTTGTTTGTTTGTTTTTTGTTTGGTTGTTGGGGTTTTTTTTTGGAACAGATGATATTTACTGAGAAGGGATGAAGAGATTACAGTTTTAAACCTGGAGGCTCTTTTCAGTGAGCATAAAATGACTTTAAATAAGTAAACAAATAAAAGTGAAATGGTCTTAAATGGTGGCATTTTTTTTTTCATTAGATAGGACAGGTTGAAATTTCAACCTTTGGGCATATCAGAATTAAGGTTTCAGTTCACGTTGTTGCTTACTCCAAACTGCTCCCTAGAGACCTGATTCTCACTTTCAATGACAAAGTCTCCTCTGTTTTAACAGAACAGGTGCAAACCTCAAGGAAAACAATGACATGGCACTGAGGCAACAGCGGTGTAATGGGAAGGATTTTAAGTAGGGCATGAATATAGAGAAAAGAGAGTAATACCAAATCTACCCCATGGCTTTCCCTAAAGAAATCTGGACACAATGACTTAAAGGATAAGGAAAAAAAAGTAAGGAAATATACAATATTTCTGGGGACAATTTTGCACTTAACAGGAATCATTCTGTTCTTAATATTTTCTCACGACTCTGCTGTCCATCTACCTATCTACATGGTTTCTAACACCACTGGAATTGACTTCCTACAGTGTTAACAGCTCATTCAAACTGTTTTACCCTCAAGATCATTCCCAACATAGAGGTGTGATACCAGAGACAAAAAGATGAGGTTCCTTGCCAAAATTCTAATAATAAAGTTGAAACAGAACTAAGAACATAATACATATAGCCTTACAGTTTATCATAACCACAAAATAAATTTTCATCCCTCTATAGCCCGTCATACATAAAAATATATGAATTGTGAAATACTCATTTGAAACTGTTGTCATTAAGAAGCTTACAGTCTCAGAGGAATACTATAAATTACTTGTCTCAACTTCTTATCTATCCATTTTATACGGATACACCCTTTTCTTTTGCCAATGAGTTAATCCACACTTTAAACTGTGATTCTCTTTTCCTAAGGTACAACTACCCTTCCTAAAATATGTCCAAGTTTCTTTAATCACTCTTTATTTACATTTGAACCAAATTCCTTTCCAATAAAAGATATCCAGTGTGCAGCTTCAACAAAACCTCAGTGTGTTAATGAGGTTACTTAATGAGCTTAAAACTGTTAGCTTTGGCACAAAAAATACAGACTAGCTGAGATGTATCTCAGCACACGTACTAAATAAGTGATTTCATATCACAGTATGGTTTATTTTCAAAATAAAAAAAAAATTATACATTAAGACAGAAAGAGAGCTCACCAGGACTTCCAAAACAAGAACACAATTAAAAAAACAAACAAACAAACAAACAAAAACCAAACACCAAGCTGAAAGAATAAACTGCTTAATGTCAAAGTCTACGTTCTTACAAGCTACAAAGTTATAACCTGGGATTTCACTAGTGGTTGAAACACTGGGACTTCAGCCCCCAAACACCTTATTGGCTGCAGGCAAAACAAGCATGTGACACCTTAGTTTGTGACTTGCCATCATAATATTCTGCTATACAGAAAAAACATAAATATGCTGTTGCAATAGATGTAGGTGATAAAAACAAAACAGTGCAGAGATAGTAGCTTTCTTATGTAGAAGACTTGGGAGGTTTGAAATTTGTTTTTTGACTGGAAATGAAAACCAAATCTGAATTTCAATTCTATGGAAAATAATTAAGAGAAATTATTGAGGAAATTACTTAGTTTACTTTGAGATACAAAAAAAAAATTTTTTTTGAAGTTTGGAAGAAGGAGCTGAACTGGATCTTCAGAGCCTTTCGACCTTTGGCTCCAATACGTCAATCAGAATGAACTTAATTCTGAAATCAACAACCTATGGGAATTTTCTGAACAAGATCACTTTTTAGACAGTGATCCATAGAGAATTTTAAAAATTTGGGTTTTCATTTAAACTTGCCTTTAAGAAGACACCAATACATCTTCTCTGACCAAAGAATATCTTGTCTTCAAAGAATATCTGATGTTCTGCAGACAATACTGCTAAAGTGACATCAACTGTCAGCAATAGATTAGTTCTGCAGTGTGTGTGGGACAAATGTCCCCGTTCAGTTTCCCTTGCAGCTTCCCTAGCATTCTATTAATGCTATGGTATTAATTCAGTGGTAAAGTTGTTGATCAGGACACTCAGAAAACAACTACAGAAATGACTTCCTACTTTCAAGAGGTAAATGTGCTTCAATCTATCAATGACATTAAAATTTAGTTCCCCAAAGGTGAAAAACTGGGCCATAAGAAAAGCTGTAGGTTTGGGTTTTGGGGTTTTATTGGACAGGGTAGGGAGTTGGGTATTTTTTGTTTTTCTAAATATTTAACCAAGAGGAAAGCCTATTCAGGTAAGTTACTGCCTATTCCTGCCTCAAGACTCCCCGAGGACCACTTTTTCTTAGCCTGTTTGGACAAAAACTAAGGCTCTTTGATCCCAGAAAGTATTTCAATCTTTGAATAAATTCTGACACATAAAATAGAAGGAGAAGACAGCAACATTTTAAACTTGTCAGCACTGGGAAATAATGTTGCTATCACCTGGGTTTACTCCATCAATTTGCATGGCAACAGACTGCTGCAAAGGCTTTTTGCTAGTGGCAGAAGAATCTAAGTGGTAGAAGTGTCTAAGAATTGAGGATTATAATTTTAGTCTGGCAGTTATAGAAACAAGGAGAAAGACTGGTCTCCAGCTAAATGCAAAACAATGTAAACACACTCTTTTACTTTATAGAAGTCTTTCTATACTAAAAAGAACTTCTAAAGGGAAGCTTTATTTTAAAGTGCACCTCACCAAATCTACAAATTACACCATTCCAGTAGAATTCAGACCACCACCAATGGTAATCATTTCCAGGTTTGACATGACTATGCAAAACCAACATAACGTATACTCTAAAAAATTCTTTCATCTCTCCTTTATTGCTTCTCCTTTGAGACCATGGACAAATAAAGCAGCTAAGTTCAGCCCAAGTATTAATATTTATACTATTAAATAGGCTTATAAAGGACTTGGAATGGGTTGGACAGAAAAAGAGCAATCCAAATCAACTTCAAAGAGACTTTTTTTTTTTCATGCTGCTGTATATTTCTTCTGAGTGAATAATAATACACAAGATTGCAAGGAGAGGTTGCTGTGGCTGAGACTACAACTAAATGACAATGCAAAAAACAGACAAATAAGAGCAAAAAGACTATTTCCCAAGCCACAGGATCCTGATGGTTGGCTGTCACAGCAAGAGCCACTCCGTGTTACTGAGACTATTAGTCTCTCTCACAGTCTGAGACATAAATGATCCATAAGAGAATTCATTGCCTTTCTACCCAATTAAAAAAACAAGTTAATACATCAGAGAAACAAAACCAAACCAAAGTCCAAATTAAACATGTAAAACTTCTTCTGTTAAAGTTTCTGAGAAAAGAAGGTAGAGCTAGGGGAGCTGAAAAGCACCAGGAATTCATGGAGTCCCAAAGTGTGGTGAAAGGGAAACTTGGCAGAAGCAGATGGTAAAACATGGGAACTTCTTAGCAACTGCTTCTTATACCACACTGCTTCATCAGATGTAAGCCAAGAAATTGGCTCATTCTCTTGAAGTTCACTGAAGATCTTCCCATACGGGATTTATTGGCAGCTTGGATATTACTTCAAGCTTGTTGTAAACCGCCTGGTTTAATCTTAACATCAAAGGGCTGTGGATTTAATTTATGAAACTTTTTAAAGTTTTTCTGAGCCCATAGCAGCTAAGTACATTTCACATTCCATCTGCTTTCATTCTTGTTTCTTCCTCACAAGAAACTATTCTGGTAACAATCACACTTGGGCAGAAGTTGAAGCCGGGAAATGCAATAAAAGAATATTCTGGAAAATACAGAAATGACGAGCATGATCATATCCATTTCACTGCAAAAGCCCAAGAGAATTACACTTGCAAAAATTTTTCTACAAAAATATTATAGAATTGTTTTATAACCATAAAAAATGAAAAATACTTGATCAAGTAGCTCTGAGGGTGAGGGAAGAAAGGAAAAACAAATACCGGTTAATATAGCTAGTTCAGAATAGCAGAATTCCACTTCAATCATTATCAACTGCTTCCACTTTTTCACTAATAAAAGCAGAATGGTCCATTCTGACATCTTTTTGACAGCTAATTCCACTTACAGTGTTGTACAAAGTCATGGTAATATTCTACAATTTTGTAATGAATGAAAAAGTAGCAAACACTTTCCTTTATCTAATAAGAGATCTTCTGTTTTTAACAGCACTCAGAACCTCTGTACATGCCTTTCTACCTAGTCACACTTGATATTTTTCAGGAAATGGCTTGTTAAAGACATGCATTTCCTATAATGATTCATTATATTATTTAAGTCAAAGCTGAACTAAATTTTAGAGGAGAGAAAGAAATTCTAGAACATACACAATACTGTAACTGTCCTACTTTGGCATAAAATTGGATCAGCCTTTTGTGCCTTTAATATTTTAGGTATTTTTCCCCTCACAGGTATATAAAGAAAAGCATTAATAATTAATTCCTCCCCACAAAAATGGATGTTGAGTTGCACAATATAATCAATCTCAGAATAATTTCAAATGTGCAGACTTGAAAGCATCACCAGATTTCTTTTATTATCACAAAATCACTGTCCTTAGGTCTCCCACAAGCTTCATAATCCAATCACAAAATTTTCATTTCAGTGGCCTCTACTGAGTTCCACCACTGCTGCTCCTAACACAAGATATTTGCAGCATTAATTTTACTGCCACTGACAGAAATTTCTGTTTTCTTAGGTGCTTTTTTTCTATAGATTCTAACTATTAATCTCCATACTTAAATTCCCAAAATACAATCCCTCAAACCCCCAACGATCATAAAATATTTCAGCTTCAATTGTTTATTGGGCTTTAACTAAAAGTTATCTCAAACATCCATATATTCTAAGAAATCAGAAGCTGCCTTCTTATAATTGAGATATTTTTGCTGATGCTTAAAAATACTTAGTGGAAAGCTCCATCTCTTCTCTGCCATAGTAGCTGATTTGTTTCTACTACAGCTTGGATGCTTGTGTATACTGGTCTTAATCAAACCATATATGCTTTATTTGTTTACAAGAAGCATGTTAAAAAAAGACACAGTTTTCACTGGCTGTCCCCACAGATGAGCTTACTATCCAGAAGAAAGCCTGTATTATTCCCAAGGGATGGCTTATATGGAGAGACCTATGGAAGTTAATCATTCTACACACACCCAAAGCACAATTTTAAATATATGGAGAGTCACAGAGTATAATTAAAATAGGCTTCAATCAAAGCTTAATGCAGGTGGAATGAAACTGAGTCTGTCACCTTCAAATGAGACTTTTAAAAATATATCTATTACCATATAGACATAAACTCACTCTACAAAAAAGCTCAGTTATTTCATTACCCCACATGTTGGATCCAGCATCACCCAGAGACTGGAAGTAGAACTGCCCTACTTTTCTTTGAATTGAGCATACAGAAAACACTTGGAGCCTGTCAAGGACAAAAGCTATCTTTCAGCAAATGCACCTATGACCCTGTAAAACTTCTCTAAATAAATAAATAAAACCCCCAAACCAACCAAACAAACAAAAAAACCCACAACAACAAACCCAAAACCCAGATCTGCTGGTTGCGATAAAGTAAATAGAGAGATTTGAGAACAAGTCTACTCCTCACCCACCATGTCCAGTTTTAGTACTCAAACAAGGAGAACCTCATTGTACCTTCTGAACCATGACAGCTTTTTCACCTTGGTCTTTATTCACTTCTTTGGGTCAGTTTTTAGCGTTAAGCAAAATCATACAATGAAAGGACTTCTCAGCTTTAGGAAAATCTGCAAGTATATTTGTTATCAGGGTGTTTTTTCTGTTGCTTATATTAGATTATTGCCCTGCTGTGTGATAGTGTCTAAAAAAACACCTCACTGGTGTTTTCTGAAAATTAAAATTCCTGATACCATGCTAATTAATTTCCACAGGGAAAACAGTTTACTTTAGCAAAAAGATTAATGAAAAATATTGCAGAAGACAAAATTCTGTTAGGCAGCTGAAATGCCACATTTCCTCTCATTGGAATTGTTTTAAGTGACTATGCTATCTGTTACTGAAACATTCTGCCTTTTTCAGGCTATTTAGCTTTACAGAATAAAGAATTGAGGAAACTGCTGGCCCGCAATAGATACAGATAACGGAAGAAAGTGTTAGCCTACGTAAAACTGATGAAAAGCGGTAATTTTACTTCATCACTTTATCAGCATAAGAAGCCTTTTCAAATACAGCATTATTTGTGCATCTATAAATTTAGAATAACATTTACCTGTCTTGCATTAACCTGGTCATATTAAAATGCCTGATTTGTACATGGAACCATAGTTCTTGGAAACAAGCATTTCATATCATTGCATTTGTTGTATTTGAACAGTTCTAAACAAGCCATGTGAAGGAAAAAATGCATGAGGAAACAAAGAAAATCCTAACTGGCCCATTTATACTCCAGTACATATATGCAACCACTTCATTAGCTGTAGAGAAAAGAGCCATCTGGAAAACTTCTGGGACAGGACAATTTTTATTATCCTTAATGCAAACTTCCTCATGCTTTTTAGAGGTGAAAGAATATATTTTTAGTATTCAAGAGTGTAAGTCAGACCTTTCTTCTATCTAAAGCTACAAACTTTTAATCACAAAGTAAGCTAGACAACTTGCCACGTTGTTGCTTGACAAACTCATTGCTTTCCTATCAAATGCAAAGATACTATGTTTTAACAACAAATACATGTTCATGGCTCCATATGGTTATCAAAGTGTGGATGCTACATTTCAAACTGGTCCTTGATCAGATTTAAATGCATTCTGGATCAAACAGTAAAATAAGGGAGTTGTTACATTTCACGTCAGTCAAATGCCAAAACTTTAGAAACTCTATAGCAGACTGTATAGATAACGGGAAAGTTTAGACTAATTTCCAAACATAATAAAGATAAATATTTCATTTTTAAAAGGTACTAGATCACATATATATACCTCCTGATGTGTTCAGCTAACATCAGCTGCTCAGCCTGAGGTCAACGCCATTCATATTTCCCTACATAGACATCATTCCTGTTCATGTCAGAGGGAGTTTGGGCATGATCAGGGAGAAGACGACAGTGCGATGGCTGCTAGTAAATAACCACAAAACTAGATTAAGAGGGACCTGAGTTCAAGTATCATGCCATGGTACCTCCTGTAGTCAATCATCTTTAAAGGTCTTGTATTAAAATACAGTACCAATGAAAAACGGAGTGCAAGAGCTAGAAAAACACAGGAAGATGAATTGAATTAGAAGCTGACTGCATGACATTAGATGTTTGCAAGTGTTTCATGTTTCATAAAAATCTACTAAGCAATAAAGGACAAACTAGAATTTGAAAACAGAAGTTCAGCAGCAGGAGCAGTGGAGATCCCAAAATAATGGTTTTTGGTGACCACCCGGTACCAAACTGACCCCACCTTTTCTGCAGTAAGGATAACTGACGAGCAAGTGGCTATCCTCTGACTCAGTTGAAGTCATTACTTCCTGTAATGTCCCACTGACAATGCTAGAATTATAAAGTCACAGTGCTTGCCCTTGAATCAATCCTGAAATAATCTTTGTTATCCAATAGGATAAAATGCTTGTATTGATCCAATATATAAGTTGGGAAAGCTCAAAATTTAAATTATCTTTCCTCCAAATATCAAAATTTACATCTGGCTTCTCTGAAAACAAATACTTTGCTGGGCTTCCTCAAGAAACACACTGGTAAATTTCTAACATCTTACAAAAAGGTTTTAAAAGTGATATGACACAAACTTGTATTAAGTCATTCTATATAAGTTTTCCTCTGAACTAAGAACGATCCATTCCATTTGAGAGTTCATCTTAAAAAAAACTGAAAAACGTATTAGGAGATAGGACTTATATGGTGAATTCTAATATATATTTTTATCTCCTGCATGTATTAAAGCAGCAGCAATAGTGTTCTGCATCTCATACCACTCACACAGTTAGAGCACAAGCTAGTGTAAACCATGACATAAGGAGCAGATCTGGTGTGTTTCCAAAAGAAGTGTTCAAGTGAGAAGAAAGGGTGGGTGATTGCTAAACAACTCCTAAGAGCTGAAGACAAATAAGTGTTGACCAAGGGAGAGCAAGAGCTGGGAAAGACCAACTTGTCGGAACTTTCAGTATAGGAATAGCTTGAATTTAATCCAATGGGAAGAAATATGGTGGGTAGAACACTGTGGTAGGATGGTACAAGTACCTGGTAGTAGAGATAATAGCAGCTTCATTTGTAAGGAACAGGAGGTACAAGGTATTTGTGCTGCAGAAAACCTGGAAGAGTTGTTAAGACTGAGAAGACTAGGACTTGGATGAGGGATATAGTATGCAAGGAGCAAATCAGTTTGTAGTTATAACGGAGAAAGATCTGAAAGGCTTGGACATGGTAAGGATATGTGGGCAAGCAGAAAAGACGACATTCGATTGGGTTGATTGGCAGGAGGATGGTTGGGTTGCCTATATTGACAGAAAAGGGGGAAGGTGCAACGATTATTTCTGAATCTGCAGTGAGACATCCAGAAGGATATGTCGAACACAAAGGTTTTGATATGTACAACTTCATCAAGAGAGAGATCAGGATAGAGATGGAGCTGTCAGTGTATATACAACTGGAAGCTACAGGAGCAGACAAGGGGTGCAGAGACAGAAGGTGGTGAAGACAGCCCAGGGCAAATCCCACAGAAAGGAGATTCATCAGAAGAGATGCTGACAGAACAGCCAGAGATAAGACACAATTAGAAAAAGATGGATTCATGAAGGATGGGGAAACTGAGATTTCCTTATCAAAGTATGATGGACTATGTCAAAAATTACATCCTTCTCTTAAGGTGAACTAGAATTTTCTTCTCATATTTTACTAACACTCTACTAAAGTCAACCCTTTCCTTAGCAGGGCAGTTGGAAACGTCACATGTGACATTTACATTGTGATATAATGAACCAACCTAAACTTTGTCAAGCTTTTTAAAAATAAGCACTTTTCTACACACCTACTCAAAACAAAAAATTTCAGTGATGTGAAAACAATGAGAGCGCATTTCCAAAGTACCAACACGAGACACAGTTATTGAAAGCACCATTTAAATAACAGTAATACGGATATGAAACATATAACCGTAGTTTATAACAACATGATGTGCTCTATACCATTAACTTTTAATTAACTCCAATTCTGCCACAATTAAACTCAATTAGAGCAGAATGCCTGATATTGCAATTAGCTGTATATAAACACCCCAGTTGGTGTCACATTGAATTAATGTCTCCTGATGGTGGACTCTCTTTCCAAGCATAATGGATTTACCACCATCAGACTGCTAATTGGACCTGGCACCTTATGTGTTGTATGTATCTGAGACATAACATCAGAACTTAGTTTCCTGAACAGCAGCATTTGTCAGAGCTACACAGATTTCAAATGCAACTAGCCAAATTCTTTACTGCACTGTACATTCTGTAATCATTCCTATATAGAAAAGCTCTCAAAAATTTGAACATACATTCCAAATTTTACATTCACTTTTCGACTCAACTGCTCATCAAAGATGAACACTATTATACAGCAAAAAAATACCATATGTAGAACAAGAAATCATCTCTATTTGTAAGCATGACATTTAATGCAATAAATCATTGTTTGTTAGCAGAGTTTATTTTGAATGACCTATTTATTCTGTACTTTTTCATATTAAAAGTTCAAACCTATCTCATGAACAGTCCTCCTGAAATTATTGGGTTCTGGCTTAATGTATCACAGTCTCAATGGGAAGCAGTTAGACAATGATTAGTCTTAGTTCAGTAGCAGACTGTTGATGCAATTATGCTACCCCAAAGATAGATAAGACACCACCTATTACTTCATTGCCGACCTCATCATTGTTGAGCAATGCGTGCATGATTTAAACCACTTGGCATTAGTCATAGAATAAGTAGAGAAAGTGCACTAGTATCTGACTTTAAGCAGCAAATCTGTGATATTAAGGTGACAGTTAGCATAAGTAAAGAAAGAAAACTTATCCTAACACCTTTAAGAAAATGGTTATTTAAATCCTCTGAATTCCCTAACAACTATTAGAAAAAAAGTTACAACCAAATCTAACACAACAGACAAGTGAAACTGAAATACTGGCTTCTCAAGGGAAAAAATGAGCATTTACTTCCCTGCATATTTAACCTTAAAAAAGCTGTAGAAAAAAAATTACACAAATTCATATAAAATATAGAAAATTGAAGATAATCTACCACATCTTTTAAAGAGCTAAATTTTGTTTTAAGAGATTCTTAACATCTAAAAATCTAATAGTAAGTGAAATCAATGGGCCACAGAGTTACTTAAATACTAAGTGCTTTGGGTTTTTTTGTATTTTGAAAATTATACATTTCAGCTCCAATTTGTAAAGAACCTCTGGCTTCCTTTCCTACCATCCTAATTCTTCCATTTCATTTCTGTTTAGGATAAAGCAAGTAGCCTGTGCAGAAGCTGCTAAATTCTGCATTCCACTCACACAGGACAAGTTTTGTGTTATGAAAAGGAAAACATTTTCATTAAATAAGCAGCTTTAATAGATCTAGCTTACTACAGTGCTTATGAGCTTCATATGTATGTCCTAGTGTTCTTTGTAAAAAGATAAAAGAAAATTGACCTGATGGATATGACTTACTATAATTATATGCTTCTCAAAAGTTTTGGGATTCAGAGCAGAATGCATAATTGGTTCAAATCATACCTTTTACATTTGTCATAAAATACCATAATTTATGGTGCTGAATAGCAAAAATTAAAATATCAGCACATTACCTTCTCACATAATCCGAATGAGGATATCGGCAAGAGCAAAGGAACCTTCAACATAGGTGCAGCTTTGAGTCATTACTGAAGCTATATGAGGGGTAGCATCTACTAAATCACTAAAACTACTTCCTTGGGGATTAGAATGTGCTCTTGACGTCTGCAGGATAAGGTGATTAAAATGTGCATATTTTGCAAGAACTGCTAAGATCAAAAGGTCAGGTTCTGTGGTCATTTCCAATAACGTTGGACAATCACATATACAGACTGAAAAGGGTAAATAATGATGATGGAGATAGAATAAGTGATAGAAATGTATTCAGAAAGACATCAGTGAATATTCTAACGAAGACCAAAACAAAACATAAGGAAGGAAAAAGGGGAAAACCTCATAACAAGGCAGCAAAATACTGCCAGTATTAGGAATAAACATGCTCATAAAATTCTTGGCATTTCATCTGTCATCAGGGAAGGTTCTGGTTAAGTCTCAAATGCAAATCACTATGCCTGAAGTATGCCCTGAGACTGCTACACAAAACATGTATCAATACACCGTAAATATTAATTGCAATTGAATATACAATGCCCACACTGTCATTTTAAATACTTTGAGCAGAATCTATTGGGAAAAAATCATTATATGCCACTGATGGCATTTATTTGTAATTATTTTCACTAAATCACATCTTCAGTATTTTCAGAAAAATCAATGGAATTTCCTCTGTAAGCTGAAAAACTGCAAAAAAAAAAAATCTTTTTTGCTTACTAATTGCTACTATTCTAAGAGTTTGATTTATAAACAGAAAAAAAGGTTATTGAAAACAGTTTTTATTCACAATACAAACCTTTGTCAAAAGCCTGTAATCTGACTGCTATACTTTGGGGAAATGACTTGAAGCCTTTCTAAGAGATACAATTTTGCCTTTAATTGCAATTTTAATTCGGAGTTCAACTAATCAATTCACTAATCCCACTCACTAGAATTTAGGAGACAACTTGCTTTTTATACTTCAGCCTGGGTAGATCAGCCAAGAATTGACATGGGAAATTATTTATACACTTGCATCTAGAAGTTCAAAGCATGTGGTAGAGGTAGTAAGCACAACATTGATCAAAGCTACCAATAAAGAAATGGAGTGAAATTAAATGCATGCATAGCCTCAAACACCTCAATTCCTTTAAAGTGTTTTCTTTAATAAATACAGTGGAAACATCAATTGCAAATAGGTTTGACAGGAACTGAATATCAGTATCGTTAGATGACTTAGTGCCTTAAAATTAATAGTGAGTGTTAATTTTGCAATTTAAAACCTGACAAAATGCACTGTGTTTTTCAAATTGATGTATTGTTAATTTATTGAAGGTTACAAATGCAGTTACAGTCTCCTGTACTGCCACATCTGTGTTCTGCAAAGCTGAACGACAAGCAAATTACATGTTTGGAGAATCAGTTTGCTGGCTCTTAAAGCCTGTCACGGTTTTAGCTGGGATAGTTGATTTTCTTCACTGTAGCTAGTATAGTGCTGTGTTTTAGACTTGGTATGCAAATAATGTTGATAACACCCTGGTGTTTTAGTTGTTGCTGGGTAGTGCTTACACTAGTCAAGGACTTTCTAGCTTCCCATGCTCTGCCAGGTGCACAAGAAGCCGGGAGGGGAGGGGATACAACCAGGAGAGCTGATTCGAATTGGCCAGAGGGTATTCCATATCATGTGACGTCATGCCCAGTATATTAACTGGGGGAAATTGGCTGGGGGAGGCAGCGATCGCGGCTCGGGGACCGGCAGTGTCGGTTGGCGGGTGGTGAGCGGTTGCAGCACTTGTTGTTTAGTTTTGGTTTTTTTCCTTTTTTTTTCCTCTTCTTCCAGTGTTTCATCTCTCTCTCGCTCATTATTTTCCTTTTCATTATATTAGTATTATTGCTGTTTTATTTTAATTATTAAACTGTTCTTATCTCAACCCACGAGTTTTCTTACTTTGGCCCTTCCGATTCTCTCCCCCATCCCACAAGGGTTGGGGAGTGAGCGAGCGGCTGTGTGGTGCTTAGTTGCTGACCGGGGCTAAACCACAACAAAGCCCATAAACATAGCAGATTGTGCTTTAATTTAATGGTTTCATGTACAGCAGATCCACAATTCAATAAGGTCAGTGTCATTAGATATACCCTGCAAAGAATAGCAAATACACAGCACAAATTTTCATATCCCAAGATTTGAACTTAGAAACACTTTAGGCCTGAGAAGGACCAAAATTGCTGCTTTTTCTCCAAGTCTCTATTGGAAGCTCTAGATCTCTGGTGGAGGCAAAGATTGCAGCCCTCTCTGAGGAAAAACTCCAGTTGCTGGGAATAAGGCCTTCAGACCTGTGAATCCCAAGACTGCTGAAGGAAACTCAGTCTCTCTGTATACAGTGGGGGATAGCTGTCGCACTGATCATTGGGAAACTAGAAGCTCATATAAAATAGCTAGCCAGTAGGGTATTCTTCTGTATAAAAATATTTTCTTTCCTCTTCAGAGGGGGAAATGTAAAATGCAGTCAAGCTGCATAGCATTTAGGGAATATACGTTATTTTTAGAAAAATTTCTTTACTCCTTTTTGTCCTCTCCACTAGGTTTCCCTAGCAGCAAGGAAAAAATGAAAGCTTTTTAGAAATTTTTTTAGAAACAAGTAAAATTGGTAGTTAGAAACTGTCATGATTTTTCTCCCCCTTAGTAATTTTTAAGTAGTAAATCATAACGCTGTTATTTAACTCTATTAAATCTTCTAAAGCTAACAGAAATATAACACTAGTACATTGCTTTATTTGTTCCCATCCACAAATAGAATCTGTAATCTGCATTCATACCTGTGTATTATGTATAAATAATACATTTAAGAAATATATATAATAACAGAGCCTTAAATAGATAATAGGTATTTTCAATGCATTGCATTCAGATATCTGAATTCCATTATGTAAAATAAATACTAAGAATAATGTCAGAGCAGAGGTTGGGAAGAATTCTGCAAAGATGAACTATCTCTATTTTGCAAATTTAAACTGCAAATACAACTGCAGAGCAGGGTACACACACGTGTCAATGACAAAAACTAGAAAAAAATAGAATTAATATTTTTCCAAGCCTCTTCTGCATATAACTGTTTCAGATAGAGGTTTTCTGGCTCCATACCACCTTCTCCAATATTCTACCCATGTGTTTTCCCACTCTGAAGCCTTCAGTCCCAACCAGACTGTTTTATGATCCTCTGCATTTTAGTGCTGGACTTCAGAAGAGATCGATGCAGAACATTTACCAGTCTCTGCTCCTGCTGCCAGCAGCCAAACAAGTTTAGACAAAATGTTTTGAATACGATAGAAACATTCTCAGAGAAAATACGTCCTTATGGCATAACTTCAAAAGGATCAGGAGATTACAGTTAACATATCTGTTCTCACAAACTTTTAGTCACACACCTGCACAATGAGTTTTGCCAGTAGCTACTGAGACCTGTTCTACCCTCTAAAGAAAAATTACAAGCAAAGCCCCTCAAGACAGAAAGATCCATCATGTGAGTGTAAGCATATGGTGTTTTACATGAACTGATATAAACAAATTATATGTTGAAAAATCTTAAACTAAAGGCTCATCTCTTATTAATGAGCTACTAGAAAATAAAAAAGAAATCAACACATTCACATAAATATAGCTTCATTTTAAGGAACATATCTAATTAAGAAATAATTAGTAATGACCCAAGTAAACCAGGACAAATACAGCAAGACTTTTACCGTTTGCATGTTAACAAAATGATGCCCAGTAAAATTTCCATAATATTAGAGGTCTCTTCACACAATGCTTTTTAAATAATTATAACTGTAGTCCCTTACACCTCTCTCACACACTCTAAAGAAGAAAAAATCTGAACACTGAAGAATCACTTGTTTCCATGAATGTTTTCACTACAAAAGACTAATAAAGGGAAAATTGGAGAGTCTCACAGCTCTGCTTGCAATGCGTAGTGTTGCCAACTCTTACATTTTTATGAGTTTCATTACAGTTAGTGGTTTTCTTGAAGTTCCACCTATTGAGTCCTGTCATATTTTCATTTTAAAGAGATAAATATATAACTGCCAAAAAGAACTTGAAAATTCAGATGACGTGGCTCAAAAAAAAAGCACAGAAGCCAGATTAAAAGGAACTCAGTGTATCACTCAAACTCTCATGCAAGTTTTGAGGCTCTGCCATATTTTAACTTCTTGGGACAGGTAACATTTCAGATGGTGAGAGTAGGATGCCTAAGGTTCAGCGTGACTGAAGTCTTCACAAATAACTGAGAAATGCAGTAATTAAGAAATAATGATAGTGCACTGTGATTTCATGCTGCCAAGAATGGAAACAGGATTTCCATTTGACTGCAACAGAAGCAAGATATGAGTGGAATAGACATAGTAGTTGTATATAAGTCTGTTAGGATATGCTAAGGTTTATGATATCATATGTTTGTGTTTATGCACTGACAAATACTTTTGGACATATTTGTAGGTATTTAATCAAAGTATAGCAGAAAAGCTACCTGCATGCACACATATATGCAACAGACTGAAGCGCAGCTGTATTTTTTTAAAGTATACTCGTATATGAATTAGTCTCTTATTGTTTGATTGGTAAATGTTATCAGTCAGAACTATAGTCACAAAACATGCATTTTCTAACATTTTATTTCTTGTAAACACTATAGAGTTCACCTGTGATGCAAGAGGAAAATGGATTCTATTTATGTTCATGCAGCATCAGTCAATTTATTAACTTAGGTGCAGCTGCAGGGCCAAATTATGCTGCTAGCTATACCCATGGCACACTACTCAGGAATAGTTAATTGCCATCAATGTGGTAACAGAGAGACAGCTGATATATTTTGGGGTGGGGGGAGATGACCCACAAACAGTTCTAATTTCACTTCCACAGATCAAAATATAAAATTTTATTATCGCCCACCCACAACTGGTCATCTGCCTCATCTGTGGGCCTGAGAAACAGATGAATCCCACAGTGGACTTAAAATATAGCAGTAAAAAGCTTTGAAGATGATACAGGCAAGTGGATCCTGGACTCCAATCACCTTTCTTTTTAAAAAAAAAAAAAGAAAATTCTTTTTACAGCATACGGTAATTATTGTACCATTCCAATAATGGAGACATCATGGTCCAGTCTGCCATTTTTGCTCAAAGTCTTTTACAGACATGGAAAAAATACATAACAATGAACATGCCACAGTAGGGGCCCTATGAAAGAACTGTATCACATTAGGGCTCCTAAACCTCTGTGCAAGATTGAGCAGATGCAGAAAGATTAGATTTTGGAGATAACTTAACTGCATATTCAACTGGACTATGATATTTAAATGATGAGATTTGTTGTAGCCTAATTCCCTCTAATGATGTTAGAGAAACATGTACAATGGAACACAGAATCCACAAACTGAATCACTGAAGCATGCTTATTTCTTAATTTTATACAAATTCTTTTCACTCATTTTGCAAAATTATCATGCCACTCCAAGTTAATTAAAACTTACCTCTGCATAAAAATTCCAAACCTGTTTAGTGTTTTTGCCACAAACACATGTATATACAGCTTTAAAATTATGGCCCATTATCCTACAATAATTTTACAGAGATCAAATATTAGAACCACAGTTCTGAAGTCACAGAACTAATTATATCAGGTGTTCTATTATACAGCTCCGTTTTCAAGGCTGACCACTTTTGAGCAGACCACCATTGCAGTGTTGACAGAATTAATTATTAGGATTATTTTTAATAAACTAAATGTTAGGAATTTCCAACTAACTATACACTCCTTAAATTAATATGCATAATTTGACAGAAGAGATATACAGTCTAAAAAGCATTAAAATGGAAACAAAACTCATTTTTCCACCAAAATTTCTTAGCATGACATAATAACTACCTAGAGGGTTTCACCAAAATTGAAGAAAAGAAGGTCACGTAGTAAGCAATCCAAAGCCAACAGTTTCCAGAACAAAGGTTTCTGAAGGGATTTACTTATGAACACAGCAGATTAGAATGGATAAAGCAGTACGGCTTTTGCAAAGAGAACGGAAAGGTTCTATACAATAACAAAACAAATTTATGCTTAGATGACGGTTATGCATACTCCTAGCAACGCTATTTATAAAAAGCATAAAACAGGTCAGTATGTCAGAATAAGGAAATGCAGAGAGTGGAGGAAAAGTTAAGTGAATGACATAAAACATCATCAAAGACAGGGGGACTAGAAAGGTTATGGAATGAAGTTAAAAGTGCAAAGGAAAGAAAAGACGCAAGAAGGTGGAAAATGAAAAGAAGATTGCAGGAGAGGATAACATAGGTAATACGATTTTCTTCAGGTACATAAAGAACAAGAGGTCAGAAATGAGACAGCAGGTCTTCTAGCTGCAGACAGGAAATTATTGACAAAAAAATATAATTAATTCATTCCCTTATTTACTAAAAAAAAATAGTTAATACAGACCATACCTCAGTTTTCATTAAAAAAAAAAGAAGCTATAGATTGTTATGGACCCAAATCTGCAAGATGAAGAAATAGATATGGAAATCAAGGTCTTTCCAGCAATTCAAACATTAAGATTCTGAATTTTGACCAAATATCTAAATAAGACAGACTTCCTTCCTGACTGGGAGGAACAAGAGATATGGAGATTTGAGCAGCCAAACTTCAAAAATTTCTGTATTGTATACTGAATGTTACTAATGGACTAGAAAAAGCTTGAAATAGTGTTGGAAAATGACAAGTAAGGCCAGACCTTCAGGACTTTGACTTGAGCCACAGGACAGGTACTCTCTTTCAAAATACACACTGCAGCATTTTTGCGTGCTTAGCAAAGGATCAAGAAGCTCAGAACTTGAGCACTTTTTCCAGAAAAAAAGCCCAAACCAAACAAAGAATATATACCTAATAAGAGATGAAACAGGACCCTCCTCGGCATTCATAAAGACAAGATTAACAGTTTCTATATAATCTATGATTAGTTGGCAGAATGCCAGTGTATCAAAACAGGTTCAAGAAAAGATTTTGAGCAGAAAAAGATTTCCTAACCAAGTTGTTTGACTTGCACCACCAACAAAAAAAATATTCCCATCTTTCCTCTAAACTTCTAAGTTGCACCTTTGCATACATAAACGTAATCAGGCATATCTGAGTACACAGCAGAGAAAATATTTGACAAACTGTATAGAACTGGGATGCACAAAGTAGCAGGTAGTGCAGACCTAAGCTGTAGGAGCTCACCTAGTCTTTCCCCCCTCTCCACTCAGAGCTGACATGCCCTTGCTAGAGAGGCATAACACATCAGCAGTCCCTGTGAAACTGCTGCCATATCCATCACTGCATAAGGCTGGGAACAATTACCAATTCTTTGCAAGGCAAGACCCCTTCCTTTCACTGTAGGAAAATGTAAGATCTGGGGAAAGGGCAAAGCGTCTTCCTAGGTGTTTATGCTGCACCTAGAACAGTGAGCCTTCAGCAAGATATTTCCAGGGTTGCTATAATACAAATAGACAAGGAGAGGAGACAAAGAAATTGATCATTCTAAAGACTGAAGAAGTATCATGATGATATTTAGATGCCTTAAAATGCAATTAATATGTAATAGCAAAAGTAGTTTCACAGGCTATTAACATAATATGACAAAAATGTTATTAGTCTCCTCTTGTTTTACTGAACACATCATTATTCTTTCCAGGAGTGGTGTGGTGTTCTGTTAGAAAATAATAATAATAAAAACCCAACCAAACAAAACAACCATGAAACCAAAATTTGTGTCACTTGTTACTGTCTCAGTAAACTCCAATTTTTCTTCATTGCTTACTGCTGTGCATTTCCACCTCCCACTCTTTAATGAGAAAATACTAATTTTGCCTGGTGTTTGGAGTTGGGGTTATTTTTCGCGCGGAAATCCAAGCCCACTACCTTGTCTTGACGGTTATAGGTTATAAACAAACCTTTGCTGATTTTTCCCTTTAATGAAACTTCACTCTGTTCCTGCTACAAATGACATGACAGTGCTGTTGAACAGCAGGAATGTCAAAGCCATGCAAGCAGTTAGATCTAAGAATAAAGCATATGCCCTTCAACAAAACTAACTGTTGACTTTTGTATGCTTTCCACAAAAATGATATGAGGATGCTAGTGGCTTCTGAAATGAAACACAGTACCCTGCTGATATCTCATAACATTAAGATCTACAGTATGTATTGAATAGACTATTTACAGTAAAAATGAACAAGATATGGTAAATTAGAAAGTTTATATAAAATAGATCTCTTGTTCCCCCAAGACAAAAATGGGAGAATATACATAAAAACAACATGAATTTTAACTTCATTTCCTGTCAGGTTTTCTTTTTATCCCATAAACCAACTTTGGGAGAAAGAGAGATATTTCCAGTAGCTGGAAATCCCATTTGTATCCCAGCTGTGCAAGCAATTATTTAAATCGTACTTTTAAGAAATGTGACTTTATATAAAATTTATGTGCTCAAATATTTGATTTATGCACACAGTTATGGTGACCACCTTGTTTTTGACCTTGATACACAATTAAAGCCAAAAAGCTCCCCATGAATAGAGATCTTGTTGAAGGATCTAGACCTTTGCTTCTGCTGGGTTTGATTCTGTTGTTGCATTTCCACTTCCAGGTTTGATGAAATATCTGTTAAAACATCTTCCCATTTCATAATCTCAATAGAAAAAAAAAATTAAAGAAACACTAATTATCTTTTAACAAACAATACCTGTTTTTCTCCAATTTACGGCATCCTAAAAAAATGCCTTCTATGTCTAAATCTATTTGTTACAAAAGAACAGGAAGCAACAATTTTTTTTGACTAATCCATCACTCTTAGTTTTTAGATAAAAAGTGGGTTTTTAGGTTGACAGATTCACCCTTTCCCCATACAAGTAAAAGCAGTGCTAAGTCATGAACAATCACGTCAGACTCAGTACCAAGCCGGTATTGTCAGAACAAACAACAAGTTTCCATGAGATTCATAGAGTCTTCCACAACATAATGCTATTTTACGGGCAGAATGCTTTATTGGACATGACAAACACCAGCAGTCACTTATTAATGAGAGACAGAGAAACATACAGAGCCTCATATCAAGCACCTTAAATCCATTCAAGGTGTCTCAGCCAGGCTACGCTGAGAAGTTGCACTGGAATAAAGGTGTTGCTGAGGGATGAGATTTGTATAACTGATGGAGCTCTCTATCAGTAACAGAACTTGCGCAGTCACACGCACACTACATCAACTTAACACACCATCAACAACAGTGAAACTTCGCTGTTCTGAAACTTTTGGCCACAGTGAAAGTTTCAGAAAGGAGTGTAATGACAGAGTAACATTACCCCCAGAGCAGACTATCTGAACTTCCTGCACTTTGCATCTTCAGGACCTATTGAAGTAGAAGGGATTCTGATATAAAAGTAAAGTTGATTTCCTCTTCCTATGTGAAAATACCTATAGTGGAATAACACCAGAATAACTGAATTTCAACTGTGAATTGACCAATTTCTCATGTTAAGCCTGCTGCTGTGCTAACATAGGTGTGTAGAAATTATAGCCTGTGATTATTATATGAACAGGAGTGCAACTGCTGAGACATAAGTCTCTGTGCTTTGTTCAAATTATTATGCCTACCTCCGGATATGGAGCAGCCTGCAGTTCCTTCATGTGCAGCCATGACAGAGGGAATTCAATGTTTTTTCAAGAGGCTGCCCATGTTGTTTTGAGATCCTACCTATAGCAATTCATTATTTTTAGCATTCACAGTGATGAATTTTCCTTTTTTACGTAGGCATTATCATCAGCTTGCCTACTCAAAAGTCCGTGTACAGATAGCTAAATTTCAAGTAATGCTGCCAGGCAACAACCTAATGGCACTTTCTCAGTGAGAATTCATTTCTCTCTCTGTAGTCAAAATGTGAAATTAATTCAAAACAGTCCTCTGAATTTACCTGGTGCCCCAACATGTGAACACATTAATGAATACATATGTAAACATATCAATATAAAGAAAAAAAAAACATATCCAATATCTCATGCACTCTCTACATATACACGTGTAATGCAAGTTACAAGAGATCTTTTTCACTGCCAGAATTTTCAGCTGATCTAACTACAGCTCATTTATATAAGTTTCTAGCTTATTAATAATCATATCCAATAGCTACACAAGAACCCTTTTTTTTTTTTCTCCATTGAAATTTTCTTCCTTTTCTCCTTGCTAAATAATCAGGATTCCTCCCTGAAAGTTTGTACTCTGCCATTAATCCAGGCTTTTTTGATGTAACAGACGCAGTTTGGGAGGACCAGTGTTTTAACAGGTTTTTCTCTGTGTATTACTGATATTTTAACTAAATCAAGGATGTTTTACTGAAATTTACTTCTCTACAAGAGCAAACCCCTCTTCCCATGGAAGGCTGAGTGCCTTCTTTTTTTCAGGATATTAGTGGGAGATGACTGAGGTCTGACATTCCCCATCAACTGGTTTCAGCTCAAGTCAGAGCAGATCACTTACACTTCAAACAACTGTGCCAGTGCAGATAACCAAGATTAAAACACAGTTTAGACCAGTCTTGAAGTTAGGAGCAAGTTTGTGGTTTTCCTGCTCAAAGAGGAGCATGCTTCTGTGTGCTGTCTATATATCTCCACACTGCATATTGCAGAGATTCAGTATGAGGGTATGATAAATCATTCTGAAGAGGATGTGGCTGCACTAAAATGGACTTACACAGAAGACAAATTCGTTCTTCTGTACAGGATAAATTACAGCTGTTCACTGCTAGTTTTTTGCTACAGTAATACTTTCAGTAACTGCAAAAATGCATTCAAGTACTTAAAAATCTTTCTCACAAAATACTCCTTGGCACCTGACCAAGCTAGTTTTCCTCACGGTTAAGAAGCATTTCCATTATTTGTTCCATATTAAACACAGAAATAGAGTCCATTAGCACTGCAGCATCACCCTAAATATTTGGCTGTCACAGAAACAACAGTCTCATGTAACCTAAACTGAAGCAGTCCACACTAGAGATTTGGGTGCTGTTGATTGGTCTGAATTCTGAAGCCTGTTCTCACTCTAATTGTTATCCAACATATAGAAACAATATTACATAAAGCCAATAGTCCTAATTTGCTTTTTAGTCCTGTTAACGTAGGTTTTCTAACTATCTCAGTCTGTCACTACCAGTTGCAAGGCGTCCTTTCACAGAAGTGTGACCTGTCATTACAAAAAAAGCTGAAAGCTGATTTCGCACCTCTGCTTGTTAAGTATTTCCTAAAGCACATAAAGCTCTTTACTTAAAAAAATAATTAAAACTAACTCTTCATTAACAGTTCAAATTGCCAAGGTAAATTTGGTCACACTGATGCTGAGTAGTTTTATGAAGCTTCTTCATATCATGCTTGCAAAGGATCACCTCCTGATTATTTCTCTTCCACACATATTTACACTTGGCAAGCAGTTATGAAAAATCCCATCAATGATGGCAACAACCTTTAAAATCTTGAGACCTAACAGAAAGCCCCCGCCACTGACTGGTTGGCAATTTACCATTGATGCTTAAGAGGTTACAGAACTGGATTTTACTGCTGCAGGGTTTACATGCAGTGATAAGTGGTGGGAAACAGGTTTATATAACTTCAGGCTTTGTCCTGTACCCAAGGAATGCCTAACCAAAACTCATGCGTTAACCGTAAAAAGTTAATGGAATATTGTTCCCATTTCTTCTGAGCCTACCTAACTTTGAGTAAAGAACAAAACATAATTCTTTAATTTAGCAATTTTTGTCATCTTGGTCATGGTAATCGATACATGTAACTCTTCCTGGTTTTACTCGCATGAAAGCGCTGTGCCTACAAATACATTATCTACGTAAATGTGAGGTTTTGAAAATAAGCTCAATGTTTTTAATTAACAGATTACCCCAAAACCACTGCTTTTCAGCCAGTATTCACTGGCCCTCTGCTGGAACTTTTGTTTCCCAATTCAATACTCTTTCAACAACACTTAGCACAATTAGGCTTCCAAATCCATTGCAGTCCTTCTGTTCTGTTATTGCAGCTATTTTTAGAAGCACTTGATCCTTTTTAATTTTTTGCTAAAAGATGCAACTAAAAGTCACTAATATTTCTGCTCTGCTGGAATCAGAAAAGACTATGGATCTGAAGAGAACTCAGAATTGCAGAGATTATCAGCCATTTTTGGATGGTGCTTACCTCACTGATGTAGGCTAGAAAATCCATCTTAAGTCTCCCATCAAGTTCCTTATCTGGTTTTTCACATCTGCATTTTTCAATACTAAATAAATTATTTGGCCATTGTCTGAAATTTCCAATTAGTCATATTTTTTCAAATCTTTAGAGAAAACAAAACACACTATTTCTGAGGGCATATTTGTACAACTGAACAGCTTTTGCTCCCACTAAATAAGGGCTCCAGGCTACCTTCTTATCTTACCAACCCAGAAACAATTCAATAATATGCCCATATGCTGCTTAAACCCCTTCTTCAGAGCATCATTTAGTAGTTTCATCAACAGGCTGTAGCAAACCCCAAAATAAAACTATTCAATGTAAATCCAGCGGTTTGCTCTGATCCAGAGAATTCCTATCAGGATGCTCTTTATCAGACCTCTTTAGAAGAAAAAAAGAATTACTACACACTCTTCTAAACCATTCTGTCTTTGCTGGACATAATATTCTTACATCCTCACATCCTCTTGCTCTTCTTCGTAAAGAGCTTTCACTTAAAACTGAAGCTGACTGACATTCTCTGACCTTTAAGAAGGCACCCCACAAAGTTACAGGAAAAACACACGAGAAGCATCTGCCTTTTTCCATTAGCAAACATGATTTCATTAGCATACTTCCATACACATGAGAAAAAAAAAAAATAATTACTAATGGCTAATTTCACTGTAGTGGCTTTTGGACTTTTGTTGTCTCACCCAGCCTCCTCTGGCACAGTTTCATTTTCTCAATAGAAACCATCACATTTTCAAATTTGCAGGTGATTAGGTCAGAATTACTATGGCAATTAATCACCCCAACATTAATATTTTGGTGGAATTTCAAATACTTGTCCATTTTTGAAAAATTTAACTGATTTCACAAAAAATAAACTCACAAATCAATGGGATAAATAAGTCTGTTTCAGGGCGGGGGGGTGTCATTAATGTAGCTGCCTTACATTCCTCTTGCCAGCTTGAGTTTCTTTTGCTAACAAACGGAATATCTAAACCCATTTGAAAACACAACGGCCATGCAACTGGACTGCACCAAATAGACCAGCAGGCCCTGACCCTCAGACAGATTTTTTTCACTCTATTTTAAAATATTTTCTATCTTTTACTAAAAATAAAATATTTTAAAATAAACAGTAGAAAGAGAGGGTTAACTCAGACAATCAACAGTCGTCTGAGTAGAATTCAGTACTCCTCTAATTTAATCATGTTTGTCTTGTAATGAATATATGGCAAAAGTCCTACAGGTTTTTCAATATTCTTCCAGGAGAAAGACAGCAGCAAAAAGCAGAATTTCAGAGATTCAATGAAAGAAACAACAACAAATTTTTGTAATAGATTCAATATTCTTAGCTAATTTAAAACATTTTCAGGTACATGGATGGTAAAATCTGCAAAGGTCTATGAAATACTGTGATGGCCAAAGCCCTATTTTGTGCCCTATTAATATTTTTTTAATTCTCATCCCTTGAATATATAGGTACTTAGCATAGGAAAAAACAAATCAGTGCTTATGCACAACAGCCCGCTGCATAGCTGAAAGGATTCAAACAGATTTCATCTTTTTATCCTTGCCCCACCACTGATTATATACTCAACGGTATGAGGGCTTGCAAAGAATATGTATTTTTTCATGGATATCTATTCTTTCCTTGCTTGGCCTTTGCTTTGAACTTTTTCTTTCAGGACATCAGTATTGGGCAGGGGGGAGCTCAAACAAAAACAGAAAACAAAAACACTTTTGAGAGAAACTTAAGGGTCTTTCTGGTAATTCATCTTTTGGTGTACCAAGGAAATCAGGGAAAAAATCCTGCTGCCTTCCTGACACCATGATACATCTTTATTGGAAAACAATGGGCTGGATTCAAACACAGACTAGTCGAGTTGAGGGTTCTCCCGTAGAACTTTTCAACTATATTTTGCACAACAGGATGCCAGTGAGCATGCTGAGCAGAGTGCTATATAACAGGTTAGAAAGCACTACAGCCTATTAGGATATACATTCACATTGCTCTGGATAATCTACTACACTGCACTATTTGTATATAATTTGCATTGCTTCAGAAAGGTTCCTCTAGGGAAATGTTTTTGTCTTAATTTAAGTGTATACTTTGCCAGATCAGATAGGAGGGCCATTTGTGGTTTGATGCATTAGGTTGAAAAGACTACTATGATTTTCCAGTAAAAAAATATTCAAGGTTTATACTGAACATATTAAGGTGGAAAGCCACTGATAAAATAAGAAACAGCTGGTAAATGAAGATGAGGAGCAGTGTTAAAAAGAGAAACTGCGATGTTTTTCTTTTAAGAAGGACATCAGTAACTACCATAAATACTATGCAAGTGTTTAACATACATTTCACTGTAGGCCCGGATGAGAAATAGATGTTTAAGTGTTGAAAACCAACATATGGTAAATTTTAGCAGTGCTGTTTGAGCAAGTATGACTAGCCATCTAACTGGCAAACTCTTCCAGAGGAGGAGAGAAACAGCATTGAGAGTACAAGTATTGATTACTACACAGCAGAAGACAAAACAAGGAGGTCAGGGATGGCAGTCAGAACTGTCACCAGAGCTTGCCCCGCCATGGGCTGGAGTACCGCACGCTCCCTGCTGCTTGAGGGTACGGAGGTCAGTCCCCCGTGCTGTGGCAGAAGTGGCAACATGCATACGTACTAACCATCCTGCATTTTGAATTCTGCAGCTTATCTATACTGAAGTGACCAGACACAATTTATCCGACTGCACATTTCAAGAGCTAGACAGAAAATATGAATTGATAGATCCTCTGTTAATACTATGCATTTCAGGACATTGTGGTGCAGTTATTTTAGAGATTTCGGAAACCGTTTGTTAGAATTTCAATAGAAAGAAACATAACATTTATTGACAAGGAAAGGAATCTTTAGTAAAATCTTTGTAGGAGACATACATCTGACAGAGATGTATCTGCTAACATTTTCATATTAACAGAATCTTCTTTATCTCTATTAAAAGATATCCATTACTAAAAATAGAGTTGAATAGTATATTCCATTGACAGCTTGACTATAAAAAAGAAAAAGCATAACCATGTAGTACCTTAGTGGCAACTTCCCAAAAAGATCTCCTTTTGTCCAAACATAATTTTGTAATCACAAATCAAATGAATACATGATATTCAGACAGTATTTCTACTGAAGATAAATGACAGAAGTTACATAGAGAAAGCAGAGTAGAGTTTTGATTGCATGTAAAAATAAACACATTTGCAATTTCCAAAGGGCAAATGGTTCTTTGGGAAATTTTATAGGACAGTAGCTGCAATTTAGTCTTCAGTAACTGCAGCCCTTTCGTACATGAGCAAATACACATTCAAAAAATATATATTATCAACAGAGAGGCAGAGATCCTATTGCTATAAGTACTCACCTCATAATTAGCAATTGCTTCTCTATCAAGGGCTCGGGTGACGGAGACATCCCCACTGATCTCATTGATTCTAAAAATTCCTTTTGGGTCTTGATCTACTCCCTTACCAGAGAGTCGAAACTTTGCTCCCTCTGTCCCTTCACTGATGATGACCTGCATGGCAGGAAACAAGAATATACAGGCCATATTATAAAAACTTTTAAAATCATTCCAAAACCACATAAGCCATTTTGATCTTTTACCTAATGTCGAGGTATATTCCCTGCCAATAATACGTAATGACAAAATATATTTCATTGTAATATATAACTATAAAATAAGATTTCATTCAGGAAACACTGTGCAATTCTTGTGTTAAACCCTGGAAAAGCTACTCATGTCCTTAGCCAGTTCCTATCTTTACTGTCTTCTATTTCACTATGTAAAGTTTCTATTATTCCATTGCTACTATATTCACTGTCTAGAATCTGACATTTAATTTAATTCTATTTCTTTTTTCAGTTAAATTGATAAAACAGCTACAAACTTACAAAAAAAAAAGAAAGAAAAAAGCATATTCCATTGAGTGGCATAAAGCATACTTATTTCACAACAACCCTTACAATATCAGATAGCCCCACACATTATTTTCCGATTAGTCAGTCCTTTTTATTAGCCATTGTAAAGTCATTACAAAATAGACTGCTTTCAGGTTGTTCCCCCGCCCCATTCCCTTCTACTTCCTACTTTCCCAGGATTTAAAACCAAGGGAAAAAACTCCTCATGAAAATATCTAGGTATCCTGCCCAGAACTCTGCTTAGTCACACAGTTGGAATTCCTCCACTTTCCAAATTTATATGTATATTTATATGTATACACACACATGTGTACGGGAACTCCTTGTTACTATCACTACCTTATTTCCCCATAAGAAAAAAATCCCTAAAAATCCAATTTCAAGGCTGTCTCACATTAGTGACAGTAGCACATGTAAACTTGCAGAGCTACACAATGTTTGTTATAAGCTACATGCTTTGCAAATTTCTAGTTGTACACCAGAATCTAGAAGGATTATGAATTAATCTTGCCCTTTAAGGCTGACAATCTTGCCAAGCCATTCCTTCCGTTTGCTGTTTCATGTTCTTTGTTTCTAGAAATTTTATATCGTTAATATTTCCGCAGAAACATTAAGTGAAATACTTATATGCTGGTCTGAATTACAGCTCAGGAAAAGGAAGGGAAAAAGTGGCCTTACAAATCTGGACCTGCTCCCATTTTGAGATAATAAATATGCAGGGTGTTTAATAATGTCCCTGAGGAAATACATGTTTGTTGCTCTATTGCTGTGGGTTCAGCAATGCTGGTTTGCAGATTACTGGGCAGTGAGATTTTGACTAAACTCCATAATCATTATTCCTTTATTTTAATTGGGAAAAAATTGCCATGAGTTATGAAATAGGAAATCAGCATTTTCAGAGATAAAGTTTCAATTCTCAAACCCTTTGGGGAAGGGAGAAATTTCAAAGAAAAACCTGTTTCACCTTTTTTTTTCTTCCTCTTTCCAAGTCAGAAACACTAATGGATGAAGTTTTCTTCTTGTATATTTTTGAGTATGTCATGCCAAAACACAGAGGCAGACAACAGTGCAGGTGACAAAAGGGCAAAGTAACTTTGTAACTTCAGGTTTTGTGATGAAACTGAAACTTAATTGCTCCTACTGAAAAGTTACCTGCTGTTCAATTCATTTTTTGAGCAATCTCTAACATTTTTTTACATCAAGCCTGAAAATATGTGTTTTTCTTAACATAAAGCTATGCTTATGATTTTGCAATGTCATGACCATTGCTCACTTTTGTAGGGAAAAGATGAATTAATCATTTTCTGCCCTGATTTTTGAGACTTATTACAAGACAAGTGCACTTTTCCATCCAATATAAGAACAGTGGTTTGAAAGGCCTGAAGTCAGCCACAGGCCAGCACAGAATTCTCATTCAGAGATGTCTACACAACAGCCATTTCCATCATAGCCATCAAACATTACCTAACTGTTTATTACAAATTTAAGATGTAGTATAGCAGCGATGTCCCAGTTGTAACAAACCACAGAAAGAAAGCAAAGCAAATCGCGGGCTGCACAACGGAATTTATTGGAAAAATTCCACATAATCATATACAGATCTTTCTCCACGCTAGACAGAAAGGAGTGTAATAATAATAATAATAGTAGTAGTAATAATAAGGGTCCCTGCAAACCTGATTGGAGGGAAAATTTTCTCTTACCTCCAAAACTGGCCAAGATCTTATCCTTGAGTTTGATGGCAAGACATCCCAATGTCGTACCTGAAAGATCTGCACTCCTTGGAGCTATGACACATCCCGTATCTCATCCCCACTTTAGCTGTAAACCATTCTTCAGCTTATAACGTATAGGACCAACAGAGTTACCAGACATTTCTAAATGTCTGGATGTGTCCATTCAGCTTTTTTAAAGCTTCAAGAAGCTGTCACATTCATGGTGCAAGTATGTGCAGACCCTATCTATTTACCCATCTATGCATCTCGTTATTGCACACCAACTTATGCTTGATATAGTGATAAGAAGCCCAGGTTAGAGATGCTCCATGTACCACTGCATTGTTTGTTCAAGAGCAACAGTGGTTGCACAAAAAATAATTTTCAAAAGTATGATTCTTTAAAATGTATAATTAGCCACAAGAGGGAGCTACATACTCCCAAGAATGTAAGGAAGAACATTAACATCTCCTAATTAAGATGCTTATATAATGGCTGCATAGTTCAAAGAAAGTGCATTTCCCAGTTCACACTAAGCTCAGTACAATGAAAAGTTTAATAAAAATCAGGCTTAATTTGCCATATGGTTTGGTGCTTCAACAAGAGCAAGAAAGAAAGAACAGGAGGATTGTCTGACATCTCCTCTGGCAAGACTGCTATTCTGAATACTGTCATAAACACAGTACTGTTCACATGAAAATTTCCTAGCTTACAATGTATTTACACAACGATGCTTTCCCAGTTTGCTGGCTGAGAAAAATCAAGGCCATATTATTTCGGCTGGAATGTTTACTTCGGGATGCCATTTTTACATTTCTAAAATACGTAAATGACTTTCCCACAGTTACTGTTACCTGAAGCCCAGACAGAAACACTTATTTCCATACTTTGTTCACAGCTTTAGGAACTTCAGTGCAGGTTCTAATATTGAAAGCATCTGCACCATATGACACCGGCTATGTGTTGCAGATAAAGACCCTTCACTCTTAGGAAATGGTCCGGTTAAGGTAGCAGAGATCCAAGCACCCACCTACTGAGAATATGGATCAGGCAGGCATACTGCCTCCCAACTTCTACCTATTTCATTTTCCCTTATTCTGATCTCACAATTCAGACGGGCCTTGACATCACATGGGCAGATGGCATAGACAGAATAGATGCCAGCTGAGCATCCCACAATAATACAGACTCTTGAAGGTTATTTCCTCATCCAGGACCCAAGCGACAGTATTAGATGCAGACTTAGACATGACTCACCACCCCACACCTGATAACATTTTCCCATGTCAAGGATACATTGGAGAGTAAATGTATTGAAAGCTGAAGGGATCCATGCTAGCCTTGTCAGGACCACATATCTAACACCGAAGACAAACCGGTATTTTTTTCCCCTCTTTTTTCAAAAAGGCAGAGACTGTATGATTCTGCTCAACTAAAAGACACTTTCAAGAAAACAAAAATGTTACTTAGCTGACAGGATCTGCTTTTTGCTGAACCATGGCCAAAACATATTTACCAAGTGCTGTTTTTCAGCTGACATTATGTATCCCTTCCAGCTAAACTCATTTCAGCAATGTGATCCCCCTGTTGTTACGGGTTTAACGCAGAAGTAAATTCAGAGTGTTCTCACAAGAAGATAAATAGAAGCACAAAAAACCACACTACCCTCAGAGAGAGACTTTACAGTTCTGCAGCCCCAGTAAATCTGCCTTTAACAGCATCATCCTAGTTTACCAGTTTAATTCCTTAAGACGTGTTTGCCTCAAACACTTCCATAATTTCTTAGTTCTTGACACCATCTGAATTAGAGACGCATCATTAGTTTCACTTTTTAATTAGAAAACAAATCCGACCCTCAGACAGGAAAATTTGGTTCAAACCCCAGTACTTTTAATTTCAGAGCGTCACTGTCTCTCTCTCTCTGTCGTGTGTTTTTTATTTTTTTGGGGGGTGATTGGTTTTGGTCTTTCCCCCTCCCCTAGCCTCCTAGGGAGCAAATTTATCCATGGAATATTTAGAGGTGAACTATTTTTTCCTTTAATCACAATGTTCCACAAGAGCAAAACAATGGTTTAGGCCCATTGTTTAGATATCGGATAAATGTTTAAACAGACACTTCCTGTCCTGCCATACTGAAAAATCATTCTTTACAGTCAGAGGCTCCATCTGCTCTGGACTGACTTAAATAATCTTTCAATGAAAACAAATGCAAAATATTCCCATCATTATTCAAAAGCACAAACCAACAGAAACCGCTTCATTACTGTAACCTAAACATACAAAAACTGTGGTTAGAAAGCAAGTCATATAATTTGCTGAGTTTAATAATTTATTAAATCTATTGGTTCTCAATACCTCTACATTCATGAGTTAGATACTAGATAAACTAGTTAAGCGGGGGAACCAAATTCTACTGCTCTTTGACAAAGGGAGACATGTTGGCCAAATCTGACCTCTGCTTTCTCTCTGACTAGGACTTTCTTCAGAATTCATCCAATATACGGGTGATAGCCAAGAACATCCAGGTGATTTATTCCCATGAGTAATAGTAAGAGAAATTATAAGCTTCTCTAAGTGACTACATCCTTTGTTCATGATAATTAGGGATAAAACCAACACACTATATATGATGGTATGTATTTTAGGTAATGCTTTTTTCTTGTTCACAAACACAGTAAGCTTTGCTGTTAGCTTCATTATAACTTCCTTTAATGATCACCAAACTTAAAAAATATTTATCAACTAAAACACTTCTGGACAAATGCCCATTCAGTATGTTAACCAAAACACAAGCTAAGCTAATATAGATAAGTATGAAAAATATTCGCAAAATTCAAGTAAACAACAGAAAAAAACTTCAGCAATTAAAGATGCTTATGCATTACAATAATGCAGGCAATGTCAGAGTCCTAAATTTCAAAGCATTTCCAGATCAGTTTTCAATCTCCAGCATGTGCACGAGGCAAGATTTTCAAAGCTGTATAAATCTCCTAGACCACGTGCTTTCACTGCAAATCTTAAACCAGCCAGTCAATCAATCACTCAAATTCTACTATTTGTGCTTGCATTGGAACTGCACTTCAGAAACCACAAGCACAGAATGAAAAGGGAAATGTGACCAGCAATAGGAATATAGAAGAGTGACCCAGCCTCCTATGACAGCTGAGGTAAAGGAACACAGTCAAAGTCAAGGTGAAGTGCTTGGTTTCTGGGGGAACCAAAGCTGGGGAAAACTACATTTAGTACAGCAGACATTGCTTCTGTGTCATCAGCTACCAATATTTTGCTTGATGCTGTTGACAGTCCAAATAAGAATACTCATATATATGTATTTCCCAGAGAAAGAAAAATGTATACAGACAACAGACTTGATTTAACTAAGCAAGAAAGCTGTAATTCAGTTATTTTAAACTTTAAAAATCTATTTTCTATGTCAGATCCCCAAGATCCATTTTGACTGGGTGAAACACATGATTGGAAAGTGTCTGAATTTTGCACTTTAACATACACATTAAAAACTCAGTGGCCACGGGGCAAAACTACTTCTGCAAGATTAGCCATTACTTCTTATTTGCATTCTTTTGCATTGGTTCTCTTAATACCCTTATGAATTACAGAAAAAAGTTCCCCAAAGAGTAACACATGTATTATTACAATAGCGCATCTGTAAACTCAAGGCTTTTTAATAGCTGTATAAAATTTTTGAAGTATTGAGTACTGCATGTATTAATAACTTGAATGTGGAAACTTTTATACCAACTCTCAGAGATGTAACATGGGAATAAAAAAAAGAATCAGGAGTTGAAATTAAATGAATTATGAAAATGAAAAACCATACACCAGTATTCTCAAGAGGGTTTTTTTAGCATCTTAACTATGAGCTTTGTCATGGAAAACACTTCAGGAAGTGTCAAATTTAGGAACAACATTGTAAGAATTAAAGTACATAGTTTCAGCCTATTTTTGATGCATGTTTGGAAGACTGATTGGGGGCTGCAAATGGTACAAATGTTCCTTGCCTGAAGCAATCCAAACAAAACTGTATGAATATTAGGTATCGTATTCAGAACTTTATGTACATGAAGGAAACAGAACTCGTATTCCTTGAAATGCAGATGGTATATTTAAGTATTTTGTGGGACTGGGGCTCTGCTTCCTATAGAGGTTACTATACAACTATTATATCGTTATACCAGTGCAAATATGACATTTTAGTAACTATAATAGAAAGAAGTCTAAAGCCAAAATTTGCCAAGGTTAATAAATTCCATAGACAAATATTTCAACAAAATATCTTAATGTATGAAAATGACACAATATATTAAAAAACCAATGAGGTTATTTCACTACCAGTTCTCATATTTTGAGGTCTTTTTAGAAAATCAATACAAATAGGATATTTGATATTCAACCAAAAAATATCTTCTCAACATAATGGCTTTTTATCATAATTATGCATAAACATTTACAAAATTCAGATCAATTTTGTAGTAGGATGTACAGGTGTCCAAATGAAACAAAATTAACTTATGCATGCAGAAGCCCTGTGCACCAGTGGATCCCTTCAGTTAGAGGTTCATTATCTTAGCTGTACACAGATGCAACAATTCCCCCTGAAGAATCAGTTGCAGCACTGGGGGCTGGATGCTTCATCTACAATTGCACCAATTTTGAGGATTTAACTAGTATAAATAGCTAACAGTGAACATTTGCTCATAGATGGAAGTAAAGTAATTCAATGAACACATCAAGATGTGCATTAATTTTTGTAGCAGGTAATCCTTCAGCTTCCTTTTACTCTTAGTTTATAAAGAGCAAGAAGATTCATTACAAATAATTTTCACTTCCCATTTTCCTAAGTAACAGTCAGTTGCAGGTATATAACTGCACTCCGGATTCAGTACACAATTTCCTCCTACTGACAACACAGAACTTATAAACACAGTTTTTCATAATCTCAAAGGAAAATGACCTAGAAGTATTACTTGTCACAGAGGGCCTGGATATTTCACTGGCTGATTTGGCCTTTCAGTAGCCATTTAATCATCATATTTTAATTGCTGCTTAAGTTCCTAACTTCAACAAACCCTGTTAGCTGAAGGAATTTGAGGACTACTGTCTTTTAAGTGACAGCCGTATGGAGTTGCTCAAATGCTATGGTTACTTGTTAGGAAAAATGTGACTGTGGTTGACAATATTGAAGAAGACCTCAAAAGATGCCCTTAAAAAAAAAAAAAAAAAAAAAAAAGAGGATTATTTGGATTTGTAGAGGTGTTTTATTGCAAACTTATCACTGATCTAAAAAGACAGAAAGGCAGAGGCAGTATTACATTTAATGGCTTCTCATTGCAGAAATTCAGGGTATAGGACAGAATATATAATGTGTAATTACGACACATGTAGCTAAGTCTACCAGAAATGGGAGAAAAGAGGAGAACAGAGCCAATTTACAGTACTTTTCCCTGCCCACCCACCCACCCCCCACCCCCCTGGTATATCACAGTACTACCTATTCCAAATAAGATCAAAGTCTTAATTTATTACTTAAGGCCACTTTTGCAGCATCCAGGAAAGCATAAGGCACTGTGATCCAGCACCAGACTGGAAGCAACCCAACAGCATCTCAGCTGCACTGTGCCCAGGCTAAAACAATCTGCTGATAAGGTCTAGAGAAGTCTGCCCTGGGTTGTCTGGGGAACACAAAAAATCTAGTTGCTTCCTCTCCCTGCAGCTACAATTACTGTCCAGGGGACTTAGCTACAAATGTTATCTTTAGATCCATGCATGCAGCAAAGAAAGAAATCAAGATCTGGATTAAGTGGGAACTTCCAGCCGGGTAGAGTAATTGGAATTGCAGAATAAACTTCTGAGGAATAAATGAAGTTGCAGAGCCAACCTGAGGAACTGAATAAGAGTAGTAAAGTGAGAAAAATGGAGCTGTTGAGAATGATTCACCTAAAAACACTCTTGAAAATTAAGATTCAGTTTATTTGAAGTAATTTACTGGAAGATTGTGTCTAATTTTATTTTTGCTTTAACTAGCAACCTGTTGAGTCTCGACTTTTGAAAATATTTTGCAGTTAAAATGAACCTGGAGGAATAAGTACTCTATCAAAAGTATTTAAAAATTTTAATTGAAGAAATTAAAAAAGAAATATCATGATGAAGGACATTTTTTAAAATTTGGTTCCATTACATGAAGTCAATGTAATACTTCTGGATACTTTAAGAACCTGCTTAGCACCCAATTCCCATTTGTAGCAAACAACCCACAGATCTAATTATAGATTTTCCTCAGTCACTAGTTCCCTAGGAAACAAATCCATGGCTCATGTCTTGTGCATGGAAGGTCATAGTAGGAAGATAAATATTTTTCTGTGTATAGAAACTTATCTAGAGGTCACAGGTCTGCATCTCAGCAGATGTTGGCGCTTCTGTCAAAGACAGATGGCAGCTATATTTGACGGCTATCTTGGATATTTAAACATTTTCATCTGATGAAGCACTTAATACTTCTATTAGTAACAATGCTTTATGATGCTTTATGCTGTAAATAAAGGATTTTAATGTTCGTTCTCTAAACTCATTTCAGTTTTTAACAATAGGTCCACCTCACTTTTCATCATAATGATTACCTATTACAGGTCATTTCAAAACGGCTGTAAGTAGCTACAGTTTATTAGAAGTGATAGGCAGAATTTTAACTTAAAGTCATGAATGGTAAATATAATTTTTGTTTTCTGATATTGGCCCTTAAAGTTAACAACATCATCACAAACCAGATCAACAATTTTACCTACATGCATGTAACTGCAATAGCCTTAGGGAAAAAAAAAGTATAATTTTTTTTAGTCTACTTATGATTTCATTCTAATTCCCTGCTGAAAAAATAGACAAAATATAATTCATTGGAAACCCAGATACGTGTGAATACATAACTTGAACAGGGGTGAATTAGAATTAATTCAAGGCTGGCAGAGAGAAGTTTTGTCAGATTTGTCCTCATTTATAACACAAAAACACTATTCAGCTCTATCCTGACCCATCTGCAATGACAGCTTAAAAGGTATGTAATTAGGCAACAATCCTACTAACACTTAGTATAATATTCAGCCTGACTTAAGATCAAATAAAAGGTTTAAGCTAAGTCAGAGTGTCTTTAGTCTGTGGGAAGCGAGAAGGAAACCTACATTGTCAGCACATCTCAAGTAACTTGCAGCAACTCATGACGACTGACCCCCAAGCCCTACCCCAAGTCTTGACCCAAGGATTGTTCCACTTGTCTCCATGGAAAGGCAACCATCCAGACCCAAGCCCACAACTAATACCACAAACCTGGGCTGCTTTCCTCCCTAGATACCTAGATCCCTAGATATGGGTACCTAAATGGATGCAAAAATACTTGATTCTCAGAAATGTTTTTGGCTCCTTTTTTTTAATTCCTTCCATCTTTCTTCCTTTCTTCCATCTTTTGCAGATACTACCAATTGCGCTACATTGCCTTTGTTTCTGTAGCTCTAATGGATTTAATTCTCATTAGTGAGGTGAAAAAAATTCCACATGGTCGGTGAAATTGCTACCATTAGAAGGCATTTAAAATCTCTTAATGAATCCTGGTCTCAAACTGGTATTTCTTTGTCAAATGGGGTTTACCCAGTTTATTGCACAGTGTCACAGACATGATTACCTAGGCAGGGAACATTTGTAGGAGTCTGGGATCTCCACACACATCATGTTCACTCAAAAACCAGGATATGTAAGTTTTCACAACAGCATAGCAGTTACCTCACTCACCAAGGCTCAGGCAGCCCCAGGCAACATTTGCTTCGCTTTTCTGGGAGCTTCGCCCCTTCATGCTCTCTTCTGTTTCCAAAGGGCATACTAGCTTTCTTTAGTTGTTTATGTCCAGATGAGGCTGATAAGCATTTTAACATCACCATTCCTTGACTAGCTTATATTTAATAGCAAAAGCATTAATTGAAAGTGGTTTTGTTAGTAATTCCATAAGTGACTTTGCCTCCCTTAACAAAGCTTCAGATTCCAAGTTTACCCAGATTTGGGGTTCTGAAATAATTTGGTTTTGTCAGTGATATTGTCACCAAGAAAGCATGGTGAAACATGCCTTCACTCTTCTATTATGCTCTTTTCAATAAATAGTTTGCTCTTTTTCTCTTCTTCCTTCTTTTCCCCCATTTTTCCCAAAGATAAAGGTTCAAAATCCAGAGTACATTTGACAAGTATTATCACCTTACAGTTAAAAAGCTACCACTAACTTAGATTCACTTTCCCACTTTAAAGAGGTCACTTTTTAACCTTAATGAATGTTTGACTCTTGCTAAAATTAGAAATGTAATGTTTCAAAGTACAGATTCCAAGGTGCAAATATCTTGATAAAGTTGCAATTAGTGACAGAGCTACATTAGTCTCTTAAGAAGCTTTCAGATGACTATATAATTACAATACAATCTTATATGTACATCACTTCATGGAATCATGCTGGGGAATTATGGAATCAATCAAGATGAAACTAGCTGAAAAGTGCACACAATTCCAAACTAGTCATTGTCAAAATGCAGATCTTAAAACTTGGATTTAAACTTCTAAAAGCTGGAAGATCTCTGGAGTAATAGAACAATTAAACTTCAATAATACATATGGTACGCTGTTGTCCAGCATGTCAGTTATTGTCTTCCAGGTATATTATTACTGCCCTCATGAAGTCAGAATTCACACTTACCTAAATTTAATATTCATTCACTGTACTACAAAGCTGTACACTTACATTTTCAGTTCATAGCAAAACCTGAAACAGCCTTCCAAGACAAGACCTGTATTTGACAAACCTGGAAATGAACGCTTAAACTTAGTAAAAGTGGAAGTATAAGGGTCTGTAATAACTATTAAAAAAACCTCAAAACATAAAGGAAACAGCTATACATTGTGAAAAGGTGACTAACAGGAAGCCAGAAAGGCAACTCTAGCCTGGAAATCAAATACCCAGAAAAACCTGCTGTGTCTAAGTAACCTGTCCTACCGCCATGGGTCTGCACAAATTACTTTCCCAAATCTTTTAAGATTGAAACAAAAACGCTAATAAGATTGAATGAGATTGAAAAAAATCCAACTCTGAAATAATGGTGAAGAGTAAGCATTGTTTATAAGCCTGCACTCTTGTATAGCTGAGTCCAACATCCAATTCAAATTCTTCAGTGTTTAATTTTCTACTGCCTAGCTGAGAATTTTGAGCTATCATAGGACTCAAAACCATTAGTACACACCACTCAGTTTTATCAAACATCTCTTCAGTAATTTTGTCAATGGTTAGAAAATATATGTTTTAACAGACATAACAGAAGCTATTTGTGCTGCATTTATAGACGTACAAGAAAACAGTAAGTCCTAAACCTGTGAAAGGAATACTGAAATTCAAAACACAAAACACAAATACCCATGAACACTATTTTACCACCTCTCTCTTTTCCTTTAACTACTTTGTATTACTGCAGTACATTTTGAAGTTAGTTTCAGCAGTTTCAGTTTGACATTACAGGGCACACTGTGACCATCAACTCCAAGTCTACTGGAGTCAATAGAAAATCTCCCGTAACTTCTGTTTATTCAGGCCCTTATTGCTTAGGCTGCGTGTGGAGATCTAACACAAAGATAATGTGGCAGTAACTAGTGATAATATTACATACTCAAAAGAAAGTTATAACTACACCTTGATAAATCTGACTGCTTCTAATTTGAAACAAAAGCAGTCTATCATGACTGATAGAATTATTGACTTTTTAAAAACCTAAAAAGAGGTAGCTTTAAAAATTTTACATTAAGCTATTATATTATTACACAACACATTCATACTAACATGGAAAATAGCTGTAGTTAATTAAAAACCACAAATTAAGTATCTACCAGACTGACTTTTTCTTGGTATCTGTAAAGCCAGTAATCCGTTCATAAAGTAGAATCATTACTTGAGTAGGTAGAAAAATTTAAGGGCGAATCTCTGATCCTAACATTTTCACTGGAGGTTTTGCCATTTATTCCATGGCAGTTTTATTTCTACCTGTTTTCAATACAAATATGCTGTATCTCAAGATACAACATGCTAAACATACAGTAATTTAAGGTGTTTGTGGAGCCCCAGAAAATGGAACATCTGTTCTTTCCAAGGTACTTGACAAAAATATAGGTCTTTAGAGTGTACTTTTAAAACCTACTGCTAAATTTCTAAAACCCACAAATGGATCGAGTGTAATCACAAATTGCTGGTAGCTATCATGAAATCAATATGGTTCTTTTTAACTCTTTTTATCTCCATGTATAAACTGTAGAAAGGTCCTCACCTCTTTGTAGCTTTTAAAAGGGCTGTCTCCAACAAAATCATAGATTCTGAACTTGTAAAACTATTTAATTCAATTTTGCAAGAACACCAATTAATCAAACTTAATTTACGCGGAAAACAGTCATTCTAGGTTAGCGTGATATTTCATTCAAATTTTACAATTTCCTTCCTCGAAAAAACTAGAAACTGAGCCATAAAATTTAACTATGCATAACATCTACATTTTCTGACTCAGCAAGCCAAAAGTTGTCTTTGTTCCAAGCGAGGATGTCTTTGCTTTAGTCTTTTCTCCTGTTGACACAGATATTTATATAAATATGTATGCATAAACATATGCATGTGTGTACAAAAATTGGCCTCTATATATTAAGATGCAGTTTAATGTATGTGCTTGCAAACATTAATGTGCTTTCAGAAATTTCTCTTCAGTCTACACTAGTCAGCAAGAGAAATAACAGACACCTAAAGGCTTGAGGTAACAAGTCAAATACATGCTCATCATTCGCAGTTACTGATATGAATCCCTATTTCAGTTCACTGCACTAAACCAAACTGCCTATCAAAACTTACAGTACCACTGGAACGAATGCTTTATTGAGGAAGTAAACCACAAAGCAGTAATAATGTATGCCTCAGATTACCAGCTCTTTTGCACTGGGGAAAAAGGCCAAATTTGTAAAAGGAAATACAGGTGCTATTAACTGTTCTTTTAACATAGTGAGATCTATTACAATGAGAGTGCTTACCAAGTATTATCTTAAGTATCCCAATTGCCACTGATTTTCTCTACTGGCAAACAAACATTAACCTGATTTAATCTAATGACTCATTTAGAAAAAGAACTCCATACATTTCCAAAAATCTACATAAATCATCTAAAACATTGAGGTGATTTCAAGGATATTGAAAAGAACTGCACAACTGCTTGCTTTTAGCTCTATGAAGAAGATTTATTGATAGCTCTTTGAGAATAAATAACAAATAATCCACAGAAGCAAACACAGAATATTAACTTTGTTGAGTGATTAATTATGTTGTATTTAAAGTTTTATGTAATCTCTTTGATTAAGAAGCCTTATGCAAGAATTCAGCCAAATCAGTATCTTGCTGACCATCAGAAGCAAAAAATGTCTTTAAGTCAGATGACATGGATTCTTCAAAATTTTTCCCAGTTTTCAAAGAGCATTGATAAATAAAGATCTTTCCCTCAACTACCACTATGTAACAAATAAAACTACTATATAATAATATGAAGCTATAATTCTCACAATCAGCATTGTCTACTTTTGCAAAAGGCTCCAACAACAAAAAAATTAGATTGAGTAGTATTTTCCTTTCCTTAAAGCTTACACATGGTAACCTTTGGGTGTCTTAACCAATAATTATTAGAGATGGGCTTAAACTGTAAATGTTTCATCTAGATATGAAACATTCCCAAAGTTTAAGATGACCTTTATAGGGAGCCCTAGACTGAACCCAGTAATATACTATCTACACTGTATTTTTTTTAGAAAATAACTTTCTAAGCTACCTAACACAGGCGTTACTGTTATCATGTACATCACCACCTTAAGATTCACCTTCAAAAACATTTTGCCTCGTCACTTATCTCTGTTTTTATCCTACATACAACTGAGCTTTTCAATTTTCTGTGAAACCTAGTCCATCAATACATGGCTTATGTCTTTTCATAATAAATATGCCTTCAAAAAACCCAATATTTCATGACAAGCATTTCAAGCCTGCAGGAAAAAAAATATTCCATATCACAATCCATTAATGTAACAATTATATTTTCAGGCTCCCATCACCAGCTATTAAAAATTAAAATTTTACATTCAAGAAACCATCTAATACAAAAGAACAGAAATCTTTGAAACATGAAGTTGAATGAAATTTACTTTTTAAAGGAACAAACTGGAGGGGTAAATACACACAAGGTCCCATAATAAAAGGTTTGATTTTGCCCAATGGTTGCCTGAAGCCAAGAAAAAATTGCAGGCGATAGAAATAGATTTTTTTTTTTTTTTTAATGCAACAGTACATTTTATAAAATTGCTGGTTAGTATCAGCCTGTGAATTTATCAATTATCAATACCTAATTCTTAATTACAGTTATTATACAATTAAAACATCACTTTTTTTCCAAAAGAAACAAACGAACAAAACATTTCCAGGCTTTATAATCCACTTGTGACTAAATATAATTTTTTTTTTTCCCTACCTGAAGCATTATCTTTTCTAATTCTGAAAAATTACTTGATTTCCAGTCACAAAAAATTGCTTACCATAACATTGTTGAATGTCAAAAAATATAATTTAAAGATAATGGCAAGTTTTTTGTGAAAGTTTAAACTGTTAGATTATTAAACTGTTACATACATAAGTTTGGTGGATAATGGCTATGCATTCTGTATCTTGCAGAATGTAAATGTAGTTATTAGTGTGGGGAAAAAAATCAGTTTAGCACTTGAGATGGAAGAAAAAAAGACTAGAGAAAGACATTCAAGAAGCAAAAATCTTCACACTGCATAAACCAGATCCAAAAAAAAAAAAAAAGTAGAATATTTGTATAAAGTATTCTAATTGTTAGAAAGAAATTCACTATCTTGTAGCAATGAGGTCTTGTTTCTAGATGAGCTGAGGAGTCAAGGAGGTTCCGTTGCATCCATCAGAACAAGCTAAAGCTATTTTAAATCTGTTTTAAAAAAATCTGTTCAAACCTGTTTAGTGGGGATGAATCTGGTATAGCCTGGCTCTGCTACTCTAAGAAACACATCAGGATCCAACAAAAAAAGCTACATTGAGCTGTACTCTGGTAACATCTGGCACAATGGGGCCTCAAACATTGATTTGCACCAGGAGTTATATGGAGTTGAGTGGCTCCGACCTGCACGCACGTCTTTCCGCTTCCCATTTTTCAGAAACGTGAAGCTGATGTTAAGAGCCTGCAAAATGGTCTGCTCTGAGTAAACTGGTTTAAAGTTTTCCCTTAATTCACTGATATCAGGGTTTTTATCCTATTATGCTCAACATCCTATAATGATGGAATTAAAATAGAAATCAAATAGAAACATAGGGCTGCGGTGTCATTTTTAACTGGCAAAATATAAATATCTAACCAGGACCTGCTCCACCTCTACTGTGCAAAGAGAGGATTCAGCTATATTGTGCAATTACTGTAAGGAGCCACAGCTATTCTGGGCCTTGGTTTTATACCTTCTTCAAAACATAGCCAATACCGAAGCCTTGGATTTGCAGCCATAACAAGTTACTGGCTCACTGCTAATACAGAAAAAAGAGAACCCACACCTGAAAGGAAAACATAATTTTCCTTTCACGGCTGTTTCCACTTCATACAAACCATTTCTTACTGTTACTAACTGACATTATTAAGTGATAGTCTATAATCACCTACAGCCATATTTGACTTCAATTACACATGTGTAAATACAAAATACACCTAGTTTTCGTAGATATTTCTTCAACTCAGTGTTAACAAATATCCGTACTTCATAACCTTATATGGGTTCAGATTATTACTCTACTTACATGATTTAGACCTAGTGAAAGGGTTAACCACTATTTCTTATGTAATTAATTGCTGTCTCCCTCTAACTGCAAGTTATAGAATGACTAAAACATCTAATGATAACAAATATAAAGCATGTTACTAATAATAGTGCACCTGTTTTTATTCTTACTGTATATTGATACAGTAACATTCATATTACACTTTCAGACAAAGAGGACTGGACTCATCTAGAATATTAGTGAGCCTCATGAAAAGAGAATTGAAATATTTGGAGATCCTCTGAATAATATGCTGACACATGTAATGATGAAGGCACAAGAGCACACCCAACTTCACAAAGGATTCAGCAATATACTTAATATATATGTGTTTTTCTCTTCTAATTTAAGGGAAATGCACGTCTGAAACTGTAGGGGTAAGTAACGAGGTAAAACAAACCTTTAGATTAATGAAGCAAGTTTGTTTCCCCAGGATCAGACTTTGTTGTTTAATTTTTACTGAAAATTAAGGCTGCAGGCATATGATCACAATACTCAAATAAAAATAAAAAAATTATTTAATGGTATTAGTAATTTTATTTTTTTGGAAATTAGTCAACAACACATCACGGAGTTAGAAAAACAATTTAACAAGGTCTACTAATTTTATTAATTCTGAAAATCACCTTAATATGTATGTTTCTGTGGCTACACTAATTGTGTCTAGAATACAGAAAGATCTTAAAACAGTCCCAGAATTACCAGCTAATATGAAGACCAGGAACAGTTTTGAAATTGGTATTTACAAAGAACTGTCAAGTCTTTTCAATTACAAATCATTAATTTCAGTTTCAGCCAAAGAAATCAATAGGCAAGAAAACAAATCTCTCTTCAGTTAGGACTACTTCTCCAATTCTATCACTTTGGCATATCTTAGAAATTTTCAATTGACAATACAGTATATCAGCCTTAAACTAAATCTACAGAGCAGTATAACAATTTAAACATGACACTGTGTTCAAAAACTTAAACCTACAAACGCCTCAGTTTATAGAGTTAAGACTAGGGCTATATTCCCATTACAACCACAGCTCTAAGGAGTGATCCGTCACTTGATTGCACTCTTGTCTTTTTACGGTTTTGATATTTCCCTCCAAAACAAAGGAACCATAAGCATTTTATAGCAAAACCTTTAACATGTGTGTCTACTGTAGACTAACAAAAACAATGCTACTGTACAATGATATTTAGTGGACGTCAGACATACTCTGTACACTTAAATTCTGTTACCTATCACAGCACTATATTTCACTGAAATCTAGATATTAAAGTTTTCTCACTCATAACACACAGCATCTCCTTGCCTCTCACTTCCTTGAGTAATAGGAAATACATATATCTAGAAAATAACTATTAGAAAATTTAGTTGTTAAATTTAGCCCTTCTCCAGTGCCTTGTAGAAGAAGAATCACAGCATCACAGAAGAAGTAGAACCTAAGCCTTAAACCACCCAATTAAAAAGCCCAACTTCAAATGATCCTAACCTCCAGGGACAACTTATGCAGGGTTAACACGTTAGGACAATTTTACCTGAAAACAGCATATATGTCAGCCCAGCATCACAGGTGTGAATGCAGTAAGAAACCAAATCAAACTACAGTAGCCTTTAAAAAACAAGACAGCACTTTTCTCCAAAAGGTGTTATGCTAAAGGCAAGGGACTTCTTTCTGAGCAAGTCTAGGAACTACACAACATTCAGGAGCATCCATAACTTCTCCAGAGGCTTTCTGGGGCCTGCTCAGGGAGTGGTACTCAGTGCAAGACAGAGTAGCTCCTACTGACCACTGTATTTTTCTATCTACTTCAATAATCAGACATCATAGTATTTCCTTTTATATTACAGGAGAGCTCAAGGTGCCCAAAGGCTCATAAATGTCAGAAGAAATAACTTTAACTCCCCTTTCTAACTGTGGATTACATACCATCATGCTGAAGGAAACGAGGCACCTAAATTCCCCTGAAAATGTGGGCCTTAGTAACTTAAATCTCACTGCTTTCAGAAATAGCTTTTTACTTCTAACATTGCCTACATGCTTTTGAAATGCAGAATGACTCTATAAATAATAAGGCAATATTTGAATACAAATAATGAGTCAGACATTCCTCACCCTTTCTCTCTGCTTTCCAGATAGATTTGCATGATATAAATTGTATTTAAAAGAAGAAAAACTTAAACATGAGAGGGTTTGTGGGAATACAGAACTGCAAAGGAAGTATTTGTGCAGCCACCCTGAGATCTTTTTGCAGTTTGTTACCTTCACAAAGAGCAGTAAAAATAACATGCAATTCAGAGATGAACCATGTACAGCAAATTACACAAGGATGGTTGTGGGTCAGCCCCAGGATACATCTGACCCTATATTCTGCCTGTAATGGTGACCAATACTGTCCTGTACCAACAGCAGAGCCCAAAGCTTCAGGCATAATAGCAGCAAGTATGCCCTTTACCTTTAGCCTCTGCAACATCTTGTGACAATGTGTAGAGTAACACAATGCTTGACAAAAACAATAGGTTTCTTTCTTTCAGTCCACCACCTCGTAGTCAATGGAAGTTCCTTAGTTCTTCAGTAGGCAAAAAAGCAGATAATTGTTCCCTGTGTTTCCTCCATGTGATCAACAATTTTCTAGGGCACTATCATATCCATCCTTAGTTGTTTCTTTTCCAGCATGACAAGCCGTGTTCTGTTTAAACTCTCGATTTCTTACCTCTGATTATCTACATTGCCCTTCTCTGGAACTTCTCTAAGTCTAATGCATCCTTTTTAAGATGGCATGCCAGGAACACAAAATTCAACTTTCTATTTGACATCCGGTAACTGTTAAGGATTGAGCTGACTTTTTCAGAGACCGATCCACAATAGTTCTAGAACTGCTCCTGAATTTTATATACGATTGATCTGCAGTTATCAACAAACTCAGTCATTCAGTACTCTTAAATCCTTTTGTAACGCTATAATCTTTTCATTACTTGTCACTCTTTTGAATCATTTTGGATGATCTGCAAACTCTGCCACCTCAATGTCTCCTTTTTCAGATATTTTTTTGCTATGTTAAACATCATAAATCACTGTACAGATCCTTGAAAATATCCATTGGTAAAACTTTCCCTATGAAAATCTATTTCCACACTAACATTTCAAACTTTTTTAGCCAAAAGAAGGCATTCCCTCTCAGTAGAGAAATCCAAGTATAGTTATTGATCAGATTTATCTACACCTCTGACTCCTCCATAGATCTTAATACATTTATGAGATATGACTTGCCTTCAAAAGAGCCGTGTTAACTATTCAATTCATGATCTTCCAAATGTTTGTCTATTCCAGTGCCTGTTACAGCTTAGCTTTGACTGATTCACCAGGTGTGGGAGTGGGATTCAGTGAGCTGCAGTTCCTAATGCATTTCAAGGCTTCCTAGAGTCCTTTTTAAAAAGGATGGGCAGTATATGATACCCACATTTCAATGCAGGTGAAGCCAATGCTTGTGAGTAGTTACATGGCACAGTTCAGCAATTCCCTGTTTCAGCTCTCTTCAAGTTTGGTCTTTGCTATTTTATAATATTCATTTTTCTGATTTGCTCTGCACCCATTTCTTTCGACACTTCAAGTCTTAGATGCTCCTTCAGACTCCTGTCCCCTCCTTCACTAAGAACGCCTGCAGTGTGACACAGCCTCCCTTGCAAGGAACACACTAGTTTCCGAAATACTTGAAAAACTTCTACTGGTAGTTTATAATTTACTCTTCCATTTCAGCAAGACTTTCACTATGTAAGGGAGGTTGGGAATTTTGAAGAACCCTCTTACAAGTCTTTCGGAACCTCCAATGGAAGTGAAACTGTTTATGTTAACTGTTTGTCAGCTATTTGCTTGGCACGCAGATTTACGAAAACCAAAATCTCCTGACAGTAAATTCATGACTGAAACCAATGGCAGATCCTGCTACTAAATTATTTGCAATGAGATAATTTCCATAGCTCTTCAACATAATAATTTCTTACTCTGAAAGCTACTGCGTAACGGTCCACATGGTTCATTACACAAGCACCAGGGAGTCCCTCCTTGACAGAATGAAGAGCAAAAAATGGCAACCTAGCTGTATTTTGCCTCTAGCCCTTGATTTAAAAAGCTGATGGGAAAATTTCAGTCTAATTCTAAAAATATAATTAACTCTGACAGTCTAATAAGAATTTAAAAAAATTGTTCTTTCGAAAAGCATGCAAAGAAAAAAAAATATTTTTTTGCTCTTAGCTCCGCTGTAAGTAAATATTGCACTAGAATGCATTGCACCTGTCTTCATCTGCTACAAATTTTATACATATATGTGTACACATATGTTTTGAACACTGAGCATGTGCTTAATTTGTTCCTAGAACCAAAAAGCTGTTCAGGATGGGAAAGTTTTCAACATAACAAAATGTGGTCAAAGCTTATTTTCTTGTAAATGAGAAAAAGAACTGGAGGATAAATTCAGCAGCTAGCGTGTTCAGAGCTCATAGCAGGTTACTGTGAACTACATCTGTATCTTTTTATCTGAAGAATTTGAAATCACCAATCTTTGTGTAATCTTGGAAAAAAGAATACAATCAATTTTCTACTGCTTACAAAGAGTGTCCTTCGTCAGTAATCCCCTAAAGGAAACAATATGCCTGGTTTTTAAGATTTCTCATTAACAGAGAATTACACTCTTTTCCAAAGCATTATTGACTGTATCATGATTGTTTTCATTTTTTTTTTTAAAGGAGATAATTTATTAAATAATAATTACTGCAAGATTCTCACAAGAAAATAAATTAAGAAAATTCAGTAATAGTACTATATGACTTCTTAAAAAAATTAATCCACATATAATAGATTCTATTAATTCAAACTAATTTTCATGTTCCAGTGACACTTAGCAAATTCAGATTAGAAAGCCCAACAGCACGGTAATAATGAATGAAGTTGATTTATTATGGTTTTCTATTTACACAATTTCAGCATGATGTGTATTGTTCATTAATTTTTATTGGTGATAAAATTCATATAGATCCTTATAGTCTTTCCCTTACATAATTAGTGAGTTCCTCATTGCAGTTATTGCTCCTTGAATATGCCTGATTTAACCATTATTCCAACCCTACAAGGAACAATAGCTTCTTCAGTAACATTTAAGGGCTTGTTTGTCAAGTAGAAAAGAATCTGTTGAGGAAAGGCTGTTATGCTAAACACCTGCTTCTTTAATCTGGTCTCCTAAAAAAAATAGCATTTAAGTGATTATGGTGTCTGATTCATTTTAAGCCTATTGCCTAGTTCAACCAAATTTGACCAAAAATATCCAAGATACAAAGTTCCTAAAAGTTCCATGAAAATTATAGCCATGTAAAGTGAAAAGACCTACTAACACCTGCAGAAAGAGAAAGGTAGGAAGAGTTTCCCTTTTGCACATGTATATTCATTGCCCACTCAGGCTAGCTGTAGCTCCAGGACCTGCTCTGTCTTTTTTCCAGTTTGAAATGCCAGAAAGTAGAAAATAACACCAGTGGTGCCAAGGGCACTGTGGGATGATTTAGGGTCACTGTGCTTGAGGTGTTATCACAGATAGGAGGACCTGGTTTTGTTGCAGGAAATGAATATTTGTAGGAAACCAGCTTTCACCACTTCAATTGTTCAAAGTACTTGTAATATACTGTAAATCAGGTTTGAACATGAATTTCTGTTAAATTAATATAGTCGTTGAATTCAAGTTGTAGCCACACTCAGCTACATCCACACTTCCTCATTTTTTTTGCAATTCTAATAAGTAAAAAATGCATTAAGACACATGTTATTGGATTATAGGGATCAGTCCTACTTTCAATTTCTAGACTTCATTGTTGTACAGATTTCTATTAGCAAAATCCATTCTCATCTCCAGCAAGCTCAATCAAAAATATAAGCTTAATAGTTTCATCCATGTGTTGTAAAAATGAAAAGAAAAACTTCTGAAGCAGTGCAAAAATACGTATGGTATCAAAAAAATAGACAGATTTGAACCTTGATGAAAATCCTATTTTCCAAATGTACTTTAATAATTTTCCATATAAACGTAGTGAAATAAAGTATAACCAGATATGTACATGATCAGCTTAGTTCATGCTTCCTTCAAGTGTTCTTTTTTCCCTCTACAATCTCCCAAGGTGGTTCGCCTGATCAAAAAATCCTTTTCCACTTTGATGGGAGAATTTCTGTTAGCTTCGATGTGCTTAAGCTCAGACATCATTGTACAATAATACAGAAAAATGTTTTAGTATGTGCTTAACAAGCAGACTGCCGCTCCATGGAAGTGCTGAGTGATGAGGACAAGCTTATAAAGACTATTACATCTCAGCTTAAATCACAACTCAAGCTAAATAAAATTGCTAAAATAATGTGCTGGCAAAATTGTGCAAATATTTTAACAGTAATTTCAATTCTTTGATAGAATTTGTGTAAATATTTATTCCATGTTATTCACCTGTTCTTCAGAAACTTGAGACAGGTAGTAACATGGCAGGAAAATAAGATATGGAAGAACAACAATGCAACTGATAGTTATTGACATAAGAGCAGATGAAATTGGGGGACTTTCCAATAGAAGGAATATGTACTCACAGCAGCATTTTATAGATTAAAATACAAGAAAAAGCACACACAAAGTCAATAGCATTGACCAAGAAGAGAGTATATGAAAATCTGGTTAGGTGTGTACAAGCCTGTACTCACTTATTCTTATGCATCTCTGAGTATGGAGGGCATGATTCCTGTATTTAAATTCCAATAATCAGCATGACTTCATAAACAGTCTCAGGAAATTTAAAGAATAATATAGCCAAACCAAAAATCAACGCTCCTGCTAATTTAATTACAGATTATTGGAGAGCAGGTTAATTCAAAAGCACAGTTGTCTGAATTTTCATTTGCTTCTGCTGAAGCAACATTTCAATGGCAGAAAGAGATTTTTCTCTTTCTGAGTGATTTTAAAGAAAGTAGAGCAGTTACACTAGAATGTTCTTTTCAAAAGATAAGCAAAAGGAAATTGGATATTTTCGTAATTGAAAATTTTAGTGCAACAATGGATCATTGATTCCAATGAAATAATTCATATTTTTATATATTTGACCCTGAAAGAAAAATAGGTCAATAGAACAACATTTACTTCAAAATGACATATTATTAACCATGACAAAAGACATCAGCGCATCTTTAAATAAGGTAAGGCAAAAGGAAGATGTCCTCATCATACACTTAAATGTGCAAAGACACCTAAGTCATTCCATCAAGTGGATGAGGCCTTCTACAGACAGATAGGAGCAGCCTCAGGTTCACAGGCCCTGGTCCTCACGGGACACTTCAACCACCCCAATACCTGCTGAAAGGAGAAAACAGCAGGACATAAGCAATCTAGGTGGTTCCTGGAGTGCCTCGATGATATCTTCCTCCTCCAAGCGATAGAAGAACCGGCAAGGAGGAGGTGCTCTGCTGGACCTCAAACTTGCCAATGAGGGACTTGTTGGGAATGTCAAGGTCAAAGGCAGCCTTGGATGTGGTGACCATGGGATGGTGGAGCTCAGGATCCTGAGGGGAGGGAGGAAAGTAAAAAGCAAGCTCACTACACCCTAGATTTAAGGAGAGCAGACTTTTGCCACTTTAAAGATACCCTTGAGTCCCATGGGAAGTGGGGCTCAAGAAAGCTGGTTAATATTCAAGGATCACCTCCTCCAAGCTCAAGAGCACTCCATCCCAACAAACAGTAAGTCATACAAAACTGCCAGCAGGCCTGCATGGATGAACAAGGAGCTCCTGGCCGAACTCAAACACAGAAAGGAAGCATACAGAGGGTGTAAGGACATGTAACCTGGGAGGACTACAGAGACATTGTCCCAGCATCCAGGAAGGAAAGCTAAAGCCCAAATGGAATTGAATCTGGCTAGGGATCTCAAAGACAAGAAGAAGGTCTTCCATAAGTACATAGGTGACAAAAAGAAGGCTAGGGAAAATGTGGACCCATTGCTGAACGAGTCATGGGATGGGTCACACAGGACATGGAAAAGGCTGAGGTACTGAATGTCTTCTTTGCCACAGTCTTTACTAGCAAGACCAGCTTTCAGGAATCCCAGAGACCAGAGAGAAAAATCTAGAGCAAGGAAGGTGTACCCTTGGTGGAAGAGGATCAGGTCAGGGTTTACTTAAGTAAACTGGACGTAAATAAGTCCATGGGCCCTGATGGGATGAACCCTCAAGTGCTGAGGGAGCTGGCAGATGTCATGGCAAGGCCACATTTGATAATCTTTGATGGATCATGGCAAATGGGAGAGCTGGGATCGTTCAGCCTAGAGAAGAGAAGGCTCAGGGTGGATCTCATAAATATATATAAATACCTGAAGGAAGGGAGCAAACACCACCAAATCAGACTGTTTTCAGTGGTGCCCAGTGATGGGATAAGAGGCGATGGACACAAACTGAAACATAGAAGGTTTTGTCTGAACATCAGGAAACCCTTTTTTAGCGTGAGGGTGACTGAGCACTGGAACAGGTTGCCCAGAGAGGTTGTGGAGTCTCCCACCTTGGAGATACTGAAAAGCCATCTGTGCACAGTCCTGGGCAACTGGCTCTAAGCGGCCCTGCTTGAACAGTGGGGTTGGGCAAGGTGACCTCCAGAGATCCCTTCCAACCTCAACCATTCTGCGATTCTGCCCTACAGACTACAAATTACTTAGTCCGCTTCTGAATTTCACAAACAGGGTTGCAAACTAAGTGGTAAAGGTGATTAACCAGAAAGGTTAAAAAAAGAAAGTTGCCTTTAGAGGGCAGCTGGAAAAGAAGAAGGAAAAACGTTTATTGAATTAAAACACAGGTGCCATTATAGATATTAGCACCAAACCTACCCTATTGATCTGTTACTATGCATCACTTCAAAATGCAAGCAAAAAAATTCAAAAGAAGAATCATCCATGAATGATAAAACCAAGAGCAAAACACAAAACGGTTAAAAGTAGTTGGTAATTGTTGAAGAGATCCAGCAGTTAGTCAGAAGAAAGAAAATTACTATTTTTCCCTGAGTGACAGCTATTTACTCCACCTTACAGATGAGTCATATACAATACATATCATTTTTCCTTCTGGAAATACTTTGCCAACCATCTTTTCTTAATACTACTTTAACAAGCCACAGCTAGTAGTACCAAATTTGTCACCAGTCCAATCCGCAAAATGCCTTTAATAAAGTCTTTCATTAATGTAAGTACCAAGGTTGACAGTATGACAGTATTTAGTTTTTACATTGGCAAGGATAAGCTATTTTTCTTCCTAAAATGTCATTTATTTGGATATTGCTTTATATTACACTATACACTTTCTAACAACTGACTTTGCATAATAGGAGACCAAAAGAATAATTTGGAATGAAACAGGAAAATGATTGGATGGAGAAAGTACAGTATTCAGATAACAAACAGATCAGATTTGAAGCAGTATCACAGCTATCAAATAAATATCTTAATTGATTTAAAGGAAGCTCTACGGTCATGTTCTCTCCATGGACTTCTATGTTCTGCAGATCTCATCTTCTTGCTAGTAATATATTAACACAGAACACTGCTAAGGAACACTGGATAAGTCTGTTGCATTTGCCATCCTACTTAAAAGAAACTGTTACTGTAAGTAGATTTGTAGGACAAAATTTTACAAATTAAAGGTACTGAGCAAACAGAAATTCTGGATCCAAATATCCTGTTTTACCAATCTGAGATAATAGAATTAGGCCCTACATCTTGTTAAGGTTAAAATTTGGCCCTGCTAAGAATGCAGAGATCAAGGTTTTGTTCAAAAGTATACATTCAATAAGAAAATAGCTTTTTCAAGCTGGACAGACTGAGTAGTTATTTCGAACAACTGCATTAAACCAAGACAGAGAAAAGTCAAGGTGGATACCAAAAAACTTCCCATTAGTCAACTCAGGATACAGAATCATCTTGAAAGATTGTAAAGATGAAAGGTAACAGAAAATCAGTATAGTTTCATGAAAACCACAGAAAACCCAACTGGGCCCAATGCTGTTTAGTATCCTTATAAGTGACCTGGACGATGGGATCAAGCGTACGCTGATGAATTCTGCTGGGGATACCAAACCTCGTGGGGAAGTGGACACTTCAGAAGGAAGAGTCACCCTGCAGAAAGACCTGGATAGGCTGGAAGAGTGGGCTAACAAGAATCTCATGAAGTTCAACAAGGACAAGTGTAAGGTCTTGCACCTGGAAAAACATAATCCAGGAGTGCAGCACAGGCATCTACCCGGCTGGGGAGCAGCTCTGTGCAAAGGGACCTGGGGGTCCTGGTGGACAACAAGCTCAATATGAGTGAACAGCATGCTGCTGTGGCAAAGAAAGCCAACAGGATGCTGGGTTGAATCAACAAGGACATCATCATCAGTGATAAAAAAAGTCACTATACCACTCTACTCAGTGCTTGTCAGGCCACAACTGGAATTCTGTGTTCAGTTTTGGTCCCTGCTACACATAAAAGATGCGGACAGGCTGGAGGAGGTCCAGAGAAGGGCCACAAAGATGATCGCAGGTCTGGGAAGCCTGTCTATGAGGAAAGGCTGAGAGAACTGGGTTTGTTCAGCCTTGAGAAAAGAAGGCTTAGGGGAAAACCTTATCATCATGTTCCAGTATTTAAATGGTGGCTATAAAGAAGGTAGAGACTCCCTTTTGACAAGGAGTGACACGGAAAAGATGAAGGGTAATGTGTACAAGTTACTCCTGGGAAGATTCTGATTGGACACAAAAGGAAAATTTTTCACAGGGAGATCAGTCATTGGAATAATCTACCCAGGGAAGCGGTAGATTGCCCAACATTGGACGTTTTTAAGATTCAGCTGGACAGGGTGCTGGGCCATCTTGTCAAGACTGTGCTTTTGCCAAGAAAGGTTGGACCAGATGATCCTTGAAGTCCCTTCCATCCTGCTATTCTATGACTCTGTGATAATCGAGTTAGGGAATGGCAATTTAATAACTATTATTCTGCATCCCTAGAAGGGGCTTTCTGGCTGCTGCTGTTGATGGCACTCTCCATTCATAATATCCTCAGTAAGACCAGGTAGAGAATTATACCCTACATGTGACTCTTAAAACATGAGCCTAGGTGGTTATTTGGATTGAGGAAGCTCAAACAGGCCTGGAGTTTTGGGGAGACTCTTTGGGCTTGTTTTTGCAAAGATGACTATGATTGACCAGTTAAGAAAAAAAATATTATGGAAAGGTGTCTAACATCAGGCATCATTAGATAAAATAGCTGTTGCATCTAAAAATAATCCAAATACTTTCCTTAAGCTTGCGTCTAAAATTCAGTTGGTGTGTCAAAGAAAAATTAGTTGCCAGGGGTTTATTTTGTCTCAGTTTCTTTACATAGGTAATTTACTGGCAGGGACAGACTTTTTTTCCCCCTCTACCTTCATATGCAACACAGTTTCAGATACCAATTTCTGAGATCAAAGTTAACACAAACAATGTGACAGTTAACTGTAGTATACTTTGCTGAACAGCTTCAGAACATAAAATCTCTTCTGTTTGGTGCTCTCCTTAAGATCATTACCATGATTTATTATGAAGCAGGAAATTAGGTACTGGATATTTAAAAAAATTTAAATTCCTTTGTTGTCATAGAACTGCTTTATCTCCAATAAATTTGTAACCATAGTAACTAGATTAGAAAGTATTTCTCACGTTTAAAAATTTTTATTCTTATTAACAACATGAAACACTGAAAAATAGTGGTAAATTCTTATTATTTTCCAGTTTTCCAAAGCATCTGCTGCTCAACTTTGTGATTCCGAAAGATCTTAAGTAAACAGAAGTATTTTAACAAGGCTTTCCATTAAAATTCTGTTAGCTGAAAGAGAACAAATGTATTCTGTTGGAATTGTTTATGCAACAATCAATATTTCAAAAAAAAAAAAAAAAAAGGAAGTTTGAAGAGAGACCTTTCAGAAAAAGAGATAAATTTGAAGTGCTGTTTTCACTTAATGGTTTGTTAGGACATCAAATACATATCCTTTAATGAAAATTAATATGCTGTAGTTTAATAATTCATGTACTTGCATTGAAAGCCCTTTAATTTAATGGAGTGCTGTTCATTTCATTACATTCATCGCTGAGGTAGGTTGGTATTTTTCCATGAAGGTCAGAACTGTGCCATTCCTTCATGCAAGCCATGAATTTGGTCAGATGTTAAACTCCTGACATCTCCAACAGTCCATTCAGGTCCAACTCAGCAGGGTATTACACATTTTCAAGAACACTAGAATAGCAGGAAGCCTCTAGGTGTCTGTTCTTTCATGACCAGAAGCAGCCGTATTATGCAGCCGCGATCATATATTTACCAAACTTTGTATTCCCTCCTCAGTACTTCTGTTGGGAATTAATTCCTCTTCTCTGGGGACTAGAAACTTTTCTTCTAATTTTCTGCAAAAATTTATATTCATTAGATATTATGCTATTATTTTCCTTTTGCTTAAATCATTACACTCACTCTGGATTTACAGAAAACACTTACTGTGCTAGGTTGAACAAATTGAGCTCAAACATATATATTTCTGTCCAATCTTACTGAACTAGTACCGTAACTTGATTTTTCTCTAATCCCAATCTTTTTTTCTTGCTGGATTAGACAGAGATTTATTAAGACTCTCTTTATTTCCTAAGTGCTATTCGTCAATAACCCCTTTCCTGCCCCGGCTTCTGTATATCTTTCTCCCACTCTTTGTTTGCTGCTTGTTTATGGATCCTTATCTGTGGATGTGTCTTTTACTGCACAGAACAATAGACACACTCCTGCATACTTCAGCTGAGCTCTCCCCTTATATGCCATTAGACTTTGATGCAAGAAACTAGAACTTCTTGTACCTTAGTAATTCCATCCACTCTCTGAAAAAGCCCTCACCCTGCAATGCTTCCCAGGAGCCAATCATTCCAACATCTCCCTGATGGCACCACTTTTTCAGCTGTCACTAAAATATTCTTGCCTTCTGGAGAAGTCAGAATTCTTGCTCTTTTCTGAGCATAGTCTTTGGCACAGCCTGACCATTACATCTGATGTGATGTTGATTTGAAAACAACCAAAGAGATATTAATAAATAATTTTTTAAAATCCACTGAATTTTTCCTGTAGACCCCAGAACCGCTTCTAGTTCCATAGTAATAAATACATTCTCTTGCTTCTGCATTATTTTTAGTAACTGACATGAAGATTCAGACCAAGAACTGAGATTCAGATCTTTACCAAGTGAGAAGTTGGTTAGGAGTTACACAGATTTCTCTCATGGTGTTGGAAAGGCTTTTAGGTATATTTCCTCCATTCTGCATGTCATTCTGTTTTCTGTCAGTGCACTCCATTATCTTTCAGACTTGGACACCCATCCTACCTAGGTCCTTTCCCTCCTCCATTTCTCTTCAGACACTCTCCCCAACCCCTCATTTTCTGCCTAATTTTACAGTAGAACAAATGCACTTCTTAATTCAGCTTTTATTTCACTGTTGTTCTTGTTCTTCTGTTGTCTTTCACATGTCCTCTTCTAACACACAGTCCTTCTTTCTAGGTTCTCTTCAAAGGTCAGTGGATCACAATCATCTCTCTTTACACATCTATCACCTTCTTTTCCAACTTTTGCCTGAAGTTTGGCATTTTTTTCCAGCTGCATCTTTAGTACTTAACACTTCTGTGAAGCGTATAATTTATCATATATAAATAGCCTCAATCAGATAGCCACTCAAAAATAATAAGCTTCCAGCAGCTTTTCCATCCAGTTATCTTCAGTTTTCTCCTCTCTTCAGGGTTTTTCTGTTGCTGCATTAACAGACAAGCTGTGTTTTCTCTTTGCCTTAAATTCACAGCTCAGAGGAGGAAAAAAAAAAAACCAAACCACCTCCTCATAGATCTTAAAGATTTCTATCCTGTTTGTTAGCCTGCACCACTTTTTCTCTTGAGCTTTTGTTTAGGTCAGTCCTGCCATCTAATTGTCATTTGGCAGCTAACTGTTCATCAGCCCACATCAAAGGCAGGGAGTGTACATTATCTGATGCAAAATATCTGAACAAACACCCTTCTCCTTCCAAAAGGACAAAACAGCCAGGTAACAAATAAACAAATTCTCTTACTCACAAAAAAATAAGGTTTTGCTTTTTCATCATTCGGCAGTTTCCTACAAAGTTTCCTGTGTACCTCTCTGTGTCTTCTGGCCTCCACTGAGCATAAAAAGTCCTGCTGATTTTTACCAGGCCAGTCATGGCTTCCATATCTTATGTGTCAACAATTAAAATATTCATTCTTATGAAGGATAATTCCTTCAAATTAAATAATGGAATCATGGATGCATCATATGTCCATCAATAAAATACACAGCAAATCCTTTCAGCCTATATTAAAATAATCTGACTTTGCAGATGTCCTTCTCTCCTAATCTCTGGAAGAAGAGCTGGAACTTGTTGACTATCTCCACAATTACCTTCCTGCACTTTGAGCTGTGCATCAATGTAAGGATTAAACTTCAAAAAGTACCATCATGCAGTTCATCACCACAGTTAAAGTGTCTCTGGAGACTATTATCAAATAGATGTATAGAACCACTACTCTTAAGTTAGTCTTAGAAAACATTTCCACAGCTTAATGGCAAATAACCTATCACCGTAGTTACAAGATAATCCTGCATCCCACTGTTTTGTACTTCATTTGACTTGATGTGGACAAATAAACTGGAAAAGTAACACATGGAGAGAGACTAAACATTGAACATCATATCCCTGTGCTGTATCAGCAAGAGCTAAACAAAACACATCAGTAACAGTCAACAGTTGTAGCCTGGGCCATCTGGTCACAAAGGCCCATATTACCATGACTGTATTAAAATATTTTAATCTTACTAGTTTCACTCAGGAATGAAGGAAAATACGCAAATCTTAAATTCTGTTAAAAGGTGAGATTCCTCTACCTACAAGCACAGCACGTCTATAATAGTTATTTAAGAGATACCCTAATGAAGGGTGTGCAAATGGCAAGGCAATAATCTCATTCCTAAGTGGGTATACTGGAAAGCCAGTAACAGCACAGAAAACAGACTCTACGCATGTATTTCCTTATTAAGCTAAATACTAATTTGAGTATTTCTTATTAATTAAAACAAACCAACTTTTTCACTTGTCCAGTGCAATATCTCCTTTCTGACTTATATTACCACACCTTAATGAATAAAGTACTCTAAAATCCCCATGGTTTTTTTTTTTTGTTTATGCTATTGTTTCCTAATTGTGAAATAAAATGTAATTAATTGTTCTCCCCGTGCTCTCCTATTTTTGCACATCTGCCCTGCTCCCAACTAAGTGCTAATAAGCAGCTCAACTGTTGGTGGCTGCTGCAATCACTCCCAAACAACCTTGTGCATTTCCAGGCAGCATAGCATGGGTTGGAAAGCAAGAGACAGTCAGGACAGATCAATAAACTACATTGGTAATTTGCTAAAGGAGGTGAAAGAAAGGGAAAATAACATACTTTGGGTGCCACTGGAAACCTAACTTTTATGTGGATGTCCAAACCAGACTACATGATGGTATCAAACAGAACTAGTCATATCTGAAATTATCACTATCCTATATTTCATTCACTCAGGAAAGCCTCACATTCCTGATGAGCAGAAAATGTAACAGTGCAGTAATGAACATGAAAGCAAAACGAAAGTTGGAATTAATTTTCACACAGGAAAATGTGTGGTTATTCCCCCCCCCCCCCATTTGCATTGGAATTCCTTATTCCTAAATGATTTATTGTTATCTTTATTACTATGTCTGAATAAAATATAAACTGCCCCACTGTGCAATCTCACAGAGATTTGCCTGTTACAGAGGAGCTCAGAAGGACACTGCTCAGTGTTGGGCAGAGAGTGTGAGCCCTTGTGAGCCCCTGCGCTATGAGACAAACTCTGCTGTTCCCATCACAGCAGACCTACACGAGCCCTCAGCCCTGACTGCTGGAAGTAACATGACAAAACTTTGATCCAGAACCTGCTTTCTTTTCTTCTTATTTTTTAAATTCTATTATAACATGCAAATTATCCATTCTCTGTATGTTTTCTCTCTTCCCCAAAACACTACAGACACAACAGCTACTAAATACATCTGCAATGCCCCTTTCACAGTGATTACAAGAGACCAGAGATGGCAAAGTTTAAGTTCAAAAGAAATTCATACACATCAGAAGCTGTAATTCATCAGTCCGTGTAGTGCCTTGTTGAGGCTTCTGAAGATAAGCCCCAAAATATTGTGGAAGAGGAAATAAATGTGTTTCTTACGCCTCACAGAAGTGGGCAACTAAATGAATTTTTGCAAATTCATGAAGCTATGTACAGTTCACAATAAACAGGTAAAGTTAAATGAGACAGATGATCAACTTCTACAGTTCGTGCAGGATCTGAAACAAGTACATGAATTGGGTGTCTAAGGCTCTCTAGATTAGTACAGACTATTTTATTTCTGAAGACTTCATGGCCTATCTTATTAAGATCTGTGACATGTCAAAAAGACCTAAAAGATTGGCTTTTTTTTCAGCATTGACTCCTACTGAATTTTTCAGTTAGGGAACAATAGGCTCTGTTCCCTACCATCAGTATGTCTGAGGTTCCAAACCTTTTTACTTATGCTTTGTTAAGCATTCAGTTGCAAATTACTGCAGGTGACCTAGAATACTTCATTCCATTATTTTAAATATCTCTAAAATTTTTGTCTTACTTGACACATGCACTCTAGGTTACTCCTTGCAATAGCCAAAATACTCATGTCTAGATACCTAAATTAGAAATACACTGAAAAAAAAAGAGAGATATTTAAAGACTTTTAAAACTGATGACAGCTCAAAGTATTTCAAGGTGCTGTTCATTTGCAGTTCCTATAATTTAAACATTAGTTGAGGATAGGTATCTTAGGGCCTTTGAAAAACACACTGCCAGATGCTTTTACACTTCTGTTTGTACATCATCTAATGCACTTGTGGTCCCTGACTAGCATTTCAGGAATGATGACAAATCAAGATGACAAGATGCTAGGGAAGTGTTTAAGTACAAATAGGACCCAACTCATCTCATTCTGCTTAAGGAGCCTCAGTTACCAGAACTAGCATTCTAAACTCCCAATAAAAATAATGAAGGCACTTCTAGAAAGCAACTCAGACTACCTCAGATGTAAAAATTCCGTGTTCCCGAGCAGTAGGGGCAGAAGTGGGGAGTGAGATATAAATCAATAACGAAAAAAGAAAGACTATAGATCTGTGTATAAGTAACCTTTTTAATTCTCTCACTGCTTTCAAATTGCACAAGAGAAGTCTTAAAAATTAACTATTTATCACTAACATATTAACCAACAATATTTATTTTAGTTATTGATCGTTAATTCTCAAGCACTGAAATATGAAGGGAAAAGTTCGGACATGGCTTTAAAAAGTTTAGGACACAGTAAAAAATACTTCAGAAAGATAGAAAAACTTACAGAAATTTATGAGATCAGTATAAATTATTGATGGGAAAAGGGGAGAAAATTAAATCCTCATAGATTATTCTTTCTTTTCACTGGTAGGAAAACAACCTTTCCTAATTATTAAAGTAACTGATTAGGTGCCAGCTGGCTAAATTACACATTGATCGTAGAGTAAAATTCTGCCCTCGAGCTGTGCATTTAGCTCCAGCGATCATATTGGTGGGAATGAGGAACAGACTCCACAGCTGTATAGGCTGTCATGTCATTAACATACCTACTAAAGTCAGAGCGATGCATAACAGTCCCTGTTTCAAAATTGCCAACATGCAAAATATATTCATGTAATTACAACTTCTGATGCATAAATGGACATTTGAACAATTATTGGTATTTTAGTTTGAATGATTTTATATATGCAAGCTGTATATCTGAAGTTCTGGAAAAGTGACTGTTAGAATTGTCATCTATCTGGTTGCCTGCAGACACGAGAAAAACTTTCCACTTCTTTGTCAGACCTTTGCAAACAACAAAAAATAAAACTGAAAACACCTGCAAAGACTTAGTTTGTCTTTGGACATTAGAAATTAACTAAGGAATGAACAAAAGGTGGTTTTACATGTAATGCCTTATTAATTCCTTCTAGGTCTTTAGAATAGAAAAGAGATAATCCACACTATGCTGTAGGATATTCTTCACAACATTCCTGGCCTAGATTTCAGCCCTAGTCTAACACACAGAAACACAGGTAGGCAGCAACTTCTACAGAAGACAGCAGCTGCATGAAAACATACGTTTCTGATTAATGCTTTTTACCACAATGTGTGCTGTTAAAGTCTACCATGAATACAAAGCCATTTTCATGTGTCTAAACAACATAGACAGTAAAACAATGTTCTCTGTTCAGTTTTATGTTTCTTAATTTTGTCTGGGATATTACTACCAACATGATCGGCATTATAAAATTTTAAAAGAAATAGATCAATATACTTAATATCAAAATTTGATCCAGTTCTTTATTGACTTACCTTGCCAACAGATCTAGGGAATGGCGGTCTTTGATTTTCAGGAATTAATATTGGAGTTGCCAAAATAGCCCTTTTTTGTCTGGGAATTCCAAGGTTGCCCTCTATCTTAAAGATTTCCTAAAAAAGAAGAGTTACAAAGAGTTTCAAAATAATATTCAGTTGTTATTTCAATTCCCTGCATCTTCAGGCAAAATTAACATTAACTACCAGATTCTAGGTTTTATATTATATGTTTTCCAGCAATCAGTGATAACATATGAAACTATTTATTTAAATGTTAGTTTACTCCACTTATTACAGTGACATTGGACAGGCCATATTCATTTTGTATTCCTGTAGACTAGTTTTAAACTTAAGTGTGTCTACCATCCTAACCTGATGACTGCTTAAATCGTAAGTCTTAAACAAGGTCTGGCTTGCCTCAAATACTTGCATGAAACCTCTAAAAAGCCACACTTTAAATATCTTACATAATTTTCACATCTCAAGTCACATCTATACTCAGTCATTTCTCAGTCCAGGCTTTTAATCAAACAGAATGTACAATGAATTTGCTGAGACTGTCCCTGGCTAATGAACTCTCAAATAAACATCAAAATCTTATACCTTAAAAATAAAAATAGACACCAAAACCCAGGTGTAACTTAGAATATCAGCTAGTAGGGGGTTTTTTGTGTTGGGTGTTTTGGGTTTGTTTTTTTTCTTAGAGAAAATTTCATGCTACTATACCAGAAATAACAAAAGTAGAAGTGGTTTTATACATAAGCCTTCCTTTTCCTGCAGCGTTTTCTGGAGTATATAGTTCTAGCAGAGCTTCAGGCAATTCAGCACTTTATGAGCTACAGCAAACTCTTCAGAGTGGCCTCTGGCCCTTAGAAAACTCTGTCCATCGCACCTTTGCCTTCCCTCCCCTTCTGCTCTCTGATCCTCTCACTCCGCTCTCTGCAGGACCTGCAGTTTCCCAGAGACCACCTCCTTCCTTTTGCTTCCTCCTACAGTCTCTGCAACTCTCTTCTCTAAGCACAGTTACTACCAAGGTCAAAAACAACCTCTCCCCATTTCCCAAACCTCTCCCCTTAACATAGGCCCAGTTTTGGGGGGAAAGAAAAAACAAACAAACAAACAAACAAAAAAAAAAACGAACAAACAAAAAAAACCACCAAAGCAAAAGAAAACAACGCACAAATTTATACTGTGTTGGGAATTGTGAAACTGAAAAATCTTTAAAGCATTACTATTCATACAGGTTGTCATGACATTTTTAAAAAAGAAATCATAGATTGAATTAAATGTGTAATTCCAATAAGGTAGTTACATCCTACAGATAACACTTTGCTGTCCTAATGCAGAAACTCCAGAAACCTAGGTTTCTCAGTCAGTTCTGGAATCCATGTTGTTGTTTTAATAGCTGCTACTTTATTACATAAGGAGACCTCTATCCCTAGGCTGTATTTTTATAAAACAGCAAAGCTGAATGAGTTTTCTTGGTGGCACAATCCAGAATTCCATCAGTCAAGAACTCCACAGGCGGCTCCTGCTGCCGTCCACATGGGTGCCTCCCATCTAACAAGTCTATCATCAGCAGAACACTGCTCTACCTCTGCTAGCTCTAGCATCACTTTTCAAATTTGGCAACAAACAGCAGCAAGGGAAACTCAAGCCTTCAACAGTCAGCTTTAGATATGATAAAGTCAAAGAGCAGTGGAAACCATGCAAAGAATCCCTTTTCACAATTTTGCCAATTTTCATAACTTTTTGAGGCTCGCCCTGATACAGAGTTCCCATCTCTCCCAAAGGCTTTGCCACTTCTCTCTAATCTTTCAGTCTGCAAGCCACTTGAGTCCCTATTTTTGTCTTTCAATTCCTCTCCCAAAAGAATTTTCCCTAATAAACATTCATGAGAAAGTTCAAGATAAAAACATTTGAAGTGTCAAATAAAAAGGAAAGAGCTGAATTCTTTCCAAAGGCAAATGCACAGAGCAGTAAGCTTTCAAAATCACTTACACCGTAAACACAGCAGACAATTTGGCTGGCATGTGTCTATGACATTTCTAAGGAGAGTAAAAGTGACTACCAGTATATCTAAAAGGAAATACCAGTTCTTCAGCTCAGCAGCAGCAGTGCTCCACTGATCACAATTTTCACTCGTGCTAACTCCTACCTTCATGGTTGTCCTTCAGCTCATGAAAATGTAAGGAAGAACTCCCAGATGCATGCTCTTTGGAAATGAGCAAGACATTTATTCATATTTACATCTCTTCGTATCATAGAATGTTTTGGGTTGGAAGGGACTTTTAAAGGTCATCTAGTCCAACCCCCCTGCAGTGAGCAGGGACAACTTCAACTAGATCAGGTTGCTCAGAGCCCCATCCAATCTGACCTTGAATGGTAGGTTGTTTCTTTCTATGGTAGTTTGAGGAATAAAAGGAATTTTCAGATTGTTCCATACCTAGATCTCCCAATTTTAGTAGTCACAGACCCATAAGCAATTAATTCATCATTTTCTCATGACAGGTTATCCTTACATTTTCCCAGGAGGTCCATAAATGGAAGAAAAAGCCAAATTATATTCAATAAGTCAACACTGTAGTTCATTAATACAAAGCAGCAAAGTTCTAAAGAAAAGCAGAAGTGTGGTAAGACTTAAGGCCTTCAAGTCCAGATTTCGGGGCAGGACTTTGGAACAAAAAAGGAAAAATATTATTATTTGTTTGTTTGTTTTTAAACACAATTGGTCTGTTGCATGGAGAAGAAAGCTTCAGCAGGTTGGGCACAGAAATGTAAGCACTTCTCTGAGTATGTTTCACACTGTTTATTCTTCAAATCTCACTGCTGGTTTTTAAATACTGATTTCTTCACTATGATTTCTCTCTGTCTTGTCATCCCCTGGTGTCTAACAGCAACATGACTGATTAAATGAGTAGCCAAAAGCATCACTATGGAATGCAGGTAAACAGAAAGGAAGAAAAGGTCAAGAATACTTCAGCAACACATTTAATAATTCAGTGCTGTTTGTGGTTATGATTATAATACCCCCATTTTTAAAGAACAGGGAAAAAGAAAGAACATTTTGCTTAATGCCAAGCAGCTGCAACTGATGGTTTGATTCTCAACCAGTATATAAGACAGAAGCCAAAGAATCTGAAATTAGATATGCACTTAGCAACTGATTCAACAGTCAAAACACTGAAAAGATTCCCATTCATGGGTGGATATATAATAATTTTTTTACTGAATTCACCTATTTAATTTCTTGAAGAAGCAACTCACAAGGAATATGAAATTACTCCAGATAGAGTTGGTAATTTTGCTTCAGATTTTCTTACAATATCAGGCTAGCATTATATCTGGAGTCTTCTTTTGCCCCTTGACACAAGTGAAACCCACAGAGGAGTTTTCCATCATCTTTGCTGGAACCAGCTGATCAAAGACTATAGTACCTACCGTGCCTTTGTAGGAGCCATGACCACTGTCATGTAAGACAAGCATTTATGTGCCAGGAGCCTGGAGCTGGCAGTCCGGAGAGCCTAGAATGGCATGTCCCAGATGGGTGGTGTTCAACCAGCACCCAGAGAGCCAACAACTACGATTACCATCTGCTCCTCCCGTGCCTGGTGCTTTGTACAACAAACAGAAACCTAAGGTGTGTGTCCAGAAACATCCATCCACAAGCAAAATTAAATATATATGTATTATAATAAATATATGCCTTCATAAGAGAAGTGCACCAAAAGCACAAATTGTGGTTTTCTGACTGAAGTTTTTTTCCAAAACCAAAATGGTAGGAGAGAAATCCTACCAGGTTCTTTATTTTTACTATTTAACTGCAATATCACATCTGTGATTGCTATCTTTCAGCTGCTATTTTCATGGACAGTGGATTACCTGATCAGAATCCAACTATTATTTCAATGTCCACCATTTCTTAACCAGCATTTACATCCTATTTTTGATTTCAATTAAATTCCCTTTCTAGATATGGAATTGGTACAGCAATAGTTCAGCACCTAATATGTTGATTCACTGGCAACAAAACTTGATTCCCTACTCATATTAAACAAGTAACAAACACAGCCTTCTCATTTTTCCAGCATTTAAGTTAGGCTTTTCTTGAAAGATACCAGTCTGCCCAAACTCTGATGCTATGCAAGTTGCAATTTCCCTAGATCCCTTGAGAACTCTCCACTCTGTTTTGTTTTTCTTTCTTTTTACCAGGGGTTCTAGGGAGCATTGCAGTACTTGAATATTTGAATGAATGGCCTAGTCACTATCCAGTAGCAGGCACCATCACTCTTGGCAAAGAAAATTTCATTAGAACTTGTCATGGGAATAAGGTGGCTGAATACTGATATCGATTTGTCACAATAAGGGTTGAAAACATCACTGGAGTGGCAATCTGCAATCCACTATGGTGACCAGAAAAGTGGTTGAGTTTCTTGCCATTTAGTTGTTTTTATACATTAAGCTTGATGATATAAAATGAGGTCATTCCCAAATACAAAAAATAAACAAAAATTAATTCGGTGCTTGTTGCAAGCAAAATTCCTCTGAAATAGCAAATGGGATGTGGTATTCAGTGGCATGTCAGTCTTCCTGTAAAATAACAGCACTACATACGACTGCAAAACTAAAACTGCATGCAGATCAACTTAAGAAGAAATAATTTTTATATAGTTCTCAGCTGAAATTTCACAATTGTGCTGTAACACTTAGTTGCTTTATGTATGTTATTTCTATCATCAGAATAGCTATTGTCAGCAGTATTAGTACTTAATGATTTCTAAAACACGTGACAAAACAGAAAAATATTTTCTCATGTTGTTAATACGAATATCTAAGAAATGTGCTGGAACTTTACTTGTAAGTTAAAGAACAACTGTTTAAATAAATAATTAACTCAATGATTAAAGTTAAAAATTGTAAAGGTCAGTGGCATACACACAAACATCTGCTCAAAAGTAGTCTGTCTTCAATGCCTGTTAATGTCACCCTAAAAATCACATGGTGTGCTTCAGAAGAACAAATCCACCTAAAATCTAGCATGCTAAGGGGAATCAGGTATGTCAGAGTACATAAACTTCCAGGCTTGTGAAGCACGGTCGGATATAACATCTGGGTAATGGAAATTGCTAGTGGAACTTGATTTAACTACGCTGGGTGTTTCTACCATTATAATTGTTACATAAATAGAGAGGCAGATCCTTACACTGCCTAACCGCTATACCCATTAACTTGATAGACACTTGGTAATCTCAGACTGCAGCTTTGCTACCGTGCCATTCAGCTAGCTGTGCTATATGTATTTTTATAGAATGGAGGTTCCTTGTATCTTTAGAGGAACCAAGAACAGATTAGTAAAAATTTTTTTTTTGTTCAAATCATTTAGTTGTGTGTAAATTATAACTCTTTTAATGCTAATTTATTCTGAAGTATTTTTGTAATGCATATGTGACAGAGTTGTCTCCACGATAGTTGACAATCTGACCTTTTGCTTTGTGAAATGATACATTCCATTATTGCCCTGAACCTCTGCCATATCTTTTGTGATGGAAAAGCCCTGTTTCTGTTCAAGTATAAGTTTCATTTATCTTCACACCTGCCTCATTCTGTGTCAGGGAAAAGTTTTTCTAAGATGATAATGGAGTAAATGCCATTAGCTTTCCTTTTGTACCATCAACCATGGGAGTTCCCTGTTCTGAGAATAATACTGAAATGACAAGCAAGTGCCTTTTCTTTTTTCAAATTAACATTTCAGACTTTTCTTGTCATCATTTAATGAGTGTTATTTTCATTTTGAACCACATGTGAATCACCCCCTCTTTCAGGAAATCTCGTACTGGTTCCACACTGCTCATTAAATATAATGAGGTATCCCTTATACACAAACAACCAAATATGCTCTGACTGACTGTATCTGTCAAACAGCATTGCAAATATGAGCTTAAGGAAAAAGACAGCGGCTGACCTTATGCCTTTGTCTTTACCAGGACACACTAAAAACACATCACTTATTACCATTAAAAATACCCTTCACCCCATCTCTACTGTGCTTACACTGGTTGCAAAGTAAACAAAAACAGACTGCTTTTACAGCATGCCAGAAAAAAAATCAAAATTGTTAAAGATATCCCAAAACCTTCAGCACCTTAAGTAAATGTAGGGTAAATAAGGAAAGTAGTTGCTGATGCAATTGCCAAGGCATACAAGCCTTAAGAAAAGTGTCCTGTAATCAAAATTTACATTCAAAACAGGTTTTTTTGTCTTTGTTTTTCTTTTAATGAAAAAGCATCTCCCACTGGGTTAGATACCAAACTCCTACTGAAAATAGTACTAGTGGAATAACTAGTGGACACAGTGGAGTTCTGAAGCAATTAAAACCTTTCACAAATCTGATCCTTTTGAGACTTAACCAAAGCCACATGCAAAATGCATTGCACAACATGGACACAAAGCCTTAACTTCTTACTCTTGATTATCCTGCTGACTCCACTCTGTGGACTCCTTTCTTCACTTCCATTGGAGGAACTCAAACTGCGAGAGCTTCCCTTTAACCCCCAGCAAGCTTCATACATTTTGAAAACACCCTTATTTCCAGAGTAAGAAGGAGAAAGAACACATAGAATGCATATCCCAGTTCTAGGGCATGATAAATGAATCAAAGATGAAGCCTTTTAGTGGTGCAGTAACCTATATAAAGCCACAAAATCTGTGGATCAATAGCATACAATTGACAACTTCAAATGTGGAATAACACAAGCAGCCACGAACAAGCTGTTCCATGTTTCACTTCTGGGATATAAGGACAATTTTTAATAAAGAAAATGTGCTCTAGAATCTTCACCACCTTCTCTGGACATGTTCCAGCACCTCAATGTCTTTCATGTAATGAGAGGCCCAAAACTGAGCCCAGCATTCAAGGTGCAGCCTCACCAGTGCCGAGCACAGGGGCACCATCACTGCCCTACTCCTGCTGGCCACGCTATTCCTGATAGAAACCAGGATGCTGTTGGCCTTCTTGGCCACCTGGGCACACTGCTGGCTCGTGTTCAGCCAGCTGTCAGCCAGCACCCCTAGGGCCTTCTCAGCCAGGCAGCTTTCCAGCCACTCTTCCCCAAGCCTGCAGCGTTGCCTGGGGTTGTTGTCACCCAAGTGCAGGACCTGGCACTGAGTCTTGTTAAACCTCATACAGCTGGCCTCGGCCCATTGATCCAGCCTGTCCAGATCCCTCTGCAGAGCCTTCCTACCCTCGAGCAGATCAACACTCCCACCCAATTTGGTGTCGCCTGCAAACTTACTGAGGGCGCACTCAATCCCCTCATCCAGGTCATTGATAAAGATATTAAACAGAACCGGCCCCAAAACTGAGCCCTGGGGAACACCACTTGTGACCGGCCACCAACTGGATTTAGCTCCATTCACCACAACTCTTTGGGCCTGGCCATACAGCTGGTTTTTCACCCAGCAAAGAGTACACCTGCCCAAGCCATGAGCAGCCAGATTCTCCAAGAGAATGCTGTGGGAAATGGTGTCAAAGGCTTTACTAAAGTCTAAGCAGACAACATCCACAGCCTTTCTCTCATCCACTGTGTGGGTCACCTTGTCATAGAAGGAGATCAGGTTAGTCAAGCAGGACTTGCCTTTCCTAAACCCATACTGACTGAGCCTGATCATCTGGTTGTCCTGCATGTGCCGTGTAATGGCACCCAAGATGAACCACTCCACAACCTTCCCTGGTACCGAGGTCAGATTGACAGGCCTGTAGTTCCCTGGATCCTCCTTTCAGCCCTTCTTGTAGATGGGCATCACTTTTCCTAAACTCCAGTCAACTGGGACCTCCCCGGTTAGCCAGGACTGCTGACAAAAGATAGAATGTGGCTTGGTGAGCACTTTTGCCAGCTCCCAAATATACCCATGTTCTGGATTGCTCAAGTGCTATGGAATTCATTGCATTGTAACAGTGCTGCACAAAAGCAATTCCACGACACCCTAAAGCAATAATACTGTATGTTAAAGTATTGTACACTCTTTAGTGGCTGCAGTCCCAGTCCCATGTCTGAATGGATGCATGAAACACACTTCTTCTTTCCCCCTACAAGGCCCCAAGTTGTGATTGCAATTAAAACCTTCTCAGTCCTGCTCCCCAACAATTTTTTAAAGCTCTACAATTTTCTTAAAGCTCTATTGCCACTTATTCCTTGTTATCCCTCTCTCCCCATCATCTTCATTCCCTCAACAAAACAACCTCTCATCTAATTCCAAACATTGATTGTTTACCTTGCTATTCTATTCTAAACTCTGCACAATCCTATTCTTCCTGTGTACCTCCTGCATTCTCAGATAACACCTCACTTTCTCTTGCTCGAGGTCTCAGTGTAATTCTGCAAGTCTTGTTTTTCTTTGGAAAACATTAATTCCTTAACATTAATTTTGAACTTGTTTCTCTTGAACACTGATGATACAAATATACCCAAACTGAAGTAATCCCAAATTTATATTTTTTGTTTCGAGAAATACCTATTTTTTTCCTGTTCTTAGGGGCTTCTTTTTAAGCAACATCTGTCCCAGCATTACAACTCCAAAGCTTCCCTATTTCACCCATCTTTATCTGATAGCCTGTTCCATTCCCCCACCAAAAGCACAGCCAGTGTTAAAATTTCTGAAACGCTGGTAGATTTGGGAACACTTCTGGTACAGGTCCTTGAACTCATTTAAGACAGGAAAGTAACAGCAGTTCCTCATAATACCATATTTTAACCCCAACTTCCTCACTGGAAGCTGACATGACATGCATGAAGCACTGCAGCAAATAGATTTGTATACGCCATAGATCAGCCTAGAGCTGGAGATGTCCAGGGCCCTGTTCTCCCCTCCCCTGCCATTTTCCCAAAGCACAGCAACCCACCAAGCCAATTCAAAGAATGTACAAATTCTGTCAAACCACAGCAGTGGCATTTTAAACTCAGTGTGCTTAGTGTAAGCAGCAATTCAAGAACTAGGGCAGCAGAAAGAGAAGCCCCTTGTTAAACTACCAGCAGACCCCTGGGTTTCAATGCTTCCAGGTCATTGTTTCTCACTTTAAATAAAAGCAGGTCTTTTTTTAAAATGAGAATTAATTCATGTCACGTTGGACAGATACACACATGAAACATAATCTCTTCCTTCTCTCACAATGTATCACTAATCCTGACTGACCAGAAAAAACATCTTATTTTCCCATCCCATAAAATTTTCAGGGGGTGGAATGAGGAATTCAGCCTTTGGCCTGAGATTTCACAAAACCCAGTAAAACATTCACAATGCAGACACTGACTGTATGTCATACAACCCTACCCTGTATTTTCTGGCAACGTGAACTGTGCATGTGCAGTCAGTTGGGCACACCCAGATGAATCATACTCTGCACAGCACAGATTATATATAGGAGACCTGGTCATGGGTATTGCAAAAAAAAAAAATGCCAGTTACCTCATGCTGAAAAACAAGACCCCTTTTACTAAGAGTCTGAGAAGTCTGTTTCTTGTTGCAATAATCAGGGACAGTTTAACTGGGAGAGAGTTTCGATACTTTTCATTACTACTGGTCCACCCTTGCATGTAATGTAATGTTGCAGTCAGACACCTGCACTACTTCCTTCCTGCTTTCCATTAGATCAGAGCTGTACTGACTTCTTGCAAAAATAATGTTACATAAGACTGCAAAATCAGGAATGCATTGTCTTTAGATCATAGATGTGCACAACAAAGAAGTCTGGATATATTCTATTAGATTTGACTATGCACGGTGCTCTACAGAGCTGGTGTTCTTGTGCTTTCCTACACAGGAGCTGCCAGACTGACAAATGAAGCGGTAGTCTGTGATGAAGACAAAATGCCCACTTAGTTCTAGGCCATGGCAAAACTCCTCATTCACCAAGCTAGACCTGAAATTTGGTCGAAAGAGCTGAAATGTTAGTGCATTAATCCACTTCACTGCTTGGTCCAGCTACTCAGAACAAATTAATTAACAGGCATTAACTGAGTACAAAGAGCTGAAATCGTAGTGTATTAATCCACTTCACAACTTGGGCTGTATTTTTACTCTTCAATACAAACAAATTAACAGACAGTAACTGTCTGATACCAGAAGCTTAATTCTATTCTGTGATACAGACAGTGTTGTAGCGTCTTGTGGACAACATCTTATTACTACCTGAGTGGTACTGGACTTTGGCTGCATTTGTCAAAGATGAAAATAAGACCTGAACATGCCCTGTGTTATTTGTTCCCACCATAGTGACCCAATTAAACTCACGGGACAATGCCCCTCAGTTCTAAACCTTTCATTAGTCTGGACAGTCTCAAAGACCCGCTTAGTATTACTAAGGAAAAGAGTACGCAGGTGAAGTTCTGACTTAGATGAGAGGTATCTAAAAATTCACATGCAATAAAACAACTTTTAAAAAAGTATGACTACCAAGACACTTACAAAAAACAGTCACTCACTCGAATTTTACTTCTAGATCCAACTTCTATAAAACTTTTAAAATATGCTAGTTAGAAACAGCAACATTGTTTTGGTTTTGCCACATCTATTTTGGGGTGGGAAATCAAAGCTCAGGTTTTTTGCAGAACATTTCCAAAAGAAAAGTGAAATATGCAAGATGGACACACAGACATAGGCTTTGAGATCTGAGTGGATTCTCACATTTCTCCTTAATCACATGCTGGCAATTAAGTCTAATTCAGGAAATTCAGAGAGTGTACCTGTCAGGAATCAGGAGCAAATTAATTGCTATACTGGAACAGATCAATGATTCATGAGCTGTAACATCAAGCTGCTAACAATATTAATTGCCACATACTTCAGGAAAAAGAGCCGAAAATGGCAGGAGTTATGGTTTACAATGGTTTGAAGGTTTTTTTCCTGGATTATAACTGCTGAAACTGAAGTCGAGTACAGCTTTACAATACATGAAATGTGACGTTGATAGTCCAATACTGTATATCAGTTCATATGTTTGGATCTGAGCATTTTGCCCTAACAGCCTGAAGCCATAGTAGCATAGAAATATTTATATTCCATCCTTCCCACCTGTTGACTTTTAACTGTGTGTCTCCATGGGATGAGAACAGCCACCACCTACACAAACACCAAGTAAACAGGTTTTATTCAAGTCTCCTGGCCAAGAGAAGACAGATCCAACCTTACTCCCAGCCTGCATGCCATCTGTTTGGCAACTCTATTGCTATTCCTACTGCCTTGTTTTTGTAGCATTGGCCATGGGCTACCTACTCTGGGTTTCCGGTCAGCGGGTAGCAGCATCCAAGATTATTAAAAAGAAGTAATACTCTCAAAACTGTCAGAGCAGTGTTGGAACACTCCATAGCTCCTTATTGACTACAATGGAGTGACTGAATAGGGACAGATAGTTCAGCAGTCAAAGCATTCACAGGGGATAGAGAAGATACAGATTCAGTATTGTTCTAATAATTGCTTCCAGAGACTTTCCAGTGAATCACGTTATTTTAGCACTTACACCCCACAGATCTAAAAAGTCAACTCGGGTCTCTCATTTTCTAATCCAGTGTCTGAGAAAGATGTGATGCATTCAAATGCATTCAGAAACCTGAGCTCCAACCAAAACAGAATATTATCCACCCCTTAGTTTCCACTTTTCTTTTTTGTTCGTATTTCATATTTGTTCAGTTCTGTCAGAGAAGTTTTATTTTTATCTATACGCATTGTCTTGCTCCCAAAGTCACTGAAGTCATTAAAGTCAGTCCTGTGATGTCTGCTGCCTTTACTGGCACATTGGAATTTAAACAGAAGAATTCTAGAATTAAAAACCTGAGTTCTCCCAGCTTGAGCTAAATCAGCAAAATCTCTCTACTCCTCATAATTATCCATCATGCAGCTAGCCCCAGAAGAATCTCGACTGGACTGTATTTAAATGGCATTATGAATTCGTAAGAGGAATTCTTCACTTCTCGTTGCACATGCCAAGTACAAATGTTCTGCTTCAAAATGTGACCAAAGACCCATTGTGTATATCAGATTATGCACAGCATGTTGCATCTATGAAGTGCAGAATTTCCAAGGAATGTAAGAAAATGAATTCTACTCTGTGTTATTCAACTTTCTTTGCACCATTCTCTTTGGTATCTGAATGTAACACTGCAACAAAATCAAACTATCAGCTTAGTGCTTAAGGTCCTGGTTGCTATTGCCTGACCATTTCAGAGTGGAATGAAGCATAGTATCAGTTTCTTAGCTTAAAATAGTTTTATTTTGGTGAGCTTATCTAATAGAGACAGGTTAATAAATTGCAGCATTCATAATTTGATACATTTTTGGCCCTGTTTCAGTTTACAAACCGTCCATTAACAGATCTTGAAATCTGTGAACAAATACATTATCTACCATTACACGCAAGTTTCTCAGATGAGTAATTTCTGATCTTCAGATTGCTCAGGCAGTTGCTTAGAAACATTTGTCTGTATTAGTTACACAAGTCATGTGGTATTATTTTTCTTTTCAGATTGGATAGCTTCTGTGAATAAGCAGCAGAGCATGAAATGCAAATTTCATGATATAAAATTCAAAACTTGTTTTTGGCAAGGATTTGATTTATTACGTTTACAGCACAAAATGAAAACAAAAAGGTTATCTCTGCGATCTGAATGACTTGACAGGGGAAGTAATGCCTGTGCCACTTGGAAAACTAGTGGCATAAATTGCAAAAACAAACAAGAAATATTAAGAAAAAAAGGAATTGCATGGAATCAGTGGAGAGCATGGTCTAGGGAGCTTATTTGGCTGAAAAGATCATTCACAGAAACATGAAGATGATAAAGAACTGGATGGAAGTTTGGAATAGTCTTGCTATGGAATGAAACAGAACCTGTGTAATAATTCATTTTACTAGCTTTACTACATAGAAATTATGTGTTTCTCTTCTATTGATTAGTACTTTCCAGGAATTAGTACTTTCCTAGATTAAAGCATAGGTACTTAGGTCAGAAAAAAATCATTGGGATTCAAATAAATTATTATTTGCCTTTTTCAGAGTTTTGAGCAAGCAAAGAAAGAGAAGCAAGTAGCCTTCATATTGATAGTAACAGTCAGGTCTCATTCAATAAGGTTGAAAAAAGTATTCACTAGTATTTCATTGTAGATTATACAGAAATACAGCAGAATATTTTTTTTCTGTTGATGCTATCGGTATGAGAAACATCGCAACTCACATCTTTTTCCTTCTTTTAACTTCATAAAAGAACCACTTACATTTGCCTAAGTGTTTCTCCACTGATAGTAATGATTTTTCTTCTCTATTGAATGCAACAATTACTAACAGCAAAATCATTGGTTCAAAACTAAATATAGAATTTTACTAGCAGAGGCTGCTTCTTTCAGTTGAAGAGAACCAAATATGGTAAAACTATGTTACTGAGCACACTTTCAGAGTGCGATCCAGGCTACTTCTACAAACTATAAAGCCTACATTCAAAATATAGCCAAAGTTATGAAGACCAAACCAAACAAACCCTGAAGGAGGAAATACTGCTAAAACAATGGAGAAAAACTTAGAAAACAACAGTAATTTTTTTTCCAGTAAATATTTAAACCCAGACCACAAGGACCAATGGAAAGCAAAATCATTTGCAAAGATGAAAATATGTCTGAGTTTTTGCTGAATTGTAACACCACATCGGAATATAAAAGTATTGGGTCTGATTTTTAGTGACACTTGTGATAACCAACAGAGATACATCTCATCCCGCTACTAATTAGGTAAAGTCTCTGACTAACTTTCCTGCTACTGCCTTTCCAGCAGTTCTGCTAGAAACTAATGCCAATGGGTCTCAAATGACAGAAAGTGTGCCTAGCAGCTGAAGGCTGACATCAGTGCAAAATATTTGTGCCACCCGTGATTTGAAACAGGCTTAGTTTTGGGTGGACTATGACTAACCCATGATTAAGATCAAATCCTTCTGCTAGCAAAACCAGCATTGAGTGAGTGTGAAATATGTGTGCACAGTCCTTGCTTACTGTTTAATGGCCTATCTCATAAATCCTAGTAAAGGCATTCCACAAAACCAGCCAGAAGTAGTGCCACACTCTAAGCACTTCTCTCAATATTCAGTCAAATGTCAGCGTGTTATTAATGAAATATTAAAACACTGAATATGAATTTGATTAGAAAACAAAGGTGTACATTTTGATTTTAGCAAAACCAAAGTCTTCAATAAACCCAAATCTCTCCTCTGCATACTTTCAATGTTTGTACAAAAACCTTACACATTTCTTAAATACCAAAGAATCACTTTTTTTTTCCTCCCTCCTTTCTCTAACATGCATCTCAGTCAGATCATGTTCATCCAATTGCAATAGTACGTTGCTCCCTTCATAGCTGCATACAGAAACTTGGTTTAAGGAACATGAGCTTATAAATTGCTATCCTTTGCCTGTCTTTTAAATAAGGCAGGAAAAAAAAAAAAAAAAGAACAGAACCAACATCCTGAGCTAAGATTAAAAGCTGCATTCATATTAAAGAATGGTGTCTTTTTGCCATTGAAACTGAAGCTGTAGATTATTCTGTGCTGATAAAGTACTACAGTGGGCAAAGAACTTTCTCATAATGCACACTGCTGTAAAACAATTTATCTACAAGAAAGGAAACAAGTTTGCATAATCCATTTATGGTTGATTCAGCTTTAGAGGAATTTGTTATATAAATATATCTCGCCCTGGGGAATTGTTTTTCCAAAATAACTAATGAAAGTGTTTGAGCAACTTAACACTGATAATTAATAGGATTTTTCAGTATCACAATGGACAATGACATCTTCCCATGTACATTAACCGTCTCATCAGTAAAGAGACAAAACCTTGGCAGACTCCAAGAGCCAAATACATCAGAAAGTGGAAAGTGAATTAAGTTAGCACTTGCAAAAATGCTAAGTAGGTGACATGTTTCAACTGATCCTCAAAAGGCATTTTATAGTACTTTCTTAAAAAACATTCCATAGCTCAGTAATTATCACTTTAAAAATCTTAATTAGTAGTTCATCAATTCTTCAACTGACATTTCTAATATTCTGCTATCACGCTGGAATGCTTGACTAAAGATAATCAAGTACCATTATGTTGTTATACATTTTGCTAGCAATCACAAGTTATGCTTTAAGTTTAGGTGTCAATATTAAATCATCAGGAAGGATTACCACAGGTAACTCTTTCACAATCTCATCAATAATGCCTTGCCAACTACAATTCTGCAGAGACTTAAAATTTACAGTGAACCTTACCTGCTTTTGTGGTCACATAATTATTTTTATTATGCTTTGTGGCAATGTCGTCTGCCAAAAAAGGTTGTCCTAAAATCCCAGTGTGACAAAAATCAATTTTCAGATGCAAATGAGGGTGCCATAGGTGACATTTTTCATACCCAATAAATTGCCTGTCTGTGGCTTTGAACTAATGGACACATAAACAAGAGAGATTGGTGCCAAGGTATTGCATTATAATCTTAGTGAAGTTTTATGAGACTCATGCTACAGACTGCAAAGAGAAACTAAAACAGAGGGAGGGGGAATGAACAATTTGAGGAAACCTGTAAGAACAGATATAGCTTTTTTTTAAAAACATTCTTTTCCTCTATTTTTTTCTGAGCTCCAATTTTCCATCTACTTCCCCCCCCCCTTTTTTTTTTATTTTAGTGCTCTTCATGACCCCTTCTGTCTGCCACAATTTTTACCTCATTATTATTCTCCACCTCTCCTCTTCTGCATCCCTTACCTGTCTTCCCAGTTTCTCTCTTCGAAAATTTGTACAAACAGGATTCCTTCCCGTTTTTCTTTTTTAGTTCTGGCAGCATTGTTTCCATTTATTTCCACCTCAGTGAGGTGATAGGCATTCCCTGGCAGGGAAATTATTCAAAGCCACCCTGCTGCAGCTGACTCTGCAAAACCAGTGTGAAGAGCTACTAAGGTAGACCTTGAATTTTTGGCACATACTTCTAAAGCAAGATGTCCAGAGGACATCCATGAAAACACAGTTTATCAACGCTATTAATAATCTTTACAGCAGTTAAGTACAGGGAAGAGCTCAGATTAAAGCTGCTGAGCTGAACATCTGGATAAGGAAGCAGAACAAGCAGGCAGGCATCTCAGCGACATCTCACTGAAGTCTCAGGGAGCCATGTCCCTCCTCAGGCACTGGGTCCACATGAGACTTCAGTTGAAGTTTGGAGTTTCAAACTACTTTGCGTACTACACAGATACAGAGATTATAACCAGATCACACTCAGACAGGTTCCCCCCCTCCCCTTTCTTTTTCTCTGAATCACAGGCCCTTCAATTTTTATATTAAATAATGAAGGGATATAGATTAGTTCTGTGTTACTAAATCTGTGTACTTACATCACAAATACATTTAAACTTTCCAAGGAAATGCAAGAAATACAGTGAAACTAGCATTACCTTTAAAAAACAACGAAACCTTTAAGTGACCCCACTGCTTACATCAGATATAGCTACTCTTCAAAAACATGAGGAGGTCTGCATTTGCACAAAACAAAGAGCAGGGGGTTTATAGGCTTGTCTCAAGCTTATCTTGAATAACCACAAACTTCTTGAGCCTGCAAATTTAGGTTAGAAGTCCCGAGAGATATTTACTCTTGCAATACAAATAGAAACATGATAAAACCAATGTTTTTATGCTATGTTGATAGTATTGTTTCCAACTATATCTGAAATGAAAGATATGATTCCATAATAGCTTTTCAAACCTTTTCAAAAGATTTAAGTAAAGTTCAAATCTTAAGCTATTGAAACTTTAATCTCGAAATAAAGATCAATCTTTTTGTTATTTCACCTTTTTCTCATGTTAGGAAAATATGAACAGGACTAAAATGACAAAGAACTGAATCCTGCATCAGACTTATCCCCATCCAGTTGCAAGACTGGGATAAATGGGGAAAAAAATTAAAAATATACCCTTTTCAACCTCTCATCCTGGCATCCTTGATAAATAATATTATTGCTTCTGGTGCTCCTTAGTTGTGTTTTGAGTTCTTTTTGTTTTGGGGTAAGAGGGAGAAAAAGGTATCTTCTTCTGCTGCACATCTAGCTCCCTCCCTCTAAAGTCAATAAACCAGTGTACCTTGACTTTGCCTGTCAGCAGCATCGGCACAACACGGGAGCAGAACAGGCTCCTAATACTGTGCAGGAGTAACTTTGAAAATACAGTTTTAAACTTTTGTTTATGCCACTTGTCTGATTGGCCAAATACCATTAGTGTATTCCTCAGAGGCAACAGTTTATTCCCATTGCCAGGGCAACCCCTGGCAAGGCGTGCATATGGAATTCAGGGCAGCATGCCACAACCTTCTCCACCCTGTTCTTCTGAAAAGAGAAATTATGGTGGAAAGTATGAAACATACTGTTCCCTGCCTATTAAGGTCACCACAGAAATTTACTTCACAAGCTAGCTAATATACACAGCTTCTCTTTCTTCCATCACTCCATTTATTCATGGTCTAGTAACCCGTGCAAACATTTGGAAAGCAAGTCTTTAATTCCAACAGTCCACATGTGACTTTGGTGGCCAATTTCCCTGATCAGATTAACTATCTGCATCACTGCTGGTAACGCAGAAAGTGCCTACCAGGAAATTCCCAGGTGGTGGAGAATTACCTTCTAGTAAATCTACACCACGGAAGAGTACCATGGTCTCTTCATACTCTACAGGCACAGCAAGTACATCAGGGTTGCACACGCTACAGATTGGCATTGGTTAATGTAGAGCTCAATTTTACGCTCTCTTACAGTTCTTTTTTTCTGGAAGCAGCTTCAAGTTGTATGAACAAAAACCCTACCCATAAGACTAAGAAATAGACCCTAGGATTTTCAGTTTTTTCTGATGCTGAACCAGATTTGACCAGATCATAACTCCCAGCAGCAGAAGATACCAGCCAAAAGATCAATTGCATCAGATTCACCTATTTATCTGCGTTAAACCACAGCAAAACAGAAATTTGAATTTTATATATATATATAAAAACCCATCCTAAATACAAAGGAAAACCTTCTTAGATATCAGATATGTTTGTTGACAGTGTATCAGAGGCAAAAGATTTTCAAACAAGTTTAGTGAAAAATCTGCTGAGTAGTTCTACAGTCCTGATCTCCACTACTGTTGTCCAAAGCTATTAATTATACAAGAAGTTAATTTAAAAACAGAAGATATAATGCAGCATAGTTCCATGAACTCTTAGTAAATGTAGAGCCCTAGGGCTCAGTGTACTTTCATTTTAAGTAATTGTATTCCACATGTAAATATTAAAGACTTAAATATACTGGGATAAATGAATTTAGGCTTGCTAAAAGGTTTCTATAAATAGCCCCCTATTATGTCACTTCTCCAGACAGCCTGCTTTGTTGACACTTACTGTAAGAACAGAGCATTCCAGTTTCCCTGTAGTGAACATGAAACAGTCACCTAAGGAAAACCTTTCATAATTAGAACAAGGCAGGTACTAAACCTATCCCTTGGCTTATCTATGTATTTGTAGCTAGAGTTCATTAACTCGTCAGCACTGATTCTTTTTCAATAGGAAAGTGAAATGAAAAAATGACGTGCAAATCAATATCAACTGTTAAGTCATGTTCTCATTTAGCACAATGTCAGATATGAAATATTGAGAATTAAAAAGAAACGTTCTGGTAGAAAAACATGCTTAGTATGCCATTTTTTTGGCAAGGGAATTAGTACAATGAATGTAGCTAGTTGTTGTCCCATAATAAAAGTTACAGCACGTTAAAAGTTAAAGAAAATCTTCTAAACTTTATTTTTATTTTCAGGTTGTTTTTTTTTTAAAGAACATTAAACTTAATAAATGTGAGAAGCATTTAAAAACATATAATTCATGCTTATTAGTTGGCATAAAAGCTGTGTAGCACGTCCATATATATCTAGAGAGAGAGATTCACTAAAAGGACTTCCACATAACTCAACAGTACACCACAAGTCCACAGACATATTTTTAAACATACATTTCACATGTGTAAATCACACTATTATCAGAAGGGACTACAAATCAGTCTTCATGTACGTGTGAAATGATAGTAATGGGGTGTCAAAGGCCAGAGGAAATTTCTTGGATAAAAGGTAAAGATCTGATTGTATATCATGATATATATTGAATAGCTTATTACCTTTCTAGAGAGAAACAGTCAACCAGCAAGCTCTACCTGCTAAACTGCAGGCCACACGAAGACCTCCAAGAAGCCACTGCATGCGCCCCCTGAAGTTGAGCTCAGATGTAATCCACCAAGTAGATGCTTTGGAATGGAGTTAAATCAAACAACCAAGCATACAAGACTTAAATTCAAAATTGCTAGGTCTCCACCAGCAAAAGGTAAAAGGTCCCTATTACCCTGTGTCTGAACACCTTGCCTTTAATATAAAGTATCTCCATTTTATACACAGAAATCTGAGGCAGAGAGGTGAAGATTGTCAGTATTATAACACTTTTTCCTTTTGTACAACCTCTGTTTTGTCTAGAAGCTCTTTGGCCAGATGCTATTTTTTACTACATGTATGAACAAGGTCTCAAAAGCCACAATCTTTGTCAGTGCTTCTATACTACTACAGTAAAATGAAGGAGAAATAATGCAAATGCAAAATATTTTTGCTCTGTCCCTTGATTCTCCTAAACACATATCCTTACAACTAGAAACCAGTCTTATCTTCCTATTGTGTAGAGTCAAGATTAATTTCCCTCACCTTCTTTTCTCATTTTGTAGTTTTAAAGACTGAGTCTTAATCAAGTCTCTTATCTAATTCACAATTGTTCTGAAACACATTTTCAATTACTAAAATGATCCTAAATACAGCCTAATGCACAGAGCACCAACTAAAAGAAAAGGCACAATAACTACCAGCAGTGACAAGGAATTGGGAAAGCCATTAAACAAAACCAAAATATTTCTCCCCCCTCCCTAGCCCTCTAACTAGCCCATATTTTTGTACCACTAGAAGATAGAGTAATTATGTCCCTCAAGTAAACCATCTACTTTTATGTTTAGTAGACAAATATTAAAGGAACTCTTTCCCTTTTATACTTCTAATATATTTCCTATATTTTTTTCTCTAATTGAATTAAATATGACATGTTAAAGCAGGAAACATTTCCATTTGGGATACAGATGATTGAACTTTTCTGGCAGATGTTAAATTCATTAAGCATCATAGGACTGAACAGAATCTGCCTTATCGTATTTACACATTTGAGATGTAATTTTAAAGTAATTAGAGTCAATACAGAAAATCTGGGATTAAGAGCCACTGAATAAGTATAAAACTTCTGAGATCCTCTAAAGAGCTACTTGATCAAAAAAACATTAATTTTGCAGGGATTCAGCTGAAGGCACAAACGACATTTAAAATAACTGAAGAATTTTTTTATTCTGTTTCATAGACAAAATATAACTGCCATATTGTGACTGCCCACTAACATTATACACAATTAATATTATAGATATCAACTTGAAGCTAATAGTATCCAATAGAAAAGACTATACCATATGATAATCCCACTAATACATTCAGTTTTCTTGGCAATTAAACATGGAAGCACTAACAATTAACATCAAGGTCACCCTCAAATAAATTTTGATTTGGACACTCTTTATAGCAGATTTATGAGTAGATTCAAAGCTCATTAAAGTCGGTGGAACGACTCCTGTTGACTTAATGGACATTGCATTTGGTGTCCTGCTTTCTATGTTTCCCTATGACAGATTAATTACACGGTTTTGTGAATAATCATGCCTAAAATCAACCCTGTAACTTAAAGCTTCAAGCCTTACCTCATGTATACATGTAACTTTGTCAGCAGTGAGTCTGAATGTTAAAGGTGTGAGCCAAATTCAGAGTCAAATCTTCCCCAACTTTGACTTTTAATCTTTAAACTGAAGTTTTAACATCCCCTCCCCTTACATCCACCTTAATTCCTGATTTGAGGGTCAATATGAAGCATGACAGACTTTTCTGACTTTAATGACCTTATCAGCTTCAGAAGGACGGTTCTTGGGAGCAGGGGAAAGAGAGCAAAGCACACAAGGACAGCACAATACAGTGGCACAGAGAAAATAAAGTTGTCTGCAGATAAAGTCAGAAAGTTACTTAACCTGCCCTGCACAGCTACATAAGCATTTAAGGACACATAGTTTGGACTATCCATAGTTCTTTTGACATAGATGGGAGAAATCTTCCCCCTTCACTAATTCGCATGGCAATAGAATAACGAAAATGGACAGGAAATGGGTGCAAGTTTGCATCATATTAAGTTGATCACACAGAAGAGTTGACAATTTTTCCCTTGACCTGCTACTGAAACAACTTTCCTCTGGTGAAAGCCAAAAGAGGGGTAAACAGATAAAAATTTCTTGGCATCATTGAAACAGAGGGGATAGAACAGCCAGTTGTATCAATTTTAAGATTATGATTTTAACTAAGTAGCAGGAATGTGACTTTGTTAAAAAATTGTCACATATTGTTCCTCTTCTTTATTAAAAAATCCCAACCTATACATATCCCTATATTATGTTTCTCAACACAAAACTACAATGTATGCATTGAAAAGAATGTGTTTTAAAGTCTCTCTTGCAAGATATCCCACACTAATATGTTAGTAATGTTTCTATGGACATAGCTGGAAATTTAATATATGTGAACAGTTCCAATAAACCTCTCAATATGGAGGTTCAGTTTTTGATATAATTACTGACAGTAAATGAATGAGTCTATAGCTGATAAGATGTCTGTTGACTGAGCCAGTACCAAAACAAATAATGAAATCCCCATTTCCTAAATCAGGAATTCAGTCTAAGTGCTTTTATTTCTAGCAGGCAATTAGGCTGCAAAGGGCTGGTAGGATTAATGCATGACAAATCAAATACAGAATACTAGTGTAATAAACATCTTAATCCAAGGCATGAGTTTATAGTTTGCAGCAAGAACAGCAATAAGAACAGAAGATCTAGTCCGAATATTCTTGTCACCCGATGCTGTCACACTGGAGCACAATGACTGAGTACATGGTCCCACCAGGGGTTTTGTCTACCAACATAGTCTTTCAGCAGTCATGAATTTCCTATCAAACAGAGGTGGCTGACTTTTTATTTCATCTTCAGGGAAAAGAAAATGTCACAGGTATTCTTCCTGCATAGAGAAGAAACTGCAAAATGTAGTATTTGTCAGCCAATCAGGAATTTTTAATTTACTGGAATTTTTGTTAGTGAGTTCAACAATACCCAATCAAAATTATACGCCTCATGAGAGCACTCCAGTGCCCTGTTTCATAGGGATTGACATGCTATTTTATCACCACACTGCTGTGCTTATGCATTTTGATGCAGCCTTTTAAAGTATTAACAGTGCAAACATGAACAGGTTTCTTACTAGCATTTCTTTGCTGGGGAGGTCAAAAAAGTCAGGTGATACTAATGTCGGTGCACGTATAAAGTCTTCAGCACCTCCTAGGATAGTCCAGTACTTCACAGGATCATACCCTTGAAATCCCTATATAAAAAATTTCTCTGTTGATATCTGAGAATGAAAGTTAGGTATAGTCTTCCAGATTTTAAAAAACTTGTACTGTCACCTTTCTTACAGATGATTAGAGCCTAAATCTTTATACAACACATGTTCAATGCTGTAAAAAAAAGCTGTCAAAGAGAAAAACAAAAAAACCACAAGCATTCAACATGTTAACATTCAGCATCAAATGGGATCTAGAAGAACTACAAAAAAGAAACTTTTTTTTTATTTTTAATAGTTTGTAGATTATCATCATCAAGTCTGCAAAGTGTATAAATCTTCATCTGATTGATAAGTTTTTCATACTTATTCTAGTAACACTGAAAAGACATTGGGCAAACATCAGGAGGGTATGAAAATGCTCAACTCCATTGCTTCTTATTAGCAGAGTCCTTAAAGCTCCAGAAAATCTTATCATTTATATGTTCATACTCATACGAGATATGAGTAATTTGAAGACAAAGTTCACACACACACACACAAAAAGACCCCAAATTTCCGTTTGTGAATACACCGATCATGTCACAACACAGCTGACAGAGACCACTTAAAATAAAAAAAGAAAACAAACCACCACACACAAACAAAAACCAAACAGTTCATCGATACTGCCTTGATATTAACTGTAGAACAGGGCACTTGGCCACATAAAATATTCAGTAGTTCTCCAGTGTGATTAGTACCATTATAAAGACAAATGTACTTCAAATAAAGTTAAACATTTAACCCATTTCTGATTGATGATGCAAAAAAGGACCTTCTTAAGCAATAGAAGTTACAGTATTGTACTAAGATCATACAATTTAGTCCACAAGAAGGCCAGTACACCAAGAGCTAGATCCAGCTCTCATTTTAAAAGGATTATAGTCTATTCCTTATCTTAAAAAGCTGCGTATACTAGATCCATGATTCATTTTTATCTCAAAACCACAAGGTAATTCTAGAGATAGAAAAGAAATGAAAGACAAAATTATTTCAAGATAATTTCTTGCTGAATTCAAACATGCCAAATGGTTCAACAAGTATTGAACACCATCAACCACAAGGGTGTTTGCTGACTTGCAGGTAAATTAAAGTGTAGCTGTTCATGGTAGTTTGAACAGTTGCTGACTAAATGCCTTTCTGTTGCTAGAACTTGAATGAAACCTGTTACCAGAACAATTACTAAAAATATTTTAACAAATCTATTCCTACTCACCGGGAAACATTGTTTACTGCTATGCACCAAACTACAGTCATAGTGAGGTTGTTAAGAAACTAGAATCTTTCTTTTCCATGGTAATGAAGGACACTGAGGAATTTTAGTGGTAGCAAAAGTATTAGCAGCAGCCAATTACTGTACGTAGCAGGACTACTGGCCAGTTCAAATCGACCTGCTGCCCCTCCACTCTCTTCCTGTGTAATCACCATCCCTAGGTGCCCTCTCAGTAAGAGGGGGAGATACATAAACAACCAGTAAAACTATTTTTTCTAAGATGGATCGACTGCTTAATGCAAAGGTTATTCAGTTTGATTTGGTGGTGAAATAAGAAGTGAGGAGCTGGATGATTAATAACTCCAAGATGACTGTAAATATTAGCAGAGTTGTTTATTATGGAGATACCAAATTATATTAAGCTTTAACTCTGTCATTCTTTTGCTATTTCTTCACCTTGCCAAGTTATTCTAGGTACTTAAGATGCAAAGGAATACTCTTAAAAGCAGCAGAATTGTGATGATCAACAAATAAGGAATTTTAGGTCCAGAAGGAGCCATCTGTCCTTGCAGTGGCAGAATCAATTCTTGGGGGAGGACAATGTAGATTTTTATCCTGTGATGCTCCATTAAATGCTTAAGATGTGTGCTGAGACAGGTGTTACTATAATAACCATAATAAATGTCCCTTCAGGTTTGTGAAAACCAGCATGGAACTATTGGGGCAATCATTAGGGATGATTATCGGTGTCTCTGATGGAGAGAAATGACTAAACTCTTACTCAGGAAATCATCTTTTCACGTGAATAATTTCTCCTATTATGGCTCTCTCTCAAATCCACCCTGTTTCTGGAAGCTGGTGGAAAAGCTTATAGTGGGAAAACACCAGCAATATTTTGTGTCTCTGACAAAAAAAAAGAACCTTGAGTTTAGTTTTGAACACAGCTTAGTTTGATCTCCTCTTGTTCCTTAATAAGTCTGAGGTATCACTGGTGAAACCGGGGCAGCTGCCATATATTGACTGCATCATTCCTGCACGCTGGATGAGAGAGCAACCATGGAAGAAAATCTGTACCGGAAGCCTCACAGGTTCTTCTGGTTTCTGTAACATCTCTTGTTTACTGTGGATTTGAGGACATTAAGGATGTCATTTTTAATATCATATAGAAATCACCATGTCCTTTTCCAAAACCCCTTATTTAAAAATGACTCTGTTCCTATGCTGATGTGAGAAAGTATTATGAAATAAGTATCAACAATAAAGATATCTATGCAAATACTTCTTTTTACCCATATACGTATATAGACATGAACACACACATATTCTTCCTCTGTGTACTTAGTAGTTACACTTTAAGAATCTTACAGGGTGAAAGCCACTTTATAAATGAAAGATATTACATATCCTAAGAGACTTCTACTTATCCTTTATGATCTTGCTTAATGTTCTACTAAATCATGCTTAGCCTGTTGCTTTCCCACTTATATCCTCATTTACTACAATGAAATTTAAATTTAAACCTTTTCCAAATGGTGCCTTTAAATGTTCCTCACACCTCTGGCACAAATTTCCACACAACTCCATCAGTCTCTGGAAATTAACACACAGGATTGGCATTGTTTTCTCTATAGCATCAGAATGCTTTCAGGCTGGACTCAGAACAAAAACAACTTGAAAAATATTGTATGTCAATGCATGATGGTTTATCACTTATCCACAAAATTTAGTGGATTTTTTTTTTTAATGGGTAGAGGAGAGTTAGCATCCAAGATCATAAAAAGAAGCTAATTCAATATGTCTTCACACAACTCATCTACCATTCAAACTCTCATAAAAATGTTTTAGGGGCAAGAGGTAAATAAGTATTTTCTTGGCACTCTGTGCCAGAGTGAATTTTAGTTCAGATAAAACACTTCAGCAATCGTAGAATAATCTCTCTCACTGAGATTTATGGCAGCTTTGCCATTAAGTCTTATGGATGAAGGATAAGACCTAAGTGTGTTTTAAAAGAAACGGAATAAAATTGGTTGCGTTCCAGAACTGCATTTGGTTCTGAACTTCCACTAAGACCTTAAGCTTACACCAGAAGCACACCAAGCAATAGCGAAAATGTCCCATGGATGATACCTGTTACTGCAAGGAGAACTATCTGAGAAGCCTAAATGCAGTTCAGGGCTGAAAGGAATTATAATTTTAGACGTTTTTAATAAAATACATCCATTTAGAATTTTTTTGCCTGTCATTTTTCATTAGTCTGTTAATAATTTGGAATAATTAACAAGGTTTGCATTTGTTTCAAAAATCATCTCATTTCACCTTTGAATCACTGTTAAACATATTCTATACTTGTCTTAGCTCTGCTTGCTACTGAAGAGCACAAAGTCCCTTTTCCTGGATAAATACATCCCTAGTTCACATAAAATCTGAATGTAGATTACTCATAAAGAAAAGCACTGAACATTCACAGAAGCTAACACCTTCTTGTTTCACAGTCAATTATTCATGTTTCCAGTCTATAAGACCATTATTCTCTCCTTAAATAACCAAGTACTTCTCATTTACATGCTGAAGTTGCGCACTGAGGGAACTAGAAGGAAAGCTAGCCCACATGTTTGATCTAAGCATTTATACATACACTGAATAAACTTACAAGACACATTTTGCCCAAAAAAAGGAACGTTAAATTAATGAAAACCACCAGCGGCTCATGTTCTTTATAGTTTACTCTGGTATTCAACACAATATGTAATTGTTGCTATAGCAACTGCCACATCTCTTGGCACCATAATAATTCTCAGATAAATGGATCTTTGTCAGAGCAAACTCCAAAGCCAGTGTACATGAAACCTGCATTTCTTTGGTGGTGGGAATCTGCAGAGTTAAGCTGGAAGTATAAATTCAGTCCAGGCCTGAGGGAAAGCACAAACCTATCAATAGAGGTGAGGCTCTGCTGCAAAAGGGGGAGCGTGGCTATATATGAAAAATCATAACCGCTGTGCACTGCCATGGGACTTGCAGGGTCACTTGGAAACAGTCCACGAAAGAGGTATGGGAGTCACGTCTGAATGGCACTGTCAGACAAAACTCCTGCTTTGAGGGTTTGATCTAAAGTCTGCTGGAATCTGATTATTTCAGCAGGTTCTGGATTAGGCTGAAGGATAAAAGGGGAAAGTAGGTGACTGGAATTTCTATGGAAAACAGCTTATTTCAGTGGTTAAGGAGTTTTCTTATATAAAAGGAGCTCTTTGTTGTTTCCCCAACAGCAAGTGGTCTGCACAGAGGATTTTTATAAAAATATAGCCAAAAAGGCAGCTAAATGATACTACAGAATGACTCATTGATGAGAACAAGCTCTTGCTTTCACTGACATTAATTAAGATGTATTCTGTGAAACCTGCAACACAGCATTGCAGACTTTTAAAAAAAATAAAAAAAAATGCATCCTTTCACTGGTGATTAAAGCAGGAAAAAGCCATTTACCAAAATGCCATCAACACACAGGTATTAAATTCTAAAATCACTTATACCTCAGCTTTTCATGCATGAATTGCAAGTCAATAGGTGTTTGCAGTGTGCTAACGAACAAAAGTAAAAGAAGTAATAACAAGTTAATAATTTAATGCCTAGTAGGAGAATGTTACTACGTTAAGCTTTCTGCCAAACTGAATGCAAAAGTGAGAAGATTAATATTCTTTTGTTTGTTCTTGAAGAAAACCCATCTTTATATGCCTGAAGGACACTTTCATATCCAAAGGCAAAATATCTCCACAGCTTTTCTGAAAGAAATGGTACTCTATATACTGTTTTGACCAGTATAATAACTCATAGGTGTATCGTAGATATTAATGTACCCCTGTGACTTACTCTATTTTGTGCCTTAAAATTAAATGCAAAACATAGTGTTTTATTTATGCAGTGCATTACTTTTTGCAGCAACTGCTATATGCAAAATCTAATAACAAGAAACTCTTCTAGTCTGTTTGTCAATATCTCATATGGGAGTCCATCTTCATACTTTTGCGCAGCTGTTTTCAGCTTATTTAAAATTCTGTTCTAAACTGAAAAAATGCTAATATACATTAATGGGAACGATTGCTTGCTATATCAAAGAGGCTGATTCCAGATCTTATTTTCCAAATAAATTATTGAACTGGCAGATGACTAAACTCAACTATTCACTTCTTTCCGTGAATATTTTTTCTGTGAGAGAATCCTGATTCATAATAAGATTATTGATCCTTTATCATCTGTTCTAAGGCAGAAAGCCACACATGTAGGATTTAAGGCTCTAGGCACTTTTTATCATAATAAAATTTGCAATCCCTATCCTGCAGGACTAAAGGAAAGGGTAAGACACAAACAAGAAATACTAACGTTTAAATCCAAGGAGCTTAGTTTCATTATTTCTGTTTGATACTTTAGGAAACAGAGGCACAAGCGTGAAGCAACTTGCATAAACATATACATCCAGGCAGTGACTTAGTAGGAAACAGAGTTCAGGTCTGCAAAGTGGCTGGGGAAGTTTTCAGCTAGGCTGCCTCTCCTGTCCCCGCTTCAATAAACATAGCAGGGTACTGATGCTGGGAAAAGCAAGGGTTTGACAAAGGGAGAGGAGAAGTAGCGTATCTGACTAGCCCCTAGCTCTTACAAAGTGGACTGGACAGAGTAGCAAGACTAGAGCAACTTCATTTCCTTCAATCTGAACTACTGCTGGAGATGATTTTAAACTTTCTTTGTCTACAACATGCTGTCTCAGGGTGTGCTCCTCCCTCTTATCTCTTCTTTTCTTTCTCCTATTCCTTTTCCATCTAATGCCTGAAAAGTGTCCTGAGGGTCTGACAGTTTCTATTTAATCATCTCCTCCTTCTGTATGGAAGACCATTGAGCACCATACAGTGAAGTTACTACCAGCCTGGAATTTCTGAATATCTGCCTGTCCTCTTATCTGCTTTGGTGCCAGACTCTTGATATCTCGCTTCCTCCCCTCCCCTCTCACCCCCCCACCCCGTGTCTGTGATGCTGTAACAAATAAAAGTTCTAAATAACTCCCTTTACTGCAGAAAAAAAAAAAATGCTGCGTTTTGCCAACACACACAAAAAAAAAAAAAAAGGCAGAAAAAGATTGTTTCCCAAGGTTTTCTTTTAGCTTCCAGCTTATTAAGGGTATATTCATTAAAACCAGGATTAGATTACAGGGTGGAGAAGGAAGTGGCTAAAAAGAAGGACTAGGTAATATTCCAAGAGCCGCTGCGGAAAGATGAACAAAATAAATTATAAAAGCCAGACCTGATATTCGTTAAAGGAGACCAGACCCTGGTAGTCGACATCACGGTTAGATATGAGGGTAAATCAACATCTTTGGTGGATACAGTGGCAGAAAAAGTTAAGAAATATCAACACCTGAAAGACCAAGTTCAGGAACTGACAAATGCAAATATTATTAAATTTATGGGATTTCCATTATGTGCACATGGAAAATGCTATCAAGGCAAATACAAATTATTGAAAGAACTAGGACTCTCCAGTTCCCAACAGGAAAAGTTAGCTTGATGTTTATCGAATCGAGCACTGTTTTCCTCAGTGGACATTGTGCATATGTTCGTTAGTCAAGCACAAACTGTCCTAAGATCTTAATGATTTAATATGTTGTAAATGTGTTATTTAATGACTTGTAAATAAACTGATTCTTCTTCTCTATCTATCTAAGGGCATGAGCAGGACCCCCCTGAAAAAGCCAAGGGTGACAAAAGCTCAGATAAGAGTACAATAGTATCTCAGGATGACAAAGGCTTGTAATCATGATGTCTCATCTATCCTGGCAAAGACAGTAATTACTGGTCTTTACTGAGGTGGACAGGCCACCTATAGGTAGCCTGGAAAAAGAACATGTATAATTTTCTATATGTTCAATAAATAGCCTTGGAGGACACAGTTCAATTCCCAGCTTGCTGTATGTTGCAACTCACAATCCGTTATGAGACTCTACAAAAGATTGGCTATACTTTGTCTTCCACAAAACCAGACTCTGTCAATAAATAAATAAATAAATCCACTAATGTCTGCTCAAATGCAATGAAATTTCCAACTTTCAGTTGTCCTACTATTTCGATAAAACAAAGCAAGGACAAGACATAAGTTAAAAAAAATAATTATTGCCACTCATCAGCTTGGTCAGTTTGTTCCCAACTAGGGTTTGTGAGTGATTTAATTTTCCATTAGGGATCTGAACATTAGCAACTCTATGAATTATTTAGAATTGAACCCAAAGTTCATTTTGGGAATCCTGGGTGAATCAAAACATTTCCATGTCTTTTTTTAATATCACCAAGCACTCAAGTCCTGACTGTGTGAAAGGGTATTAAGCAAACACTGGGCAAAGCAGAGCACAAGCGCAGATGTGCATGCCTCACCAGCACTACATCATGGTGAATGCAAGTGAACTTCACTTCTTTCATTGAGCACTCTGGTCGCCTGAGGGTACAAGTATGTACACACACAGAACTACTAAAAAGGTGTCACGCTGTAATGTTACACCTTCCATAGGCCCATGGCACCTTTTCTGTGCACTTATATTCCACATGCCTCTCAAAAATGACAGTAGCATTTTTGTGAATACTCCCCTCTGTCAAGACAGACAGAAACCAATATATCTAGCCAAAAGCATACGAGGAAAGGGGCACTAACAGCAGGCTGTAGAAAGCAATCTCACTGTAATCTGATGTACAGATTTTTGCTCTCAATAGCATGTATGCATATCTGTAGGTATAGACATTCATGGGTTTTAGGGTATTTTGCAGCAACATCCAGACATCTGGAAAAGCAGCAGTGCCGTACCTGCTCTTCTGTCACTAGAGCCTACAAAAAATTCTGTTATCAGAGAGCAACAGCCAAGTTGGCTGATGATGTTGAGAAACCATCTATCTTCTCAGACTGTAGTCATAGCCACCCTTTGATAGAAAGCTGCAGGTGCTGCAGTTCTAATATGACTCTGGCAGAAGAGTAAGAAAACATGCCCATCGGACTCAAAAAGCAGAGTTAAATAATAAATGGTATTCTAACAGCCACTGACTATACACTATGGCCATGAATTTAGTTTAAGCTAATCACTCAGGACTGATCAGTGAGGCTACCTGGAATCTTGCACCATCTTCAGCAGAAGAGAACCGCATCCCTCCACCACTAAAATACTAAAAGCTTTTCTGTGTGCTCCAGATTTCACCTTTAAATATTTTCAATATTTATCTAAAGTACAGTTGGTAGCAGTCACAAAGTTTTAGGAATTACACTATCTCTTCCCAGGCTCAGACTGCCAGTCAGCACATTAGAGATCATTGTTGTCAGTCATTTCCAAACATGTTCAGAATCTGCAATTAGAAACGTTAACAATAGGATTTCACAGATGTAGGTTACATGCTTTCAGAAAAGAAACGGCAGTTGCTGGCAGTGGGGAAATACTTAAGAACTACTTATCCCCTAATTAAACAAGGTACTGTACTCTAAGTACTGAATGCTAAGCAGTGCTCTAGCATGTGCTCATCTTAACCCTACAGAATTATGCTGAATTACTAAGGCTCCATGTGAGCCTTTCTTAGCCAAGACTCCTTGAACAAACAGATGGAGCAGTTCTGCTGTTTCCATGCTGACGCATTCAGGCTGTAAAAGTACAGGATTAAGTTCAAATTTATCATAAAATCACTTTAGATAGGACACTGTAATCTTTATATCCTTCTCAAGTCTGACAAACAGAAAGACAAGACTGTCTGTGTTGTGTTTGAAATAGGCAAACAATAGCTTAAATGGTTGGTAAAAAACATTGATTTAACAGCTACAGAGTGCTGGCTGAGGCCAGAGTAGGAGAGCCAGCCCCAAAGATCTGTATATTCCCTTGAAGGAGGGGATGATTCTCACTAGACAGATTTCTCAGGACACATTAATGCACCTTGTAATTCCCAATGGCATTGCAGATACCAAAGATCACTATACTAAAAGAGTAATCTTCTAGTTATGAGCTGAATATCAAAATCCATAAAGAAGTCATGAATGCAGGTAGAGATGATGCTATGATATCGCTTTGAGGAGTCACCTACGAGGGAAGACTGGCAAGTGGCAGAATATGCCAGATTTAGACTGGTTTTCTTTCTCTGAAGCAACACAAAGTGGTTGGAACAGAATCCAGGAGTGGGGTCCAAATTAGACTTGGCTTTTGAATGTAGTCTGGTGATAGATTTTCACACTAGGCATTAACTAATATTGCTGGAATATTTTGAGGGGAGACTACCCAGAACCCGAACAGGACATAAAGAGAAAAGGTAACTGACAAAGCTATGTCATAGTCAGTGCAAATACACAACTGTTAATTCCTACTCATGAGACGAGATTTCCCCAAATTGTAGGTTCCATAGAATATCTCCCCTCAAAGACATTGAAGGGGGGCCTCTCTAAGAAAATTTGAATAAAACTTCATATTATGATTCTCAGAAAGTCAGGTCTTCACACAAAAATAATCCCCTGAAGTTTAACTCCAGACCTCCTGTCAGAAATGTCTCAGACTCCTCTGTGGTTTCAGTAACTTCTAACTGGAGAATGAGAATCACCATTTTGAAACTGCTCCCAAGATTTCAAAACCTGGAGCGAAAACAAAATCGTTTGAACACTCTTGCGAATGCACCAGGAGGAGCGTGCCTTGCTAGCTGGAGACAGAAGACAGCCAAGTGCCCAGCTCCTGCAAGTGTAGTTTTCCTACTCTGAATGTGGTAGTGTGTAGTTCTAAATCCACAGCTCCACCATGTGAGAGATTCTCTCAAGTATGACCCTGTTTAAATTTAACTTTGTGAAGAAACAGCATATTTAAATAAAACTAAATTCCATTTAAGTGTTCCAATCAGCTCTCTGCAGTTACACATTCTGGCACTTTCTCTCCCGTTGGCAATCTATATTCATATCATGTGCTGCGTAAAGTGCAGATCAAAACCTTTCCTCAGCCATGAACTTTCAGAAGTGTGTTCAACCCTTCCCCTAAAGCTGTTTTTTTTTTTTTTTTAATGGAAGGCTTAAGTTATACTAAGCCACTGTTGGAAATAATGAGAATGCTGGCAGCTGAAAGTCTAAATGCCAAAATAAGACAACAGAGCAGTCATTTTTATCATGACTTCTTTATACTTCCTTGAAATTATAGGTCTGTAAAGGTACCAGGCTTAATTGTCTAGTAAGCCACTGTCTTGCCTACCTCTCTTCTAAATGCCATGACACAGAAATGAAGGCTATCTCACATTGCCTTTTGTTGTTTTCATGGGTGTGAAGTAAACAATTCGATCAATTTGTGAAGCACTTTTTCCCCATAGTATGAGGTTAGTATTATAAGGAAATTCAGAAGTGGAAAAGGACGGACACAGCATTCAGTGGACAGAGTGGAACAAAAAGCACTAGAGCATAGAGACAAACAAAATGTAAATATGTGTTGCTATTTGTGTGAAGATGTTTATGTAGTTTAACACATAACAGTATCGGATAAGCAGACCTGTATGAAAATTTAAATCCCACAGCATGGAATTCACTCCCATGTTCTTAGACCTGGAGCAGATGTGAGGGTTCTGTAAATTCTAAATTACAGGTTTAGACTATGATTTTCCATTTTCGGTTATTGCCAAACTCTGGTTATCCAGCACAATGCACACCAGAAGAACCAGCCTATTTCGATATTCGGGCTCTTTCATTTGCATAAATTCTTTATGAGTGTTTAGCATTTACACTGAAGATGTGATATACCATTCAAAACCTGGAAAATTTGTATTTTAAGTAAAACTAAGTGCTAAAACATTACAGCAATATCTGGATTAAAGACTGATTTTGATTCCTCTAACAGATTAAAACTGCTTAGAGTCCTAGATGGCATATGTAAATGTCTATCGGCATCTCCGCGGCACTTTCTTCTAGTGCTTTGTATTCATCTTACCTTTAATGCACCACGTTTTTCATTCGCTCCAACAATCAAAATTTCTGCCATATCCTCAGCATGCTCAGACCGCGCGTGGACAAACAAGGCTCTGCCAGCTTCTGATATATTCTTTAGTGCAACTAAAGACCCGTTGCGTTCCACCTTAAAGTCTGGGTTAGAAACTTCGAAGTTCAATTTGTTATTCCCCTTGCAGTCATCAAATTCCACTGGGTGGGGAAAAAAAAAGAAAAAAGAAAACATACAATGATAAGTATCCACTTTGGAACATGGACTTTAAACATGTTATTGGCTTGTCTACAGATCTCAGGAAGAAATATCTCCCGATCTAAAGGGAAAACTTTGAAAGAAGCTGTGTATTTGTGCGACTATAATTCATAGACAAAGCTTACAAATACGCATTTTCAGAAGGATGAAGAGATTTTGATTAACTAGGGAGGTAGGAGATAAACACAACACTTTGGACATAAACATTCTATGATCACTCAAATCAAATGCACAAAAGGCACACCTAGTTCTACAAATTGGGCAGTAGCAGTAGAGACCTTGTTATCCTCCTCCTTGTAACCTGGGATCTCTAAAGGCTCTTCTGCTGGCAAAGTGGTTTGAGATATCCTGTAAATCTTTATGCTTGGGATTGGTTGTTTAGAGAATATCCAACTTTGTCTACTGCAAAAGCGTTACATAACAGAAAAATCAAACTATAACATTTCTTACTAACTACCAGGATGATGAAATAACACGTAAGTCGCACTATCAGTATAGCTGAGGATTATGAGAACTTTTAATTAAACAACAGCTGTCAATAATCCTGTTTCACTCTACGTGGAAGATCATCTCTGCGGCTCCTTCCTCCCCACACTTTTCCCCTGCTCCAGCCTGAGTCCCCTCCACAGGCTGCAGCTTCCTTCAGGACACACCTGCCTGCTCCTGTGTGGGGTCCTGCAGAGGCTGCACGGAATCCCTGCTCCAGCGCCTGGAGCCCTTCCTCTTCCTCCTCTTCCTCTTCCTCCTCCTCCTCCTCCTCCTCCTCTTCCTCCTCCTCCTCCTCCTCCTCCTCCTCCTCTTCTTCTTCCTCCTCCTCCTCCTCCTCCTCCTCCTCTTCCTCCTCCAGGGTTCACACTCCTCTCTCTCCCACTTTTTCCCCTCACTCCCAGGCAGTGTTTGCCCCTTTCTTAAACACGCTTCCACAGAGGCACCCCTAGCGTCGCTGAGGGGCTCAGCTGTGCCCTGGGGTGGGGCAGCTGCGGAACCGCCCGGAACCGCCCAGAACCGGCTGGAACCGCCCGGAACCGGCTCTGCCCAGCACGGGGCAGCCCGGCCTCTCCTCACAGAGACCCCGCAGCCCCCGCGCACCGACAAAGGCATTTGCAGCCAGAGGTGAGATTTTAAAAGAACAAAGTTGTGATCCTGTGAATTTGTGCCCGGCTACCCTCTTGCTGAGAAGAGTCCAAACTCTATAGTCACCACAGTCTCTTGCATAAAAATTATGCCAGCACCTGAAGGATCTGCTTCTGCACAAGTTTTAGGCTTGCTTATGTATTTTTAACTAAAAGCCGCTCCCATTTCCACTGCTTTACTTGAGGGCAAAGGAACCATCCTTGGATTCACAGTGGGATAACAAACCAGAATTTCATCAGCTCATTTGCCATTTCATTGAATTTTGCTGAAAGCAAGAAGGATTATAAATAAAAAAGAAACAAAAAGCTCTTTCCCCTCAGATACTCCAATCCCTCCAGACAAACCTATCTTGGTCTGTCATGTTGCAGACCCCTGCTTGCATAGCCTTACACTGCAGTAGAAGGGGGGGGGGGGGGGGGGGGCGGGGACGGACCACAGAATTTGGGAGCAGTAGCAGTTCAAAATAATTTCACAGTGCTCAGACTGTACTCATGTCCACACTGCTCTCCAAGGCTGGGAACCGCTTGCGGAAAGGGTCTTGTGCTGATGGTAGGATTTTGATGGAAGGCTCTCTGTTAGCAAGGCTTCCCTGGCATAAAACCACTTGTTGCAATTTATGTTGGTGATATGACAGGCATTTTAACAGATTCACTGCAATCTCCTAAAGCTATCAACCCACAAAAAAGACAAAATTTTCCTGTCACCACAAATGTGGGAAGTTGAAATTCTCGATACTAATCACTGTATAGACGGCAGCCTTTATGAATTATGAGTAGATTCTCTTTTAACTTGTTCTTTTCCTCCCTCTAAAAAAAAAACAACCAAAAAACAAACAAAGAAAAAACAAACAAACAAAAAAAAAAAACCCAAAAAAACAGTAAAAAAACAACCAAAAAACAAACAAAGAAAAAACAAACAAACAAAAAAAAAAAACCCAAAAAAACAGTGAAACAGGGTCTTAGGAAGGCACCTTGTTATATTGAATAAATATGTGCTTCTCACAGTCAGAAACTGCTGGTGATCTACTGTCTATGAATAGTTTACAACTGGAAAAATTCGGTATCACTCTCTGAGAAATTATGTCAGGAGTAAAAAGTAAAAAAAAAAAAAGAAAAGCCTAACAAAACTATGATAAAGTAATCACTTAAAAACAAATGCCATAGTTCAGAGCTATAGCATCACCCAGCCAAACACTACAGGTCACATTCCAAAAGAGGCCACACTTTGTTGTGCTTCAAAAAGAGGACAAAAACTCTCTGGGAGAACACTTCTCCCACCTTGCTGCTCAGCATTCACAAACCTCCTGCATTGCTGCCATCTGCATGAATTGCAGAAATTGAAAGACCACATGCAGATTCAAAACATCAGTAAATCAGGGGAATTACTTGGATCTATATTCTATATTCCCTTGGAGTTATGAATTTGACACTTTTAGACCTTTTATATTTTGCTCATCTATTGACCTTGCTTTATGAAACCCTGAAACTTTTCCAAGAAGGGCAGAAGCAGAGCTGTTTGAAAGTGGAAACTGTTTTCTTACCATATCTCATCCAAAAGCACTGATGCTTTCAATTCCCAATTCTACCACAGAAACAAGAGTATTTGACGAGGTTAATAGCAAGGAGAGGGAAAGAAAATGAAAAGGCTCTGAGAAGTAGTGATATGTAGGAGAGAAATTAGAAGTGGGTGGAAGGAGATGAAGTGATCATAAGGATAGAGAACATTGAATATTATTCGGACCAAGGGCCAACAGAGATGAAACTGAAGCCAATTGTTAAGAGAGTTGAAGAGAACTGTAGCCTTAGATAAAATCCCTACCCTGAAGTTAAGGGCAAATGTGAACTTTATCAGAACAATGATGTCTCCTGGACTGGGATGACCACGGAACGGCACATGAGATTGCATTGCATTCCCAGTCATTGTCTCAATGCCCCTCACTGGGAATGTTTGCTTCCTCAAACTCACATGGCTTCTGGGGAAAAGCCAATGCAGATACCCAAAATTTACACTACTTGAGCTGCCTGTACCAGGCTCTGGTAGCAGCTATATAGCCTAAGGAGCTGGTCCTGGCACTGACCACACTTTTCTGCCCTGCCAGGCACTCAGGAGAGATCTGAGGGATTTCAAGCTTCATCAGCTTACTCAGATTTCCCACCTGTGGCACTACATCCATCTCTGAAACAAACCTACACATTGCTGATGCTCTAAAAAACCATGGCCCATTAAATATAGGGCAAACAGGATTTTTAGTTCTTATTCTCTAGTGAAGAGAACTTGCTTTGTACACAACACCTCTGTACAAATCTCTATGTAAAAACTACAAGGAGTGATTAATTAATTACTCCTCATATCCTCCAAATACTAACCAGTGTAACAAAAAACTAGTCAGGGTTTTGTGGGTGTCAGTTGTGGGAAGGTTCAGACAGATATTGAAGAAAGCTTTCCAGCTAACCATTAAAAGAGGGTGCTGAGGACATGCTGAATACCTACCATTGCAGGGTTTTAAGATGAGGTTAATCAAATACCAGCTTACTCCAAAATTGCTCAAGACCAGTCTCAGTACCTGATCCTTCTTCAAACCAAGAAGATGGACTAGGTGGCACCTTAAAGTCTTTTCCACACTTAAAAGTTTTAGATTCAATTAATTTCCCTGTCCTTTCAGGTGAACGTTAGGCCTATATGTGTGGGGTTCATTCGAGAAAAGAAGAATTACAAATATGCAGTGAACTAAAAACTGTGTCTTACTACACAGCTATTCATGGACCTGAGTCCTGGACACTCAACTCTCTGCCAAGACTGAAGGAATTCTGAGCACAAGATGAACAAGCACACACAAGAAAACAGAAAACAGCTCAGACTGTTCCACTGAGAAGCCATCTACATGATTAAAAGTGCCAGGTTTCAAGAAGAAGGTATGGATGAATCTTTTCAGAAATAAAACATGTCATTACACAGAGTTCTTCCAATAAGATCTTTTCAGATTAGTATTTAAACAATCCCCAGATACCAAAAAAATAAAAGTAGTTACCAAGATCTATGTCAGTTGGATGGATAGTGCATGCTCTAAGGAGTTTGCCAAGGTTCATGAAGAAGAGACCAAACCACTGGCAGTCTGCCTGAAATGAAGAGGTAGTCTTCCAATATATAACACTTTGCTGCTTGGCAACCATGATGACGTATGTTCCTTATGATGTATGATGATGTTTATGATGTTTGCCACAGAGATGAGGTGTGAGGAATGCCATGAGATGGATAACTGACATTATTCATACTAGCATTATAACAGATTGGATGAATGGCAGCCTGATGGGAGTGGCCACACACACTAAAACCTCCCATGTCCTCCTGCACACTCACTTTTTGTTAGAGCTTAAGGAGTTTAACTAAATTGTAAGCTCTTCAGAGCAGGGAGTACTTGTTCACTCCGTGTCTGTACAGCACTTGCAACAAAATGATTCATGTTTGGTGCCCGAGGTGCTACAGAAGTGCAAAAAATTAGTAACAGTAACTCTTCAGCTATAGCCCTAAACTAAAGTTTTGGTAATGTTACACCAGACATGACTAGTGATTGTGTCTCGTTGTCAAGAACTCAATGGGCAATTAAAACAATGACATATTATTTATTTACAGGAAGGCAGAGTTCTTCATTTATTGATTCATATATGACTCTTCATGTTCCTAGTCATGCTCCAGCTGCCAAATGAACATCTTTATTGTGCTTAATATGCCATATGGTATGAGACAGGCTCCAAAACTCTGTGCAAGCAAAATGAAAATATTGCCAAGGATCTCCCAATGAGAAACACCGTGCATGTCACTCATCACCCTCTGTTCATTTCTCAGCCTCCTATATTAAACTTTTATGCCTTTCTGTAAGAAAGCTCATTCACCTGTGAATTGTACAGAATATTTTTGTCCAACAAACAATATTCATTATTAGTAATACCTGCATGCATCCCAAGGCTTTAATCACTGACTTGGAGCTTATTGTCATCAAAGGACCTGTCGGAAAAAGGATTCTTGTGCAAGACCTCAAGTCCATTACTGTAACAATGAGAAACTGAAGTTGTGATTGGAAATATTACCCTTTATAGTTCTCAGCAAGAAATCTCAAGTTTCTAGGATTCGTCATTTCAGTGCATTCCATTCTCACTGTTATGATATGCCACATATGTGAGGTTTCTACACAACTGTGATATTTATGATAATGAACCACAGATGTTTTAAAGAATACCATTTTAAAACATTGAAAGGTTAGCAGTTGGATTTCTTGTAAACTATATAAAAAGAAAACAAGCTGAAATAGATTCCTTATATTCAAACCATATATTAGGCTGATATATTCCTCTATTAAAGTAATTTTTTTCTGAGTTTAATTCTCAGAAGTTTAATCTGTTTTGAACAGAAATACAGAATCCATAATTTTCTCTCTGAAGAAATCTCTACAGAGGTATATTCTGAATAAATAAATATACATATTTATCTATAAACAGACAAAACCTTACTCTGTATGTTTCTATGTGTAGGTATCCATATTTTTTGTTAGCTAGTAACAAAATGGCTCCTCAGCGAGGAAACTTCACATTTAAAATACACACCAAACACACACACACAGAGACTTAATTACTCTATTAATGAAGGCCAGGATCCTTCTTGTAAATACAACCTAGCCTTGTTCAAATCAGTAGGAATCACAGCATCAAGTGAATATTATCCCGTGTACTTTTTCTTATCCTTTTTAAGAAGTAACTTTAGATCATATTGAAACCACAAGTCAGAAGCTGTACCTGCAAGAGGTCTAGAGCTGCAAGAAAAGTACGTTCCAGCTGCACAAAGGCACCTTAACTTTCCAGCCCAGCAGGGATCCCTCAAGATCTGCTAAAAAGTCCCCCCTGCTCAAAGGTATTAGCAAAATACAGAGGTTAGGCAGAAACTGGCAAAGCTGAGCTTCATTAACTACAAAGAGAGAAAAGTGATGGTTGAAGCAAAGAGAAATGCTTCTGAGTGCTGTTGTTGTATATAGTAAATCATAGAGTACCATGACCTAGCAAAACTCTTGTTAGCAATAAACATTGATGCTGAGTGAAAACAGCAGGCAAGTAACTAAGGAGATAGTAAGAGGCCACCACGTGACAGCATTTGTCACACTGTTGAATGCCTGACTGGTACACGGTGTCACACAGCAGCCCAACACAAACTAATAGAAATGCAAAGTGTTATGAGTCTTCAAGAGATGAATGATCCTGTCAATATGGAGAGGATGAAATCTACCTGGAACCAACACATCTGGACAACCTAAATCCATCCAAGAACAAAAGAGGAAAATGTTACAACAGCTAATGACAAAGGCAGCTGAGAAACAAAAGAAATCCTGCTTTTCAAGCCAACAATATTGCCAATTAGGAGAAACAGCTTCTCTCCCTTCCTTTGAGATGCCTTCAAAATCATCTCTGGAACATGGGTTCTGGCAGGGAGCCCACAGCGTGTTTATTTCTGCTATTTTTCTGCAAGAGTACCTGAGCAGCAGAAGGGAAAAGAATAGAAAGAGAACAATGCTGCCCCATGATGCTTCTGGGGGCAGACTAAAGTCCAGACAAGACACTGTCAACAGTTAGGTCAGACAGGTTGTTCCTTAAGAAATGAGGTTATCATTATTTCATATCTAAAAGTGCTCTAGAAATAATGGATTTGGGGCTTAGAAAAGCTACAAGCATGACTAATATTTATTTACACAAAAAAAATCTTATTGAACATTTAAGAAAATTAACAAAATTAATCTTATGAAAAATCTTTTTTGAAGTTTTTTTTTTTCAACAGTTTAATGCTAAATTCAAGCTCTGCAGCAGAATTGCTACAGATTTTTTTTTTTCTTAAATCCAACAAGCAATCATAGGTTATTATCTCCCATTGCATGCTTATGATTCTCTTGTATCTATATAATTGCTTTATGTGCCCCAGAAGTAAATTATAATGATGACTCATTTAGCATCCAGGCAGTCAAAAACTGAGGAAACATGAGCAACTGTACAATGTTCATCAAACTATAACAAGAATTGCTTAATACAAACAAATACACATCTATATTCAACTTCTTTAGAAGAATAAGTACTAAACAACAGACTTCAACCTTGCACACACTTACAACATCTACAAAACCAAAATTATTATCTAAACTATCAAACATCTCCATGAAATTTGTGTGTGATGACCAGATTTGTGCATAGGCCTGTTAAAATGCAAAAATGAGGCCAACAGTTCACCCAGCAGGCACAGGGGTGTATGTATTTGCCCATCAGAGAATACCCTTTCCACAGTATAAATGGTACCTATTAATAGTCACAATTCTTTCCTGTGCTGTCAAAAAGCATAGCAAGAATATATCACAGACAGGAGATAAGCTTCCCATAGATCAAGACAGACAAGGGATTTCACCCAGAAAACCAGCTGCAGCCAATAAAAGGTGCAAAATTTTCACTGTTGGTCTCTCTCCTGCATTACCTGTCTACCACCAACAGTCCTAGCAGAGCTGGAAAAATTGCTAACAATTTGAAACTCTGTAGTGCTGTTTACCTGAGCTACAAGTGATACTAGACTTAAGGCTCCCTCTGCCTTTGTGTAACAGGTATGATGTGTGATTCCAAAATGAGTGACTCCCTCCCCACTGAAGACCCACATTAGTGATGCTCTGCTCTGTCTCTCTCCTTGCTTTCTGCTATACCCAACACTATACTCTGGCATCTTTTCACATCTCGCCAAGCTCTCTGCCTCTCCTCTCCTAGCACATCACAACATCACTTGGCTAGATATGAGTATGGCATCAAGTACCCTGGGCTAGAGCTGAACAATCCTGCCCTAAAACCAGAAGCATCACAACTTGTATCAGCCCAGCACTGAAGCAGAATGTATTAGCCCTGCAGCACTGGGGCTGCTCTTTGGGATTCCAGCAAATATTTTCACAGAGCACAGAGTACTATGTGAGCAAAATAGCTCCGTCAGCACCAAACTCAAGGATTCCTACTTTTTTCAGCACAGATATGTTATTGCTTCTTCTTTCCTTTCTCCTAGAAAAAAGATCCCTCCATGGCATCTCATGTTATTCAGCAAATTTATTCTACCAACAGGACTCCATCAGCAGTCTCTGCCTGCTTGAAATTACGGGGAAATACAAACACTACAATCAAAACAAGGCATTCTCTCCTCCCCCCAGCAGAATTCACCAGCTCACATGATACTTTCATTCATCCTCTTGCTGCCTGTTGTTTCATTTAGGGCAAAAATCTAATCAAGTGGAAGGAGTTGTAATGAGTTGTTCTCAGCTGGAAGTTATCTTGACTTATTCATGACAATGTAAACACATTATTGACTGATATCCTGGGTCAGTGGCTGCATTATAAGGCACGGTAATATTATAGCTTCTGCTCTAAGCCCTAGAGAAAAATTACTATTTCAAGAAAAAAATACGTCAGTGAGTGTGTCTGAAGAGAAATATAAAAATCAAATTTTAGATGTTATATCACAGTCATTGATCTCTGAGCACAACACATAGTTCAGTTTAAATGGAGCTGTTGTCTCTTTGTAAAGGCAGAGGACACTTAAACCAGTAATACATTTGTAGAGCTACAGTCTCAAAGGAACTGTCACATCTGTGCAGGAATATGACATTTCACTATTAACACTGCATTGATTCTGAACAGTCCAGATGACCTCAAACCCAGAAGAAATGTGTAGAAAAGACTCTTTTTAACTTTGTTGGTTTCAACGAAAGTGTTTCCCATTGCAATGCAAATGATCGATATTATTCCATTTCAGCAGATTTACATAAGATTTTGCTAAGAACCCCAGGACAACATCAGATGAAATTAACTTTAGATTCTTACAAAATCTTTACTGGCTGAGTCTGAGACACAAGCAGACAGAATCAAAGACATTCAAATGTATTCAATATGTTGTGGCTCTGCAAATTACTGTGAGTTTGTCAATATGAAATTAATTGTATCCTATAGTGGAGGAAGACGAGACAGAAGTCTGAGTTTGTACAAGAAGTCCCAGTGGGATACAAAGGATAATTTCCTTCGAATGCTGGCTGAATAAAGCATCAAGAGGCACTACTGACCATGAATTTCTTGGCTTCTGCACAAGCACACGTCTGATTTTTGAGCAGTCACCCTAAGTGCTACCCAAACCAAATTTCTTGATATATGAAATTTATTGAAAACTAATCATTTGAGGTTGTTTTCAGCAGAAGAAACAGTGTCCCAGGAGATTTAACTATTGTAAATAAATTGCTGCCAGCAGATGTCAAAAAGTAACAACAAGCAATCACTCACAGGAAATAACTACAATGCAACCAGCACAGAAAGGACCTTATTTATGCCAGTATGTTTTCAAAATGTCTCCAAAGCCACAAATTTATTTAGTAAGGGTTTTCAGTTTTCAGTTAGCTAGACAATTAGCCACAGGTCATGGGGATTTTTTCCCTCAAGTTCACAATTAAAACTGTTTGTCTTCAAGGTCGGTTTGTTATAATTACAGTGATCTGTCATTTCTTAATGTGATCTGTCATAACTTCCTGTTTCCTTTTTTCAGTTCTTTTCTTTCTTAATGGCATGAACTTCTATCAATCCTCAACTAAGACCAGTTTTCTATGAGTCTTAATTTAATTGAAATTTTGATATACTATTAGATGAACATAAGATTCACTAAACTATGCATCCATTTATGTTTGCATGAAGTTTGGGCCATTAGTAAGAAAGCTTACTAAATGACAGAAATTAAATACTGCGCCTCACTGGAGGAATGGAAGCTTTGTCCACTCTGTCAGGGGGAAGTACAAATAAATCTGTGATTTGAGGGTGGAAGAAGAAATTACTGTTGTAAAACAATATGTTTTGTCCTATACCAAATCCATGGCAGCCACTCACACCCTTATACACTTGTTTTTTTCGGAGATGGGAGAAAAAAATATTGCTTGATATATCTCTCTTGCTCTAGCAGTACATTGAGACAAGAAGTCAAAGTGCAGGAGCTTTTCATTAAATAAGCTATCAATACAAAGTCCTTTTTACACATTACCCACAGATAGTGGGCAGAGGCAATATTGCCTCCATCGACTCAATCTTGGGTCTTGGTTTCACCTTCTGTGTGAAATTACAAGTAATCTGGAATTCAACAGTGAGTTGCATAGACTGCTTCCTAGGCTCAGCACTCTTGTAAGAAGCAAAACTATTGGTCAGTACGTACTAGGAAATCTTAAAAAAAACCCCAAACACATGGACATTACATACAGCTGCCCTTCTTCTGGAATCATAATCATTGTAAAAGCCTTTCTTGATGTACAATAATGTTTTCTTCAAAGGCATCCCCAGGAATAAAGCTTTCAGCTTGTGCCATGTGCAACTAATTTCCAAATAGCACTCAGTGGTAGGAGTTTGTTTCAGAAATAGAGAATGACGCATCATTTGCAATACATAAAAGGAAATGAGAGTGACTAATAAATCCACTCTGTAATATTTTCCTTTCAAAATGGATACTGTAGGTTGCCGGCCTATTTTCCCAGCTGCTGAATGAGTAATGCCATGCCTGAAGATCTGCTCAAACCATTTTTTCAGTGGATTGTTCAACTTTCCTAAAAAAATGAAACAGTTCCTCCTGTTTCCAGGGGAAATCTTTTGCCTTCTCATGTTCTCCATCAATGAACCTGACAGAGAAAAAACAATTTCTCTTAGTGCTTTTTACCAAGTTCTCTCAAGTGAGTTCCTTCAACCTTTTTTTAAGAATAACCAGTAGAAAGGTGATTTTTTCAGATGCACCCAATAAATGCGCCAATAACAGACCTACACTCCTTTTCAGTCCTCAGTCTAAAAATTGGGTTATTAAAATACAGCCCTTGGACACAGTTTATGAATACCTTTTCAGAATGCTTTCAAATATCTAAATTGCATTTAAATTTGCAAAATTAGTTGGTAGTTAAACTTTTGTTTTACTGAAGTATCAAGCCAATTCCAACACACAGATCATTCTACAAACCATGGAAAATCAACTGCTTAATTGAAGCCTGTTAAAGTACAAAACTTCTGAGATGAAGAAAGCCACCTCTCAAAACTCCTGGATTTTAAACTTGCTCAACTTATTGTCATCTCTTTCAAATGATATCAGCACTTGACTAACAGTCACAGAACCAAATAACCTTGGTTTAAATTTTGACTCTCACACTAAGATCAGAGAAGTAGCACTGCTGAGAACAATGTAATTAAAATTGCACCATGTAATCTTGCTCTGCACAGTCATTCCCAGAACAGTTTCTATTCACATCAAACACAGGCTTTTATACTTTAAAGAAAGACAAGCTTTGGCATCTTCCACAAAAGAACTGACCTGGGGGAAAGTATATTCTGTCAGTCAGGATCATTTATAAGCAACCTGAAATTTGTTTACATCGATAAACCAAGGAAAGAACACCAGGCTACTGAAGTTTCTGCCTTTTTTTTAATAACTAAGAAACAATGAAGAAAAACAAACAAACAAACAAAAAACCCCAAAACAAACAGGTAACGTACAGCTCAGTAGTGATTATTTGATAAACCAGGTGACACTGCTGTTCATGTTTGCCACTTAAATGGGTGGCATTGCAACCCATGCTCATATTTAAACAAGTAGCACTGCATACGAAGCAAATGACAACAAAAAAGTTGTGTCAATTAACACAATCTACATTTCAAATATACATTATGGTTGGTAGCGCCATTTGGCTGCTTGCTGGTTTCCGCAGGTGGATATCTGCTTTCATTTAGTGCCGTGTACATAATGCTACCAACTTAGGGTTTGTATCAGTGCAACCACAGCTCAGGCTGAGATCAGCACAGTGTTTGATTCCAAGCCTTTTTGTCAGCTTCAGGAATATGGATCAGGCCGATAACTGCCAGTTTCTGCAGAAAGCTGTGACCAATGAATAGAATTTTTCCTTGTATTAAACTCCATAGTCAACAAAAGGGTGCAGTGAAAATCTGTCTGAACCAACATCCCCAATGCGAACACCCACAACGGGGACTGTTTGCAGAAAAAAGCATTACAGGAAAAAGGAAAACAGAACATCTCTAGTGTTGAGATTAAGGACACCAGAATACCCTAGTGAATAATATTTCTCTGAAGTAACACACTTTTATATTATTTCTTATATTTCTTATTAGCATCATTTATTTTCTTATGGTGATCCCATTGGAGACAGATCAGACAAGATGCTGGCCTACCAACATAGTAATTACAATACTGACTTGGTAATCAATATGTAACTAAAATGTTATTACAAAGTACTCTCTTAGATTTAATAAATTACAGTTATTCCTAAAACTACAGGAATTCTATGCACCATCATAGTTGCCAACATGACAAAATTTGCTGGTCATTCAGTGGCAGATCTACATCCACTCATTTAATTTATTTTTTAAAGTCTAATATTTACTTTCATTTCTCCAAGTCAAATAAATGAAAAAAGCATGATTTCTCATCTTCATTTCTCTTTCCTTAGCCTTGCTATAGGCACCATTGATTGGAAATGCTCTGATGACTGTACTGAGGAATAGCGATACAGATTTCCTACACTATCACCTGACTCTGCAGTATTAGAATGCAGAAACAGCGTATCTGGTCGAATAACCGTCTCTTTTCTTTCACGTTAGAATAACCGTGATGATTACAATGCTTATGAAATTTAAAGAGATAAGATAATAATGGGTCAATCTTTACTTTGCTTCTGGTTATAAACCCATTTAAAAACAAAACACCCAAAAAACACACCCCACTAAATCTGTGCATTTTTCCAGCTCATGTCCCCTTCCAAAGCATTACTCTCTTGTGACAAATAAAGCACCATCCTTCTGTACACTGATATACCTCATTTGTGTTGCACTTTGCTAATAGCTACAATCATGACAAATTGAGAATTCATTTGGTAAATGCGATTTGCCAAAAGTTTTCAAGTGACAAAACGTTATATATTTATATGCATGGCTGCTTAGCAACTTCATAGTAGTTCTATCCAGGAATTGAGATGTAAATAAAGAATTATGCTATATCAGAAAGTACATATGGGACATTTATAGACTTAGGAACAGAAAGGTTATCAGAATTCATCACCTAGCAACAAATATAATATCATCAGCTCCCCTGTCTAGCAAGCATCTAGCAAGAAAGATATTATAAACTCCACTGACTAGTGAGTTAACTTAGTAGTTTGAAGTTTAAATGAAATCTACAGCTAATTAAACTTAGCTCAGTGCTTCTGTAGGCTGTATGTTTGCATTTTAGCACATGCTTTATTCTGGAATAAACAGTTGCCATTCACTCATCAACAGATGGGTCACATTCAAAAGCTGACAGATTCTGAGGAAATGAGAATACCGAAATGCCATACACTTTCTTACGGTTCCAAAGAAAACGAGAATGGTTACATAATGCGTGTAAATACAACGCACAGAAACAATTCTGAGAACATGCTGAGAGCCCTGCAGACTCCGAGAATACGATCAAACTGTAGCGTCAACATGGTTTCCACAATGCAACTTTGGTGATGATTCCAGTACAAAAGATTGGTTTTACAACTCCACACTTGTCTTAAACATTTCAAAGTGACGGATGTAATTATTCAATAGAATCATTTAACAATAGACTAGAACTTGCATCAATGAATATTAACTACAAATAAAATTAGTTTTCAAGTACTAAAGGCTTTGTGTATTGAGCCTGCTAGACAACTTTCATTCCCTCCCCTTCTCTCTCCCCTCACTGTTTTGCATAAATACTCTATTATTATAAACTCCTGCTCTCTTGAAACTGATGAGACGTATTATTGTATAGGCAATGCCTGCTATTGTATTTCAATGCAGAGTGATATAGGTGCAGTGTTACCATCATACTTCAAAGTTGTTCATCTCATATTATTTTAGGAATGCAAATCCTTAATCATCGCTTCTGAGACCTTTGTTTTGAAACCTCTTTATTAAAATTTCCTTGCAAAGCTGAAGGCTAAACAAAACCAGATTTCATTACAACTCTGACAGATGTCCATTAATGTTTTGAAGTTCTGCCAGAGACAAGTCTAGAATGAGTACATTCTTCACCATGGAAGCTTTCACAGACAACGAAATTACAGACAGAGAGCTGGATCCTGAACTGGCATAAACAACACAGACCTACTGTTCATTTCCGACACACAGAACGGTTATCTCAGATGTGTCTCAATCCCAACATATGAGAACATTTCCTTGAAGGAGGAATCAGAGCCCAGCAGCCTTGTCTCAGTGAAATTTGGTTACCTGGCCAATCATGACAAGCAATCAAGAAATAAAACATAGACTCTGTACATTCACCCACATCTTTTCCTGTCTTTGCAGACCAAGCCTTTATACTGTTTGTGTACTTGGTCTCTAGGCTACTCCGCATGGCTCACATCTTGACAGCACGTGACTGAACGAGCACCAAAGATGAACGTGCTCAGTTCTTCAAGGAAGTGTTTCTCTTACAGTGATTTACAAATTACATTCCTGCCTTCCATCAGCTCTTCTGCTGACACTATCTTCCCATAGAAGGCTCCTATACAGTAACTGACAAATTATACTGCTCAACTTAGTTACCTTTCCAGAGTTGTTTCCCAATTCTACATTCCTCCTCCAGCTTTCCAAAACACCGGAAGAGTAAACATTATTTTACTATTGCATTCACTTGCTGTTTCAGAAGGAGGGTCTGCATTTCTATCTCTTTTTTCTTGAAAGTATCTAGAATACTTTCCTTTATAGTTGTGGAAAATAAACCAACTTTTATTTCAACTTAACACGTTGGGAGTTCCAGGTTCTGTAACTGTAAATTGCTTATTTGAGATCACACAACCAGTCAGTTCCAGAGCCAGTGCAGGAACTCAGACTGGCTATCTCCACTGCAGGGACCTGTCAACTGGCCACAGGTCTGTAGGGCTCTACTCATGTAGAATGGTCTGAATCAGAACACTATGTGAAGATGCACATGCCCCAGAAGAGCCGCAGGCATTTAGACACAAGCATCAATGCTTGCTTGGAAAGAAATCCAGAACTGTAAGGATAGTTGATCAGCACTTGTGAAATAGGCTCAGAAAGTTAACTATGACCTGAAAGCACCATTTGACAACAGACAGTTACAAAGACTGTCACTCTCAGAAACAACAAAGATTTGTAGTCAGAGGCATGTTAAATTTATTTTGTTGTCTCATTGTACAGAAGTTGTCAGTTTATTTGCACTGGAATGGGTTTTGGCTACAGTATTGAAAATTCATTTATTCAAAATGCGTACTATGACATAGAGAAATCAGGCACAGCCACAGAAACTACCTGAGAAAGTTCACCTCAAGGGCAAGCACATACATAAAGTGTTGCAAATGTTAGACAGGGATGCTCAAATTGGTATTTAGGATTAAAAGGGATATTTAAAATTCAGTAATACCAACATGAGCATCCAAATATTGAATACGGACAATAACTAGACACTAATATTTGGAAACTCGACCTAGTGCATTTAATTTTTATTAGGAATGGAACTAAATGCACCAAAGAAGCCTCAAATACCATAGCTCTATTTCCATTCCTAGCTAGGCGTTATTTATACAACACGGACCAACCTTTTATCAGGCAGATAAAACCACTTCTTCTCCAGTTAGTACAAAAGGTACAACATGGAATAACATCACTAGGAAAAAATCAAGAACCAGCAGTTAGATTCCATAATGTTATACAACATTATGGTTAGAGACAAATGGAAAAGGAATTCACATATTCAAAAGGAAAACATTACTGCTCTTTTGAGTGGATTCTTTAATTCCTAGGCTGGCCATAGGACAGATGGATATTTCATTAATGGCGAGAGTGTTTGATTCTACACGACAGAAAAACCGCATCCAAAATGAGTGCTCCTATTAGTGAGCTCCCAGAGAAAGATAACACTAGCATTACACTTTCGGTAAAAGTAACCTTTCCTTTTTTTTTTTTTTTACTTGTTCCTCCACTAGTTATTACAAACACAATTTTTTGCTCTAGGTCAAACAAAATAATATCTTCATAGTAAGAAGATTTTTATTTTTAATTTAACTGGGGAGGGACCCCACAAAAAAGAAAACCCAGATTTTCAAATTGAGAAGAATTTCTGGGCCAAACAGCAACTCTTCTCACAGGTCCATAAAGTGCATTCTGAGGAGTTACTCCAATAAACTAACATGTAATACTACTTAAGAGTTACATCAGAAACATAATTTCAGTATTTTCAAATAAACAGTGAGATTAAATAGATTTACAAAAAATACAAAAACACCACCTTCCAACCAGTAAAACAATTTAGTGTCCTTTATCTTGTTTGAAGTACTGTGTGAAGCAAACCAGATAAACAATTTTTCTATTACTTTTTTACACAGACCCAATATCTATTCTATATGGAAACAAATACTGGGGCTGGGTAAATTAATTTCTTGCTTATTAAAATAATATCACATTCCCAAAGACACAGAAGGGAATTAGAGATTTCTCTTTTCAGATATTACCTCCTCCATAAATCTTAAAACTTTGTAAATAATTAATTAAAAACTGATGCAGTGTATAACTCATCAATATATATATAATCAGCTAACATTTCTCATTAAGGCTACAGATTTTGCAGTTGCAGCTGCTGCGTGGCAAATAAGGTCTTTTTATATGCACCCCTCATAAAAACAACCTATGTTATAGATTCGTATTGTTTTGTTTGTGGTTTGCTGGAGTTCTTTTCCCCTGGCAGATACATACATTTCTGCTATTCCTTTAAGACAGCATTTACCTGAGAAGCAGGAGAGCAAATGCAGCATTTTAAGAAAGCTCAGAAAAAGACACTTCTTAGCAAACATCAGAGCAGAGCAAATAATTCAGAATAATCATTTATTTATTGGATTTGCCATTTATTTTTCTATTCACCACAGATTGCAAAATTCTTAAATGTAAATTATTCATGAACTTCTGCCAATGCTTCTTCCCTTTAAATTACTATGAAAATGTAGTTGCAATTATTCAGATTTCAACACTGGCTCTGTCAGTTTTTTGGAGCACTGGTTCTGTTCCATGATTGGCTGCAACTTGCCAATTTGGAATATATTTCAAGCATTACACTTGAATACACAGTTCAAAATTTACTTTGTCAGGTCTATACTTGCAATTTGTGCTCTGAATATAATGTTTTCTGACATTTCCATACTGACAAAAGCTCTAGTGTAGACACAGCTATATCTTGCTTCAATGGATGTTTCAGTGGCATTATTGCAGTTATTTTCAGTGCCAAAGCCATTACCAAAATACATAAGACAGAAGAGTTCTTTGACATTAACTACCTCTGTGGTTTCCACTATTTGTAAAGGTGCTGCCTGCACCTGAGTCAGTAGGGCTCTTGCTAACAATCCCAGCTGGTTGCTGCTCAAGCTGTCCTTAAACTGCATACCCAGCACTTAAGGGTGTAACACAACAGATCACATCCCAGGAGTCCAAAAGAGAGATAAGGGGATGGCGAGTAACAGCCCTTCTAAACAGTAGGTTCAAACCTTGGCTCATCAGTTGATTCCCTCCACCCAGGAGCGAGCACTCTGCCATACGGAGCTGTTAATCATTTTAGGTAAAGCATCCTGGCATCCCATCAGGCCAGCCCCGGTCAGAAGTCCCTATTCTTCTCCAGCACCTGGAGCTCATGCATGTGCATAGTGGGCAGCCGTCACTACTGCCCCTACAAATCTCCTCTGCCAAAAAAGAGGTGGTGAAACTTAAGGACAGAGAAGACAGTTCGTTACCAAATCAAAACCAGAGTTCCCCTAACGTAAGGTGAGTCCTAGGGGTTCTTGTTCTTGGGTTCCCTTACTGTGTTTTGTTTCTGGGTTTTCTCCCAAGTGTTTCACTGCACCTGCTTCAAACTCAAGTGGAAGGATGAATGTAAAATGTTTTCACCTCAATGTTCAGCATTACTGAACATCATCACATTTCCATCTCAAAATCTCTAAAGCTACCTGTGAATCTATACTGTCACCTTTATTATCGAAACTTTGTTTTCTACCCAGTGTGTCTTGTGCACATGTTGACAGTCAAATGACCTGACTACCACGTGGTTAAACACAGATCAGAAGGAGGGACAGGCAGAAAAACCACAGAGCTACAGAAAATACTGTAAGGTGCAAAATAGCAATTCACCATTCTTTCGAACTTTCGACAGTTTACTTTTCCCCATCACTTTTTTCAGAAGATATGTCTTGGAAGAGAAAGATTATAACTGAATCTCCCAGTGTTAGTAGTAATGCATTTTACATGAGAGAGCCTGATCTTTCTTCACAAGGTTGAACAACGTTTGCAAGCCGGTAAAGCCCCATCGCTTACTGTAATACATTCCTCTTTCCCCAAAACAGTAAGCTCCAGCAGTGATGGAGAAGGCACTCAATTGAAAAGATCTAAATAAGAAAATATCGTCATGTGAAATAAGGATAGATGATGTACTATAGTTAGACTGGTTATTTCAGGAGTGAAGTTTACATATAAATGCACCTTTATAATGGTACAGACAAAAAGCAGTCAAAGAAATAGTAATATAATCTAAAATTAAATCTAATGTATTTTAAAAAGTCAACCTAAAATTACATTAGTAATTGTAACTGGGATTTATAAACTAAGCATTTTTTAAGATGATGTATTTTGTACAAGTTTTTCTTTGAAGTCCCTGGGCAACACCTCAAAGAAAGGAATATAGCATGCTTATTCTCTAGGGATGGTTCTTAAAAAATCATCCTGCCACAGAACAGGGACCCATAAAAACAGTATTGGGGACACATTTTGTCACTCCTCTCAGCAGAACAAACGTGCGTAGGCAGGTTCTGTCTATTGCCTTCAATGAAGATTTGATCACAGCTGTCTGATAATTACCCTTTGGTACAAAGAACAGCATACATGCTACCGAGCTGGGGAATTAGTCATCTCTCTTCAAAAACACACACAGGAACATGGTGTGTCGCTCAGAGAATTACCCAGTGAGCCACCTTACTGGGACCATTTGGAGTAGGTGGAGATTCTCAAACCACTGTGTCCTGATTTTTAGTGGAAAGCAGACTTGAGCTGTAATGTATGAATGCAAAACAGAGGACGAAATGTGCGTTTCATGCAACTTCTTTCAACAGCACCAAGCTTTTCTTTTTTATTTCTAAACAAGTATTACAACAATACTTGAAGGATCACCAAGCTTTTCTTTTTTATTTCTAAACAAGTATTACAACAGTACTTGAAGGATCAACCTGAATGCTTTTTCAGCCTCAATACTAGATAGAAGATCAGAAGGAAACCAGTTAAATTTAAAAAAAAAACAAAAAAACCAAAACCTAGATGGTTCACTGCAAAATTTTGTGCAAGCTACTGATGCTGCAGAAAATTGATTTTCCCACAGGTTCTACAGCTTTGCACTGCCTTTTGAAGTACAGAAGCTAGATATATTTTCCTATGTACATTTCTCTGAACTAGAGCCCGTAACGGTTTTATATTTTGCTGAACATTTTCCAGCTGATTAATGTTATGTTTACCAAACTATAAATATAGGAGGATGCCTCTAGAAGAAGTAATTTAACTTTTCTCCTCTATTTTTGTAAATTGTTTTTGCTGTGTGTTTTTAAATAAATGGGGTAAACATAAAACTAAAAATAGATACCTACATTACATTTTCTATATAGATTTTCTTTTTAATAATGAGCAGTATCAAAATAGCTCTAACCTTCCTATGTCCAAACATGACTTGGATAGTAACCATACAACGTGTGCTGAAGTTTAATACAACATTAACTAGTTATTCAATAAAACAGAAAATTATTTTGTCATTTAATCAGATGACATCGTAAGAGGTTTTTTAAGTAGAGTCCGAAGTTTAGCTTCTCCATGTCCTTTCTAGGAAACCCTTTCTTTGCTGTCATAAACACAGCCTGGCTTTTTTGTTTACTTGTTTGCTTCAGAGGGGAGATTCAGGACATATGGCTCTTTGTTTGGCTTTATCTGTTAACCTAAATATTTCTGCTTTTACTTCCTCACATGAAGAGGACACTAATTCTTGCCTGCTTTAAGTTCTTTTGTACCCACTGACAGAACTGATTAATAGACTTGAGCTCAGATCCCTAATGTGAAAGGGATTTCTGCATTGGTCTCAGAAGGTTTTGATCAGGTTGTAATTGAAAAAATATTCTGTTGAATTGATATGTAACTGTACCAACATACTTGTCTTCACAGAAATAGTTTTCCTTCTCACCTTTCTTCATTTTCACAATTAAGTATCGGTACTGCCCAGAGGTGCTGGAGAAAATGGAGAGCTTTTCAGTGCCAGGCACACACATAGTGGACTACATTTCCCCCTTGGCCACAACGTCATATAGATTCTTCACAGCTTTGTGAAGCAGTGGAAATGCCATTCTTCAAACTTAGACTGCATCATACTGGTGTAAAGAAATGTCTTTGCTAATGATTTTACTGATTCAGACCAGGGCTTCTTTCCAAAATTCATTACATAACAACTAATTTCTCATATCTCATTTTGGCATTTTTTTTTTACATTGCTCAGTACTTTCCCCCTGTGCTAAGCATTCCATATTTTGTGTAGTGTACAGATTATAAACAATGTTAAAATTAATTTGTATCTCATGCATTCAGCTTCACCCCGACTTAATCATTCTGCTGTGTGTTTACTTATGCCTGACAATGTTATTGACACTTCAAAGAAAATAAGCCATTTTCTTTATGCACATACATCAGCACTGTTCACATTCACATAAAAAAAAAAAAAAGAAAAAAGCAGAGAGGGATAAAATCAAAATAAAATCAAAAGTAATCCTGGCTTAATCCAAATTCCATTTCCCCAAATTTGCAAGCATTGTAGTGCGAATATTTCACTATATTGTGCTACTCTGTCCTCCAAACAGCAAGGAGCCATGAACAACACACTGATTAGTCAGGCCCTGTTCTGAATGGCAGTAAAATGATTTGTTTTTCTCACATCTTTCAACTATCTCTCATTTGAGAGCGCTGTTCATTTTAGTCCTAGAATAAACTCCATTCCAAATACACTGATGACTCCTGACACTTATTGGGGAAAACAAATTATTTCCATCAGAAATAAAGAATCTAGCAAGGTAATAGAAAATAATACTTTTTTCACTAAATGAATTGATTTTCCTGCATCAACATGTTTAGATCTTATATTTGGACTCAACAGGGTAAAGAAAATACTCATGTTTCTGCAAAACTAATAAGGCAATGCTTCCTTACCTACCTTACCTAAAGCTCTGTAATATAATTGAAAAAAACCCTAAAATAAAAACCAGTAATTTTATTTTCTTTCAATATCAAACTACAAACATTTTACAGATGCATTTACATTTACTTTGGAAATTCGGAATAAAAGAGTGTTTTGTTTCCCTCTTTTTTGATTGCACAGCTTCATTTCAATCTCCTCTTCACTCCAATTCATTTCAACAAGTTCTTTGGGGTCCTAGATATACCTTTCATAAACTTATCCAATACTGATGATATTCAGAATCTGGTAAATATGCAAGCAAAATATTTTGTCATTAGAACTATTAAATGTTTTGCTATGTTTACAGTAATGTTTCTACTTCAACATTTTTCAATTATTATTTCACAGCTTTGAATTTTTGTCCAGATCTAAAAGAAATTAGTTTGTTATTGGTTTGGGGTTTGTTTTTTTTATTATTATTATTTTTACATAATGTGCAAATTTCTATCGGACAAAGGGTTTTTCCAGACCAGATTCAGTTTGTATTATGGTTTCTTAGAGCACTGCAGGGCTATAACAGGGTGAAATATGAAGAATAAACACTGATGTGTACAGAAAAAAGTGAATGTTACACAACAAAGCAGTTTCTTAGCCTTTAAATCTGACATCCATAATAGCACCGACATTATAAAAGCTAACTTCGTAATATAACTTAGGTTGACATCTTAGGTAAAGAAAACAAATGGTTATTTTGCTGATGTTGAGGTATAGACATACATTCTTCTGGCCATTACGAGATTTATTCACTAAATAGTACAACTACCGGATTCCTGAGGGGCACTTCAGCTGTATCCATCTAAGTATTTGATGTGATACTAAAGGCATTAGCGCTAAACTTGAGAAACTCAAAATCAGATTTTATCATATTTGGTTTTGCAGTTTCACACATTTGGTTTAATGGGACCCGATCTACTGTTTCTAAATTATATATTACACTTTCTGCAATGTTACAGGGGGCATTATATGAATTGGAAAAAGTAAGATCCCAAGAATTGTACCCAGGTTCACAAGAATATCTGCAAAGATGTTAGATCCAGGTTTAATGTCTAAACTTTCATGCAGAGACTACCGGGAAGCTATCTCATTCCAGATTTTCAATATCAGTCACTAGTTCTGGGGACCCAGATTATGGGTACAGAGGTGAAATTCTCTCAGATTAACCCAGTGAACTGGTGAAACTGGGATTTCTCCCTCATTATTGCAGCTTGCTCATTCAAAACAAGTGGCTGCTATCAAAGCAGTTGTAGTCCAACCTCCAGTAAGCATATTTTTCCCATTAACAGGTGCTTACAATTACACATTAATACTTCCTTCACATGAGGGAATTCAATTTCATTTGGTGTTTGCTTAAAAATGCTTTGTGATTTAAAGATGAACCATTGATAGAAACACAGAGTTGTCAGCAGCCATCCCAACTTGACAGTACATCCCAACTATATTGCGTATTTGATTGCAGCAAGGCTTCACATGACATCAGGAACTGCATCTATGGAGAACACTTAAGGAATATTACAATAAGATGTGCTTTTCAGGTCAGATTCTGCTCACTTTATTTAGCTGAGTAGTCTTTTTGAAAGGACCTTGTCAATATTACGGGTATGATTTTGAACTACACTTTTATAAGTCTGTTGGAAATTGTAGGTTGAACTCCCATTGGTGGAGCATGAAGCACACTTCTAAAGTAATATGTAAACCACTTAACCAATTATGAATATCAATAATCACAAGAAGTTTCTGAAACATTTTTGCATTTTCCTGTGTTTGGATCACTTTGAAATCTCCTGCCTAAACATTCAGATGTACAATTTTTAACGCTAACTTACACTAGTTATTCTATGTTCTGCTACTAAATACTTACATGATCTCATATAATTTTGCAGAGAAAATATTCAATAGAGATGAAGCCAAAGGTGAAGCATTTCTACAATTATGTCCTTTATAACAAATATTAACTATGGAGGCTCCATTTGAAACTTTTCCCCATGCTTATTAAAGATTTAATGACTTTTGAGGGAAGAGTTTGTGATGTGACCATGGAATCTGTGGTCAGAAAGACTGGCAGTCACATCTTCCTTGTCTAGTTCTCCATGACTCTAAGCCAGTGCCCACTATCTGAAGGCATAAATACGAGTCATGTTATGTGTTCTGATTACCAACTGCAAAAAGTAATAGTATCTTTCCCCAGTCTGAACACTTTCACAAAATACATGTGTCTTCCACATTTCTTCTGGCGCTCACTGGAAAAACTTGAGCCAACTGATAAGATCTTGTGTAAAGTCCTAATATACTTAAGTAATACTGAAGTAGTTATGCATGCACTCCCCTCAGCCACCAGTACAGATGTATATTTGTGTACCTAATAGATCATCTGTGTATTTACTTACCATAATTACTTGTGTACTTTTAGATAATTGCATGCACTTTAGAGTGTGTGAAGTTCTGAAAACCCGGGCCTTTTTGTTTTTGACAAAAAGAGACCTTCTTTTCTCTTCCTTCGTTTAATGGTAGTGTTGCATGCAAGCAACTAGGACTTCAGATAAGCCTGAAAGATATTTATCTTCCAAGAATGCTGCTGTAAGTGTTAATTTGGGGAGTTAAAAACACACCAGCTCGCTATATTTATGTAACACTTTCAAAAATTGATCAGGTGTCATTAAAACCTAGGAAACATACCCAATTTGGATGTTAAGGCCCAGGTAAAAAGATTCATACAAATTCAGGTAATTAACGATAAAAAAAAAGAAACAAGTATCTTATGTCAATTTCTATCTTAGATCACAAAAGAAAAAGCGAACACTTATGGACTTTTATCACAGATTCTGGAAAACTGAAGCAAAACAAAAAATCCCAACCTCTGAGCTGTCAATTAGTTATTGTGCTCTTCCATTGTGAGCTTTTCTGTAAGCTATGCATTAAGAAAGTGTAAATTATAGCTTCATGACTATATTTTCTATAAACTTGACAGTTGCTTTCAACACAGTGCTGTTAACTTGAACTTGTATTTAATAAAGTCTCCTTTCTATATTATTGTGAGCAACACATAGTCCATCATTGTTTCTTTCCTTGCTGACTGTTCTTCACTGTAGTTTAGGCTTTATCAGCTAATACTTGCTTTGGTAAGTGCTCCTGATACCCCGCCGTAAGCTGACCGAAGAATCATGATTGGTTGCTGTAGAAAATACTCCCCCAAAAGCAACATGATTTTGGTCTCAGCAGCAGAAGTGTGCATTATTACAGCAGAATTCAAAACCAGCTTGCCACACATGGAACAGAGCTAAGTATCTCAATAACTGCTGAAAAGTGAGAGAGATCATGTCATGGAGCGTTCAAAAAAACACTCCTAATGCTCCATACAGTCAGCAAGTCACCCATCCACAGCATCGTTCTTCCAAAAGAGACAATCCTTGCAAAGAAGGAGAGAAAAAGAAACCTGTCATCAAAATGCCTCCAGCGGGACCGAGGCAGCAGCACTTCAATACATACAAAAATGGGTCAGCCTGCTCAGCAAGCTTCTCCACTGACCATCCTTCAAGGGATGGCTGAAAGTGAATTCATGGGCTCTTCCACTCTTCCAGCCCTCTAAGACATGAAAGGAAGGCTGCTGAAGGCTGCCTCAATAACTGCTATCTGCCATGCTTGGTTTTATTCTGATGGAAAATTTTGTGTAAAGGGGAGGGACGTCTTGGCAAGCACCAAAGAATGGAAAACAAAGGAGACTTTCAAGGTATAATTCTTATCCATTGAGTCACAGGGTACACAAAGTTTTATACAGCACTGCCTACTATATCCTGAGTTCATCACAAACTAAGAAAAAAGTGCAAGTTCAGAAATAAGACATTTTCTGTGTTAACAACACATTATATATGTTATAGCATCATTTCACTGATTCTGCTACTACCAAGGTCACAGGTATGTGAAATTTCTGAGTAACACCAAGGCTGCTTTTCCCTTGAAGTATTATCACAACTGAACAATAAATTATTCAAAGCAGAGTTTTCAAAAATGTCTAGAAGAACCTTATAGTTTTCCTTCTGTTCCTTTTACACTCTGAATAACAATTTAAAGAGACACATGAACAAAACAGAACTTTGGGAGTCACTTTAGGCAAGACAGAGGGAGAAGAGAGAAAATTAAGGATTATGAAAATAGAAACGAAGTCAAAGGAATAAGACCAGAAGCTCATAATGAATTGTAATGTCAGGCTTGAGCACTCACAAACCCTCCTTAGTACCAAGAGAGAGCTATGGGCCCTAAACAGTTTTTGGCATGGTCTCTGAGTGGTGCAGTTGACATGCCAGAAGGACAGAATGTCATCCAAAGAGACCTGGACAAGCTGGAGAGGTGGGCCTTTAAGAACCTTATGAGGTTCAACAAGGCCAAGTGCAAAGTCCTGCACCTGGGTCGGGGCAACCCCCGATAGCAATACAGGCTGGGGGATGAAGGGATTGAGAGCAGCCCTGTAGAGAAGGACCTGGGGGTACTGGTGGATGAAAAGCTGGACATGAGCCAACAATGTGCACTTGCAGCCCAGGAAGCCAACTGTATCCTGGGCTGCATCAAAAGCAATGTGGCCAGCAGGTCGAGGGAGGTGATTCTGCCCCTCTGCTCTGCTCTGATGAGACCCCACCTGGGGTCCTGCATCCAGCTCTGGGGTCCTCAGCACAGGACAGACATGGAGGTGTTGGATCAGGTCCAGAGGATGCCACAAAAATGATCCGAGGGCTGGAGCACCTCTCCTACGAGGATAGGCTGAGAGAGTTGGGGTTGTTCAGCCTGGAGAAGAGAAGGCTGCGGGGAGACCTTATTGCAGCCTTTCAGTACTTAAAGGGGGACTATAGGAAAGATGGGGACAATCTCTTTAGCAAGGCCTGTTGTGACAGGACAAGGGATGATGGTTTTAAACTAAAGGAGGGTAGATTTAGACTGGATATAAGGAAGAAATTTTTTACAATGAGGGAGGTGAAGTGCTGGAACAGGTTGTCCAGAGAGGTTGTGGAGGCCCCATCCCTAGAAATGTTCAAGGTCAGGTTGGATGCGGCTCTGAGCAACCTGAGCTGGTTGGGGATGTCCCTGCTCACTGCAGGGGGGTTGGACTAGACGACCTCTAACTGTCCCTTCCAACCTAAACCATTCTATGATTCTATTCTATTCTCAAGGTTTAATTCCCTTAAGTCTCAATGCATATTCAGACTTCGCACTCCTGTTTCTCCACTTTCAACTTTAACTGCAAACAGTTCATCTAGTGGGACTGTTAACTTCTCCTCAGACTTGGACAGCTCCAGCAAGGGACAGAAATCTCTGAATACACATGCATAGCACTGCACCACATCCACAAAAGGAGGAGCTGGCCAGAGATGAAAACAGGAGGGAACCTCTAGCTGTCACAACATCTGTATCATCCCATTGTTTTATTAACTCAGCCACTTTGCAAACATAGTGTGGGGAGGGGAAAAGGGGCGGGGAATGTAAAAACCTTGCTTTACAAAGCACGGCAATGGTTTTGAGGCTCTCCCCACATATCAAGGGGGTTGCCTCTGGCTCTTATTTGCATGTATTTGGGTGAGTCACTACCATACTGTGGGAACAGGGGGTTTTAAGAACTTCCATTTCCCTGCTAGCTACAATTTACACAATTTGCAGAAAAGGGGCCTTTTTGGCCTCTTTTTATAGACTACAAAATAGCAGGATAGTTTTGAAGTAATAGCAGCTATTAGGAGAAAGAATAGGAAATAAAATAAACTTTTATTCTTTGAAAAATAACCTTAGGGTCAAATCCTCCTGTCCTTTGTAAGGAAAATCCTTCTCTTAACATCAAGGACTTGAAGATTAGGATTCTCAGCTCCTCTCTTTCTCCAGCCTACAAAATGATATAACTAGGAAAATAAATCCCTCCATCCGACTCTTATAATCTTGGAGGAAGAACAACTCTGTCTTTTAGGAATTCCTGATGGGAAAGAATGCAAAGGCCGTGTGTTATAAAGTAGAGCAAGAAAACAAAGTCAAATATTTGAACAGTTAATTTCATTGTGCCCCAAGCAATAATTCCATAAAATCTATTGCTACAGAAGAGCACAAAATGTCAATGTTCTTCTGCAGAAAATAGCACAAAATGTCTATAAATAAGCATGTAATTACTAACAGGTCCCTTTATTAGCATTATTATTTTTGCTGTAGATATTTAAGTTTAATCTGTACTGACTAGAAGATGGTGCCAAACAAAGGGAGGGGGTAGTGGGAAAGATCATAAATGTACTGTTTTGTGCACTTTTAGAAGGGGAAAGCTGCCTATTAGTTTTAGAAAACAGTCACCTTGGTGACTAACTCACCTTTGAAAGAGAACTATAAACATAAAATGGACTGTTTCTGTGCCATTTCATCAACTGGACTCTTCCTATTGGCTCTGTTATTGGGCTCCACATTGGATTCACTAACAAAAGCATATCCCTTTAGTATAATAATCAGTATATGCGTGCAGGAAGAGCACAAAATCTTAAATAACTGTAGCATTACATAATTTAACCAATTTCTTTTTTCCAGTTTCTGGTATTTTCACTTCTGCACACAACTACCTAGTTGTACCTGCACATGCAGATCAAAGACTTTTCACCATCCCATGCTTTCCTCTGCTAGATACACCTGACCAAATGAACTTTTGCTCAGTAGCTTTTTAACTATCTGTTGATACATTAGTGTAAAGCTATCTTGTACTTGGGCGAGTCCCCTAGAAATTTGGCAAGAGTCAATATTTCCCTAGAACTGAACCAGAAAAGGTGAGAGAGCCTCTAACTGTGCTTCTTGAAGGTACTACGACTACTGTAACATGAGGCTAAAAGCATGGTTTTCTCTCTGAAAATTTAGTCATCAGTTTTGACCAAGTTAGTCGCAATCTCACACAATTTAAGACATACTTCTTTTGTGAAACAGACAGAAAGACACACATTTAAAAGATTCTTCCAAGCTGCCCCCCCATCATTTATATTAGCTCATAAGTCTACTGCTTTCTATCAAAGCCCTCATCACTCACAATAAATATGAGTGACTTGAAATAGAAGAGATGGGAGTTCGTTTGTTCGTTTTAAGTCTATGGGACAACACAGCTGAACCATCTTGACAGAAGGACTGAAAGCAAGGATGTGGTGGGTGTTGTTGATCCAGCCTGGAGACAGAGGTGCAACAGCAAGAGAACAGCTAGAGGAACTGTACTCCCCCCAGCTTCCTACCTCGCATTTTCCATTAAATTAAGGTCTTTATGACTATGCGAGATCAAAAGAAAAAAAAAAAAAAAAAGAAAAAAAGCAACCAAAACAAACAAAAAACCCCAAACCAAACAAACCAAAAAACCCACAAGCAAAAAACCCTAGCAAACCCCCCTCTATGATTTACGTCCCTGTTTCTCCCCATGAATGCTTCATTTTATCGAGCAAAACTGACTCTATCAGCCCAGACTTTTCCTTTTTTCCAAACCTTGGAATTATTTTACATCTCAATATAAAAAAAAAAAGTAGGTCATTTTCTCAGTGCAAGAAACTCTGTAACAATGAAAAGGCTGGTCTGCTTGTATGATCCGCCACAAAGGTTACAGTAATGTAAAATCTTATGTTATTTCTTTAGCTCAGTCTAAAGAACAAATACAAGGGTATATCTGTTCATGAATGCATATCTTCTCAACTTTTACTTCTTGTTTAAGAAACCTTTAAGTTAATGCAAACAACTCAATTTAATTCCAAGGTAGATTTCCTTTCAAAATATTCTGGGGTTCGGTTTGGGTTTTGGGATTTTTTTTTTCATTTCAAGAACAACTTTAATATAAATAAACTAGAAAGCAAATTTATAAACACATGAGCATCCAGAAGTGAAAAAAAGCACCATTTACAGTAAATCTTGGTGTTAAGGAACAGAACAGTTAGTGTATTAAGGAGTTGCATGTAGTATTCTGATGGTCTTCTACTCTTGGCTACTAGACAGTGCCAAGGACAAAGTTTTGAGGTACTTCTCAGACTTGAACCATCCTTCATTTTGGATTCCAGAACAACTATTCTGAACAAACTCATTAAAACCCCTCAGATTCTGGCACAGAAAGTGTAAGCACATGTCATTCAGGTCTATAAAGTCTCTGGAGTAGAACCAAATTAAAAGAAAACAATGCAAGTAATTTAAAAGAAAAAGACTAATTTAACTCTTCCTCTTCCATATAGAAGTCCAACAGCTTCAGCTGAAGTTAGGCATAACTGTAGGATCTGTAGTCATCTGAAGAAAGGTCTCCAATAACCAGGATTTAGAAGTACAGGACTAGATTCCATAAGAATAGTTACACAGGTAGCACAGCTACATTGAAGTACAGCATCAGCTCTGCAACCTAGTCCTCAAATAGGGAGAAAATGACTTGAAATGCTTGAGAACACCAAACAAATCCCACCTTATAGCTAAAAAAAAAAAAAAAAAAAGTTGCCCAAATTGATATGGTAGTACTTGAATGCAACCGTTACCCCATTCAGTATTTTGCTAAGTACAGTTCCCAGGGCTGCAATCCTAAAACAGACAGTGCAAAGCAGAAAGAGAATTGAAGGTATTTTATTAAAATTGCTCCAGTGGCCAGTCTTTAAAGCCTCCCACATTTGTATTAGACAAAATACAGCTAGCTCAATGTTTTAGAGATATTTAAATTTAAACCAGGATATGCCTGAACTAAAACACTTGCTGAGGCAAAATATTTCTTCTACAAGACAGTGTATCAAGGCAGTTAATCTTTGAAACCCTGGTAATTGCTTCTACATTTGCCAGATGCTTGAGGACCTTTTAAAACTGAAGGCAAAATATAGGTACAAGAAATTCTGTACAGACCAACCCTCCAAGATGACGACAAAACGATTCACAAAGGTCCATTAAGCATGTTCTCTGCCCTGCTCACCCCATAAGGTCCTAAATAATGAACATAGTATAAAACAGCCTAGATTAATAGCTTTTTTCAGTGAAGAAGTGATTTTACATCCACAGTTAGGTTAGGATTCAAATGACAAAAGATATGTTGTACATCAGGAAACACTCTCACCTCTTGCTTCAAGCCTGACTAACACCTGATCTACACAGTGATGCAAGTGTTGCAGTTCACAGTGATTTCCTTAAAAAGCAGTCTGTTAGCATGGATTTAATGATGCCTGACATTATACTTTTCCCATAAATTTTACACAGCAGCTCTACCTTTTAACCGTACAGGTTTGAAACAAAGAAAGCAAAAGCAAGACAAAAGCTTCAAAGGCTTTGCTTGTTTTCTGGTCATACTTTCAAAACCCTCTGATGTGGCCATGACCTTTACCTATACCTTCCCACAAAAAAAACTATACAACAGGTATAGCTTCCAAGGTAGTTGTGGAACATCCTTGCTAACCTTTCATCGAGGAGCTTTCACCAAAGAGCAGCTCTTACTTTACTCTTACTGCCATTCTTTGCAGACTCATGTTATCCAAAGTCAGAAAGTTCCTTGGCAAAGGTAGCAGGGTACAGGATGACCCACAGGCTGGGAGCAGAGTACTGTGGGGCCATGTTCTTTGGAGCTCCATAGGGGTAATGGGAGCTGGGGCAAGAGAGCAGCTACTGGTGGGACTAGTGGAATGATTACTGCTTTCACCAGACAAACCCCTTCTGACAGCCAGCATGAAACAGAGTACTAGATTTCACCACTACTGGCCAGTTTGTTGAGTTATGGATTTCATCAGGAATTTCTATTTCTCCTTAGTGCTTTGTGCAACCAAACAAGACTTGCCCCAATCTGCATAAATGCAGAAGAAAACAAACCTCTGGTTCTACAAATTACACATGGAAGTGGTTACAACATCAAAAGATACACAAGAAGAACACATTACTGCAATCCAATCAAGAACATATCAGGAAAATTGTTGCCTATAGTAACGTTGTATCTTCAGCATCCATAACCTGTATCTAATATAGCCTCTCCATAGCTGAGAGCCCATCACAGCTTCCAGACCTTCCTGCAACCCTGAAGGAAGACCCAGACACAGCAGCAGCTTGCTGCAACTCCATCACAGCAAGCTGAAGCAGCATTAATGAGGAACAATGGTTAATGCAGCTGTTCAGCAGTTGGCCCTTTTATCGCTAGCCAGGGAACACTAAAAACACCACAGCTGAGACCAGAGCAGGAAGATCTTTACTATAACACAAACAACCTGCCCTGGTAGGCATTAATCAGACTATACAAGTATAGAGAGCTGATTAGACTAACAATTCCTCTCTAAGGCTCCATGATTAAAGCAGAATGAAAATACATACACAAAGACACACAAGAGAATACTGAATACAATGTAGGCATCAGCACTGTTAAGACCATGTTTTGTAGAGCCATAACAGCCAGTTATTGAGCTGCTTTTTAACACTGGGCAGTTGTGTGATACAAACATAAGGCTTTGAAGCTCCTGAAGTATTTCATCTGAGGCTTAAAGAAAATCGTAGAGACCTTATGCATGTTATCAGTGAGGCTGTATTCAAACTGATTTCCTGCCAATACACCTAAGAACCGCCTTGTTCCGAGACTGTAGTAAATACTGTTTCCCGAAAGTAAAGCAATATCTTCAGGCATTCACCTCTAGTAAATGGAGATTCAACCAGCATTTGTTCCTTTTTCATCCAGTTGTCCCAGCTGAATTTCCCAACAGAGCTCCCTCATCTAGGAACTATTAATTTGTGATTCTGAGAATTAATAAGTAGCAAAGCAAACATCAGCTCACTAGGTACTTTCAGTCACTATCTCCTATTTGGCAGATGGTAAAATGCATCCTAAATACTGAAAACTCACAAAACTGTTGGCTTGTGTAGCTCCAATTTTGCGTTACTAGTTTTTTTGCTGTATCTCCCATAACTAGTAACATAAACATAAGAGTAGAACATTCTGCATAGAGGGAGAATATTGCTTTGGTATTATTTAGTGCAATGTATTGTTCTGGTTTATTTTGAAGGGGGCGGGAGGGGAAGAAATAACTCTGGTTTATTGTTTCTTCTGGTTGATCCCATTTTCCTAACTGGTTCTTGTGCTCTAGCAAAGACTGTCCATATGACAGAACAGCCAAAAGGAGGTGAAAAAACACAGTAGTCTTTAAGCTCCATAAGTACCTTTGGACATAATGCAATGACGTTCTTGCCTCCTCAAATTCAGGATTCATGCAGATTTTTCTTGTGCCTCTACATATTGTAATGGAAATAAATCTCATCCCATGGATATAGCCTTTGTTCTTTTCTAGCTTTCTCCTGACAGTCTCCTGTTATATCTCTCTGACCTCTTCCAAAAATGGTCATTCCAAAGCCTTGTTTCCCCACAGTTGGAACTGCTCTCATCCTGTACCACTTTGCCTCTCTCTTGCATTAGGCACTCTTTCCCTCTACCTCAAATCTTTTTTAAAAATTTCATTTTCTCAGTTCCTTTTAAAGTTTTCTCTCCTGCTGTTACTAGCCAAATGACAGACTTTTAAAATTCATTCACCACTGAATATCTTTAAATTACAATAACCTATAATTTCTATTGTGCTGCGTTTCCCTTGTACCACTTAAATCCTGAATGTGTTCTGGGATACAGACAATGCATTAAGTAAGTGAAACTGGGAACAGCAAATGGCAAATATATAGTTTGGAATTTTGTGTTTACACTGAAATATGTATACTTGAGACATAGTTATTGGATATTTCAGTATTGCCTTCTTCAACTAATATGATACTAGCCAAAAGATAAGTACATGAACATGAATTTTTCTAATATTCATAGGCCAATGAAATACCACTGAATAAATGTCATTTTAGATTTTTAGAAACTAAAATAAGTTTGGAAAACATGACATCTTTTCCCTATTTTATTATGATACTGGAAATACACCATTTCACAGGGAGTGGAAATTAAATTAGCCTTAATGTCACTTACAAAGTTGTGCCTATTTTGAGTGTCTTTCTCTCACTGGCTTTCATTGAGTAAGCCTAGTAAAAATAAATGTTGTTTTTTAAAAATGCCTGTTTTGTGCTTTAAACTATTGTAGGGCTCATTTTTAAATGGGGAATATACAGGCTTATAGACTGAATTATCTGTTTAAAAGTTTCCCAACTGGCCTACGGTTTACAAAAAGCCCTGGCTCTTTTTATGCTCTTAAATATAATTTCTTCTCAATTCAAAAAAACTGAATTATCAGAATGCGGGAGAATTGATGACATCAACTTGTAATATATTAACTTTCATGTAAGTGTAACCTGACTGAAAATGAAAAATTGGCATGTTTTTTGTGCAACTCCACTCTGCAATCTTTATTTGCAGTCTTTATTTGTCAAAATGTGCGCAGCAGGGGAAGCTCAAAGAATCGATGTCAAAATCACCTAAGATTTGCAGTAGGTGAAACAAACAGACAATATATCTTTCTAGAGAAATACACGTTTTTCAAGAAGAAATTAAATTGTTCATATTTATGTTGTTCCCATATACCTGAGTATTTCTTCAGAAGCCCTCTTCAGAAGTTTGATGTAAGTCTCAAGTACATTCAAGTGGAAACTGTATTTGACCAGGAAGAAACTCAGTCTTACTGGGACTCAGCTAAACATCCAACACTGAGGATCAAGGTCTTCTTTCTATTAAATTTTTGAAATCTGTGTCTTTCTGCATGGTATTAACTACAAGAAAGTCCCAATGAGAAGTCTGGAGGTTCCTGTAGAATATACAGCTCAAATAAATCAGTGTAAATTTAACTTAATTCACCTTATGGGCATATAAGGAAGTTTACACAGGATTTCAGAACTGTCCTTAAAAAATGAAATCCCACCTGTTTTTTCCTAACAAATGGCATATAATATAGCTGACCCTGTTTATTTCAGATTAAAATTAATCAAACCAATCCATGTGAAAGAAAACCCTCACCAGCTGCCTTATTTCATCTTGGTCATAAATTCAATACCTGGAACAGATTCTGTGAATTCAATGGACTCAGAGCAGTTCCATGTGCAAAGAACTATGTCAATGGACATTTTCTAAAATGGTTTTCTTAAGAGGGACACAGCGATCACCTCTAAAAGGCTAAGATTTTATCAGTGGTCCATTGAATGCCACATTTAAGGCCAATTAACAGAAAACAATTTGTTCCTTAATATACATTTTTATTTTAAATAAAATAATTTTGCAAAGGATAAATTATCTTCTGTCCCATAAAGACTACATCACACCTATGTGAATTTTGAATTTTTAAAATAACTGCTATATATGTAGATAGCAAACAGTAGAATAGTTATGTAAGTATAACTGAAAAGAACCTAGCCTAAACTTATATTTGTACATATGTTAATATATTGCAGCACATCTGAAAAATCTTTAACGATTCTATTGTAACTGTGCTTTTACCATGCCCTTTTATTAAGCAACCAAGAAGCAACAAAAACATGTTACAAAACTTCAAGTTTTTCTCTTGCAAACGGAGCTGGAGATGCACTCCAATACATTTATGTAAATACAGCATCACTAATGCGATGAGTAAGTCAGAAAAAATGCAAAGGGAATTTATTTTGGTATATAGATTTAGAAGTAAAAATCATTTGTGTTTTAAAATAATGCCAGTGAGGTCTGCTGTGCCATTGATTTTTTTTAGCAGAAGCCTCCATTTAATTCAACAGAGGAATTCTGCTTGAAAATAAAAGGCTACATCATGCCTGCTATATTTAGGGCCAGCTGATGCAGATCAGAACAACACTGATTATAATAGACATATCCTGATTTACTTTAGCTGAAAATTTGGCTTTTAAAAGCTGATGGAAATCATTTGTATGTGATACAGAAGTATGATGTAGAACAGAAACAAATTCTGAGATTGCATTATTCAAATGTCAGCAGGTAAGCCATCGCTGTAGAAGAGAATTTGCTTTTAAGCTAAATTAACAAGTGAAAGTTGCTTTTTCCAAAAACTTTATGTAAAGCTGTCACTGTGGTTGCTTGCTTACATGTTGATTTTATCTAACGTGATTTTACAAAGTCTTTTTGTGATCAGAACAGCAGAGGAACATACGTTCAGTTTCCTATATTTCAACTTTATCTGCGGCTAATAGAGTAATGAAAAAAATTATGACTCAAGTACCTTTAACAGAATTTAACTGAAGCAGAATAAACTAGGCTTAATTTATATCTCCTTTAGCAAGAAAAATATTTATTATCAGAATGTATGCATGTTATTTAAGTACTTTGTTTGGTCTCAGTGCAAAAGAATATGTGCATTGAAAGAAAATAATGGAAATGACAAACAATCAAGGATGTGACTATACCATATGTGTCACACACTAGTTAAATCCTGCAAGGGATATTTTCCCATTACATTCAGTTCATTCTGAAGAGGTTCTGTCCCACACAGTCTCCACTTTAACTTTATGCTTGGATGACCATTTTAACTTCTAGGAAGACATTGATAAAATGAGTTCCTCGGTGATGAGCAAAAGAATGACTAAAGGATTGGAAGGCCTGCCTTGTAGCGAGAGACTCTTCAAGAAGAGCAATCAGTTTAGCTTATAGAGTTCGCCAAAGAAAAGTTTACAGGTTAACTTGATCACAAGCTGTAAGCAAGCAATACAGGGAGTACAGTAGACACTCCACTTTGCTTTAGAAGACGAAAGAGAGTAAGACATTATGTGCAAAGGTTGAAATTGAATTGTTTCACAGGTTTCCAGTACTGGTAATTTTAATTTTTTTTTTCTTCCTTTCCTAACAGAACTGCTCAGCATCAAACAAGAACCAGTTATGAGAAATCACCTGATCTCTGAAAACTGGGGTTAAAATTAAGTGATCTTAGGGGTCGGTCCTGTATGGATATATAATTTTTGAGTTTCCTCCAGAGTAAGATGTTAATCAGTGAAAACAGAAACATGTTCATTGACCTTGCAATGCAATGAAAGACATTAATTTGTAATTACAAATTAGAAATACAAATCTCATTAAAACAGGAAAGAGAGGTAAGCAGAATTCCAAACAAATCTATTTCCTCCAACTTAACACTTATTTAAAAGGAGGCAAAAATGTTGTTATCAATATACATCTTACTTTAAAACACAACTGAGAACAAAACATGAAGTTTAAGATTAACCCAAACCTGAAATTTCCAATTTAACATAACTTTATCCTACTTTACAAGGAGTATGTTGATGGAACAAGAGAATGTGCCCTCCCCAAACAAATTTTAATATAGGAATTAAATGGTTCATCAAGAACAGTAACAGTAATGTTGGTCCATTTGATAGAAGTTTGGCAAGAACTCTCTCATGTGAAAAAGCATCTTAAAAATGAACTTTCACAAAAATTTCCTAGCATTGTCTTCCACAGTTCATGGCAATCCTCCCTTCCCCCCAACAATATTTCACTGAGTTTTTGCTGAAGTCTCATATATAATAACCGGATACATATTCTTTGATCACCATTCAAATTCTCCATAAATTACTACCACTTCACTGCAACAAAAATGAACATTATTTCTTAGCAGCATTTGACAAACTGAACAGATGCGTACCACAGTCTTGGAAAATGATTGCTTTCTGCTTTGAAGTGAAAAAGACTTTGATAAGTTGATCAAGAGAAAACCTTTGGTCTCTAATCAAGAATCTAATTCCTTGCACAATTCTAGTAGTCAAGCTCACCTGCTTTTACGATCTTCAGTAATAGCTGTCCATTTTGGGGTTTTTTTACATTGCAGGGGAAGTACAATAGATACTCACCTTCAGCAACTCAGAAGTTCAGGGCATCTCAAAAGACAGAAGGTGAAGCACAAGACCAGTTGTAAGTTTACTGCTACAGTGAAGACATGAATCTCACTGGAATTAAATACCTGCTACTAAACTACCTAATGAGTGTTCCGATTTCATAGTTTAATGCAATTTTCAGGACAGCGGTAAGAGAGGGTCCAGGGTAAGCTTCTCGTCAAGGGTTCACCTGTGCTTCAGAGTGACAGCAATGGCAGAAACAATTCATTTCAATCAGGGTAAAAAAAATGTGATAGTATTTTCAATATCATAAAAATGTTCTTAGTAAAAGCTTGTATCATAATTCACTTTAAGTCAGAGATTCTGTATATTAAAGCTAAGATACAGAGAAAATAAAAGAAGTAAGTGTTTATTATCTACAGCAATTTTTAAATACTTTATATACTTGCATTCATCTTCTAAAAGTGCATTTTCCAAATGTATTAAGTTATGCTACACTTTGACTTAGAATTAACTGTCTCAATAAGTAAAATAAGGGTACATATTTAATTAACACAATCCATACTGTCCAGAAACATGTAAGATACCTTCTCATATACTGTTGAATCAGATAAGAACAATAATTCTGCCACAGACTGATTAGTCCTCAAGAAAATTTCCAGACTGAAGAGATCAAGAACTTACAGAAAATGAGATATAATCAAAGTAAGTGCCTAATCCATGATGACTTCATACCCACATGAGAAAAGAACTTGGGTGCAAAAGGAAATCCAAGTTACTGAAGTAAATGGGCAGGGGTTTTTTTGTTTGTAAAGGTGGTCAATAGATGTGAAAGGGAAACTGAATTTAGAATTAATATTAGAATTATTTAGAAAATTATATTAGAAAATATTAAAATTCATTTTCTGCTTCTCCAGAAAAACCTCACAACTGTCCCAGCAGCTTTTTCATACATTTTTTAAATGCATTCTATATTACAAGTCACAGTTTGAAAGAGACAGTGAAGTCTTTTCTAGGCTAAACGGTTTTACAGTACATTAGATTAGAACTGATTGGCACTTAATTAGGGAGTGTTACTGATTGATTATTGATTCTCCATTGGGAGATTTCACATCTCTGTTTCTTATTTTAATGTTAAATTTCACCCTTGAACAAGGTTATCAGCAGTACATAATCTCATATGTCAGATACAAAAATAGATTTTAATTAAAAATACCTAGTCAATGCAATGTTATATTAAAAGTGTTTGACAGCAGCTTCTCCCTGCTTCTTTTATATTCTGATTCAAAGAGGTGATTCAGATCTCTACTGAGATAACAGATTTTTTTCTGAGTTTTGAATCAGAGAGATAAAAATCAAAAGGAAAAATGCAATTAACAGGATTCACGGTTTTGCTTTTTTATTTGATTTTGTCAGTCTATTACTATGACTTTGCTGTATCCAGCATCTAGACCACTTTAACAGGATATTTACCCACGTGCATGATCTAAAATTGACAAAAGTCCCAGCAATTTGTGAGTGGGGACTTGGACTTTAAATTAATCTGGAAAGGGATCAAATCTGTTTCTACTTTTATTTGGAACATAAGCAAAGTGTGGTCTTTGCTGGGGTATCTCTACATTTTTGTCATGTAAATAATAAGTATTGATTGTCTGAACAGAGGCTCCAGAAACCCAAATGCATACACAGTTAATCGATAATGTCGTTCTTGAACCCATCCACTAAAACCATGATCCCTTGCTATTCATCTAGCTAAATAGATAAAGGACAACACAATTTAAGATGAGGTAATTATCTCCTGCACGTTCATGGTATATCTGATGCAAAACATGCCTCCTTAGTCACCTTAAAATTACTTGATTTATTGAGAAAAAGAATTATAGCACCAAACTAAATTATATCCAAGAAGTGTTATTTTCCTTAGGGTGATGTACAAGTGATGCTGGTAGCTAGATACCCCCTCCATTCCTTCTGCACTATGTATAACAAAACTCAGTTTCCAGAGCTGAGCACCAGGACCAAAAGCCACCTGGTTTGGAGGTGGTATTGGTGAGGAGATATGGGGAAAAGCTACAAACAGCAGTACCCTTCCCTTCAGAAAAAGTTATGCAATTTTAAACCTACCATCAGATTTGCAGAATTTTTAAAAAAAAAAAAGAAAAAAAAAAAGGAAAAGAAACATCCTAAAGTAAAAGGCTGATTTCCTCTATCAGAACATGGTCCCATCATAATAGCTAATTTGTTCGGTACTTTCTTACTGTCTGAGAATCCTGCAAGTAAATACTAAACTATTGCACCTTATTTCTGCGTATGTAACAAGTGTAATAATAAGATATTCATTTAAACAAATTAGAAAACAAAAAGCCCTCTTTTTCATTAGAAAATTCCTCATAAATGGAGCCAGGAAAAATTATAACAAAGCATTTTAAACAAATTGTCCTCCAGCGTAAAGTGAACTAGCTCTATTGGTGAAACTAAAAAGTTCTCAGAATATAAACCTGTCTGGAAAGCAATGAAGGATATGTCTTAGGCTCACTGCAGTATCGTGTGCTACTTGCAAAAATGACATTTAGCAAGTCAAATGCTAGATTTGGACCTGATCCTCTCAGAGGCTATCACGCATTATTTGCCCAATTTAACAGAATACTCAAATCCATGTATTATATAAGTATATTAATAATCTTTCTGAAGTCAAAGGATCTAACCATGCATTGAATATTTAACATCAAGTGGCACCTGAGCACATATTTAACATAAAATGCATGGGTCCTCAGAATCTAAAAAGGACTACTCATTAGCTTATTTGGGTTAACTGAATGATGGATTAAGCACTCGTTCCAAGCCAAGTATCCAGCCCTCCAACTTTATTGTCCTAATCTTTTACAGACACTAATTTATGAAAACAGGGTAAATTTATGCTTAGTTTGGCTTGTTGTGCATAATACAATTTTTAGTTGACTTTCCAGATGATATTAAGTTTTCTCAAAAAGTGGAACTTCTGGCCCGTAATGATTCCATGTTAGAGATACTACTCAGTTTTACTTATTCAATTACAAACCCTACTTACTTGGCAATTTTCTATTGGATTTCATCATCTATTCACAATAATAATCAATATTAACTAGGTCAACTTTATATACTGCTTTAGTTAAAATCCTGCATTCTTTAGGATCACTACGGTTGGCTACCAAATTATTTCAAGAAAGACTTTGGTGAAAATGGGTGGATGCTATATCAAATGAATGTTTCACACAAATTAAAATAATACCAATCCTATATGTGGAGGTCACTAATGAATTTTCTCTCTTAATGATATATCCTAAGATCACCTTCTATAAATTCTTTTTCTCTCTCCCATATTTCAAAATAAAATCCACATTTTGATAAAAAAAATATTGCCTTCATTCTTCCTCAAAGTTTTCCATGTCTTTGATCTTCGAAGAGCCCTGAAATAATGATTTTTGTCTAGAAATACTTCTTCCCCAAGGATAAAGTGTAAATTTATTTTTCTGACTATATTATATTCAATAACACAAATAAGAGTCAAAAATAGATTTAACTTCTGTACATGGCCTTTTTAAAAGTTTAACGTGTAAGATCCAAAATAAGCATCTTAATTCAAGATGAAAGAGCAATTGCTACCAAGAGAAAGACAACTTACAAAACAATTAATTGACAATAGTATCTGAAATATTATAGTAAGGGCCTGACTGAAAAGTCTCTGAAGTCAAAGGGAATTTCTTCCATTATTCCAAGTAGAATTTGGGCTAGGTCTTTGCTTTGTTTTCTAAAGAGTCCTGTTTAGGCATCACTTGTAATGATGAACAATAAATACAAATAAAATACTCTCATAAAACAGCTGTTCAATGTGTTCAGGGACACAGGGAACAGCGTCCTGAATTCACCAACACAGGGCAAAACACACATCACGACATGGCAAAGGGAGAGATTATACATATTTAGGCAACAGTTACAGCAGTATCTCACGCTTGAGGCAGGAAGACAGCAATCATGCTTTTTATAGCTCTGATGTGATTGCATCTGGAATATTGCACTCCCTCACACAAAAATATTGACAACTCACTGAAGAGAAATACAAATAATCAAGGGGCTAGAAATATTGATCTAAGGTAATGATTGAGAGCGCCAAACATATCAAGCTTGACTAAGAGAAAACAAAAGGTGGTATCTGATAACTCTGTACAAACACACAAAAAGGGCAGCTTTCAGAAAGAGAAAGGAATTATTTAGGGTCTTTCACAGAAGAATCAGCAGCTTTAATGGGAAAAAAATGGGGGTGGCACCCTTATCTTATTCCTTTCAAAAACAGATCTACTCTGATTAGCAGAAGTTTGTACACACAGATTGCAAGGAAAAACTCAGCGGTAGCTAGCAAATAACTGACTCAGAACCGACTGGGCCATGCACAGAGCTGCCCTACGGCTTTTTCCTTGTTTGCAAAAACCACTTGACTTTGTAATTAGACTGAAAACTTTTCTAGGCAGGGCACAGCATAGTGGAGTCTTTATCTTAAGTGATGTTCTGGTTATAAATAATGCACTGAGCTAGTTAACAACAGACTTAACTTGTTAGGAAGCTTTAGGCTGGAAGCATGTAGCTGCACTGGAATTGGGGGGGGGGGGGGGGGAGAGAGAGATGTAGATATCTAAGTGCAAACTCCAACACAGCAGAGCTGTAACATTAGGGATCTAGAAGAGAGAAAGTCTAAACTTGGACACTTTTTGAAATCTATATGAACATCTGTTTTATTACTGTATTAGCAATCTGTAAACCCTCCAATTGTGCAAATTCCCTTGCAGCAAGAACATTAGTGGAAGAAAAGCAACAACAAAAAGAGTTCACCAAGTAGCCGCCTTAAAGAAAACCAATATGTTTCTTCGTATTTCTAAACTATGAATGGAATTTGAGTTATGAAGTCATGGCAATATTAAATAGTGTGAAGTAAATTTTCCAGTGTTCATTCATATCACTTGACACAATATCTCAGGTATCTTTTAAGTTACTACAAAAGAAAAAGGTTATATGAACTGAATATGACCAACGATAATATAACAAATAACACTAGAATCACAACACAGAAAACTAATTCTTTCCCATTGTGCCTTAAAACTTCATTATGGTGCTGTGAATATCCACTTATTTCCAAGCTTGTTTTCAGCTATATATGGTGACAGATGGGCTTTAGGCCTGAGTTCTGGGACTTACATTTAGACAAAGAATTTGTCAGATGGAAAATTTATACTTTTCCTAGTTTCTGAAATATTTCAGAACTTGCTTATTTTCAAATCATATGAAGAAATAAAGTATGATCAAAGAACTCCTGGAGCTTGGGGGTGGGGGGGGGGAAGTATTTTAAAATGTATTTACAGAAATTCAAATTCCTTGAATTTTGCAGAAATATGGTGCTCTGGATGTCACAGGCCCAAATAGAAAGTCCATTGTCCACAGAGAATAATTTTCAAATATATCAAAAATGGAACTGTGAGTTTTGAGTTTGAGCTGAGTTTGAGTGACTAAGAACAAGGAAAACCAAATGTTCCAGCTCCAAGTGAGACATGGACCATTTCTGTTTGAGATGCATCCTATTGCTTAATCTGATGATGGAAAAAAAAAAAACAAACAACCCCAAACAAAAAAAAAAATACTAGACCAATGCAGAAACTTCAGTGAATACACAGATTTTGACTTTAAGGTGACTAATCCTGATTTCAAACAACACAAATAGTAATCCCATATCTCCTTCATACACTACCCAAATCCTTGCAGGCCTCCTGGGACATGTGACTGTACTCAAAAGCCCCATAGGTGAATACCATGTTTATTTGTGCCTTCAATAAGGAAAAGGGAAAAATAGAAAACACTAATATCTGTAAGTGCTCTGTATCCCCTCAAAATTAGCCCTATACTTCCACACGGCTCACGTAAATAGCTTGAGTACACTGGCATAACTCACCTCACTAACACTTATTTACATCATAAAATCCAGTGCATATTATGGTTTTAGTGTGATGGTTAAATATGGAAAGAGGGGAAAAAAAAATCCTTCCAGTCCAGACAGTCAACGTGCTTTCTGCAACCTGAACATGGTCTTCAGCCAAGAAAATGAATACAGGGCCCAAATGAACAGAAATTGTGTACAGCCTTGACTCCTCAGCCATGTGCTCTTCTCATAGGCTTGGCGTGTTTCATAGTATGAGCTCAGTATATTACCTGTAACACATAAACCCAATGTACTTCATACTGAAAGACTATTTTCTTGAAGTATGAGGTTTAGTACTAAAAAAGGACTGTGTTTAATTGTACAACAATGGAAGGATTTGAAGCAAAGCTCTGAATAATGGAACCTTATCCTCCTGCAAACAAGAGAGCTGACACAATGTATTCAGTGTTATAAATCCTGCCGTGCTGCCAAAGTTATAATACGGCATTCTTAGAGGAGAGCCTAATGATGGGGGAAAATACAACATTTTTTTTTCCTTATATGAATTCGTAAATTCTCTCAGAATCACATCTAAACAGCAAAGTACTACCTACAGGAAAATAAATTAACATAAAGCTATGTTGGTTTTGGGTTGGTTTTTTTGTAATCTGTTAGAGATTATGCCTTCTTCCTGAATATTGCATTAAATGTAGGTATTATAGCAGAGCTTTTAACAGAAGCAGTTTGGAATGTATGGAAAACAGCTTTGCTGAAAGAGATTTTTCTCAACCTCTTGTTGGTTGGATTTGTTTACATGCCCCAAATAAATTCATATCTAGTTAACCCCGAAGTTCTCAGATAACGTTACTTTTGTTGTTTTTGTTTCATTTTTGAGGGTTAAGCTGTATCTGCCAGGAATAACCCCAGAGCATTAAGAAAACATGTTCAAGAAATTCAGAGAAAATTTCCTATTTCCCTTTCTAGATATGAGGAAGTTTGGGGTTTGTTTTTGGGGTTTTTTTTTTGTTGTTGTTGTTTTGGAGGGTGGGTGGGTATTTTTGTGGTTTGGTTTTTTTTTTTTGGGGGCGGGGGGAGGAGGGACAGGCAGAGGTTGTTTTCTTTTCTTAAGTATAAAGGCCTTTGGACACCAATCTAATTCTCAGCAGTGAAACAACTGAGCAAGAAGCAAGTGCTCCAGAGCAACAGAAAATGAGCTTTTCCCCCTTTATTTTTACCTTGTGGTACACAGAATGTCCCCTTTTTTTGTCATCCAGCAAGATAGAAATGCAATGATTTGGAATATATTCACAAATATTCCTATATCTAGGGATTATTAAGTCCCTCGACTTCATTTTACAGTTTAATTACCCACAAAAGATGTTTATTGACTAATATACTTCTCTGTTATGAGCAATTAAATTGACTATTCCAGCTAGGGCTCAGCATGCACAAAAACATAACTCTGCAACATGACGCAAAGACAATAAGCATTTCAGGTAGCTCCATGTGGAAGCTAAGCTAACTTTGGCTTTATCTTATATTATTATTGTTAGGCCATATAATTGAATGACCGACATTTTGTTTCCAGATAAAACAAAATTGATGGGCGCATGAGACTTTCAAAACTGTGTGTGAAAAAGAGCACCGGTCTGCATGTTGTACAGCAATCCTCCATTCATCACTAAAAGCTACACAGAAAGATATCTTAGGTAGGAGCAGGGGTTAGATACTCTATGCTAAGATAAAGAATAATACTTTAACAGGCTCACCACTCTTACTGTGTTGGGAAAAAAGGTGAGGACTGCCATTGCTTCTGTGAGACCTAATAAGCATATTATCCTCTGCTTTAATGAGAGTAATGAATTAAATCATGGTTAGGTAATGAATTGCTCCCTTCTAGGTTTAAGCGATAAATCATACTTCATCACAATGATTCCAGTGCCATAGGTATTTACATCCAGGTTTCCAGGGGCCGGAAGACTGAAGGCTGAAGAACTACACATAGCCGGGGTACTTGTTTCATGGTGTGAAATTCACTTTTTGTTCATGCCTTCATTTAAAAGCACCTGCTCCATCCCATAATAGAAACTTTTAGTGGCTAATTCTGGCTTAGGAAGAGCTAAAGCTTTCACACTCAACCAAAGCTAAGAATAGATCCCTCACAAGGTGGGTTTATTGGAAGTTAATTCTGAACTCAGTGCGTATTGACAGGCTCTCTCCAAAAGGCCAGCTGTTTGCTCTGGCTTCCCAGGGGCTGCTCAAACACTAAGCCATGTGGGATGTGGCCCGTGGTCAGCAAGGTTAGACTTGCTGCCAAATTACAATAAGAAACTTTTACCAAAGTCTAACACGACAGACACAAGAAATCCCTTTTCATTCAATGATCTTCCAAACAGGTTTTGGGACAGATCAAATTTGAAGTAATAACTATGAAAACAATAACTTGCACTTTTTCAATGCATTTTTTTCAGAGGTGACTGTGTGCAAGATATCACATTAAGGGAATTGTGACACAAAGAACCAGCAGATTCTTGTTACCCAATTCTGAGCTGTCACCTTATTCTTGACTTTACAGAATTTAACTGGACTTCTGCCATTTTTCCAGGGGAACAGGATTAGAGTCCCAGAAACACAATTACTAATAAAGGCTTGTGTAAGAATTATCCAAGACCTCTAAAATGAGAGGACAAGCACTCCAATTGTTAAAAGTCAGTGCAATGCCACCACTTTATAACAGCTAGGGATATGCCTTACAAAACACATGTTTTGGTAGGGATTTGGGGGTGGGGGGAAAGGAGTGTGTGTGTCTATGCGTGTGCATGAAATGAGTTCATCACTATAAAAAGGAAACAATAATTAAAGCAGTGACTAATTCTGTCCTGAACCTTTGTATGGGCAGAAATAAAAAGCAAAAAATATTTTAAGAAAACGTTCTAATCCTGATTCTTTTGGGACAGATAGCCTTAAAACAGTATTTCCACAGCAATGACAAAAAAAAACATTTTCAATAATTACAAAAAAATGTGATTCTGAATAATTTGCTAGGGCAAATTAACATAAGAGTGTAACTTCATAAATACTGGTAGAGTTTGCATCCCACAGCAATGTGTTTCACTTACACCATCAGAACAAGATCAGGATTTTTTTTCCTGCCAACTGGAATGTACAGCTTCTCTATAAAAAGAAAGGACTTGACTACGGTGGTAAATATCACAAGTTTGTGGTATTTTGCACTAGTCACATTAACAATGTATTTGTTCCATGACACGATGCACTATTAACTTAGTTCTATAATTATATGGTTTAAAACACAGGAGTAAACAAAAGATATAATCAAGAAACAAATATATGCCATGTTATTATTCCAAAACACCAAATATAACATACATTTGACTCCTAAATGAAAAAACTTTATAGCAATGCTATTAGGTACTAAAGTAAGCAGCAGCATCAGGAGTATCAAAGGATTTAATGAAATCATAACCAGATTGATAAACTGTTTGTCACACTACCACAAAGCATTTTTGTCCGATCAATTTAACTTTGACATTTTAGATAAAGGCAGAGATAAAAAAGGGAGACCCCATTTTATATAAAAACACCTTTTACCTAATCTCACTTCATGAGCTGATAGAGGAGACAAAAAAAAGCACCAGTCTATCATGTATTTCTTTAGACCAGTTTTTAATTTGGAGATCTTGAATGTGTGGACAGACACTTGTGAGGCGTTACCAGTGAAGGATAAGGAAATAGGGTATACTTTACAAACGAGTTTGTGCAAAGCTGTCAGGGGAACTTCTGAAACAGTGCTGTGATAAAGGTGAAGGCCCCAGTAGAAGATCTCTCAAACAGCCATGTTCCATATGCTAATCTTGTAACAAAGAATTACTCTAATTAAAAAAAAAAAAAAAAAAAAAAAAGGCCAGACTGACAAAACCCAGCATTCTAAAGTTCAAAACATACTTCCTTGTCATTAGATAAAGTCCAATGAGAAATACTGAATGCTTCTGTAGTGTGTTCAAGAAGAAAGCCCTCAGTAATTAAAAGAAAGCCCTCAATAATTAAACAATGCTGTGAAGAAGCATTGTGAGCATGTCTATCTCAGAAACGTCAAATCCCACAAAATCCGCTGCTTTATGGACCTGAAGTAGAAGACTCGTCTAGCATCAAAAGCTTTTATTCTTGTAGCTTTCCAGGTTTGCCTTAGCTTTCTCATTTCTAGTGGACAAGAGAAGTTGACAGAGTGTAGGGAGCAGCATAAGAAAAACAACATGTTACCTGGTGGCTGTAAAATAGTTGAATCAGGAGCTGCCTTTATCTTCACATTGCATCCACCACACCGAAGCTTTAGCCTATTTCTGTGTATTACCATATAGCACACCAATCATAATCTAGGTCACTAAGATGTAGTAAATACAGATGGTACAAGAGATGGATAAACTTTTGTGATTAGTCAACTCTTTACAAAGGTAATGAAGCTGAACTGAACTGAAAACAACTGTTCCTATACCTACCTAAGCAGGAATCTTGCTCCCTCTGCTTCAGAGCTGAAGACTAGCTTGTGAGTCCAGAAGCTTATTTGTTTCTTCTAATCATATCAATTATTATAATATGCTTCCACCTGAAAATTTCATCCTACTAATATTCCAAGAGTACCATACCTATAAAATAATTTGTCATAAAATTTCTGAAAGATACATAGCTGAATGACTTAACTGAAGCAGGACTTGGATTAAATTAGAACATTTGTTTAAAAGCAACTATTTCTCTAAGATCTGGCTTAAATAGCCACATACCTTTCAGAACTATTTTGAACTGACAACTGAGTCACAGATTTTGTGACCAGAAAGTAGCCAAAAGTGCTCAGCACTTTGAGAATACTCCCCACTAATGGAGATAGTTGCCCAAACTAGGTTTATTTACATAGATTAATAAAATATTTCAAATTTAACACAGAAACCTAACTTGGTAGTGTAATGTTGTGCCTCTCTACACCAAAGTTCACTTTGTCCCAGGATCTATCATTAGAATTCTGAATACTGAAGTATTAACATAGATGCTGCATCAAAAATAAAAAAATTCAAACCCCACCAAATCGGGCTTGTTTCACATTAACCACTTCCAATAGAATATCTGATTACATTAAAAAAATCCCACATTTTAAAATTCTGCTGTTCCATTATAGCAGTTTTGAAACATTTATAAACTCAGCCTGTGTGTGTTCTAATCCCAGTGGCTGGCATAACAACGGCCTGAGGATCCTAGGCTGTCAGGAACAACAAATTGCCAACAAGAAACACATCCTGTAAAACACTGCCTGGGTAGTTTATTTAAATTTGAATCTGTATCTCTGTTGTTGGCACGTAGCATTAGTCATGACTTAAACCATTAGCAACAGAACACTCTCCCCCACGTAACACACAACGCAATAACAAATGTGACTACTGTATCAGCAGGGAGCAGGCTTTTTGTCAGTCGATTTAAAAATGCTAGTTATTTGTAAAAATAAAATAAAATCACAAAACCAGTTAAAAATTGCTGCACACTCTAGTTTATCTAGCTCACAGAGCAACTACAGAAACCAAAGTATTAAAGGTTGAGGTGTGCCTGTTGCACTGATTTTCACGCCAGCATACTTAGCATGGTGCAAGAATATCAGTACCTGATAAACTACAACGTATTTCATAATGGGATGGTTTGCATTAAAAAGGGAAAACAACAGAGGCTTGCTGGGTGTAGGCCATGGCATGCAATTTTTACTGTCTTGGGGGCAGCATGATCTATGGAACACCAGCAGACACTGGTTTATATCTAGCTCTACCAGCTGTGTTTAATAACCTTAACTGTCCCTTTTGCCAAGAAGAAAGCACCCACAAGTCAGTGGTGCAGTCAGCAGGGGTTTACTGTGCTCATACCTATAAGCAACTGATGCAATCCAGCTTGAAACACTGGGGGAATCCAGTCTCCTAATGAGACTCTAGTAAACAATCAAAGTAAATGCACAGAAATGTAGACTTCTTCCACTTAATTCATGCTTATAAAACACCTCCAACAGGGGCTGAGTCATCTTAAGTTCCCTCCACATTCAGTGGATGAATGGGTGCCCTCCAGAGATTATGACTATATGGATCCGAGGAAGGTTAAAAATCACTCTGTGATGGTACCTGCTTTCTATTCTCCATTGAGAACACAATCACTTACTAGGGTCCTGGTATACCTCACTTTGGTATCTCAAATAAGTGATAGAGAAAGGTGGGATAAATAATGAGCACTTAATCTTACTTGCTCATTATTTCCCCAATGCCAATGGCTAAAGTCTAGCCATGCTTTCAGGTGCAGAAATTAAGCAGAAATAGGACTAGCAGCACCTAGGAAGCTTATGTCTCAAGAAGACGACATTTAGCAGGCTTCCAAAAAATATAACCTCTCATGATTTATCACAATTTTGGTGACTGTGCTGTAGTGTCTTTCAAAAGGGTACAACATAGTCTCTGGAAAGGTAGCCTACCCCAAACAACGGGGCTGATCATAAAGGAGCATTGATATGAAACAATAGCAAGCTGCAACATGGAGGAGTTGGATTTAGATGACAAAACACACAATGACACATTTTTTAATGACAAAACCACAACTTCCAGTTTCATCAGAGGTGAAATATAAAGGTGAAATATAAACTGCATTTTTAACATCTTTTGCTCATTTCAAGCAAGTACTCCAGAGTTTGGTACTTGGGCAGTAACAACAAGACCAACTGATTTGAGGAGTCATAACAATTCTTCATTCAGAAAGTCATGACAGCATATATTCATGGATGTGACAGAAATAAATTCTTCAACGCCAACTTGTTACTATTCCATCCAAATAGAAAGCTAAAATTTACAGAAGTCTGAGTTTATATTTTTCCTCCTTTCACTCAGTCTTTTCCTTGTAACCTTGCATGCTTGTCAGGTTTTTTACCACTCCTGAACAAAAACTACTTAGCTCACATAAACTCCCTCTCCCTTTCTCCCCCTCAGGGTCCAGTTTTGGTTTAATGTTCTCTTTTGAACCAAGCCTTCGCCTTGCAAAAAGCAAACCACTTGTAGCCTGAATGCAACCATGAATATGGCTCTTCCACAATAAATAGTTTCTCTGCTCTTTTCTCAAGGATTCCAGCTGCCAGGCTTTGTCTCTGCTGCTGGCATCTTTCAATAAACACCTTTGATTTAGCAAAATGCATTCAGAAAAGATAATAATATACTAGAAGAACTAAGAGGCATAATACTGTACAAATCATTCATGAGGATAGAATTTTGGCCAGTTGTTTGTGAGCAGTCTCGTTATTGCATGGAAATTCATTAAGTTTTACCTATGCTCAAATGTTTACAAGAAAAACAAATTAAAATAAAAAAAGAGGGAATTAAGATATTAAAATTTTAACTATTCGGGATTGAGAAAAAGCAGATATTTGAAGCTTAAAGTATCTTATAAATGAAATTAAGAGTTGATAAAGAATAAAAATTTTCCCCTAAAGTGCAATAGTCTGTTGAAAGATAACAAGCAAAGGAGAGTTAGTAAACAAATAGCAATTTTAATCACAACAGACTTGCTAATTTGGAATGGACTTGAACACATAGATAAATACACGTTTACTTTCAGGCTGAATTTTCTTTTAAGTGTCCTGAGATTTTTATTAAATCGCTCTGCAGGCAATATATATGTCCCCTAAGGTTTTTCATGTACTTCCTACTATGTTTATTAGAGAATAATTACCAGCTGCCATTTACTGGCTTACGTCTGCAGCTTTGAAGAAACTTACGCTTTCATATAGTATCAAAATGAAAACTGCAACTGTGTCTTCCAAAAGCAGTTGTTATAATTGCTTCAGAAACCTTCATCAATTTAAAATACTCAGCTCTGCTTTGAACTAATAAGAGTCAGTCTAAGCAGAAATATTAAACATGCTGTATAGGTGGACAAACCAGAAAAAGCTGCAAAAAAGTCTTTAACTCCTTGAAAATTGGATTAAAGAAATAATCTTAAAATAAACAAACAGAAAAAGATATTAAGCTCCCAATCCAACACAAGTGAGTTGAAAAACATGTTGTATTATGTTCATAATCATCTGTTTTGACAAAACATGCTGTAGTGACTGTTTAATATGCACAGTGTATTATTTAAACCCTTTTACAAATAAAAAAGTAAACCTGGTTTAGGAGGCACAGTGGTGTTGGGTTGACAGTTGGACTTGGTGATCTTAGAGATCTTTTCCAACCTTAATGATTCTATGATAAGTATACACTGGGAACAATGATTAAGGATAAAAAACAACAAGGTAGGAATCACTGTTAAAACAAAGATACACCAATCTGAAAGTTGTAAGCCTAGTTCTCAGCTTTACAATTTCTCCACATCAGTTCTGCTGCCCCCCACTTAAATATTTTATAAACAGCTATCTGGCAGAAGTCTGTATGCACCACATACTGTCTAATGAACTTTCAGATTCTTCATGTATCATTGCAGGCTCTTTGCTCCAGAAAGCTGATTAATCCCCTCTGTTACTCTGAAATAGAGAACATTTCCCATTTATGGTCTTAGAAGTTTTTCAACTTTGCTTACCCTGGAGAATCGCTTGGGCTTTTTTAATAAATATTCTTTATCTATGCACCAGCCTTGAAATGATTTTGCCATATATTCCTAAGAGATCATGTTTCTCAAGCCTAATAATTCTGCCTACAAGTGCTGCTGGGCTTCCTCTGCAATCGCAACCCAGAGGCCAGCTGGCAGCAGATCGGTATTTGAACCAGTGGCCTGGTTGCAGATATGACAGCTGGAACTTTGGCATCCTTTTGTGATACATGGTCATCTGAATGTTTGGGATATGACAAAACATTTACCCTCCTCCTCCTCTTCCACCAGCAACATCTTTCAATTACTGCATGTTACAGCGGCTTTTCTTCCTTCTATGGCAAAATAGGATTCTGACCCCTGACAAGGTCATCCAGAACTGGGCATTTCGATTTCTCCTCTGCTGTGATGTCTGGATTCCCATGCCTCTGTCATGTTTGTCTCTCTTTAGCTTGGTCCTATAGAGCTCCTCTGTAATAATTAGCTATCACTCTTTTTATCTGTTCCCCAAATTGCCAAGACAACACCCCAGAATCTGTTAGCTATTGTAATGATTTGAGATATTCCAGGCAATATTGTTTCTTTGACTCCTCCTTTCACTTCAGAGACAAAGGGAAAGAGCATGTTATTGGTATCACCCTCTTTTCTTTCCAGGTCTAGATGAGTGCATGATCTAGTGCTAGTTCCTCCGTTTTTGCCATTTATCAGTTGTCTTGCATTCCAATAACCTCAAAGAACCGTAAGTCAGCACGCAGTTTGTTTTGCTTCTAGATGTGTTTAATTTCACATTCAACCCATCCCTTCTCGGCAGTGGATTGTGCTGGACTGATTTCTGCCACTATGCTTGACATGCTGCACGGGCAGAAGACTTCATGTTTTTAACACAGAATGATTTATCAAGAAAATTAGTCAAAGAGGCATCACATTTCAGTCTGATTTCATGACACTTCCATAGTCTTGCATTGTCTGTTCTCCTTCCACAGTCCCATACAGATTGCTCCAGTGGTATGTATACACCTTCTTTCTCAGTAATCCAGGTGAAAGTCTAAAGCACTCATCATTACAAATTTCAACATCTGCTGGAAAAACTACAAATAGACAAATGATGTGCCAAGAAAGCTAAGTGCATGACAGCAGTAGATGCCTTACTGGTCCAGTCAGGAGCAAATCATTCAGCATCCGTTCCAAAAGCCATTTCACAGATACAATATGTCTCTCAATTTGTACATATTAGAGTGTTTCCTTTTATTATCTTCTACTCCACTCCCCAGGTGAATCAGTAGGAGGAAGGACAGACTGCCCCTCTGGACAAGCTACAATCTGAAGTATGACTGGGAATAAGCAGTCAAAACAATGTTATTCACTCTCCAACTATTCCATTGCAAAAGATGCCTTTCAGTTGACTGTGCAATGTCAAATTGCCTCACTTGAATTGCAGAGGAGAAATTATATATGACCTTTATCATTATGCTCAGTCTTCTCTATCCTGGAGCTTTTTAATACAATTTAGCACAATTATTTAGAATGATTTCACAGCAATATGAAGGCAACATTTTTTCTACAACCTTCTAAAAGGCATCTAAGATATAAATTAATTTCATGGACACTAATTTCGCTGAGCTCTCAAAATAAAACATAACTAAGAAAGTTCCACTGACAAATAGGATGCAACTGTGCAATTACAGAACGTTTTTACAGGGGAGGGGGAAAAAAAGCGCTGAGTTTTCATTTACACTTACCTTTGGCATTTTGTACCTTTATTGGAAGAATTTACTCTTCATTTAATATACAGAAATTTTTAGTATTTTGGAATCATACTTTATTGAAAGAAAAGAATTTAACAACCCACACTTTTGGGGTGGACTGACATGATGCCACATACAAAGAAAATAAGCTGGTTTTACACCTGAGCCTTGATCTTATAAAGTACCGAAGCCTCTAGAAGGCTATATCCCCACTGCCCAATAACGCATGCCACAAAGACACACTATACACTATTTTACTCATTTAAGCAAAGTCCTCTACCCCTGCCAAATCAAAACCAGTTTTCACCCAAATAAAAATATTTCTTAACAATAAGTAATACTGTGTTACTGAATTTCAGCTGTCCACCTACACTAGTTGAACTGTACACTGCAGATTTGTTTTTACAGAAAGAAAATGGGCATTTTTATTTCTGCTGCATATAAAAATACCTGTTTTCCTTTTTGAGTTGAAGAGTGTTTTGCTTTTTTTGGTTCAGGTCTTGATTTTTAAGATAAAATAAAATGCAAACTCAATAACAATACAGACAACAACTGAGTAAAAATGTCTCAGATGTGAGATGTTAAGAAAACTAGTAAGTTGAACACAAATGCTTAGGTAACCTTAACTGTACTTACAATTATTTTTCCACCTATACCAAGTCCATTAAGGTACACTAACTTTAATAATTACAGGCTATAATCATAAATAGTTTAGGAATACTTTACAGAATTGTTTGCCAACAAAACTTTAAATGTTGATGTTTGGTTTGGGGTTTTTTCAGGGGTTGTTAGTTTTTCAGAGTTGTATTTTTTTTAAACCAACACTATTCACAAACTCCAGGGGAGTGGGGAGGGCTGGGGCCAGTATCATGATCTGAAATTTATAAATGTACAATTGTCATTTAGGATTCTCATAAGCGTGATCAACATCCCAGTACATGAGGAAGATGGAGGAAAGCAACTTACTTTTCTAGAGAGAAGAGTAATTCTTGAAAGGTTTACAGTATACATAAAAATAAAATTTCCTAATATACAGCAATAACTTCTGTAACCAACTGAGTATTTTGAATGAGAATAAATGATTAAATAATAAGTAGGTGCTCAAGAGAGACAACATTAATAAAAAAAACCCTCTGGACTAAAAACACATCTGTAAGTTTCTGCTTAGTCTAATATTTTTCCCTTAGAACGGCCAGCACTCTCAACATTAGGCTTTAGAACAGAACTCAGCTTTAGCCTGACAGATAACGATGACACTTTCTTCAAAAGGAAAAACAGATAAAAACATTCTTGGAGACTTTGAAATTTTATAACGTGTTGCACGACTTCCAACAATGTCAGTAGTTCTTCCCTATGTATTTTGAAATAAAGTGCCAATTTAGACAGAAAATTCTTACAAAATCTTGGTCTTCAGTTTTGCTGACCTTGAGCCTGTATCTTCACATACACAGATGCCCAGCATTACCACAGATGGCAAACATCTAGCAGGAGTCATAAAACAAAATGGATGTTTTGAAACTTGATTTAGTTCTTCTAAGCTTCAAATGGAGATTAAAATAAAATACTGAACATTTGACTAGCCAGTTTGTAAACATGTACCAAATAGGCTTTTTGATTAAAAAAAAAGTTAAATTAGCAGTTTATCTTGTATTAAGATTTCTAAAAGTAAGTTATCAGAAGATAGTTGTACACCGTGAATTAATGAAGAATGCATAGGTACAAATATTGCAGTCATCCACAGAATATGACTTCCATTTCCAAGGATTACAAGTTAAACACTACCTTAGAGACTGATAATACCAAATTTACACAATGTAACGACAGAAAATTCTTCAGGAAAACACTGACTTTTGAAAATTGCAGAACAGACTTGTGAAAGGGAGAAGAACCCTTAAACTTTGTCCATTTATAATTATTAAACAAGTAGTTTTTGTCAGTATATTCAGCTTATTGACAGACCGAGAATTACAGTGTTTAACAGTGGTCATTACATTAGCTCTATACCATAGCTAATTCAAATTGAGTAGCCTTAACCTTGCAAATACAGATCAGTTTGAATGCTTGAAGCAATTTTTTCAAACTTATTAATTACACAGGTAAGGACCTGCTGCGCATGCACTGTAGCCCAGGCAAGTTAACCAGTTCTTTAGTAAGGCTACTCACATGCAAAATATTCTTACCAGGCAGAGATCGACTGCCTTGCACACCTGCAGTAGCTCTGGCTGTTAAGAGCATGAATATTGTTGATACTAACATTAGAAACCTGCCATATGTGCCTGGCATGTGCTGGCATTGCCAAATACACTCACATCAACTGCCAGGTATGTAAACAACAGCTTTGACATGAAATGTTGCTAACAGAACTGGTAAATTTGGTCTCACTACCAGCTACCATGGAGTCTGTAGAACTATCAGGCCAATGATGTTTAATGCTTAACCTGTATTTTAAAAGTAAGAGTTCACTTAGTCTTGGGAGGTTTGAGGGCTGTTATTTGAAAAAAAGCTCTAGAGATGAGAGTTGTTTCAAATGAGGTCTCCTCCAGGCAGAATGAGCTGGAAGAGAGACAGGGAGCCTTTGTAAGGGAGCAGCCCAAGAAAGGGTCCCCATTCTCAAAGGAGCCCACTCAACATCTCCTCCAGACTACAGTGGCAAAGCAGCACCATTAATTAATGTGTGTTGGGAGGGGAAGAACAAATAACATTCTAAGCATGATTTTGGTCTAAGTCTTCAAAAACTGAATGAGTTATATTCAGCAATATATTTCACACAACGTTGTCCGTTACTCCTAAATTAATGTTATCCTTTGCAGACTCTGGTGAGTTTTGTTAATAGACAGCCAACAAGAATGGCAATTAAAGTGAAACAAGGTATGCAGTAATGGACACACATTACAAACAAAATGCGCTCTTTGATCCTCCAGGTTGAAAGGCCTTCTGAAAAACCTTTACCTTGCAAAGAGATAAAGACAACATTTTAGAGCCTTTTGACTTATCTGATATCAGCCTTGAAACTTTCTTTTAGTCAGTTTTTAATGATTCTCTTTGTAATTAGTACACCAAAGCAGAAGCTGATTGACAGGCTTCCAGCAAGCTGTTTATACAGTAGGAAAACCAGGAAAATTATAACAGCATAAGATGTTTATTTAACTCCCTAGGCAAACACAACACAATCTCACATTACCTGCGCTGCCTCAGAGCCACCTTGCAAACAGCATGGCAATAAAAGACATGCTGCTCACAGCTAACAAGGCCACTTTCTTGCATGGGAAATTACTGTCAGCCTCCACAAGTACAAAATCGTATGCATCTGCTCCTTATTGTAATCACCACACAGAGTCTAACCTGGCACTGAGGTTCACTGGGATCAAACCTCAAAATTAATGTTTGGAGAGGCAGTCATATCCAATGCCTGAAGTCTTCCTGCCCACCCCCAAAGTACATTAAAATAGTTCACAGTTATGTCATCACCATGCCAGGTAGCATAGCTGCCTCCTCTTAAAAATAGCTTCTTAAAGCTCACAAATGTTTTACGCTAGGCCTGTTTCTCTGCACCTACCCTAACAGGAAACAGATAGCCAAATAGAAAGAAGTGTCTTCTTTTATTCTGTAGAGATAAGAAAAATGAAAAAAAGAAAAAAAAAGAAAAAACTATTTTCCAAGCAAATAAACTGGTAGGAAAGACATCGGAACAATAGCCCTAGGAATGAAGTCCTACTTCTTCAGCAAGTATCTGGAACATGACTGGAATCTACTCAGCACCTGCAGGTATTTAATATTCTTCTTTAGCCTTCCCATCACAACACCCAAATAACTTGCAAATTTAAGTTTAATCAATCACATAACATGCTTGGAAATAAAGAGTTCTGATTCCACATCTACATGATGGAAAGAGAGATGAATACCTAGGCACAGATCATCAGAAGTGCTTTAATGCCTTTTGAGGACCTTAGCTCAAACAACCTACCCACATAAAATCTGTGGCTGCTGGGGAATAAACAGAAGTCTCCTTAGTCCTGAGCAAGCACCTAGTCTCTAGACTGATATTTGTTCCTCATTTCCTAACGCTCCGACCATGAGAAGTTTGGACAAGGACCCTGCTTACCTTCCTCTGCAGTTCTGCTCGTTTTTGCTATTGACCAATAGCCTTTGGTCATTGGGATTTTGATCCAACACAGCAAAACTCAGTTGGATTTGACTTCCCAAAATGTTACCTTGTATTTGATCTATGTGTTTTATGACTTTGAGAAGAGCATGAGTCAATATGGGAAAAGAGAAAAAGAAAGCACTTATCAGAACAGCAATATCAGACAAAAGCAAAACACATTATTTTCACTCCATTTCTCCCATAGTTTAATAGTTTGACTTTTGTATACCAGCATTCCACAGTTATAATATGAAGACGGCTACAGCATAATGTGTTTTCTTTTAAAAGGTCATCATTATCTTAGCAGTATTTGATGCATTGTGACCACAGCACACATTTTTTTAGAGATAAGAGTGTATCTAATATTTTTCTATAATTTATTGGCATCAAAAAAGTCTATTTAATTTTTGCTTTCAGAATAACATCTGCAAATGATTGGCATAACTCAAGGAACCTTTGCAGCTGCAACTTTCTCCAAGAGTAGAGCAGAAAGCCATGTTTGTCAATATGCCTGAGTAGGATTAAAAAAGAACAAAAACACAAAAAAATAAAAACCCCCCAAACTACAAAACAGTTAATTATTGGAAGTAAATGTTTCGTGATCTGTGTACAGCACCCAGAGTTGAATAGATCATTAGCTAAACTTCCAGTCAGCATTCCACATAAGCATATGTTTTCCTCATAAGTGCTTGCATAACTTTGCCAGCAGTCTCAGTGACTTAACTGGAAGTACTTACGTACATTGTGCAATAAGAAGGGCCAAGGAAAAGCAATGGTTTTTCTAGGGTTTTAGCTTCATAATCATATGCATTTCCAACAGTCCTATGCTTTTTTTTCCAGCTCTTACTGCTTTTAATTTTTCCCTCAATATTGAATCCTCAATAGAAAACTACTACATCTGGCAAATGCTGTTAAGAGCTACACCCAAACTCACAATGCCATTTAGTACAGCGCTTTCTATCTCCTGTTTGTGCTTCCCTGCTGCAGCCTAATTGCCTATATTCTCTGACCTAGTTTGAGAGTATGCATGGGTCAAGGATCATGCACAGTCAACAGTTTGCATGCAGCCACCCTGGTTTTGAGGGTAAGAGAATTTAACAGTACGGATGCAGGCAGTTCAGTGCCAACTAGCAGTCCTAGTGCCATTGAGCAGTCCCAGGCTTGTTCAATTTACTATTATAGATGTAGCTGTAGTGCATTAATGAGCAACATGGACAAGACTTGTGAATTCCTATCTCCTATCCTCACAACGCACTCACTGTTCTGTGTGAATGCTGCCCATAAATGAGCTGACAGCTGAAGATCAATACACAGAGAAACCAGCTAAATAAAAGCAAGTCCAGGTAGAAAACATTGCAAAGAACTTGAGGGAGCCCATAAAGGAGGAAGGCAACAGGTGCTGATAGCAACTCCATCCAGTTCAGATCCTACCCATAACTATTTTAGTATGATGGGCTCCAAGTAACCATCTGGGTGTAAAAATCCCTTCAGCATTAGGTTCCCAGCTTGGCAGCAACAGCCTGTGCACAGGACAAAGTGCCCCCAAAAAACCCTGAGAAACATCCCAATTCAAAACTCCCAAGCCTTGAATGTCCTATTCATGTTTATCTTTCAAGAATATATTGAATTATTTTAATATTTTCAACATTTTATAAAGTACTGTAAAGCCTGGAAAAATGTACTAATCTCTATTTATTTCCAGCAGTGATCTACTAAGATTCTCACTAACTGAGAACAGATGTAGGAAGATATTCCCTGCCTCAGAGGTCATATTACTCCTAGCAGTTAGAATTATTTACCAGCTACAGAATGCTTCTGTATGTGGTGTAAATAGGATACAATTTCAATAATGAATCTCCCTTCTTTATTCCCCCCAAACAGGCTGTTTCGAGATAGGTTCTGCATCTCATTTAATTTTAGAACAAGAGGGACATGCTGTTTGTTGAAACCTTCTTGTCAGATCTGTTTGTTTGCTTGTTTCTGGTCTGTAGGTGGGCTGATGCTTGGAGCATTTGAGCTCGAGGAAGCAGGTGGGTGGCAGGGACCTTGCTCTCCCTGCTGTACTAATTTCTGAAGATTGTAATAAACATAAAAGAAAGAAGTGCAGCTAACAAAAGGTGTTCAAGCATATGAAAAGAGTTCAAAAGCCTCCCAGAGGTAGAATCTTCCTGAACAGAGAAGCTACAGTACTAAAGGAACAATATTAATTAAATATATCTTAATAGTATTTGCTGGAAGACACTTAACTGGAACCTGGCTTTTCCTTGAATTCTCAAGGACTCACTCCATGGGTAAGGAGTGACAAATCCTGGGATTTCTTTCATAAGAAAGATTAAAAAAAAATTGTTTTCAAGGATATAACACCTCAGGCATATGTTATGAAAAGAAGAGCTTTCCACTGAGCTTCAGGTTACCGTGGGAGTTGTACACCTCCCAGAAAACATGACTCCTCCAGAATAAAATCAAGACAGCTGACACAAGCTACTGAATTTCTTCCTAAAGAGTCCGGTGTCTTCCTTGTTAATCCCATTTTTCATAAGCATCATTACAATATTCATTACTGGTATTGATCAGACACTGTATTCATGGTGATCTAAGCTCATTTTTCATTGCTATATAGCCCATGTGTAACTGCTACATCATATTCTTATGAAAATCTAATATCAACTAGTGAATTTGGTATTTTCATTACTATGGAACCCAGTTAAAAGTATCTTCAGATACACAGAGTATTTATAGTGCTATATAACTTTCTCTCCCCTATGCTGAAAAAAACATGTGTATCTACTTAAGAAATCTACCCCAACTACCCCAAAACTGGAGCAACCAAGCTCATTAGTTATTCCACCTTTGTTGAAAATAGTCCTGGACTGTTGGGACTCAAAACCCCTGCTCCAGGCCAGCAGAGGCGCACGAACAACCAGCCAGCATCCAGGCTGTTGGTCTGCTCACAAGAGCAATAGGTGGAAGTACAGCTATACATGAAGATGAAATGCAAAAATATGTTTTCAAATCACAGGGCAGGGTTAAAGGAACTAAATAAGTTATACATGAAATGAACAAATAAATCCCAAGAAATGGAATTAGGATGACCATTAACCAGGAGGGTTTGAGCATGGCACATGCATGGGCTAGTTCATAGGAGTCTTGCTAATTGCCTTTCAAAGACCACTTTATCCTATTAAGATTATCCTCAGGAGGCTCAAGACTTTGGGGGTGGCAGGGAAGACAGAGAAACATAGCCACATTTATCATATTTAGAAACAAAGAGAAATTGATTTTTATTTGTCTTATGAAGCAAAACCTCTGTTATCTTTCTTTCCTGGTATTTAATCCTTTTTTTTTCTAGCAATATAAATAACGAGACACACCAATTAAGCTGAGAGTAACCTTCTAAGCAATGAGAGAGAAATACCACGACACCAACTTTAGAAAGCAGTACGTGTAATTTCTCTTGTGCACAGTGTTGATGCAGATTACATGACAGTTTTAGACTTATTGCTGTGACCAAGCAAGGTATAAATTATGACAGGTCCACATGGATTACAGATGATTTGAAGCAAATCAAAGGCATTAACTTTAATAAGGTACTTTGTCTCTCTTAAATGCCACTCTTACTTTCTGTAACAGCAGCCACTAAAAATCAATGATCAGAGACCTCTGCATGCAAGAGAGCTGTTAACCTCTGGAACTTCAGCCAAAGAAGCCCGTGCAACCAGAGCCACAAACCATCTCCCAGATTCCTCCTCTGTAACACACAGCATCTGCAATAGTGCCATCAACTAAATTTACAATTTAAAAAATTTAACTAATTTTTTCTTTTAAAGTCAACCCTACAAGTGTCTCCCTGAAAGCCACAGTCAGGGATTGCAGTACCCTACATATTGCTAGATGTAGCAGGACTGCATGCGTAGCAGAACTAAAATATAAGACCATGAAAGAAATTGAAAATTGAATCAAAATGCTTATTATACTTTCAATAACATGGCGATAGTTCAATCCGAGTCTGAGCCAGGTCTCAGTAAAGTCAATGAGAGTTGTTCCATTGAAATCAAACGATGTATGATTAGGTCCTCACAGAATTATATGTAATAGTATATTTAAAATTGTAAAGAGTTTCAGGTTGACATCTAAAAGCCCATTTTCCTTCTGGAATTCTCCAATGAAGCTACTCTAAAAAAAAGAGTCAATGCATAATTCAGTATAGTGGAAAGATTATTATAAAGGGTTATTAAATATAGCTCAAAGATTGTGGATAAAATAATGAAATCCCTCATTGCTTCAATCATGCTGTACTGACTTATACCAAGCACACTGTTTCAGACTACACAAAAACTGTTCCAGATTTCAAAATGGAACCTCTAACACAGTAAAAGCAATAACAGCATTATTTTGCAAAAGGGTGGTAGCAGGGGGGAAAGATCCTGAATCTCAAGATAAGCTTTCATTTTGTACACTGATATTAACTTAAAATTTAGTTTTTCATGAAGTGTCCCAGGACAAGGCAAGAAAGCATTTCTTAACTTAGTTTGCCAATTTTACATTCAGGCTAGCGCTGTTATTGATAACATCCATCACAATTCTTTGTCTTCCCAACACACTGGCAGAAATACTTAAGTGCTGACTCACACACCTCAACACTTCCCTGTCAAAGTTAATCTGAAATTGATTTTACTTTCCAAAGGTAAAACAGAACTGCACGAAGTCAGCTACAAATGGCATTCACAGATCAGTGTTCAGCACTTTTTATAATTCCTGTAAGATTTCAGGTATATACAGGAGTTTTCTACCAAATCCCTGGAAGCTTCAAATCAAAATAGTCAATTATATTTCGATCATTTTTCAGGGGGAAATATATATATATATATATAGTTTTTCCCCATTTTGTTTCAGTTCCTGTTATCCTTCTAATTAGATTTTTTTAGCACAAAATTGGGAGGGAAGTACACAGAACAGTATTTGCATTCATTACTGAACATCAGACTTCGCAGAGTTCAGTTTTGACAGTAGAAGAACTGGCAAACGCCATTACTAGTTTCAGCATGGCATAAAAGGAGCTCTAAGATCAGGCTAATTTATTAGAAGCAAATGAGATACTGCTATTCAAAAATTCTTCTTTAAAGATAATTTGTTCATTCTTGTTACATTGCCTTCTTTCAAGGGAAGATTTCTTCATTGTTTTCCCATCTGAAGTCTCTGAAATAAATACAGCTGAGGAAGTACGTGCTTGCTAAATCCACTGATCTCATGGAAATCAACCGTTATCCCTTCAAGTTGAGGTCTTAATCTTTGTTCTGAAAAAACAAGTGAAACACAAGCCATTCATGTCTCATGCTGGCATGCAAAATGGCAGGCCCAGGTAACACAGGTACATGTTCTCCTTTGCTTTTGGTAACACTGCTTTTATTAGAGTAAGGCAGATAGCAAATAAATCAGAGTATGGTTTTCCTATAGTCTTTTATTGAACAAGGAGCAGATGATGTGCAAATAAAGAGATGTTCAGGATCCTTCAAGGGCATCCATGTTGCTTTTCTCATTTCATAGCAACATCTAAGTTATTAATTTCTCTGCAAAATTTCTGTTGTCATTTATCATTAATAATGATCACTTTAGGGCATTCCAGAGACAAAATGCAGTCTTGTGCTCTGTGGAAATCAATTTACTGACACCATTAAAACTGTGCAAATAATTTATTTTTGGTTCAGCCGCCAAGCAGAAGGTGTTGAGGGAAAGGGTTCCACCAGAATCAAATTCAAAAGAAAAATAATTCTCCTGCCAAAAAGAAAAAAATAAAATTTAAAAATTGTTCAATGGAACAGAAAGCATTCCTCTTGAAAAACAAAGTTTGGATTTCTAACAAATATAGGAAAAACAATGTTCCAGAATTCCAGAACTATAAAATGGAGGAGGAAGAGCCATGATGTTGTTCGTGTACCCAGTAGCTCCAGTATTCCAGCAGGATCTGGAGGACTCCAGTTCAGCTGCTCTGCTTGCTCAAAGCTACTGGAACCTGTACTATCCCCTCTACTCCTTAGAAAACTCTCCTAACCAGCAAGCTGTGTTTGCCCCATTGGTGGAGCCATTTCAGTTGTATCCAGTTAATCATTGCAGGAAAAAAGAAAAAAGCAAATCACAGGAATGATACTTTAGCATGTGGCTTGAGAATCCAGAGAACAATGCACTTTCTCCTCGGCTTCCTGCTGAAACTGATGTTTCTACATACTTTGAAATCATTATATCCAAATATTCTCCTGCACACATCACAAACAGGTTCCAGTTCCAGCTCCCTGAATACTTATTAAAATACGTATAAAAATACTTATTTTAAAATCACTTATGCTTCTCATGGTTTTATACTTTTTTTAACGCTTTAAAAAAAAAAATTAAGCACTCAGGTGAGCAGGGACAAAAAAAAACAACCTCCACTTGTGCAAATGGGCAAACTACCAGGCTATTGAGTCACTCATTTAATCTACACATAATTAACCCCTTTCAAGTATAACAGTTTCAACAGAAGGAAGAGGCAACAGAAGGGTAAAGCAAGGACATACGTGCACAGTTAAAAGATTTCATTCTCCTGGGTATATGGCACATATAGATCCAAGTAAAAGTTCTGCTCTTCAGGAAAGCCTAGATGAGCAAACACTATGTGGCACGTAAGATCTCAAAGACTGCCACAAAGACTCGCAAAAACTGTCACAGAGAGATGAGTGGACAAGAAGAGAAGCAGAGGCTTGCTGTCTAGTATGCTGTATTTGCCTGAATCTTGCTTTGAGGGCTCTATTCAGTTTTTGTTGGGTTTTTGTTTGTTTTGGTGGGGGGTTGGATGATTTTTTTAATTTATTTTTTATTTTTAAACCACTCAAAGACAGGAGGTGCCATTCTTGCTTCTGCATAGCACTATCCAAGTACTCTGTCAAGTCCCATCTGCAGCCGGCTCAGCATGTGCCGTCACACTCGCTGCATCTCACATGTACCCAACTCCAGTAGGCTGCTGCATGCAGGCTGTGCAAAGCGTGCAATGCCTGGGTACCTTCTAACGTTCTCTGGGTCTAAATAGGCTCTTTAATTGATCTTTGAGGACACTATATATTTCTGTTGTCTTGATGGAAATAGGCAACTTGAGATTTCACCTTGAGTGAAACTGGCTCTCTCTGAGCCTCTCTCCCACCATTACTAAACTGGCAATACTCTATTAGAATCATGCAGATACTTTCACAGAGGACAAACTGAAAGCAGGGGCTGCTACTGGGTTTTCTAAACCCCCAGCTGTAGCAGGAATACTATATTATCTAGACCTAGCATTGGAGACCAGTATAAATAGTAAAGCTAGACAGAGAACAATTTTATGACCTTTACCTGTAACCCACCATTTCCAATCTGGTCCCGTTAAGCTTGACCTTTAATCTTACTTAAATATTTGTATCTTTATTAAACTTTTAAATCTGTCAGTTCTCATGGGGGCAGTGCGAGCTGTTCTAGTGAGGGCTGTTCCCCCCCCAGCCCAAGGCAGCTGCTGCTCATTCCCCAGGAGCTGGAGCCCCACCAGCAGCCCGACTTCCTGAGGCTCTCGCCTACGTACTGTGGGCAGCAGGGGTGCGGCACCAGCCTTCACCTATTTTCAGTGTTCATCCTTATCCAGAGCTTTGTTATATTTAAGAGGTCACTAAAAGAACATAAAAAAAGACTGGTCTAGTTTTGTTTGCTCAGTTACCTAAAATCCTCTACCACTTGCAGCTAGGAAGAACACAAGTTTTAGCACAGACTTATGCAAGAAAACCAAACTTCAGCAGAAACAGCAGTCATCTGTGGAAGCTGAACTTCTTGCTATATTTATGGTTCTGAACATAATCACTCCAAATCATGCTGCAGCACAGAAAACACGCGTGCTAGGGAATTTGTATGCCTTTTCTTTTGCATGGCTGCATAGGTAGTAGTCACCTTACAGTTCTGCCGTTGCCAAACCTTTCCCAAAGGGCAAACATTTTGCATAAGCAAAGCTTGTGCTGAAGCTAATAGAATTTAGGCATACAGTACACTGAAGTAAAGTGAAATTTCTGTGTAGAGTGTGGAGTGAACTTAATTTAAGGTGCTGCTTAAATACCTTGCTAAATCAGGATCTAAAGCACAGCTGTGGTCCCAGAAAGAGTTAAGTAAAATGTGTCCAGCACTCATTCGTCGTACAAGTAATTTCATTTCAATTAATTATCAGCGCTAACTGTAGTTAGTATCATACAATTCTGGGAAATGATGCTGACTTATAAAAACAGTAGTAAGTAGTCAATGCCTAATATTTCCAGAAGCATTAAGATTAATAGATTTATTAGGTAAGTGTTAAAGCTTCTATATTTCAGTTTCTTCGAACTTTATTGGAGAAGCTATTAAGACAGCATCTCAAAGAATAAAAGTGCCAGAAGTAATAATATTGTTTTTAATAAAGTTTCTTATTTTGATTTACAGTCGACAGAAGCTGCTATTCTATTACACCAAAAAGCTTCTGCCTACCTGCATAAGATCTGACATTTCTCAGAAGAAACACCAAATCTTACGGAACATTTGGAGCCTTGCATTTTCTTATTAATCAGAAGAGTGAACTGATCGGCTCTGTTATTAAAGATAATTTTAGACTACTTCCTGTGTCACAAATCCGACTTTTAAAATGTAAATGAAGCAAGATCTTTGGTTGCAAATAACACTGTAATTCCCACAATACTGCTTTCATTTATCTAGATAAGTATTGTAAAATCACTATTTCCTATTTTCTCCTATGTCACACTTGAGTTGTTTCTCCACAAATACAAGCCAAGCTGAACATCACTTTTGCCTAGAAAAGCCATGATCAAAACCAAAGAAAAACACCAAAAAAAACCCAAACTCCCAAAGCAATAGTAACTAGACAACAGATTCTTAGACAACTGAGTTCATGGCCTTCCTTTCAGCTACAAAGGATCCCCGGGAATCTCCCTGACCACAATATTTGATAGCTGCCTTCCTACCCTCCATATCATTTGTTTGCATCCAGCATCATCTTTGAACACAAACTCATACAGAGAAATTAAAGAAACTCCCCTATGCGTCTGTCAGGCCTGCCGGGCCCTCGGGTCTAAGGATATTCTTTGGTCAACAAGGATGCAGCTGAACATTGGCTCCTCTCTTTCAGCATACAGTCTGCTGCAAATACTTCTTCCCCCCCACATCTCAAGCGCTGAGACAGCAGAGGAAGCCTCTCTTTGAATGCAAAGAGAGCAATTATTGGAATCGTGCTGTTCCCCACAGCAATACAGACATACCACTCCATGTGTGACAGCTCTTCAAGACAATTTTTAACCATAAATACTCCTGTGAACCATTAGGTTGGTGAAAGTTTGAGTTCTGAATGTTCCATTCCCAGAAACTGATAAACACTCTTACTCTTTCCCTTCCCCAGTATACCTGGCATATAGCATTATGCATCACAGAAATAGGTGCATCTTACTCACAGCAGTGATCCATAACATAATGTGTTGTGAAACATAATATCAGGAGTACAATTAAAGAACGATAGATTTGGGCAGTTAATGCTTCACCTGTCAAACAACCAGAAAAAATAAAGTGACATAATCAATGAAAACAAAAATGGTTAGGTCACATAAAAGCAACTTATAACCTTGGTGCATTCAAACATCTTCAAATTTGGTTTTTATTATGGGACATTAAAACCAATTCATTTAAAGTATCCTTATGTTTACAGCTTCAATTCAGTTTCACAAAAAAAGGGTAAAACTGAGTAAACAATGCTTTGAATGATATTAAAGATAATGAAAGATGTGGAGCACACTCTTAATCACCTTTCCATGATGACAGAACTACAAAACACTGCGAGCTGCCACACCATGACTCAGGGACTATTTTAGCCAGAATTAACCCAAAATGCATTTGTATTTGTGACCATTTATGGTGCTGTATACAGCTGGGAGCCAGTACTGTTACCCATTTCAAGTTCCAGCAGTGCTGTTCCACTGACATTCCCATGCAACTTGGGCATAGACTGTCCTACTCCGTTTATCCTTTTGAGCCCCATCTCCTTCTTTCGTGACTCTCGGCAGGAGAAAGGAGCACTTGGGCCAGGGTGCAATTCACAACAGCTGACTGTCATGATGACCTGCCCCTCCAGGGAACACAGCCAGGGAGGGGACACAGAAGAGTGACAAGAAGAGATTCAGAGGGAGCAAGTGGGCACCTGAGGTTTCCTGAATTGACACTTCTGGGGAAAGAAACAGGCTCAGGTTTTTTATACATCAACACCTTCCCATATGGTTTTTATAGTGTCCTTTATTCTAAGCTTTGCAGCAGGACTGCTTTTCCTGAGGCATGATAAAACCTTGACAAGATTCTTCTGCCAACTGTGCAGCATTTTTCTATGAGGACCAGAAGATGGATACAGGGAACCAAACACACCAACATCACTTTGATGACCACACTAGTATATTTTTGGTTTTTTCCAAAAGTAAAAATATTATATGCACACTTTATTTTCATAATTCTTTGAATTCTGCCTCCCACTCTATTTATCCTTTAAAGTTGAAGTTATATATTCTTATAGGTTGGTGTTAATGTTTTATAAAGGTCAAATTATAGTGGTCTCCCTACTGTTTTATTGTAGGAGTTGAGAGCTGGCACTGTAATTAAAATTCCAGCTAAATAAAGCCTGTAGGAGTCCTACTTGTAACCAGGCAATTTGGTTTTCTAGCAAACCAGAGCACATTTTCTGTTGCCACTAGTTCACTGCCACACAAAAGAAGGTAAACAAAACCCACGTGCCGGAATGCATTTACACAATGTTTCTTATCAGTACAGTTAGTAGATAATACAGAATCACAGAATGTCCTGAGTTGGAAGGGACCCACATGGATTATCGAGTCCAAGTCCCGTCCCTGCACAGGACAACCCCAAAATTCACACCATGTCTCTGAGGGCATTGTCCAAGTGTTTCTTAAATGTTGTCAGGCTTGGCACCGTGACTGTCCCCCTGGGGAGCCTGTTCCAGTGCTCCACCACCCTCTGGGTGAAGAACCTTTTCCTAACATCCAACCTAAATCTCCCCTGGCACATCTTCCTGCCATTCCCTTGGATCCTATCATTGGTCACCATAGAGAAGAGATCAGTCCCTGCCCCTCCTCCTCCCCTTGTGAGGAAGCTGCAGGTCTATGTAAATACATTCTAGTTACAGAACATAATATAAATAAAAATAAAAATAAAAAATGCACTCATTTTCTTCAACCTGCTTTCAGTATTTTGGCAAAAACTGCAAGACAAGACAACTCAGTCTATACATAAACCTAGGTCTAGCCAAAATGTTCACAGCACTGTTGATAAGGGATAAGAGATTTGCTATTTGCCCTTCAGTAAAATAAACCTGAATCCCTGGCTGCAGAATGTTCCCATTAGATTAGATCAGATTGTAATTTACTTCAGTCTAACCTGCATTTAAGTTCTGGTACTTGCTAGCAAATGTTTTACAAGTGTCAAAGGTATACCAATGCTGGCTACAACTTCAGTGTTGAATTTCTCTTTTGCTATCAGCTACCTGTAAGCTGCTCCAGTACTGCCTCTGTTTTGCTGCCTTCTTTAAAGGCCCCTCAGTTCTGCTTCAGTTCTCCCCACAGCCCAGACAGAGAGAAGGTCGCACTGTTTTGGTTTGGGTGGTGGGGTTTTTTTTTGTTTTTGTTTTGGTTTTTTTTTGTTTGTTTTTAAGTTGTTTTTCTTTGTTGTTGTTGTTGTTTTTGGGTTTTTGTTTGTTTGTTTGTTTTTTTAAAGAAAGGAAACAAATCAAAGCTAGCATTGAAAGTGGAGCTCCTGTCTAAAAAGCAACATCCCAGGTCGCTACAGGTATCATGTTTTAGACCCTCCCAGGGCTCCCAATTTTATTTTCATCTTGTTTAAAAAGAATTCTTTGGTAAAGGAATTTCAGATTTTTGTTACAGATAATCCTTTCCAGGCAGGATTTCTTTAGCCAATTTCTTATTTCAGCAAATCCTACCACTCACCAGGGTTGATATTTTTTCAAGGATTAAAAAACACACAACACAAACATTTTAGTTAATATTCACATCACAGAACATGACACGCACTTCACTATCTACAGCTTCACTTGTCTGTCTAAGAAGCAGCGGTAGGTACAAGGCATACAAATATGCACAAAGTCATTCCAAAATGACCATGGTTTTCAGAATCAATCCATAAAAAGTTACTTTTTCTTTCCCTTCTCTAGAGGAAAGGGTTCAGGTGGATAAGCTGAACAGAGACATAGGACAAAAAAAATCAGGAACACTAGCCTCCAGTTACAAAAAAAAAAAGCACTCAATCTAATAAATTTCTGAAAGACTTCATGAGTTTACTGCCAGGGTTACTTATTCTCAAAGGCAGACTGAGAGATCACATGCCACAAGAAAGCTATGTAAAAAGGAGAGGTGCCCATTAAAGCTGGCAATAGCTGATGCACACAGACAGATTGCTCTGTCCAGGAAAGACTGGTTTAAATAAGCAAAGGAAAAGAAAAACTGTGAGTTGAAGCATAAGCATAATTACATTAGAGAACTTATAATTTTTTTTGGATTAGCAGAGAGAAATCCTACAAGCTAAGAATTAATTGTGAACTACATCTACAATTATTTTCAAGCATACCTGCATGCTTTAAGATATCATTAACTTAAATGAGATTCTATGTTTAAAGGAAGATTTAACCTCACATGTTCCCATTAATTCTTGCTAAATGTCCACATTGCACTTTGAAATGTAATGGAAAAGGTTAGCTAGCCATGATTCTTTTGAATGGTGCCTTTCCCAAGATCCTCAAATTAAAAGTTCTGTCAGAAATGCTGTCTGTGAAAATACAAAGCTATATACTACAGAAATGCATTAACACCTTAGCATGTAGTAATTTGTGTTGCATTTGTTTGTCAGATAAGAACAACAGCTTCCTCCTGACAAAGCTGGACTGATGCTGTAACCTCTTCAGCATGACCCCAGCTCCAAACTATGATCAGAAGACATATGCCCCTACCCCTCACTTCCTCAGGATGATGACCCTGTTAAATTTTGTCAACCATAAGCAATTAGCACCAGACTATTTCCTTACTAAGTTTGTCCAATGCTATGCTACCTAAACTTTCCTAAAAGACAGATTTTGGCCTTCCAACATGTTTATACACCTACAGAAAATGAGCTTGCCTCTTGGCCTGCCTTGTTAATCAGTTAGGGACTAATAGCTTAGTTAATCTGATTTTTGTTTTGGAACTGGCAACTGGAAATGAACAGAGAAGTCTTCTATTGAAGCACCTGGGGACCTTATTAATACAAGGTTTGCACTGTACTGAGCAAGAGACCCATCCTGCTAATACCGAGCAGTTGGTCATTGATTTACACTATTAGAAAAACAGCTGGCATGCTTCAGCCAACCAAAGCCTTCACGTATTTCAAAAAAGTATTATTATCTGTGAAACATTATGTCTCTTGGAAAGTATCCAGAAGCAAATAAACTCTCTAACCAAGTAATCTGCTACTTTTACCTTCTTAAATCCAGACCAACCTATTAACAGAGCACTCACTGTCACTGCAAAGATCCTCCCCGCCTTTTTTTTTTTTTTTTTTTTTTTTTTGAGAAAAGCTATGCAATCCTGTTTAACAAAACAGACAAGATACTTTCTGAGTTTAGATCTTCATTTCTTCCACCTTGGAACTATAATGTCAAGAAGAGGTTTTACCAACACACATGGCTTTCCTTCCACTACTCTACAAGAGCTGATTACATCCCTGAAAGATTTTGACTTAGCCCTGAAGATTTTGCAGAGACTAAACAATTCTTTCATGTTTTTCAGTCTAATATCCTACCTTTTCAAAAATGAGTTTAATTAAATGTATATGCATAAAAATCAGTCTATTTTAAACTCATTTCCCCTCAGGTCCTGTTAATAAGCTGACATGCACTGTTTGGAAGACAACTGTCTGACCACCTGGCACTCAGCAGCTATTTTTTCCTCTTTTGTTTTGCTTTAATCATATGTGAAAGCAGTTTAACAGATGATATGATATCCTGTTATGTTGCAACATCAATCTGCGTACATCTAGTCAGAGACACATCTGAGATGTTCTATATTATTTAGTCACAGTACATATTTGAATACATATGCAGACAACTTTCTCCCTCTGTGTAAGAGTTAGGCATCAAACTTCAATTAAAAAGCAATGCCTTAGGTATCAAAGTGCAAAAGGACCTTCCCTTTGAAGATCCTCCTCACTCTGCCTCCTGGCAGATCCTCCTCCTCTGCCCTGGTCTGTTCAAGGCACTGGTTGGTAGAGTCCCTTGGGAGGCAGTCCTGAAGGGCAAAGAGGTCCAGGAAGGCTGGGCTTTCTTCAAGAGGGAAGTCTTAAAGGCTCAGGAGCAGGCTGTCCCCATGTGCTGCAAGACGAACCGGCGGCAAAGACGACCGGCCTGGCTGAGCCGGCAGCTTTTGCTGGCACTCAGAAAAAAAAAGGAGAGTCTACCACTTTTGGAGGAAGGTGCAGGCATCTCAAGAAGTACAGAGACCTCGTTAGGTCTTGCAGAGAGAAAATTAGACAAGCAAAAGCCCAGCTAGAACTCAACCTGGCCACTGTTGTAAGGGATAACAAAAAATGCTTTTACAAATACATTAACAACAAAAAGAGAACCAAAGAGAATCTCCATCCTCTGTTGGACACGGAGGGGAACATTGCCACTGAGGATGAGAAGACTGAGGTACTAAATGCCTCCTTTGCCTCAGTCTGTAACCGTCAGACCAGTTATCCCTGGGGTACTCAGCCTCCTGAGCTGGAAGGCAAGGATGGGGAGCAGAACAAACCCCCCATAACCTAGGAGGAAGCAGATTACAAACTGCTGAGCCACCTGGACACTCACAGGTCTATTGGGCTGGATAGGATCCACCCAAGAGTAGAGGGAGCTGGCAGAGGAGCTCGCCAAGCCATTCTCCATCATTTATCAGCAGTCCTGGATAACAGGGGAAGTCCTAGATGACTGGAGACATGTCAATGTGATGTCCATCTACAAGAAGGGCCGGAAGGAGGATCTGGGGAATTACAGGCCTGTCAGCTTGACCTCAGTACCAGCGAAGATTATGGAGCAATACATCTTGAGTGAGCTCAGCAGGCAAGTGCAGGACAACCAGGGGATCAGGCCCAGCCAGCATGGGTTCATGAAAGGCAGGTCTTGCCTGACCAACTGATCCTCTTCTATGATCAGGTGACCCGCCTGGTGGGTGAGAGAAAGGCTGTGGATGTCTACCTGGACTTTAGCGAGGCCTTTGACACTGTCTCCCACAGCATCCTCCTAGAGAAGCTGGTGGCTCATGGCTCAAACAGGTGTACTCTACACTGGGTAAAAAGCTGGCTGGATGGCCAAGCCCAGAGAGTTGTGGCGAATGGAGCTAAATCCAGTTGACGGCTGGTCTCAAGTGGTGTTCCCCAGGACTCAGTGTTGGGGTCAGTCCTGTTTAATATCTTTATCAATGACCTGGATGAGGGGATTGAGTGCGCCCTCAGTAAGATCACAGGCAACACCAAGTTGGGCGGGAGTGTCGATCTGCTCGAGGGCAGGAAGGCTCTGCAGAGGGATCTGGACAGGCTGGATCAATGGGCCGAGGCCAGCTGTATGAGGTTTAACAAGGCCAAGTGCCGGGTCTTGCACTTGGGTGACAACAACCCCAGGCAACGCTGCAGGCTTGGGGAAGAGTGGCTGGAAAGCTGCCTGGCTGAGAAGGCCCTGGGGGTGCTGGCTGACAGCTGGCTGAACACGAGCCAGCAGTGTGCCCAGGTGGCCAAGAAGGCCAACAGCATCCTGGCTTGTATCAGCAATAATGTGGGCAGCAGGAGCAGGGCAGGGATGGTGCCCCTGTACTCAGCACTGGTGAGGCCACACCTCGAATCCTGGGCTCAGTTTTGGGCCCCTCGGGACAAGAAGGACATTGAGGTGCTGGAGCGTGTCCAGAGAAGGGCAACAGAGCTGGGGAAGGGTCTGGAGAGCAGGTATTATGAGGAGCGGCTGAGGGAGCTGGGGGTGTTTAGTCTGCAGAAGAGGAGGCTGAGAGGAGACCTTATCGCTCTCTACAACTACCTGAAAGGAAGGTGTAGCGAGGTGGGTGTTGGTCTCTTCTCCCAATTAACAAGCGATAGGACGAGATGAAATGGCCTCAAGTTGCATCAGGGGAGGTTTAGATTGGATATTAGGAAAAATGTCTTCACTGAAACAGTGGTCAGGCACTGGAACAGGCTGCCCAGAGAGGTGGTGGAGTCACCATCCCTGGGGGTGTTCAAAAAGATCATGTAGACGTGGCACTTCAGGGCATGGTTTAGAGGCCTGGTGGTGTTGGGTTGGCAGTTGGACTTGATGATCCTAGAGGTCTTCTCCAACCTTAATGATTCTAGGAACATGTTGTAAAGTTCCTGATCTCCCACTTTAAAAATTACTTCCATGATTTTGCAACCATTTTGTATATCCCCAGATATTTCCTGGAATTTTGGTAACATGAGTTTGGCTTCCTACAGCCATTTAAATGGGAATAGTGGAGTTAAGAGATATCCCTAATGTCTGGCTTCAAATCCTGGCCAATATTTCTGTCTACGTGGCATAACAAATCCCCAGATGCCTGGTCTTAATCACATATCCAAGTCTCAGAACTGAAGCTTTAGTATTCGAGTTCTACACATCGATACATGCACATTAAGATATATTCTACAGTATATTAAAAAAAAAAAAAAAAACAAACATTCTGCTCTCTAGGTAGAAAAGTTGACAGACATTTCTGTAGAACCTGCTACCACATGCCCAACCAGGAACCAAGTAATTTTTCAACATTTTCTAGAGAAGTACATTTCTTAACATAGCGAGTGATTTATGTGAAATGAAATTTTAAAGACGCTTGTACAATTCAAAATATGTTAAAGACTTCTTTATTTTGAGAAGCCATAACTACGTTTCAATATGGATGCACTACAGATACGTACACCTCAATAGGTGAAAAATCCATAGTTATCTATCTATTACCCAACAGTCTAGACAGTTTTCCCTGCAAGATTACTAAGCCAAAAACCTTACCTCACTTGAACATGTTCTTTTGCAAGCTACAACTACCATCTGTAGTTCCAATTATCTAAAACTGGCAATATTCAGCATGAAGAGTTAACATTGACATATAAACCTCACGTTAAAACTCCATAGAGGGTTTGACATATTACAGTATATTGAATTAGGCTGCCACATTGGCTTTATACAAGCTACAGGAAAAGTGAGGCAGGAGGAGATGAGTCAAGCGTGTGCAATAACACACACAGTATGGATCAGAGTAAACAGGAAAGTAACAGCAGTAATATCAATAGCATGAAACAGTCACAGAAAGAGGCCACCTCTCCTGTCAAATGGCATGGTAATCAGTGGGAAGAACGGATGTCAAATCACAAGTCTCACAGGGCGTCTTTTGAGAATCAATAGCACATGTTTTGATGTGAGCGTGATTGGTGCTGTGATCCATGTACACACATATCGTAATAGTAGGAATTATCTTCTCTGATCTTTCCACAGGCACTAAACAAAGGAAATCTTGTTGGAGGCTACAGCTTTGCTAGACAACAGAAAAACTGCCTTTAAGCATTAATGATAAGCAGACTAATATATTTCCCATCATATGAGTAAACAAAGATTTTTCAATATGGTCAAACAGAAAAGTCTTTGTTAAAATCCACAGAATAAAAAAGCACCCAAATGCAGATAGACAAAGCCTTGATCTTGAAACAGCCCAAACTCTGAAAAACACAGTTTATCACGTAAGAAACAGAAGAGGTCAGCCATTAATTAACATCCAAATTAAAGCTTTTCAAGTAAGGGTCAAAACTTCCTTTGTTTTGACATTTAAATCACTGGCAATGTATTCCCCAGTTTAGTATGCACAACACATCACCTAATGCCTTTATGTTAATTGCCTCAATTTTTCAAGTGCACTATTTGATTCGTTGTCAATTAAAAATACCCCCAAAAGCCAAGACCCATGTATGTTAAGTATAAACATGATTAATGTAACACAATTACATTTCCACATTTGATGAGTCTGATTAGGAACTTTCCATCAGCCTAGCATGACAGAGCATTGTCACTATCAGTGACCTGTCAAGCTTTGCCAAAGACAAGCTTGCTGATGGGGAAGCATTTCATGGCCACAATTGTTTCAGAAAGGTGTAAAATGTGTCATTAAATGCTGTCAATTGTCACCTTATCAAGAACGTAGCAATCTTTATGATCTTCTCTATTTGATTGCAGAAGACGGTCCTAGGTCTAAACTAAAAAAAGCTATAAGGAAGAAAAATTCAGTAATGTCATTGCTTGTTAAAGCAGTAATTATGTGACAGACCCTCTAGTATTTCCAGAAAGTGACTCTATGAATCCTCTCCCACTACATCAAGGGAACATCTGGTTTAAAAAAAACTGCAGTCAGGGAGAAGAACTGGGCAGACCACAAGTAGGATGGCAATGCCTGATTTTGTTTGTGGTCATAGAAAACACAAGTTATAAGGAGATAAAGGGGTCTGATGAAAAAAAGTAAAAATTAGGAAAAAATGACAAAATTAGGAAAATAAAATTGTCCAAGTCTGGAGGTTGCTGTTAAGTGAGATGCAATGGTAAATAAAAAAAAAAAAGTGTTCAGCCCAAGCATGATGAGGTAAAAGATAACAGATAGCAACAGAATTCCAGGGAAATTAACCAGATGTAGGGTATGCATACACAACTGGACTGATGTAATTGCTATGTCCAGGTTATAAGTAGGTTTTGATAAGAATTAGTACAAAACAGAATAAGAAATAAGATAAAATTCTGTACCCTCAGTTTTGGCTTCTCTTCCTTCTTCTCATCAGTAAATGTAAAATATAGTTAACATTGCCATATTTAGAATAAATACAGAAGAACCAGCCATAACCTATATTTAATAACAAAGGAGTTACTAGCAATGAAACGTACAGTAGGTCCTTGTTTAAATTGAAAAATAAAAAAAGAAAGACTGTTTTATTGCACTTCAGAAAAGAATTAAGGAGCTCCTTGGCTTATCAAGGACTACAACAGCAATCACTGCTGTAGACCTGCTTTGCATATTTGCTCTATTAATTTACATAGCCCTGGTAAGCCTCACATTGCAATGCAACTGCTAAATTACACTGCTCTTGGGTAATGGGTATAAAAAGATGCAAGAGCATGCAAAGAGTATTCAAACAGACAATTAAAAATATCAATTCTGTTGACAGCTAAAATGAAGAAACTGTGCAGAGGTTTAATGCTGCTGCATGAAGGACATACTGTTTATGAGTGATTGAATTAACTAGAATCATGCATCGACAGTCTGCCTTTGTCAAACATTACATATTAGGCCAATTTAGTGACTGCTCATTAGAATAATTTAATTCCGAAGATTGTTTCCAGGCATTTCTAATTCTCTTCCTGCTCTTCCCTCCTCCTCACATTAATGATGGCATCTTAATTATTGTGCTAGTTTCACACCAGTGCAATTTGCTGGGTCACCATAGAGCAGCCCAGTCAACTTTGGCTTAACCAACTCATCCTTTAGGTGTTTGGGAGGTCAGGCAGGAGGACAGCAGGAGATCTGGTCAGACAGCTACAGCCTCAAAGTTCAGAAGTAGCCAAAGAATACAATGAAGATTATTTTTATTCAACTTAACACTAACTTGTTAATATTGCTTTTCTTTACGTGGGTCTTCAACTTTGCATACTTATTAAATCTATTATACTTCCTATGTTCTATGAATTTCTACTTTTAACCATCTAGGAATGATGTGTTCATCAGCTCTTTAAAATAAGAATTTAAAAGAAAACAAAATTGCCTAAAGTAATCAGAAGTTTGAAATCTCTCTTCTAAACTGAATAATAATCTCACATCTCCATGAATAGCATTGCTACTTATGATCTAAATTTCTTCTGAAAATGCAACTCAGACTAAATAACTTATCAAAACGCTTAGACTAAAAATGTTATCCTAAAGGTTTGCTTTAGCACCTATTACAGGCTGAATGACTTAAGAGAGTCTTTTCAATAGACTCTGGCAACTAATTCCGACATTTGAGAAGTAGTGCTATTTTAAAACGAGTGTGCACAGATATTACCCCTTCATCCAAACATGTGTAACAGTGAAAATATATCAATAGGTAGTAATAATATCTGGAGTGATCTGAGATAGGAAACGTGTGCATTTAATGAGTAATATTGTTTTGCATTTCTTGGTTTCACCGAACTATCACTACGTATTGCATTGTAGGATCTAGGTATTGTACATAGATGCCAAGCACTACTGTCTCACACTGCATACCTAGAAGAATTCCTGGTTCAACAGCAAGCAACGAAGCATGACAAAAAAAAAACTATTAGTAACACATATCACACTTAAAAATACTGGCACATTTGGAAGTTATGAAAATGGCAGCACTTAGTATCTTTGAGTCTTCAAAATCATTGACCATTAGATAAGGTACTACCTTAGTTTGACAGTCTTGAAATCCCAAAGCCACAGAACTGAATGAACAATTTGTAACACTTGCTCACTACAGTATTTGAATGAACTAACACCAGGATTGAAAGGCAGTTAAATCTTCTTCAGTTTAATGCTTTGAGTATTCAGTGCCAGATTGGATTTTATAATGGGACATCTGGTCACTGGAAATATTACTGAATATCCCAGTTGTATGATACATGTAGTAACAATTTGCTATCACTGATGATCGCAAGCTTCATCCAGCCTCCTCTGAATTTCATTTAAAGACTTGGACTTGCACCAGCTTTGAGTGAAGCTTCTAAATCTGAGTAGCAGAGATGAATTAATAGTGAAATGTTGATAGGCAAGCCCTGATTTCCAAGATTATAGGAGAGACCATAAAGCATTCAGAGTAAATTCACTTTTAAGAAGTGGATGATTTTAAGTTTGCGCAATACTCATACTGTTCTAAATGATTATATATATATTATTTTACCATCTCTAATATACAGAACGGAGTAAAGTCTGTAGAGATATAGGATTAATGCAGGGGAACCCAGACAAAATCATGGCAATATTCAAAATCCTGTGTAAAAAATAAAGCTTTCTGATAGAAGGCAGGAGTGATATGAATACATAAACAATTCTGATTTTTGCACAATAGTAATATACGAAAATAACGTACGGTTCAGGACTAGCTGGTCCTCTGTGAATTCAAATGGCTGTTCAATATAAAAAACCTTTTGCTGGAATCCAGGGACACATTCTAAATCTTCTGCACATGCAAGCAGCAGAACCTGAGGGGAAAAAAAGGAAATGGACTTTTAACATCCGCTCATTCATCCATCACATTGGCTTCTGGGAACGATACTGGGTTTAGGCTCAGTGCTCGTAAAACAAAATATACCTCACATCACACTTTCCCTTCAAATCTTGCTAAACAATTTTTAATGTAAGGTTTTTGCTTTTATATATGTAGACTGGCATGGAAGTTACAAAATACTAGCTTTCAAGGATAAATTCAGTTCAGATTATCAATAAAGGATATTATTGTTCTTCATGAAAACATAGGGTGTAATGTTGCTCCTAAAGTTGCAGGTGAATACCACTAGGCATAAACATATGCTTAAATTAAGCACTCTTAAGCTGATTTAAATAACTGATAAATTAGGGCCTGCAAACCTAGTTTCAGAAAGTGATCACCAAGTTACAGCAGAAATTCTTTATTCAAGGGTTAGGTTTCACATCATAGAAGTTTCTTTTATAAAAGAACTTTATGCTAGCAAATGTAAATTGTTGCCTTTTTTCCTCTCTTCTCTGAGCCACAATTTGTCCATTTTCTCTGTAATCAAAAACTTGTTTACACCAAGGGAAGGCTGAAAATGAAATACGTGCATTGTAGTGGAGGTGGATCTGAAGGTTAAAGATGAATACACTTTGTGTCACTATTAGTATGTGGTCAAAGTTCCCTGTCACCACAGGAACACCTTAGCAAATGAGGAAGCTTAAAAGCAAAATAAAATTGGTTGGAAATAGGTACGATGCTAATCTCAGTCTCTAAAGCTTTGTGTTCTATCCCTGAATAGAGACAACAACCTGAAAGGCTATTTTTCTTGGCAGCTTTTAAATGAGAGCATGGGGGTAAGAATGTCCAAGAAAGAGGCAGCAAGAAAAAAATTACTAAAAAGTTTAAAAGGTTAAAAGAGAGAGGCAAAAGGAGGCAAGTTCAAGTAGGAAAAGCCAAATCTGTATTTTTCAACCTATATATGTGTAACCACATTTTCAAAAGTGCTTTCTGCTTCAGAACCTCCAAAGGTGTTTTTCAAAACCTTTGAAAAACACCAGCTGGTGTACAAAGTACACTCTGATCTCAAGGTTATTATGGCTAATCTGCTGCTTGTTGGACAGCTGAAGAAAAATCAAGGAGAGAGGGCTTACATAGTGACCGAGAAGAAAATAGTCAAGCAAACACAGTGGTTCTGAATGACATTCACTCTAAAATTCAAGTGGCCCTGCACAAACAGGTCTATTTACTCAAGACATCCTCAACACATGATTACAATTCTGCAGATAAAGCTTCAGCTGTAAAGCAAGGACAATTTCTCCCCTATACCACACAGGTGAATGCTGAAGCCTCCTTTCCCCTTCACCAGCTGAGGTGACAATCTGCACTCTCACTTCTCCCAATCCAACAGCAGTATCTCACACATTTTTTAGTTCTACCTCCACCACATTATCATCTAGTATGCTGATCCTGATCCTAGAGAGATGTCCCGCAAAATTTTAACATCTGCATGTTTTCCTCTTAACCACCACTCATAGTCCATTTGCTAAATCAGAGCAATACATTATCTGCTCTCTCCCTTTATGCACTTCACACGCACTAGAAGTTTTATGTGATCCCATTTATAAAAAACAAAGGCAGCAACACCCCCACCTGGTCTGCATTAGTTCTTGTTGAAACCAACTACTGGATCATTTGTTTCATGACACTGACATTTGCTATAAAAGCTTGGCTAGAAGTGCTAGCAAAATGTGAGAAACAGCCAGAATGTTTCATGACAATTTAGCTGGTGGTAGTCAAATGCAACCTTTGCCTTCCATCCTGACCTGCTCTATGTTCATCCCTTTGAAGGATTAACCAAGAAAGAAGAGAAAGACTTAAAGTACTGCACCAACCAAGGTGCAATACACTTGACTACTATTCTATAATATATATCCATGTAACTGCTGTCTTTCTTACAAAGGCTTAAAAACCACAGTGCCTAATCCCTTATTCAATTATTGACATTGATATATTGATTTTATTCTGGACTCTATAGGCATTGAGAATTGGTCATGTCCCTTCAGTCTTTCAGTATGAGACATTTGCAAACGTGAATGACATTCAGAGCCCATCCTCAAAATTGTGCATAAATCTTGATTACTGATTCTAAAAAAAGAAAAAAGCCGGATATGCATTTAAATGGTCACATGCACAGAAAGACACACATTCTCTGCACACGTTTTCTGTATGCACAGGTGCATTTTTAATGTACCTGTCCTTCTGACTCATGGTGTTACTGAATGAACATGCATAAAAATGCAATCACAGCAGAAGGAAAATTCTTCCGATATCAAGATGCAAGCAACTACTGAAGCAAAAGTTATATAACAAATCCACTCCAGAAAAAAATAACCCAAGCAATATATGCTGAAATTTAACTACAAACAACTCTTCTTCTAAAGAATTAACACAGCAAGAGACAAATCATGTTCTGATCTCCCAGCTATTGGTACCTTCAGGTTGAAACTCTTGTCTTACGGAGCTATAAATAAAAAGCCTGCTTTGGACATCATCTATGTCAGTACTTAGAGAAGAGAATATGTCTACTTTATCAGATTTGTGACAGTGTAAGTTGACTTTGAAATCTGGGCAATCTAAATAGGTCATGACTTAACTTCTGTAAGCCTGGTACAGAAGCCTCACATAATACAGATACAGCAAATAGAAAATGACCTTTACTCCCTTTGAAATAATTACAAGACTCAGGCTCGGCCTTGTTGTGAAATGGAACATTTTATTCTACTTGTGCAATTCCAGGCACTTTCTTCTTCTCAACATGTCAGACAAGATGTTAAATTTGTCACCACACAGAGTTTTTAATTAATTATCTTTTAAAAGCACAATTATTCTTTTAATTTATTTTTCTCACAGAGAAACTTCTTCTGTTGAACTAAATGTCTACCTCATTAAAATAATTTGTGTTGAGGTTCTTCACTTTGGGAAAAAGAAGTCTTCAAAAATACATTGAAAAAAATAAGCTAAGCAGATATATGTTGAAGGCAAAGAGAATATTGTTCAAAGCAGAATACATTCTGAATTTAAGCACCATATAGTTTTCATATTTTTGGATATAATAAAAGGGTTTATGGGCTGATGGCTGTCTAAAGAAACACTTCAGCTAAATACACTGAAAATAATGTTTAAATGTCATATATGTAGAATTCAGAACATATAAACATTGTTCACACATCTAGTCAAGTAAGTACTGGGCAATTAGTACAAAAGGATCCTTTACCCACTGCTGAGAAAAAAGCTGCATACTGGAAAGATTATGACAATTATGCAGTAAGCATCATTTGCTCATGAAAATCTGAAGGAGTAGAAGTCTGAAAAGCAAATCAGGGAGTTATGACTACTCAGACCTACAGATCCTATATTCACTACCAAGCAGAATTGAAGGTTTTCATAACCTACTGCTTTTCAGAAGTGTACAGAGTGAAGACCCATTTTTAATAACCTGACAATTTGTCTTTCTGAATTTATTACCAGTCGCTCTAAGGAAATGTCACTAGTTCAGATAACTCCTGTGCAAGTTCGGTCACTGGGCTAGAACTAAACTTCTGATGAGGAATCAAGCCTATGAAACATTTTTTTTTTTTTTAATCAGTAAAACAGTGCACACATGCTGGTGACCTTGACTGACCTCAACATTTGCACTGAAATCTACTCACATAGAACATGGATTGGAAAGCAAGAGAGGATGGCAATTTTATACCATACTGCAGAGAAAATTAATAAAGGCTCTGATGTTAAAGTACCTTTGGGTATTACCACATCTCAAAAACCAAGCCCTCCTCTGCTGGTGACTGAAAGTTAGTCTTTGAAATGACCTTCCACAGAATTTCAAAATTTTTATGTCCTTTTTGACTCGCCCAGTTTCAGCACATGAAGCAACTCCGTTCAGGTTTGATGGGCCACATCCCCACTCTGGAAATTAATTTTCTCACTTCTTACTATAAACACTCTCATATCTTCATTAGCCCTACCTGGATGTGATCAACTTGCTATCACAAAAATGCAAGCTTCCAGAATATTAATTGCATTTCACACACATTCTTATGGTGTGAAATTCATCCTTGTGCAAGGCTTTATTTAAATAGAGATGTAAATACAGGCACCTGTGAAGACCATCTGCCTAGACATGAATTTCACACACAATCAATGCAAGCAAATCTCATTTCATAGGGCAGTATTCTGTAGGACCACATTCTACCTTTGACTTCAGAAGAGTTAAATGTCAAAGTCAAGAGCCACATTTTTGAAATGTAAAAACCCCAACATAAAACCCCACAAAAGAAGAGCTAAAATAGAAGTCACACTCATTTTTAGTAATAGTAATAATCTCAAAAGTTCTGAAATTATGAGTCACTTCCTGAGAAATTGAGGTTTTTGGTTGTTTGGGGGTTTTTTTGTTTGTTTGTTTGTTGTGGTTTTTTTTTCAGTTTTGTTTTATTTGGAGTGTTTGGGGGGGTGGTTTGGAACTATGGTTTGGGGGTTTCTTTTTTATTCATTTGATTCATTTACTTGGAAGTGAGTATTGAAAATTTATGCTTCCGAGCTTTTCTCTGGAAACATGAGAACTAGAAATTTGCTCTTTGCATATGAAAACTTCACATTTTCATATAAAATCCGGTGATCCTAAAAGCTGAGAACTGAGAGGAAAAAAAGTAATCAGAATAATGAGAACTGCCAACACTGAATTAAACTGCACATGACAAAATATTTTTATCATGCAGATCAAGATCTTTGAATCTTAAAACCCTTTCTATCTTCAGGTGCTGCCACATTACACCCACAAAAATGGATAGGGAGGAAGCCATCAGAGGAGAAAAACAAGTAGTAAGCAGTACACAGTCACAACGATTTGCAGAGAGATGATGAAATCTTGCCTTCACTGAAGGCAGTAAGAACCATTCATTGACTTTAGGTTTTTACTCAGGATTTAAATGAGGGAGTTATTTAAATGAAATTAACAGAGGGATACTTAAACAGAATAAAGAGAGCACTGCTCTAAGTAAGGTTCTGATTCTTCATTATGCAGACTCCAATTAAAGTGTCAGCAGGTCCTAAGGCAATTGTTTCATCAAATCACATACAGACTGGACATGAAGTTCTCCTTGTCTTCTGTATTTTTTAACATCAATTGGAACAGAAAAACCCTCAAAAGCCTGCATAACTTATCCTCTCATTGGCATAATTAACAAAGGTATTTTAACATTGCATAAAGGTATGTTGAATTATTTATCTCTGAAAGTGACTAAATTAAATAAAACACACAGTTCTTTTGCATTAATTTGATTTCTAGAGCACTACAATTTGGGCAGTTTTTTTATTCAATCATTTCATTTTGGAGGGAAAGTTCTCACTGTTTTAGGCTTTAACCTCTCTTCTTTTTAACAGCAAAGAGATTCAAAAAAAGAGTATTCACAATCTCTACAGCTCTACCTCTAAATCTGATAGTGAATTCCAGTCATTTTTGTAAGAAACACTATTAGAATGTGGCACTAAGATTCTTCAAGGGTGATAAATATTCTTTTAAAGGGCCTACCTATCCATTTACCACATAGCTCTGTCCTAAAAGTGAAAGTCACACTTGGAGTACTGAAGAGTGGGCTATGAAAATGCAAATTGGAATGTCTTTATTGGCTCAAATGAATTCAGTTCTCCTGTCACTAAGGGTGTGACTGTGGTAGGCATCCATTAACTGGAAAAAAAAGTATGACAAAGTCTTTTGTGAGACTATTTAGCACAGGAACTTTCTTTTTATGATCACTTTCCTTATGAATGTATGTTTATTATAAGAATTTTATCACATTTGGTAAAAAGTGTGCACCTTCCATGACACTGGAAATCTTGCTAAGTTATTCAAGAAGCAATTTGTCAGCACTAGCATCCGAACAGCCAACTACTTTCCTTCTGAAATACAAGATCTTTGGAAGAGGCACTATCAGTTTGTTAAGTTATGACCCCAGGGCCTATTCAGAGCCTAAAGCGACTCTGGAGTCCACACTGCTCAGGGTGAAGAAGGATAATATTAGAAGTGTACTAGAAAGTATGGGAGTACTTCCATGGCAACCCCATTTGAAGCCAGAGTTGCGACGATTCCCCTCTCCCCAGGAGCTGACCTGCCTGGAAACCAATCACTTTTTCTGCTCTTCTTCCAGTCACATCTGCTCCCGGAATCAAGTCCTGAGGTAGCTCTGCAAAAGCCAATGCCCACAGAAGAGTGTAGCTAGAAAAACATGGTCAGGTGCAAGACCACCACACTCTGCACTAAATCTGGTTAAGCTGCCATGAAACTGCACCCTAAAATTAAGGCGTTTTTAAAATAAACTCTTACCAACACATCTTCCATGAACTTGAGCTAGCTTAGAGTTCCTTGGACTTGGGAACACAGAAAAGCCTATACAGGCCTGGAAGGAACCACCTCTGCTGTCACAAGCAGGCACAACACACCGTCTCCTGGCCAGATCCCTTGATCCTGATCATAAATAATTCTTCCTGCATTCCAGAATTCTGGATTTCTATTCTGATGGTCATTTCATAGCTTCCAGAATAAATTTGTTCACGGTCAATTTACAGCCATTTGTTCTTGTACAAGTCTTGTCTCATAACTTAATTAACCTTTCTCCTCTAAGTCTTCAGTTTATTAGCTGGACAAACCAAGCTCTCTCAATATCCTCCTGTAAGGATACATTCCTTTGATCATCTCAGTAACCTTTCATTGTGCCTGCTTAAGTCTACACATGTGCAAAATACACAAGAAATTCCAGATAAGCATTCTCCAGGGTCTGGTAAGTGATATTAATATTTCCTTAAGCCCGAAATATGTTGCCTAATGCTTCCTAAAATTCCACTTTTCCTTTTTAAACTCCTGTCATTCTGATGGATCACAATCATTCTAAAATTAACTATCACACAAAGAGCTGGAAAATTTGACATCAACGGAGATATTGCCTCCATTTAGCTACAACAGTGTTAAGCAGCTTTTGCAAACAGTCAGGATTAATCTTTATGAAATACAAACACAGATGCAAACCCTCATGCATTGCTAAATCTATGCCCTTTCTGACCAGATGGGAACCAACTCTGCTCACAAGTGGCAGACATCTTACAGTGCAGAGCCCAAGCTTAACCTTCCCCCACTCAACAGAGTGGGGTCTCAGGATTTGTTGATAGATGATGGCTTCCAGGCTCAAGATGGCTTGTATCCATATGACTCAAAGTGCAGGATCAACTTACTGTTTCATCTACATAGACGGATCTGAAGATTGTTCAGATTTTTGTAATCCAGGCAGTAAGTATCATCCTGGTTCATTAAGTATTTTAATGATTAATAACAGAGGCCAAAATGTGTAACTTGTGCTCATATAAGTAATATTTTAAATTACTCAACTATTCAGCAAGTAAATACCTACCATCATGATTAATCACACAATTAAACAAATAAGACTCCTCAAACAAAACGACCGGTTGGGCTCCAAGGTTATTTTTTTGGTTGTTTTTAGGCATTATAAAAAAGTAATCCTATTTTGCTGAAACCCATAGACCACTGGAATGAGATTACAACTGGTTAGCCTATTTAGAGCAGCTGCCTAATAAATTCATTTTACAGGGCACAGAATAATGCAAATGAGCCATTCAATAGCACTCCTGTACCAGTGAAAGAGGCATAAAGAAGAAACATTGAAAGTCAGAGTTCTGATCTGGTTATACTGTAAGGTATGGAATTACTAAAACCTAAACTGCATTACAACAATAACCTGTTCAAAGGTCTGCTTATACCAAACATTTTAGTTATTTATCACCTAATGAAATAAACAGGTTGATCCTTTTTTCCAGCAGTAATGACTTCATGAAACACTTAGAGGAATGAAAATATCTCTGGTTTTAAAAAAAAGAAATAAATTAAGAATTGTTTAAATGTATTTATAAACCCTTCACATGCAGTTGCATGGGGCAAAGTCATTATTCCACACAGGAAAACACTGATGTGGCAAAAGCCAGTAGAGAAAAAATTAAAATCATAGTTCTTACAGCAGAGAGTTTTTTGGATAGGACGGCTGGAAACTATAAGGAATATGATTCATGTTTAATTTCCCAACAGTGTGATCATTATCAAAAGAAGTGCAACCCTCTACCTATCATTTTCTTCATATTCCACAAAAGTAATTATTACTACATCAGAAAACTGAACTTAGTGTAACACTAAACATCTGTCTTTTGTACTGGTGAGCTAAAGCCCAAAATGAGCTTGCTGAAAACAATCTTTCAAAGAATAGCATGGGTTTGAGTATTAAACACATACACAGTGCCATTACCTTGAAACACTACAAGAACAGGAACCAACCCCCAGAACTTATAAAAGTATTAGGACAAGTTAAAATGTCTCATTTTCAACTTCAAGAAAACATTTGTTGAACATTTTCTGACCTTCTCCTAAGCAATCACGAATGCAAGATTTTTTTTTTTTTAAATTAATACTTTCAAGTAAATCCCTTGATTCCAGCAAGTGTATTGGGCGCGGGGCAGGACAGGACCCGAGCTTAACATCCAAAGACTCAAAATAAAAATTGAGAAATTGCTACAAGGCAAGAAGCCCAGTGCAAACCTGTCTAGTGATTTTGACATGCTTTTATTTGACTTCAGCAGGAAGAGGACAATATATTCTGTAGAACAAGCTAGAGACAATTTTTTGCCTGAAGTTATCTGCACATCACATGGTTATTTTTTCTTTACTACATATTATTCTGAGCAATGGAAGTATTACAGTGTTAAAATAGATAGCTCTAAAGACTGGTTTCCTATTGATTTTTGTTCTTTTTTTTTTTTTTTTTAAAAAAAAAAACAAACCACAAAAACAACCACGCACACAAAAAAAAACCAACCCAACCCAAAAAACACCAGACAAGCTTATAGGTGGATTCTCTTTTAGTAAGGACAGGGCCTGTTAATCAACCTCAATATTTTTTTCAGTGGGTACGTCAATACATTCTCTGTCTTCTCATCAGCTTCCCATTTTCATGAATCTCCTATGAACTTGACACCTACAGCTCAGCCTACCAACTGTAAGTGAAACTGCCCAGTGTTTTCAAGTGTTATAAAAAGGAATCATGAAAAACACAGTTAAGCAATAAGACAATAAGGCTTATGCAGTCTCAGAAAGCCAGACCAAAAACCATGTAAGTGATACATGGTGGCATACGATACTACTGCTTGTCCTATTTACTAGTTCCAGGAAATAAAGAAGTGTATGCCAGTTTTTATACCAGTTGGTAAAGCTTAGGGACATAAATAGTTTCAGGATGTAAAATAAGTTTAAGAAATCTCTTTTTAGCCAAGAGGACAAAATATTGTTACATCATGCACACAATATATGCCTATAGGAGAGAGAACTGAGCTTAGAAATCAGCAAAGTATGAAACAAAATACAAACCAGAAACTGCTTGCCTATATGCTAACTTTTGCCCACAGGACAGAGGAAAACCTTAAAACACAGTGTGGCCAATAAATAGATAGTTAAATAGAAAAAGGGGGGGATGTAATTTAAGCCTTTTTTATTTATTTATTAAGTACTTTATTATTAAGTACAGACTGAGGTCATTGGAATTGCAGTCAGTTATCCTGCACAGTATGCCATCCTCAGACATATTACCTATTTTACCTTTCCAGAAAGGAAAATGGAAGTAGATTAGCTGTTATCTGCCTAGTCAACCTTCTCTAAGGGACGCACTTCTATAGATCATAGATCAACCTGTTAAGCTGAGCTATATAATTACACTGCAGCAAGTTCACTGAAGTCCTTTTGTGCTCCTCCCTGTCCCACTCCATGTATGCCTGTCAAAATAAAGCATCACTATACCCAGTTAATCTTGATGGCTGATCAACTATTACAAGAACTTATGAGAGATTGTCTTTCTATTAAAAATCTGATCAGCTTTGAAATAACTACAACAGTGGAAGAAGGATATTTGAATGAAATGGAGAAAAATATATGCAATATATACATATTCCTATATTCACATATATATTTAGATATACATATATCTTTAAATTTTTTTTAACAGGGTCTGTTTGATAGATGCAGAGGATTTATAATATCATTTAACATTATTTCAGGCTAGAATTAAAGTTATTTACACACTTTTGTATTTTCTTGTTTAATGCTGTTTTTCAAGTGATTTTACTAAAGAGCATTATCTGTACCTTATTATTAGTAGGCCAGTTACCATATATATTTTTAATTCATTAAACTGATATGACCCACGTTGTTGTATCACTGCGCATTTTACCAGTCAAGGGCTTGTGCATTTATTTACAATAGGCACTAATTTTCAAGCTCCTAGAGTCATCCAGGAATAAATAGAAAAGGATTAAAAAAAAAGACAGACCCAGGTCTTTTTGGCAGTGCCAGCTGCTACTTGAGGAGTATTTTTAATGAATTGCAAGAACACAGTAAAAAATTTAAAAGAACTTGTACTAACTCAAAGGAGTTTAGAGAAAGCATGCCCCAGGGGAAAGACAGCAAGTAGTTGAACATTTTTGAGCACATCACAATAAAGCAAAATCTCTAAAGCTTACAGGCTCCCTTGTGTTAACAGTGACATTACATCAAGAATGACCTTTCCAAAGAAATAAAACCCTTTAATGCTAGGAACATGAAAACTATTAAAGATCAACACTTAGTAGCCGGGGGGGGGGGGGGGGGGGGGGGGGGGAAGAAAAAAAAAAATCAGTCTGGTAAATTAATTAGAACATAAATAATATGAAACCAAGACCTTGATCTATAACCCTCTCTCATAATTGCTTGCCATTTAAAAGTTGAATGAAATCTTTTATGTAAAAGATACAGCTATTGACCCCATATGTATTAGGAAGTCAAAGAAAATCCTGACACATTGAGAATGAGATCTCATGAGTACTGGAGAATGCCTTAGTATCTCCCTATCAAATACCTATTTCTTATTTCTTTACAGTAGAACTTACTTTCAACCATCAAGGAATGATGCTGCTGGGAAATATTGCAAGTTAATTGTTAAATATTTCAGGACTTTTTTTGGTTGGTTGTAGAAACAATCACCACAGAAAGTTATCTGTACCCCGAGAACATAATGTTTGGGGGGTTTTTTTGGTGGGGAAATTTTTTTTTTTTCCTTACATGAAGGGACAGCTGTCAGTCCTGAGGCATAAGGACACCTTACATGCAAGTGTAAGGTCCTGCCCCTGGGGAGGAACATCCCCACGCACCAGTACAGGTTGGGGGTTGACCTGCTGGAAAGCGGCTCTGCTGAGAAGGACCTGGGACTGCTGGTGGACAGCAAGGTGACCATGAGCCAGCAACATGCCCTTTGGCCAGCAAGGCCAAGGGCATCCCGGGGTGGATTAAAAGGAGTGTGGCCAGCAGGTCGAGGGAGGTTATCCTCCCCCTCTGCTCTGTCCTAGTGAGGCCACATTTGGGGTGCTGCGCCCAGGTCTGGGGTCCCCAGTTCAAGAAAGACAGGGAACTGCTGGAAAGAGTCTGGCGGAGAGCTACGGAGATGATCAGGGTACTGGAGCATCTCCCTAATGAGGAAAGGCTGGGAGACCTGGGCTTGTTCACCCTGGAGAAGACAAGACTGAGGGGGGATCTTATCAGTGCTTATAAATATCTAAAGGCTGCGTGACAAGAGGATGGGGCCAGACTCTTTTCAGCGGTGCCCAACGACAGGACAAGGGGCAGTGGGCACAAATTGGAACACAGGAAGTTCCACCTGAATATGAGGGAAAACTTCTTTCCTGTGAGGGCGCCAGAGCAGCGGAACAGGCTGCCCAGAGAGGTTCTGGAGTCTCCTTCTCTGGAAATATTTAAAAATCCACCTGGACACGGTCCTGTGCCCCCTGCTCTGGGTGTGCCTGCTCAAGCAGCGGGGTTGGATGGGATGATCTTCAGAGGTCCCTTCCAACCCCTACCATTCTGTGATGGTTGTATCCCACAAACTCCATGAGACCTCTAGAATAATCTAACATTTGCCTTTGAAATCCATAGTTTAAAATCAAGTTAGGTTTCTGGGGGGGTTAAGAAATTCAATATGCTATTGTAGCCTCCCCACTTAACTCTGTAGACAGCACTTTCAGTACATTTACTAGTTCTATAATTATCTGTATTTACTAAGCCTATCGTCTGTTCCATGTGAGATTCAATAGGCAACAGACACAAGCATTAAATATAAAACACATGAAAGGTTGTGAAAAATTTGAATCTCTTCCTTGGATCTTGCTTTTGCAACCTATATCTACATCTAAATGTTAATATTATCACTAAATTAGTTCAGAGAGGTCAGAGTCACATCTTTGTTGACAATTCCTAGACAGACAACATGGAATAACATGCTTTTGCACCTGTCTAGACTGACCAGGTAAAAAGGTCTAACATAATTCAGATTTGGGGGTTCTGAAGAGGTCTATTTTTTTATCAAAGAGACAGGCTAAAGACGAATTCTAGTGTTTAAGCTATTTTCTTTGTAAGGTTATATTTTATTTTTCTTTTTTTTGAGCTACAGATAATAATGAAAGTACTGAGAATTCCTCCACCAGGATATATGCATATGATCATGGAATGTCCTACTATTACTATTTGTAACAGGAGTTAATTGAATTTTTTGCAAGTTTGTAAAATCAGATTTTTTGGTTCATTTTGACAAAGTAAAGCTGTTTAAGATTTCTTATTTTTATGTACAACTCAAAGAAAAAAATCAAGTATCCAATAATTTAAAGGCCCTTTTCCTTGTACATAGCAATTTAAATTTACTGTAGCACTTTGATTTTTTTTCTTTTTTTTTTTTTTTCTTCTTTTTTGAAGTGCTTCAGCCTGGAAGAGATTGGGATTCTGCGCTTGCACAGTATAAAGAAATCTAAAATTATTCAACTGCTTCAATTTTTTATAGGTACTTTTATTTGAAAAATGAGTGATGTTCCGATCATGCTCAGTATTGAACAATTTTAAATTATTTAAATGCCTTTTTTAATCAGTCCTTCATGTTTGGGACTGAATTCTGGGAGGCTATAGTATGTTATCAGGCAGTTTCAATTATACAAGAATTTTATGTTTCACACAATTTTTCATCTCCGAAATAAGAATCACTTTGCAAGGGTGAAAGCATAAAGCATTACACTTCAAAATAAATAAGCATTATGCAAAAGCAGAAACCTAAGTTTTCTTTTTTAAATATTGTAAGAGACCCTTTTCATATAATCAGATTCCCATGTCTTACTACATACTATGAAGCATGAACATTTCAGAAGCTACATACTTCTACTTTGCTAAACTGAAATAAATAATTTCAAAGGAGAAGAACAAAGTCTAAAAGAAGTTTTTTGAGTCCATGAAAAATGAGAAGGATTTATTCCCACAGCATTTGACTTACCAAACTTCATGTCAAGCAAGCATTCAAGTCCCCTGTAGCATGGATACAGTGTGCTCAACTGCTTCTCGTTCATGTTTATTGTAAATATTATGTACATCGTGTAGAAAATTCAGCTTGGACTTCAGGAACATCATTCCTGATTTAACAGGACTCATACATAGCAACCTGTTCGTTTGCAGGGTTTTTGTTTTGGTTTTGGTTTTTGGGGGAGTTTTGTTTGGTTGGATGGTTTTTTTTTTGTAATTTTATTAATGGAGTTATCCTTCTCAATATTCAAGAACATGCTCTGCTCTTAAGCATTTCTCTATGAAAGGGAAAAGTAAGGTGTGACATTTGAAAATAACATTGGAGATGTCCAAATGGAGAACTAAGAAATACAGCTGAGAGGTCACATTATTAGCAAATCCCTCACTTCATTCTTACCTGGTATCCTTCATTAATACTCTGCCAATACGCTTACATTTACTACCAAACAGAAAGCCAGTGCAAGTATTTTAGTACTTTCTACCAAGATACTCAACAAATATGAATGTGATCTAACCTCTGTTTTAAGCTATGACATCCCAGAAAGAAAAAATTAGTGACTAATTTCTTCAGAAGGCTTGTCTTCATATTTCACCTTTTGCTTTTTAACAAAAATGACATAGAAGAAATAGGATAATTTCTCACCGTGAAAAACAACCCAGTGCTCCTCTGCACATTCATTTGAAAAGATAGTAGCTAGTTGTTAAAGATACTGGCATGCCTTACTAATCATAGGCCTTTAATTCTGCCTCTCCAATTTCAATTAATAAGTAAACACCGACATCCTCAACTGCACTACATAGAACTCCCCTTTATCCAGTTAATCATGTTCACTGCAGCTATTCCCTAGGCTGAGGTTTCAGAGTTCCTAGCTTCTGTAAATCCTCGGTATTACGTCTTTTGATTCAGAAACAAAAATACTAACATATCTTATCATTCAAAAACATGTGTCCTGGGTTCAGGAAGGACTGTGTTTTCCTCTCTCCCAATAGTCAGCTGTTGTGCTCCATGTTCAGAATTAAGTTGCAAAGCATCGCTAAACTCATCTGAAATATTTTGCTTAAGTTAAACCTCATATTATAGTAATTAAAGAAGCTGTGAGAAACCATAATTAGACTAAGTGTCCAACAAATATTAATCAGTAATGTTCTATTATTAAGAAGCAGCTATTCACAGTAGGAGTTTCTCTTGCAAGAAACAAGATTAGGAACCCAGCCAAAGCAAACCAGAAGGCACAGCAAATTGGGTCATTTAGTGCCTCATTTTAATTTATGAATGCTTTCACCTGTATGTTATTTACTTTGTGTTATCATTTTAGTGGAGAAGGTGTAAGTAGGCTCCAGTCTGTGATCCTAGGTCTGTTGCTTAGTCCTAATGTTCCCAGTCACTGTGACAAAGATTTCCCTTCCTCAATTCTAATCAAGCCAAGAGACAAACTCAGACCGCATATCATGGGCAAACCACTTAGCCTCCCTATGTTCTCCCATCTGTAAATGAAAACAATGCAATTAACATACATAGCAGGGAGGCTCTAATTTACTTAAGTATTTTTAAGATATTTGAAATCTTGGAGTAAGAAGTGTGGTATAAATGCTGACAAATATTGCCTGTTTGAGGCACCATCAAGTAACCAATTTGAGCATACAAGAAATAGGATCATGTCAAAAGCATCACAGTTTCTAAAATGTTAGGCCTGTTTTAGCTTCTTATTTTCTTGTTACACCCTCTCCCGGCATATCAGTTAAAAACAAAGATAGTGGTCTCATAACAAGTCTCCTTTGCTGAGATCAATTTTAGAGCTATCCTCCTTTAAGTCTCTTTCTCTGCTGTGGGAAAATACTGAGACACTCAACAGTAGAATCTAACAGAAGAAGTGTCAGGGGTTTACTGTAAGATACTGCTATTTTTTAGTAAAGTTATTTCTAAGTTACCCTATTAAATACAGGTACACAAAAATACAGTGCAAGACTACAAATTTATTTGGCGGACGAATACCTAATGAAATGACTAATAAGAAAAAACAAGTATCAATCAAATATCTGTTCTTTCTACTTCTGAGTTATTTTATATAGATTCTGATGAAGCAATAAACTGTGCTACCAGTTGAGTTTTCCACTGCTGTCCAGAAGAGTTATTTTTTTAAACTGCATGTTAAATCACAGATTGTTACCTGAGCTGTTATCAAATAGATATAGCTTAGATGAATTCTCAATTTTAAGATCTATTTGCTCGCTTTATAATACACCAGTAACTTCCTTATATATTGCTCTTACATGTATTCATCACCCCTAAAGAGACAGGCTTTCTTCAGAGAAAAAAAGGAATAAATATCTACAAAAGGCAAGATTTAAAAATTTAAAACTCTGAATTGTAATTTGTTTTCTAATTAGACTAAATAGGTGTATTTATAGAGATATTCAAGGCAAACATCCATGCATTATGACCTTTTCAGCAGCACTGAAAATTATATCCAAGCCCAACTTCTAGCTCTGTAATTTCCAGCACTGATAAAAGGTTCTTAATCTATTACCGAAGAAGCAACAATCAAACCAAGCATACTGTCCACAGTTTCCAGAAGAATTGCCTTTTATACATGATGAAATGCGGCTCCTCAATTAGAAGAGTCATTCTAGAAAGTTCACATATACAACAGTGTTACCTTTTCCCTTTTGCACTCATTAGTGCCTTGACAACAGCAAAGGCTTCATTAGTAACTAACATAAAATCAATATCAATGTAGAAAATTGAAGAATAAAACTCTTGCAAGGGCTTTATGCCTAATGTGATACTAGCTTTCAAATCCACACAGGACATAATTTAAAAATTCTAATTTATAGTAGTGATCTACATGGTAAGAGACAAAAGAAATTTTGAAAAACGAAGACAATGGAAATGAAACAGTTATGTTAGATTCTGCCAACAATAAAATTACAATCTCTTATTGTATCCATTGGCCACAGAAATAAATGCCAAGTAGCAACAGGAACAAATATTATATGGAGCAGATGGAGAATGAGAAAGTGTTTGATCAGATGTCAGGGAAACCACTCATTTTATTACTTTTATTTTAAAAAAGTAACTGAAAGCCAGAAAAAAAGATACAGTAGATTTGGCAGTAAGTATGTACTAGTAAGTCCCTGAAAAGCAAGAGGTTGTTGCTATAATTTGTTCCCAGGGAGTGTGATAAGAAGGCACTTGCAGGGTTTTTTGGAGTTTTGAGGTTTTTTTGTTTGTTTGTTTGTTTTTTACAGTCAACTGGTAAAGTAGAGGAAGAACTCAGTTAAAATCGATTAGCCCTAGGGGGAAGCACATCACAACAGAGAGGACTTGCAGGAGAAACAAGAGCTTGAGGCAGGGGGGTGAAAGGACAAAAATCTCATGCTTGTTCTAAAAACTCACAGATGATGTTACGTAAGTATTGTGTCCACGAAGGTCCTATATTCAGCACCCCCAAAGAGCTCATAGACAACATCTTAGACTACATTCTTTTCTATCTGCCATAAACACATCAGTGTTTCCTGGCATGTAATTTTTCCAGTAATAGAGGTCATATTGTTTCCATGCTCAACAAAACCTGTTAAAAAAGGGTAAGGAGAAGGAATAATTGCTTTTTTTTCATAGCTTGCTCTAGTCAGCTTAGAGGATGGAGAATTCTCCTGCCAACTGACAAGGGCAAAATCCTAACTCTTCATGAAAGTCTCATTTGTGATGGCGCCAGAATTCCATCCCACTTATTTTTATTTAAACTCCATGCCTTTTCACTTGGCAATTTACTTCTTGTCATTAGCTAGCTTCTATGTCCTAGATTTTGGTTTCTCTCTTTTTTTGGCTTTCATTTCTCTTCCCTTATCCTACATCCCAGAGGCTGCCAGGATTATTGGACAGTTCAAAGGGGCACAATGTGCATGAATTCCCTTCACAGCTATGACAAAGACAAGAGCATCCATTTCACTCTAAGTAGTGTTCAGTTGCCAGCTATAAAAACGCAGGTGGTCTGTGTGCTTATAGTACGTAGCTTCAGAGAGGATTTCATACAAGTACATACATAACCGTAGTCGTAACAAGTTTCCACTGGAAATTGCACTGCAGCTGACAGATTACAAGACTAATGTACTGTATAACCTTTACCTCCACAATAATATTAACTCCTTCTAAAACTTAGCACAGTAACACGTTAAGACTTGAAGAGGTAGAAATTATTAGCTTAGTTAACTCATTAGTAGACATCCATCTCTAAGTTGAGGTATAAATGCAGCAAGAAGTTGGCATGTTAAAAGGTCTGTCTTCAGTTAAGATATCAACGGAAAACTTTGTCAGGGACAAAATTTCTACTGAATAATTGATATCCATCTTTCTGCCTGTGAAAAGCCTAGGGAATAAACAATAAATTCAATATCTTTAAGGTAGGTCAATATTAAAGCACTGCAATAGGAAAGCAAAAGACCATCTGAGACTAGCAAAGATTAAAGTAGGACCAGAAATTTTATTAAACTCTTTTTCCCCCCCAGAGTCAAGCATGGAGATGAATAAGACTTCACAAAGCAGAAATAAAACTATCCAATTCTGTTAATATTAATGACATCTGTTGTTATCTGTTATGCATAACTTAGATAAAATATTCTATAAAAGTAATTGAAATGTGGTTTTTTCCCCTCCCCTGGGCAATATTACTGTTTTATGGGGGTACGTTGGAACAGTAAAAAAACAACAAAATTTTTAAATTTAGAAGTGCGTAGGAAAAAACACATTCTGGAAGCGTTGAATCATTTTGATTACCATTTTTGAACAAAATGAGCAGTTAAAAGATTCCCAAATCAGAGCATTTCATTTTTGGTTTATAGCCAAACTGTATGATTTCATTCACGTTAGCTCAATATTATGCTTCAACTGCTGCTGTATGGTCTGGAAGCCAGTAATTTTGTCTCTCTTATCCTGTGCGATAGGGTGTCCATCTGAATGACAACTCTGGACATGTTTCTGCCATTCAGCCATACAGGAGAATTGGGTTCACAAACGAGATCCCTGAGCTGTAGCTTTAAGAGGCCACATACCTCACCAAGGAAACACAAATCACTATTAAACTGGCACAAAAGAAAGAGTTGCTGTTTACTAATCTTTCAAAACTGAAGTGTATCAACTAGAGAAGACAATCTAAAATATATTCCATTTCTGATTTCCAAATGGAGGAGGAAAAAGGTAAAATTCTTTAGAAGATAGAAAGAAGTATCAGATAAGATATTTTGAGTTGCCTGTATAGCTTGACTTCACTGGCTCACTGAACCACTAGTTCTTACTTATTTTTGTCGTTTTTTTAAAATCATTTCAGTATGCCATTATAGCGGCAATTAACACCTTCATTAGTTCAGCATAACATTCTATAGATATACCAGGCAGCACAAAGAACACTACAAGATGTTAGTGAGGCATCCCAACACAGGCTGAACAACTCTATTAGTAAGGAGGATGAAACTTTAGCCTGCAAGGAAAATTGCATGATGTAACAGATTTGTTTCTAGTGACTAAACTACACTTTTTGAATAACATAGGCAAAGTCAAACTCTGCCTAACTGTGGAGATTTTCCAACCCCCAGTCAAGGTTATGAAACCAGTAATATATTTTTCCTGCAGCATAATCCAAAAAAAGCAAAAGAAATAATTGTTGGGAGAAGAAATGGTTACATTAAGGAGTAGAGACAGGCATTTTCAAATCAGAACCATGATTTGGAGTAGTTCAAGTATCGACCAAGCTGCCTACATATAACTTGATAAAGCATCGAACACCAGACTTGTCCCCTTTGCCTAGTTTCAATGTACTGAATCACACGATAGTTTTGCAATGGCTACTAATGTAAACTACCTTTTTAAAAATTTTTTATTTGAACTTTACTTACTCTTCATCTGTAGTTCTAAAGTTACAATAGCATCTCCAATTTACCTGACCTAGTTTCTACAAAGCTATGTTGTAAGGTACTCTTTCATTATGCTTAAGTGAATGCTCACCAAAGCAGATTCTGGCAAGCAGGAATAATGCAGGAACTCAAGGTATTGCAGGATGCCTTACTTCTCTATTATCCTCCTTAGTTTTTATTCCCCATTATATTTAGGGTCCCCTGTTGTGCCATAAAGAACGGTGAATCTATCTTGAGCATGAATTAATGTGAAGCTATTGCAGCAGTTTCTTGCTTCCCCTATGAATTCTTTCTACAACACACCTGTTTTAAATATGCAGTAATTATTTTGCTGTTACCTACTACTAGAAGAAAGGAAGCTTGATAGCAATGACTTGAACATGCCCTTTGTCCTTTCATTGTATCTACCTACAGCAGACGGCACCAAAATGCAACCTAATTACACACAGCCCTCGTCACAATATAAACAGAAGCTCTCCTCACAGCGGAAGCAGGAAAGTTTTGCCATGACAGTCCTTGTTGCATTTGACAAGTTTATTCAAAAGCAAATATTTTAGTGGGGAGCTCTGTCATTCTAATCCTGTTCTTTATGCGAGAGCAGCTAATGCAATTTCAGCTACCTGAATAGAAGGGCTCTTGCTTCCAGATGTTCCATTGTGCCTTGCAGACAACAACTGCTATAGGACTGACACCAAAAGACAGGTATTATGAGTATTTTTTCCATCGTTAGCTTCCTCTTAGCACAGAGTTTACAGCTTCCTCGTTGATTCCTGTAATTCTGATAGGCATAGTAGAAGCCAGTGTAATGCTATCCTTTTATAGGTCTGTCATAATAGCAACAAAAAGAGGGCAATTGTACTGAACAAGGTGGTAAAGTTAAGTTACTCCTGAGCTATTGAAAGACTGTTTAATAGATAAAAAAAAAAAAAAAAAAAAAAAGCTTGATTCAGTGAATCAAGGCTTGAAGAAAGTGTTTGTACTTCCAGGACACAAACCTCAAATTGCAGCGTCGCAGATCACCTATGCTTACACTGATTGGAGATACAGCAAACCTGCAGGAACACCTCTGCAGGGGACACCAAGACAGACAAAGAGCTAGAGTAGCCAAGCCAGTAGGAATATTACAGCTTTTTCTGTTGCATGTATTAACACTGGCTAAGCAATAAGCTAGTTTTGTTTCATTAATAATGTATTAGTGTTTATAATCAGCATAATGCTCTTTTTTCATCCAGCCTCTACAATTACTAAAGAAATAAGCCTTGTCATGAAACGGTTGAAGTTTTTTTTATTCCCATTGGAAAATAGCAAATAAATGCAAATATAAAGTTGCAGGAAGAAGAATAGTAAAAGAACAAGAGTGTTTAAGACTACATCTAGAAATGCTTTTAACAGATTGAGATTTACATTTGTCTTCACTTCTTAATATCAATTTACATTATTTGACACACTGTTTATTGTCCAATAGCAACAGGTTTTCTTCCCACTGCCTATGATTTCAGATGTATAAGCAGTATTTATCTAGATACTAGGGGTTTTTTAACCATGAGCTTCTGCTAGGAAATGAAGAGCTTTCCTTATAATGTGCAATGTAATTAATAGGCCGCTCCACAGGACTGCCAAGCATTTTCAATTCTCTCAAGTCAAGAGAGGCTGTAGGTGCTCAGTAATTTTCCATGGCTAAAACTGCTGTGTTCACAAACAGGTTGGAGAATAAGTACTGTCACCAAACAAGTCTACCACCCATGCAACACACATTGTGCTTTACCCAGAACAACTGTGAGTGAAGACACTTGTTATATAGGTAACACAGTTACCAAGTGTGACAATCCAGAATTTCTTTCTACATACAATTACTCAGACACACGAGCAATTACTACGTAACAACCTCACAAATATATTTCAAGTTGCCAAAAATCTTGTGGAAAACAATCTGTTCAACTTATTTTCTCCTTCAGAATAGAGGACGTGTTATAAAGATAAAGATCAAAATCTGATCCAACTGGATCAGGTGTCAATGATATTTAAGAAGTGGCATCACTGCAGCTTATCCAATTCAAGAGCAGCAACTATTTCCTAAGTACAGAGATGCATTCATACACCAGGGATGGCTCACACCCGGTAAGATGGAAAGAAATGGTAGTGCCTCAACTTACATAGAGAAAGGTTATTATTCTCTAGGTCATTGGAAAAATCTTATTCTGAAGTACTGTAAGTGATCCCCTTTTCTCTGAAAGAAAGAAAAAAGTAATTGCTTCCAATTTGCTTGTTATCAAAGCATGATGATGCATCCTTTTCTTCTGTATCAGTTCAGGTAATAGACATACATAGCCATTCAGATATGCCACTTCTCATCCATATGCTACTTTCTTTGCCTAGCGTTTTTTGGGAAAAAAAAAAAAAGGCTATAGCACAAAGGAAAGCAGGCAAAAATACAGACCTGCGCAGTGATGCTAAATAGCAGTAGAGATGTTCTTCCAGAGACTTGACTGCAGGCTGCACCCTCCCTTGTTAAACGTACTAACTAATATGATGAAATTAACCACCTGGTCTATATTCAAATTCCTTTTCAAACATCAATTCTCTTCCAATTCCTTCCTGTGTTAATCTAGTATTGAAGTAAGAGAAAAATCTGTACAACCTTAGAATATAAATTGTTAGATGGTAATGTAGTGCTCCACCTACATGAAGCATATTGCTTTTCTAAGTGCAAAATGATAGAAGGATTGGCTTGTAATTAAGGCACCGTACTCTAACTTACAAAAGTGGGTCAAGTTTCCAGCAGACTCCTTTGTGTTATCAAATGTGTTTCAGAGCATCTGGCAGGCTTCTGACTGACATCCGTGAGGTTTGGCTCAGGCCCTTCACAACTTCGAGGAAATGTGGATAACAGCTGCCTTCTCTGCCTGCCTGATCCCCATCTCCTTTATTTACCCAGTAATTTGGGGGGACAAATTATCAGTTACGTCTCTTGGCAGCACATAGCCTCATGCTTCCCAATCTCAGTCAAGCTCAACATTCCTTGAGGCTGTGTCTGGATTTTCTCCCTTTTCTACAGCACAGAGCACACAGCTCCTGTTACAATAAATCATTCTCTGAAATGGTAACTGACAGAGTAAAAACACTTTGAATAGTAGCATATTTACACCAGATGTGAACATAGGTCACCAGAAAGATGTTCAGATTAAAACAGATGGAGAATCAATGAGGCAGAGAGCTATAGGAAAGCATTTCTAGATGGCAGAAGCAGCAAAGAAGGCTATGACTTGACTCTAGACAGGGAGAGACACTCTCCAAGAGAATATGGGAAGAAAGCTGCCAAGGTCCCTATGATCTTCCTTTTTCTACACTGACACAAGCTGCTTTTGAACTGAAAGCTCTGAAGAACTGTTCCAAAACGTACAGAAATCAATGGGAATCTCTCCAGAAACTATAATGGATTTTGGATTAGACAAACAATGAAATATTTTCTCATAATAAAAAAGATCAGATTTATAAGATCATGAAGAGAGAGTAGTAAGTATCCTAACATCTGTCATAGTGTTTGCCAGGGGATAACAGTACATACATAACAGAGGCTATTCAATTTTACACTAATGAACAATCAAAGTGAGGCTTTTCATGATACCTTCTACGCAGAGGAATAAAAAAAAAAGAAAGAATAAATGGATAGCAAAGGATAAGAGATTGTAGGGCCTGACAATAGAAAACTAATATAAAGAGAAACAGAGGCAGAATGTCATAAAATGAGTCATTGATGGTATGCTGAAAAGTGTTTAATATAGTCATTAATTTTTTTATACTCATGTGAACATTCATTTCCTGTAGAAAATATTTCTTGCTAGCTTACGTTTCATCCAAGCAAGTCAGAGACTACAGCAAAAAAAAAAGGTATTATCATATTCTTTCTCCAAGACTTTGAAAACTTCACTGAATAAGTGACATTCATTTGTGTCCTTCCTTTTCTTCTTTGCTGTTCTGTTTTACTTACCTACTCCCTAAATCAACAATAGATGCTTCAAAATGCCTACTTCATCATGGAATGGGTTTTAGTATTGTTGGTACAATTTTACAAGAAACAGGAAGGCTGGGAAGTATGAGAACTAGATGACCTAATTGATCTTTTTATCTCTAGAATATATTTGCATACTGGTGGTGCTTCAGCACCCTGATGATCCAGGCCATTACTAGTCCTTGAAATTATCTTCTTTTTCAGAGTGTTTTTGCCAAAGCGACATTAACCATATCTGACTTGGTGCAAAGTCTAGTAAAATTAACGGAAATCTCCCCTTGGATCAGATCACTAGTTTCCCAGGCACAGATAAGAACCCTGGGTATTCTTTCCATTGTCAGATGTGAACATACTGACAGTTTCCTTTTTAAAAGTCCCTTCAGCTGTCTTCTGTCCCAGTCCTCTCAGTTTATTTTCATAGCCTTAAAAAACAGGATTTGAGAGAAAGTCTCTACTTATCTCCATGTACTAGCAGCATGATAGTAGTCCACACAAAAAGAAACTACAGCGTTTAAGGAATAAAGCAATGATGCCAGAAATGTATTTGTTACTATATTCAGCATTAAACCAAAAAACAAACCACACACACCACCACACTTACTGGGTTTTTGACTTTTAAATGACAAGGCTCAGTATGGGTCCCACAAGTGTGAGACCAGGCTGACAGAAGTAGAGAATAATCATTTGCAAGAACAGTCTTTGAAACAAGGTACTGTACTCAATTGAATAATGAAACACCAGCAGCTCCACAGGCAATATTTTTCACTTCTATAAAGAACAAAGTTATAGTACATTTTCATTTAGAGAGCTTTAAGAAAAAAAATGGCACAATAGATGCCTTCTTTACTTAGGCTCTAAAACATTTTCTTCTCACCCACCCCACCTTTCTGCCAACTGCTTTCAACCTTCCCTGTTATGAAAATGTTCTGTATTAGTGTAATTTGATGATAACTTCCTTCATTTCCTCACTGCCTTAAAAATGTTCCCTGGATAGACACAGCAGTCACATTAGGAAGATATCCAGTTGCCCAAAGCTTTCTTTTTTACTTAGAGTATACCTACACCCATGTATCCAGTACCAGAGATGACAATCTGCTGAGCTGAAATGGAGTGAGCACACACATTAAATAGTGACTATCAAATAGATCCATCCCTTTTTATGCTACTAGACTTGTTACGAAGATGCTTTAGCCAGGCTTGTTCACTAATCCACGACTTTTCCTCCTGTTGCCCACCTGCTATACAGTAAGGGAGTTCCCTTTTCCTAGCTCACTTTATATTGAAATGGGCTTATGAAATCTACCTACCTAGCAAACAAAAGCCATCTGTCAAAGGGAAGAGCAGACTTTGCTAGCAGAGATTTCAGTCCCACATATTGGGCACTGCAGTGATCCCATTGCGCTGCCTGTGCTTTTGGTAAAAGCAGTTAGGAAATGTGGATGAAAAAATTTATCAGACTGGTAACTTCACTCCTGAGGCAGCTTCCCCAGCCTTTCAAAAGAGAATCCCATCCAACAGCGCTTCTTCTGTACTTTGGATTCATGATCACAATAAGGAGGTGCAATAGCTAGGTGGGAATTGGATAGCACTAAAGAGGAACCCCTCAAAGGGCTGTAATAAATGAGAAAGATATAGCAAAAGAAGGTATACTTAGAAGTCCTGTTGCTTTTGCAAACTCTGTAGCAAATCACTGGAGTATTACAGCTGAAAACCCAAGTTTCAGACTGAATTTTTAATTTCTCTCCCCCAAAATCACTACGTAGGGGGCTTTTTAATAGGCTGAAGTCCTATGTGACATATAAGGCTTGAGGCTTCCGAGACTACTTTGGATTCCTTTTTATATTATAGTGATACTATCACTGGGAATATTTCCAAAGAAGCAAGTATAAATCTTGTTAGAATTCTACAGTTCATAAGATGACATAGATTTTAAAGTCAAAGAGAAATACAATGATCATCCAGGTCCAAACTACTACATAACAAATGCCAAATATTTTTTCTCAGTAATTCCTCCTTCTAGTTCAATGACTTGAACTGAGTACCAAGGATGAGAAGATGTTTTTTCTTATTGAAATAGCCTACTTAAGGGCCTAAATTCAGCAAGGGATGTAAAAGTATTAGAACAGAGTCCTCGGGTGATGGAAAGTCTAAACATGGAGCAAAGCCAGTGTCAGAGAGTAGCAAAGCCTCCAGCATAAGCTAAAATATTAACACCTTCTTCCCACTCACTGAAAGATGAGACTTACCCACCTCAGCCCAGAGGGGCTTTCCATGGTGTGGGGCTTCAGGTAATAGCCCACAATAACTCAAAAGCAGTGAATGTGATAATCTCATAATGTAGCGTATTTTAACAACAACCTATACTACATTAAGTTGCTGATATAACTATATCCACAGAGGAAGTAACAAACAGAGCCCCTAATGGACAATATTTATTATTATTTCTTCATAGACAGCATGCATGAACATATGCAGGCCAAACCCCCACATTTTACCCACTCTGCAGATCAGAAAATAGAGGGTCTGGTAGAAGAATCCACTTGGAAGGAACCAGTAATATGCAAATGGGATAATCCTTGCTGAAATACAGAGCTGACCAGTTAGTTTTCAACATAGTCGCTTCTCATCAGAAAATGCAGTGTTACCAAGGATAAAACATTTCAAGGACATGTATTTCTGTTTAAACCTGATTTCAGTGATGCTGGAAGAAATTAATGATGTTTTGACTGGCATAATATTGAGTTACATAATGTCAAAGTATTTAATATTTAAAATCAAAATACAGTGTTTCAGTAATGAGAAAATACAGCATTTAATGATTACAGAGGATTTGTATTTGTTTGTTTTGGCATTTAAGTTCCATAGTAATTATTACTGGGAAAAATTCAGAACACAGTTTTCTTGAAGTGTTTTCCTTTCCCTCAGAATACCAGTGCTGCTTCCCAGTGCTAATCCAATCCATTAATTGAAATTTTTTTTTTCACTTGGTCTCAGAAATCCCAGCCCAGATGCTCTAAACTTGACCGTCTCCTAGGGGTGTGATCTCTAATTGTAACCCTGAGAAGAAACATGCATTACACCTCTGTTAATTCAATAAGCAGGGGAAGATTCCTTAGCTCATAGCATCACGGCCAGCAAAACAAACCTTGGTTATAAGCCTCACAGATACTTTCTAAGTGTACACACCTGACCTGTACCCAAATTGTTCTTTGCATTGATTACAGAGTTCTCAGGCATATTTACTTCCAATTTTCAAAAGCAACCACCCTATTCCTCTAAAGACATTGGGACATTTATAATTAACTTAGTAAATATACTTTACATCTCAGATGAGGGTGTTGTGGGTACATTTTAAAGGTTTTTGTTGTATGTGGTTGTATGGGTTTGGGTTTTTTGTTTTGTTTTGTTTTTGGGTTTTTTGGGATTTTTTTTTTTTTTTTTTTTTTTCTTTTTTAAACTTGTTTTTAAACGAAGCATGCTGATAAATTCTCCCATCCTCTAAACACATTTATATGACTATAACTTATTCCCCAAAATTAACTACGGTTTTTGATACCAACTACCTTGGTCTCTACTCAATGTGGTTACATACATAAAAAAAGCTTAAAAACAGGCTGGTCTGCATCTATAGGCAGTGCTAGCATGCACAGGTATAGTTTAATCCTACAGGGCTGTATCTGCCCCAGGAGAGAGATGTTCTGCTGTATAGCTAAACTGGCACAACTTTTTTGTATCAGCAAAGCATTAAATGAAAGCAGAATTAGGCCAAGAATGAACAGTTCTGAAAAAGTCCACTTATCACTCTTAAAGTGAGAGTCCAAACAATAGCACTCAGAAAGTTAATACAAGGCAGCAATAGAAAGTGGCGGCACATGTCACCCAGCCTTCATTGTGGTACACAGGGAACCGTATAATCAAATGAAAAGCAGTACGATGCACATGCAATCGCACACATCTTAAAGGCAGGAGAACTACTTCATCCCTCCTGCTACTGCGGCTGTGGAAAGTGTAGGTTCACCTCCTTCCTACAAGAGTTCACCTGAACTCCTAATAGAAATACACAGGACATTAGAAGTGATGCATGTGAATATCTTCTCTGACACCATCTCACTAATTTGATACAAACGACGACACCTGGGTGCCACATCTGAAAATCTGCATGATTTCCCTCAACCCTCAATTGTCATGCAGAATATAATACACCTTACTCTGATATTCCTGGCAGGAGACAAAAATATTAGCTATGAAATCTGTAGGCTTCTGCCAAATTCACAAATACTGGCAGCAAAACCTATGGAAGGGGCAGACAGGGCTGGGAAAATGGGGAGTAATTTAATGCAAATGTTCTGTAGTGCTCCCCAGGCTCCATGATTAGGGATGTCAAAAAATTTAAGTGCTCCTTCTGGTTGATATTGTGGAGAACTGATTATTACTCACTGTATATAAGGTTTTCTAAAATCATTGTATTTTTCATAAGTCTCTCATTTTTTTGTTCACTAAAGTGTATTTTGCATTGTGCTCAATAATTTCCCCCCCAAAGTGAAAGCTAATTGTTAAGTTCTGATTTTATCCATGATTTCCTTTTTTTCCTTTTACTTAACTTATTTTTACTCCCTGGTGTAGTAGATAATGTTTAAAAAAAACCAAAAAACAAAAAATACATTTGCTAATGCAGGCAGGCATAACTTATGTTGAGGGCTAGATTGTTTCCAACACATACCACCTAATTTTCTCAGAGAAATGTTTAAAAAGCTCATTTAGAGATTGCTTTTGAAGGTGAAAGTACCCACGTGTACAAGGTGAGTGGAAGTTATATTCATATATTTGACCATACTTCCAAATGTTGAAGAGTATGTTTGTACAGGTCATTTTGATTCATCGAGCTGGATACACCTTAGTCACGTTTACGTAACAGAAATAATCCTGATTAATTACTGAACATTTCTGGATTATCAGCTGTGCTCTCATGCACAGCTGAGTAGTTCATTAGAGAATTTAAGCTAACTGCAATAAGTCTAAAGAAGAATAAAACATATTAAGAGAGAACCATAATGAGATAAGCATAGTCAGCACTCACCTGTTAAAACAAATGAAGCAGATTTTTACATACAATTTTTTTTTTCTTCAAGGAGGGGCTGAAGGGAGAATTTGTTTCTCAAATCAATATAGAAAAAAACTGCTAGTGAAAATTTCTTATCTCTGATTTATAAGCATCCTATTCCTAATGAGTAAAGACTTAAGTGGTAGCATCCAAGAGCTAATTCTCCACAGAAATAATAAACTATCTTCAAAACCAAAGATTTTTCATGGAAATACAGCCTGAACTTCTTCAGAAAGGTCTTCGGTTTGGTGTAATTTTGATATTCAAGCTGTGTTCAACATTAGGTAGAACCTGTGTTCCTGAAATAGAGATCAGTCTCACACAGTGGCAAATTGATGCAACTGTACAGATAAACCACTGTGGTAAAACTTAACAGATGCAGTACGAAATGGTGTGGATTCTTCCCGTAAAGTACCACTCTTTTCCGGTACTCAATCTTTGTAGGTGCTGAATCTCGGTATTGAACTAGTGTCAGGCATTAGCTTGATATTCCAGTGTCCATCAGTTATCCACAAATTCATATTCAAGAACATGATTCACTCATTGTTAGTCTTCTGATCCACGGAAAGAGAGATGATGTTTCTTTAATATGACTATTCAGACCTATTTTAGGACCATACATCAGGTAAAGATTAACTACAATACAAACAATACCTAATCTTCATTGGCTATTGAAATAGCCAGGAGAACTAGGTCAGATATAGACACACACACTTGAAGTCTAAAGTAAGTTGTATGTAATGGAGCACCCAAAAGAAGCGTCATATGAGAATCTGGCTATCTATCTTTCTACATACATGAATATGTTTAGTCCGATCCAACTGCTCCTATAGTTGATAAAAAAACACTTTCTTTGACTGTAGGAAAATCTGATTCCTCAGTTCCTATTACAGCCACAAAACTATCTTCAACTGCTTTTAAAAAGGCATATATTTTCATCCTTCCTTATTTACTGAAAACAGTCATAATTAAACTCAACTGGTTTCTTAAATGCTTTATTTCTAACAGCAACATAATTGAGATAAAGTCACTGCTGGAAAGCTGATGGAATGAAAGTGTTCATTAATCACTAGTGCATAAGTGCATGGGAGATGCAAGTCTGTATTTTGGTTGAGAAAGAGGTAATTTACAGTTGCCCACGTTCCTCAGAATTGATCCAAATTCTGTAAGAGACGCATAGCTAATCGGTCTATAATCAAATGTTCTCTAATAAGATTAAAACGTGGATTTTGCCTTTTTTTAAGTCAATCCACAGGCAACAGGAGGTTTGCTTATTACCCAAAGTCTAGAACCGAATGTGACGTTAAGGATATGTTATTTGCCACATAAAGACAGTCTCTGTTATTGGAATTCGAAGTACAATTAATTAGGCACTTACTCCAAGCGATTTATCCTACCCCTGTCTCCACTGGTGTTGCAAATGTCTGCTGTGGACATCAGGTGTATTACTCTGCTTTACGTATTAATCCGATTCTAGAGCTGTGCATTAAACACTGTTTTCAAGATTTACTAAAATTCTCCAGAATTTTATAGTTCCTAAGATTTTCAGCCAAAGAAACAATATCTATAGACATACCCAAATTCAAGACTCTTACTACACATAACAGAAAAGTAAGGAACCAGAGGATAAACACAATCACCTAGCTACAGTTCTGCACTTTTGTTTTCACATGTTATTCTCATCATCAGTTTCTTTCAACCCACAACAGTCGCACATACAGATTTGGGAAAATATACAAGCACTTCTTCAATGCGTTTTGTTGGTTAAGGTTTGTTGTAACAATATACTTGAATACTTTGGCCAACAGCTTCAGGCCAAGCAGGACTAATAGAGGGACTGGCTACCTTCCTATCCCAAATAAAATAACAAAACTTCCAGAATCTTGACTATCTTATTGCTATGTTGTTTTCTTGTAAGAGTTACAAAAGCAGCTGATTTTGTAACTAAAGTAGAAAGCCATTTACTGCTTGAATTTTTCTCCTGCGCTGTTTTTAATCAAACTGAAAACGTGTCCATCATTTGTGGAAATCTTAGATTTTACTAAATCACTGGTTATTAAACAGCAGTAAACAACATGAGGAAGGTTCACATATGCAGCATCTTCTGTAGCTGAAAGTTCTTCCTTGCATCAGAAACCCAGGAAGAAATTCTGTTTCAATAAGCACACTCACTCCTGACATGCGTGCAGAGCCTGGAGGATCCACTGAGCTGCCTGCATTCTGCTGTCCTCTTACTGATGTGCCAGTGGCTCTTGCCTATGCCCCCAGAAGCCTTAAAAAATAAGGAATCCCAAGTGTCAGTGAAAAGGAGGCAAGGGGAAGGTTTTCTGTATTCTGCATGCAGCACTTCAGCTGATGACAGAGAAGGCTCATTCCACACAGGCATGGAATATACCATGGTTATTTATTCGCACAAATGAATCTTGGTGAGTTACATATATCTACTTTTCCAGAATCTCCTGAGATCACATGAAATCACACAACTAGACTGGGGGAGCCAGGGGGAACCCCACCAAACTTGAATACTCAGAGATTGCGTTTCTTGCACATACAACCCAGCTGTCTAAGCTTAGGCTTGCCTAACTAGGAGGTACTACAATGGTTCACAGCAAGGACCACACTATGCCTCCGGACAATACTGGTGGGTGCTAGGCTGGAGTAGCACAAGTGCTAGAATTTCTAACAGAGAAGTGTAGCTTCCCAGCTGGAAAATCTCTGCAGAAGTCATTGATTTTATGGCTTCAAACCATTACTTAATCTGACTTTATATCTCTCTTCTGTGCCAACAATAAGGTGGAGTTTCTTATGTTTGGATGCTCACCTGTTGTCATTCACCTGGTCAATAAAAGGGGAAATATGAGAACGGGTAACATGAAATTTTGACAAACATCTGGCAGTCACAGGTACTAAGCAACAATGCAGAAGATACAACTGAAAAGATTAAATGAAATAAAAATAAAGATTAATAAAAATAAATGAAAATAAATAAAAACTACCCTTTTCCTATGACACCAGCTCTGGAACAGAGAAACACCAAAAGGTTATAAATTTTTTTTTTTTAAAAATCAACCCATTAGACCCAGAACACCTACACTTCATTCTGCTGGGATTTACAAACACGCATCATTCTGACTCATGACCCAAAAGAACAGAAAAATTTTTCTTGCTTAGTAGTAAAGATGTTCAGAACATCAGTTTACATTTCATTTTTGCTTCATCAGCCCTCAGGGGACTCAACCTGAATTGCATGAGTGGAAAATGAGAGTTAGCCATCCTGCAACATCCACGCTGCATATTCCTCCAACCATTTTTGGCTGGAATCTGCATAAGCCTATTCAAGAGAAGAATATTCAGGTAAAACAGGTAAAGAAGAATATTCAGGTAAAATATCTCCAGGATTAACAACTCCCTGCAAAACTGTCTGTACATCTCAACAGATGTACTCTCCTGTATATAAAAAAAAAAACCTCAGATTTGGTCAATTTTCCTCTCTGGGCCATATAAAGCAATAAGGTTGCTTTGCATCTTTTGCACTAGTTCAGGCAGTTAGAAAGCAAAGTCAAATCTTTACAGGAACTGATCAAAAGAGAACATTGATTTCTGAACCGAACCCAAGCAGTCAAAACACATAGTCTTTGCTTGGCTGCCAAAATGATAACATTCAGATTTGTGTTTAGATAGAACCCATCGTAACATAATCACTGATCAGTCTGATTTAGAATAACTTTTGCAACAACTGATTACTGCTACACATAACCATTTATCCTTTAAAATCTGAAAATGCTTCCTGTACCATTCAAGACAATGCAACTAAATTCTGCCAGTATGCTGGGGCTGGGCAGGAATGCCAGTGACTCATCTCAAAGGGATGGAGTCTTACCTAAAATAAGAAATGCATACTTTCAGTATATTCAAAGGCTAAAAGCCACCATTATTCTCATGACAGGCATCTGTACCCAGTTACGCTGTGACCTGTGACTTTAAACATCATTGCTCCCAAACCATGTGCTGCAAGTAAAGCAGAGCAACAAAACTCTCTATATCAGATCAAATTTCCATATGTTGAAGTTTGAGATAAAAGAGAATCAACTTCATGCCACATAATAGTAGGAACTATAGAAATAACTCTCATGCATGTAAAACAATTAGAAATGCACTTGGTGAGTGTCATTTGAAATGAGAGTTGATCAGACTTAGTAAAAGGTTGATTCAAGACAGATTTTTGTTTATTCCTTCACGATGTATACAGATGAACTGTTGGTGTTCAGGTTCAGAGCTTACTGAGAGGTTTCCACTTGGGGATGTCCCATTTAATGTGGGAGGAAAAAACAAAAGAGCCCTGATGAATCCAAAGTGACTATCCAAACTGGTAAGAGAAGGAGAAGAAAGCAGCAGAGCAGATAGGGAGAACTAGAGTATTTTTTACTGTGAGGGTGCCTACTCCAGATACAGGTAGAGCTGGGGCTGGCACAGGCAGCAGCTCCGCATGCACAGCAGGGCGCCAGCAGTAACACAATGGCAAATGACACACTTTTAGTCCCTGTGAGCATCTTTGTGCATTTATCTCATTACTGTCACACCAGCAGGCAGCAGAGCCGCCAGCAGCAGAGGCTAGTCTCCTTCACAGTTTGTTCCCACTGTGTTGAGAAGGGGCCAAAGCGTGACAGGGTGCTGAAGAGGCAGAAGACAAATCAGAAGTCCAAAGGACTGCAAGAATTCAGTCCCAGGGGTAACAGGACAATATTTACATGCAGCTGCCTGTTAGCTACAACCTTTTTCCTGTCACAAGAATCCTGCCTAAAAGGTGATATGTAAATAGATAATGGGGGAAGGAAAGATGATAGAAGAAACAGAATTAATTTGTGTTTGGAAAGAAAAGGCTCTGCCCATCTAATCTTTCTGCTTCTCCAGAGCATAAGGAATAAGGGACATTTCTCTTGCACTGCTGATTGCTAAACACTTCTTTAAAAAAACAGTTTCAAGTAATTCCGTACCTGGGCATAATTCCACCTAATTGAAAACTGCATGTTTCACTGTTAGCATCATTGAAGGACTGAGCCAACTATTTTCATATGAACAAGTTATTTTATCTGCCTTAACATACAGCCTGGCACGTAAGTGGCAACACAGAAGTGATGTCAGAAGACATCGTAAGAAAGTGCCTACACAGCACTGCTCAGCATCCGCAGAGTCCCTATTTGTCTCTAGAATTAGATGCGCTTTTCTCCATACTTGTCTAACCACTTGATTTGTGCTTTGGCACTCAGAAACAATAAATGGAAACCTTTCCCCACTGAATTTATATAATGCTGAAGTTGCAATAGGAGACAATGAAGCCAACATTCAATAGTGGAATCCATTCCTCGTTACTGCAGGCTGGTTTCAAAGGAGAAGAGAATGTTTTCATCAACACATGCTGATTACTTTGTCTAAGTGCTCCATCTTCCATAAGGATCCAGAGTTACTTATGCTTTTGCATAAAATATCCAGTTATTTATACTTTTGCATTCACTCTAACTCAAATCTAAAATAAAGATATGTGAGAAGGTCTCTGCCACAGGGAGCCTGTAGCATAGCTCTATCTTTTGGGGAACAGAGGAAAGTTGGCAGGGTGTAGTTCATTTTTATTAGGGGAAAAAACAATGTGGTGGCTATTCTCAGAGAAATTTTAAGAGGACCTTTTAACTTATTAACAGTGGACCCCAGCTCCAAAATACCTACCTACATACCACAGCAGCAAAATCAGTAGAGATCCTTATCATCAGTCTCCGAAAGGACCCCGTGAGAAAACTCCCAATACAGCTAGCTATGAGCAATTAACTTGGAAAACCCTCTAAGGAGGTGTTCTCATTGCTCAGCATCACATTTAGCATGATGGGGTCTCAGGGAAAGATTAAGACACAACCACAGTGTAATTAAATAATTATTTTAAATGCTCAAGAGCCCTCATTCCTCTTACTTCAGAAAAAGACCAACTTCTACCAAAACAAATCCCCACTACAAAAAGGGAAGCAAAAGACTGTCAGAGATGTCACATAGCACAGAGCTAATGAGAAAACAGATGAAAATGGAATTTTCTTGTAGATCAATATGTAGAATTAAGAGCACAAAAATGTCTTTACTAAGTAAATTCCCACTGGGTGGGCAGCATGGCAAGCTGAAGGACTGCCTATGAGCCCCATGCATAAAGCTGGGACTCGATGGAACTTTATTTATTGGCTGGTCCCACATCACTACATTGCTTTCCCAAATTCCTGCTGCTAAATACTTTAACAAAAAAGCTAAATATCCATTAGTTTTTTTCCAGTTACTACTTTCCCATTCAATTGATTACCTAGTTACAAGCAGGAATAGTATGTGGTTGAGAAAAGGCAAAAGGAAAAGGTGGGTCTGCGAATTAAAGACAACACAGTTTTCAGAGGCATGCACCACACCTTTCTAGTTTGAAATGCAAGATTGAGAGGACTCTCCCCCAGATAAAATAACATGCATTACCAAGCTACAAAGGCACATAACCTGAGAAACTGAACCTGCATATGCAGTCTTGTGGTTGCACTTTGACCAGCAAGACACTTCTTACACAGTATGCATATGATTTGCATGCCAAAATCTGGACTTTTTCCCTGCTTACTTAACCTGTTCCTGAAAAAAGTGCAAGGGATAAGGTTTTTTTTCTATCTCCCATTTTAGAGACTTCTTTCGGAAACAAATATTATCCTGTTGCTAGGAAAAATAAAATTAAAGCATTTCCTTAGATTCTGAACTAACATTAAATAGATCACTCTACAGCTGTAAGTGTTGATTTGATAAGACTGAAGAGCACACTGGTAAGGAAACTTAATCAGTTTTTATAAGGAAAAAGTAAACTCCTAACCAACAGGGTGGGTGTGCGCTAAGTCTGTAAGTGTGTACATTCTCTAGAGATAACTTTAATGAAAAATTACATATTAGAAGCTGTACTACAAGAGTGATGAAAGAAACCAAAGCAATACACATATATGTAAATACAAAAGGATCCCAATATTTAGCATGAAATATACACATATTGCATTTCAATAATTATCAGTAGTAAAAATGAGATTCAGCTATATAAAAGTCTAATTACATTCTTAATCAAATTAAGAGATATTAAAAAAGGTTACTGGAATACCTTTGAAGCTATATCAGGAATAAAAGATAGCATAAGCCCTTTGGTATCGCTTTGGTTAAACACAAAAAAATTAATACTTGTAGTTAGTCAAGAAGAAGCCTTACTTTAAAGGTCACACTAACATTAAACAAAGATACAACCTGCACTTCTCTTCATACAGATCATCATGAAGGGTTAAATTCTGCCTCCAAACTTTTCCCAAGCAACTAAAGTGTAGGTGAAAAAGGTGAAATTAGATGCAGAATTTGTTCCTGCAGTGCAGTCATTTGCTCAATTACCAGCTCGGCAGTTACGCCTCTGTGCCACCAATAGACATCACTGCGTCTTTGTTTTAAGCAGAACAAACATCCAAGGAGACATGCTCCTTGCCCTCAGGAGCTTGAAGTCCTGAGAGACAAAAGAGACAAGGAACAGAAGAATGACAGGATCACAACTAAGATCTGCTCCCCCTCCGCACATCTCCTTTGCAAATCTATAAGAGTTCAGAAGGCTTAAATAATTTTATATTAAGGAAAAAAGTAAACAAAGAACTCCAATTTAAATAAGCTCATAACAAAACCAGGACACAGCTATATTGCACCTGCAACTTCTTCATGGATCCATATTGGTCATTAACTCTGTCAGTTTTCAAACACCTGTGACAGCTCAGACATTACCTAAGTTATTTTCAGAGTTGGTGCAGTCTAAAGAGCATTTTAAATCATTCTTTCACATCACATTTCCTAAGTCAATGGCACAGGTAAAAAGAAACCATCTGTCTGTGTCTTTTTTGCATAGCCTCATTTGCATGCCATTAATACAATTAATATTATATAGGAATTTGTACCAAAAATATTTCTGATTCTTCTAGGTAGCAACACTCCAATTTGTAGACCGCAAGACAACTTCAAACAAGTGAATCTGAGGTCACTTCAGAAGCCAACTAAATCAGGAAGAACCACCACGTTTGTTGTGAAATGATAGGTCACTTGAATCCTAACAAGATTATATCAACAGCTAGTTACATTTTTGTCTGAATACAAGAACCAAATCGTTCGAGTGAACATTATAACACTAATGAAAAAAGATGCCATTGAGAATGAAACAGGTTCTTTTTAATCATGTTTCTACTTTTGGTAACACCACAGATTAAGAGGCAATTAAAGTAGCTATAACATTGGGATTTTTGTTTTGGTTTTGCAATGACACACTTTGCTTCAGAAGCAAATCCAAGAAGTCACCTGAAGTTATCGTTGAAATTGTGTTTGTAACAGTTACTTAAAACGACAAAAACATTATAGTTTCACTAACATCATTCATTTTTTTGACTTCTAGAGGGAACCTTTATTTTTTGCACTCACACAAGGAGATTGATGTTAGCAGCCTCTGATTAATTCAGAGCATCAGGTTCTCACCCATGCTTATTAAAGGGGATGTTTTAGACACTAGAAAGCAACTCTCCATAAACCCATGCTCTCCCTTTCCCCATGACAGTTATGTTGATTTAGCAACAAATATGAGGCCAGTTTATTGCCTGGGCCATACATGCCTGCAGGACATAGAAGAAATGCACTATGATATGTCCTGCAGTACTGGTCTCCTCAGTGTCCTTATCAGGTGTCCTGGAGTGCACAACAGCTCCCATCCAACTCATGCACCCAAATATCCTTAGGGAGGAATCCTAAACACAGAGGGAAGCACAGAGCAGGATGAAGTCGGGCACCTTCTGCAAACATGGCTGCAGGGCAGCACTGGGTGACTGTACATGCCATAGGATGGAGGGTCAACCATAATTCATTCACTTTATTGCATGTTTCAGGCATTTATTTGGTACTTGCAGACTTTCATCTGCAGTAAACAGGCAGTCACCTCCTTCAAGTATTAAATGGGTCACTCACAGGTTAGTTTTCAAATATCAATGCATTCAGTCCAACAAGGCTAAAATCAAGCCTTGCCATTCAACTACACTTCTCTCTATTCCTTCTCTTCTCCCCCTCCACCACCACGATGCTAAAAACCAGAAGTCACCAGCATATGAGAACTATTGCCTACTATAATCAGTGAATTTAATTCCTTTCTATTTTCCATCTCTGCATTCCTTACCTTACAGTTACACTGGAAGCTGCTGTCAGAAAGATCATCTCATTCCATTTGAGCACTATGGGTTTAGCCTATTCAATAACACACACAGCCCATGACAGGTAGCAGGCATCAACCTTCAAACAGCTTCCACTGTACCACTGCTTACTCTCAAGAACAGGGAAAACATCTCACCAGAACAGAACTGAGACTCGCAGCTCATGTTGCAGTCAGTGACTCCATAATGAGAGCTTAAATCAACCTCAAACCTTTCTCCGCCGTTATTTGTAAAAATTTACTTTTTTCCTAATCACTTTCATAGACCAAATACTTTTTCATATTTCCTGCAACTATACTCACTTTGGGGAGTGTTTCAGGATTTTGATCATCATGCATCATTATTTTTAACAAAAATATTCGCCAGAGATAAGAGGAAAACAGCTAACAGTTTGCCATCATAACAACTTGCTCAGGGACATGCATCCAGACAAGTTGCAGAAATATCAGCCACTGCATAGAGCTGGAGACATGGCAGAGCAAGGACAAGTTCATAGCTACACAGGAACTGTTAACATTTAATGTAGAAAGGTGATAAAATGGTGTGCAGGAAACAGCATTAGTATTAGTCAATGGCAAATGTATTGTCAGAGATGTGATAATTTTGCAAGCCATTGTGCTACAAGTGGCCTTTTTAAAATTACAATTCTACTGAGAGAATTGCTTGGCTCAGTGAAATTACCAAAAAGTTCTAGTCTAAGAACTAAAGTCATATTACTTTTTAAGATCACATTTAAATTGCTGTAAAATGAATAACCTAAGGGAGAAAGAACAGCATGCTGGTCTTAGCAGAACCTGCTGTCAGTTGAAACACCACCTGTGTTACAGTGATAAACCATTAAGAAGAGAGAACATCTCTGCTTGCAATTTAACCCAACAAATAATTGAGAAGGTCTGTAGCGGACGTACCAATATTGTATGAGTTGGACTGGTTACATTATCAGTAACACTACATCCCTCTCATATCAGCTGTTTTCAGTTGTGGAAGGTGTAGAGCCAGGTGAACTCTTTTACTAGGATGCAGGCCACTGCCTGCACTACCACCCTTTCAGAAAGTCTGGAAGAGAGATTAACTGAGTGGATGAAATAAGCATGGGCAGGACCTGTAACCTTCGGAGACAGCAGAGTTACTGCAGGGGCTTACAAATCGGGGCATAGCATCACTGCCAGGAGAGTCAGGAGTAAGAGGTGCACAGTCACAGCCCCAAAATCCTGAGCTGGAATCAGTTTTGGGCTATTTCAAAGTATCATTTGGAGTCTATTAAAGGACATTTTACAATCACATTTACCACTGATATACATTTTTAGCCTTGGTAGTTAGCCCAACTACTTAAAAGTAGCATGCATTAAGGAATCATATTTCAGGCAAAACAAGGTTAAATCTAGTGCCAAAAAGAAGGCGAAAGAACAATTTCCCTTTTATGAACAACAGATAACATTTAGAGGCAATCAATTTAACTCTACTGAGCCCTCAAAATCTTGCTCGAGTAACTGTGGTTGGGATAGGAAGCATCCTTCTGCACATCAGGCTGAATGGTTCAAATCAGCCTTCTGATGAATAAACTAATCTCTTAAGACATCAGATTTTTTTTTTTTTTTAAATTTATGTTCATTCCACTGTTTGGATATAAAGGTAATCAGAGTTCATCTTCCTGACTTTCTCATGAGGACTTTGTCCCCAAAAAACTATTTGTTATCCTGCCTTTGTTTATGCTAATGAACCTGGCTTTGTCCAAAGTACTTAAAGGTGTCAGAATAATATATAAAGGGGTCTTTGGGTAACAGAGTTGCATGCTTGGAAAAGAAGGATGATGAGTGCAGCTGGAGCACTGGAGAGAGAAATTTGAAAGGAGGGAGAGTTTATGGCTGGTGCCTCCATAGTTACTTATATAGCCTAAGGCCAAGATATCCCATCTTCCCATTCCTTAGTCTCCCGCATGGAAATTTTTTTTTATTCATTTATTTTAAACATAAATCTACTATTCAAGTCAGTCAGGACTATTTGGATTATAAATGCTTTGAAGTAGCAACTCTGTGTTAGACTATGTCCAGGCACAGAAGAAGAATTAAGACCGACATCTGAGGTAGAGCTGACAGAGGACTTCTCTAAATGTGAATCAATTATAATAACTGCAAGAAGAAACAAGTCTTTAGTTGGCTGATTTCCTTTTCCTGTACATTCAGATGACCTATATATAAATGTGTCCAAAGTGGTTTCTGTATCCTTGAGGGATATTTTGCCTCCGTCTTTCTTTGAGATTACATTTAGTGCTCCGGAATAACTCGCGAAGACATGCACTACTGACTACAAACTGCAAGGCATTCTCTCTTCATTAACAATGTGATCCTCTCCGGATAGTCAGAGGGGACTATGTTAGTGCACATAGCGATGATCATTTTAGCTAATTAATTTCAGCTGAGATGCTCAAGCTGACAATTTCTGAAGTTGTGCATCTGTGAGTTGGGATGTGCTTCTCCAGCAGAGATTCATTTATTCTGAGCAGGCTTGCCCCAAAGAGTAAGTCTCCATTAGTTTGTTCCCCCACCTCCACTAGTGCTGGTAAGAGTCTTAGGGTACTAAGGTATTGTGTCACCCATCCATAGAGCCACAGTTATCATTTCATGATTAGTCCCTTGGAATGGAGCTACTCCAGCACCTTGGCAAACCTAGCAGCAGCATGCCTGCAGCCATTCTGCATCAACAAGGATTTTTCTTTTTTTTTCAGCTCAAGATTAGCCTGCTTACATGGGATAATTTAAAGCCTCATTCATTATTGTGTGTTCTTCTTGTCCATGTGAAACATTTCAGTCAAACTGAGTTGTGATGGAAGAGAAAGAGATGGTTCTTATTCACATGGAGTTGGATATGTTACTGTTCTATGTATTTTTCCGTTGTTCCTGTAAGGGAAGTAGGGAACAAAGTAATTTGTAACATTAAAGTTAAATCTAAATTTCATATCTACATAACTGAAAGTTGCTGAATTGTGGCCAGTTCACCAAAAGGAAACATACCTTCCAATACTACAAAGCTCAACCCAATTATACTTCTTTGGATGAGCAAGCTAAGCAACTGCTTCTATAGCAAGTACTTTCCAACAGCATTGTTTGGCTATAAGTTACACTTACTACAAACACTAGTTCTATAAGGCTCCCTCTGGCCAACCTTTTGCCATGGAGAATCTCCAGCTTTCCCAGGATTTCTTTGCATGCTGCTATAGAAAGTATCTCACCTCCCAAAGGCCCTTTTCCAGCCTTCTTATATTTTATTACCAACTTGGAGCATTTGGGGATACATTTATTTTTTTATTTTTAAGACAGGAATGGAAAAATAAAAACGCTATGTTGACTTATGAAATGGTAGCCAAAATTATTATAGCTATCTGTCCTGTCTCTGTAACAAAAAAAGCATTAAAAGGGTTTGGTTTTTTGGTTGGTGTTTGGTTTTGTGGTTTGGTTGGTTTTTTTTTTTGTTTAATATTGTGGCTGCTGTAAAAGCCCTGTTCAACTTCAGTCCTCTCAAGCTGAATGCAACTACTCAGACACTTTGAGGTAGCAATTCAATGAGACACACAAAATGCTCACACAGAGTATGGCCTTTCCCAGATTAATAACGGAAGACAAAGAAAGTGACATGTGTAACTATTCAGAATCAGTACAGAATAGGTTAAAGGTTAATTCAGTAAATAACTCACTTGTTTAGTATATATCCCACCTTCACCATCAATATTTAAATAAAATGGATTACTGCATGTGAACGTAACAGATAAAATACGCTGCCCTGTAGAAGGAAAGTTCTGATCTATAACCATATCTCAGCCTGTTCAAAAACCCACATGACAAAGCAGTAGCTTACAATTTTAAATGACATCCTCACTACCAAGTAACTTCCTGACTATGACAAAAGATCCACAACCTCAGGTTTGTTACAGCTTTATCCAGAAATCATCCTGTGATGCAAAACAGAGACAATTTTTTCCACTGCTGGGGGACATTTATATGCCTTATTTGTGCATGGAATAACTGTGATTGCAGTTGTAATTTGGGTAATTGTGCATGCACAACTGGCCAGCTGCATGCAGAATCACCCAATTTGCACATGTTGCCTTAATTGCCACTTGAATTATGACATTTTACAATTATGTGCATGCAAATATGAGCAGAAAAAGACTCATTTGGTAAACAAAGCACTTTGCACTGGTTTTCAGTCCTTCTTAATCAGTCAGAGTACTTGAGGCCGTTCCTGCTGACACTTGAAACAGTAGATGTATCCTGAATGTGGTACTGAAGAAGCTTCTCCCCACCTTATGTAAGCATGGTTAAGTACTGGAAAACAGAGTAATGCAACATGGCTAGAACTTCAAAGCAAGTCACTTATCACAGTAGGCAGAGGTAGACCTCTGCCACATATAACGTGCAGCCACCCTGGATGCTGAATATTCATTGATAATGAAAATAAGCATGTTTATTCCTTTGTAGTTCTATGAAATTTCATCCACTGGTCTCTCCAAGTAAAACAAATACTCAAAGCAATGAAAGAGCACCCAGGAACACCACAGAAATGAAGTAGCTCTAGTTTGCTAAAATAATCTGGAGGATCTCAATTATGCTGAAGACTAAACAAGCAGAGCTGGATCTCCCACTTCAACAAAGAAGTTTGCAACTCAAGAGAAAGACATGAAGAGTCAGGCTTAGCACTCTGAGGCTATGCCAGTAACCTGCAGACTTAATGAGCTAAAGCGCCCTTAAGACGACCTGTTAAAAGGCATAATATCAGGATTCACTTCATCTGGCAAAATTAGCTCTAAGATACACTGCACCTAGAATAGGAAATATTGGAATTCAAAAGTGTTTCCTGCACAGATGAACAGAAGTGACAGAAGGGATTAAAAAGGTGGGAAAAAAAAATCAGGCATATAACCCAGTCTTTACAATAGAAATAAGCTATTTCATTGGCTAAACAATGCAAAAGTCAAGAAATTACTATGGTTCCTAATTATTTAGTTAGCAATTGTGAAGGAATAAGAAAGGAAAGAGTAAGTGAACAACTACTGATCCCTATTCCAAACTAGATTAACAAATATACTCCAGTGATTAATTCTTATGTCAATAGCTGGAAAGCAACCTTAAAGCAATAAGCAGGGACCACCTTGCAGTCATACAAGATTAAAAGAGTCGGGTTTGGAGGTTCTTCCCCTCCAGGAACTGCAGGTAATAATAAAAAACAAAACTTCCATTTATTGAATCATCCATGAGTAAGTCATGTATACACCTGACAGCAAAATATACAAAATATGGCTTTTGGCATGTTGCACATGAGAATTAGTCAGGTTTTTTCCACCAAATTTGTAGTTACCTAAACACAGATTTGAGGTAGTAACCACATGTTATAATAGTCTTCAGTCTTCTTCCCTTATATGCTATAAAATATTCCTATATTCCATTCATATATCCATCACAAATTGTACAAACACCCAAGTAGTCATATTTTAAGTATTAGAAAGACTTTTTATATAAGAGTTACAGTGGTTTATTTGATGAGGTTTGCTTAAAAGCACTATCTGTCAAGCATCTCAATAGCTTTATAAACCTGCCCCAAATTCTCATTCTCCACAGTTCACCTTGTATTCATCTATCCTATGTGATGAGGCTGATGAAGTCCATTTCCTCAAACACCAAAGTATGACTGGACAGAAGCACCCTGGAGATTACACAGTCCTATCTTCAATAAAGTCTCACTTTCTTTTTCATGGAACAGTCATCTGCTTAGAAAAAAGTAAGCCTTCCTGTTTACAATTTGGTGGAAGACAAATGTAGAGAAAAGCTATCAGCATAAAAAAAGATGCTCAGTCTTGGGAGCGCAGAGTGAAGTAGATAGTTCCCCACCTTGTCAAAGCAGAAAGATTACAGCAACAGAGCCATATTTTGCAAAGGTAGCTTCATATTAGATGTAAAAATAGATACTCTTGTCCATCCCAACATTTGGTATCAGATTATTTTTTACTCACCTGAGAAAATAGATGACTTTCCAACAAACAGAATTGAATTTAGAAAAACACATTTCAACTACCAGTACAATTAGGGCAAGAAACAATGCTGGAGACAAGAGTCACATGCTGAAGTGAGTTCCAGCCAGAGCATCTGTCCCTGTAACGCGTTGTTCATAATTTCAGACATTAACATCATCTAGGTTTTTATTCAGATCTTTCTTTTTTCACATAGGCTAAATCACTGCAGAATCAGTCTTTTCAATTTATGAATTTATTCTCATAATACTTCATTGCAGCTGGGAAGTAAATTTGACACTTTGTTTAAAAGAGGAAGAAAAAAAGGAAAACGGGAACACGGATCTTCCTGACCTGTTCAGACACACAGAGAAATCTGTATCAGATGTGACAGAAAACAAATGTATCACAAGTAACAGTCTGAATAAACTCAGGCTGTCAACCCAATAACCTCAAAGTAAACTATTCCCTGAAAAAAGCTCTTCAGTCTGTGGCAAATGATACAAACACTGTCTCCACAGAACTAGTCTTACCTCTCACTTGGTTACATCTCTCCTAAATCATTCACATTATAATTACGGTGGTAAGCAGCATTAATGTAATAGCAAGCCTGCACTCCCTTCTGCATATGCTTTCCAGGAGAACATGAGAGGCAGATAATAGATACTAACTGATAAGCTAGTGAGGTCAAATATATGAAGGCTGTAATTGCTAATTCACACCTAGTAATGCAAATTGTCAACATGTTAAGGGAAGAAGGATGAATCTTTTCAATTCCTCAGTACCATTGGATATAAACTACACTTTCCACTTCTTTTCTACACTATATAACAATTAATAGACACTGACAGATTTAAGCAAGTATAAAGATATTACACAGTATATGAATTTTAAAATAATCATTTTATAGAGCCATATAGCCTAGTTCTGATGCGAGACATAATTCTGTCTTTATTCCTTATGTATTACACACAGATAGTTGAAGAACCAAGTTTCAGGCTCTGGCAGTCATCTGCCAAAAATACGAGATGCTCAGCCAAAGACACGGTATTCAATGTTAAACAAAAAAAGTATCTTACTCAAAATTTCCCACCAGAAAAAAAAATTAAACTAAGATTCCTTTTACTTGAAATCATCTCATCCAAACTGTGGTTTCTTCCTGACTCTTGCATTTTTCAGTTTTTGTTTAACCTTGTTTTAAATGCAAGTTTTCCTACTGAGTTATGGTACATTGAGGTATTTCATTAGTGTTCCTAATAACCACCTGAACAACCAACCTTCTTTGCTGTTTGGTAAAGCTAAGGCCCAGGAGGAATACGGCAAGTTTCACCCCATGATAGGGTTGGCTGCATATCTCTGAAGGCTATAGCTACACTCTCCAGCTTTTTGAATAAAAATACTTAAGTCAGCTGCAGTTCCAGGAAGCTTAGTAAACTCCTTGTGACATGGGTAAAGAACATAAACAAAAGTGCCTTCTATCGCCTTCCAGCTTTCAAGAACAAAAAGTCTGCCTTTACATAAGGCATGCCCCTGGAGTTTTGTTTTTAAGCCACAAACTTTGAGGGATAGTAGGTTTCAAATTTCCCTCTTTTCAGGGATAGGAGATTAAAGAAATATTTCATACACCACTGAAATATTACAGCCTCCATTCTTTCAGCCAAAATATTGCTGACAGTTTAGGGTGAAACAATTTCTCCTTAAATTCTTCTCTTGACTGAAGCATACAGTTCTACAGCACTTCACGCTGTCTTTGTAAATGCTCTTTGTTAATGGGAGTACAAGAGCAGGGATCACCACGCTATTTTCACCTTTCTTGCCCCCTATATTTCCCATAATCTCATTTCTTGGTTTCATAAATGTCAGTTACTCCAAACATCCCTCATTTATATATCATGTAGAAGCAGTCATAATCACAGGCCTTTTGGTGTTATGCCCTCAACCAACCTTGCCTCTACCTATTTGGCAATTTCCTACTGACAAGACAGCTTCCTAGCTTAAAGGCAGAAGTGATCACCACCACTGCCCCCTCCTCCAAAAAAAAAAAACCACACAAACAACCCCCAAAAAACCAACCAACAAAAGAACCCCAAACCGCAAAACATTTAACCATTTACTCACCTAGCAAGCTCTAGGAGCTAAAAAAGAGAAGGGGATACAAAAAAACAGAAAAGAAAGAGGTGCTTCATTACTAGCACAGTTTTCATAGCCTTTTGCCCTCTTTCTTCCAAGTGTTTGAATGCACTCATGTAGAAGTAGGCTGTATCAAAAGTATGTTTCTTAAGCACTATTAAGAAGGTGGCCCTATTAAAAATATCTCAAGCAGTATAACAAGACAGGAAACAGCTTCCAGAAAAATAGCAGAACTCAAAGTCACTGCTATTAGGAGCACAGTGTTGATAGGGGCCCAACAGAGTGTGGCTTAAGATTTTTTTTTAAATATACAAATCGTAGTTCAAAATTATAGGCTACATTCTAAATATCCATGCGGACAAGGAGTAAGGGTACAAGGGTTCTTGATAAAACAGTCAACATGAGCTCACTGAAAACACCACTTGCTGTACTTCAGCCTACTGCTGTAGGGGTGAGGCACCCAAAACACAAAATTTCTGACTTTTTTATATTCAAGCACACCCTGTAAGTAAAGGGAGGAAAACAAACTACCATTTATGAATAAGGAGGAGAATCCAGCAGTACCAAACAGAATTCTTCATCAATCACGGGGAATGGCAAACAGGTGAGAAAAATAATAATCTAACCAAAACCCAAAGTACCTCAATTACATCAGTCACAGAACCAAAGCTCCTGTAAACTCCAGGATGCCACTATTCATCTCCCCAACATTCCCTCCCATAGGGTGCAGAGACCTCTGCAAATTTTCAACTATTCTAAAGAATCACAGTAGGAAGCAAAAGGGCCTTTCAGTTGAGAAACAACATTTAGATGGGGACAGACCCTTTACTTCCTTGAATTTCAGTGCTTCTGCATGAGGTATCCCCTCAGTGCACACTGCAGCTCTCCAAAACACACACCTCCTCTGATGATGTGCTTCAGTACAAGTTAATGTCAGCAGGATGCCAACCACCCTTCCTCTGTGATCTTGCAATTTTATATTAAAAAAAGGCACTACAAAAAAAAAAGAGCTTTTCTACCCTTCAGGAGGTCTTCATTTAAAGCCATAAAATATACATATATATTTTTGAATTATTAAATCCTTTTTCACTCATAGATAAGTGTACTTTTTGATTTCTATTTTTAGAAAACCACTACAAAGCCTAGGTACATATAAGTTTCCTACTACTACTTTCCACACTTAGGCTTTCAGTGTTAAAGCTTACTGTGCCACTATAAATCTGACACCCACAGGAATAAAAATCTAAATTAAATATTAGGCATTTTTACCAGCATGATTCATAAATGCACTAATCATTTCCTAAAAGGAAGGTTTTATCCTGAACAGAATAGGAGCCACTTTTGATTATTCTGTACAATTGCTGTCCACTAAGTTTGCAATTATTAGCTTTACACATGGTGGGGACATGCATGTAACTGTCACTTACAATTTATTACAATGTCCTGAAATTAAGTCAATCAATTTATTTTTAATGGACTCCTAAAAGAATTTTTAAGTACATTCCTTAGAATTATTGTAGTTCACCAACATTTTCTTTCAACATATGATGGATAGTTTCCATTTTAAAATATGACATTTGTTGTAATATAGTTTAAATTACTTTTCTTCCTGGAGCATGTGTTATTCAGAGTTACCATTATGCAGTAGGAAATTGTGCATTATGTTGCTGCTTTATCTGCTTTTATGGCTCATGTTACAGTTGCATCCATTCAGGTGCAGTTACACTGGGGGAAAATGATTTAACATTTGTATTAAGAACAGTCCTGTTCAGCAAATTTATTTTAGCTTTTGGTTAATTACTAAAGAGTAGCGAGAATAACCCAAAACAGCTACAGTATGTAGACTTTTTAATTAAGTAAATAAAACATATTTCCCCCAATACATGTACTCACAGTAAAACAGATTTATGGCACTGTCTTTATAGGCAAAGTTATAGTAACCTTTGTGTATTACATAAATTAATTGTAACATAGGTTAAAGAAATTTTTCCCTAAAGGCTTAGCTTTTAGTATTGGTTTGCTTTATATCTGAGTTCTCTCAAGTTTCACTGAGGAGACTTTCACAAGCTGAATTTTGTGGGGGAAAAAAAACCCCAAACCATCATGGTATATGCATGTAGGAATATATGAATTAAGAGCGCCAAGTTTCTCACATTTTAGGCACTATCATGTTATTATATAGCACTCCAAACAGCGTAATTAATATCTGTTCAGAATTAAACTCTTTCTCTCTTCTGCTTCCAATATAAATCCAAAGCATTTCCCTCCCCCCAGTTATTATATCTATGGATACAAACAATAAAAAGTTATGCTGTAAATTACAATCTGTTTTGTTCCCATTGCCAGTAAGACAGTGAAACAATATTTTTATATATACAGAGTGTAACCTGTTGGACAAGTACAAAGACATTTTAATCAGAATGTAATAGGTATTCTTATTCTGTTCATTAAGATAAAGAAATGTTTGGCAGGCAAATGTTTCATTAGGTTGTAATTTGCTTTGATATGCAAATTAAGATGTAATTAGTTTTGAATTTCTGATGAGGTAGAGGCTATGTGCTAGACATATTTTTACATCTTGCACAATGAAAGTTCAAGTAGCTACCTTCCCTTCCCCCAGAAATAAACCTCCAAAACCCCACTCCATCCTCATGTATATATTATTAAAACCAAGAGCCTGCAACACATTTCCCTCAGATGTTTCAAGTTCTTAAAAATATACTTAAAAACATAGTTACCTAGGAGGATGCCTGTTAAAGCTGAATTCCTCCCGCCTCCATTTCAACTCTATTCTGCAATATGGGAAATTGTGAGACAGGATGAAAAGCTGTTGTAAGTAAACATGGCTACAGTATCAGTAGGACAGCTATATCAGTTTATCACCAGCTGTGAACCCGACATATATACTGTGAAAAGAGCTTGAGGTCAAGTAGGGTTGCATATTTGAGATGAGAGAATTAAGCTTAAGACACAGAGGTATCTAGGGTTATTAACAAGCAGCTAAGGAAAGCACAATTAATTCTATACTTGCCTTGCTAAAAATATGACTTGAAGTATAAAGACACAATTTAAAATAATCTGTTTGGCTCAGCTCACTACAATAGATCAGTAGAAATTAGCTACTCTAGTATACTGCGAAACAAGCCACAACAGTACAGGCCTTGGGAGTTTCTGCACATCCCAAATTGTCACACTTCACATCAAGTAAAGTGCTCAGTCTATGGCAACATCAGAAACTAAAACAGAGCTTGATCCAGCAATCATTTCACCCAACAACAGCGATACCACATAGTAATGCCCCCTGTAGCGACACTCGTACAGAGACTACGCAGCGCTGTTTGATAAATCAGTCTTTTTGGCACTCTAGTGGGTCAGGAGAGCCACAGTCAAATCCCTGGCAATGTTTCTCAGTACAAATATGCCTAAGGGCTGGATGGAAGTCACACTGGTGTCTGCCAGGCTGCACATGTTCCATACAACAGCTGTTTATCCCTCTAATACATCACAAATTATGATGAGCAGCCACTTAACTACAATCAGGGCCTGTTAGTGTTTCATCTTTAGAAAGTCATTTTGTTAGAATAAACTTTTTGTCCTTCACTTAAGCAGAAGCTTAGAAATGTGGCAGCTATGAAAGGTTAAAATATTTGAGTTCAAGACCTCAGGTGTTTTCTATTGTGAGCCAGTGACTGAACTCTTAACAGTTTCATCAATATTGTTGAGGGCTTCCTGATTTTAAGAAAAAAATCCACATATTTTGTCAGTGTTTTAAGAAAGTATCACTGAGATTTACACAAAAATTGTTAAAGAACTTTGTCAAACAGGAGTTGAGAGGGAATGCTCCTTTTTTAAATTTTTTAATTCATTTCTGCATCAATTCATGACTGTCTCAATTATTTCAGTGTTTCAATGCATTAATTTTCAACACTGAATGGAAAAAATAACTAAGAAGTTAGCTATAACACCAGTAGAAACACATCTCAAAACCCCCAAATTTTATATAAGTAGTTTAGGATACATATTAACAGATGGATTTATTTTCATTCCAAGCCAGGCTGAAAGTCATCTAGAATACTTCATACAACAAAGAAACCAAAATTTTAACAATTCCATCCTTATTATTTTGGAAGTGAGAGAACTGACTGCTTCTCTTCTCAGAAAGGTTTACATAACTGAATAAGTTTGTGGAGTAACCGTATAACTCTGTATTCTCATTCGAATACTCCTAGCCAGCGCAAAAGTTGCCAATGCTGTCCTACTAGGAGGTCTAAGTGCCACTCTAGCAAAGCAATCGTTTTACTGCAGCATGAGTTGTCTCTGCAAGACTTTTGGATACTTACAGTGAATAACACACTTGCTATTTCTATGGGACTAAATCCAAATGTTAAGGTCAGAAACAGTATTAAAAAGTTAAACCTGTATATCAGATGAGCTCTATCAGGCTGCCGGATGACAGACATGCATTTGTGATTTTTTGACTCAGACGGGGGACTTTAACATTGCCCTTGCTCATACAGGTTGAGTGGACAGTACCACGAGTGGAACGCAATTATCAAAGACTGAAACAACAACATAATTTGCCACATAACCACCAGTAGGATTAGCATATATTTAATCAACTTTATCCACTGTTTCTACTTCATGATCTGTTAAAACAGGGAATTTTGGAGATTACAAAAATAACCCAAGCTGGATAGGAAGCATCCAGAAATCCAGAGAAACTGAGGACGGACAGAACGAGGAGAATCCCTCCCAGAGGCCAGGCTTCTGCTCATTTTTTGCTGCTAGGCTAGATCTGTTGATCTTTCAACAGGGAGTAGAAAATTATTTAATAGTGAAACAGCAGGTCTGAATTTGAAAGGGGTGATAAAATAGTATTAGCCCATAAAATTGAGGAGTGCCTTTTAATTCTAGACAAGAATTTTGCCTTAACACACTCAGAAAGGGTAATCACAAACATCTTTTGCAATCACAAGCAACACTTGGGACTGTGCATTCCAAGAAGTTTGAGATGTATATGAACTTTGCCTATCATGATAGCAGTTTACTTCTTAGCTGATGCATTAACATTTAGAAGTTCCTTGCATTCACTTCCACCTGAAAAGCAGAACCTGCCATAAGTCTGCCTGGTATACTTGTACACTTTCACATGACAGCTTCAAACAGGTAACAGATGTCACTAGAGAGTAACAAAAATTTTCTTTGGATATAATCAGTACAACAGCAGCTTTTCAAATGCATTAGGAGCACTTACAGATCATCTACAGCTTTTTGTCTTTAAGACAAATAATTCTTCAGAATACACACATTTTTCACCCCACAAATAAAGAGTTGAGATCTGTCATACTGAGACTTTACTATACTTACAAAAGTACAACACTCAAAAAAAAGAAGAGTTTAGAGGGACCTTTCATCCTGACACTACACACTGTGTAGCACAACATTCAGCTTCCTTCTGTCTTTTTTTTCCACTCTCTGAAATAAGAAGATGACATAGATTTAATAAATTTACATATGTTTATCAAGACACAACCCAAGAGAAGAGGGTTGAAATTGAAAAGCTTCAAGTTTTGACAGTGGAAATAATGAGGAGACATTCACAAGAGAGAAGGAATGATTGATACTGATCTACAAAGACTTAGAAGTGTGATTTGTCATGTACTGAACAGGTCTGATTTTATGCCTGTCAAACTCAATAGAAATACTCCCCTGAACTCCACTATGCTTGGGTGCAAAACCTTAATCTGTAATCTTAACAAGATCTACAGGCTAGAATTTCAAGCTAGAAATGCCTGACTGGAAATGGGATCACAGTTTAAGTGAGTTGCTCCCCAGCTTTCCAAGATATATAGTGGCTAGACCATCAGCGCTGTCTTTAGAAAGACATTGAATATTGATTTAAAGATAAATTGTATTTCAGTCACAAGATTTTTGAGACAGAAATTGCCATTCAGATCTATAGACACACCATGGAAGTCCAGCTGCAACAGTTCATTCTGCTCTGAAAACTCTTTGAGGCCACAACTAAAATAAAAATGTTGATTTAACTTCTTAGCTGTTTGCAGGATTGGGGGGGGCTGGGGGGGTGGAGTGGATCAAATCAGCATTGTCATTAGGTGTTTGGTGTTGTCACTGTTCACAGGAACGGTGACAAGGGAGCACAGATGAATCTCTCATTTGCAAGGGGAAAAACTTCATGAAACTAATGGGCAGGTACTAGTAGTATGCATGCAGGATAACACCTGAACTGTTATGCTTAAAACAGCACCAAAGCTCCATCACAGTAACATCTTAGAAGCTATGCCAACAGTCTAGAATAAAAGTTAAAATGTTTCTTCTATGGCACCTTCCCTTTGATAATAGTCAAGTGCAGTGCAAACATGAATTAATCAGTTCTTAAATCACTCAGAGCACAAAAAGATGGCTTCGACTGTCTTACAGACAGGGGAAGCAAGATAAAAGAGTTATGACTGCTTGTGCTGTAGAAGTCACAAGTAGCTAACAAAACACTATATTATCCAGTGTTTTAATAGAAGAACTTTGTGATCGTCTACAAGAAATTAAGAAATGACATATTAAAGGATGTTATTTAAGAGGTCAGTCTGCATTAGCCTACATCTTTTATTAAATATCAGCCTTATTCTGTTACAACAGAAACACTTAGGAGCTTTAATAAAGGCTTACACAGTTGCACAGGAAGACCATCAATGCATGCTTTCTGCAATGTCACCCTCAGTCTTTGGCTCAAGTTTATCATAAAATGCTGTATGGGAATTCTCATTCTCTGGTCACTAGTTTTACTATCATTTCAAAATACCCATACAACAGTATAGCTTTACACTAATTTCAGTAGAGCCAGTGATCTGCTTAACTATGTGATGAATTCTTAGTTTCATACTCTAATGGGAGTAGCAATAATGTTATTTTTTGCTGTGTAACCTTAGCAAGCAAGTTTTAGCTTTAATGCACCTGTCAAGCCCATGAACTTTTTTCATACACAGAATCATCTTAGTATGTATTCACAAAAGAGTGCATCAGACATTTAATTGACAGTCATTTAACTTTCCTTTTAAGAGTTTTTGTAACAGAAGCAGTGCTGTAGATAGTTGTAGACAAGGTCCTGAAGTGTAATTCAAGCAACCACAATTAGTGATATGAAATTGCACAAGTTACAGATGTGTTCCTCTTAGCCAGCACAGCAATGTTAACTGCTGTTAAGAGAATATAAAAAAAAGATGTCTTTGCAATATTAGCTTTTAATAACCCCACAGATAATATTCTTACTGGTGTATTATTATTACTAAGCTACTTTTGAATATCTGCACAAAAGCATGAATTTATACCTTTTTAAAAAGTCAAAATTCTAATTTCTACTGAAAATACATATCTTGATTTCTTTTGTTGTTGATAGTGAATAATAGGAGGCGTAAAACTTCACTTTATATAATAAGTAGAAAAGGCACATCTGTAAAGGAGAGAAGCATACAACTTTAATAGCCTGTTCTAATCTACTTCAAGCTTGCAGCACAACATAATTCTAAAAGAAAACAGATCCCAATGAGTTTTCAAGCATCCTCAGTCAGCTGCTGAGTATGGGCAGATGCAATAGATTCTACCTCATCCCTTGAGGTCTTTAAATGAAGGTTCACTGTCTTTTTATAAAGATCTAGACAAGACAGCAACTTGACACCAAGATGAAAATATGAAACTCTCAAGGTCATTTAACTTTGGAAGTTCTTCTCTGTGCAACTGTTCTCAAAATCCTTTACATACACATCTAACACCTCACCATCAGTCTCCCACAAGTGTACATTAGGAAGTGTTTCAGCTGGTTGCTTGGACAACAGAAAGATGCAACAAGTCCTTCTATTCCTTTCTAGACTGCTGTGAAAAAAAAGATTTAAGTCTCATCATTGACCTGAAAGTTTTAACTATATGCAAACTAATGAAGTGAAATTTTAACTGTGCTCATCTTGTCAAAGTAGAAAAATATGTATGTGTGACAGTCACATGATCCTAGTAGTTACTATATTTTCTGCTCACACAGTATTAATATATAATGAAAAGAATGTTCTGCCTTATTGTTCTTCAGACCACGGCTAAGTGCTCTAATGCTTGAAGCATACCAAACATGTTTCACTCTTCCTCATTCTCTTTTTTTTTTTTTGTTACATTATGCTAACATCTGCAAAGTGTTTTTTATTACCTGATATGTTGTTAGGCTTTTCACCTTGAAATTGTTGACAGAAGAATAGAATGCTCTGTGTTGTATTTTTAATCTCTATTCAAATATACACCTTGCTGTTTTTCACCCTGTCAAGTTAATCCCTTGGAAGCATCATAAAATAGCAGTGAGGTATAAAACTGTAGAACTGCTCAGTATGGGACAGAGCTCAAACATGCCAAGCATCTGCACGGAAGGTTTGTCTCTCCCCCAGAATAAGGAAAGAATTCCTTTGGGCTTTTTGTTTGTCATCTTAAACTGAAAGCTGTCTCAACGATAAGGTGACTAGAAATAGAAAGCCTTGCAAATGAAGCACCCTGCCTTTGTGCTTTCTAGGATCAAGTTGAGTTTTTTGTTTGCTTGCTTTTATTGTATGTTTCTTTACTCGCTTCACAGCTATTGCTCTCTAGGATTTTAATTATAAGCTGTATAGATTCTAATATTCTTTTTTCTCCCCTTTTACTACCTCTCACTCATGTTCTGAAATGTTCATAACCATCTTATTGCAATGAGAGGACAAAAAAATTCTTTGAGAGTGCTGGCACATAGAACAGATTATATCACAGGGCAGTGATCAGCTGTTCTATTCCCACAAGCATACGTTCAGGAGATCAAAGGAAGCGTTAAGATTATGATGCCTCCATGGATCCATAGAAAGGAGCAGATGAAGGTCACTCATGAAACATGTACAGGATGCTATCACCCTAATTCATTCAAATCACATACACAATTCACTGTCAGGATTTCCTCACTGCAAAACAACGAGATTCTTCTAAGATCTGTGAGGGACATTGTGCCTTCTGATATACCAGGTTTGAAGGGCAATTAAAGTAACTCCTGTAGAAGAAAACTAATTGCTTAGGTTTCTACAGCCACTCTCACCCTTCTGTAAAATACAGAGAATTTGCTTAGATATTACAAAGACATATTAATCAAAGTTTCATAAAGTATAAATCAGGAAACACAGAAAGATACTTTAGTTTCCTGTTTAAGACTGTTCACCACTGATGCCACATTATTTATTTATTTTTGTTCATGTTATTTTAAGTTAGATGCAATCTATGCAAAAAATACAACCTGTAACTTCAAAACAACATGCATGAGAAAGAGTCTTGAAATTTTAATGAATTTCCCCTCACTCTTCTGGATGCTCTACTGCAGTCAGGTTCACAGGAAAAAGGGGACGAGCCACAAATTTCCCTCCCACATAATGGCCATGGCTGAGAACCAGATTAAGCAGCCATATAGGAAAAAAGTTCTTGTCTAGAAATATCAGAATTCCTGTCACACAGTCTAAGCCTTGACCTGAGGCTTTGTGACAACGAGATGTCATACATCACCTGGACTCAAATTCCACTTGAACAGTTTCCTGTTGACTAACATGAAAGCTTCAGCAAAAACAGTTTTAACACAATACTAATTTCAATGTCCTTTGAATCAGGACCTAGATTTTGTAATGGTTGAATGAATCCTAGAGCTATTGGCTCCATTTGAAGCTGATGTTAACAAAAGACAGAAGTTGAACTATTCAAACAGATTCCCTATTTGATTTTCACTACAGGAAGTCACTCTGCTCCTCTCTTCAAGGAGAAACAGTAGGATAAAATTGAAATTGAATTAAAAGCAGGTATTATGTGCTAATGCCATCACACTGATATTAACTGGACACTGAGTATAGGAATACATTTTATGTTAGGTTTTAATCCAGTCCCATGAGTCATTTTAATGCTTCATTCTGTCATTTGCTGACATAATATTTGCATGTATTCACATTCAGTATAACACAGTAACACACTTAAATCTACAGAGAACCTGACAGTCTAAGGGTTAAAATATATAACTGGGGTACAAGCATTAAACTTGTTTCTTGCGTTTAAATCTTTCTACGGGAGATAATTAGCTAGGTTTCTGGAATAAATGCATATTAGTGTTTCTACTGACAGTTAATGATTGGCTCAACATGAAAAATGATGGACCAAGTTTGGCTCAAGTTGGCTCTGATTCCTCAGTGAACCAAGCAATATTAGCATTTTTATATAGCATGTACATTCAGGGAAGAAGTGTTTTGGAGTACACATTTTGAGTGATCCCACAGGCAAGGTCACAGGGATGCTCCATCTATGTTATACCCATCTGAACAACCATTCACACTTATCACACAACATGCAATTAGAATTGCTAGAAGGTTTTCATTTCCTTTTGAATGATTTACAGCTATTAAAACTCAACCTTTCTGTGGGAACATGCTGATTTTATTAAGGTTTTGTCAGGAAAACATTCCTTAGTTGTACATCTTAGGCAGGTACAGATAGGCACTCTCCCAGACAGCCAACAAATCAATGGTTAGAGCAGATCAGTTAAAGCTCTTCTAGTTTTCTTTTCCTACTGGCTATTCAAGAGTGGCTGTATTGATTGTTTAAGAAACAAATCCAAAAAGCTTTAGAAGAACTTGGGGTCACAACAGTGTGCCAAAGGAAACCATTAAGATCTCAAACATTTTCATAAGAAAATTATTTCCCATGAAAACCCACGTTAAAAGTATTTTGACCTGAGCTTAACAATTTATGATCAAGTGCTCTTTGCTGAATCTTGTGAGAAGTTACACTTCCCACTGCTAGCCGTTATGAGAAGATCGTAAAATATGCTTGTTTTATTTAAACTTTAAGGTTAAAGATGTATCACACAGAAGTTGAAGATTAGAACTCCATTTAAATCTGCCATCACTTCTGTTTAATAACTAAAATATTCATTGCTGTCTTAGTTACAGCTATGTTCCCATTCCAATAAAAATATTTATTGTTTTGCAAAATATGTTGTACTGTCACCTCTGTTTATTGCTATATCAAGCACGGATGATGCATTAAGATCATGTGGGATGAACACCTACAGAAATTTAAAGAGACAAATTCAGGCAATAGAAGAGAAATCAAGTTGCATTCAGAATGCCATTTAGAAGACTCAATTCTTCCCCCACACCCCTAGATATTTCAGTTACCAAAGGACCTATGATGTCCCAAAGCTAGAATCTTACTTCAAAATGCTGGTGGTCAGTCAAGAACAATCTTTGTTCTAATTGTCCATTAGAATTATTACTTCTCTTTTGTTACAGTAGAGATATTGTAAGAGAACCCTTTAATTCCAGATGACCAGTCTGAGTGATCTGAGGAACATTTTCTGTTGAAAGCTTGCCCTAGTGAATTGTCATTCACCTATGTTCTATTATTCTCAAGCTTTAATGTCACACTGCAGTTGTCTTATATCCATAGTCTCTCTTGGGGAAAAAAAAACACCACACCACCAACAAAAAAAACAAACACACAAACACAAACCACCAACCCAAACAGGAAAAATGGATGAAGATGACACTGGAGCAGAAAACAATGTGCATTCAGGAGGTTATGGAAGAGTTTTAAGAGGGAAACAAAAGTTGCTAGACTGGTTTTCATTGCCACAAGAGTCAGAGAGCTTTATTTACTTATCCCAGTATGTACCTTAAACAGGAGAAAAACGTACTGGTTCTTTGTTCATCTTCTATGATGCAAACCACCTTTGCTCTTCCATTTGGTGAGAGAGAGTAATTTGCTTTTTAATGTGGTTTGCATTGTCCTTTTATTTTAATACTCTGCAAAGATACTGTATTTTCTGGGAAGGAAGACACAGAATAAACCCCAGTAGAATACCAGATTAGGACTATGCCATGCAATTATGCAATAGTGCTACCACGTCTTCTCATAGAAAGGGGATTGGTTCATTGTCCACAGCCTCCACATTTCTAATACCTTCTAGGCATTTCAGATTCTTCTAATTTTAGTAAGGAAGCCTTAGTTTCCTATCTAGAAAGGACTAACATTTTCACTGTTCATCACTGAAAATAGCAGACAGCTTTTAACATGAGTCCAAGTCAATCTCAGCAAGTTTTCCCACCCCCTCCCATTCTCATCACCCAAACCTAAGGCAACTCAGCTAGCGTACAACTCAAAGCAAACACTGTTTCTACAGGACCAGGGGCAAACTGGGAATTAAATAAATTGTTCGTAATTTTTTTCCTCTATTTCACACAGAGCTGCTTCAAAGCTTCTGAGCAGTGTAGGTTGATCTGAATTTTGGCATCCCAAAGAGGAAGTAAGAACCTACTGGGAATAATAAGCCTGGAGAGAAATTCTGCAGTGCTGCAGTTGCAACCCCTGCTCCAGGGAGGGAAAAAGGGCAGAAGGAAGAAGAGACCAGTCCCTACAAAATGAGGTGGCACCGAACATGTCCCTGCCTGCCTCTCAGGGGCAGTAGCTGTAAGAGCCACCAGCAGCTCTGCAGAAAGCGGATCAGGCTCTTCAGAGAGCTCAGAAACCCTGTTCTCATCTGCCCAAGCTCAGACAAAGCAGAAGCAGGGCCACAGTCATCCCTTCACATAGTCTTTTCGTCACTACCAGTCCTCCAACATTACAGGCAACTGCTTACTTGTTCTTAAAGGTAGCTCCAGTTCCAGTCCTAAGCAGGGTGGGGTCACACCTTATGCAGGAAGGACTGCAAAAAAACTATGAAAACCAGAGACAAAGTGTTTGGAAAAGATGTGTTTTTTCATCCTTTTTATTAAAGGTGTTTCTCACTTCAGAATTATTTTGTATTCAGTGATGCTTCTTTTAAGTTAGAGCAGCAATGGTCATCAATTTTTGCAGCTCTATAAAAACAAGATTTGTCTGTCCCCCACAGATTGATTTGTACAATAGTGTATAAAAAGCTCTTCAGAATGAACATGGATACCTGTATTGTAAAAAGAAACTCAAAGAGTGAGCCTTGAATTGGCATTAAGACATACTGTAGAAAGCATTGCCAAAATAAGAATTGAAAAAGAAAAAAACAAACACCCAGCATCTATGCTAAGAATACATGACAAAGAATGTTACACAAAAACTCTTTTAAAATAAAATTCAGTTTGACCATTTCTAACGGAAATTAATGAAATTGATAAAAAAAATTCTGGAATTATAGGGAAAGAACACATTCCATGTAGTTTTTAGTCAGTTACAATCCTAAGTAAGTTTACTGTAATATAAAACTAACCTATCGTATTCCTGTCCTTCGCCCAAAAGCTTAGAGCAGTTTGTGTCATATACCACATAGTTCATGTGTGATCAAGGCACTTATTGTTAACTTCAAGTGATCAAATAAACCTAACAAAACAAGTTTTCCATTGTCAGAACGTGCTCTTCCAGTCATAGCAAACTTCATACTTTTGCTTAACTGCTGAAGGAGTACAAAGGGGGAACTAGCAACTCACCGTGAAAAGGGAAATTAGACAATCTAGCTAAAGGGGAGCCACAATGCATAGGGGTCTAAAAAGTGTACCGATGCATAGGAAACTCATAGGACTAGCTCCCATTAACACTAATTGAATTTACACATTCCAACTCCCATTAGCATTAGTACAAGTCATCCCCTGACTCTGGCAGGCAAATAGACCCTATGAAGTGGAGAGCAGAGATAAAACTTGAGGCAGAGATGACAGCAAGAAAACTCAAAACCTGTCTCAACTCCAAATGCATCTGCTGAACAAAAGCAGATAATGAGAATAAAAGGGGGTGCAAACAGACATTTAATGTCAACATGTAACATCTCAACTACTTCTTCCTATTTACTGTTTGACAAGCTTTGAAATAGGCTGGGTAAATACAAACATGAGAATCAATGAAAATGTGGCTAAAGAGAAAAAACACACCAGTATGTTACCTTTTCTGAGGCACCTAAACACCTCCAATCTATTCATACTCCAAAAAGAAAGGACTGTGGATGCATGTTTTGACTTTCAAAAGCACCACAGTGATAAAGTGCAGAAACTGCATTACATTTTAAATTACCGAGTACTATAAGCATGTAAAATTCCTGAGTACAGGCACAGGCAGGCCAAAGCTGTACGTTTCTCTGAAGTTCACCTGTGCTATTTTAATTAAGGCTAAGACTGGAGAGCTGCTCTTGCTCTTATTTCCCTTCACACCCAAGAAATATTAGCACCTTGAATAACAGTGACCAGAACAAATAAAATGCAGCTAAATTCAAATTAGAATAAGTCAGCAAAAGTGACTCCCGGTGTCTGTAAAACTCCAGTATCTCTCGTTACTGATGACTCAGCAGAAGATCTGTACTTTCACTGCAGAGCCCTGGGATTTTGCAAGTTAGTCCATACCGAGGCTTTACAGAAACACTTTCACATTACTCATTACAAACAGGGCTGAATAGAAAGTGAGAGACAGGATGCCATAGCAAAGAGGCTGGTAGAAGTTGTCTATAACAGCTATAAACTACGTGGGGAAAACATTGCCCTTCTACACCAGCAAAAGGCAATTTTCAAGCAAGATAATGCAGATGTGGTAATAAATCACATGGTGCTGTTCACATATCTATTAATCATTTCACAGAACATGCCCTAGTCTCCTACTTTGCCTGTTGTAGAGGCAGGGACAACCTTCTGAGGTTGACTATGCTTCTGTTTGTGAGAGATTCAGTAGACTGCCAAAGTGACAAACATTGTACCATGACCAAGAGTACCTAGTGCAAAATAACTGCTGAATATACACTTTATTAAAGTGGCCAAAGCAGAGCATAGCTGGCAACAGGCAGATCAAAAACAATTCCTAGCTTGTTGAAAATATGAAAGTATCAGCCCTTGGGAAGGGCGATCAGGGTGCTCTATCACCTTCCAGAGAGAGGTGGATCCTGTTTAGAATTTGATGATGTGACTGCTGCAGTTGCTCCTAGACTCTGGTATTTCAGCTCACATGAGATACTCATGCTTTGAAGAGAAACCTACTCAAGGTTCATTTCCCAATGCTTTGAAAGAAAAACTTCACATGCACTGGCTGTACTCTAATCATAACAGAAATAGCTTCAGGTTTACCCGTTCTGGCATATTCCCTCTGGCTTTGCACCACAACTTTATGGAGGATCCCAGTGGGATTTCCAGAAGACTGTACCTGCTAATGGGAAAAGGGCCAGTATTCTGCATGCATAAAACGCAACTCCTGCAGGCATGTAGCTGCCTAGGCCCAAAGAAACAACTTGCTTTCTGCATTGAGGGAATCGGCCCAGTGCAAAAGCACATGAGAAGATATCAGGTTATAAAACCTGTCATTAAGAGCTCTTTCCAATTTGACCACAGGAAAATAAAAGGCTTGTTTGAGAGCTAGGGATACTTTTTTCATTTCTCAAGTCTGTTCCACATGCCACACCTTCAGTTTAAATATAAACAAAACATCCACTCCTCTTAAACAATAGATATCTGCTGTGAGTTGTTCAGGATCTACCAAAGGCACATGCCACTATACATCACCAGCCTTTCCAAAATCATGTTCTTAATTGCACACTTAATGACTGGTAAAAATACAGATTTGATGCATAAACAAGCAGCTGCTTCATCTATCTGGAGCCCATTAAATTAGCTCAATAGTTATCAGAGAAGTCATCTGCCCCGCCAATCCTTACGCTGAAAGCACAAAACCGCAAGTAAAAGCTAACAGTACGACCAATGTTCACACACAAAAAACATCAGAAGAGGTTATGAATGGAACAGTTTTGGCCATATTTCAGTAATGGCAGTTCAAACAGAACTGTTCTGTCTCACAAGCTGAATCCAAGGGGCTTTTACCTCAGGTCAATAGTAAGGAACATTGCAAATTTTAGCAGGAATGCATTTAATTGAAGATTGGCAGAGAGAAGTCTCTAGGATAAAGAATCCCATGCAACCAATTAACTAAGTTAATATAACAAAAATTCATATTTAAAAGAGAAAAATTAATAGTCACCATCTCTCAGGTGAGTGCCCTGCTATGAAGCCAAAATGGCTCATAGCCTTACCACAGCAGTCTAATCCTCAGCGAAATTGCACAGATCATGTTTCCCAGCTTTTAAGCAGGGCCCAAATTAGCATAGCATCAGTATGTGGTCCAAATATGATGAAATATGCACACAGAGGGAACTAAGCTACAGTGTCTGAGAGCAATTGCTTATCTCTATTTTTACAAGTCATTTACTAATGCTAGAGTGAATTCCACAGCTAGGTACTGATAATTTGGACATAATCTACCTCAGGCAATAGCAAGGCTGAGAAGTGACTTCCTCCATCCCAGTGAGCCCCAATTAGGTGTTGTGTGAAAATTCCTTCTTGTCTGCTGAAATAAGGATGCATTCATTTTTGCAGTGTTTGCTATAAAACCAGAGGGAAGGGTGGAATCAAGTCCTGATGCCAAGGGACAATTCAAAACAGAGCCTGAAAGTCAAAGGAGTGGAAAGATGCAAATGTAAGTAGTTTGATTAAATGTTCAGTGAGCAACTCTAAGGACAAGAAAGGGGAAAAGCTCATTTGTTTCCACATTAGATGAAGGAGAAAAATTCATAATCCATTGTCACCAGACAAAGAAACTGTACTTGCATGAGCTAAAGCACACTCATCTTTCCACAGAAAAGATCCACTTAGATATAATGCAATTTTTGCTTCTAAAAAAGACAGTCAAGAGGGCATTGTCAAGGTATTTTGGCACAGTGATTGATACATCCTGACAGCAGCTGCTCACCTGGAAGATCTGGCCTCCTAGAGTGCAAGGATTTAGCTTTCCTACCAGCTGCCACATGCTTCATTCTCAAACACTAGAGCTTGAATTAGTGTAAATAAGCCAATCTGTTGTTAAACTGACAGAGTCAAGTGCCTCCTTTTCACTTAAGTTTCACAGGAAGTATCAGCAGGTTGGAAGCAATAAGGACACCCTCAAATTCCTGTGGAGGGACAAAGTTAGGGCTGGTCAAGGTTTATGACATTGGAAACAGAGAGCTTTGCTCTGATCAAGCGCTAAGTTACATATCTTTCCTCCACACTTAAAGTGCCTGTTCACCATCAATCTTTAGCAATGAATATTAAAGATTTATGTACATGAATACTGACCAAATCCCAAATGCCTCATTCCAGCAAAATCCCATTGACTTTTTAGTCTGCATTTAACAGAACACTAGAAGATAGACACTTATGGGCTTTTTTAGATGACTGCACAGCCAGCCTGGAATGAATCGTGTATGAACATTTCATTATCAAGTTTTCATTCAGTTCATAAATATGCATAAATATTTGGGGCTCATTCTTTGCCATTTAGTGCCTGATCTAAATTTGTCTAAAGTCAATACAGAGATTTCCATTAACTTCTCTGGGAACTGGGCCTGCCACCTAAGCTGAAAGGATAATGAAAATGAAAATAAATTATGTGCACTGAATATTTTTAAGATATGATAAAATTAACAGGAAAAAATGTTATTCTGCCAGCTCTAATCTTTACTCTCATCTATGTACATTTTTTCCTTGGGAAATCTCTAATGCTAGTTACAACCTGGCTGGGGTGGTTTTTTTTTTTGTTGTTTGGTTTTTCTTTGTTGTTTTGTTTTGGTTGGTTTTTTTTTTGTTTTGTGGGGTTTTTTTGTTTGTTTTTTTAATTCAAATCCACTGGTTCCCATTATACATGACAAGGTCACAAATGAAACAGGCTGTTTGCTGCAAGGTCCTGTACATTTTTGTTGATATGCTCCTCTCGCTATGTCAATCAAGAAGTTAGCACTGAATAAATTCAGCTCTGTTGGAAAAACAGCTTAAGTGCACTTAAAGGCTAAGGGTAGTAAAATAAACAGTCTGCTAATCCTCCAAATGCAAATAAAGGCTCAACATCCAAAACAGCCTATATCTTCAGGCAATTATATGGCAAATGCATGCACAGGCCTTTGAAGTACCAACACTTATGACGTTCTATTTGCATAATAAGTCTCTCAAACTTTTCTTTGCATAGACTACAATAAAGCATGATGTACAGCTCTATGATTTGTACTCTAGTGCCCCAACAGTCCTATACTTTTACTCATTTTGTAGCCCACTCAGCATTCTATTGTTTCAACTCTACTTCATTTTCCTGGAGCTTCAGAACAGCATCCATAAGACTTACCCATAGCTGAAACACTGCTGCTCTTCACTTGTGAGTTGTGAAATCTGTCACATTTTAAAAGCAGTTAGACAAAACATTTCAATTGCAATCATCTGACAGAGCAGTTGAGGAACCAGTCAACTACTTCAGTTGTAAGCAAGTATTAAAAAGACTAATCCTGGTAGTTTTTGTGTATATACACACAAATGTACTACCCAACCTATTAAAAGATACAAATCATGCCACTTCAGAAGTTGCAAGTGGTATTATCCAGAAGTTATACTTGGCTAAATTAAACTTGCTTTAATAAAATTCTTCCATGAGGAAGGTGGGCTTTACTTAAATGAACAGAAAAGCCTTTCCAAATAATCTCTAGTACTTTCAATTATTTCAAAGTTGTTACATGACAAGTTTTCCTTCTGAAACTTTTTTAAATAACAAAAATAGATGTTAGCTTACCATGGTTGAGGATTTATGGGATTGCAGCTAAAATTAAAATTTCACCGTTGGTTTGGTCTAGTGTAACCTCAACTCCTTCATAACTACCTGGTGTAAATATAACCACTATGCACAGAATATTATGCACACCATACTGAAGACAACAGAAAGAGCATAAGCAATTCAGTTAGCCTTTTTATAAACTCTATACCAAATTGACTCACATTGCGTGTATCCTGGGTGATTCCATTGCTTAGAGTCAGAAACTGTCACAGAGCAAGGTTTGACATGGTCTGTCAGTCCCTGCTGTGGAAGATGCTGAATATTTATCTGCTGATTCTGGATAACTACATTGCATAGTATTGCTGAACTCTTTAAAGATGATAAAGTACCTTATTTTAAAATTGCTACATGACTATTTCATCATGCCTCTATTCTATAAGAAATACAAAAGTACTGCATAGCTGATACAAAAGTCTTTTGGGAGTAAGGAGGAAACTATTACTTTAATTAATTCCATTCAATAGTTTGAGTAAATTGCAACTGAAGAACTTCCTATCATTTAATGCCAATGGTGTTTATTACTTCAGTTACATTGGTATTGAATTCAGATGTAGGAACAAATTTGCATTTTATAGTAGCAGAAGTTGAAATTTCATTTTCATCCAAAAGGGGAAACCTTTTTTCAGTATACAACCAGGTGACCTGCACATACCAGAGTGGGATGGAAACAATGGTATCAAGAGAGTAAGCAAAAAGAGTAAAAGGTGGCAAAACTAGACTCATCCTCTCTGAAAACAAAACATTAGAATAGAAGAAAGAAAAGAAAGCAGCAAAAAAGACAGCTTTCAACTTTTTATTAGTCTTTCAAGAAGAACAATACAGGTTTCCCAATTTCTTCTTTTTTTTTTTAAAAAAAAGACTCAACTGCTTTGAGCTTACTCTTCACAAGTACTCCCAAATTCTTAGAGTAGCTAAAATTGGACAGCTTTAATCAAAAGGCTTCCAAATACCATAAACTAACTATTTCATCTCATCTCGTGTAAAAATCAACAAGTCCCACCAGCATCAGTGGAGCTAGCGACTTACGCAAAGAACGAACATGGTCCAATATTCCCCAAACACTTCATTTATCTAATTAGGACAGATCTAAAATCCTAGAATTCTTCTTCTTGGATTGCTATTTCAGACCTCCCCAGCTGCCTCTCCCATCTGCTTGCACAGAGCAAGGGAATTTGATTTTTCAGTTTGCAAGATCTCTTATGGACTGTTCGTTAAGGAATTCTCCTTGTTAGAGAGCTTCTTTACTTGGTTCACATTTAGCTTCTTCATTATTTGTCAAATGATCCTTTAGCATGTTCCATATATTTTTCGTTACTTGCTTAGTTTATCCAAGCACATTCTGACCATCTCCTCTCAATATGCCAGGCAAAATATTAACCTACTACTAGCAAGATATTTGTGAAATATATCATACTGGATTCTGGGATAGGATGAACCTCTTGTGAATATACAGACAGCTTCCTACTAGCTGCTTCAAAAAAAAAAACCAGATTAAAAAAGGACATCTATCAGGCATGCAAAATCCAAATATCCAAACACCTCCTGGATAACTCTGCATCAAGTTTGTTTTGTTTGTGTTTTGGGTTGTTTTTTGTGGTTTTTTTTTTTTTTCTTTTTGTTTGTTTGTTTTTGGTTTTTTTTGGTTTGGTTTTTTTGTTGTTGTTGTTCGGGGATTGTTTGGTTGTTTGTTGGGGGTTTTTTTGGTTTGTTTTTTTTTCTCCCCCCAGTAGCTGTAGCATCATGAAGACCAGAGGAATGACACTGCACATGTGTTTCCCTATTTTCACTGATTCTTGAATATCATCGTCTGAGGCTGCCCATGTGAGAGGATCAGGATTTAGGGAAAGTCATGTACACTCACCTCTGGCTTTACACACTCTTCCCACATGAAACATCAGATCCAGATCAATTTCTTCTTCTTCTTCTCATCTAAATTTGTACTCCATAGTATGAAAACTGACAGTCAAAACTTTCCTGGTCAGTTAATATAAGCTACCATAAACTGCTGGGACTAGCACCACAGCTACTACAAGCAGCAAGGAAGACAGTCTTCCATTCTTACTCCCTTTCCCTTACAAACACAAGTATGCCCATGACAGGGAAGGGTCAATTTGCCCAACATTTCATTATGAGGATATAGGAAGTCAGCAAATAGGAAAGTCCTGACCTTCCCAGAGTAGGCAGCTAGATGAAAAGAGAACGTCTCAGGTCCTCCCACACTCCATTCCTTATGTTACCACTGGGAGTTGGCTCCTAAAGCTCACTACAAAGGTAGAGGAGCTCAAAATCTCTTGCTGTTCCCTTCTCCCTACCTTCAAATTTTAACATTTCCAGATTTAACAAGGCACACTTGTATTCATGGATTCCTGGGGGAGGTTTATAACTTAAAAATATAGATGATTACAGCAAGAAGAAATCTAACAGTGTCTTCAAATGAAATGCACAGATTTGAAACTGAAAGTTAAAAAAACATGGCAGGCATCTTTTCCAAGCTGTAGAAAAAAGTTTGGCATTATGTATACAAAGTTTTAAGAAGAAACAAATTACGGCTTCTATAAAATATGAAGTTATTAAAGGAGTAATATTAGATAATGGGATAGACTACAGACTGCTTGAATCAGGAACAGACGAGTCAGACTAACATGCTCACCACTGAAGAGGAAAACTTCTCAGATAACTAGATCAAAGAATGCTTCCATCAGCGCTTTCAACAGCCATGTTAGCCTGAGAATGACTACTGATCTTCCTCTATCCTTCAGACTCCCTTTCTCTCATTAAAAGAATTCTTAGATGTAAAGAAACGTTTTTTTCAGTGGGCAAAACTGCAGAGAACATGCAGCAAGTGATCAGTGTCATGCACAGATGCACTGAAGAAATAGAAAGTAAACTTGTTACAATGACAGATTTCACAAAATTAAATTACAAAAATAAGGACTAAACTTGCACTATGCTCATTCTAGCTGGTCACATTTGTTAGAACCTATATCAAAATTAATCATTCATGTGTAATACTGCATATAAAACCCAGGAAAAAGAACAGATATTCAGACTCCAGAAATAAGACTCCTGTGCATGTACCCAGCCTACAGCAGAGGCATTTTGGAATCATATGGAAGGCTAGAATAATTTCTACTTCTCTATCATACCCAAGCCCTGAATCTAATGGATCTGTAGTTTTCTTATTCAGAATTGCCATAGCTGGCTGTTTCCAGGTAGCTCCATTTGTAGAAGCCTTTTACTATAAAACACTGTAAATAGTTAACTAATTCGAGCAACTATTACCCTGTCACCCAACCTAGTAACAGCAACATCCCAGATGTTTTGTTTTTACAGTTAAGGTTATAAAACAGTAATATAGCGAGCTCTTATATTGAGCTTCAGTAGTGCATTGCTAGAGCTTAGTGTGATTTACAAGATATTTCAGTATCATTTTCCACATCTTGAGATGTAGAATGAGGTAACAGAGCCTGCAAGCAAACACCAGAGGCAGTCACCCCTAACTCCTAGGGCAAATCCTATACCAGGTTATATCAACTTTTAAAGAGAGTTTAATGAAACTGCTAATTAAAAGCAAGTACAAGAATGCTATTTCCCTTTAAAAGCTTTAAAGAAAACATCTCAAAACCTTAACAGGGAACACTGCCTTTTTTTTTATTCAGAAATCAGTTTTTAAACCAGCTGATGCTTATATCAGCAACATCTTGCTCCATCTCAGCCAAGCAAGCAAAAACAGAAAACAGCAACCTATTCTCCCTAGCTGCCATGCCCCCTTACTTTTCCATCCATGACAAGCAAAATTATACCAAGCTTGACTGCCATAGACTCACTGTAGCATACACTGACATTCACACCTGGTACCCAGCATTCAATTAGTCATTCAGAGATGCTGAATTTGTGGCAGCAAGGTCAAAAGCCAAGTTTGAGCAGGTATTAGTTGATTTGGCATGTGAACAAACACTGAGCAAAGATGCCAAGAAACCATTGAGATAAATTGTCAAATGAGCAGTTAGACAGGGGAAAAAAGCCTATTAAAGTTCTTGCTGGTGAGAGCACAGCAGAGCCAAGTATTCCTAGTGTGAGCATCAGAAGCAAGCCTGTAAAAGGATTTGCAAAGCATGTGGTTTGTCAACGTTTGTTAATAGATGCCATACTGTTACCACTAGAGCTAGGCAAACCACACACAGAGGCACACATTTGCAGCTATGCTGTGATGAGGCTACACCCTGCACTCAGTACAAGAATTCACCTGTACCTCAGATGCCCAGAGCTTGTCCTGGGGGACAGCAGTCATCACTGCTGCTGGAGTAAGTGGGTCACGAAAAGCAGAGAGGGCTCTTTCCTCTATCTGCAGTGTGCCAGCTAGCAAACTAAGTAGATATGGAAGAGATCAGCTGCATGGTATTAATCTCTCTATTGTAAGGAAGCATTGGAAGAAACCCTTGACTGACTGAGAGCTGCCTCTGAATCTTTATTCATTCTAGCATTAGCCTCTTCTTGCTGTATAGTTTTTCTTTTTCATAAATATCAAAGGTATTTTTTTTTGCATACATGCCATCCCCTTTCTCCTCTCTCCTATGTTCTTATCTCTTTCACACCAGTTCCTGAGCATTCAGACAACTTTTGTCCAAATGTACCTCTAGCTTAGCACTAGGAATTACAAGGGAAAGAGGATGAACTTTGGGGGGGGGGGGGGAGTTTTGAGAAGCACCTTTCCTCAAGGCCTCTTCTACCCATCTAATCAAGAGAAGATGGTCCAAATATTGTAACACCCCAAGTACTTGAGGAGTCAGGTGAGCTAAAGCCCATGGGTAATTTGGCTATGACCAAGAGATCTCTCAGCATTGCAGAATTCTCTAAAGGCTCAATAAAACAAATCATTCCACAGATTTTATAACCACTGATTTTTCTTTTCATCTAGCAGCTGGCTGGGCAGCAGGGGAGACACCACCATCACCACTGCTAAAGTCTGAAGTCCAGTCCAATTTGTTTCTGCAGATCATGTATGCATGGCATATTCAGCTGTTTTCACAAGCATGAAGTGACTGGAACAAGCATGGAATGACTGGAATCACTATTTTACTTGGCAATTTTAGCATTTGCTTAGCTACAGGTGCTGTTTCTGGCTATGTCTCACCATTATTGTGCACATGCCTGAATTAATTGTTGTTATCATCCTCTATAAGAACAAACTGCATTGCAACCCACAATGCTTGCCTAACTAGTGCATTAAATGGGCAAAAGCTGTTGCGTTTCCACAGTACTAAAGCAGTCATATAGTAAACCTTTGTCTTTTGGAAAAAAGTCAGAGAGAAAACAAGGAGTAGATCACATGCCAAATCATGCTAAGGGGTCACATTCATTCAGGTGTATTGAATCAACTTAGGATCATCTTAGCACTCTCACAAGAGCAATACAGCACCTGTCACAACCAGCTATTACGGATATTATGATACATTACACTATTCCTTAAATGCTTTGTTTTCCCTCCTTTTGTATACACCCTGATATAGGTTTGCATCCAATATCAAAGCTCCCTACAGCATCTGCCAATGCTCACCATCCCAAGGGTCCTGTGACTTTGACCCAGCCCATTATTTTCCAGGTGCTAGCATTAATTTTCTTGTTGCTACTATAACAGACATCTCATTAGAGGAACACAGACTAATAAAGACTTAAGATGGAAGAGGCTTCTTGGACCAATAGTAAAATCTTATACTTCGTATGGTGAGAAATAGACTAATTAAATTTTGATATTCAAATGTCTAACTTAAGATTTTTCTCAGAAAAAAAGACCCTTTCATAAGCTAAGTTCTAAAGCATATTGTTGCCCCTTCCTTCACTGAGGAAAGGATGTTGGATGCATAAATGCACTAAGGACAGTGGTGATCACATTTTGCTCAATGGCTTTCTGCATAGATACAGCAACTCACTTAAAAGCTAGAAGCTGCCTGATCATGGTGCTGATGAAAAACATTTAAGCTGACAATCCAAGCCAAACATGGCAACCAGGCTACTGCCAGAAATTCAGACCTCTACAAGCTCAGCCCCAGCTTGCATTTCACTTGTGTATTTCAGCAGTTCTTTCCCAGTGAGAACCATCTGAACACGCTGAAATATTTGTAAGGAAAATTCTATGAGAACTCCTATGAAAAGACACAAACTTTTAATTCGTAAGAAAAACTCTAGCAAAGATAAACAGCAGTTGTTTCCACTTTCCTTGTTCACAAAGCATATTGTTGCTTCTGAATAACATATTTGGATCTAATTGTTAATAAATAACTGCAGCTTGTAGCAGACAAGCTGTGGAATTCTATGCCATTTTGCCACTTGAGTTATTTATATGATGTCTCCACTTGGTCTGCACTCATTTAAGTTACAAGCTAATGGAGGCTGACAGCACTAAAGCAGTCTGACCTCCAGCATATCGGCCAGAGATGCATCCCATGTCATACAACAGAAAAGGGCCATGCCTTTATGTGCCACAGTGTAACACGCAAATGGCAAAAAACCATCACACGCCACATCTTTACACCGGATTTAAAATGTTAAATCAAAAGCCTGTTTATCTGAGCCATAAGAGATGGCACAAGGTCCAACAAGAAAAAGTTGGAAAAGTATACGTAGTGAAATCATGAAAATGCATAGGACATTTTTGTAAATATTACAAGGAGAAGTTTAATTACACTTGCTTGGCCTCTCTTCAGACAGTTCAGATGCCTACAAAACGTTGTACACCAATTAGCTAGACTCTTACTTCTTTTCTATTCACTAACTGTATCATTACAGCTAGGCATTTGCCTAGTTCTCACAAAAAGGGAAACAAAAAAAACAAACACTATAGAGAGCTTCTAGCAACATTCTCATTGAGCATAACCAGTCTCTCCAGTCTTGCGCTAGGCAGCAATCCCTGCTCTTTCAAAACATACATGCCGGCAGGGTCACTCAAGCACCCAGTGAAGGAGTTCAGAGGTCTACCTCTACAGCTCAATCTGCCCTTTTCATGCTCATAGGGTCTTGAAAAATAAAATGAGACTGTAGCTTAGATTATTCACACCACGGAACTTGTAAAAATTAGGCACACAGCTTCATGACACTGTCATAAAAAAGAAAGAGGCTCCTAATTTAGATGCTTTCATTTGCCTACTAAAGGCTCAATTACCATCAGAAAGCCTAGGTATCTAGCTTCAGCTTTTAAATCTGGTTGGTATGAATACATCTACTTCTCCTATCTTGCCCCTACAGCTGCCTTTTATTCACTAATTGGCAAGTGCCAGAAGGGAGCAAAACAGGAAACACCAGTAGCAAATCTGCCTGTGAATTAATATACAAGAAGTGTCATGAGCATGTTCAAGAGATTCAGGTGCAGAGTCAATATCAAGAATGTTTCATACTAAGCTCTGTCAGACTGATCTAATGCCTCAACAAGCTCTCTGGGATTTGCATTAATATTTGTTATTCATGCATATAGTGGTAGGGTTCCCCGGGTCAGGGCCTGTCCACCCACAAATTCAGAAGCAGGAAAACACACCCCAAAAATAAAAAAAATAAAATTGCATGCCCCAGACACCCAGCCTGGGATACACCAAGTAATTCAGAGAGGAGTATAAAATAGTACAGATTAGTGTTACTTGACAATGACTCCACAGAGCAGTTACTGATTCATTACGACAGAGGAGAATTTTAAAGAACAGTTGAATGAGGACTATAAAGTGGTCTTGCAAATGTTTGCTACTCTGACCTGGGAGGAGCTATCTGCAGCATGGGAGATAGTATTTGCATCAGTAGTAGAAAAGATAGCTGACATTTCAATAAATTGGAGCAGAGATTATAAAAGGCCATAAAACTGCCCATATTCAATTAGGATTGATGCCGCCCCTCCTAAAAAAAAAAAATCTGAAAATCAAAGTGTACAAAGTCACTATGCTGTTCAATCAAAATCTCTTCAAAATTCACTTATGCTTGCAGCAACAGGCAACTATCAAGGGCTGCTATGAAGCTGAAAAGGCTGTGTTACACTCATAACAGTACTTGCATTGTGCTCTCCCCATCAATATCTTGCCTTTTTCTCTCAATGAGAAATGCAAGAACTGTTTTAAAAAGATAAGCAGTATACTGGGTCTCTGATACAGAATCTCTAGATTCTGTTGCAATGCAAGAAAAAAAGATAACCAAATGCTGGAATTCTAAATATCTCCACACCTGACTTTGTGATATTAAAACTTTTATTTAACAAAGCCATTGAACCTCTTCAGAACAGACAGGCTCAGTCGAAGCACAACTCACTTGCTACAGCCAAATTCAAGAAGTCTGAAATCTGTTTAATAATGAGATCAAATAGGTCCCCTTCCTTGTTACACTTAAACACTGAAAGAACTTACTCTTTTCTTTCAGAAAATAAATATCATGACAAGTATCAGCACAGTAGAAAGTCCTCCACCATACCAACCTACTTACTGGAGCACAGATGCAGCGAATTAGAAAGCCTGTATTAGCTTGCTGGGAACAGAAAGTCCAATTCAAAGCCTATCATCTCAAAGTTGCTATTACATCATGACACAAGCTACCAACAGCACTTAGGAAATTGTTGAAGTTGCAGTTGATACAATTTGTCATCAAAAAGCCAGAATGAATTATAGGGAATGAAAGATGTAAGCAGAAATGCTGACAGTATTAGTTTTTCTTCCTGTTTATCAGATATCAAAAACCTACTTTCAGTTTGCGGTGGTACCAGGGAGTCATTTCCCTTGCAATATATAGGTTTTATTCTTCCCATTTTTAACAGGTACAATAAGACCACAAGCCAATTTCAGTTTGTAGGATAAATATGCCCGTAAGGAGAAAGGAGAGCATTTTGCAAGAAAAGCATTACAAATAATGAGATCACCACAGAGTCACAGAATACTCGAGGTTGGAAGAGGCCTCCGGAGGTCAGCTAGTCCAACCTCCTGCTCAAAGCTTCAAAGTCAGACCATATTACTCGGGGCCTCCTCCAGTTGAGTTTTGAAGTCTCCAAAAATCTCCCCCTCTCTCTAACAAAGAGGTACCATAATGCCTTCACCAAAGCTCTCCCGAATGAAGTGAGTTAAAACCTTACATGGAGAGTTTTGCTTGCTTTGGCTAAAACAGATTAGAAAAGCAAACATAAAAAAAGTCCTTGACATGATGATACTTGGCATGCATGCTCTACACAAAATAAATCTTTGCCATCTTAACCAGCTTCTCTTGCAGGTTTGAGATTAAATAACCTAAGGTGAAGCAACTGTTGTCTTTTATGAGCTTATTGGCTGCAAGGAACTGGAAAGGTCAGAGTCCCATTAACTTTCAGATTCACAACCGCAGAACCCAGGAGCCCTGGAGATGTCTGTGGTCTCTATTCCCTACACAGGGAGAGGCAGGCACAACTGTAGTCCATAAGACCCAGCACAAAGAAGGGGAAATAAAGTCTACACAGTGCGCAGATGTTTAGAGGCAGCTGGTGCTATGCGAAAGCTCTCGGGCTATCCCAGCAAGCTCCCACTAACAGTACCCTGGCACATTTCGGAATTAACACAGGGCAGAAGCCATTTCTAATAGGCATTCCGCATGCAGAGGAAGACAACATAATAGTATAGACACAGACAACAGCAAGAGAGTCGGCTAGTGCTAGATCAGTCCTAAGCATGTATGAGGACAGCCAATGTCACCTCAAGGGCTGTAGGATGAAGCTCCTTCTATTTGAGACACGGAAGACTTAATTGTGTCCTTTCATTGTCACCTAATCCTAATTCAGGGGATCAGTCTTTTCAAGTGACTGATGAAGATGACAAGGTAAAGGTTTTGTATCCTCTTTGTTTTCTTGTCTAATGCCAAGAGCATTTGCTCACACTCTGTTTCATCCTCCATCCAAAGATAACTCAAATCCACACTTTCCTCTTTCCCAGGAGAGGAACCTAATTTGTTAATGCAGACTGAAAGCTCTCCTGTTCAAGCTGCAGTAGCTGTAACCTGGTAATGATTTGTTGCTGTCTGGAATATGATGATCTTTCAAACAGCAATCGCAAGAGCTAAGGCTTAGTTGCAAGGGAATACACTGGACACACAATCAAGCCAAGATCCTGTAAGCACTTAGAAATGAATACAAGTACCCTATGTATGCACATACAAGAACTTAATTTTCATAGAGGAGTTAAAAACTGCAGGATTTAGGTCACAGTTTGTAGTGCACTTCCAAGCCTTTAGAATAAGATGACATACAAAATGATTATGCAATTAATTAGATTAGGATTAAGAATTGAAATGTCATCATTTTATTTTTTAGGTAACACACATATGGTGAAATTCTGATATTACCAGAATACCAGAATGTCATCCATAATGAATTATAATATGAAATTACTGATATTTAGCATCCATAGCATAAGGCTCTAAGTTATTTGCCATTGAACATCAATACTACATAATGTTTTTTAAAATCAACTTTTAGGTAAAGCACCTGAATCATCCATTAAAAGTGTCACTTCAGTGTAACAGAAAATAATAAGGATTTTTTCTAGTTAAATATGCCTAGAGTTAATCAAAAGTTGTGCCTACACAGCCACAGATCTACTTGTTCTGCAATAAATATATTCAGACTCATGGTAGGCACCAATCATGATGCTAGAAGGGTGACTTTTAATCACTGCTGGAAATAAAAAAAACATCAAAAGAAAACCAATGCCCCAGACAGAAATAAACTTCATTGTGCTCATGTTCTTAAAGAGTCCTCTTGTGTCCTTACTAGGAAGTGAAAAGGAAAAACAGACAGACAGTATCACAGTTAACCATTTGCCCTCATCAGGGATCCTTATCATAAGTACAGAGTGAGAAAATCTATTCATGTGTCAAATATCAACACTATTCTGTCCTTGAAGTGACACTATTCTGTACAGGCACTTTAAACATGACTTGATAAATGGATTGCTAGAATATTGGTGCCCTAAATAGAATTCACACCCCAGAGGAATCAGGAAAGGGGCATCAAAAGAGAAGGAAAAGATGCTAGTGCCACATGTATTTTTTTTGGTGCTCTGCAATATTCTGACATCTTTACCTGCTTCTGTATAAATCCCACAATTGAGTCCGGAATGACCAGAATCTATATACAAATAACACTGAAGTCAGGTTATTTGGCTAACGTCTCTGCTTCTTACAGTGGCAAGATTTAAAAGGAACAGTTTATAGAGACATGCCACATGAACAGCTACTTAGTTGTGCACGTTCAGTTCAACCACACACGACGTTCCTATTGCTAGGGGTGTCTGAAATACACTGGACAAGCAACACCCATGTCAAAAAAAAGCGAAATTCCCCATGTCAAGGGGAGTCTTAGTAGGTGCAACTGATGCAACATCATCTTCTCGCCCTCAATGAACAAATATATTTGATGCCCTGGGACATCAGAAAGAGAAAGCCTGAAACATGAAATTTCAGAATGGGCATCTGGGTGGTTTTACAAGTTGCAATACAAATTGCAGCAGCCCAAAGGCACATTTTCTGTCTGCTCTCCCATCCATGTGACAGTACAACCTACACGTTTACTTTGAATCCCAAGTTAGAACGAGACAGTAAAAGCAGCAAGTGAACTACTGAAGGAAAAACACTGCTGTCACCTCATTTTTATTTTGTTTTCAGCTTTGCTTGTGGGTTGGTTCCCCTCCCCCCGCCCCCTTCTAGTGCTCAAAGGACAGTAATGCAATTATGTGTATATTAACAGAGTCAAAGCACTAGATAATTTCCCCTGTAGGAGCAGGGAATGAAAAAACCAATATGAAAAGTTTGTGATCTGTTAAAATTGTGTTAATAGGATGCACTTCAGTACCAAAGCACACTGTATTTAAGGACTACAATTCATTTTAGGATTTCTTCTAGAGTTTTTTCTTTCAGTAAGAAAAAAAAATCTTTTTATAAACACACCACTATTCCTAGTCCAGATTTTATGCACTCCTCTGCCCTATTTGCTCAAGTTTGAACAGTATCTTTTTTTCCACCCATTCTTTCTTCTCACCAGATATATATCCTAGTGCACCTATTCCAAAAACTAGTACTTCCAGGAAAATTAACTGTGACAACTATGGATAAAACCATGTTTTGTTTATATTTCAGGTACCAAACAGCTGCTACTAGATATTGCTACCAGATGTTCTAGAATTATATGCAACATTATGCTCAATTTCAACTTTTACAAAATTACAAGCTAATAAAAGATGACACTGCTGTAGTCAAATGATTTATTAAAGGAAAAGCCATTAAGTTCCTTTTAAGCTTCACACCCTACTACCCCAAATAACTCGTCATTATATACATCAGTGAACAGATGCAAATGACTGTACCATTTTGAGATTTCGGTACCATCCCATATACCCATTATATATATCCAGATGCCTTTTGCTTTAACAGCCTCATGCACATCTGTCCATCTTAACCTGAATGTATGATGACTGTTCGTTTCATAGTTAAGCTATCTGCATGATGACACAAGTCTGGGTTTCACACAGTTCACATAAGGATCATTTTCTTCCACCATGCAGATGAGCTTGTACACAGCTAAGGCGACATTTTACACATTGAAAACACTTGGAATCTAAACACTGATTACTGAGTAACAAAACATACAAAAGTTTGCTATGCTACATTCAATTTCATTTACACACCTCATTTTCCAAATAATTTAAAAAGCTGGAACATTTGTTGTAGGATTTTGGGAGGGTTCGGACAGGGGTAGGTTGTTGTTTTTTTTTTTTAAATTAAGACTTATACCCCGATGATAATCAAAGTACAGGCTTTATTTTGTACAAGCTCCCCAATTAAAGTCACAGAGCAGCATGCAACACCCAATGTAGCTAACAGCCTTTCCCATCCACAATCACAATAAACATAAGTAACATCAAACAGGAGTGACAGGCAGTAATTACAGAACTGAAAACTGTCGTGGATTCTCATGTACTAATGAAGCAAGGCACAAATATAGTAAATCTAAATAGCTCCTTTCAATCTTCTAACAGGAAAATATACACATTAACTGGTCCACAGAGTACTTTAGAAGTTTGTATAAATCTGTGTCTAGGGAAGCAAATAAAATATTCCACCTAATTCTACCCTCACATGTAGCAGCAGAAGGCCCTCACCAAGTAAAAAGCAAATTACAAACTACAAGTTGTCGTAACAGAGCCCATTAGAGTCAAAGGCACTGTGAAAAAGTCCTCAAACTAAATCAGGAGCAAGTTCACTTAAGTCAGTGAAATCCCCCTGGGATAACATGGGGGAAAAGAAATACAAGTGTACAGTGGCTCCAGCTTAATTTCAGCAGTTAAACAGCTTATACTGGAGACAAGAATATATATGTATTACTTCATAAACTTATTCTACCATAAGTACATAATTTAGAGAAAAAACGAGCAAACACCAGAAAGGAAAGGAAGAGGAGAAACAGTGAAGGAGATCAGCCAGAAACGATTGTTTACAACTTTAGATATCAAACCTTCAGTTAATGTATACTAGTCTAGCTCCACTGAGGTCACAGTAGCCACACAATTTACACAGCTGAGCATCTGGCTCTAAATATTTAACTGTTCAAAATTCTAGTGTGCATCCTTGCGTAGCAGAGCTTCTCTGACTAATCACGCTAGAGGTAACCACATCTTAAGTGTGTAGTTCTAAATTGAGTAATATTACCATTAATAACAGTGCCTAATTAAGACATCTATAATGTTTTTAATGAGAAAAATTGAAAGTCCTTCTGGAATTTCTCCAGTCAAATTAATTCTGAGGACTTTAGACGTTATTACAAGTAATGTTACAGGAATGAAAATTAGGTCTAAATTAGGATCTGTCACTGTATTTAAAAGGAGAAAAAAAAGGAAACACATTCCATTTCGCCCTTTATACACAATTCTCTGCTATAACATCACACCACAGGGGAAAATAAAAACACCATTTTGTAGTCTGCTCTAAGTTGCTCTGCATATAGTTATACCTGGTGTATCTCTAAGATCAGCACATATTTTAACACTTTGCTTTCAGACTCTTTTCAAACAAACATCACATCAGTATTCTCTTGGGAGCAAGTATTTCCAGAATCTCGAAGTGACAACTCCTATAGCTTATACAGGCCCAAATCCTTTTGGTTATAGTTCACATGAGTTATGCTCATCCAAATAAGAAATCCCTCGGTGTGGCTTCATGTTTAGCCAGGGAGCTCTTGTGGTTAAAATTTATCAGATGCAGCCTGCTAAAACTGTACAGGAAGGAAAGAATCCACATGGTCCCAAAGGATGCTTTTTAGGATAACAACCAGACATTTTAAAGGCTATCAAACCTGGCGAGTCTTTATTTGTACTTCTAATAGGCCAGTCCTTCAAGCTACTCCATGTGCATTTCTGGCTCACAGTTGCTGCTTCTTTATCACTGCTTTCATTGTAAGATTTTCGGAAGCATAAACCCACAAGTCCACTATGCAGCTGTACTAGGTTACTTTGAAGATATAATGACACTCAATCCTTGCTCTTCAAAACAGTTTATTTGAGCGCTTGCTTTCATACCAGTTATACAAGTTCAAGCGTGTTCAAAAATACACACAGGTTCAAAACGTAAGAACAAAAGTCATGACTCTGTTCTGACTGGATTTTATATGCATATCTCAGGCTCAATTTAGAGGAACTTGAAGTGAAGACCAAATCAAGCCAAGTTTCTCCACCCCCACCCAACCCCCCAAAGTTCAGAACCTTCAGTCTTAAGGTGGGAAGATAGGTTAAGAGAATAATGAGTTTCAAACCAAGTATTACCTTTGGGAGTAAAAAAACCATTGTAGCATGACAAAACCCTCAAAGCTTACCTTTGCTTTTGCCTGACCTACATCGTGTCTATGATCCTGTATATTCATACATACCTTCACATATGTATATATACACACAGATATACACAACATGTATATGCACACACATAGCATTCCCTTGATTGCAGTACCCAATGCCTTCACATTTCATCTCCCCTCTCTGCCACGAAATGCTCCTCTCCAAACCTTTCAGATTCCAGTAACCAAATTTGAATTCTGCAGTTTGTTGTGCCTTAACAAGCAGAAGCACAGCAGTGTGTGTTTCAGGTGGGCAGCTAATTAGGTGGTTTGTCCTTGAGAGCAGAGATTGCACAAAAGATTTTTTTTTAATGCATTGTACTAACTCTGAGGATGTTGTCAGTGCTTAGATAATATTTTGAATGGGCTTACAGTTTACAATGATTAGAGTTATGAGAATAGCAAGGACATTCAGACATATGCATGTTCCCCAAAAGCTGAGGTAAGTTTACCCTCTTTCAAATCATCATTTTGTTTACAAAATCCTAGCTTAATTGAATTGCAAGGACTCCTTAGAGGAAGAAAATCTGAATTTTATCTTCTGTTAGTACCATAACTCTTAAAAGCAGAAAATAACAGAATGCTTAACTGTTACTGATACTTAACAGATATACATCTCGGATTTTTAGAAACAACATCACAATCATTGTTCTCAAGTATAATGCTAAAATGATGACAAAGTTTAAAAATCAGGCATTTCTTTTCAAGGTCTTGCAATTCAAAAGTTGCATGCCACCTAAAAACACAGAAGTCTAAGAAAAAAGTGCTAGTATTGAACTAATATGTGGCTACCATAAAATTTAAATATGAATTTGCATTTATCACTTATACTGGACAATATTATTTTGTTTCTTACCAAGTGTTTCACATACAGGAGTCTGACGAAATATTATTCAAATAACTATTTCTTACCTATTAGGTTTAACCTCTAGTTTGAATCGTGCTATAAAGAAACAAAAGAAAAATCCATTTGCATTAGTCAGCTGCAAGTTATTTGATATAATACTTCTAGCTAATATTTCACTGAGGATTCTAGTGATTGTTATACGATGTTTCAGGGCTGCACAGGATACTACACATTGAAAGGAGACCACCAACTTGGTCATGTGGGGAAATCTGGGCAGATAACACTTCTCACTGTTTCCTTCCTCAGACCATCTCAAAGTAAGACTGCAGACAATGGGAAAGTGTGACTTACGGGGCAGTTGGAGCCATCTGAGAAGCCTTTAGTGTCTGTACCAATACTTCGCTAAAAGAGTCGTTGACTGAGCTCAGAAGTAGGTAGATGAACATATTATTCCAATGAAGAACTAAAACTGTAGTAATTTGTTCTTTCATGCAGAAGGAGAGAAGCATTCCTTGTAGACCACCTCCACCTCTTTTCTTTGATCACAGCTAACTACAGACAGCACACAGAGAGAAGAGGAACCTTAATCTTTCAACAAGTTTAAAGCATGACAGAAACATGGATCCAGCAATTGTCACATGTGCTACTGAGTTGTTTGACATTGCATTTCTAAGAATACCTACAACTTCATTTCATAATTCCCCAAATGCCGTTACACATTAACACCTATCAGGATGACAAAGGAGGATGAACTTGAAATGAAGGACAGCCTGACAACTTCTGTGAGTCTGTGCAAGATGGGGTTTATCCAGTAATGGTGAAGAGCAACTGAGAGGACTCCATTGTCCATCTGTCAGTACTCATATGGATCCTTATATAAAATGTGTCTTTCAGTGTCTGTTTATCATGGTTTAGAGGGCTGAGGGGATGAGGTATAGTAAATATAGGAAGAATAAGAGAACTTATTACAAGAGAAATCTTTTCTGCTTTTATTTTCAGATTTGTAAGCACACAACTTGCTTTAAATGCTTACAAGCAAGATTTAATTTAAATTGCCAAAGAAAATGACAGAGTACTCCTGAAGAAAAAAAAAAAAGAAATTCAACTGGGAAAAAGGAAAATATTCTTAAAACCCCATTGATCCTAATCGTATTTTACTTTTAGTAAAGCATTGATGTCAACAATGTATTTTGGATTATTGAACAAGAACAAAACAAAAATAGTCAAGCTTCCTCTTTGGATAAAGTCATTCTGTTAACTGCAATTCCTCAAGCACACTAAAAATACATCTTCGTTGTCACAAGACAACTGCAAGATATCTTTAAAACAAGGATTAAATGCTGACAGTTAAATGCACTGCAGAAAGAGGGATGGATTTTTCATTAAGATACAAGCTAGTTATTGCAATTAAAGATTTAGTTCTAATAAATAGAAAAAGTGCAAGACTCTTTCCAAGATTTCCCCCCTGCCCCAACAAGCATGTTGCTCTGGGTTCTCAGTACCAATGACAATGTGTAGTCATGGGTTGTCTGAGGCTCCTGAGCTGTGACTGCATCCAATTTGTTAAAGACTTCCTGTAGGACTCTGCACAAGCTACTTTTTTGATTTGTACTTTAGTTTAAGTGATATTATTGTCTAACTTCTCACAGAAGTCAGGAAAATTAAAATTAGAGGTATAGTGGTACACAGAAAGTGAGGTCCCTTCATTTTATAAGGTTATTCATAGCCCGCTGTAATGCAATTCTACCTTGAAAGATACATCCACCAAGTGTTCTTAACTATAATAAGTAGCTGTAAAAGGCAATTAAGACAAGGCCCTCCAAATATAGGTCATCTGTCTTTCCCCATATTTGCATTACTCTCCACCTAAGGGCTTGGCTTCATGCAATTCCTACGCAGCTCTATTTGCAAAAGGCAAGGGCCCCAACTTTAGTCAAATCACAAGAAGAGAAAAATGTCCATCAACTCTTGAAACTCAGCTCATCTGCCTCAAAGCTATGCTTTTAGTTATATTCTCAAAAGGACACAAAAGCTTATGGCTTAATTTCTTATTCAGAAGAGTGAGTTCTTTTGACTAAGAACTTGGTTTTGTAGGTTTTTTTCCTTTACCAGTTCCTGCCGCTCTGGAGCCAACATATCAAAATCCCTTACTGATTGGCCTCCAGCCGTCCATAAAAATCCTACAGTAAATCCTGCAGCTGAAGACATACTGCTGGTAGCTTGCTGGTTGCACAAGACAGCAAGAAATAAATAAATGGCTAGTGTAAAAAAAGAGTATTAACTTAATCTCTAAATGCTCTGTGGAACTTTCTTTACTTTTGGTTTCACTTGGTTCATAAAGCAATTGAAAACTTTTGAAGTTCTCTGCAAACCAGAGTTATTGTTCCCTGCCAGAAGGCCCAGCTCTAGAGCAACTGGTCTGGGAGATACACTCAGAAACTCCAGAAAACCTGGAGACCTGACTCCAGGACAGTCTGTCAGACAGTAACTGACCCCCCTCAAAGAAAACAGAGTAGTTTCTTTATGTTAGTTTGGGGTTGGGTTTTTTGGGTTTTTTTTTTTTTTTTTTTTTTTTTTATAGTACACTAGAGATTTCTCAGTATTACGTTTCAAAGCCCTTTGCAGATGGGGAAGATGAGGCAGAGGCAAGCTTATTAGATCTTCGGAATCTCTGGACAGCACAAGTCCATCTTTCTAGTCATTGTACACACACAGGACACAGTCATGCGTCCCCAGACTGATGCTGCAACTCTGAGATCGTGACACTATTCCATTCACAGACAGATATATTAAGACTCCTGGTTTCCAATATACTTCCTTTACTTATTAAAAACATAATGCAGCATTGAACATGCCAGGGACTATTCTTGGTGGCAAACGAAAGGTTAAAGCTTTCCAAAGTGCAGTTACTCACAAGACCATTCTGACATTTCAGAAGTCAAGAGGAACTATTATTAGCTGCGTATAATAATATTGCAAGTTCCCACCCATGGAATCTGTGTGCAATCCTCCATTGAATTGGCAGCCTTTGGCAGTATCACTGCCACATGATTTGAACCAGGCAAGTCTCAAAAACACTGCCATAGCACTGTGTAGCCAGCTTGAAAATATCTTCACTGCTCTAGGGAGATGAGTGATCCCTTTGGAATTGGTTTTTGGAACTGTAAACTAATGAATCACTAACAGCTTTAAAGTAGACAAAAATGTATTGCAACACAGCATGTAGTGCTGCAGAACCGAAGGAAATCTGTTTACAGTGCTTCAACAGACACTTGAAATCAAGATGCTCAAGAAGGATGAGGCTGTTAAGAGAGAAGCAAAGCTCCAAGTGCTGTGAGTGCAGTTATCCCTACCAGCACCAGCAACCATTCCCTGGTGCCAGGGGTGGGCTCTGACCCCCAGACATGCTAGCCAAGCACAGCAAGGCAAGCTGCAGCTCAAGGGAGGGTGTCCACACAGCAATAGGGCAAGAGACAGAGCAAGAAACAACCCTCTTTTCCTGGGCCTGTTGATGCATGTGCTTCAGTGCTAAGTCCAGAGATCAGAAATTACTTCTGTCATTCAGACACATTCACTGCCTACATCCCCCCAGCCACAGCTGCCTGGAAACCTTGTCAGTAAGATTTATGCTATATTTGGTAATGGGACAGGGTTGACAAAAATTTGTGTCCAAGCCAAAGGTCAGCCTTATGCATGTGGCCGGTGCAAAAAGGCACTGCTTTACAGTTCAGATTGTTAGTGAAGCAGCACAGTCTGAAGAGATAAGTTTAAAAAAAAAATCAAAGTCCACACAGAGTTTGCTGGGCAGGGGGAAGGCCAAAGCTCAAAACCCTCCTAAACTTAAGGACACTCAAAGCCACAGCTATTGCTTAAGAAATCTCCCTGCCCTACTTTTCTCCAGCCAAAGCTAGGTTGTTACACAAATAAGATGCCTTGGGCCAGCAGGAGACTAAGCAAAAAGGAACATAACTTTGAAAGGAACAGTTAAAACCTTGTCTGGAAAAGATGGCAAGTTTGATGTACTAGTGCAACTTATGCAGGGACTAGTTACATATTTTACAGCAAAGAGTTACTAAATAAGATAGAATACCAAGGAATCCCTCCCTTGAAGGATGCTCTCTACCCATTAAACTGCAGTCACACTTTGTCTCCCTCTCTTCTTAGGCTCCATGAGTACTACATACCTTCCAGTCCAGCAGCCCTGCTTCAGCAAGAAGCTTTGCCAACAGCACTGAACAAAAACAGAGAGATTTATTTACAGGTGCTAAGGTAGCTAGCTGATCAGATAGTTCACTGATTCACAACAAAAGTATGGAAGAAGGGCAAATTAAAAGACACACTGATTATTATTTAAGCGGATTGCTCAAGATTTGCTATTAATGAAATTCATGTAACCACAGCCACAGAAGGTGACTACACAGTGAACCAGGAAATAAGAAAGCAGGATGAGAAGGGAAAAATGTTTCTCCCGGCTGCACTGGACTTGGCCAGCATATGACAGGCAGCAGGGTAGTACAAATAAATCAAGGAGAGGCTATCATTTACTGTTAAGCAGCTTCAGACCCAAAAAAACTTCCAAATTCCAGTGCAGCAACTACAAAGTAGTTTTAGAAATACCAAAATAGTTGTAGCAATACCAGAGCAGAGCCCTACCCCAGGTGCTGCATAGCCTTCCCTCCCTTCTCCAAAGAGGCTCAAGAGAAAAATTTACCCTCATTACTGCATTCAAAACCTACCCCTACCCCCAAGAGCTTGGCACAAAATTCTGCACACAGTGTACATCCCTCACTTGCAGCCTGCGAGAGATGTACAACATGTACTACTTCTGCTTTTAAAGCAAAGAAATGTGCTCACAAATCAACAACAGCTTTATGAGGAAGAGGAGGAGGATCTTCAGTTCCCATCATATTTGGAGTCATATTCAGAACAACGCATATTCCCCAGGAGCAGTCATGACATGGGGAGTGGCAGCGTAACAGGCCTGGCATGCCCCTGACTCAGCCACACTGCTATTTAAAAACCGCAGCCCTTCTAAGAGGTGTTAACTCAGGGCAAGGCTGAACCCTGCCATGAGCCCACTGCTGTGCTAACTGAACAGGGGTATTTACACGATATAGAACCCATGGAATTAGTCACTTTAAAAAATTGCTCACAGTAGTATTAAGAGATAGCTGCATCCAAGCTAACTAAGGCTGTAGCTAGCTGAGGATTTCAGCAGAAACTTCTGATGGGTACCTGAGCCTTACTTCCGTATTGGTATTACTGATTTAAAGTAACAGTTGCAGTGACACTTTACACTTGAAATACAGACTCCTGCCCATCAGGCAAGTGAGCCAAGATCAGCATGCCAATTATACAAGCATAGCTTATCAAACAGTAAACATTTTGGGATGCAGCAGACCTGAACTACAGGCCAACCCCTGAACTAGAGAAATCAAAGTTGACTTGAACCTCTACTCCAGTGTCAGGCCAACTCACACATGCTGTCTTGGGAACAGCAGGTATGAAACAGTAGATCTCAAGCCTGGAAGCCTCTCTGCTACCCAGGCTCCCAAGGAAGAAATGAGAATGCTAGTTTGCTTGCAGTCATTACACATCTACAAGGAAAAACCGCAAAGTAACTATTTTTCTATTTTTGGTTTCTTTTCAATGTTTTGAAAGGTCAAATGTATTTGCACTCTGCTGTGTTCTCTTTATCAACGCTTAAACTCAAGCGCTGCCAGATGAATCATGAGTCGTGCAAACACCCCAGAAATACAGCGTCAGAAGTAGATCCATTGTACATGAATTGTATGCTCAGTTGTCAGGGGAGGGTTGTTTCTGTTTTAAGCACGGAAGAACCTGCAGAAAACTAACAGCTAGTTTGCAAATGTCCCTGAAGTCAGGTTCTCTTCTCTTTAATCTTTGCTCTTCAGCTGGCCTCTAAGAGATGTCAGAGAGCAAGAGAAAGGGGATAAGTCTGTGAAATTATATATTAGCAAAAGTGGTAGCAGGAGGGAAATCACATACCACCTGACAAAACTTTGGACCATTTATCTCTTACAACAGCTGGCCCATAATACTCATTTCAGCAAGACATTGCCTAGTTTTCCTGATATTTTGCTTGCTTCATATTTATTGCTGGAAAGCCATAGCAGAGTTGTCCTTCCCCTCCCAGGTTCTGTGGCCCTTTCCTACCATTTCATTTTCTCTGGGACATACTCACTTTCACCCGTATGCAGTTAAAAAGTATTTGTGTTACACAGAGGATGAGTGGGAGACAACTGTTACAATATACATAAAATCATTTCAGACAGTTAAAGAAATGACATGCAAACAGTTTCAAAAGAAACTGCAATGTGGTCTCCTGCAATGAAGGCTGGTTTGGCTTCACACCTTATACCCAGTTTGTCCTCTCTTTTCTCCTTTCCCATTCCCTCCCCAGACAGCCAGTCAGTTAGGGGAAGGTACCTCCTAAATTTTATTTCATCTGTGTGGTAACAAGAATCGGTAGAATGGATTTAACAATCATGAACACAACAACGTCAAAGCAGCAGAGATAAATATTGTCCATTAAGACATACAGGAAATGATAAACTCCCACCAAAACATAAAATGTAGAAGAGGAGAGTTCTGTGGCTGGGCAGCTAATGAATGCTGGAAACAGATACAGAGATTTGCAAAGGATCAAATTTCCTGCCTCTCGTAAACCAGCATGCTGATACACACACAAATGTGCAGTGTAAGGTATGGTTGCTTCCTCATGCCAACAGCTTCAGATCCAGATATGAGCAAGAGCTCTGAATAAGGGTGACAGCCTAAACTACCAGGTAAGATCACGTGTAAATGAAGATGTGGAAAGCAAGTAGAATCAGACTAGATGCTGCGCTCTGTTCCTGTATACACCTGTTAACAAACATAAAAGGCTGCTTTCCAGATCCTAACAGCTGCAAAAAGTTACAAGACATTGAATACCATTTTGTTTTTTTCCTTTGGTTTTGTTTTCCCTTCTGGTTTTGTATGTATCGAGGTTTAATCTTCTTGTATTCCTCAGTCGGCCAAAGAAAGGGACAAGAAATTCAGCAGCTATGCTGGCATGTTTATTGCTGGATAACTATTCCAGCACTTCTGGCTCTAAGAGATCACCAACTTAAAACCATTAACTGGGCAGCCAAACTAAATTCTCTTTTCCACATGTGCAGATAGAACCAGACTGGCTTAGGGGACTGAGGGAAAAGGAGTAGGGTAATATGAACATACCAAGAAATGCACACGATCTGGACCAGATACACAAGTACTAACAGTACAATGCTGATAGCTGCCTACCACATTAGCTGAAGGTTACAATATAACACTTCATGAACTCTAGGCAATCTGCAGATTACCCAGTGGAAATAAGCAGGGCCCATGTAAAATGCTAAAGGAACGTGACTCCTTAGGCGTGTCCGGTTTTCCTTATGCTGCAGGAAAATCCCCATCATTTTCTCATCTATCACTAAAAGAAAAACTTCCATAAGCACCAAGAACAGGGATGGACTTTCCAAAAGGGCCTGCTGAAGCCCATCTAACAGAAGTTAAAACACTGTAGTAAAAAGTATTCATCCTTACCCCCAACACTAGAAGTTCTGGAAGAAAGTTTGAGTGGAAAAACCAAAAGCACCCAGACTATCTGAAATTTTTTGAGCAGCTGAAGTGGAACAAAGAAAAAGACATTTGAACAAGGAAATTAGAGGAATGCTGATGTTTCCAATCAGCCTGGAGGTAAGGCAGGAAGAACCACTCACGCTGTGCATGATTGCTTTTTCTTCCTTCATATCCCAGCTAGACTCCACAAACACAGAGCATACAGAAATCAGAAGTCAAGAACAAGTTGGAAAGACAATTTACTTCAGGTTCAATATGAGTTATGGCAGACAACCAAGTCTGTTTCTATTTTAGCCAAACTCCTTCAGCCACCCATAATCAATGCTTAGTCCCCATGCACAGCAAGAAACAGATTCTGTGCTTGTGTGCCTTTGACTCATGAAGGAACAAAAGCTTTGAAAATTGTATTCTTGGGAAGAATGAATTGAAGATTGAATCCTTATTTCAGAGGGACATAATCATACAGGAAGAGGCAGCTGTTCCACAAAGTCAGAGATTAGCTTTCAATAGTTCATACAAGTCCAGATTCTCATGTTTCAGGCTAGTAACAAATGGTCCATCCACGTGTAATCATCCCCCCAGGAATTCAAACTTTTAAGTGCATCTCTCTAACAATGAGACTTTAGGACAGCAACATCACACTTCCAGAAGCTAGACATGGGAGTGGAACCGCCATGACAAGGCAGCTCACCTCCCACCAGAGGCACCCAAGCTTTTGGTGGCTCTGCCTCCTCCAGTCTGAGGAAAGGAAGATAGGAACTTTTATCAGTGAACAGATGGTGGGGGAAATATTCTGCCACTGAGACTACATCTCACATTGCAGTGGAAGTATCCAGCACTTCTCCCCTACCCAAACACATAGTTGTTGTATATTATCTGCCCATCTTCTACCTCAAACTCTTTTGGTCTCAAATGCTGCAAGTATATATAGCACTGCCAGCCTCATCTTCCTCCTCCTCCCCCGCTCCAACTGATCATTTTGCCAGCAGCCATCACATAAACACCAGTTATAAGCAAGTACACCCTATTTTCCTTATGCCTAAAAGAACTCTGTTCAGTTATGATTAGATAAACATTTCCTCTATATGCAAAATACTAGCTGTATAGACATAGGCAGTTCTTTGGCAAATCATAACTAATTATATTCTTGAAAGTTGAGCAGCATTATTAAAATAGTACTACATATACCAGCTTCTGATTGGCCTAAAGACTGAATTTATTCTGGGCTCCCTCCAATCAGAATTAATCTTTCTATAGTACAATGAACTGTCACTACTGAATCAACACCAGCAGCAAAAGTGACAGCAGCCTACATCATTACTCAACTAAGATAATAGAACTAAAGTCATTGAAACAGGCAGATGTTGGAGGCTGTCTCCCATTTCAGAATAATGTTCCTGTCGTAACTCAGCATTTATTTCAGGGAAGCAAGGATAAATTCATTACCATTTGCAGGGTGCTCAGATATAATAGTAATAGAAGCCATGTAAGCCTCCCAATATGTACACAGTAGAAATGCACATGGCATTGATACTAACCATCCTTCACCTAGATAACACAAAGCAGGGTGATGTAATCAATCCATGTCCACCAGAGACCTGCTCCCATATTAGTGTGAGCAACAGTGTTTTGCTATTGCAAACTCAGAAAACTAAAGTTGAGAGATGTGCAAGACCAGAAGTCATTTCCACAAGATACAGATTTTCATTATTTATTCCCAGCATCCTTACCTTATTTCCTGGTAACACTCTGTATCCAAAATTATCATCTAAAGAACTGCTGTTTTGTCAAATTGTAATAATCAATATCCGCACTGCACAGAAAGCCACACTTCGGCATTGATAACTAAACTGCATAGATCCAACAATTAGGGAAAATTCTTGATGTTTTGATGACATTTAAAACTGGACATTGTATTTTTCTTTATCATTTTTAAATGAGATCTTTTAATTAAAAGCATTAGAAGAAAATGATTCAAAAAATAGAAGCAAATGTCAGATCCTTATCTATTTCTGAACGGTAGTGTAAGTGGGTGCAAAAAGGTGTACTTCCCATTACTGCTAGGCTTTAATGACCATCCCTACATCTTTGTCCCACTGAATAATGTCTCCTGCAGTGATATTGCCTCATAGTAAGGAAAGGTGATCAAATATAGGCCTAACTACTTTAGTGTTCAGGTCAGAGCTGTATATTAGTAAATTAATAGGATTATTGATACTCATAAATCAAGATTTATAGAGTTCAGAGTCCAGTTAGTTCAATCAGATCATGAATTATGAAAACAAAAGACATTTTGGAAAAGAATAAATCCACTTAACCTGACACACAGTGCAACATTCAGGTAGCAGGCTGATACAAATGCCCAGAAATCAAAAGAGATTCTTATGTATTATCCTATTTTAATTTAATTCTCATTTATCTTTACCCACAAGTTTTTCATTTTGCATTTCACCTGAATAAGGATGGTAGATAATATCCATGACTTCCTGGCACTTGCAAGACCAGTTATATTATCTTGGCAGAAGGTCAAGCTGAACACCTTTTAGTTTGGCCAGTTACCTAACTGTACTGAACAGCTCAAACCTGCAGCTGAGATATCCATTCCTGCTGTGCAGCGCAGTTGGAGTTGATCAGCTTCCTCTGACAGAGTGCTGAAACAATGGGTTTAATGGGAAGAGAAATGCCCATCCAATTCTAATGGCTAATTCCATCTCCTGTCAGATAAAGCAAGGTACCAGATGCTCTGGATTTCCTGCTTTGTCAACTATAGAGCAGTGCTATGTTCAGCTCTCACATTTTGATATAGCTGTTTGGTGTCTGGCAAAACATGGTTCCTCAGGGAAAGAGGGCTGTCTCTGGAGAAATGTATGAATACACCTTATTTGGCAGTAGGGGAACTCAAAGCCAGGAAGTTTGTCTATGGGAAAATGCAAGATCTTGGGAACACTCTTCCTAGGATTTTCTCTGTTCCCAAGCAGTTACCAACAGTTGGCTCAAAGTTAAAATGCAATAGACATACTTCAAAGACCATCTTACATCAAGAAAGCTGTAATAGGCTGGGGAAGGGGAAACTTCACACGATTTTCCCCCTGCCTCCATCCTTGTACACAATCTATAAAAGCTATGACACATACTCTTAATTCATGCATGCTGGGATAGCTCCCTAGTGGATCCAGATGAATTTACAGCAGCTTAGAATTTCTACCTTTATACAGTGACTCCATGGACAGCTGCCAGCTTTGCTTTTACGGGTTCAAAATCCCCTATGACTCTGAGATTCTTCTTTAAAGACAGTTTGCACAGAAACCCTTCTTGCAATACCAAGTTATGCCAAGACAATGAAAAGAACTAGATTAAGTGTCTATAAAGTAGATGAGCCGATTATCAGCGTGATAACTATGTTGTAACATGCTTTTTTGCTCCATAGCAATTCAAACAAAACTCAATGTGCTAACAGCTTTATGGATTGATTTGAAGCAATATGAGAAGTTATTCATCCTCTTTCTACCTCTGCCACAGATGTGTTACTGTCCATGTGGCAGACAGTCATTAATGTATATAATCCATACTCCCCCAGCAGCGTTTCCAGCCAAGCTTGCCAACATTGTCCCAGAGCAAATCAGGGCACTCACACTTAACAGAACTCAGGGGAGGAAAAGGGGGTAGCCTTCAACAGTAGTCTTCAGCACACAGGTAATAGCAGTTGATAACACTTACAGGTATAGATATTTGCAAGTGAACATCTCTTATATCCTAAATTCAAGTTGTATGTATGCATATTTCTTTGCATACAGCCATACTAACAGTGCTGTGACAGCTTAATGGCCTGGAACCCATGGTTTTTAGCATTTTGAGTCCTTGTTACACACAGGTACCACAAGGCCCATCTGCTATGATGACTCATTTGCCAAAAACTTCTTCAAACTTTTAGAAACCCACTTTCTGTCCGCAATCCTCTTACCACAGCCTTCGTACACGTAAGAATTGTTTGCTCTTCATTACGTACCAGACTGCAATGTCATTGGGAATTAAATATTAGCTTTGAAAAATATAAACATTGTCATTATCAATAAGGAATTAAACATTAGTTGTTCACAGCAAGAGAACAAAAGAATTTAGACTGAAAGAGATAGCTATTATTACTTTTTTAAATGATAGTTTTGGGAGTAGAACATTTATCAAATGGAGTCTGAGGAACCTTAGGCAATAAAAGCTTATTCATTGCCGAGATCGGCATATGGGTGCCCAAATTTGAGACACTTCAAAAGCCTGAAGGTGGATGTTCAGCTCCCTAAAAACAAGGCCCATAAAGATACCAAATTAGACATCCATACATGGATATTCATAGATATCAGAAGTTATTTAAATACCTTAATCAGCTTTTCCAAGTGGTTAGAGATACTGATAAACTGCTGTGTGCTGAAAAGATTCACCCCACCCCACTCTGAATAGCTCCTATTTATTTTAGTCTGTTCTTAGAACTCTTTTAACCAGCTCCATCAAACCAAATATTAAATTCCTCCTTTTTACTTTAGCCAAGAAAATTAATGATGCAACACAGTAGAATATTGGATAAGTTAGTAGTGGAATGAGTTCCCTTCATACAAAACAGTAAGGCTTTCAAAGAATTAGATTCTTCCATTTGACAGAGAATACAGTCCATGTCACAACACTAAAAAAAAAAGCAGTTGGCAAATTTCCAAGACCTTTGAATAATGAAACAGTGGTTAATAAAGCAAGTCTTATTTTTCACTCCTCTTTGGCATTTAATATCCTACTGATTTGTATACACTAACATTGTGCTAGCTGCAGGACACAAAGCAACAGAAAAACACAGTCTCCCATCTGGGCTGGTCCCATCCATCTGGTGATTAGGGCAGGGCACAGTGCAACCATATGGCCATGATCAAGAACCCACTAATATCATCAAGTTAACTGGGAAAAGCTATAGCCCACTTAGTCTCCTAAGGATGATAAATCCCTCTCATTCTGTCTCTCCTCCCCAGTGGACATGGTAGATTTGTCTTTTTGCCTGCACAGATGAAGCTTTGCTGGTTAGAATACTAGTGATACACAAAAAAAATGTGAATTTGGTGCCTGCACCTGTCAAAGACAGAGCGAAGAAATTATTTCCATGAAACAATTTAAAAAACCCCATTAACCTCACATTTCTGCCTCAAGTCCCAAATGAAGCCCCCCCCGCCCCCCAATAGCTTATGCTGGCATAGGAACTCTGAAACCTGAGGCCAAAATCCTGACACACAGCACATGGGTACAACCCCGCAGCTGAAGATAAAGAGATTTGACTCCAGCAGCGATGCAGGAGGAGTACAACAGTAACAGCTCTGTTATCTAGCCTGCCATTACACGTTCATAGAATGGGAAGAGCCTACTTATCTAACAAAGGAACAGGAAGAAAATGAAAGGCAGAACTTCATGTCTTCTTGAACAGGCACCACAGTCGCTATCTACATAGTTCTATTAGTTCCCATCACACTGATCTATTGAGATAGCTAGGAAACTAGTATTTCTAAAAGGTGACAAGTCACTAAAAATGAAGTCAATAACCCCCAATGGATCACAGCACAAAGATATTATTATGTGATAGAATAACATTTTTCCATTTTTTGTCATCAGAAACAGAAACCAGGTCCCAACATATTGCCCGAGCTAAATCTGAAATTGAAAGATAGAGCCCCAAGTGGTACACAAAGTGGGTTTAATTGTAACACCATAACTCTAGCAGCATTTTCATGATCAGTTTCCACTCATCTATTGTAACAAATCCCCCTTGCTTAGCAGTAAGGAGTCTGGTCAGGTCCTGCGGAAGAATATCTTTAAAAGGTTAGAGCTGTTGCCTAAAGTCATACTAATTCACTAGGGCCCAACCTTCCCTCCAAGGCAACATTTGACAAATAGCACAGCGTGTCTGCTGGAATGGCTCTGTGTTTTGGGAGACACCACTTTTTGCATGATACAAGCAAGCGGAAGATCTTTTTTACTACATAACCAAAAATGATGGCCTGAAACTGTCAGGAGTAAGTGTCAGCCTGCTCACAAAATTCTCATCAGTTCAAGTAAGTAATTATACATAATAACTGGCAATTGAGTTTCTCTAACATTTTTAAAGCATTTTTACAACTCAGATATAGCACAAGATACAGGACTTTTTCCTCTAGAATTCTCAAATAATAAGCAGTCTTAAACAAAATAAGACCTACAGCAACAAGATACAACATGGAAATACTCAGTCAGGATTTGAACATAATCTTTAATGTTTTATCAACAGACTTTGCATGAGCAAGATTTTTCTTTTTTTCTGAAGCTGATAAGTTTCTTTTTCTTTTAATACATGGGTGCTGACTTTCAAGCTGTGCATGGAGCCCTCTTCTGGAGATATTTGAAAAAATAAAAGCTTAAGAATGCAGCAGTATGGGCTATGCATTTGGGAAAAGAGTTTTAGGACTAATTTTCTTTATTCACTATAATGACAAGCTTGTGAAATCTACACTTTTTTCCAGTTGACCAAGTTACAACCCAGTGGAACATGACAGTTATTGTTAAAACTATCAAAATCTTCCCCCCCCCCCCCCCATCTTGCAAGATTTACTTACAAATTTAATATTGATTCGTCTGTCTGCATGAAATGCATAACATACAAAAGCAAGCCTGTGAACAACTTTTGTTTTGAAACAAATATTTTGCATATAGGCCTTAGAAAATATCCCTTGGGAAAAATGTAAAAACCACTCTGATTTGACAGATTTAAAAATTTGTATGTATTTACTGCTCACTGTACACTGTATAGTGAACTGCACAAGCTACCAGAATACACTTAGTTTTTATTGTCAGCTTCAGATCAATAAAGCTGTATAGCATAAATATGCTTTGTAGTTTTAAAGGTGATCCTAAATTAAAAGAATTACTTGAAACATATCTTCCTCAGCTATTCCAGCTAATGGTCAGTTTTTCTTTTGGTGAAAGCAGGACAAACAGTTGGTAGTAGTGTAGACCAAATCTTTGGAAAAGAAAAAATTCATTTATCACCCACAACTTTTACAAACATACTTAATGGGCTGAAAAAGCAATTTGCCATCCTCATCCTTTTAATGCCTCAAAAGGCAATTTTTTTTTTAACACACACAGTTGAATTAGCCGCAGACCAAAAAAACCACAAAAGCAAAGTTACTAGTTCTAGAAATTATCTTTTAAAAGTTTTTTACTTCATGTTCTTATGAATATAAAAATTTCCTCAAACTTTTTTCTACACTGTAAACATTGCTATCATTACTTTGAAATGAAGTTAATTCCTATCTTCTAATTCCACAGAAAACATTGCATTACTAGATTGCTATTGCTTAGAAATCATTTTATCAAAACTGATCTTTGCAGGTTGCACTAGCATTGTATTATATGAGGCATTAATGCTACTGCTAAGGAAGAAAAAAAGAAAACTTACAAAAAAATCTCAAAATGTGTTACAACCACTACACAGGCAGATGGCTGCATTTGTTCAATATGTTGTTTCTCACATTCTTCTGTTTACTTTTCCTGTCATATGAAAGTTGTGCATGCAGTGTGTCAAAGAGAAAAGCCAAACAGCATTTCAGTAATTCCCCTTTCCTTCCCCAGCATGCTATCCCCTTCAGCTCATGCTTCAACCTGCCAATACTTAACACCCTTATACCTGAAGACAGATTTATGTACACTTCCTTATTATAGTCTAATTCATTCCCTAATTCATTAACTCTTAGACACAATCTCTAAAGTAAACTTGAAGTTGTGTTAAATCACCAGGTAGAGACATTGCCAGATAGAACTACATATGCTAATGAAGAAGGTGTGGTGCAGTTTAAGCACTTAAATACAAAGGAATGCTAAAGTACCACAAGCTCAGCAATATACTCCAACTCATCTCAACCCAGCAAGAAACTCTGAAGCATTGTTGAAAGTTACTGTTAAAGTGCACAGTTCTTTTCAGAATCAGGTATTCTGCATCTTGACAGATTTTTAGTTACCGATGTTAAAAAAGTGCCAGCTATGTGGTTTAATAGGCCTAAGAAGTACGTCCTCCTCTATCATATACATACTGCTTTTCCTACAATGGACTGCTAAAGAAAATCCAAACTCAGGCTGATTAATACAGTAGTGTGCTAAAGACAACGGACGAAAAGAGAAAGCCAAGCAAACTACAGTCCAGATGGCAGGTCTCAAGCCCAAGGTAAGGGAACACCAGCTCAGTAAATCCACAGGTTACCTTTACACTGTCTGCGCCCTCTCCCCCCAGCCTCTCTGCTCCCTGAGCATTGCCTCCCACTGGCAGCTTTGCCAGCCCAGCTGCCTGCCCAGGTTCAGATCCTCAGCCCCCTTTGAGAACTTCTCCTCCCCAAGAGCCCTTTGGGCATCCCCAGCCCACCAGAGAGCCATTCAGCCTTCCCCAGGAACAGCAACTTGCCCGCTCGCTGCAGCCAGTCTCAGCAAAGCTGGCAAGCTGCCCACCAGCCAGCCCTCCTACACAGTCCACAGAGCCTCAGCCCGAGCTGTTAGGGAGGCCCTGCAAGAAACTCTGCATATATCCCCAGCACATGCTGCTCTGGCTTCTCAAACTCATCCTTCACCAGTGCATCCAGGCACCATACCTATGGCTCAAAGCAGCTGCTTTCATTTTTTACACTCCCTGAAGCAGGACTGTTATCCTGAACCCACCCAAATGCCTATGTGCTTGCTCACGAGTTCCCAGTCACCGAGTCTCCTAGTGTCCCGTAACTTCAGCCACCCACATTAATGCTTTTACTTCTTCTCAGGGTAAGCTAGGATCCAAATATCCTAGCCCTGATCCACAGTATGCATACATTCAGTTCACCCTACTGCTTCCTACTTACACACTCCTGATGTATCTCCTCTCAGCAATAAAGCTCTCCCAAAACTGACCCTTCACCATTTTTCTCCTTATCGTCCTATTTGAAAAAGCAGGCTAAATGCCTGTTGAAGATTGCAATTACACAAACACGAGTGCGCAGACACAGTGTCCTGAGAACTAGTTTGACGCTCTAAAACCTACAAACCCCTTAAGGGTTAACAAAACCACTCAATCGCAAGTCAAAAAGGAATTAACTTTTATCGCTACTCAATGTGCAGGATGCCAGTGCCACTGTCACTAAATGCAAGAGTTTACAGAGCTCCTAAGACAAAAGGAAGGATAGATGTATTTAAGCTGGACAACAACAAAGGATTTTCAAACCTCCCCAGAGCTTTCAAAAAGTGAGCCCTGTAACAGCACCAAGAGGAAAAGAGAGCAACCAGAAGGTATTGAGAAGTCAAAGCCCAGCAATTCCCTTTGCTTTGACAGACAGCGGCAGCAGGGCTTTAGCAGCTCCGTGTTTTTAAGGCTGGGTGTTTTTTCCTCTGCTTTCTGGCAGAGGGGGATCTATTACGTTTAATAAGAGAAAGGCTACATAGCAAGTCACTAACAGAGTATTACACATCTATCAAGAGAGTACAGGGAAGGGAACCTTTTGCAAGATTTGATTTTATTTTTCCTCCATATTCCCCCACTTCTTTTTTTTTAAAAAAAGCAATAAATAACATGAGCTGCCTATAACAGGCTATAAGCCTACTACCCAGCAAAAGCCACAGAGGAAAGAGGCAAATTAAAGTTGCAGCATTTGATATGACAGAAAATACTGCTGCTGCAGCTGCTACCGAGACACTTGAAAGATTCCCCCCACTACCCTTCCTGAAGGGGAACAAAAACTGCTACATACCACACAGCAAATTTGTTGTAATTGTAAATCAAGGAACTATGAGATTCTACGTTCCTAGCAACTGGCTTATAGCAGAGATCTTGCATCTTTCAACAGTAATTCAAGCAATGTATAATTACTCATAAATCAGACCTGAATTACAAATACTTTCAAATCCAAATGCACGAGAGAACCAAGATGAAAGAAAACAAGGAAAAAAACCGCACATTTCTTACCTGGGACAGCAGAAAGGACAGAGTAAGTTGAGTTTTGTGCTGCATTTTGCCAGACTAGAAGGTACCAGAGGCTTTTTCATTCATGCACTCGGCTGCACTGAGCATATTTTCACTGTGAAACAGGCTTTGAGAAGAGACTCTGCCTTGAGAGCCAGCCAACTTCCCAAATAGATCAGCAGCATCATCACTAAAGCATTGGATAGAGTCTGATGACCAGAACCAATGGCTTTACAAGGATGATTTCTTCACAAAGCATCCCCATTTTGCATCACACATATTGGGCAAGCACCTCTCACAAACACAGCACCTTTAGAAAGCATTTTGCTTTGGTGTATTTGTGCGTTTAGTTTCAGTCTAACAAATCATGCCTTACAGATCTCAGTAGTATTTCCCCTTTTAGAGAATGGAATTGCACAGAGAGAAATAAGAGCAAATCTGAGCACCGCTGCAAAGAGATTCTCTTTATTAAAATGTTAATAAGGTATGCTTTATTTTCAATAAATCAAGAAAATGACCACTGCAGTTTTAGTTACTTTCAAGCCTTAGAAGTACACAGTGAAATTTTTCAGTGCAGCAGAAATACAGATTATATTTTGCATTTTCCCCTCAATCTCACAAATCACAATGAAGACAGATCAATTCTAGCCTGCAGAAAAAAATCCATCATAAGGCAATAGATTTTATTAACTGCTCAGGTAATGGCAGAACTGGATTTTGATTCAATCAACTTCAATCTAGGACAAAGTTTCAAAGGTGCATGTCCTTCAATTACAAAAACTTTTCCTGTTTGGAAGAGGGGACCTGATGTTTCAAGAACCTGCTTTCTCCAGATAGGTTATGTTGCAACCCAGCAAGTAACACCAGGCAGATGGACCAAAGATTATGAACAAATTCCCCCATCTGCATTTCCAGCTCCACCTCTCTTACCACTCCCCATTATCACAACAGGCCAGTCCTTTTTTGACTTATCTTCTTACTGTCACCAGGGTTATTAAGCAGTACCCTTCCCCCATTTTCAGTAGGGTCAAAAGTCTCCTCGGGTCTTGTGACTGATGCTTTTCCCTTGCTTGCTCATCCAGCAGAGCCAACTGCTGCCACTTTCTACTCTGCCCCACCACAGGTGGCTGCTGCACCAGTGGAGATGAGCAGAGACATGGAGAGGGGAAAGCAGGTAGCCAGATGGGAAGGGATATGCATTCAAAGGAGCTGCCAACCACTTTAAGTTCCTCAGCATCAGCTTCCTGCCATGATAGCTTCCCCCAACTGCTGCTAATCAACTGCTTACAGCTCCCATCTTCCTTTACTTACACACTGGGCCAAAACTGAGGGAAAACACTGTCCTTCCAAGTCTAAGCCCTCACATGCAGCAACAACTCTGCTCCAGTACCTCCATCACACAGGAGTATAAATTGATACTTAAGATAGATCAGAATTCAAACCAAATGTAGCAGGAACTACCAGTAGCAATTATAATGTTGTATACAACTGCAAAAGGTTCACCACACTTACACGTAAAAAAATCACGTAGGTTGCTTTCTTTTTCATCCTTTTTTCAGGCAGAAAGCCAGCTTAGCAACATAAAAAAACCTTAGAGCTCCTTATGATTAAAAATAAGGGAGTGACCATTTCCCATTGTTCCTTCAGGGTCCCAGCTTTCTACCAAGTGTAAGACCCAGCCTCAAGAGAAGCACCTCAGAAGTTTATAAACAAGGCCATGGGGTTTTCATAGGGCGTAGCCTACAAAAACAGCACCAGCGGTACCACAGTATGCACAGCCTTTGTATGGAAGCACTGGGATTTGGACAGTCTCTTAAACCCCACAAACAGGGGCCAAACAACTGAGTGAGTTACCAGACCAACCAGAAGTAGGTGGTGGCTGAAAGAAACAAACAAAGGCATATCTGCATCCTGTTTCACAGGAAAGGGATTCATTTGAAGGAAGGAAAAAAAAAATTAAAAAAAAAATCAAGTCATGGGATTGATGATTCACTCGAAGATAATGCTTGCAAGTAACATGAGACTTGAGCCAATATGAGCAGTTAATTTCTGCACAAGACACAGCATGGCTATGGGACCACCCCACGAAGGGGACAGAGAAGAGAACATGGGGTTTGAGGTCTTCCCTATGGCCCCACAGTCCCTGGGCCGGCTGCCATGGCCTCCCTCCTCACCAGAGAGGGGCTGGATATCACAGCAAGGCCTGGGGCAGGGCCTGCCTCCCCGAGGGACCCTGCCCAGGCCTCCAGCCCTTCACAGCCAAAAGCAACCACATACCACAGCCCTCTACCTCCAGAAACAGCAATTAGCCTCTAATAACAATGAAAAGAACGTTGTTTAAAAAAAAAAAAAGCCAAAAAACAAAAAAAACAACAACAACCCCCAAAAAACTAATTCATTAACCTTTTACCTCCAGTTCCACATAGCCTGTTCCTCCTGCTGCAGCTTATCCCTCTTGCCTTAGCCCTCTCCTGCCAGCTGCTCCTATTTGTCCCCTGGAGGGGTAAATAACCACTCCTGGAGTGGCAATTAACTGTTCCCAAGGTCGAACCCTTCACAGGCTGTCTGCCAAGCCCGGTGTAGCACACCAGTGTTAGGCAGCCATGTCTTTCCCCAGCGCTCACCCACACAGGGCCTGGCCACCTTTGGGAAATGGTCTTTTTAGCACTGCTCACGTGAGGCAAAATCCAGCGCACAGCAGCCCTGGATGCTGAGCGGGAGTAAACTGGGTTTAACTGGGGCCTCCAACAGCCGGAGGTGGGCAGCTGCTGCAAATCAGGCCCTGAGGCCCAGAACAAGGATTTGGCCCCTTGTAGGTGGGCTCCCCATGGGGCTGTATCTTCCAGGGTCAGGAACAGAGTCTTCTCTGCTAATTAGATTATTAATGAAAAGCTGGTATGTCATTAATTAGAAATTAAGAGTTGGTTCTTCAGTCCTTCTCAGCCTTAGATGACAGGAGAAGGTTCAAACTCTATAAACCATCTCTGAGGAGCAGGCTGGGAGGCAAGTCTCCAGGTGATGGAGGATGGTTGCTCTCTAATCCTCCCCTTGAAGCAATTTTGCTGCATAAACAAAACACGAAGTTATGGGGCCATGGAGTGACAGCAACAGAAATAACAGCCTCAGGTTTAGGGCATGATCAGAGGTGAGGCTCTAGGGTTCAGGGCTTCCCTTTTAGCGCAAGCTGTGCTTCTCTTACTTTCTACCTGCTGATGTAAAATGAGTAGTAAGTTTAGGTAATGACTGAGAGGGGATTTGGTTTGTGAGCAAAGAAAGGTCCTGCTGAGACCTTTTCTAGATCCAAGTTGACATTAACTGATGGTTGTAACACGCTCCACAGTCTTTAGATGCGAGATGCCATCATTTTCACTTATAAAATCTTGGGCAACTTGACACCTCAGCTCACTCTATCTCCATGACATACTCTGGCAACAGAGGCCAATGCTGAGCTGAGGCTAATATGAACAGTATTAATTGCATGCAATACATAAGGTGTTGTCAGAGATAGACCCATTAGCAGATGAGGGTTACTGCATGCTGCCAGAAATGCCTTTTGACCTTTGGAAGACTTGCCCTGAGTCTTTTTGTAAAAGCTGAGAATTATATGCCTTGAATCTATCAGAAGAACAAGGGAAGTTTAATTTCACATTAAAGTAAGTCACATAAGAAACCTGGATGTAAGAGAGAGGGACTGATTTCCCCTGCCATAGTACTGGCAATCTATATACTCCTGGCTGCTACACCACACTGCAGTTTCTGACTCCTTCAAGCCTGGAAGAAGGTTTTAGCACTGGGCCACGTGCGAGGGTGTGTGAGTGGCATGTCTCTAGGACAGAAGGGACAAAAAGGTCATACCCCCAATATGGCAGCATAATACAGTCCAAGACAACACAACTCAATCCTCATCAGATCAACATCTGCCCCTAAAGGACAGATATAGTTGAATTTCTTTTAGGGCAGATGGGCCAAGTATGTAGTGGAATAGAAATTCAGTAAAGCAAACTAATTCAAAGAGTAAGTTTAGCTGCAGTGTATTTGACATTGCCTTGTTATCAGGAGAAAACAGGGCTTTCTGAAATCCTAGTGGGTTCATTCCAAGAATGGCCAGAGAACAGACAAAAGCAAGCCTGACCTGCTGTGTCTGTCAGGTTTGGCACATCACCCTCCTGCTATGCCTGCAGAGGAGCCACCACCACTTACTGAGGATAAGAATTTGCAGTATATGTACCTGGCTAGAGCTGGAATCTGTAGCAGGAGTGAAATCCCTTCTTCCTTCCTGAGGTTCTTCAGCAGGAAGAAATGAAGCAACTGGCTGCAATAATGGTTTGTTTGTTTGTTTGTTTTTTCCTTTTTTCCTTTTTTCCTGGAGTATGGAGATTCAGAAGACTGCAATAGAGTTGACTTAGTGAAGAGTTAAGGAATGTGTTTCCAGGCACTCTGGTTTTCTGCTTAGCAGTTCTGCCAAAATAGGTTTTGGTTAGGATCCTCAGTCTTAGTGCAGCTGAAGTTTCTTTAAGATAGATTCACAAAAACACCAAGAGTTTTGCAGTTTGAAAGAGAGTCCACAGCTTGTCATTATGTACCCAACCCAGTACCTCCATAACACCTCAAACTCCTACCAGTATTACGTACACTAGGGGCTCATTGGCAATAGAAAGTTTGGCATTAGTGCAGCTTTCTCTAAAACCTGTGGGACTGCTAAATGCTTTGTCTACTGTTTCCCTACATCCCAGCCCAAGCTCTAGGACAGTAAATGGGTTTTTTTTTCTTACTTGCTAGCAGGTAAGACACAGGCAACTAGAACAAACTGATACTTCAGTGAAAAGAAATAGGGTGTGTTTCATTGTCAGAAGAGGACAAAAAATAGTTAGTGAGTCAAACAGGATCTTACATTTTAGAAAAACCCTTAAAAGACCATCACACTCTTTTCTCTCCAAATAATAATAATACCTGTTTATCATGATCACAGGAGCCATTTCTTCAATTCTTAAGACAAAAAACCCTATTGCTTTTTGGGTTTGCATCCCTGAGCCCCTTAAGCATAAACAAAATATACGTTCAACCTCTAAAATTGAGCTATTGTAAAGCATTCTAGAGTGACAATTTGCCATGCTGTACATCTAATCTTCTAATCCTTACTTGAACCAGAAGCACACTGTTCCCTAATTTACCCTTCATCTAAACTAAGCTGGGGAAGGAGTGAGAAAAGCCTTAGGTATGTGGTGGGTGGGGTGCTCCACGGCATCTGCTTCATGGAAACGAGTTTGTTTCTATCCCCTTCTCCCAGCGGGCCCCTGTGTGGAAAGAGCTCCTGCTCCTCAGCTGACGTCCAGCATGTAACTCTGTTCTCAAGTGGTGGCAGGTATTTTCCCATATATGTTAAGGACTTGTGCCTATCAGCTGAATCATAACAATTGAGCTTGCACTGTGAGCTTGTCCCTACTGTAAAGTTCCCAGGCACTTAGGTTTAGTGTTAGTCCGCAGTAATTCAATTGCTTGCAATCCTACACCCATACCTGTGGGTAGGGAGTTAAATTCTGGCCCTCTATTTACCCACTTCTCAGTAATACAAATTTACCTCACACCCATTAGCATATTTGTCCTCCCCGAAGCATAGGGATATGGCAAAATATTCCTGCAATGTTACAGAAGAAGGAAAACTGGGGCACAGGATGCAAAGGGACCTGATTGAGATCATAAAGGTGGTCAAAAACAGAGCTCAGACTTGGACTGCTTGCTAAATGCCTTAGGCGCTGGCCCTTCTGTCTATTGAAAAAACCCGTCAGCCTTCCTGGGGGACCTGGGAGCTTCCTCTGTTATTGTGCAAAACCAAAGCTGGAACACAGATTAATTCAAAAAATTGGCTGGGCTATCTTCTTCCAGCCCCCACATGAGCGTCTCCCTCCTCATTTTAACACCACTACTCCTTTGCCCTCCCCCCATATGTATGATTTTATCTGGCCTAAATACAGGTGTTCTGGAAGCAATTACAGCTCTGTTGGAGCAGAATATGACACATGGTAGCTCATTAGTGGTTTGCCCATATTAAGCGAATGACTCTTTGTTTCCCTTCTGACCTCACCTATTGTCTAGGAAATGAATGGATCTAGGAGTGAGAAAATTTGGCAATGGCATTTGTATTTTCCAAGGCTCTATTATACTGAATTCTGCCCAGAAACACAAATCAGAATAATTAACCAAATAAATGCACAAAAGAGCTTATCATACCCTATTTTGGTAGCAACTATACAAAGTCAGTCATTATTTAAAAATTCACTGTGCAAATTTATTAGAAAAGTTACTCTTTTATACATTCCTCCACAGGAAACAGGAGAAAAAGCAAGTTATCACTGTCAGAGGTTCTTCTAAGACGTATCCAAACTCAAGATATTCATCATGAGTTATGGGAAAGTTAATACTGCAGGAATAAATTAACCACAGAATTGTAATGGCTTTATTGTGTGACAGTTTCTAAAGCCCAACCAAATATCAGCTAGGAAATTCAAATGTGGGAGATATGCTCTTAATTCCCACAGTTATGGATTTTTTTTTAAAATCCCTTCTTATGACATAAGGGTCATTTAAAATATTCTACCATGAATATACAGCTTACTTATGGGTAGCACATTTCACCATTCTTACCCAGCCAGAATCCAGCTTAATCTTTCATCTTTTCACAGAGAAACAGCAGATGCATAAGTACATTTTAGGGGGAATAAAATAGTTGAGAGAGAGAGAGAGAGAGAGAATGTGTCTGTCTTTTAATATCTCTGTGCACAGGACTTTAGCTGACACATAGGCCCAGAGCTGTTAAACCTCCTGACTTTGGGCATAGCCGCTTGCGCTGTCTGTGTTAAGAGAGTGGTACACTGCTCTGTTTTGTGTTATTTTCAGCTACTATGTTTGCACTGGCCAGTGCAGCTCTGTATTTCACATACCGTTACCACAAAGACATGGTCGCAAAGCCCCTCCATCAGAATCACAATTTGTATCTGCCCTGGGCATGGCAGCAACCAAACTGTCTTGGGTTAAAAACAGGGTCAGATACTAGGGGGTTGTGTCCTAAGAGCTGCTCCAGCAGGAAAACATGGTTGTTGGAAGAGAGACCTCAGCAAAACCTCCCTTATAAAATGAAAAGTCACATTTATGACCTGACATGGAAGAACAGGCTGGGCAGCCTGAGCTCTGTAATGGGTACAAGCTTAGGGTGAGCTAAGGGATATCCTTGTCCCACTGAACTCAAAATGCCATAGATTTCAGTTGCATCAAGATCTCACCCTCCATCCTTAAACTCTTTCTTCCCCATTTATATTCACAACCTTTTCTCTATGCAACTGTCATGGCTTTTAGGCAGATAAATATCTTACATGCTTCTCAAGGGTGTCATACGCTATTTAGTATTTTCCCTCTGGTATCAGCACCTGTTAAGCGTGGAAATAAAGTGATTAGTCTTACATGTTTGGCTCCAAAAATTGATTTTAGGATACATCTCCTTATCATTGGCAGATTTTCCAACTCAAAATAATGATATCCTCTTCAATGATAAGTTTTCTCAGTCTTGAAAAGTAGGAATTACATTGGGAAATTTTCTGGATTTCCTTTCTCATGGAATTTTCTATGCCTATAAAACCATTTGTGACAAAGCTGTCTGATACTATGAAACCTTAGAGGAAATTGGTCTCTGCAGATCTAGACATGACTTAAGAAAAAAATGTCCTTGTGGTGCAGGGGAAAAAATTAACATTTGAAAATTGAATATTCTTTAACTAACCAGAAAGCTGTTTTGTTTTGGTTTTTAAGTCTGAAAATAACATGGTACTTTGATCAACCTAAATAGGCCTGGTGATCAGGTTGGATAAAAAGTAGCACTACACTACTATGCAATTAATTCAGACCTAAGCTAGTGGCATCTCAAAGAGCAGCTAAAAGCAGCTAGGTTCAGTTTTAATAGGTCACTAATTTCCTTTAAATTAGCTTAGTATTCAGCTGTAACAATGTATGCAAGTATTTCTAGAGACAGTTATTAGTGAGCATATTGAAATGATCCTCAAAAATGTACATCCGTACAGAACTCAACCCAAACCGTGGGACCCTGTCTGCCCTCCTGCATCCAGAAGGTGCATTGTGCCTGATGGATCTTCAAGTTTCAGCTCCTTAAGGAGGAACACCTCTCAAACAATCTACTCTATATATACCAAAAACATCCGATTCTTACACTGCTTCTTTACATGCCTTTGAAATATTGTATATTATGCATGAATTCTTGGTTCATCATGTATCTTGAGATCTCTTTGTATGTTTGTCTTCAATTTTGTATCTTTCTTATGTAAAATTAATTAAGCCTTTGTAAATATGAGGGAAAAACCTGTTCTTTTGCTTTCTTCCTTGGGATTCCAGAAGGTTACCTTGCCTCATGCTTGGCTGTAAGCTCTCTCTTGGGCTTAGTTTTTAATGCATGTAGTACTCCAAGAAAGAAGCAGTCTAAGGTGTTTTACTAGGCTCAGCCTTGAAGTGAAAAAATTTATTTTGAATTGATGGAATTGGATCCTCTAGCACTAGAACAAAATATTCTCCTATTATCTTGCCTTGGCCAGGTTGTGACCATAATAGTACCTGCTTTTTGCTGAGTGGGCCTCTCAGAGGAGGTGAAAAGAGATTGCAGTGGGTCATTCTGGGACTCTGAGGCATCACATAGCTCTTGTAGTGAGGTCCCTTGTCAGCTGCTCATGTGATAGAGCGTGGGTTGGAAATTTGCTTTCATTGATGCAGGAAGAAAGCACTTAACTTGGAGGAATGGAATGCTGTGAGAATGACCCACATCTGGGTATTTAATTCCCTAGTTTTTCCTATGTTTTAAATCAAAATAAGACTTTGGCAAATCTAAGAAATCCTACTGGCCATGCTTGATAAAACTAGCACTGCATATTCTCATGCATGCCATACAGCCAGTATCAGCAGGTCATCGGTCTCCTGGGAGCTGCAATCAACTGGCATATATTAGAGCAACTTTGGGCATGTTCTACTTTAAAATGAACCCAGCACAGATAAGCCAGTAGATCAAAGAAGCCACAGTCAGCTCCACAATACCTTTTTTCCTTACACTGCGGTTAACAACATCAGATCAGGAAATCCCCTGAGCTGCGAATAGTTAGAAGCTGGAAAAGCACTCAGGGGAAAGATCATATGAGAGCGGCTTGTTCCTGCTCTTTCTTGGGCATCTGTTTATAGCCACTGTTGCTGTTGGTCCCCTCTGAGACGCAAGTATAAATGCATTCCTAAAGAACTTTAACAGAATGCTAAAGGAGGTGAGGGGGCACAGCAAAAGGAAGGGAGCTGGTGGAGATATTGGTGTAGTGGTACCTGTATAGCAGTAATGATGGTGGCAGATGTTGTTGTCTCAGATAAGAAGACAGGATCAGCTCTTGTAGGCAGCAGTCCCTCGCCATGGAAGAGCCAGAGGTGGGTAGGCTGACCCTTCTCACTCTGCTGGTGGCCATCATTTTGCTGTTTTCCTTTTTTTTTAAATCAGAGGAAAGGGTCCTTTTGTCCCCTCCCATCAGTGCAGCTAACACAGGCAGCTTGCTGCACAGGGGGAAATGAAAGGGTCTACACAGCTGCAGGGTGGGACCATGCCTTGCCAACAGAAAGCCATGTTCCTGTCAGGATGCTGTGAGCCCAAGTAATGCAGGTGAGATGGATGGAGCCAATACAGCTGTTCTTGTGTTAGGTACTGAACAATCTTAGTAAGGAAAAAAAAACCCAAGAAATAAGAATTATTCTGCAGTTCTAGAACTACTCTATAGAGATACAGGTATTTTCTAAGAAGGTATTTCTTTCCTCATTTAGAGAATAAAAGAAACATTTTTCTGACAGCAGTTTAAATCTGGTGAAACCAAAACTGTTTTCTGAGAGACTCCTCACAGTGATCAATGTCTGGTTCCAAAAAATGACCAACATGAGCTCCTAAAACCCTTGTACCACACCCTGTGTAGCAAGACTGCCCAGCTTCAGCCCTAGGGAAAGAAGCTTCTATGCATCAGTTTGGGGATGTAGCAAAGGTATTAAGATGCTGAGAGGTGCTAGTTTTCCACTTTTCAGCAGGTCTAAAAAAGATTGAACAGCATCAAGGCAACAAGAGTTCTTATTAGGAAGCTGAGGTGAAAGTGTCTTGAGTGCACATCCTGAAGTGGCCTGGGTGGGTGGCACGGCATGGGGTCAGTCCCTGGGTCTCTTCCTGAGGTCTAAACTACTCTGGGAGCAAAAGGAGTGAGCTGTTTGTCAAGTCTGTCCCACCCTTCCTGGGAGCCCACCACATGCAAGGTGCTGCAAGAAGGACATTTCATAATAAAACATATCGCTTAAGGTATTGGCTCCATGCCTGAAACCCAGTCTACTCAAGAGAGATGCTAAGATTTTGTGTCATGGCAAAGGAGAAATTGTTTTTTCAAGCTTTTTGCATCTTTTTATATCTTATTTGTATTTCTACCATTTAAGTAAAGAGGGATTAAAATAAAACTCCAGACCAGAATGTACAAACTAAAATACTGCTTTATTTTTGGAAGAGAGATTGTGGGAATGCTGACTCAGCTATCAGAATCAGCACTTCCCTGATTTCCCTCACTTTGAGACCAGAATTTAAGTAGTTAAGAGAGATACACTGAAATGAAGGGCACAGATGATTTTGCTAGCCAGTGAGTAGGAGGTGCACCTGGGATAAGAAAGGCATTTCAATGGAAGCAATTAAGGTAATTAACTCTTTCAGTCTATTGAACCCCGAAAGCCAGAGATATAAAGCAATAGCAATCAAATGTTATTAAACATGCCAAGTGTCTTAACAGATAATCATATACAATCAAGCCCCAATAATAAGAAATAAAATTTACTTATGATTAGATCCAAGTCAAAACAGTCAAAACAGATGCAAAAGGAGCTAGTAAACTCAGCAGAAAAAGTCTTCAGGATATCCAGTTATGTCAAGATCTAATGGAATTTACTAAATAAGTTGACTAAAAAGTGATAAACGCTGGTCTCTGAAGTAAGCAATCAGATTCTACATTCTACGGGAAATGTCACTGTATATCTATATAACACCATTTCAAAGCATGTAGTTATAATGTTGCCAGGGTGCCACCCGCCCTAAAGTAGAAAACAATAGTTGTTGAAGAACTTCCTGAAAAACAGCTTTTAAGCCTGGAAAGCTGAGAAGAGATAGGTTTAATCATAGACCAAGTTAAGAAGGAAGAAAATAATAAAACAGAATTCCAGTGTAGACCAAATGCTCTTTCAACATTTAAAAACAGTTGCAAAGAATAGCTGCAGACAATGTTTCAGCGTTATACTTTATTCAAAAGATGTCAGCACATAAATTAGAAGCTCTATTCTACCATGACAGGATATTGGATCACTAATACAGAAAAAGTAAATACTAGTAATATTTTCTGCTTAATAAACAGGAGTGAATAGAGGGGCATTTGTTGATCAGTAACTTTCAAGCAACTTTAGATAGACATCTTTGTGCAGGTATGCATCCAGCTAACATGGGAGTTGATCCAGGCTTTGTGTAGCTTTGAGCTGAAGTGGAAAAGAGAAAGCTATGTACTGGCCAAGTCTGTAGTGAAAGTAGAACTGAACTCAGGCTCCTTAGAACATGGTTTTCCAACCAGTTAAAAAAAGAAGTATAATTTCTCCCTACAAACTCTGCCTCACTGTGAACTCTTCTGCACAGTGTCATTACTTAGGTGATGATGCAAAAACAGAAGCAGGAAAATGTGTAAGATTTAAACCACAGCAGTCAGTTCTGACCTAATATTGCTGGTGTATTGGACATATTTAAAATACTGGGGTTTGGGGCTTCAATTTTCCAATGGAATATTGGAGTAAGCTGCCAACTCTGTGTGAGCTGATGTGACAGTGTCCAGAAACACCTCCTCCTTCAGCCATCTCTCCCCAGCATAATCCAAACCTGCAGCAGAAAGCAAACTGGCTTCTGACTGCCTGCTGCCGCTTTTATGCAAAACACTTGCAGACAGTAAGCCTCATAGACAAAACTGACTTGTACACTGAGGAAAAAGCCCTGGACGTCTAACTGTGCCTGCTGGTGACACTTGCCCTAACTGGAAACTGCGTTTCTATTGATTGACCACAGAGGAGTAAGAAGGCAGAATGCTAATACATCCTGAGGGCATTGATTAAAGAAATCAGTGCTGTCACATATTTATGCCAGATTTTGTTTCTTGGCATACTTCTTATTTTACGGTTCTGTGGTTATGCAAAAGCCTGGTGAGACATTGCTGCTTCAAACACCCACTGCAGAACACAAATTTTGCCTGAGTTCATGTAGTTTCATGGATTTTAGCAGCAGTGAGTTCAGTCAAGCTTAACTCCTTTCTCTTCCAGTTTGTAGGGAATTTATCCCAAACCATTTCTTCCACGCCAAGAAATACATTAACCTTAGTCAGCAAGTAAGATGCTGTCAGAGACCACAGGTTGCCTCATTCCTTACTCTTTGCTATGAAACAAGCAGCATGAAAACACATTTAGGCTGATACATTTTTCAGACCTTTTACAATATGTACGCAGCTGCTTCAGTTGACAGAACTATCCAAGTATTATAAAGCATCTAAACATTGCATCTTTATCTCTACCCTGGACTAGCAGGCAAAAATATTTTTATTCCCCACCAGAGAACTCGAGCAGGTGCTATTTGTCTACAGTTACCTCTTCTACAGAATTTCTTTCCTACTTTCTGAATTTGCTTTAGGCAATTCGTAACTTCAGCATAAATGGTCAGTTCATAGCATTGACCATCACTCGTGTGAGTAATGCAGACAACCTGGTTTCACAGAATATTTTGTTTCCTTTTACACAGAAACTAAAGGGGCTCATGGATTTCATACCTATGAACATAATTCTTCATCGGGGAAGTTCAGGCAAGAGACAAGATTTACTAGTGATTTTGGTAGGAACTGCACCACAGCTGACGCTTTGCATTTCATGAGAGGAGATTCCCTTGATATCCAGATGAACAGAACCAGACAGACAATGTACAATAGCACCATCTGGTGACTCCCAATAATCTTACGGTTGCCCCCAATTCCCAAAGACAGGATCCATTACAAAAAGAAAGAAAAATAAGAGTGTACATATTTGTAAAAAGGAGCAGGATTCAGTAAGTAATTATTTTAAGTTAAAGAGCCGGTCATCTTTATGTGTGTGCAATTTTCATATTGCATGAAGTGGTAACAGCAAAGGAGATGGTTCATAAAGTATTTGGGGAGTCTATTTTTAGTTAAATACTGTGTGATTTTCCACCGCTATTCTAGCAGATTCCAACATTTAACAAAATATTCAAAACTCAACCCAAGCCCCCAGAAAAATATACTTGGCTAGTATTTAATAACCAAGTGTTCTGCACCTATGCAATTCAAATTAATTGGACCATGTTTGTGCTTTCATTATAATTAATTTGGGCTGAAGATTGTTTCCTGTAGCTGAATCTGCAGCCTCTGGGTGGAAGGGGCAGATCTGGGAACACTGTTTTCTGGGGTCTCTGGGAGACAATGACACAATCAGAAATACTGGTGAAATAATTACAGAACTAGTTCCTTCCAAGCATCACCAGGAAAGATACCCTTAATGGGTTTAATAAGCCTTCCAGATTCTTCAGTTTCATTTCTTTCCTTGCTGTCCTAGCCCAATCTATGAGCTGAATTTTGTAAACACTGCATTACCCAAAACCCAGTTTTCTGCTGTGAATGGAGGCTGTGTGTGATTAGAGACAGCATCTAGGCAATCAGTTGATGCTTGGGTGACAGTCTATTTTCTGAAACAGGAAAGGCTGAAAGGTTTTCTGTAGAGCACAGGAGATCCATGAAAAAGTCAAGGAGCTTCTTTGATAGTTATGTGGTTGGTTATCATTCAAAGAAGAGTTGCGGGAGAAATATTGAAGAAAAAGGTTCAACTTGCTGTGACTGCAGCTGTGTTTATCTTTTTCTAACAAAAATCTGGAATAGTTGAGCACAATAAAGATTTCTGCAGAGCTAAAGCCAAAGGAGAAGGCTTAGGAATTTAAGTAGCAGTCCTGGAGCTGATGAGAAGTCACTGGAGAGTGAAGCCAGTAATTACAGGGTCATTGTATGTCTCATGGGTCCGAATGATACACTTAATGCATTTTTCTGCTGCACATGGATCCTGAAAGATTTCCATTTCTCCATTCAAGTCAGCTTGGACTTGAGTTTGGTGCTGTGCTGTGAATTCTTCACTGACAGCACTGCACGATTTTGCCTTGGCTAGAAACAGTCTCTTCAGGTGCTCTTTTCTATATCCAGTCTTGTTGAAAGATATGTATGAAGGGGCAATCTTGCTGCAGAAGATTTTCCATTTAGGTATGTCTGAAAACTGTAAAGAAACCATTCTGAGCTGTCTTCTGTAGTTAAGAACAAATTATTGTCCTTTTGATTTATTATATATGTACCTGGTATTGCAATGACCTGCAGCCTGCAGGAGCTGAGACTTTTGCTGTAACATAACATGCACCACTTTTATTTATTCATGAAGAGTGAACCTGCTCTTTTACTATATGTAAATGTATATTTTTTAATGAGGATATAAATTGGAAATGTCCAGAGTATGGGATAGGAAACTGGACTGAATGCCAAACATTCTTCCAAATCAAAATAAATAGGAACTAATAATCATTGTTGTGCTTGTTAGCTGTAACCAAGTTAATGATATGACAATAAAAATAAACAAGCTGTTCCACAAATTGGCCATAGCACACTATGGAACTTATAATGCTCCACTTGTGATTGGCCTCTCCTGCTGATTTTTCCATTTCTTGGGCAACAGAGCTTCTTCCACGTTGTTTGCCATCTGAAATACGAATTCCAGAGACTGACTGTGGCTTAGCATGCTCTGTACAACTGATGGATGTGTGTGTATGTGTGAAAGAAGCTTTGCACATCATTACATCCTCTGAGGGTTTAAGCCATCCAAATCTTTTGGGCTGTGCCAGTTCCCTCTTTTGCAGAGAAAGGCAGAGAGAAAATACTTGTGCAGATGGAGAAGATTCCTTCAAGGAGACAGAACTTTGTTTTTGTTCCATAATGTCATCCTCTGGTGAGCTCTTGACTTCTTGTCTGGGATCCATGAAACATCATTTTTAATACAGAAAGCCATTTAAGGATGATTTATTGCATCAAAACAATCGGCACAAGCAGAGGAATATATTCTGGTTACCACTTTTTTCTGGTCCCATGTGTGCTCCTATTCCTCATGTTCCTTTGCTAAATACACAGGGGAATAAGTATGTAGGTGTAAATATGTATTATTTATTTGTTAAGCTGAGAGTGAGGTCTGACACATAGATGATTTGCAGCATTTCCCACATCTTACTATAGAGAATGCATGCAATGAGAAAATAAGCATTATTTAGTTCCCTTTAAAAAATGGTAAGATTTTAGAAAAAAGTACAAGTACTTGTGGATACAAAGCACCAGCCCCTCATATTGTCTACCTCCCCCAAGACACAGTCACAGTGTCTCATAGCACCCAGAGCATTGGGATGTTGGAACAGAGATGCACAGCCAGGAAATTACTGCTCCTCACATATAGAGTACAAGATGGGCCTGGCAGTGCTGCTGTGGTTATTTCTGCCACCATTTTTGTCTTTCTCCTGTTAGAAGTCTTTTGAAAATCCCCTCCTGAATCAACTTGCATCTTTAGATGCTTAAATATTTAAACAGACACAGGATACTGTTCCCAAGAGAGCTTTGTTCCCTCCACTTGTGAACCTCATTGTATTTTCTGTCATTTTTAAATAGCATATTGATGTCCTTGGAAATCCTAACCATGCTTATGATTGGAAGGAGAAGCAACCTCACAGGTATTACTGCTTTGAACATCAGGACAGAAAGCTGTGCCTGGTAAGATGCTCATAGGGAGAACTCTAATAAGCTCCTGCATCAACATGTAGCTGCTCTGCTGCTTGGGCTGCACAGTGCCCTCAAATGTGCACAGGCATGTCAATGCCTTGTTCTGATGATTCATGCAAGGTGTTAACATCTACTGCGTCTTGCAGTGAGTGCTAATGTAACCCCTTTTATTTCTATCATCACTTAACTCTGGAGCAGTTCTTAATGTTTCAGTATAATTGTTCTTATCAGTTCAGACTTGCTTTTCAGATGTTCTTTCTTTATATCTCTCTTTCTGCACCTAGTAACTAGGTTGGGTGTTAAGGAAATTGCTGTTTGCATAGGGAAAGGACTGTTTAGGAATTCAGCCTGTTACAATTAAAAACAGGGCCCTCAATTAATAAGTGTTTCAGCTCACTTTACCTTTGCAGTCTTCAAATTGTAAATCATTTTTGCTAGGTGTTTTTTGAAGAACAGAAAAAAAGTGAAGAAGCAGAGATCAATTTATTCTTGGTATAGTTTTCTTGTCATGTCCTAACCCTTAAAAATGAGGGTTTCAGTGTAGCCAGAGATAGAAACATATCACGCACTGAGTTTCTCAGGCTTATAAGCCATTCACTGAAAGTCAAAAGTTTATTGAAGGGTAGCTGCAATTTAAAGTTGTTTCCTCTAAAGTATTATTAGCATTTGATGGACACTGATAGATGTTACTAAAACATCTTTGAAAGGCAAAGGAAAAATTCAGCCAACAGTTCCACTGATTTTGCTTTCTGATATATTCCCTCATAAAACTAATATCCCTTTGATGGATTTTTTCCAGAATAGAATGCTGTATCTGAAAAAAAGAAGCAAAATATTTTCTGAAGTATTTTCTCATTGATGCAGAGCTTGCAAGAAGGAAAACCACTACACAGGGATGCAATGAAATAATATAATTAATACTTAAGACACAATAGGGCAGAAGTAATGGATGGGCTCTGCCTGAAATACCCAGTGCCATGACACGGGTCACTTTCCTCATATAAACAGGAAAATTTGTGAGTTGATTCTTGAGGAAATCTCTAGCTGTTTTTAAATTGTTTCTTACTCATGAAAAGCTATTAAGTGAAACATTTGTTCTCTCTTTTTCCTTTGTTTAGCATAATTTTCTAACTGTCGGTTCTGCTGCTGACTTTGGGCAGCTAAAGTTTTGTATGAGACTGTTCTAAAACTACTTTTGCATGAGCATTTCCCCTAGCTTCAATCTCTGCCCTCTTTCTCTTGAATTATTTAGTAGTGCAGATAACTTATTGGCATGAATCTGTCACCTTTGTTGAGAGTTTATCTACCTCTTTTCTACGATAATCCCCCATGACTAGCTAATCTTTCCTTTTGACTCACGTTCCATGAACCTTTGAACCCTTATTTTTTTGTTGTTGCTACAGCACAACCAATTCAATCTCTGCTGAGTATCTTATATTTCGAGGACCAAAATTGCCCATAAAATGTTAATGGTGTCTATCTTATTTCCCCATAATGCTAAAATAACTGTAATGTTCTGTGGGCTTGTCTACCCCAAGAAACTAGCTCACAGTAAAGCAAGGTTTGAATTTATAACTCCTCATTTCTCACATAGACATTTTAAGGGCACACTGAGTAGTGGATAACTTCTTCCACTATTAAATATGGAGTAAGCCACCGTGAACTTGAATGTACATGGGGCTTTACAAAGTAGTAACTAGGGCAGAGAAAATCCATAACAGCTCTCTACCTCCTGTAGTAGAGAAGACCTATATTCTTAAGCAGCTTCTTCCCTGTCTCTGGGAAGGATTTTCTTGGGGTTGTAGTAGCATGGAAGAGAGTTGTGTCCAAGTACTCCATGCACCTCCTGTCAGGTAGACACCAAATAACTTCATGTAAGATGGTTGAAAATTTTCTTTCAAATTAGTGTTTCTTTAAATTGGAAGCTTGGTTTGTGGAGAACTAATGTGTATATTAATGAATTCATGCTTCTGTTTCCTTTGAAAAAGCTTTTCTTGGGAGGGGTCTAAAGGAAAGACATGCAGGAACATTTTCATTGTTTTTTGTTGTTACCCAAAACACTGAGGTTTTTAGCTGCAACTCAAAATTTCCCATGAGAATTGTGACAAAATTTAAATATTTTTCATTTTCAGCTGTATTTTTAATTAAAAGGTCACTTTTTCTGAACAGCTCAAACTTTACCATCTCTCTGTCTCAGTTCTGTCTGTCATTTGGGATTATAATTCTTTTCTATCTTTTTGTTTCTCCTGTCTATTTAGATTATAAAATGCCTCTTACTGTGTGTTGATACAGTGCCTAGCAGAATGGGATCCTGAACTTGGCTGGTAAATAAAGTTGCTACTATAATGCAAATCAATATTAATAAATGAGCATCAGCCTACTTTCCTTTCACCTTTTACATTTCACATGCTTCAGTCAATATGCTCTTGAAGTTATTGCTGGTCTTTCTCTACTCTTATAGATAACACAGTATTTTACTATATCATCTACAATCATCTTTAAGCCCCACCATGATCAATGTCTCCTAGGAGTATAGCCTTATAATTATTTTCTGTCCCCTGCTGCATTACCTTATACTTCCCTACTGGAAAGTGTATCACACATTTGCTTGCACATAGTCTAATTAACTTTGTCAAATTATTTTTAATTTGTTGGCTTTGTTCCATCGCATTTGTTGCCCTTCTTCCCTGATACCATTAAATTTATTCTCTTTTCAAAATACACCTGCTGCCAAGTTTACATATGTAATAAAAAAAGTAGTCCCTAAATCATCCTTGATGGGACCAATCCTATTGCCTCACTCACCCTTTTGAAACATTGCCTATAACTTATTTCTTGTCACTCAGCAGCCTTTTTGGGAGCCAAATGAATAGAGTTTTCCCCACTTACCAGGTACACTGACGTTGTAGATTAACCTTTTGTGTGGTATGGCTTTTAAATTTGCATAATTTATATCATATACTTCACCTCTGTCTGCTAATTCACTAACATACTCAGCAATGTCACACACATCCCTCACGGGAGTGCAGGGGGAGAACTGCTGTGCGCACTGAGTTCAGCTGCACGTCCTCATGATTGTCCTGTGGGGCAGTCCTTAATTCTACCTGGAGATAGCAAGTGGCAAGAACTTCACTGCACCTCGTTACTAGGGAAAGCAAAAGAAAATCCAGAATAGGGATACCAAATATTTAGGGAAGGGTTTGCTTTCCTTTGTTTTCAGAGGGAGAGGAAAAGGGAGGATTAACAGTGCTGTGACGGATTAAATGAAAGCAAGCAAGACATGGCACAAACCATGCTCCAAAGCTAAGCAGGCTTTCAAATTGAGTATTTAATGATAATTTGAGAGGAATTTCATCGTTGCACTAGCTGCACATTTCTCAAGATGCCACAGCAGGTTGGCCTTCCCATGCTGCTTAAGAGATCTGAACCAGAAGGGCCTGATACCTCATGAGCTCATCAGATATCTCAGGTAGCTCTTGAGATTGACAGGCCTTTTTTGCATCCATATAGTTAAGCTGGAGCATCTTTATTCTTTGGTGCTGTTAGGTCTGGCCTGAGCTTCTTCCAGCAGAAATATACAGTTTTCACAGGGGGAAACTGGAACAAAGATAGGTGGTAATCTTTTGAAAAGAAAGAATCAATTAATAAACTCTCCTGGATTTGCTCCAGGTCTAGCTTTGCGGTAGTGTCTGTGGAAGCACTGCCATCTATGAGCAGTCAGGACTCCCCAGACAGCACAAGATCATTCAGCGTGTGAATTATAGACTTCAGCCTTGAGAGTATAAGCGATGGTCAGGAACAAGAGGGCAGATACAGAGTGGTAATCATTCCAACTTCAAAGTTAACTCAGTACTATATTGCTTCATTACAGTGCAGCAAATCAGCAAAGAGATCTGATTAATTCTTGATGTAACTTTCTTGACATGCCCTGGTTGTTAAAACCTACTGTCTTTCTCCAGCACCTTCATGCTGTTTCAACAATAAACATTTGAACAGCTACCACAGCACACGGACATCAGGAAAGCTGAGCGATCTATATTATAAGCTCATGCTTAGAAAGCAATGAGTCAAGATGACAAAATGTCCTGACACACTAGGAAAGTGCACTTATCTAATCAGTTCATTGCCCTTTATTAATAAACTGATATGGTGGTAGACCATAACACAGAAGGCAACATTTGGTCTGAATTTAGTGATTGATAACTTTTTAATGGCAACCATTAAAATGCAACTAGCTAGGTGTAGTTGTTCCTGCCTGGAACAACAGGGGAGGCAGGATAGGAGCTATTCTATTGTATCTAATAGCAGTCTGAAAATCTCTAAAAGCTAATACAAGGTAAACACCTGCACAGAAATTTGCAAGATCAGAGCAAAATCTGCATGTGCAGTAAATACAAATCACAAATGACATAAATAGTCTGATAGATTAGTAGACAAGGGGACAGGCTCACCAATCACCCCTATATAAGAACTGATATGTATATAGTTATACAGCTATATAGATATATATATAAGAATGCATTAAATGTACAATTTAGTTCCTATAAATCTGGAAGAGTAGTCAAGTATGAGGGGTAATTGTAGTCTACTGACCTGTAGCCCCTGCAGCTAGTCACAAAAGCACAGAGCTGATTATTTCTCAGAAATGCTCTCTGGGGTTGTAAAATGTATTTTGCTTAATACAGTGATGGTGGAGCTTGGGGTCATGGGGAGAGTGAATACTGGGCTTTGTAATGAACCTTAAAAAGAGAAGCGTACTCAGAGCTTCATCTTCGTACATCCTGATACACAGATCAGTGTTTTCCTTCTATGCATTTCAACCCTAGCTGTCAAACTGAGGCACGTACGCATGCACCCATGTGCACACACGCAAGCACAAAAAACAGCTCACACTTAAAATCCCTTTAAACACTGGCTCTCCCTCTTAATAATCTCTCCCCTTTGTGAAAAGTCCCACTTTGGGATAATCTCATTATGGGGTATCTCCTTGACAGGTTAATCTTCTCAGTTACCTCCTGAAGATTTTGTCTTCTTTTAATCTGGAATACGATTGGATAACATCTGTAGATCAATATCTTCTTTATAGTTGTGTTCCAAAGGCTGTGAAAGCTGATCTCCCATGCAGTTCAAATGCCTCATTAAGGATTTCTCAAACTGTAAAACCCTTCCAGAGATATCGTGCCTTCATTTGCTATACGTTCAGTATAATGTTCCTTAATTCACTCAAGTGTTTTAGTGTCTGTCACAGTGATAGTTCCTTCCTTTAAGCCAATATATTTCCTTAAAATAAACTTCACAGCTCCTACACATTTTCAACAAGTAGTATATTAATTTGAATAAGCTTTAAGTGAATTATATCAGAACATTTCTTACGATGCACTGTCATATTTACTGCACATTTCAACATGAATATGGTATCTTCTCATGTGTTAGCTTTATTTCTCTTGTGACAGTAAATTAAAACGATCCATTGAACTCTGAGTTTCTCTTTTTGCATTCACTTCCTGACATAATTACTTTCCAACATTTATTGGCTTTTTTTTCTGTAGTAGGATGATTCACATATATTAAGATCTTTGAAATTATATTAAGAAAAAAATGTAAGGTTACCTGTTGAACGTTTTTGCTTTGTGCATATTGTTAATCATTAACAAGATTTCTAATGCATTCACAGAAATTTGAATGCGTTTCCTATCTAAACAGCACTGATAAGGTGATCATACAGGTCAAGATATTCATAACCCTTACCATTGCTAAATGCTATATGAGCAAACTAAACATTTCCTTCTGGGGGCAAATATCCTTAAAGACAAAAAGAAAAATGGATAATATTAGGACGACATATGGAAAAAGCTAGCCAAAAAGTAAGACTAACACTGAATGAGTGTTTCACTCACAAAGGAGAAAAAAATAATGATTTGCCATTTCACTCTTTTGTAAGCTTCAGTGATTAAGATTCTGAAAATATACCTGGTCTCAATTTACACAGCAAGGTGTTTATTAGTTTGTCAGATCTCACATAGGCAGAAGCTAATTTGCTCATAGGGTATGCTGTAATTATATCACTGAACAGTTGTTTTAAGGGATCCAGTTTTAATTTCTTCCTCTTTGATATAGTCATTTAATTACAACACTGCGATTGATTAATTGCAATTACAATATTTTCTTTCTGAGAATTCACCTACAAAGTACAGTAGGGTAATAGAGAGTGCAAGGGAAAGAGCTGCAGGATTTAGTTTATGAGGCCACAGAACATATACCTATTTTCTTTAGGTAGAAATATAGCATGTGCTATATTGGTGAGATGATTCTGTGTTCAGTTCCCCCCTTCCATCTCTGTTTAATGTGTGGTGGGGGAGGAAATCTCTAATATCTCTGTATGACCACTTGTCAAAACTCTCTTAATGGCCCTGATCCACAACTCACTGAATTCAATGAAAAGATTTCTCTTGACTTCAGAAGCCTTTGGACGTGGCTGGTTATGAGCTCATGTTTCTTTCTGATCTGCAAGTTACCTCAAACCTTTGAGGGCAGTACAAATAGTCATAATAATTGAATCACCATGGACTCCTCACCTCTGCTCACTGTTTGGGTTACGCCAGCTCTGCCCAGAAGAGCTGGTGGAGATCAGAACCTGTCAGATGATGCCCAAATTGCCTTGCTACCTTTGTCTCAATAATTTTTCCAATAAACACAAAGGTTAGAGACAGGCTAATAGCCAGTGAGACAATCAGTGTCAACAGAAAGCTTCTTCAGTGAGGGTCTAAATAGCAGTTAACTAAGCACAAGAGAGACAAACGGATATAGGCATTGCAACGCTAGCACAAAACCTGGCTTTTGGGGACCCTCAGGAATCCACACAGCTTTGTATTAGGTCAGAGGCTGCCAGTAATAAGAGCAGGTTAGCCTGTGTGCAGCTCTGTACTAATGCAACAATATTTCCTATCATCCGGGGGGGGGTGGGGGGGTGTGTGTCCTGAACTGCACTCCAAGCCCTCAGGAGACCATGCCATAAGCCAGCCACACAAGACTCTTTTTGAGGAGGCAGATTGCAGAGTCAGAGTAATTCCAGGTCACACTCATGGGGTAATGTTGAGGGGGAGATACAGCTCTCTCTGTCCTTCCCTCCTGTGCATCTATACTAGTGCACCTAAGGAGAGAAGTAGGATGATGGTGAGCTGCAGTCTTGAACCCAAACACCTGATTTCTGCCAGAGTCCCTTTTAGGTCTCAATATCCTTTTGAGGATCTTGGCCTTCAAGCCTTAGTTTCTCAAGCAATTCACTGTGATGATCAGTAAAACAATATAGGAGTGTTCTTTAACTCACCATGAAAAGGTTGAGCTTTAAATCTAATGAAATTTAATTACAGCATTAACATTGTACAGATAGTGATTCCAATTCAGAATGCCAGAGACATAGGGAGCATCTCAAGAATTAACTCTGTCCTAACTTACCCTGCTTTATGTGATGGATTTTCTCTGTAGACAAGAGGGAAATAATTCTAGTACTAAATTCAGAGTTAAGATGCTGCTTTGGCATATCCCTGAATAGTGCACTCAGCAGAGTTCAAACAGCCTGACATTCAAAATTAATACTATAAATATGACCCTAAAAACGTCTGGAGTTCTAAAGGAGTGGGCCATTAACTTTTACAGTGTCGACCTATTCACTCTTACATCAGTTTAATTAGTGTACAATGTAAGACATGAGTAAATATCACACGGACAAGCACAATAATCATTGTTGGCTTCAAACAAATAAACTTTTTGATGAGCTGCAAAGCATTAAAAAAGCCACCTACTCATTGCCCACACATATCCATTGCAACAAATATACATCAACATACAGCAGAAAAAAGCTGCAACCTATCGAAGTTTTAATATTCATCATCTGAGGCTAGCATGATTGCATTTGCATGCTCTTGCTGCCTTTTTTTTCCCCCCAAGGACGAAATGAGGGGGAAAAAAAAGCGTAGAAATGTAAGAGAAAGTGCTTTGAAGCTTCTGAACGGTTTTGATCATATGTCCAAAATGAATCAACAGTAACTTAGTGCAAGTGTGTGTTATAGGACATTGCCTATACCCTCTGAAGATAAATCAAGATGGACATGAATCAATATGTGAATGTGCACAGAAAAGCAACTGGTGGCACTACAGCCCTGCCTGTTAGCTTCTTGGACAAGTGATCTGCCACCAAATGGATGAAAATTGTCGTAAGTTCAACACAATTAAGAATCTTTTCCACTCTCTTGAAAGAGGAAGGTCTTTGCTATTCGCATCTCTATTATTTTTCAGTGGTAAATAATTACTTTAAATTGCTCTAAACCATATCATACATTCCTTTCCATACATGTGTAATAACATTCTTTTCCTGGCATGGGCTCAAATCCGCTTCTTGGATCCAGTAAGTTTTACATTTCCTTTTGCTTTTTCGATTCTATTTACCTGGCTTTTACCCAAGACTCTGGACCTTCTCTTCAAATTGTTTTTACAGCAGCAGAAAGGGGCTCAAACTTCCAAGAAGCCCAACCCTCCCTGCAAAACACCAAATGATTTCTGCTCAGTGAGATGAGAACATCCAATATCCTGCAGAACCTGTCCGTGTGAATGGGTCTCAGGGCAACATCCAAAGGGTTATGAGTTTCTGTTGTTGTGTGGTTTTTCTTTTGTAATAGGTTGTGAAATGGGTCCTGACATTGTTTCAGCTGTGACATTGTAGCTTGAATTGGAACCACTGGCCTATGAGATTCTTCATTAACGTCAGTTCAACAACATCCTTTCCTGCTCTCCTCTGCAAAATTTTATGAACTCGACCACCCTATCTCAGAGAAGACACAATGTGCAGATATAGGCAATAAAAGTGATTAACAGTCTGGAGAGGCTTCCATTTAAAGGGAGACAGAAAAAGAATAGACCATTTAATCTGCAGGCAAGAGAAAACCCATAGAAGGGACAGAAGGAGACAAGTAAATTCAGTGGGATAGGAAAAAACACATCTGTTACTAATATTTACCCTCTCACTTAATGAAGTCACAATCAATTGATCTGAAAGGCAACAAATGAAAAGCTGATAAAAAATAAAAGAAAACACAGCATGATCCATAGCGGCATTAACCAGTATGAAATATCATTGAGGACAAAAACTAAATTAAATCCAAAACCAGATTAGATATGCAAATAATGTGAAAGTGGATAGTTACACTGCAGAGAAACACAATTGATTTTATTCATATCAGGTAAAAATTACTGTGATATAGGTCATAAGTCAATTGCCACTAATAAGGTTTAGAAGAACTTTCCCTAGGATCATTTTCTTCTGGATTAGGCAGGCTAAAGAGCCAATAACTCCTGTGTTCTTCCAGCAATTACAGCTGTGCTTTTCACTGTAGATATATAGTTATGTTGGAGGGTGAACAAAGTTAGCATATATACTCAATGTACAAGACAATGTCTGGAAACAAATAACTCTGTGCACAGAGGAACCAATGAAGCTTCGTTCAACTGTCTTAAATCAGAGCTGCTGTGTGAATTTTCTTTTAATACCACTTTTCTCATCAAGTACAAAAGGATTTTTTCCTTCTGCTTCTCTGAAAACCTAAACATCCAAGGAAAAATATTCTTGGGCACTGGTCACACATGATAACCCTTATCTCAATGGGAATATTAATAGAGTCTCTCATTTTCCCTGTTTACTTATGGAAAACTTACAGGACCTTAACACATATCAGATTAGCCAATGGATATTAAATGGATATAAAAATATTTAAATGAGACCAATAGATCAAAATGCACACAGAGCGTAATTGCATAAGCATTACAGTGAGAAACCAGGACAGAAACATTAATATGGGAAGTGCACTCCAGCGCAGCCACTTACCTCCCCCACAGTCCCCAAAAAAATGCATTCAGGAAGAGCAGATTGCAAAGAGCAATCATGCCAGCCACAGGTTGGCAATCACATCTTCTCCAAACAGCAATCATGGCTCCTACTGATGGACAACAACGTGAGAAACTGTCATTTTGATATTTAAAATCTCTGGTGTGTAAAACACTGACTGTCAGTCTCAGCCGGTGGGATCTGAGTTACTGGAGAAGGAACTACAGAAATCACTGGATCTGAAATGGACCCTACAAGTCAAAATGTTTAATTTTTGCAACTTTTCAACATCATTTGTCTATGCTGCAGACTGTACAGCTCATTTATTTATCTGACACTGTACTTCAGTGAACATTTGGTCTTAGGACTTCAAAATTGTATTTTTCCTCCCAAGCTCTTCTTACCAGGTATTTCTAAACTGTGTAGGGACAAAAAGGTGTATTCTTGCCTTCAGCTCCAAGAGCTGAAAGCAAAGTTGCCTAAGGCCACTTGTCAGGAGAGAAAGACTCTGTTAGCACCATCTTTCCTGTCCTCTTCCTATATATAGTACTGCTATAACGGTGATAATGTGATCGGTGATGCTGAAGAGGGATTAAGGGCTTGACCTAGTCAAACTTTATGGTTTCCCAGCTGGCAGTGAGAAATTACTTCCTGTCTTCCCAGTGCCAAAGAATTACTTAACTGGAGGAATTGGATCTTTTTTTCTTTTTTTAAGGTAGACGGAAGGAGGGAGCCCTGATGTTTTTATGAGGAGAACAGAACAGCAAAAATCTTAATGGATTGTCCAGTACAAAATGTCCATGGGATGAATCAGACCCTTAAAACATCATGGCTTGGGCTGAAATATTGCCAGGCTTTTGAGTAGTTTCAAGACTTTGCTTTCAATTTGAACTTTAAATCAATTGTCCCATTCACTTCAAAATGAAATTTCAAAGCATGTGGGATAATGTAACCTTTTGACTTCACTGATATTTATAAAAAGGGGGGAGGGAGTTATATGAACATTTTTTCTAAATGCACCACTTCTAACTTAATAGACATCTTGAGAGACCAAAACCTTCCCACCCAATGACACTTCTAGCAGGGATTCCTTCTGAACAAAACTGGGGTACACTGCTAGCACTGAGCAGCAAGAGTCTTTCTTGTCCAGAAAATGTAAATTTTATATGTTCTACTACACACTACTTCAAAGAAAGTAAACTGATGCCTATACAGAGAATGGGAAAGAAATGTGAGAGAATTAGTCATGAAACAAAACACTGCTGTTAAAATACAGATGGAGACAACATCCAAAGATGCAGCACTTTGTTGCAAAGGACCAAATTCTGTTTTCTTCATCATCTGAGAGAAGTTTCTAAGAACTGACCTGATATGTTTAATAACAGAGGAGCTACAGTCACTATATAAATTGATAAAAACCTGATTCAGCAACTTACAGATTTAGAATGGGCTAATGGAAAGATCATAAAATGAGGAAAAGGTGTTCCTCATTGAGTGACACCAACTTATTCCAGCTGGGGTTTCTCCATTAATCTCTACAAGCTTTGGATCAGGAGCTAAGTGTGCTTCTGCATAGTCCTCTCTGAGGCAGGTATAAAGCCATCTATCTCAAAGGATATCTGCCATATTTCATTGCAAAGACTGTAGTCACTTTTGAAGCCAAAAGATTTTTTTGGATAACCAACATCTAGGAGAACTCAGAGAGCCTGCACCTTTTCTCTGGTTTTAGTATTGGTTACAACACAGCTTATGGTAGCCTCAGCACTACTTTAAGTTACGCTGCATCAACACAACAACCATGGTCTAGGATACCTGGCCATGCGCTTTCCTCCTTCAGCGTGCCGCATATAACCAGCTGTAGGCAATGCAAAGCAAAGCCAGCCTTTGCCTTCTCTGCCAGGGCGAGCACATCTAAGAGATGTGCAGTCGTGCTGCAGAGCCACAACCGAAACTTCTGCAAAAGTGCCAACTACAACAGTTGTTCCTCTTTTTGTATGTTATTGCTGCTGACTAAGTCAGTGTCCTTTAGCTGTCAAAAATTTGAGCTGCTTTGGCTCTCCTTTAGGGAAATAAGTGAACTCTCTAACTGTATTTTCATGCTACTATCAAAAAATTCGGCTGGATGGCTTTTCAGGGCCATTATTTGGTTTTTTTTGTTTTATTTCTTGCAGATCTACTGACAAAGCCCTTTCCTGAGCAGAGCACTGGTTAGTAATTCATGAGTTTCAGGCAAATGTTCAGTGTTTCAATGATGAAGAGCGTTGCTGCTGTTGGAAGGAAAGCTGGTCTGGAGTAGACACCCATCTGTTCCTTAATAAAGTTTAGAGGCAGTATTCCATTTCTACCTGGAAGGCAAGCCTAGAGACAGAAAATAATAATTTTTTATGAGATATTTAGACAACTATCAGAGACTCCTGCTTCTTATAATCAGTGGTATCTGCGACTGCTATTCCTCATGCTTTAGTGGTTTGGACTTGTGACAGAAAATTCATCCTTGGGAGGATACATCTGTGAGTGCCACAGCATATAAGATTGATCAACTTCAGCTATTGCTTTGCTGCATTCAGTTCTTTTTCTGGATATATATAGTCAGTGAAATAGGCGGTCAATTTTCCCTTTTTTTTAGACCACTGATTACTTCCAGCTCTTAAAGCTTTAAAAGATGATGATAATGTACAAGGACATTGGACACTGTCCAGAATTTGTACTCGAGAAGATGGTGGAGTGCCTCCATGCATCCATTTAAGCTCACCTAGAAGAAAAGTGGGCTGCCAACTCTGCAGAGTTTTCTGCATAGTTATTCTGAATTTTAAGGTTCTAAATAAATATGAAGTTCATTCCACTGAATGACAGGAATGGAAAAGTAATCACTGCAAGAAAGGGAAAAGATAAAATTCTGTCGCTCTATGGTGCCTTTCACGAGAGGATTTTGCTCATGTTAATGAGGCCTTGTAACATAATAGTGATATTGAATTTCTTATGGAGGATGAATTCAGGCTTTCCGGAGATATGTGGCATGAAGACATAGTGCTGAGGGCAAAAGTGGAGCTTGGGTAACAGTTTGGCAGTCCAGAGTTGTGGTCTTTTAAACTAGCCATTAAATCATCTTGATTTTTGGGAAGAAAAAGAGCAGCTTCCTGAGGCTCTATTGCATTGCTGTGTGTGCCAACCTCCCCTCTGCAGTGAGGATTATGCAAAATTAGCCAAAGTGGGGAAGGGACCACGTCTGTTTAACCTCACTCTAATTAGTCTTCTGAAGGGGCTCAGAAGTTGCAGCTGTATGTGTTTTAGGGTCTGTGCTCCGTGGTACATCAGGAGTGGTCAGCACCATCCATGACAGGTACCAGAATTAATGCATACAGGAAACAAGTGTTGGGCCGGTTGGAGGGAGGCTGTGTGAGGTCCTTCTAGTACAAAAGCAATGCCAAAAAGCGAGGAGTCATCATAGGCTGCAGGTCCCAGCACTCCTGAGAGCTCCAGTCCTTTGCATTCCTGTGAGCTGGGCTGATTGGACTCAGCAACATCTTCATTACAGGAAGGTATATTAACAGTTTATTTGATTTTCCCTTTTCCCACATAGTTTTAGCTGAGGGACACTGCAAAATGTAATTGCTCATGCCAATATCTGTTTTGCCTGAAGATTTCATTCACACAGTTTCATTCTTCTCTTCCTTCTCCTCCTCCTCCCCAGCTGACAGAGCCAGGACACCCTCGCTGCACTTCACAAACAGTATGAGCCTAATTATAGATTTTTTCAGACTGGATCTTAGCAAGTTTAAGTGGAAGACAAAATATTTAGTTTCTACAGATTAATGAGGACAACAGAGCACACATCTTTTGTATGTCAATTAGCAACATATGGTGTAAGGCTTGCAAAACAATCAAATGATCAAACAATAAAGAAAGGAAAGAATTTAGCAGTTTCTCCCTCTCTTATTAGCTAAATATAGCACGTGAGCCTTGTTTTACAGATTTTCCAAGCAGATTGTGGAACGCCTGTGAGCACATAGGTATTGTTTTATCAGGGTAAGCAGCAGATAATTTTTCTATATAAACCATTACGTCTAAGTTCTTTTAAACAGTTAGAATTGTATTTAGAAAAAAATAAAGACCTCAGACAGCTTACGACTTTTTTCGTAAAAATGAGAGGGGAGACAGCAGAACAGATTTCTTAAAACCTTTCCACCTTCTTTTTTTTTTTTTTTGCATCAGCCAAGCATTGGGTTTTTTGTATACACAGGAGCAACAAAGGGAAATTGGAAGGAGCTGGGGTAATCTTGCCTGTTGCAGCCCCTGTGGGGCTGCTGCCGTAAACAAGCTCTCCATCCAAGGCAATGTGCATCTCTTTCATGTTCTCACTTCTGAACCTGGCTCATGAGCCCAAAAGAAGCAAACTTTTTTGTTAACACTTCTGAAAATCTGCTCATTTATTTAAACATGAAATATAAATTAGGACTTGTATTGAAATCTGGCTTTAAAGCCTTGCATAGCTTTGTTATATGAAACCTTTATTAGTCTCACACTATAAGCTATCTGTAGAAAAATCTCCCTATTACTACAGATAGCTATGCTCTTTTAGATAGTATATGTACATCCTCAGATCCTGATTTTCTAAGGTTATAAATCCAATACGCTAAAGCACAGCAGCAAATCTAGTGCTTGAAAATACACTTCACTGCTGATGATGAAGAAAAATAGTATTCACTGGTTTCAGCAGCAAAACTGCTGCTTGATCCACTTTACCTAGATGCCTAAATAGTAAAGTGAGTTTAATTTGTAGAAATACCTGCAGTACGATGCCAAGGGACTGAACAGAAGGACAGATTGGGGTTACTGGGCCATGGAGATCAGGAGGGACAGAAGAAAACTGAAGTATAAAAGAAGGGTATGGGTGCAAATGGCCTTTAGCTCTGACAGTTCACGGCAGGGGATAAATGATGGGAAGGCATCACTGTGTTGTGCACAAAACCATTCCCACAAGAAAGGAATACTGGAAGTTTTACATCTAAACTTTAGAGATCTTAAAAGTAGAGAAAAAGGTAGGAGGGAGGAGCATCATTGCAATAAATAAATCTAAAAATGGCTAATTTCCCCCCAGAAACCCCAGAACTGCATATCTCACCATGCGTCTCTTCTCAAGCCATCTCCATGGCCCAGTGGTCCCTGATCTGTCCTTCAACTGAATCCTAACTGGCAGGAGCAAGAGAGGAGTTCAGAGAAACCCAGGGTATTCCCAGGAATATACCAGAGGGAAGGAAAGCAGAAGAGGAAGTGTAGTGTAGGAAAACAATAGAACAACTTAGCAACCTGGAAAAGTATCAGATTATAAAAATAATAAAATTATAAACTGACTATTCTTCTTTGGGGTCAGTCATAAGAAGCTGTGGACTGAAGATGAGATTACGTGGAGTGGCAAACACTAATAACTTCAGTTATGGCTTCTATAAAATGGCCAAGGGCATTATCTCCTCTTTTTTCATACTGCATGGACAGATTCTGAGGTGAGACAGAGTAAGTGCAAGAAGGAAAAAGGACCCAACCACTGAGCTATAATATGGTACAGACCTTAAATTGCAGAGGAAGCAGGCAACGTGGCAACCAGAGGAATGGCACTGCAAGGAGAGGTGGGGAAGAGGAGACAGTGGTGCCATGCAGCCACTGCCGCGGGCGCTAGGAACAGTCTCAGCACAGACAGGAAAGATCAGTGTCTGTGAACTGAAGAGATGTCAGGATCAACGGCAACATGACCAGTGATGCTGTGCCTCTGCAGCAAGAGTGAGCTATGTTTCTGATGCAAAGATATCCATCACAGAATAACTTCTTAGTGGAGAGAAAGCCGGCTGGCTTTCTCAGCTACTCAAGGTCAAGTCTAGATAGGGAATATAATGCTGTCCTTGACTATAGTGCAAAGGAAAAATTACTTTGGCGCCTTCTCATAGAGTTCAGCCATTACCAATAAGTAATCATAGTGTAAAATCATGCCTGGTTTGTGTAGTGAGGGGTGAGCCCAAGTGGATTTTTGGGGCCTATCCATTGAAAACTAAACTGAAAAGAACTCATTTATATAGGACACCAATTAGCTATTTAACTATAATAGCTTTCACTTTCCACATACAGAGCTGGATTTGAACCAGTGATCAAAGGATCTATAACTCATACCAATAGCATAAAGCAAATATTCTGGATTGTTTTACCTCATACAAGAGATTAAACATTCCTCTTTAAGCGTTGTGATTTCTTCTTTCTTGTAGAATCAGAAATAAAAAATTTGTCTCCTCTTTGTTGTATCATGAAATCTCCCTTTTCTAATGAGTATATGAACCAGTCATTTCGCTCTTAATAGGCCACTTACTGAATTTGATGGAGGAGATAATTAAATGTGACAGATACTCGCATACATCTATCTTAAAACTAGCACTCAAAGATTATAAAAGCCATAACATTCTCTTAATGAAATATAGCTGAACATGAGAAAAACACATTACAATGTATCTGAAAACAATTGCAAAATTTAGAGATAAACAGTTAACGCTTGATAAGCCTTTACAGTGTTGGTATGTACAGCAGACATAAGCGTAGGAAACAAAAAACCCTTTTTGAAGTAGATGAAAGCTGGAGATAAATTTGTTTGGCATCCAAACAAGAGAGAATGAGTTTGTAGGTCCAAGAGAATAAATATATGCATTATAACTACTGAAACAAGACAGAGGCTTTTTATAACTTGTAAAGAAAATGCCAAGGAAAATTCATTTAAATAAACCCTTTTGAAACTTCAGTGTTGAGTTTCAATGGAGGTCAGAGTGAGGCCTCATGTTCCTGGATGGTGTTAAAAGGCTGGGCTGCATGGTGAAATACAATGGGAAATCAACTGGATCGATAGCTCCCAGGATTTTCTCCCTTCAGTCTCAGTCCTGCTCTATTCACCCAGCTGGGTTCTTGGCACTTACACTGAGCCGATTTAACTAAGGGACAAGGAGATGTTGTGGAAGGTGGAGAACTAATTATAAAAGTATTCAGAAGCCATGAAAATGGGATAATTCTTAGAGCTCATGAGATGACAGATACAATCAAGTGTGCTGCCAGAAAACCACTGGAGTGCAGCTGTGACCCAAAGCATTGGGAAGGGATTGCTAGGGAAGGGCGATGCACCCACTTCTTACTTGACAAAGCACCGGTACCACATGCATCCAGGTACTTGTTGAGCAGCAGCTCAGGAAAAGTTTAAGCAGTTAAACCTTCATGGCAGGTGGAAGATACCAGAAGACAAAATAGTAATTAAAAAAAAAAAAATCTTTGAAAAACCCCAGTAAAAGGGATGTGAAGAGGAAGGCTTCCTACCAGGAGTGAAAATGTTGAGAACCCAAAAACCCCCAGCCACCTAGATTTGACTTTGTACAATCCCATCCATGATGCTAAGCAGAACTACTGTAGTCTGTTTCTAGTCTTTATTATGATGAACAGCTAAAACATTTCAGAGCTTGGTGAGTTTTTGTGTCTGTCTTCTGAAAGCGGGAAACACTCCTGAGTCTGAAACTGCTCAGTTTACACATCATTCCCTGGGTATGGGAGGATGGCAGATGCCTGTGAGACGCAACAAGTGAAAGTGTAGGAATAATTGAGGCAGAGAAAGGGCAAAGGCAATAGCTGTTTATTGTGGCTGGCCACTTTATCCTGACTTTAAAAGAATGGTAGTGTTACTGATGATTATTTATATTATATCTATTTATACTTTTGCAATATTTTCTAACTGCTTGACTTGAGTGCCATTCAGCATTCCCTACTTTGACCTGAGACCTACTGTGGGGAAGATGGTGGACCAGGCAAGGGCACTTGGTAGCCTGGCTACCAGGTCTCAGACATGGAAAACATGGACTTCAGGCTATAGTGATCCATATATGTTGAACAGCATTTCAGTTGGATAGGGCGATGCTGTGGGCTCATTTGAGACTCCTCTCCAAGGCTGATGATGCGTTTCCACTTTAAGTTTTATGCTCTTTGAAAAGTACATGCTTGCCTTCCAGTGGGGAAGGAACTGGTTTAAGTATTGCTAAGACTGCTGTCTTGTCCAACTGCATTTCCTGTTGCTGCGATTTGACTCCCTGAATTCAGAATCAATGCCAGGATCCAAATGATCTGAAAGGGAATAACCTCCTTTTCCTGCTTAGGGACAATTCTTTCTCAGACATCTGCAGAATCACTACCCACTCCTTAAATTTATTTACAAGGGATCCCTTGTTTACACAGTATTTAGACTTGAAATTATCCTCAGGGGAAAAAAACCCACATCGTTTCAGGGCTGCAAAACCTGTTCCTAGCACAGATAAACTCTCCTGTTCCTCCTTTGCTTTTAAGGATGTTGCTCCTTTTAGAAACTTCTCTTGGGTTAAATGGTTTGATGAGCAGCTTCTGACAGAGAAAAGTACTTATCCCACAGTTTTGCATCAAGAGCTGAATACGAGATTCCAAGGCAACGGTAGAGCTCTGTCATGCAAGCGGTTGGTACATGCCCCCTCTGATGATTACTGCCATTAGAACCCAAAACTCGGCCTCATAAATAGAAATAGGCATTTCGGAGCGCAGCGATGCCTGGCGGTTGCAGGCCTTGTTCCAGGAGCAGAGTTCGCAGAGCTGAGTGAGATGCCTGAATTCCCTCTGGGGTGAATGGAGAGGATTAAGTGCCTCAGAATGCGATTCAAAGCAGGCAGCGAGTAAAGCAGGGAACACTTAAGCCTGCCTTAGGAAATACTAAAGAGAGGGGTGTATTTGAAATCCTCCATATATCCTGGGTTTAGCATTGACCCACATCCACGAGATAGGAGATGCTGTTAAAATGGGATTCAGAGCCCATAACCCCTTTCCAGAATTAATTTGTCACTTTGAGTAAAAGACTTCTGCTTGCTGGTGATGCCAAGGTCAGAAGCCAGATGGAGCAGGAACTGGAGGCAGTAACTGCAGCCACTTACTATAGTAGCTTAGTAGCTAATACACATGCCTGGGAAGCTGGAAACCTGTGTCTGAGTTCCTCCTCAGGTTTGAAGAGGCAAAACCACATCTTTCCCTTTCCAGGAGGGTACACATTAACCTTAGGGGCCACTTTCCCTTTCTCCTTTTGGAGTAACAGTACAGCAAAGATTTGTGGGGCCAGAGATGGAGAAAAACAAGGCAAGAGGTGACAAATAGAAATGAGCATCATGATCCCTTCCTCAGTGACCTGCAAAGTGAGGAGACTTAGCTGTTTGTAAGGACATGTAGCTTTATGCTTCACTCACCTTTGTCATGTAAGGAGGGATACAGAAGGTCTAACGGTAAGAGGAAACTGTGCTTTGATCATGAAGAAAATTTATGTCAGGCCACATGAGAAGAGAGAGGCTATGGGGAGAGAGGGAGAAGGTGGTGGAGAGGAGACAGACATGGCAGCTGCAGGCACCATGAATGTGTTCTCGTTACCAAGCTCTCATCTTGCACTAGGAAAGTATTTGGATGAAACACTTAAAACAGCAGCCTTTAGCTCTTAGCTGAAGATTTTTTTAATTTCCATGTACATGCCCTTGCAGAAGGTCGAATTTCTATCTTCTTCAGCCCCAGTGTCCTCCAGCCGTCTCCCTATATTCCATGTTGGCAGTGCTTCCCAACATGTGTCTTTAGGGAATATAATCCACACATTTCTCCTCCTTGTATCTGTATCATTAATGGGAAAATTCAGCAGGACCCAAGGCAGGCATCATTTTTAGTTTCCCACCTCCTCTCATGACTGTCATTAGTCAGTGCCACTTCAAAGCTCCCCACTTTCTCCAGCATCCAGAACACCTTATACTGGCTGCTTTATAGACACTGAGATAAATAAGATCATCTGAATTTCCTCTCCTTATTTAATCTATTGCTTTTGGGGCTATGTTTTCAAACAAAATGCCAGGATAGTTTGGCATGAGCTATTTTTAGTAAATGTTAGTTGCATTTTCTGGTTTCCACTCACCAAAATGTTTTTTCCAACATGATTAGCTCTGAACCTCATGCAGAGGCTGTACCAGTAATGAGGAACCTTTTTGGTATGCTGTGACAAATACATATATTTTTTAAGCATAGTAATTCTTTCTCCCTCGTGACATCCCAAATCACTCCGCATGCCAAACTTGACTGAACAACCAATGATTTGCCATCCTGGGTTAAATAAAAACACCTACTGTTGCTCTGTGATATTTTATTTGCTCTTCTCCAGTCACACAGGTCTCATACCAGTTTGAGCAGTTTATTGCCAGACCTGCAGTTTGTTTTGCCAGTTCCCTCAGAAGTCTGGGATGGAAATTATCTAGTCCCTCTCCTGTGGATACATCAAGCTTTTTTCTTTAAAGGAATCTTAAAAATGCAAACAAACAGTAATGGGGGAAAATAAAGCTTTTTGGTCTTCTTGAGTGAAGGGATTTTTTTCCTTTCAACATACTGATATGAGGAGGTTAATGTGTCACTATAAAAGAAATGTGGCACTCTGCTGTTCTCTCACAGAATACATTACTTAAATTCTCACTATGAATTTACATCTTTTTTCCTGAAATGTAGTTTGGCACTTAGTGGGAAATGAATCTTAAATATTTTGAAAGTATAATTTAACATCTCAGCAAAACTCTGAATTGTGAATTGTGCTTTATGGGAACTTTAAGGGCTAGCTGAAGCTGACTTTAAAAAGAACAAAGAATTACATCTTTAGGAGGTGCTTTAGCTGCAGATGTGTCTCCTACAGTTTTTAGATACTGTGTTTATCCAATTGTATATTTGGGTATACTCTCTATAGGTTTCTTTTGGGGTGATTTTTATTTTGAATGACTTTTCATTTTTTGTTTAAATATTGTCTATACATAGATGTATATACATGTATAAAAGTTATATGCTAACAAAAATTAATTTTTAACTAAACCACAGCAAAAACCCAGAAAAAATCCCAACATGATACTCCAGAAAAAGAGAGAGATGTATCATTTATAATTGTTCATCTCCATGATTTATAATTTCTAGAGGCACATCTAAACCGTGCAGGTCAACTTTATAAGACTTGAGACAGAACTGATGTTGAGCTCATCATTCTCTGCTTCTCCCATCCAATTTGTTAGGAATAATCTGCCCTTCTGCTGATATCAGTTTTACATCAGTGTAAATCAATGTTCACATCAATCGATTCAGTTTTACCTGGATTTAAGTCAGAAATTAGGGATGTTCTGAGTATACAGCTGGGAAGCCCAAAACATGGACAGGGGCAAAAAAGTAGTTTTACTCTGTATAGAGCCATTGCTGGATGTCCTCAAGCCATTGTTCATGTGCACAAAAAAGCCCCCTGCAAAACCACTAATTCATCTTTTATTTTTTTTTACAGTGAAATAATACCAGCTTGTCCTAGGGCTTGATGGATTCTGATGCAGTTAAATGCAGTGGAAAAGTACAGCTCTGGTAAGCACTTTGGGATCACAGAGAAGTGGGCGCACTGAGGCACATTGAACTTGGCAGGCTTACCTGAATGGAGTGCTCTCCTGCACTTGGTACTTGCTTGATGGTTGGTGCTTGGCATTAAATGTGATCATTATGTTTCCTCCTGAAGGCCTGATCCAATATCCATTAAGTCAATGGAAATCTTTCTTCCAGCCTCAATGAACGCCGTTTCAGTTCTTGGAGATGTGCCTATTTTAAGCTCTGGTTTTGATAGTGTATCGAGCATGGACTGGAAGGGGTTGTATTTTAGTAACCTTCCCTCTGGCCTAATTCATTGTTTTACTTTGCAATTCATTAACAGCTTAATGGTCATGCAGGTCTTGTTTGCAAACAAGAGAAAAAAAATCCTGAAAACTTACAAGAGTGCTCATTCTGTAAGACTGACATTGATGTGTACATATAACTACTGGTAATGGTGCTGGTTCATACCAACATGCATCTCCTCTTAAATCCTGTTAGAATATGTTACATAGATTAATTACACATTATACAAAGGATCCTATTATCTTTCATTATTTTCAGTATCATCATGTTCTTCTTATGGGAAATGGTGAGTAGGATCATCTAACCGGCCTACACTGTAGCGTCTTTTATTTGATAAGATAACCTGCTCTTGTTTTTCTTTTCCTGTTATAAAAATGTATAAATCTTGAATGCCTCCTTTTACTGAAGCTCCACCTATTTTCATCTTCCTTTTTTTGGCCTTTCCCTGGATTCTGTCTATTTTTGCGGCTTCTTTTTTTGAAACAATAATGTCCAAATTAAGCACACGGCATATACAAGGTTACTGAGAGTCTTGTACCTCCCTTTCATAGTCTCGCCCCTGGGTTGGTCTGCATATGCTGACTCAGGAAGTTTTCCTTTCACAGAATGGCTGTGCCTCTATTTATTTCTTCTAATCAGGCTGAGTCAAGCATATGCTCCCTTCTGCTGGAACTCTCTCCTCTCTAAAATTGTTTTGGCTAAGGCTTTATTAGGTTTTTAGATCTATGCTGCTTGCCCTTGTGTTCAAATCTGCTTTTGGGTTTTTGTTTTTTATGCTTGTCTCCCATCAGTCCTTTTAAAATGAGTAACTGTCAGAGCTATGTGATTTATTTTTATTCTTGCCATCAGTTTCTGCTAACAGAATGACCTATTCCAGAGCATGTTCCTTTGCTTGACTTTCTTTTCTTTCCCACCATAAGAAATAAATGCTTAAAAGAAAGTTTGGAGATTTAACATTAGAAGCAAGGAGAAAGTAGGGGATCCAAGAGTCCCCAGATCAGAAGAGGAGACACGTCCAAAAGAACTGAATTTCAGCTGCAGACTGATTTCTGAGGCTCCTATTTTGCAGCTAAAGAAACAAAAGAAAAGCTGGAGGTGGAGGGATGGAAAGGGGGTGGAGGGAAATGAGAGCAGTGTAGAGGGCAAGAAAAGTCTTTGTGTTTGGGTTAGAGTTTTGAGCTTAATTTAAATGGTAATCGGAAGCAGGATGCAATGGGGAAAAGCAGACAATGAGAATATAACAAAACAAAAGACTGACCAGGCGAAATGTGAAGAGACATGAGCAAGTTCTTTTAAAAATCTAAGTCAGACATGGTGTAAGTTTGGAAAAGCCCTTCCTCTGGCAATTCTGGTAGTTCAAAAGGTTTGTTCAAAATCAGAACAAAACCAATGAGCATAGGAGAATTCCAATCAGAGGAAAGTCCTAGAAAAATTAATTTGGATAAATCAAACTGTGTTAGCCTGATGATCCAGCATGACAGGGAGCAGCCAGCTGCCTGGCTGTAGGAAGCAATCTGGGCTGGCAGGGGAGGGATGGACCCCAAAGTATGACAACGCTGGACTGAGTCAAGGCACCCAGGATTTGGACGCTCGACATTTCATGCTCCTGCAGGACCAGTGTTACAGCTATCCTTCTGGAGACAAGGCCTCCAGGCTACCCGGTGAGCCAGGATGCCTGGACAGGACTTTCTGCAGATAGGGAGCTGCTCCCTCATTGCCAAACTGAGCACATCGACACCTCAGCAGTGAGCCAAAATCTGGCAGAAAGGAACAAAACCCCCATGCATTATATGAAACCTGGTTCATTTCAGCAAATGGACGTTTTCTGATAAAAAAAAAGAAAAGGTTTGATTAATTTCCAACCAAAATCTTCACTTGTTCTATTTTATTTTTTTCTGACCAGTGCAGCAGAAAACAGGAATGTGAGAAAGGGTGTGGTGATACGGGATGCTGCTCCTCACTGTCTCCAGACCACGACAATTATTGAACTGCATTTTCTTATGCCATGAAAAGATAATGAGCCAAATTTGATGAATTTTTGAGCTCAAAACATCAGGTAGTAGAGAATTAGTTTATTGCAAACTCAGGACTTAGACATCTCAGTCCTCCCTACCTAACTTTAGTAAGCTGTGTGCACCTCTGATCTGGAAGAATTTATACTAAAGGGGCAGTTGTCAAAGATGGGAGCTTAATTTGTCTCTCCATCTGCATGAGCAAATGTCTGTGCATGGTCTTTGATATCCATATGCAAGTAGTAACTAATCACATGCAAGAAATCTGAGTAAAATTCTCCAAAATACTAACAAATTACAGCTGTAATTCAGTTTATCATGTCCATGCTATGGGCAGCTTTGATGATTTCTCTATTGATACCGGCGGAAGTACTTACTGGCTGAGTACTCACCAATGTGAGTTGAGGTTATGCACTCAGCCTCATAGAAAGCAAACATATCAAAAAGCTGTTTTGCTTCCCTAGGGTTTAATTTTGATGTCCTGGTTGTCCTGCCTTCTGAAGCACATCACAGCATGTCAAGAAAGAGCAAAGGGAGAAGTACAGAATCCAGGTAGACAGCAATACGCTGGACTGCTGTTTTCATATGCAATTCCTGAGCCAAATCTGGCCACCTGCATTTTGCTCAGCATTTTGGTTTGTGAATAGAGAATATTTGCAGCTGGGTAATTAAATCTGTTTGTACTTATCTGCATATGCATATTTTTCAGGTAGAAGTTAAGCATCCATCTTGCAAAATGTAACCTTCTATGTACAGAGGAGATAGCAGTAGTTATTAAAGTAAAAATTATTTCCATATCAAAATGCATTTTTCCTCCAAGTTTTCACTTGGATTTTTGAAATTTTTTAATGGAAATTTGGCCCCAGATATTTTCAGCAAAAGTATAAGCAACCAGTGGCTAGTAGCAAACACATCTCTTAAATGTGTACATGCAGACCCATGGCAACTTATCACACTTCTAGTGTTCCCACAGTACTAGGGATTTAACACTTGGCAACAGAAAAACTGTGATGTCCCACTGACATTTTCTTTTGAACCCCTAGACAATTATATTTTTTATTTCTTTTTTTTTAATAAATGTAATAGACATAAAATTTAGAGAGCATTCATAACAGCACAACTACAAAGCAGCTATTCTGTAAAGTGACTCTAAGATGTGTAGTACAGAGGAAATCAGCTATGATGATCTAATGAACCTAAAATCTGTAAATCTATTAAACTGCAAACAACAGAAAACTCAGCACTGGGCAGCTGTTTGTGTGAGCTGTTATATAAAAGTATCTCTGTTAATGGGCATCATTCTCAAATGGGAAACACACTTGTTAGCAATGCAGGAAATCCAATTCTGAAACCAGTCACAGTATATTATACAGTCTATAACAACAGCAGCAACCAGAAGAGCCATTTTATCCTATGTTTTGACACAGTTTTAATTCACAGTTGATTTATAACATGATCATGAAGACCTGAAAGTCCATGTACCGGATTTCAGCCTGGGGAGACCTTTACTTTTAATACTTTACATTCAATATAGTTTATTGTTGGCCCTTTCTAAAGGTATAGAGCAGCAAGGAAAAAATAAAACAAAAGTTGGTGTGTTTTGGCAGTTTTGTGGCAGTTCTGAGCATCTTCTGAGCAGGGATAACAAATTACATCCTACTGACAAGCTGAACTATTGTAAAATATAAATGAAGTGAGGGAAGTTTTGGTTTTGGCATTGTCTTTGTTTTTCAAGGTGTTTTTTTTAAGGATTTACAGTTTAAACCCATGAGTAGTGCTTATGCCTCTTTTGAAGCTTGAAATGTGTCAGCTGAACACGTGCAATAATTTATAAAGCAATCTCACTACTTCTGTGCCTCTCCACCCCTTTCTCCCCAAGAGCCCAGATGTCGGCATCACAGTGAGCAGCACCTTGGTGCAGTCCTCAGTGCCTCTCAGGCCGTCCTGTGCCTGCTCGGAGCACCATGTGGATGATTAGAAATACTGTGAGGGCAACATGTAAGCACATATAGCATCCAGGAAGCTGCCAGAAATTTAGACTCTACTGAGTGGGTCCTCCGCGCAACCCACTAACATCTCTCCTTTCTTTATCCCACCAGCCCTGTAGCAGCATGCTGGCCATGGGCTCCCTTACCACTACCCTTCATCTCTCAACAGTCACCTCCCATCACAGCCCTTTGCTCAGGAGCTGGAATTGCAAAAAAACCTTTTCACAGATGCTTCTCCTGATGTCTGGGAGGCGCTTGACATCAGGTCCATGGAGCACATGGATTAACCCCTGTATCTGCCAGAAGGGCATCAGGTGCTGCCTGAGATGTGCAACTTCCAGCTGGTAACAGGCTGGTAACAGGGAGGGCAAGAAAACTGATGACTGTTTTCATTCAGGTGATCTGGAAAGTGTGAGTGAAGCAGTATTGTCCATCATTACCCCTGCTGTACTACACTCCCTTTAACCTCTTATTAGAAGCAAAAACTTCTAGGAGTTAAAACCCTCCAGTACACCAACTCCGTTTACATCCCTGGTGATCCATGGGGCTCTGAATTTTCTATTTATGATCAACTGTTTAAAGTCCATTGCTATTTTGTTTTCAGTGCCTGACCATGGCTTGATTGTCCATTACTGAGGCAATCACTTAGTTCTTTGTATTCAGTGAGCAACACAGGTTAGAGGATGAAGAGATTCCTTTTGACATTTACCAGTTGTGAAGTTTCTCCATGTTAAATACTTGATTCTAAAGTAAATTTATAATCTTCATTCTTTTGCCATTGCAAATAAGAGTTCTACTGGTTTTTTCCATTAATTACTATTTTTCATTTTTAGATGTGGATCTAAACATTTAGGATATAACTTATGAAAGCCCAAGGAATGAATATGAATGGATGACTAATCCTAGTAAACATGCAATTCGCAGCATAGGTGTTGTATCAGCAAATGCAAGTTAGGCAGCCTCTTAGTACCTGTGCCGGAAAAATACTGCCATTGTACCCTCCAGGCATGGTGGTGAGCAAATTATAGAGTCACAGATCCAAATAGCTGACACAGAGGCTTCAGCAGTATGGAAAGGCTCAGGATTTGAAAGGTTTGCCAATGGCCTGTGAAAAGGGTGAGCTCACAGCACAGACCATACCCTTCATGTAAGGTGTAATGGCAGCTGCAGGGAAGAACCCAAGCACTGAATTTTGGCTGTTTGCCTCTTGCTATGCCCACATTTTTTTCTAGCCTTTCACCACTGATGTAGAGGTGCATCCATTTATCACCTGTGGGAGAGGATTTGGTTTTAAATCGCAACATAGCAGTCACAAGAGCATAGCTGGTAGGGAAGGGAAAGCCACAGTTACTTCTGGAGCCCCGACTCCAAGCTGCAGCTCTGCCTTGGTCTGCTCCAGGATTGCCAGAGCTACCCACAGCCAAATGGTAAAAAAAGGGACCCCTGCTGACCCCAGAAAAGTAACCAGGGGATGAAAGGCAGCATCACCCCTTTCTGTGCAATAGCCTCAAGCTAGAGCACCCTGCTAGAAAACAGGGATCTGTCTTCCTCCCCCACCAGCATTCAGGATTTAAGGTAGGTAAGAGGGTAAGATGTCCCAATCTGAGAATATTTCTACATTTCATGTGGAATCATCTGAAATAAGGAGCTACCTCTGAGAGAGGAACAGGAGTCTGGCAGCCTGGAGGAGGAGAGCATCGTAGGTTTGGTCCTTAGCTGCGTGACCAAAAAGTGGCTTCTCACTTTTGCTTATGCTTCACTCTCTGACAGCTGTGTAGAAGGATTTACGGCTGCCTGAGTAGCCTGTGATATTCTCACTGTAGCTTGAAATTCATCTAAATATTGACTCTTTCAGAGGAGGTTTGATGGACAAAGGTAGTATCTTGGACCAGAGTATTTGCACTAAAACCCCTGAAGGTCAGTGAGCCAGAGTGATCAGACAATTCCAGATGGTTTTGGGAACTGCATTTATCTTACCAGACAGCCTTAAAATCTGGATTTCATGTATTATTCGAAGTCCAGATGCACCCAGTGTTTATGTATTTCTTCTTGCTTGTAAAGTCTCTTCATCGCTTTTATTGCCCCTGTAATAATAAAGCCAGCTTTTTAATATGCACAATAGGACCTTCAAAGCTGTACATATTAAGCAAACATTTTGGATCAAGTCAGTTTGGCATAAAACAGACACTGGCAATTTCAAATGGAAACCTGTCTCCTGCAGGAGCTCCCAGGTGTTAGGAAATTAGACATAAATGCTGCCATATTGTATAACAGAGGAACCCTGTAGCCCTGGGAAAACACTTCTGGGGTGTTGTTCCTATCCATGTTGCAACAAGTATTTTTCTCTAACTTCAAATGGTGGTTTGCAAACTGCCAGGATGTGTATATACACAGCACAGAACTATGTGATTTTTTTCCCTCTGATTGGCTGCTCTCTTGGATTAAGGCTTTAGGGCAAATATAAGAAATTATTAGCCTATAAAGGCATATGATGCAAGTGTGTGTATGTTCACATATAGAAATACACATATATACACACATATATAGTGTATTTCGGTTAGCATTCAATGCCAAGTATTCACATTTATAAGCTGTGAGGGGCCCCCTAAGCTGATCATAAGTTTGAGGGTATGTGCCTGCTCATGAGCATGCTGCAGACACCAAAAGATCCTCAACTGTTGGAGCAAAAATTTCAGAAGGATCCAGCATGGAAATGAGGGAGGTTTGTAAACCCATCTCCTCTCTGCCCACTGCATCTTCCAAAACTGGGACCTATCCTCCAGGTTTCTCTCACTGCAGCCAGTTTTGGTGCCATTGGGGCTGAATCAGATCTTACACTTAGGAAAAGGCTCTGCAGGCATGTGATTGCCGCAGCCTGTACAGCTGTTCTCAGTGGTGTCCCCAGCTTTGTCCCCAGCTGTGCCTCAGCCCCTCATTTACTCTGACCATGTCCCATACCCACAGCTTCCCCTGCCCCAGCACAGATTGCTGCTCTCACAAGAAGGTGCTTTTCCTTCCTCTGCCTGAGGCAGGACACATAACCTTCATCTTTCTGAATAGTTGTATCTTTATATTGGAACAAAATCTGCAATGCCTAGTCTGATATTGATGAAGCAGTACAGAGGTAATGATGGCTATGCAGGGGAGCTGGGATGGCGGGTGGCACAAGGGTCTGGCTTTTCTCTTTTCTTGGTGGTGGTGACCTTTTTCTGCAATGGTCGCCCTAGCCCTTGCATTCATCATGCTGCTGTTTCAATTTTGGATCCCTTCTGGAGTAATGCTGTCCCAAAGGTTTTGAAAGCTTGAGCCTGAACTACCAATATTCATGCTATATGTAACCAGAAAAAGGAGGAGATAGATGGGAAGAGCAATTATGCCAGTTCTCAGATCTGGTTTTGTGAGCTCAGGCTTTTGATTGAGTTTCTCTGGATTGATACTGGTATAATTAAGAATGGTATGTGGTCCACTGTGGTAAGCAGTCTTGGAAGACATGACCCATTAAAAGAGGCCCCTGAGTTTCTACTGTGCAATTTCAGCTGTGTATTACTCATTTGCTGTTATCGTGCAATGATTCTTTTTTGTGTTTTCTTTGTTTTCTCCCTGTAACTTGTTTATTTGCCAACACTTGGGAATTTTGCTTTTACAAGGTGTTTACAGTGTTTGCTTTAAGGCACATGTTCAAGTATCTGAAACATTTTGGGTTTCTGATGTTTGAGGTAAATATAGTATTACTCTGCCATGTACAACATGTAATTATCTACAGTATAAGTGTTTTCAAGTACTTAGAGCTGAAGTCCCATTCCCCCAAATATGCTGCTTTCAAAATAGGTAGATTAGGATTAAATATAAAATGGCTGTGTAAATGAGCATGGGGAAATAAAAATTCCCTTCTCCCAAGGCAGCAACTTAAGTCTGTCCAGATTGCATTAATGCCCAGGTGGGTTGTGTTCAGGTGTTGTGCTGCTCAGCTGCAGTGAGTATTTGCTGGGTATGGTGTGAGCGAGAGTCTCGGGAGACTTGGATTGAATTCTTTGCTCTGCTACAAACTGCTTTAATCCTCTGTGTGCCTCCGTTCACCTGAAAGGACTTCACCATTCCTGATGAAATTTGAGATAAATGCACTGAAAACTGAAAGTCTGAAATAGGAGGCAGCAGGGCTGTGTCGGCATAGGTGTATTCTGTTCTGCTAATCGTTTGCTGCTGAATTCTGCAGAGAGGAGGGAGGCTTTATGCTGAACAAGAGTGATAGGGTCATGTAGGACTTCATGCACCTCAGGGACAAAGTTTCAGAAAAGAGTTTCAGTTTTCTATCAACCGTCTCTGCAGCTGAAATTCAAACAAAATTGTTTAAAGAGCTCCAACAGTGCCATACAGATGACTGTCTTGGGGGAGTAGGATGGTTGTTAGACCATCACCAGTGTAAGCTTATTGACCAGAAAGTTGTGTAGACAATAAGCACAGAAAATGTAAGTGTGAAACTGAAAAACCTTTGGAAAGCATCTTTGTGAACACATAGGTTCTCGGAGGATGTTTCCCACCTCTCTATCGATCTGTTGATGTAAGTCACAATGACCGTCCTGCTTAGAAGAAAAGGATTGCTTCCCTCAGAACATGTATTTGATAAAGATTGTAATCCTTACTCCCTAACACCAGCAAAATCCAACCTTAACTTCGCCGCATGCAGCACATCTGAAAGTCTTGTAGAGGAGGGGTGCGTGCTTATTTAATTGTTGCTGTCTGGATTATTAAGGTATTATCTATACGTCAAGCTTCATTTCACTTAAGGGCCCCAGCTTGCCTTTTAGGCAGAGTTTGACGTAGGCAGGAACAGAGGGTGCTCGACGGCAGCCTCCAAAGAGGCACTCAGTATGGTGGGAGATGCTGAAACACAGCCAGCATTTCCCATACCGCTCCTTACCAGGCTGCCACTGTATTTATAGCAGCCGTCTGTATTATGTGGTTGTTGCATTCTGCTGAGAATTACTTTGGCGGAGGAATGAGCTTCTGCCTCCGACTGGCATCAGTGCTCTGTTCCGGCTCACATCACGGCTCCAGGAGGGCGAGAACCCAATTGCAAAACCATCCGGGCTTCATTATTTATTAAAGCTGGGAAAAACAAGTTACCCAACTCATAAATACATGGGTAACATCGGTTAATCCTGCAAAGGCAGTGCTCTTATCACAAAAAGTTCAAGCACAAATAAATTGTTTCTGGGACCAAGAACACATTTACAAACGTGACTGAAGCTACTGGCAGTAGTAAGATGAAGATGCAGTGGGGTTTAGATCATTAAATGAGTGATACTGAGGATAGTCCTGAAATAGGCACTATTATTATTAGTGCTAAGCATGCTTAACAGAAGTAGTGTGGCACAGATATAATACAGTGGCACAAATAAAAACCAGAATGAAGTGTATGTTACTTAGTAGTGACATATTACATGTAATGAGTTGAACAGATCTTTTGCACTGCAGTTGTGTAACCATTTGCCTGCTTTGGGTGATTGTTTTCCCAGCTCCTGTTTGGAAATGACTCACCATCTTGAAATTGGGAGTTTGTATTCCCTTCTGTAGATAGTTGCACTGAACTAAGTCTGTTTTGCTTCTGTGCAGGCATATCATTAAGATCATTGGTATAAGAGCAGATATTAAGATTACTCAAAACCCGGATTATGTTTTTCTAAAATTAATATACTGCCCTTCTAATGACTGTATGTAGTGGGCATACGTTAGTACATCACCTTCCTCTTACATGCACTGTAATCGTTGTTTGATGGATTATTACCTGTCTACTATATGCTGCAAAACAGCGAGAAACACAGGTTTGTATAAATTTGGGTTTAATTGCTTCTTATGCTGGTGTGCTTATTTTATTTTATTTCTAAGGGATGAGTGACTGGAAAGGGTCTGGTAGGCAGGTTTCAGACCCTTTTGAAGAAAAAAACTAATCTGCATCTCTTCTTTTAGATCACACTCTAAACCCTTTGACTGTTATGATTACAGCAGACTTTAGAAGGTTTTCCACCAATTATAGTCTTATTTCTGGATGTCATCGGTAGAGCTTAGAAGGGTGCTTTTTTGTCTTCCTCTCTCCCCACAATAAAGCAGCTGCACAGAAAACAGATGGTGCAGAGTCAATCCAGTTGAAATTAATGGAGTCAGGCTATCCACACGAATCTTTGCAATGAAAAAGGAGAGATTCTTTTTTTCAGTGAGTTGCGTACAAGATGTATGTTGTTTGTAAAGGAATTTAGTTCACGTAAGGGATAAAAAGCTGCAACCAGTGAAGAGGAAAGCCTGTTTTTTAAATCAAAACTCAAATATAAGCACACAGGGAACAGTCACACTGTCTTAGTGAAAGCCTCAGTGTTTGTAGTTGAAAGATGGAGTAATATTTCTATCCTGGCAAAGTCTTGTTTAAACCATAACTGTGCATGCAATGACACAACGCACAGCCAAGTTTTACATTTAGATTAGTAATGAACTTGTAATTGGACTGGACTCATTTGAACCCACATGTGGCAAGGACCACATAAACGTCTAACAATGCAAATACTCCTTAAATTGTATGACTGCATGAATAGGCATTTGTACATTGGTGTTTATAGGATGTGTCTATAAAAATCTGGTTGCACAGGGGAACAGATTTACAAGGTCTTTTGATGTCTACCAGGAGTTTCAAAAACACTTAAACAATTAGGTCCTGAATACCTTTACGACTGGTACAAATTAGGTGACTAACTTAGGCAGGTGCTTTTGTGAATCCCACTAGGCTCGTATATGCATAAATAGGTGCCTAAACAACGTTTATATGTTTGCTTCATGGTCCTTAAACCTTTCGGTGACATATTTTGTTCCCTCCTCTGAGTAATAGAATTGTCTTCTTGCTGTGAGTAATCCACTTGTCAGGAGCTAATGCCACGTCTTGCAGCTGCTCCGTGCAGGTGGGGTCATGGCTGGCATTGAGACAAGTGAGCTAGTTCTCCTTCTTCTGTTGCTGCTGCCTGGAAAAAGTCCAAAAGTGCGTTGCACGTACAGAGGGAACAAGCACGTTTGCTGGAGCACACCTGCATTTGGCACCAGGGAATAGTAGCCTGGGTTTCTAAGAATGGTTCATTAAATACACGCTTGTAGAGCATGGTAGATGTGTACTAGCCAGCTTGGTTAATGCGGGGCTGTGTCAGGAAAAGCGCTGGGTGGATGTGTTAGAGACTTCTTACTGAAAGAATGTGTCACGGTCTGGATGTACTATATATATATCTTTGTTGAGGCTGGAGTCTTATACTGTTGTGATAAGACAAAATGACAAGTGTACTCTAAGCAACAATCTTACATATTTTCAACAAAAATGTAAAAGCTTTTTTTTTATTCACGATAATCAGGGAGTTAGAAGAGGAAATGGCAGATACAGTATAATGAGGGTGAAAAAGCATTTCAAGAGGAATATCAGAAGATACTGTTTAGCAATGAAATGTGGCAGGTTATGCACAAACAGAAAAAGCTGCCTCAGGATTGCAGCAGAATCGCATTGCCAAAGGTGTAAGCTCTTTATAAACAAACCATCAGGAAACCTAATGCAGCCCTCGTTCCTGGAGTGACAGAAAGAAGCAATGGAGGCCACCGGGCAGCAACTAGGAAATCATATTTTCTGCCTCTTTGACACGAGTGGCATTACATGGTGCGTGGCCTTTATTTGCATTACATTTGGGCTTATGCACTGACGTTTTTGTTCTGCGAAAGGCACATCTAGTTAAGTATTGCCATTTCACATATGAGTGTTGGCTGGAGAGGAGGGAGAAAAGGAAAACTTTCTAAAAAGTGAGCCCGTTAGCAGAAAAGGGAAAACTACTACCAGCTGATTTTTAGGGTGAAGTTTTACGATTGTCAGCCAAACCATCAGGCATTTTACCCATGTGCTTTCCTGTTTGAAACATTTTATTCTCTTCTACTTCAAGACTCAAACAGCCTTCAGGGATTTATAGCATTTGCTTAAAAACAGCAAACATTTTCAATTATTTCCACACTGTTCAGGGACCATAATTTACTTAATGCTATGAACAATCGCATTTCTCGGGGACTACTGTGAAATGTCACCTCTAAAGGATGGCTCCCTTGTTGGTAGCAGTGAAAGCCCTGTTTGTAGTTTTCGGTTTTTATTTTGATGTAATTTTCAGACAATTCAACTTTCACACCATGCATGAGTGACTAAATTCATTTCACTTCTCAGAAAAAATTTTGTAATTAAAATCTAAAACGAGGGTGGCCTTTTTGCTTGCCAACCACATATTTCACATCTACTTTATTTTCTTCTCTTGTGGTTGGCTTTTGTTCTGAACACAGTCTGGGGTTGGGTTTTGGAGGGGCTTCCTCTCCAAGCTATTATCAATGGATAATCTTCAATAATTTGTCTGAACTTTGGAAAAACTTCAATGAAAGGGCCAGATGAACTGTGGATGAAAATCCTTTCTGTCTACGTGAAGACAATCCATTCTTGTTTTTAAGGCCACTACAATACAAGTTGATATCATGTGTAATTGAGCTTTTTATATGCAGGAATTCCACCCAGGAGTATGCTGGTGTGAAATGCTGTGTGAACTTTCTTGTAGCTCGATCTAAAACCACCCATGTTCCAGCAAGGCGATCCCAACACATTTATCTCATTGCTCTTTGGTTGATCTCCTGTGACTATGAGTGACCATCAGTCATGCAGGAGGTCTCCATGTGTTGTACACGCCTGTCCCTTAACTGAGCTGTTGAGTAGTTTTGCACAAGCTGGGAGCCAGCTATCACATGGGAATAACCTGAATTTCTTTCCTGTAATGTGGACAGTCACTGGGCAGAGAAGCTGAAGGTGACGAATCCCATTCCCACTAACCAGCTAGTGAGTAAAGGCTAATTTAGTTACAATTTGAACTGACCTTAGATCCAAGGCCAGTGCAAGGCAGTAGGCAATGTTGATAGTAAAATGGTTGTGGGTCTGCTACCTGCTTTGCCATGGAAAGCTGGGTTGTTTGGCTGCCTGCCTGCTCGGTCCAGGCATGCAGGCAAACTTCTGGTTGTTGGGGAGGGTCTGTCATCTCAAAACACACCTGGAAAAAGTGCACTGAGTTCTCCCAAAAGTTGGGGTCGTTTTCATTAAGAATCCAGGCACTATTCTCTAAATGTACTTGCCACTAAAACCTTATGCAAATAATTATTACAGCTAAGCCATGGTCATAATTTCCATTTCACTGAGGTCAGTTGCGTTACATTTTTAGGATTAGTTGCTGGTGGTATAAATGGCTTATTTGCCTCTTTGAGGGTGCTGATTTTAAATTAAATATAGAGCTGGGATATGTGCATCTGCTTTAGGCTTGAAAGTCGCTAATATGCTCTCTTTAATCAAAATCCATTACCTTTCATGAGATGCAAAGGATTAACCCTTAAGTGACTCTAGGGACACTGTTCAGTTAAAGTTGCACTGATAAAGTCAGTGCTACACACTATTTATGCTCTCCTGTTGAGATAAATAGTCCCAGGGAAGTGCTGAACTAGGCAAGCCAACAAGCATAGAATTTCAGAGGTTAATTCTATTCAGTCTTTTCCAAACATGGCTTTAAAAGGATTATTTCTCCATTCTTTCTGGTTTTTTTTTAAGCTGGTTAAAACTTTTCTAAATGCTATATACATCCTTCATACAACCTGGTAATGTTTTCCCTGCTGCCAGTAACATGCCTTTTAAAGATATGGAAACACAGATACACATGCACTTATGTTAACAAAAGTTTATCTTGTAGTTAGCCAAGGTAGAAAAAAAGTGAGAAAATCGGAGGTTTCAGTTGCTACAAAAAGTGAAGGAGAAACAAGATTTAATATTAAGCTTTGTAGAGTGCATACTAGAAATTAATTGTACTTTTAATTAAGTTTGTCAGCATGTTATGCATGGCTGAAGCTTAAGGAAATATTATGGAAGTGTGGAAATGTAGGGCTAGAGAAGGTAATATTTTATCTGGGATGTTCTTGAGGGGAAACATGGTACCTGTGAAAGATCAACCACTCTGCAGCGAATCCAAGTGATCAAAATAATGGTCTAACTAAGAGAGATCTCCCCATCAACCTTTCCTCGCTAATATTCATTGGCATCTGAACTAGGGGGGCAGGGAGCAGCTGTAGTAAAACAAAAGCTTTCTCAATGCAGAAAATGTATTATTTACAGCATTACAAGCATAGTTGCACATTTACTAACAAACTTAGAAATTTAACCAACATAATGGATTTACCCCAGCTAGTAGTAATCTAAATATTTGAGTACTAGGAAGGAAATGAAAAACCCACTTTTGTACCTTCCTCAGCCTTGCAAAAGTTCCAGTCCACATCTCTAAAGTACAGCAGGCTGTGAGCTCACCTGGGCAAAGGGCAGCTGCTACCCTGCTTTCAGCAGCTGAGTGGCTGCTTATCCCTCCTGACACAAAAAAAAGTCACATTTTTACCAAGTTCTAATTTAAGGATGTTTATTTACATGTTCTAAACTTGACCATGCTATTTCACCTTTGTGCATGAACAAATGGAAATGTCTGTGTTGATCCTGGTAAATCTACTTAAGCATTGATTCTTCTCCATCAAAGGGAATTGAAGCAATTAATTGTTCTTACAAGTATCTTTTTACCCCGTTTTCAAGGAGTTTCCAACTTGTTCTTAACCTTTGGGGAGGAAGGTGATATCTTTCTTTAATCATGATTTGTTTTTTCCCCTCCTCCACAGAAATTAGCAAATAGGGTCCTGTGCATCTTCCCTCTTCATATAATCTCATTCAAAAAATCCTCTGAGGTTTGGGTGGGTGGAAGTGTTTTCTGGACTGTCTTTGGGATATGAATATCAGGTGCTATTAATCCTGTTGGAGTGGGACAGGAGATGTGGAGGTCAGGAGGTCTCATTGCTCCCCCTTGCTGGGAGATGGCTTCCATGTTGGAGACCTTTGCTTTGGCAATGCTAGTTCCTTTGAGAAATGCACAGAAGTCCAACCTGAACATTGGACATTCTGGTGCTCGTGCAACCGAGGGAGTCTTGCTGTAATTTCTCCTGAGGAGTGGAATTTCATCTGAGATTTTTACTCACTGAAAATTGACAGAATCCTGAAGTGTCAATTTACTTGATGTGAGTCAGCTTGCAAACTCTTATTTATTCACCGTGCAGCATCCTCAATATGCCACAGGAATCATTAACCTACGTAAATTAACTGCATCCTCAAAATGTATAAACAAGCTAATTTTAAGCATCCTCTAGATCTGAGCGAAACACATTTTGTGTGCTAAAACATTGAAAATCAAAATGCATGGTGGTGAGAAGAATAATGTTTAACGCTCTGAGTGCTTTTAACTTTCAAAGAGCTTAACAAACATTAGTTGATTAATAATTTAATAAGTGATGTATATTAAGGTGTAAATACTATAAATACAAGCCTCACTTTATATTTTGAGTTGACTTCCATGACTAAGGATTTTTTTTCCAAATAATGATGGTGTAAAATTAATTGAGCAGCTAAAAGGCTTGTGCATTCACTTATCTTTTAAACTTGGAGTTTCAAAAGTTATTGCAGTAATATGAAACCTTAAAGTATTTAAAAATAAAGAACTTCTTTTATTTTCTTTTTAATTTCTGGATTGGATGGTCAATGAATAAGATGGCTGATAAGCAAACAATCGTTAGGAAAGTCCTGTGCTGGACTGTCACACTAGCTGTCATGCTAAATTGCATTTCCAAATGACACATCTTCCATTTGATACTTACAGAACAAATTAGGCAGAAAAGCACCTCATATTCCTAAATACTTTTAGCCAGTGTGCTTTTCAAGGTTAAATAGACAACATACATGATCTTTGAAGTAGCAAAGTTGCTACTAAAAATCTATTAATATGCACATTAGCAAAAATTTGTCAGGCCTTTGTGGCAGTTGTTGGAGACAACTAACAAGGGATGTTTCACAGGACCAGCCAGACTTCCATGATGTACACTTTGTTAATTATTTGTTACTCTGAGTGCAGCAATAAAAGCATGCTAATATACCATAGAAGCCTTTTCTTTCCCCTGGCCTAATTAAGGACAAACTCATCTTTTGGGCAAGACAGTACAGTGGCATGTCTTCAAAAAGGTTCTTTTAACTTCCTTTTCTTTTCACTGTGTTTCTAATTCTCCTATAATTATTATCAGTGAAGGAGCAATCCACTGACTGCAGCTAGGTGAACAGCATTAGCTGTCAAATTACTAAATATTATCTGTATTTGCAACAGCCATCAAAAATACAACAGTATGGTGAGAATCCTAAGTGAATGACTAGGAAATAGATCTTCATCTGCTACAAGCTGTGATAGGACCACTGACTTCCTTGGCCTATGGGAACTTATACCAGCAATGGATTTGCCCGCTGATTAAGTGGACCAAGTGTGCAGTGAGTGCTCCTGCATCATCCTTTCCTAAAATCTAGCTATTTATATAGAGCTCTTATGATTGACTGTTTTAGTTTAAGGAAACATCTGGGCTGATATCTTGTGGCTCCTGTGTAAGTAGACTGGATGTTTGCTACAGTTGAAGTTTTCTGTAAGCCCTGCTTTTGTTCAGCAAAAGCACTTCAACATATGCTCAGCTCTAAGCGTGAGTATAATGACATTTCTGTCCAGCAAAGCACTTAAGCAAATGCTTAAATTTCAGGGTAACAGCAGCCTTGCATTAAGTAGATGCTTGCCTTTAAAGAAACAAGCCAATATTCTGCTTTGTCAGTATTTCCTTAACTACTAGTTGTAGATCACCCAATTCCTCCTGCACTTCCCTTGCAAGCAGGATCAGTATTGTTTCAACCTTTTGCAGGATCCTTGAAGATTTATACCACTCTTGTCCTTCCCATGAGATTTCCTTGAAAAAATAGTCAAGGTGAGTCTAGAGTTGAACATGAGGATTGTGCTTCCTGTTGCCAGTGCATGTTTAGGACTTGTAGTTTTACCAGTCCTGAAGCAGTACATAATGGTTCATGCTGGATTAGCGTAATCTACCTCTGAGCTGTTTCCTCCTTAATCAGGCTGATGCTCAGGACACTTAGGGGTATTTTTTCTTGTTTCTCCAGTTCTTTGTACACTTCCATCTACCCTCAAGCATTCCTAGATGAATATTTTTAGTATGCATATGAAAATTTCAATCACTGAAATCCTTGAGGCATTTTGAACGCTCTCAAAGTTAGTTTTCGCAGTGTCAGAAGTGTTTGCACTGCTCTTACCTTCATAAGCACTACGGCTGTTGAAAAGCACTGCTGCTGCCCACTTCTCAGAGGCATTCTCCCCCTTCACAGTCTTCCCAAGGAGGTGTCAAAAGTGCTTTGCTGCGTTTGCTCTGCGGCACTATCCCCTTAGAGATCTTGAATTGCGTGCTTGACCATCACATTGCTTGGGAAGGTGGGAACAGGCTTCTTATTCTGTGCATCTCTCAGGAGGTCTTCTGGGGCATCATGTTACCTCCCCCTTTTCATATCAGCTCAGCCTCCACTCTTCCCTCATTAAGCACTGCATCACCACATCTTCACTTAAGAACATGCTAGGTCTTTTAAGCTGTTCTGTTTCTCTGTCCTTCAGAATTACACAGTTAAATCCATTTGGATTCTTGTCAGTTTACTCTGCCTGAATATTGAATTTATTTTTTTTTCCTTTAGAAAGATAGTCACTATGGAGCATCATTAAGAATTTCAGCATTGCTTAAGCCTGAAAAATAAATAAAAATAAGAGTGAAGGGATTCATGATTGTGCCTGTGCACAGCAGGCTACAATGTTCTATGTAATCAGCCTATTTCAATATGTACAAAAAAATTAGTTTCCATTCTGTCATAAAAATAGCACCTTGTTGAGCCAGATTGAGACAGTGAAATTATTATAAATGGAAAGATGATATTAAATGTATGGAAACCACCTTCACAGGCTATTCAGGTACCAAGGAGAGAAAAATAAGAGGAACAATGGAGTATTGATGAGGAAATTATTACTAATGGCTTGAAAATTTAACAGTCCCCAGGTAGAGCTTAGCTTGAAATAGGCAAGTGTCGATACCTGGCTCAGATGTCATCTGAGTGTGGATCGACTGGGCACATGCAGTACTAGGAGTGCTGGGTTTGTGCCAACTTCTGCAACCCAGCTGCTGTCTGAGTTTAGCAGGCCCTTGCCTCATTTTTCCCTGGTGCAAGGACATGAGATGCAGAACCCTGGGTTCATTGGGATGATGCTCAATGAATTTAAGCTGGCATTTGCAAATTTGCAGCTTGGTTGCTTTACCATGGTGTGCACAAACCTCACAGTGTTAAGTGTGCTTTTCTTGAAATGAAGAGCTGTTTCCACCTGCCTTGTTGTGTTGGTGGACAGCTAAGGCATTTGAGGACTGTGGATCACCCAAAAAGTTTTTAGCAGAGCAAGGAACCAAACCTGCATCAAAACATGTCCCAGTGATATACCATCCTGCCTCCCATCATGTGTGCTGTTTTAGCAAGGGAAAAGGGTGTTGAAGAGGAGAGTCTGCATCTGCTGAGAATGGCAAGCTGGTGGTTTGAGCCATTCCTTGCCCCCACCCGCGTAATCAGAACTGGATTCCTTCTCTCTTTGAAGCTGTCTAATGTAGTTTATCATATAAAAACCATTTACTCAGGCTATATGCGGGAGGAAGAAGGGTGAACTTCCCCATAATGCGCATGAAACACTTTGATATCTTAGCCTGGAAGGCACCATAGAAGTGCAATGGATTATTATTAATGAATTAACTAAATGATTAATTTAGTTAAAAGCTAAATTATTTAATTATTCATTAAATTAGCCCCAAATGTGACAGCAGCAATGAGACAAGCACTCAGTCTGCAAAGCAGTAGCACAACTCGCATTAAAAGTTGTTTTCTCCATTACTTAATGAATTAAAGCTTTGGTTATAAACAAGTCATCCAACAGCCTTTTCAGTCATGGTACGACTGATGCCTCTCTGGTGCGTCGTTACAGATGATAGCAGTGTGAGATTGGAGACAAGATGAGGTCGTTCCTAATGAAGAAGAACTTAACCTTTTTGATAGTGGGATGTCTAAAACTAATTAATCCTATTCTTAGAAACTCTAACTGAGGTGAATAAAGATATGTCATTTAACAGAGACTTCCCTCAGGAGAACAATTAGGGGTGTGCCAAAACTGCAGAGGTTTTCCAGAACTTAAGCAAATTTTCTATGTAAGACCACATGTATGTGAGAGAGATGAAGCCAGATTCCTGATGTGTGGCTTCACTGAAATCAATTAAACACATAAAAATGAATTTTGACTTGCTTATTTTTCAGCTGCACAACTAGCCAGCCTTTTAGCATGTCCCTCTTCCTCCAGACAAAAGTATTTGAAAGCAAAAATGAGGATGGAATATTTTTTGCCATGTTCTGGTTTACCTTCTCTGCAATAAGAGAAGGTTTTGAAATAACTGCTTGCTAAAAAAATGGCTTGAGCACATGTGTAGATTGGACTGCACAGTAGATCCAGCAGTGACTGGTGAGGCTGTAGTGCATTCAGAGCCAGGTGATGCCCTGTACAGGCAGCACAGGCAGTAGAAGGAAACTTCTTTGACAAAATCATAACCTGAATACAGAGGGCAGACCTCTGCAGAGGAAAAATGGCCTCTGCAGGAGTTGTTGAACATAAGTTCAAGGGCAGGTGTTCAGGTAATAGCTGTATGTGCAGTGGGCATGGTGAGAAATAATTTCTCTGGTCCATCAAGGGTTTATGGATTAATTCATTAGTGGAACTACTGTACTATATTCCTGAGTTATTCCCCAAATTAAGACCTGAAAGAATGTGACTGTAGAAGGAGCATTTCTGTGATGGTAGGCATTGATCCAGGAGGTGGAATATCAGAGTTGAAGCTAGGCTTGGGCTGAGTTACCCTGTGGTCCTCCAGCTGCCTTTCCACATGGAGCAGTCCCAACAGAGAGCCTCGAGAAGCTCTGCTCCAGGGCAGTGGCAGGGAAATGCCTCTGGGATGTGGAAGAACAGCTTTCTGTTTCCAAGATCATAAGAGTGTGTATTTCCCGCTTCTCAGGTGAGTGGTCCAATTACTTGTTTAACTCTTTTTCTCGAGATCCTTTATCTTGGAGGTTAGAAACCTTCCCCAACAAATATTTTGATAAATTTGCTGTAAAATATGTTTTATTTTCTGGCATACTAATGTTTCTGAAGACAAAGATGCTCCATCAAAAATCCTCAGCCAACTTTAGTGAGCACTTAATGGAACTGGTCTACATCCTTAAACTTCCAGAGCACCTCTGGTCTGTCCTTGAGCACTGCCCTTTCTTCCTGGAAACTGCAAGGACTTGCCCAGGCAGACATCTCAGTTTGACCTGGGCAGTCAGAAATGTCCAGGTAGCCAGTCCTGGTAGGGAAATGTATCCTCAACCTCTTTGCAACACAGTGAGTTTTCTTTTCTGCTCAGCCCTGTATTCCTTTTCCTTTCCAATTCTCTTTTGCAGACACGTGAATGCTAACTGATACTGACATTATCATTTTACAAGGCAGAAGTCAGGCTGCATTTGGGAAGAGCTATTTAGCCAGTTCCATGAACTCTTGCAATTTAGATCATCTATCAACCACTGGAGTCTAGGCCTTGATTCTGCAACATCTCAGGCATACAATTAAATCTATCATCCTAACTTGTCCTATTGAAGTCTGCTGGCAGGCACAGGGCTTAAGTTATGCATGTCCTTGAAGGATTAGACACCCTATTCTTCTCTAGCACTTCAAATAGAATAGTTGGAAGCCAATTTCTTGTAAAGTTCACTGTACCTCCACCTGCAGAGCAGCTGTGGGCAAAGGGCCCTGTGTTTTATGACTACTAATAATTCTAGCCTGTGGTACAAAAATATATGAGAAACTTCAGCAATTTTTTCAGCTCAGTACTTAAATTCTAGAATTAGACTGTGAGACATCTTGTTTCACACATACTGCAGAGGCGGAGAATGGAGACAAGTTGTCATGCATGAATGAAGAAGCTGGGAATTGGATGAAGGAAATTTTCCCACCTCCTAATAAAAGCCAAAAGTGACTTCTCTGAAATGAAGGAGATTAACAGTAGCCAATAATTTGAGTACTGCTTTGCTAATGTTTAATGTTGGATATTCTTATGAAAAATATGACCCAAGAAAATCTGTGTGAAGCACCCAAGAGCCGGAGACTTGATGGTTTTACGTGAGAGCCATTTTTAGGCCAAAATTTTGAAATGGAAGTCTCTGCTCTTTTCTTCCTCAAATCCACAGTTGTTAAATCTGAAAAAGCTTTTAGAATGATTTTTTGGTCTGTTCCTAAAACAAGAGTTGACAGGTTTCAGAACACCTATTTTGTAAAATAAGAAAGAAAAATGGTCTCAGGTTAGTGGCCATTAACATGTCAGCTAGATAAATCAGACGTCTTCTACCCTGGATCTTAATAATAATAATAATAAAAAAACCTCCACTTGAAACAATGAAAAGTCGGAAAATAATCACTAGTAGACCTTTATTTCCCCCAGGTTCCAGGGGGGGAACTATGAAAATGTAATTCATAGAGACACTTACAAAGGCATCACTTAAATTTATCTATATCATGAATTCTGGCTGACAAAAAGTTACTTTAGACTAATTTATACTATCCATCATGAAGTATCTCTTCAAATGAAAAGATTTAGATTTTAATGTAGGATTTTAAACTACCAAGGACTTTTGGACTGTGAACAATGGGTTCAGCCATCCTCTTGAGCAACTGGCGTGATCTACAGCTTTTGGAGGCTCTGTATCTCACTACTTATCGCTGCAGGGAGATCTTCCAAGACCTGTGTGTTTGACAAGGTACAGATGTCAAGCACTGACTGGAGTTTGGCCTGGATTCTTACCACCTGTAATTTCTAGCTGTGCAACCTGGTGGGAGGGGATTTGCATCTAATGGAATCCTTGCAAACAGGAATTTGGCTTGGTAGTAACAGGAGTTGTCTTGGGACCAGCATACATAGATTCTGCAATGATTTTTAGTAGTGTGTTGTGGAAGAAAATGATCTGTTTCTTTTCCATTTTAAGAGGGAAGAGGCCATAAGTTTTGTGGTTCTGCAGCAGGGTAGGTTTCCAGGCTTATTCAGGTACAATTGTCAGTGAAGCTCTGGCGAAGGAAGCCATGACTTTAGAAACAAGTATTGCCTAAACCATTGTCTTTCTGTGGACCAAGAGGAAAGCACCAGCAGCAGTGGTGTCTCTTCCCTCCTTCTGTGTGAAGATAAATTATGTGCTGAAGAATTCCTGTTCTGAAGCCTTTTAAATAGGATTCCTGCAAAAGAGCTGCAGAACCTTTTCCCCATGAAGCTCCATTCAGCTCATCTTACAATTGAACTACTTCGCAAATGGGGAAAGAAATCCCCCAGCTTCATTTCAAGTTAGGAATTTTCAGACATGTAGGCTTCAGTCTCTTTAATAGGAGAGAGCTGAGGGATGACACAATCATATATTAACAACATAATAAGCTACTTACTATCCTCTCTGACACTGGAACTTGGCTCTGGGGAGGCAGTCCAAGTATTGCCTATTTGAAGAAGCAAAAGTGAGGCATCACACTGGTGTTTTTAGGAATATTTCATACCTTAGAGCAGTAACCTGTCTATTCCCCTTACAGATGCCTACTTATGCTTTAAACAAAATGTAGAGTGTAGCTATAAGCAGTGGTACATTTGTTTAAATTTTCCTTTGTGCATCAGTAAGCTGACTGAAATTGCATGGGCAGAGTGTGAAGACACTGTACGGTGTAGAGAAAGAAGGGAGGAAAAGAGACCTTGAGGGTTTAACAGCAATTTTCTCATACTCCTCTCAAAACAGAGAAAAGCATGTAATCAAAAAACTGATAACAAACCTCATCTGCTGCCTATGCCTCGCACCTGGGGCACGCTCACTGTGGCAGTGGGACTGGTCCTGCAACGTCCCACCGCAGGATGCACCGCTGCCGTTTCATGCTGGAGTAGGGGATCTGTCCTCATTGTGCTGTTCATAATGCACAAAGAAACAGCTCTGATTCCACCACATCAAAGGCAACAGTAACATGTATGTCTCTAACAGTGATTGCCCTTTCTGTGACTCTAGCTGTTTCATTTACTCAGCAGTTTCAACGCCAGGCTGTTTCTTTGGAAGATATTACTAGAATAAAAAAAAAAAAAAAAAATAATCCAAAGTCTTTCTCAGTAGCATTTTATGTCTTGTATACTGATGTTAACCTCTAGCAGAGTTCCCCAGAATTATCATTGGTGGTGGTCTATGGATCAACTTTAAATTTTGTTTCCTGGCATTTTCTGGACTTCTTCACACTATAAAGTACTGGTGGCTCTGCAGTAAAAATTGAAAATTGCATGTAGTTTTTTGGTATTAAGGTAATGACAACTTTCAGCAAATTTTTTATTTCATAAATTTTCACAGCTAACAACCTTCAAAAGTAACAATATCCCAGTGTATTTTTCTATGTGCTTGTACTGCAAGAGGAAAGTAGATAGCTCAGAGGACTACCATCTAAATGCCACATGTAGTAATTTGACACACAACTGCCATTAACAATAATGGAAATTGTATGTCTGATGATTCATCATGCCAAGCAAAGAAAATTCAACCTTGGGGGTTTGCTGTGCAGTGTTCAAAAGTGCTAGGCAAAATATGGAGACAAGTAAAGACTAAGAAGCTTGTTTCTCCTTTCATGCCCATAAAGAAATGTGAACAAGAGCATTTTTAAGTCTCATGATTAATCCACATCTCTTTTGTTGTTTGGGATTTTTTTTTTAATTGATACAGTAAAATAAAGAGCTTCTAAGCCTGACTCTTTAAGTTCAGACTTTGAACCCAGCTGCTTGTAACCAGGTGATTAAGAACCTAACTTGCTCTCAACCTCAGGGCTAGGTGCTTACAGGGTCAAGAGCTTTGCTTGCTGGCTTGCTTCCCTCTTGAAATAAGCAAGCTAAGTTGTGTCAATGGCATGAAGGCCCAGAAAAGCCCTGTCTGTGCTCCTCTCCCTGGTGTTATTTGAGTTTCTTCAGCACTGGAGCTGATTTAAAAAACAAAATAAAACCACAGTTTTCATCTGAGTTCTTTCAGTTACTTTTAATTATTCATTTCTTGAAATCACAAACATTAAAAATGTTCTGGGATAATTTAGATGTTTGTGTCGTCCTCCCCCCAAAAAAAACAAAAAACCAAAAACAAACCCAAACCTCAATTTCCTAACCAAATCTAGTTGGGATCCAACTTGCAAAATTGTCCCACACACATCTGAACAGGGAGGCAACAAGTTCCCCATGAGAGAGGACCTCACTGGGGAAACAAGACAGTGCCTTGAGCACAAGGACAAAATCTAGGCCGAAGCAATTCACTAGTTTTCTAAAACCAAATGGACCACTGGATCAACTTCTCTGACTTCCCATATGGCCCAGCATTTAGAAGTTCAGCCCATTCTTGTTTACTGACCCAAAAGGCCATTGCATGGTGAAAATTTTTTCTCATTGATATTCTTATTTAAGGCACAGTCTTCCTCTGAAAAGTCAAACTCTTCTTGGCAAAATTTCAACCTCTCTTTGCACTCTGGGCTCTGTCCATCCATGTCAGCAACAAAATATACTTTTTTTTCTTCTTATTGCTCAATCAGCGATGGAAACCAGGTATGACTACAGGGTAAGTCTTGGATCTTAGCTTTAGCATGCATGCACTCTCTCTCTTGTACACATGAGCTCAAATGACTTACATTTGTAGGAGTCCACTAAAAATGGTGAGTTGGTGATTTGGGAGCCCAATTTGACTTAAAATTACTTTACTATTTGTGAGTAAGTGTGAAAAGAGAACAAATGGGAGAAGAAAGCAATGTAAGCTTCAGATCCAAAGTGGAGTCTGCAGATCTGGCACACAAAGATGCTTTTGAGTTGGAAACAGGGCACATCAGATATCGAGGTTTGAGAGAATTAATACTGGTCTCCTGTGTGTCACTTCTACCTTCATGTTTTGTACTAAGTTGGAGTTCACCTTCCCTGAAGTTTTTTTCCCTTCAAGCTTTCATTTCTTGTCTTGCCACTACCTGGAAAAATAAGTTGCGTGGAAGATAAGCTGAAGGATTTTTCTTAGGTAAAAGTTTTTTTACAGTTTGTAGTTCCTCACCGTGCCCCTTTGAAGGCATCTCTGCAGTGTGACATTTCAAAAGGAATAGAAGAGCAGCCATGGGATGCTGGCAGGAGAAGACTTTTGGTTCATTTAAGTTCCTTCTGTAGGGAATTTACTTTTTTTTTTTTTTTCTCCCCCAGAGAGTAGAGTTGTCTCCCAAAGTGGGAAAAGCTCCATCACTTGGAACGTTTAAGAACAGTGAAGAAAGCATTAAAAATGAATGATCTGGCTCAGCACTAAGGGGTTTTGTTGGGTTAGAGGCAGAGTATGGACAAAGAGGCCTAATAGCTTTTTTTCAGCTGCAGCTTTCATGGTCCTAAAATACACTTCACTTAAATAATTCACTGCCCTGTGTTCCCAGTAAGCTCCCACCTATCCCTTTTACAGCACACACTTGTACTCTATTAATAAGTGATATTACATTTGTTAAGTCATTTTGCCAACAACTCTTTCTCTTTTTTATTTTTTTTATATTTTTTGTGACCTAAGAAGTCCTTTGGAAAAAATCTTGCTTAATATTTTAATCACACATGTCCCAGTGTTATAGCCACACCAAACAATGGAATGATGCATATTTTTTAGCAGTATAAATGCAGAATCATGCACTTGGTGATATACCTAATATGATCGTGGAACATTGGAGACTGCAAGCAAATGACATAATTACAGCTTATGCAATTAAGTAGTCATTTGTCCATACGAGCTCCTCACTTGCAAGCACAGTGGCACATGTGAGATATTATACACAGTTGTTCATGCTCTGGCTAGGACAAATAGAGTTTGGATGTTAATGTTAGAGATCTGCATTTATTTCTTTTACTTTTTTTTTATTGCCACTTTCTGATTGACAGCTATTGAGAAAAGTGTTTCTCTGGTCTATGTTTGTTTGTATTTTCTGGGATAAGTATGTACTGTATCTATTAAGACCTTGTGTTGCCTGTCACTTTCATTTTATTCAATCATGTACCTGTCGTTTTTGCTAAAACATGACTCCCATTTTTATGTGGGCTGTTCTTTCTCTTTCTTCCAACATCTCTTGAAAGTTAGCTTTGCTGAAATCATAGACTGCATCTTCAGAACCAGCCCTTAAATCTGCTCCAGCAATCAACTGCAGGTGCAATTTTGTGAGTACAACCAATTGCAGAAGGAAATTATAGAACTTAAAGATCAAGCATCTCCCTGATTTGTAAGCACAAATAGCAAGTATAAATGAAGTCGATGGGAACTGTAAGTGCTCGGAGCTTCTTGGTGTAAGGCTGTTGTTTGCACCCACAAATTAGATGATAAGAAATCAAATCATGCTATTTGTCATGTCAGTTGATTGCAGGATTGATGTGGGAGCCTGAGATGCAGTCCCTCTAAAAATGTGACCCTTGAAGCTTACTTGTGCTTTTCGAATAAACACGGGATTTGGCATGCACTGTTGGCTAATATATCTGATTTGGCATCTTCAGCAGTGGATGGTATCCCTTGCTTCATATTTTAAAAAATTACATTAAAAGTGGGGAAACAAAACTTAAGGCTGTGGGGATGCAGAGAAGTTGCTTGCAGGAAGCTAAGGGGTGATTTTGTAGCATTCAGCCCCATATACGCTGTTGCCCTCCAGTAAATATCTATTATGAGAGTTAGCTCACAGGGCCTGGGACAAGAACTGGGCAAGAAACTCAACCTGTCCCATTCCCCTTCCTTTCCTCAGCATGTTTGGGGGTCTGGAGTACGTGTTCCTCAGGCAAAGGCTGTATCCCATTAAATCTCTGTAGATTTGTGGTCCCCATCTCAGTGCAGCCAGGTGGCGACAGAAATTGTAGTGGATAAATTGCTACATAATCCCTGTGCCTTGTGTGTTTCTTAAAAACGAAGTGTAAAATGTTTTATGTAGTCCCACTGTTGGGTTATAGGTTAAACTCAAATCCAGCCATATTTTTTTGTATCATTTGAGCCTCTTACACTTTGGACTAAAAGGTAATCATTTACTACTGGCTATCCAGAATTTTATATCTATATCAGGCGGTTCCTAATATACACTTAGTAGTTTGAACTTGACCATAATTACACCCTTATTATCTTCATAAGCTTTACTTATCTCATTATTAACTCATTCCTATGTTGGAGGTCAGTAGTGTATCCCTTTTATTAGCCATTTAATCCTTTTACCCAGTAGCTCTATTCTCATTGATTCACTTACTGTATTTCTCTGCAGCTAATATTTCTGACATTTCAGACTAACCTCTCCCCTTGCCTTTTACTCCATCCAAAGTAATCTCTACCCCTATAGATTCTGAGTTCATTACCGCCTGTTTTAGGAGTACTGGAGGTCACCATTAAAAACTTTATGATTTTGCCTTTGGAGTCATGCACTGTCATGTCACTGCAGTTTGCTGGGACTGCCTGTCCTTAGCACAGGGTGTAACTGGGGGAGACACTCGTAATGTGTATTATTTGCAAAGAGATAGGTAAAGACTGCCATGGTGATGACAATGAGTAAAAGGAACCCGTTCCCATAACAGTAGCAAAACAATTTTGAAATTACCATTCTTGTAACACAGTGTTTTTGCTCATTTCTTTTATATCAGATATCTTTGCTGCTGGATACTATGGTTTTTAGAAACAGCATTTATTGATTTTACTCTCCCTTTAAGATATAATTAACATTTTGGAGGCTTTGTTTTCTTATTCCCTTTCCATCATGTTGTTGTTCACACATGATCCCTTTCAATGTGAATTGTTGTTTTTATTTCTGACCGGGGTTGTCTCTGCAGACAGGAACTTTGGGGAGGTGGGTGGGAGTGGTGGAAGAGTTTGGTTTTGAAAAAATTTTGTACTGCATTCCCAAAGAAATTATTTCCTGTACGCTAACTTGAAGTATCATTAAACTATGGGTTTTCTTAAATGACCCTCTTTTTTACTTTAGTAGGTTTTTTTTTTTTAAATAAGGTGCAGTTACTTAGGCTTTCTGAGTGTACTTCAGTTCTTGGCAGTCTTAAGCATACAGCTGAATGCATGCTAAGTCTAGCAAGGATAATTACACCAGCTGTGACCTTTTTGAACACGTATTTGGACCAAAGCAGTTTTCAGTCACTTCTGATTGACTTAGAGCTTACTTGAATTTGCTTTCTGTAAACTTCAAATATTACCTTCCTGTGCTGTGGCTAAACTTGGTAGTGTTTGGGTGTGTGCACGTCATGAGAGGTTTTATCATTTGGTATTTGTTCCTCTTTATGATGCCTGGTGGCTTTGGGGAAGTTTTATAGCAGATTGGACTGCCTGTTTATTTCTGCTTTGGGCTCAGGTGGCCGTAACAGTCTGTGAAAGGTGTCCCCAAAGGTGGGCACTGGGTTCCTATCCTTGGGCCAAAGAGGGATGGGGTCAACTCATGGTGCTTCAGCAGCTCAGCAATTCCTATTTTAATACCATGTGCCATATGACTTATCTCTTAGGAGAATAAAGGGAAGATGAAAATGAATAGAGATGACAAATTACTGGCTTGGTCATTGGAAAGTTCTCTCTCTTGTTTGTTTAAATCAGGACATTATTGGTGTTGCTGAGAGTTTCCTTGGATCCAGAGTGGAGTTTTGGATATACTTAATGGTTTTTACATCTGTAATGCTACATGTTTGGCTCTGGTTTATTATTAAAGGGCAGCTGCTTAATTAAGGTAGCTTTATTCAAGAACAAATGTCCTGCAATGTATTTAACAGAATTTTTGCTTCTGTTTTAGAGGTACACCCCTGAGTCTGCATGCTGGATAGTAGGATCGCTTAATATAGCATTCTTATTAATTAAATGTAATGAGTGAGAGAACAGTGCAGACTTATCAGAAAGTGCATGAGAACAATTTTTAGTTCTTTGAGTACTTCAATTTTATAATTATTATGCTCACAAGAGATATAGTTATGTTTTATTATTTTCACCTTTAGAGTTCCGTCCTTGCACTAGATAACCTTTTCTTTGGCTTCTGTGCTACAGGGCAGGTAGAGTTGGCAGCATTCACTTACTGGAGTTGGTTGCTTTCCACCAAACAATTCCACTGTTGACCCAACAATATGCTTGTTTATATCAGAACAGTCCTCTTACTGTGAAATCCAAGTAAATGTCATAGTGGAGACATATAACTTTAGGCTGCTGAACAGATCCTGGCCTTCAAAGGACTCTGTAGTCTTTCAGTAGCCCTTCTAGAAAGCTACAGTTGAGCCCACACCATGGTTTCCATCATTGTTGCTCTTGCATTGAATAGAGCTGGGTTTTCTGGGAATGTGTTTCTTCCAAAAGAAGGAAAGCAGAGGTAATCCTTTTGTTGGGTAAACTATACCTAAGAGCATTAAAGAGACACTTGTACCCTCTCTCTGATCATTCACCTCTGGTTAAGACTAGAGAGGGGGCTATATTACTCTGAATGTACCGGTTTTATGTCATGTCTGACTGGCACAGGACAAGTGAGCTGCTTCCCTTCAGAAGTCCATTTTGGGGACATTTGTGACTACCAGATGGACTCTTGTAACATCAGTATGGCTTGGTATGTAACATCAGTATGGAAACAGTGCAGCCCAAATAGAGCAGACTTAAAGCAGTTGCTGCTGAGGACCCACCATCCACACAGTACTAATTTCAAGGGATTTTGCTCCCGAATAGCTCTAATCTGGCCCTGTTGACTGCATGCCTATTAGTGCTGGGAGTACATTGCGTCCCTCTGGAGCACATCTTCCAGGGTCATTTCATCCTAACATTTATATCCTTAGGGACCACTCTGATGTGAACCAAATCAGTGGGTATGATCGAGAGGTGTAGTCCAACACTGCACTGCTGATCTGCAATAAAATACTAACACAGAGGCACCCTCCTATTTCGTATCAGGAACAAAGCTTAGAAAGTGCTTTTAAAAAAACCCACATTCTACACGCTCCTGTGTCACCTAAAACCTTCTTTCTGTCTCAGATAAGTCACTTGCATTCAGATCCAACTCATTTAATACCAGGGCTACTGGTCTCCTGTCAAGCCTTGCTGATATTTTTTTGTCTTTGAGTTCCCTGGCTGAGAGCTTGGCCAGAGCTAGTTCTGACACTCGGCAGGGGCTCAAGGTGGAGTCTGCGATCCAATTACCCAGGTCTTGTCTCTGAACAGCCCTTAAGTGGTTGCTGAAGGATGGTTCCTCTTAAATCATTCTTTCTGTCAGCTTTTTTGTTCTACACCAGACTCTTGTTTGTTTAAACCAATATAGTCACATATAAAATACTGACAGCACATGCTCAACATACTGGTAATAAAGAGGGCATCCTTTCAACAGCTTGTTCTCTTCAGCAATCCTTATTTTTGTGTATTGCTGTTTCCACTGAAATCTTGCAGGTAGGGATTTTGCTTGCAGGGAGACATTAGGCTGAACATTCCTGTAAATCCCACCCTAACTATACATTTGGCATAATCATGTTGTTTTAAAAGATGGTGAAAGCAAATAAATGGGATGTAATATCCCATTAGCTAATAATACATGCTCCACTGAGCTGGATTTGTTTTCCATGTAGGTTATATACAGTGCTATAGATATTGTGGCCAAATTTTTCCCTGGTCCTAGCATTTTAACACAGACATGGACTCTGCTGGATCCTGTATGTGGAAGCAGGACATGAAGACACGGCAATGCCCAGAGGACATGAACCCTGCAGCAGCCACCTTGCTGTAGGCAGTTCAACCCAGCAATGCCACACATAAAATAGTAGCATGGTAAAGGCTCCAGGCAAAACTGCTTTTCGCATTTGAGCAAAACAAATGCCCAGCATGAAGGAAATTACTTCAGGAACATGGATGCAGACAGGTTTGCACTCAAGAGGCTGCAGTACAAAGGCCAAATGCTGCATTGATTTACAGGACCTGGAAACAGAGGAGAGTGGGGTTTTTGGTTGGATTTGAGGTTTTTTTTCCCCTTTCAGGGGCATTTTAAGCATCCATACTGAGTAATGAATGTGACCCAATGTGTGGTGTGTTTCAGGGTCCCTATCTCCCACTGGGAAGATACAGAGAGGAAAGCCCGAAACCTTCAGCACTGGCTTCCACATACAACACCTTCTAACTTTCAACAGTGTTTTAAAGCAAGCTGTACATTTTCCCCCTACATGATCCCACCTGCACAGTCTCTGCTGCGGGGCTGTCGAAAGGTGAGCACCAGGAGCGGCATCGTCCTGCACCCAGACGATGTAGCAGGAGCTCAAGAGTTTCCTAGATGTTAGTGTTATGAGATGTAACATCTGAAAATCTTTCTTGCAAATATATCTTGGGATATATTCCCAAGAGGTTTTTTTTCCTTGGAGAGAATCCAGGGCTCATTCTTTTAGTCTATAAATACGTCAGTGCAAGGATTTTTGTTTTCTTTTATGTCTCAAATGCACCTCATGCCACTGTATGCTCAGTCCAAGCCAAGTAATGTATTACCATATGAAAACATCATTTACATTCAATCAAGGTTCTTCTTATTCTCTCTCAGAAAACTCAGACATCTGAAAACCAGATGGGGTAAGTCACACACCACTGACTATCTGAAGGCCACCAGCTATAGACTAGTTGAAACCCCACACTCTGCCTACCTAAAATTCATGATCCTTTAGTGGTACAAAGGTGCTACAGAGTTGGCCTGTATCAGAGTTAGAGTTTAGCTGGGGGATATGGCCCCATGTGAAAAATCAAGGCAAAAACACACAGAACATCCAGCAAGGAAATGTCTAAGGTACAATTCCTGATGATCTTGTGAATTCCTGTAGTCTGCATAGTATTAAGGATCATTAAAATGAAAACATTCTGCCATTACAGCCAGGAGAGGAATCAATACCACTTATATGATAATACTATGAAGCTACATAGAGGTTCATGAAATATGGATGTGCTTATATGCAACATACTCCAACTTAAATTTGTAATGCTAAGTAAAGTAACTACCTGCAAAACACACACTCATTCAAAAACATTCAAGTGGTGAAGGCTTAATTTGATTTACCATAGGTTAGTGCTTGATTATTTTCCTGTTATTGTGGCATTTTGTTGTGCTTGTTATGCAGAAATTCCGCCATTGGGTCTTCTAATATTTATATTGATAGATGGGAGGTCACTGAGGTTCAGCTCTGGGTCATTTTCTGCTTCTCCTTTTTCTTGACAGCTATCTTTTGTTAGATTCCTGTTTAAATCTTGGATTCTCTACTTTAGAAACTGCAACTAAATTATACATGCAAATTCTATATTTGAACATGCATCACATATGCAGATTATGTGGAATTATTACTATTTGATAATTAATATTGATAATTTACAGTTTAATGATTTTACATGCTCATAGACATCAACAGCCACATATACAACACAGTGTCCAAATACACAGAAAACTAATTTCTGTTGCAAAGAGTTTACAAACTAAGGCTACATACATGTTTACCTTTGCACACTGTAGACTTCAGTGAAACCACTTCCAGCATGTGAAGGTTAGCATGGGTGTAAAACCTTTATGGGTCTGCAGCCTAGAGACTAGATGCACTAAATGAAAGAAGGAGGCAACTGTAGTGAGAGAATAAAAAAATATATCCTGAACTCACAGAGGGTTAGGGCAAAGATTAAGAGACTCTGGATTTATCATTTTAATATGAGTTTATATGGCTGAATTATGGCTTCAGGTTGCAACTGTTGTGAATTGTCAAGTAAGCGTACAAATTCACTGAAACAACCCAGAGTAAAATGTACTTTATTAGAAAATGAACTGTAGGAGATTTAATAAAAATAATGGTGCCTTAGCTATAAAAGACTTCTCTATTGCTTGTTGGTACTATATAATTGCTTTAAAGTGTCATGTTTTTGGAAAGGAAAGAAAAACTATTTGAATGATCAAGAGAGAACCGGACAGATCCTGCTGTGTTGGTGGACCCGACCCAAGGCACACCAAGCTCTGCCGCTGGCATCCCCAGCCTTTGGCTCACTTCCCTCAGCAACAGGAGGTACAGCTCTAGAATAAATTTGCAGTCCAGCCCCTGCTTAGTTAAACAGGCCGATATTGCAAATGTTTAACACAAAATGCTGCTTGTCCACCAGAACATCCTGAGTAGGGGTATTACACAGGCTGAAGGGTCAGTCTTGTTAGGGAATCGATGCATGTTTAGGAATTAAACTTCAGTACTATTTCAATATACCTCCCTCAGCAGGGACTCTCTGTAGAACAGTTTGTAGTTGTTGGGCTGACCCATGGATTTGGGGACACTTTAAAAAGTTATGGTGAAGCCTCTGGCTCTTAAAATTGCCCAGGGGATTTGGTGCATGGGGAGATAGTAATAGACGGACCCCATGGGATGCTCAGCCTTGCTTTTGCTGATACTTCTTTTCATTGCCAATAGGTGACACATTAAAGCTTTCAAATATTGTATCTCATTCTCAGCGTGGAGATTTTGTTGGGGGTGTCTGTTGGAGGCCTAAACCCAAATCTTCTGTTGCTCCACCAGGACTCTGGAGCCAAGCCTTGCCCTAGCAGAGGGTGGTGTGTAATTGCATAGACAAGAACCGACAAGGGTAAATCAAAGATCAACTCTGTTCCTGCAGTTTGATACATTTATAAACACTTTTTTTCCTTTTCTCGCAGCATTTAGGACAAGTATGTAACAGTCTATTTTTCCTTGGGTTTATTTTTTGAAGTCTGTTTCTCCCCAGGAAGCTGAATGGATGAGCAAGAGTTTGATATTATCTGCCCCTTGCTGTGGAAAATGTCAAAGGCATGCCATGACAAATGCCACTGCTCTCCTGTTTCATAGGCAAGAGCATCACTTGCCAGTCACACACAAACTGGTGGTGTATATTACCAGGGAAGTAAAGCTGGCTTTTACCCAAATCTACATTTGTGGAAGAAAAAATGCCTGTGCATTCCTTTGTGGCAGAAATGAAAACCGAGATCAATGACTTACTCTTTTTAAGTCTTATGTGCAAGGTAAAACTACTCTTTCACTCTGTGATAATGTCAAGTGGAGAGAAATATACACCTAGTGAGGTCACGGTCAGTTCAGGAAAAATATGTTAAAGAATAAATCGCCTGCCTTTGCTCCCTGTGTGTGGTGATAGGGGGTGGTCTTTTTTCTAAAGAAAAAGAAATTAAATGGATGATTACTGTATCTGGATTAAACACAGTGAAAATGAAAAATGATGGGAAATTTTATCTTTTTATTTTTAATCAATGTGATATTTCTACTCTTTGCTTCCTGGCTGATCCAGCTCTTTGGTGAAGGCAAACTGCTCCTGGCTTGCTTGACACATTTATTTAAATGTTGTCAGCTGCATTTTGCAGGACAGCCCTGTAGATTTCCTAGTATTTATGGCAGTGTGAGGGTGAGATATTCATGGAGTTACTATGGAGAAACTGGAAGGCAGGGGACACTGCTCTGGAGGTTAGGAGGGGGATTTCCCAGCTCAGATATCTGCCAGGAGATGAGTGCAGTTGCCCCCAGGTTACGAATGGTAGTTTCTTACCAGGAAAACCAAGAAGACATCCTGAAGGCCCTAATTGGGTGAGAACCGGATCTTCCAGAGATTTAACCACAGCAAAGAGCTGGTAAAGAACCATGAAGTGCAGCTCCTTGCTCCAGAGCCAAGGCCAGGGAAGAGTCAGCCACTGCCATTGCCCTCTTTAACAGAGATGACCATGGCATAGGGCATGGGGCTGCCTTGGGCAATACTTGCCACCTCAGATGGCCCCATCAGAAATGGTGGGAGGTAGTGAGGATGCTGCTGGACACTGCTGACCCCATACACCCAGAGCAGCATGTGCAGCTTGAGGTAGCAGCTGCTCCAACAGCTCCCTCAAGTCTGACTTGCCCACCCCTGGCTATTATTCTAGTTCATGGGGAATGGGGAAATATGAGAACAAGTGAGGTGATAATGTTTTGAACAAGGAGATAACAGTAACTGGTAATCCTGAACCTTCAGTCCCTGAGGAAGTAACATAAGAAATATTGAGATGATAAAATCTCTAAGTACCTTGAAACCCATATAAAGGGTAGAAGACCTAAACTCTTATACTTAGGATAGCTTTTACAAGTCTCAAATTCAGAACCTGATTTTCTAGTTTTTGCCACCTTTTGGCTTGGCTATCCTGTAGGGCTACTGTAAAATAACTCATGATACTGACTCCAGAGGTACCAGCTGACTTTCTAATAATCTGCAGTAAATTTCTATGTGGACAGTTCTGTGCTGCACACCTTTTCATTTTTAATTGATCTGTCTCCTGAGTGAACTAAAAGTCAGAAGCTAATTCAGAAAACAAAAAAAAATAAATAAATCAAAACTTGGAACATCCACAGCTGAGGATTTGATCAGGAACAGCTTTTCTGCTTTGACTTCACATCAACCCATAACCTGAATTTACTGTCCCATGTAAACAAGCACTGCTTCTTAATAAGAGTTTCCATATTAAGTAATATTGTGATAAGTATTCCAACATCTTTTTCCTTTATAGATAAACCCTGACCTTGCCTCTAGTTTGCATATCCCTGTACTTAATTTAGACTTCTAAGTAACTTCGTAAAATTACCATCGGGTAAGATCTCCCTTCTTGGTCCTAGCACATAGCACAATATTCCAGTTTGGGGATCCTAACTGCTGTAATGAAATATATAATAGGTAATAGGTGGCTGAAATGAACACTTTGCTTTGTGCATGTAGATCTGTTCTTCCAGCCTTGTGCACCCAAGGTTGAAATTTGGATCCCTCAGAGAGGAGGTTTGCCAAACCATTGTTAGCTTGATTGCCTCTTTATTAAAATTACAAAACTGGTCATTAGAGGAAAGGCAGTACTTATAATCCATCTACATTTTATAACAGGCCGACTCCTGAGCCTCACAAAATCCTACTTGGAAAAGAAGTGCAAAGGAAGCTGGCTGTGAATATGATCACATGGAGTCCATACTGGCTGAAGGACAAACAGTGGTGTATCAGTTTGGAGAGAAATAGTCATTAGGAGTACTTTGGGGATTGGTGTTAAGCCTCGTTTTATTTAATGAACTGAAAGATGGGGTAAACAGCAGATTAAAGCAAGGTTTTTTCTAAGTTGCGAAGGGTTGCATCACTTTGGGAAAAAAAGAATAAATAGAGGAAAAAAAGAGGGGGAGGAGGAGGGAGAAGCCTGGCCAACATAGTAAAATTCAGATTGTCATAATATGCAGTTAAAACAACTGCAAAAGAAATAATCTAAGAGGTAAATAATCAGGTGGAGGAGGAAAAGGGATTTAGGAAGCAATAATGACTTCAGGCAATTGTGGAAAGCAAAATGAGTATAATGTTGCCATGCAGAGCAGGAGCACAGAAAAGACACCCCAGTTTAATGTGTAACTGTCACAGGTAGATGTCTCTTTAATGCCAGAGGAGGGTACCGTTAAAATATCGAGGACATTTTGTCCTGAAGGCTGAAATTTTCATAAATGCTCTGTACTTGCCAAAACCTGCTTCCAGTGAGGATCCCAGGAGTTTTGCCATTGATTTCAATGGGATTAGATTTGGGCCATTGCTGAGACCTTTCTAAAATTGACCCATAAAACACAGAGGTTGCTGACAAGTTAATTTGGCCTCAGAGGTAGGCAGCCAGAATGATTAGAGTGATTAATTTAAAAGACAATATTAAAATAATTGACTGCATGTTGATTGCATGGATGTTTGGCGAGATAATTGCTTAAGCATTGGTTATCTGTAGGTAGCACCAAAAACTGCAGTGCTAAACACGGATCAGGAAGGTCTAAGGGGAGAACATCTGGAGTGAAAAACAACTAAGCAAAATAAAGGTTGAAATTCAAAGTCCTTTCCCAGGATTAAGGTCAGCTGAGGACTATTATTCAAAAAGAAGGTGCTCTGTTTTCAAACACAGTATGTGAGATTATAATATAGCACTAAGTGGACATTTTATTTCCTGGTCTCAATTATTCCATAGAAATTAATTGTACATATATTTGTGAACAGGCGTTAGAATGTATTTTGGTTGACTGACAGCAAACATTTCTCATCCCAGATGCAAAGCAATAATTTCACTTTTTCTTACATCTTTCTGTTTACACTTCTCTAAATCCCTGCTGTTGTTCTGCCATGATAGGGGTTTAAGAAGACATTAGAGGCTCAGTTTCTTTTATGAAGTGGTGACATTTGGGGACAGGAATGTGCAAAGACACCCCCAAGCCTGCGAAGAGCACTGGTAGCTCCATGTTACTGTGTGCGGGTGGAGAATTTGGGACTGATCTCTCTCTGACAAGTCTCCTCTAAAGAGGTAATATCCCTCATGGAAAATAGCTAGGTATGATTTGTCAGTACAGCTGAAAACACTATTTAGGAGAATCTGAATGCAGGTGTTTAATTCAGCTTTCATATGGGGTCCACTAACAGATACATTGTTAGATATGGCATTTTACATTTCATGGCAAACCGCACCACGCTGCTGAAAACTTTTTTCAGGGCTGATTGTCACTAATGCCCACGAGTATGAATGGGCCCTGCAGCAAGCAACAGAAAAATGAGGCTCTTCCTGACAGGAGATATATGGTGTAAAACTACGTCAGGTATTGTTTCCATCAAACCCATCATGTAGAAGTTATCTGAGGACATCAGAAGGTAAATTCCTGGGTTTCATTAAGAACCAAAATAGGGTGGTATGATACTGAGACACTGAAAGCTGTTAAATCCAAATCAAGGGGAATTTCAGATGTCTTGTTCCTCAGATATCTACTTTTTGTTTATTATATATCCTTATTTGATGTTTCATATTTCATATCCTCACCCCAACCCAAATATAGTGAAATTTGCAATGCAAAAAAGGTTACTGTGTTACTACAAATGAAAAAATCACTACTACATTTGTTAGCCTTAATCTATGATCTCGTCTGCAAAATATTTTATTCATAAATGTGTATCTGCAAATCTAAAGGTAGCATCTACATAAAATATAATAATAAACAGCTATACAAAAATATTAGAGGATAAAGAGGTGAAATAAATCTTTTTACTGATATTCTGAATTAAAAAAGCATTTTTCAATCAGCTCTTATAAATAAATGCCTTGACAGTGAGGTGAGCAACAGATTTAATGGGCTTGATGTATTTCAATGGAGATGCAGCAAGTTTGGATATGAGGAAGGGGGCATCTGACTAAGATTCAGTATTGCCATCCTCAAGCACTCAAAGATTTTGATTCCACTCTCAAAAAAAAAAGAATTATTCACAACTTACCTCTTTTAAAGAAGAATAAAAATAAGTAGACAATGTTATTTATCTAATGGGTTCTGACACTTTAAGGTTGCATTCAACACCACCTATCATCTTTCCGTGATACTAACCAAATGATAATATCCTTTCCTAATTCAGACGTGCTTTTGTAATTTTTGTAATTTTTTTCAGTATCAGACACTGGAGAGTGTCCCAAAATTGTCATATGTATGCAACTGCTAGAAAGCTGACAAAATGGAAGACTGAGAGGAAAATGCGAAAATTGCAACTAGGTAAAAAACATTCACAAACCATGAAAGAGAGAGCAGGGGCAGACTGCAGATCATGAAGATACTTGACACAGGGACTGGTTTGTGCTCTTTGGGAAGGGAGGAATTTATATGCTATGGGTGAAATCCCTACTGCCTCTGGGCCACAGAGGGCTAGAGCTACAGTGCCAACACTGTGTCACCACCGTGCATTGGTCTAGAAGGCAAATGACAAATGCACAATGATTTTGCAAGACTTTTGGCACAGTACTATAGAAATATATGCTTCTTTTCATAAGAACTGGTGCCTAAATACCAGATTTCTGTTCTTTGCAGTCTTTGAGGAATGTTTAGCACTGACTTGTATGTGCAAAAGTTACACTTTATTATAAGTCCTAAGCATTTGGAAACTAGTTAAACCTAATATAGAGTAGATTTTAAAATTATAACTTTTAAAATTAATATAATTTTAAACAGTTTTCTCTGAACTATTAAAAATCATGCATTGCTATGCAGTCATAAAATCATAAACTGGCAAGATTGAGCTATAATCCCATGAATTCAAGAGCAAAGACTTCATAAAAAAAGCTTCAACGATCACAAGGCTTGAAATAATAGTCCCAAAAGCTGAAAGAAGAGGTTGGGCAACACTAGTTAGAGGTAATAATCTTTTCTTTTCAATTAAACTTGCCTTAAGTTTTTTAAAGTGTGATCCCAAGTAAATTTGCGAGCAGCGGCAAGATCCCTTGGTGCACAAAGGCTCCATTCTCCATGCTCTGAGCTGACAACAAGTTAGGAGATACTAACTCTACGTTAAATAGAGATACTAAGGAGGGCCAACCCAAGCTAATAATAACCATGTGGGGGCCAAATATGTATAGATTTATACTCATGGAATTGCATGTATCTTGTATAGAAGATGTCTTACGTGCTGTGTGGTCAAAGCCAAACTCCTGCCTTGATTCCTGCAATATTCCATGTATGCACATATATGTGTAGATAAACACACAAATAATGGTGGAATCTATATGAACAGTCAGTGAAACGTTTTAAAATAATGAAATAGTTTAGATATTTCTCAAAATTTATTTTTGAGCGATTCCAGTGCTGATGTATAAGAGGCAATACCCCCATCTCCTCCCCTACCTGCTTCCCACCAGCAACCTTTAAAATGCAATGCATTTATTCCAAAATCAAATTTACCGCTTGCTAAACTTCTTGTGTGTGTTCAGAATGCACCCAGAGAATGAATTTATCAGAAATAATTAATGTTTTTATAGCCGATGCTGATTGCTGCAGCATTACATTTCAGCACTACATATAATTGCAAATCATTTCCTAGAGGTGTCATGCAAAAGCAGAAGATGCCTTTTGGAGTAGTGTAGTGCCCATGGAATGTAAGATTAATGCTTGTATAGTACAAGAATACATGTAAAGACTCACTATCTCTTTTTTTTCCTTTCTAACCTTGCTGATGTCATGAATATCAACTTACATCTCTTTTTTTTTTTTTTTTTTTTTGAGACAATTTAACACTCCATTTAGTCATCCTTGGTAATGCAAATCATATCAATTCTGCTGCCAGACTACAAGGTGATCTCCATTGTATCCCTTAGAAATGAGAGATCCATTTTTCTTCATTTATTTTTATTAAGAGACAAATCTTTCTTTTTAAGCCTTTTGATAAGAAACAATTGAGAATTCCAGGAATTTCTATCAGGGACCGAAGTTGTAACCATCCAAATGTATTACCCCTTACTCTTCAGTTTTTCTCTCTGCCTCCTCTTCCTCCTTCCCTCTCAGCCTATTTGCATAACATGATTAAGAGAGCAGTAATGATTACAGCAGCATCCGAGGAATGTACAGAGTATTGCAGATTCCTTGTAGGAAGCAGCAATGCTGCCCTGCACCTTTTCAAAACATGTGAAAGAGCATCTGGTGTCTTGGCTAACTCCCAGCTCTACCTGAAATGTCCTAAAGTCTCTCCTTCACAGTACTGTGGGCCACGTGTGGGAAGTCCTCTCCCACCCCCCATATCGCTGCCTGGTCTCTCACGTCATCATCAGAACCAAAAGAGAAGTTGATCTCCTCCGGGGCAATGTGGTCCCCTCAGAGTTTCGTTCTTCTGAACCATAGTTCGTGTTAATGCAAAGCCATAAGTTATCGGACACTGTAAGGGGAATATTTTTTCAAATACAAATCAATGGGAAAAGGTTAAGAAGCTATGCGGGGTGTTTATTGGTTTAATTTGGTTGTTTTTATAACTTTTTTTATCATATGCTTTTTCATACTTGTGATTCTTGCTGATAACAGTTGCAGGTATTTTGTGTGCTCGTGTGTATTCAGTTCATGCCTCAGGCTTGTCCTACCGTTAAAGGCTACTGAGGCATATAATATCTTAGAATGAGGAAATTCAATATGGAATTTCAGTGTTGTATTATACCTCTGCTGGTCAGGATCAATAATCACCATTGCTCAAAGCCTCTGAGGTCCTTTCTAGCCTCACAGCAGTTCCATGAAATAAGAGGTGTCAGGGCAGGGCCCGCTAACCAAAGCACTGGAATAAACTCCTCCTGCCCTGCAGAGCTGCAGTGGGACAGCACCATATGTTGATTAGTGCCTTCCCATCCTTCTGAATATATACCTGTTCATATTAAAGGTGCAAAAATATATTTTCTGTTTATTTTCATTGCACAAATACAAAAATGAGAGCTGAATGCATGCTATAAATGAGGAAAAACCTCAAGGACTTGTACCTTTATGGCATACATCTGACAAAAATATATTCAGTGTTTCAGAGGGGGAAAGAAACCATGTCCATGAGAAAGTAGGATTCTTTCCTATTGTATATGTCCAGGTGCCAAAAGAACCACAAAACCATTTGACCGTGCCTTCAAGCTAAATATAGATGATGGGTTTTTTCTTCTAGAAAAGATTATCTATTTCAGTTGATCTGGAATGGGCTTGCGCCCAGATACGGGAAAAGGACTCACACACATGGTACCTGACAGCGTATTGACATTTGTCTGGCACACCAGGCATGTTGCTGCAAAGCAGAGAGGTGCTGCAAACACTGGTGAACGTAAATACATAAAATCCAGAAGGAAAGTAGAGCTCATCAGAGCTGAGTAACAAATTGCAAACAAAAAAACCTTACTCTGATTCTGCAGGATGGCCCAGAGGAGAAGGGCTCCTGGGGACCATCCAAAACCTCTTCCATCCTGCAGCACCTGGTCATGTTGGTGATGCAAGCTGGGGTGGGCCAGGCTGCATGGACCTCCCAGAGCTCGTGACTGATGCGCTAGGGCTTCAGGGAGGCAAGGCCAAAGTCCTACTGCATAAAGCATAATGGGTTCCTGGCTTCTCATTGGTGAATACTGGTGGGGCATTATGCAAATACGTCAATGACTTCTTTTCCAATTTATTTTTTGATAGGATTTTTATTCTTTAGTGATTCACTGGTTGAGCCCTATTGCATAAAGACAGGTCAGTTTAGTCTGCTGAATGAGATGCTTACAATAGAAAATTGGCTTTCCTGGAGAATGAATATCCTTTGATTCCTGTGCGTGTATCTTACTGGGAAAATCATTGTGAAGAGCCATACATCCAATTGTTTCCCTTTAAAGTTGGTGAATTTTTATGGGGACTTAGACCTGGAGGCACATTTCTGCGTAAGAAACGGAGTGTGCAGAGAGAGGGGGCAGCTGCCATCTCCCCCCTCCTGCAAGTCAATATTGTCAGCCTGCGGAGGACAATAGTTTGCCAGGGTTTCATGTGAAAGCAGTGTTGGGAAAAGCACTCGTTTATTAATGAAAAAGTCTAATTGTGTACTGAGATATTAGCAGAAATCACTTTCTTGGGCCATTCCTGGGGGGTTAATTTGGGGACAATTTTGTTGCAAATCTTCAGTAGAAAGCTTTTGCTTTTATAAAATAATGGCACTGGTGAAATTCTGATTTTGCTCAGGCGGAAATGGTTGAGAAATTTTCACTCTAGAGGAAAAGATACCAAAAATATCCTTTTAAAATTCTTGTTTCCATGGTTTAAAAGCTGTAATTATTTTAAATGCTTAATGGTAGCTCAGTATCTATATTGGTGACTGTTCACTTCTGTTTGCCCTGTAAATTTATCCTATTAGTACATGTGTGTGAGTGTGTGCATTTATGTATGTTTGAAATATATATGGTATAGAAAAAATATGTATTTATCCATTAGAAGTTACTTGTTCTTCTGCCTTTTCAAATGTCTTGCTGCCAGCTGCCTGTATCAAAGGAAGTGAACAGCTGAAACATTACAGCAGTCTAATTTTATGTCTGTTTATCAGGCACTGCTGCTTTGCTGTATATTTTCTAAAAGAGTTTATTGTCCACTAGGGCTCTTTTAAAGGGAGGCTTGGATACTGGGGACCTTAAAAGTGATGAAACTTAAATGCAAATCCATTTACCTTTTCTTCCATGCAGTATATTCTACTACCTGCACTCTGAAATGCAGAAGATAACTGTTATGGTACCCTATTTTTTAATCCAATATTAACTCTTTTGCACTAGCTTTCTTGTATTTACTGTTTCCAAATAAGATGCAAATTGCAGGATACAGAAATCACCTGAAGGTGGTTGTTTGTTCCAGGTAGAGTAGGATTTAATGTGCTTGGTCAGTGCTGTGCTGGTTATTTTACTTTCATTTCATCCTTGCTAGAGGGTCTATTCCTGAATAATGGTGATGTCTCTGGATTTGAAAACATAGCTATGGGGGAGGTGGTGCTGACAGGAAAAAACAAAGATGGGTATGAAATACTGAGGTGGGAAAAATATTTCCTCTTCAGACCAGCAGAGTAACAAATGTGTTTCTGGTCTGTTTTTTGACTCTTCATGACTAATCTCTACAATTAGAACTAAATGCTGCATCCTCAAGAAGAGATTCAGTCCTTGATTCAGAAATGCCTGTAACAGTCTGTGCTGAGCTCTAAGCATGTACTTAGCTCCAAGCTTGCCCTTGCTGCTGCTGGGATCATGGCAAGCCACCTTCTTAAGTGTTTTGACTGATGGCAGAAATAATCATTCTGTGATGCTCAGTTTTGTTGGAAAAAAACTTCTACCCATCTGGGGGATTTACATAATCAATTCCTAGGGCCATCTTTTCAGTTTTAACAACACTAATTAGGAAAAAGTGCATCCATAGCAGAGCTTATCTGTGTTCCATGGTACTTGGTGGGGCCATTCACACAGCAGGTGGTCTTTATGCCTAGGCAAGATAAGCAGGTAGACAGCAATATCTGCTCAGCTCTTTTTAGGTTTTCCATCTTTTGCATCACCTCCATGGTGCTTTTAATAATGAGCCTCATCACAAGCAACCTTTTTGCGCAGTTCTGGGAATGTGCTGAGGCAAGCAAAACACTGTGTATCTACCCGAAATGCCGTTCTTTTCATACCAGGTAGCTGCAAGTGTAGAGCTGATGCTTCATAAAATTCTGACATCCTGGAAAGGGAGTCCTAGATCTGTTTTATACTCTGTAGTAAAGGTGATCTTTGGAAATTGTTTGTTGAATAACTCTGCAGTCTGCTGTACATCATTTTTATTGATGATAAGGAAGATGTCATCAGTATGGTTTGCCTTGGAGGGGAAGGTGGCGAGACATTGAGTTGGCTGAAAACATTATATTCTGCGTTAAAGACTTCAGGGGCTACTGTGGAAAGAAAATGTTCCCACTGGTACTCCGGGGTGTATTGGCTGCAAAGTTTGTCAACGTCCGCTAATGCTGTACAGGCCAGTGGCACGTAACTCTGCAACTTCCAGGAAGTCCTTTGCTCTTGTATTAGGGCTTCATATTTTTCAGTGCCATTTGGTGGTAGTTTGCTGTGAATTACTGACTTCTGTTAGCAGTCCAGCCATGGGGATGGACATGTGCAGGTCTTTAACCTTCAAGCTCAGAACTGCACCCCTGCCTGCTAAATATGGTTAGGGTGTTTTTATGATAGCTGCAAATTGTAGACTATTAGGGGAGAATGATTGGTTTTATGAGCGAAGCAGGATCTCTCTCATCTACTGTATCTGCTGGGTCATAAAGGGGTCACCTATCTCGTGTGGGATTTACGGGGGCAACGGCCCGCTATGCTACTGAGAGTGGAAAACCATTACAGGATATTACAAGAAGCAGTTTATGGATTAAATTGTAAAGCATACACTGCTACTAACCAAGAGTACTTTGCAAATTGTCTCCTAAATCAGTTTGTGTTCACTGAAATCACACAAAACAATTAAAAACGAATCATTGTCAAGGCAAATGCCTTCTTTCCCCTTCAGATGGGTCTTTAAACCACTTTATAGAGCTTTTTCTCCTGCAGTTTTCCACCTTCACAGGAAAAGTATTTTTTTAGCCCTGGGCATAAGGGGTATACATGCATAGCAGACTTGTCATGTTTCTATAGATCTCTAGGGCTACAACATCAGTACCAAGACTTGAACACAGCTGTTTCATGCTTGTGAAAGGAACTGTAAAACAAGATCATCTGCAGTTAGGAAAATAAGGAGTTAATGACTTCACAGGTCACCTTTCTGTCTTATTATTTAGTATGTGGGCTCATAACTGCGATTCCTGTCTATCCCAGACAGTCTTGTATGTTCTGTACTGTTAAATCCTATAAGTTTTCTCCCTTTACATATGAGATACAGGCATCCCTGAGACTGGAGCTTTTTAGAAGCTCCTGTAGAGGGCAGCTGCCATAACCTCACTTCTAACATATCTCAGCTATTTCCGTCTTTTCCTTTGGATAACTCTGGAAAGAGTCCGTACTTGAATCTTGAGAGCCCACAGCATTTGTCGTACCTGCATCTCATTTAATTCCTAGTACTTTCTTGAGACATTTGCTTTCAGAATCATTTTCCTCCTATTTGTAGTTTTGATGGATTTTCAGCTTTTCCCATCCGTTATTGAAAATGGGAATTAACCTTGAGTTTGAAGATTCATAGTCTGGTCATTACAATATCCACAGCTTAGAGATCTGTCTTGTGTGAGCGGGTGAACACAGCTGCTTGCATTCCAATTCATGGCAGTACTTTCCTGTACCTGTTGCCACTGTCTGCCAAAATAGGTTGATGGACATGTGCCCTACATGCCTTTTCCCTCCAATGTAAGGACTGAATTGAGGGTAACTTTCATGAGGTTTAGGTTTTCTTAATGCCATTTGTTTTGTGACACTGGCTGGTCTGTCGGTCTTTCCTTGGATGTCGGTTGTACTCTGGCGAAGAGTAAATAGTGAATCATGGTTAGACCACACAGTGCCCTTCCAGATCTGTCCATACAGCAAGCCACAGCACTGTACAAAAAATTTTCTCCTTAACACCCTGCTCAAAGAAGTCTGGTATTTCTTCCTACTCGCATCCTGGCTGCAGATGTCCGCCATGTCAGAAGATCAGAGAGGATGAAGGAAACTTCTGCTGTCAGTATTCAAAATTTCTAAAAATCCAGAGAAGCAGCAATTACACTTTGGGTGGAACACCAGGCATTTCTTGACATCCAGCATGTGTAAGTCCCAGCTACATGGCAGTGTCCAAAAACAGGAGTTATTTCCCATGGTGGGAAGAGAGGGTGTCCCATGTCAGCATAGCAGGAGCCTCCTCCAAGCCGCTGATAGACCTGCTGCAGTCAGAGACATGGACTGGGCAGAGCTGCCTCAGAAGGCTGCCCACTGCTGTCAGCAGCGATTAAAAAAATTAAAAAGGTGAAAACTTATGGCAGTGTTTAGTAAGTCCCAGGTTATTTGCTTAGTGTATTAAGAGACCTGTGTCAGATTTTATATCGGTGCGTGCACCAGAAGCATATTTAATGTGCTGCACACAAAGCGGTGATATTCTGTATTTAATAAATGTGTGTGAGTATTGATGTACAGCACTCAGCAGTGTGAGGAACAGCCTTTTTTTGCAAATGAGGCCACCTGTTCCTTATTCCCTGATTTGACAGGTTTTAGTCTCCTCACTGCAAGTGGGCGGACAGTTGGATTTGATTTACTGGATACTCTCCTCTAGTGTGATTGCAGCATAATTATATTGATAATCAGCTCCGTTTGTGGTCAAAATGTTCTCCAGCATACACACATGACACACACATATCCCAGATCGTAACACATTTAGAAAATGTGTCTCGCTTTTTGTTCAGAATGGTTAGGGTATGTGATAAATATAGATTGATTTTTAGGAGCTCATAGCTGTTACTCAATCGACCAAGTGTGTGTGGTACACGACAAAATTTACAGTTACACTTTGTAGTTACTTCATCAGGTAAGACTGGTCCTTGTTAGAGAAGTGCAAAAGATTGGATAATTGATTTTTTTTCTTATTTTGATTTGCAGGTTCACCCAAAAATGGGAAAGAGTCTAAAGCCATTGTGGGGGGGAGGGGTCATGCTACACAGGCAATACACATTTTCCACCAAAAAGAGTGATCAAAATTCATTCTGGAGAATATACAGTTTTTCACTCATCTGAAAACAAAAATTGTTCTGTTTGTTTAGGCTTTTGGGTTTTTTTGTTGGTTTTCAGCTTCAAAAAAGTATAAAGGTAGATATAATTAGACACACCATTTCATTTTTAATAAGTATAATTGAAAAAAATTTTTTTTTAAGTGTTTTTTTTTTTAGGTATGGTTGGGTTTGGGTTTTATTATTTTTAAACACCTACTGCATTCGATGCACACTGACCAAGTATTTTACTGTGGGAAAAGTTGTTCCAAGCACTTAGTCTAGTTTTAAAACACACATAGCAGTTTGCCATCAATGTCCATGCAATGTGTGTCTTTTAAAGTATACTTAAAGACAACACAAGTGCTTAATGCATTGGAAATTGGGAGGAATCTGGAATGGGTGTGTGCTGGATTGGTTATACCCTTAACATAAGCAAAAAGGCAGACATATGAATGCGTGCTGGGATCTGAAGATGAGCAGCTGGTGAGGCATGGAGTGCTACGCTGCCGTCAGTGGCACCATGAACTAGCATTTAGCATTTTTTCTGCACTTCTTACCACACCATTTCAGATGCTCCGAGAAAGTAGCTTGTGGATCAAGGTGAGGATGAGCAATGGCTCCCATAGCAGTCTCTAGGCAGGGATAACCTGTCCTGGTCCCCACTGGAGGCACCCCTTCTCATCCTGCAGGCATGCCTGGACCTGCCAGCTGTCAGTGTTGGAGGCAGCAAATTTCCTACCTTCTCTGTGTGCTTAGCTTTGGGCTAACACCTTTGAATCTCCAGCAATGCTCGTACAAAACTCTCTTCTGTTGAAATATTTTTTTGGACCAAAAAACCTTTTCCTGATGAATGTTTGAATACTCAAAGTAGGGCACCCCCACTGCCCACACTGAACCTGTTCTGGGTAAACAGGTAATGTCAGGACTGTAGGTCAAATCCCTTCCCACAGGCATGAAGTTAAATAGACCCTCTCCAGCTTGCACATATATTGTAACTTCATCAGGACTGACAGTTTCTCAGTGATTATAATATTTCTCTTTCTATCCAGCTGTTACACAAAAGCTCATTATTGCAAAGTATCCCTTGCCTTTACAATGTTTTAAGATGACCAAGCTGAGCTGAGCCAAGTGTGCAGATGCCAGAGGTTACTACACTGCTTGGTGCAATGCACACCAGTCTGCAAGACCAGGATAGACCAGTGGTCACTTCACCCTTGACAGCACCAAAAAAGGGAATCTCTCAACCTTAATTAATTGCTGTAGCAAAGGCTCCCTCTGCCTTCAGCTCAGCAGTTCTCCCTCAAGGAAACACCAGGCAGCAGGGGAAGGGGGTGTCTTTCTCACCAAGAAAGTCTTCATGAGCCTCCTTGGCTCACTCCCACAGCCAAGGCAAGTTATGATTGCCTTGATTTTTTTTTTCAGGCTGAAATGAATGGCCTGGTGTTAAAAAGAGCAGAAGGAAGTAACAAGGAACGATGGTGCTGGTTTTAGCGGCTGGCCAAAGCCAGGGTAGTGGAAGATGCTCCAGAGAAAGTTGTGGCTCTGCCCTGTCCTGTGTTGGGCAAGGTGTGGAAAATCAGTCCTGGGCAAATTCCTTGTGTTGTGCCTGAGGTTTGAAAGTATTTAGTACAGAAAATAAATCCTAGTAGCTGGAGTTTATACTGTCTTTCTACTCTCTTCTCCCAACCCTCGTCCTTCCTGCTTCATGGGCGATATCCCAAAATACCTTCCTCAGTGAGGTGATGGCATCGATGTCTGCGATGCTTCTGAGGCTTGTGACATCACCACCCAGAACGTTTCCAGTAAATGAGGCAGGACTAGGATGGTTTGCCAAAGTGGAAAATCTAATTTTATTGTTGACTACACTGAAACCTGGATGTTATAGAGTTCGAGTTTTGCCTTTGTGTTCTTCCTCTTGAAGGTAATTGTATGTTGTGCATCACAGTCCCCCAGCAAACACCACTGATAATAACAAATCTGACACCTGTAATTAATGTCCTAACTGGTACCATCCTGTATGTGATCACACATTGGGTAGGACAGAGGAATAATTCATCAGAACAGTGGGAAAAGCTATTTTCTTTATTTACGTGCTGGAGGGAAAGGGTCAAAAGGAAACTTGGCAGGGAGGAATACCGAGTGTCTTGCTCAGAAGTGATCTTAAATATGACACATGTCATTAATAAAATAAAAATCCATTTCTTAGTGATTTTCTGGCTGTTGTGTATTCCTAAATATGCCAAGCAAAAATTAAAGTATTGGTTTTGTTTTGTGAACAGAAAGCTTAAAAAAAATTCATTTCAGTTCAGAAAAAGCCACAAAAGAATTCTTCCCCTATCCACAAGGAAAATTTCTCAAGATCTTAAAGGCATCTTTAAATAAAATGCATTGTGAAAGACAGCAGTTCAAATAAGCTTATCTTTTTTTACATATAAAAAGCTAGGAACTATTTGCAGAGACAGATTTGTCTGATTTGAAGTCATATTTTTGGTGGTGAGGGGACCAAAATTCATCAGAGTCTAGTTATAAGTCAAGTCTTCAACTAGCATTTTGTTATCCTAAAAATAATGGAAAACTCTAGGAAGGCTGCAGAGTATTCAGTGTGTGCATGCGCGTGTGTATTTATGTGGGTATTTAATAGGGGTAGGTCTTTACCTTTAAAATTCCTATTTGAGTAGAGATTTAACTAGACCTTTGACTTCTTCATGCTGTGAAAAAGGAGTGTGTTAGCATTTTATTGGTGAAACGTGTGCATTCAAAGCAGAGCATGGCATTTAAAATCTCTTGGGAAACTTGTTTGATCATTTTCTCCCTGATAATGTTTGTGTTGCTCTTGTGTGGCTCTCTTGTTGTTTCCTTACCTTGACTGTGATTTTATCTGCTCTCCAAACAAATTGTTTTATCCATCATTTTTATGAACCTGTGCCAGAGAATTATTTATTAAGATAATTGGTCCAGAGAAAGGAAGAGCAGAAGATTCCCCCTCTAGACAATGGAACTTTAGTTAAATGAAATTACAGAAAGGAACAGGCTTCTTTCTGTTTCTTCTTTGTGAGCTGGAGGTGGGCACCAGTTCTTGCCCTCTCCAGCCTTGCTTCTGCATGTGTCAATCCTCCTGGTGCAACCCAATTGGTGCACTGTCGGGAACACCTCTGGGAAGAAGTGAGTGTCTGCAGTGGATGGTCATTGGGGATGGTTAAGCTACAAGGGTACACCAGATCCACGGTCCAAGTGTTTGCTTCTCTTCTCGTGAGGAAGGATAATTGTAGCCCATCCACCTCCACCTACAGAAATTCAGCTGTCATTGATGACTTCTGTTGGCTATGACCGATTGCATCCAAGATTCATATTGTGTAGCCTTGGAGAGCAGCAGTTTTCTAAAACAAGACCAGATTCTTCCAGCTTTTCCTATGTTGTCCCAGTTAGAATCACTGTTTCTGCATCTGAGACTTTCTGGCATTGATGTCCACATGATACAGTCCAGCCTGAAACAAATACTCAAGGCAAACCCTACTTCTAGCTTCAACAATTAGCTTCTATCTATAACATACAGCCAGAAGTACCTTTCATTGTAACCTTCCCCCTCTCCTTCCTGGTAGTGATTGTGGCTGTTACGATCTCTAAGAAAAGTCTGTCTCACATGCACTACTACCTGAAGTGTAATATCTAAGCACAATAGGATCAGTTAAGAAAAGAGCTGTAGAACTTAAATGTTTTCCTGTCGCTTGTTTTAGAGTGTTAAATTGTTACTGTTATGTTATGTGTAAAGTGAATTGGAAGAGCAGACCATGGGAAATTTTTTTCTTGGTAGTATTCTTCCAGCTGCAACACAGCGAACAAATTGCCAAAAGCAATATCCATGCTCTGAGTTTTAATATTAAAGAGAAGGCTATTTTTAGAAGTTTTACCCAGAAAGTGCAAACTTTAGCAGCAGAGTGGTGCACTAGTGAATTGACAGTGTACTTTGGAAAGCCCTTTTTGCTGTAAGTGCAGATCAATCTGTCCTTGCTGAACGTCTGTGCTCAGCCAAAGCCTCTGCAGCTGAAGTCAGGCAGCAATGAGCATCTCCGTTCTGCTTACAAATCATGTATGGTGTTAAGGAAACTGTGGACTTTCTGAAGAAAACATATGGGAATGTTATCCTGTCTGGTAATCATGTTAATTTTTCCATTTGCATTGTTTTCTGACTCAATACTCATTCCAGCGGTCCCCAGCAGTGGTGCCAGGCACCGGCACAGGGCTGCCCCAGGGACAGTGACACGGAGGGTGACATGATGCTTTTCTCAGCACAGCCTAGATGGAGCAACCTGAATTTTTCCCAAGGCACAGAGAGCCTGATGGGCTGCGGCACCTCCGCATGTGCTTAGCTCAGGTTGTATTTAGGGGTCCATATATAAATGGTATAAGCTATCATTTTGGGTTCTGCACCTGGGATGCAGCTAGGGAAGGCAAATTGGGATTTTGGGAAAGCAATAGCAAGGAGGATGTAGCAAAGCTAGGAGTATGGTTCATGGGTTTCTGTAATGCCTATCAGCACAATAGTCAGGAAACTGATAAGTAGCTTGTGAGAAAAACAGAAAACATTGAAGAATGTGTATCCATAAAGAATTCTTCCCACTCTAGCAGCTGGTCTAATAGAAGCTGATGCATCTGCTTCCACCTTTATCTCTCTAGCAAGAAAATGTGCGTGTTAGCTCTGCTGAAATGTTGTGTACCCATCTCGCTTTGGTGGCAGCCGTTGTTGTGTGATGCTGGCCTATGCAGGCTGAACACAGGTGAAAACCAGTATGGCGTTTAGCAGATGTTGGGTCCAAAACCTCTAAGAGCTGCTGACTACTTCAGAATTTAAGTTTGTCTTCACAGCCATAATGACAGAGCTAGCACCAACCTAGCAATCTTCCCTAGCAAGAAATAGATTGTACAAAAAAAAAAAAATCTTTACTGATAAATCAGATTTCCAAGTGATTTTGGCAAAAGATTTATGAGGATTTTTGTACATTGCCGTTACGTCAGTTAGAGGCTATGATTTTTTTTCCCCTCCACACTCCTATGTGTCAGAGCTGGGCGAACAAAATTTCAAATATAGACCAAGCTTAAGAATGCAAGATGTATTTTACCATTACTCCTCAGACTGGGAGTATGGCATCTACAAGAGCACTTTGCTTCCATGAGTAGCAGATGAAATGAAACATCCGTTTACTTTTCATGCACAGAAATGGTAATAGCAGGTGGAGAAAGGAGATGACAATTTATTTTGAACACCAGTCATTGCAGCATGGTTATAGCAGAGTTAGGACTGGTCCACAGCTGTGCTGCAGACAGCAGGTTTTAGAGTGGCAATTTTGCCTCTCTGCTTGCCTAGGGATTTTCTGTAGGTTTTTAAAATGCAACTGTATCAAAAAATGGTCTTGGGGCAGTTTTTGGAACAGATCCTCAAGCCTGTAATACCTTCACTCCAACCCATTAACATTCCCATCTGGAGCTGTGGGCTATGAAAGCTGTGCTCTTCCATTTGCTTACTGGAACCAGTTCAGTGTTAAATTATTAACCCCAACTGTCCTTCAGGTTTCTCTCCTTTATTTTTACAGGTCCTGATTCAGCAAGATATTAGTATATATTTGAATTCAACCATGTGACTGACCATTTCTACTGAAATAAAATAATAATAATAATATTAAAAAAACTACTTTCAGACCTAAAAGTGAAGCTTGTGCCTTATTGCCATAGCCAATCCCAACCTGAATGCTGGTGTCTTAGGCATATATCAAAAGGCTTTAATGGAGCCATAAGCTTAATCTTAACTATTTAGCACTCTCATTAAGAGTCAGATCTTGAGTTTCTTGTTTAGTCAGGCAAAGCTCTCCCTGAACTCTGCTGGTGTTTTGTCAAAAACTTCAGGATCTTGCTCATAAGGACTTTTCTCTCCATCTCATCTGCCCACTGTAATGTGCCATCCTGGCATGATCACCATCCACCCCATCTTCGCAATCCCTTCTCAGCTCACACTGCTGCCAGGAAGCTCATCAGCTTTAACCCACCCCTTGAGATTGAGGAAAAAAAGAGAGAAAAAAAGGAAAGGAGGCAAGGCAGAGTCTATATATATCAAATCATCTTTGGAAGCCCTGGGGCGTTTTGCCTCTGGTTTGTAATGTTTGCCTCCTTGTGTTGAAGGCGCTTTGGGCAGGGACTCTGTCTTCATCCCTGGTCCATCCCACTGGGCACCCTCACAGCAAGGAGCAATACAAATTCCAGATGGCATCCTGCCTGTGGGGGACTTCCAAGGCCTTTTTGTTTGTTGCTAAACTAGCTGCAGCCTTAATCCTTAGCAAAGGCGCTTGTTCCAAACAAGTGCCAGGAGAAGACTCAGCAGTCCAGCTTTAAATGGCAATGCTATTAAAGCAGCCACTCTGTGCATCAGTTCAAGTAACGCGCACTTTAAAAATGCATCAGATAGCTAGAAAATAGACTTCAGTGACTTCATGCTTTTGTTTGAGGAAGGTGAGAGGGAATTAAAAATCATTAAAAGGCAAAACCAAATTCAATTTATAAAGATATAAACCAATTGAGGGGGAAAGGTGACTGAACAGGGACCCTGAACAGAGACTTTGTTCAAAAGTTGCAAGAATCTGAACAGCAGGTGAGGTCCCCAGGCTGCTGCAGAGACGTGGATGACCTTGGCCAAGTCTCTTTGCTTTTGCTGGGCTTATGTTTTACCTGGACTGTCTTAGGCATTCAGGCTGCAACCTCTTCCCAGCTGGGACTGTCACTGTGGATTCACATGGTGCCAAGCAGGAAAGGTCCTGAGTGATTCTGCGTTTCTGAGCACTTGGTAGAAAATAACTACTAAGGTCTGGGGTTAACGCATGAAGATCAGGTATTACAGTTGATGTGAAAAGAGAATACAGCCTGGGCAGAATATTTCTATCCAGAAGTCCTATTTATTTATTTTTTACATCTGCGAGGAGCCCTAAGCCACAGCTGAAAAACAGTCACTTCTGTGAAAAAATGAAATAGCTATTTTTACAGAACAGTTGTTTTGGACAGGATATGAAGAATATTACATCTGATTGAAAGTATAACAGCAGTAGAGGTGGGCAGGATGTAATTACTCAAATTGTAGTTTGGCCAGGACACCAAAAATATCTAGTATAAAATGCCACTGGGTTGTCAATTCCTTTCAGAGTCTGGGACATGTACCTAACAGCTCCTCCAGAGATGGCACCTCCCCCAGCATGGCTAATTCTCCATTGAAGGACAAGTATAATCAACTCAATTGCTCAGCCCATTTTGTGCAATACTTTGTTTTGCTTAACAGCCTCCTTTTCCGAAGCTGTCTAAACCCAAACGTATTAGCTTGCAAAAGCTGCCCAAAACAGTGTGGCTGCAGGAATCCGTGACATTCTTAAACTTGTGTAACACATATGGCTTTTAAATCCTTGCTTGTTCCATGGGATAGAAACATGCCTCTTGGATGGATTAGGCAGAAGAGGTAAATGGTAGTGATGTGCATGCATTAATTTTAAGAAGTGCCTTATGGGTGGTGCCTAGGCTTTCCTCTCCCCCCAGCCATGCTGGGACAGAGGAACTCATCTAGTTGGGGACTTGTTAGGAGATCTTGCTTTAGTCAAAGAAACAGTCCTGAAGCCATGAACTGTAATCAGAGCAGGATGAGTGAAGGAAATCACCAAGGAAAGGAGAAAAAAAAAAAAAAAGTAGTAAATTTCAGGGTTTTGCAGCCATTGAGCATTCCTTTCATCATATAGAACCTGCAGGAGTAACCTATGGCAGGTCCAAAGCACTTCTTATTTCTCCCTGGATCATAGGGCAGTTGTGCCTCCTTTTGTCTCTGAGAGAATGGAAGGACTCCTCCAATAAGAAATTATTCCTTGAACTTCATAGGCTGGTTTTCATGCACATAGTCTTTAGACAGCTCGTTGTCACTGATTTCTCCTTCTGGTGGTACTATTCACGTAAGAAGACTCTCTTTAAGAGAGTAAGTGTTTGCAACACTAAGTTGACAAACCCTTTCACGGGGGGGGAAAAATCTTTTTCTTTTTTTCCTCACTGGAAGTAATTTGTGGCTCTGTATTTGAAAGCTGCCTTTTACTGAATATAAAATTACTGTGATCCCAAAACGGTCTCCAAAGTGCCACAAAGTTGTATTTAAAATGTATGTTAATCTTTACATCACATATGGCCTTCTCATTTCCTGCTCTGACAATTCCTTTCACTCCTAAGAATTGTTTTTTATTTACACCTCTGTGAAAACAGAATCAATTCCCCCATACACACTGTTGCATATTCTTTGGAGAGAATATATTGATTGAAAAACCTTCTACCAGTCTTATTAATCTCAAGCAGTATTGACTATGTACAGTTGTATGTACCAGTTGTACATGTGGAAAGCTCACAAAATAACAATATCAATAATATTCTGCAACAGAAACAATCATTTTATAAATAATGAATGTGCCATGTTGAATTCTACAGGTATTTGGGGCACTTTTTTACTTTTACAGGCCTTGTGTCCAACTTCAATGACACCAATATAAATAAAAAATAAATCTGTTGCGTTTGATGCAGTTACATTTGTGCGAGAGCCAATAAAAGAGAATCTTAGCACAGTCGTTTGTCAAACAAGAAAGTAGGACATGGCATAAGTACCATCTGTGGAGAGTGATTCATAAGACAAGAATGCAGCATAATCAGTTAAATAAATACTACCCTTGTGTTTTGTAGTCTAAATGGACCTTACTCCAGCACAAATCATAGTGCAAGGTCAAAGCAATTGCAGCGACATGTGGAATTTGTTATTCTGATTCCTAGAACTATGAGGAATTAACTCTGGTTTAAACTGGAGAAAAGCCAGAGACCTACAACTCTTCTTTACCATATAGAGCAGAATCTTAATTTCTGCCTGGAGGGACATGACGTGAGAAGCTGGAGCAGGTCTTAACAAATCAACTGACCTGAAGACATGAGTTTTTGAGAGAATATATGTGGCAACTAGTGCTAACCCATATCTTTGCCATGCTGGGTCACCATGGGGTCTGGGTGAGCACACAACCAGCGTGAAGAGGTTGGCTCCCTTTTTACAGCTAACTGGATAACTCCCCATGACGCTGGATGAACAGCGGTGGTTTATAAAGGTTTCTGTGTAAGAGTAGCTTAAACCTAGCCCGAGCTCTCAGGGCAAAGGCAGGTTTGTTAGATGCATGGATTTGCTGGTGCTTTTGGGAAGCTGCAGGAATGTCCAAAGTCTTGGAGGTAGAGGTGAGGGGACTCCAGGAGCCGAGCTGCAGAATGAAGGCACCTCTTGGGCTGGTTTCTCACCTGCTGGGGAGGATGTGATCACAGCATATGTGTTCAGTCAAGGAGATGAGTGGTGGGGAAATATAAAAGCAGTGCTCAAATGTCATCTGGCAAATGAAGAAGGTGACTTGTGGTCAAAAATATTTCACCCGTGTCCTCCTTTGTTTCTCAGACTTGGATTTTGCAAGAAGTTTGCTTTGTATGTTCTCTGCTTAGGAGGAGGAGGAGAAGCCTGTGCTTTTCATAATTTTGAGTGCATCTGAGTCATTATATCCTTCAAAGCCAGAACAAAAACTAACATAAGAAATACTTTAGCAATGACTAAGCCATTTAAACAGTTACTTTAAAAGGTATGAGATTGTTATGTTGAAAGACACCACATATATTTTATTTCTCTTCACTGTACTATTATTATTTGAATCATTGTAGGTTCTAAAGGTCACTAGCAAGATTAGTATTCAGTATCACCAAACTCTAGTGAAGCAAAGACCCTGCTCAAAAGGGGTCTGAAATGTCAAGTGATGAGAATGAGAAAAGAATTAGAAGGAAAAAGGTGATGTGACTTGTCCCAGGGTTACACAGTGAGAAGGCAGCAGACCGAGGAACAGACCTCGGGTCCTGTGGCTGATAGCTGTGATTTTTCTTCCAGATTACATGGCCTCTTGGTTATCTTTTCTATTCAGATCTGTTTCTTCACACTTTAGCTATTGTCACATTCAAATCCAGCACCGTTTTGGACTGCAGTGGACTTGAGCCAGGAGGAAAGTGCCCTTAGTCATCAGGTGTCAGATGGATATCTGAAGATGGGGTGCTTTGGTTTAGCACCCCCAAGCTTTAAATTCTTATTTCAGCAGTGCTTGGGTTTGGGTGTGCCACTTTGAAGCAACTCCCTCATCATTTTGATTTGGTTAATCACAGCTAAAATGACTCAGGCACATACGTGCAAACAGGGCTGGGACTCAAGGAGTACGTGTCTCCCTCTGAATTTCTAGAACTTCTTGTTCTTACTTGTTCCGATAATGAAAAAGGATAAGCCTTTCTTTGGTGGCATTTTGGCATTTCTGCTGCTGTGAATCATCAAGAGGTATGTAACAACAAGAGGAAACTTTTCAAAACTTATTGGCACTGGAAAGAGGCAAATGTTTATTTTAATCCAGTTTGCTTGCATTTTCCCCTCCCTTTTACAATCCCTTTCGTAAAAGGCAATGTAAATTACTGACATAATCTTAAACATGCAAAGAAGATGAGCTTTTAGAAACTGTATGGAATGTACAATTCTAAATCACTACAAAAGTGCAAAACATTAAACTCAAACAAATTCTAGTACCTGGGTACTGACTGAAGGGCAAAGGATGCTAAAAACATTACAATGCACTAGCTTAATTTTTCAGTTTGTGATGGATTAGCTTTAACATGCATTTTAATTTGTAGCTGGATTTTATCAGCTGTAGACAAAGTTTGATAATCTTTTCTTGTTTAATTAGCACAATCCTCTTAGGAGGGAGAAATGTACAGACAATAATAATTTACGTTCTATGATAATTTCATACTGACAACCTTTCATACTGAAATACCTTCTTTCTTTAAAACATATTTACGTGTGGTTCTTTTAAACATCTTTGTCCTACTGTCTCTGTTTGTAGTGCGTGTGTGTATATGTAAGGGGAAGAAAAAGAGAGGGAGCTTACACTATAAAATGTTTCCTCTGCATAAAAAGCCAAGAGAACGTGTAAATAGACTGCATAAATAACAGCCGGCTCCTTAGAAACCAAGAGGCACACTCATATAGAGGCTCAGCTCTGTTACACTGCTTGAAATGTGAATCGACTCATTAACGTTGAAGCTTTACTCCAGCTATTTTTGCATGGAAGAGGACTGAACCTGGCCCTTTGTTTCCATGTAGAGCTAAGCATTTGTTGTTTTTCTGGAGACTTGAATCCTTTCTCCGGGATGGGGCAGGCTGTATTTTCTCCTGGTATAAAGCAAAGAAACTTTCTTGCCTCTGTTAAAGTTTTACCCAATAGATCCATCCTTTTCACACAGACACTGTTCTGGTTTGAAGTGCTGTACACAGAGCCCTTCACATGCAGGAATAAGGGGCTGCTTATGGAGGTCCACGGGACTACTTTCATCAGGACCTGGGGGAGAGGAGTTAACGCTGAGCCAGTAACCTGTGCATCTGTTTTGGAGTTAAACCCATGTCAGCAGGTTCATAAGGTTAGCATGGGCCTCTAGAAACATGGGCTTTTGTAGAGGAAGGGAATGCACTGAACCACCCCATCCCAAGAGGTGCTGGTGTGCAACACCTCTGCAGCTCAGATGCTCAGGCAGCCTGTGGTAGAGCTTCCCAACATCCCCAGAGTGTGCTGAAGAGCAGAAGAGATGCCCTGAGCTCTCTTCTCCATGCTGGCAAAATATTGTCAAGGCAGGGGGCAATGATCTGGTAGTGGTACTGCCCCATTTGGCTCATCTGCACGGCTAATGTAGCCATCTCTGCTGACCGCAGGCAGGCTTTACCCTTCTGCTGGGAAGAGCTCTTTGAGTTTCATGGCATGTAAGGACAGTATGAGCAATGTTGAGTTTGCTCTGTATCACATATGTACACACATATAACCACAGAAACCTGACATAAATATTTTAGTGCATATTTTACACTGCAAGGTTTTTTTAGGTCAGACTTTAAAAGGACTGAATATATTTTTTTTCACTTATGCCTTCCTTTGACTCTGTTTTTAAAAATCAAAATCTTCTCCTCTGATTCCAGCAAGGCCTAATGGCAAATTAATGCTGTTGTAATAACTTGGGCTGTGCCTTTGGAAGGCATCAGAATACTCTTTTAATGCAGCTGTATCCAAACAGATCTCTCTGGTCCCCAGCCCTTTGACACTGTTCTCAGTGAGGCTGTTTTCCCATCCTTCTCTGCCAGTTTCCACGCTGGAATAGATGAGCATTGCTACGTACTGCTGATGGCTGGAACAGCACTGTCAGACGTATCATTTTCAGGCATGGTTTCAGAATGCTTGTTCTGACATTTAGGGGAAGCAACAGTGCCCTGACATTTATGTTGGTTTATATTCCCTGCAATCCCTTTTCAATTAAAACTCATATCTATAGGGCTCCCTCTGAGCACCCTGCAACTATTTATGACAAATCTTTGAACCAGGGCTGAATGAACCGGACTGTGCTTTCACCTGGCTTCTGGGCTGCCCTGAACATCAGGAATCTCCTTGATTTGACCCTCTCTGGATGTATTATCTTGGTCATGAAATCCCAGAGCTGCCTTAAAAAGCTGCGGTGTTTCAGATAGAGGCTATCTGGGAATATTCGAGACTTCAGTGATGCAAAACAAGAGAGCTGCTATCCATGTTGATGAGACCAGTGGTGTTCCCCGTGGGGAGCTTGGCTCTTAATGATGTGTAAGAGTGGCTGGTGGACTGGGGAGAGGCTTGAGAGCAGCCAGCCACGGAGATGACTCCATCCTTTGTCTTGCAGTGGGCTGCCCTGTGTCGTTGTGAGCTGCTATACTAAAAGTATTGTGAAGAAATGCACTTAATTAATTAGCTGTTAAAGCCTGGTTTCCCTATATTGTCTAGTTCACACTGATGCCTCTGCCTTCTGTTCCCCAGAATTCTACCTTTGAAGTAGCTTCTTTGAAGACTCATATTCTGTGTGCTTAGGCTCAGCAGACTAGGATCACACTTCTTAAACTCCTCGCATCTCCTGATTATTCTTTTCAGAATAAATATATGCAGATATTGTTGCATTTCCTTGCTTAATCGCAGCAGGCAACTTCACTTTAAAGTATCTTCAGGTAATTACTATCCAGCCCTTCCCACAGCAGCTTTTCTGACATAGGACACAGCTTCCCACATGACAATACCCAGATCAAAGAGTACTCAAGTAGTGTTTTATCTTTTGCACTAATGCTGCATAGGGCCAACACATGAAGGAAGACCTCACCCCGTGTTTGCACGCCCAAAACCAGAGCATAATTCAGCATTTAAAGCAGTGATTTATCACTTCCCATGGGTGACTGTGTGGCCAAGAGAAGGGTTTCCCAAGAGAAATCTCAGCTGAAGGGGCTGAAGCTTAGAAGGGAGGACTGCAGTAAAATATAAATTATAGTAAGTGTACTCATTTTTATTTGGGGCAGAATAGAGTTTATTTACTTCTTGTATATACCAGACAAAAGAGTTTGTCCCCTTTTTTTTATTCATCTCTATTCTGCTGCTTTCCTGGTTAGTGCAGGATATTTGCAATATTGACTTGTTAAGGCTCCCTGGGCTGTTTTTAGGCTGTTTTTAGGCAGGTTGTTGTTGGTTTACCTGTTTTGCTGCTGGCTATAGCAGGCAAAAGGAGTTAAGTGCTTTATTCATAGAGGCAGTGTGAACCTGTGTGCAAGCTAGATAGAAAACCCAGGAATTCTGCTTTCAGTAAATCACATCCTGTTTTTGCCTATCAGTAAATATTATTACCATTATTATTATTAAAATGTTAAGACTATCAAGCGGTGTTTTGCAGTGCAAGCATTAGGAGGCACAGCTGAGCTTGTCTGACTTGATCCAGCAGATGCAATACATGCATACTAATGATTTCATTGCCTTATTTGTCTCCTGATATATTTTAAAAGGTAAATTAATGTTGTTCTACCTGGTCTTTAACGAATTATTTACATCAGGAACTCAATCACTTTCCTAAACTATTGCCAGCATCAGTCACTAGGAACAGTCAGAAATTTGCTAGTGCGGGAAACTGTAGTCTTCAAAGCTGCAGATTACTTTGGTAATGGGAATTCTTCCCTTTTTGCACCTATGCTTGCAGCTAGAGTAGTGTTTATATCAACTACAGCTGATGAGCTGTATTGGAAAGGTTTCTGGAATAATTAAGAATTCAAACAAAAATAGTCGTGCACACTTTTTTTTTTTAATCAACACATATATAGGAGGCTATGTCTTTTACCAGTGTAAATAATGATTGATGTTCCCTTGACATTTAGGGGCTGTCTTAAATGCAGTGCTATCATTTTCTCAGTATAGCAATTTTTCAGAGAGACTTTTTATTTTATACAACAAAAATGTTTTTTCTGCTTTGCCTTCTGCACCCTACCATCTCCACAGGCACTGTAACCACCTTCCCCCAGGAGTAACAGCCAGCTGCAGCTCTCAGACACATCTGTCAGAGAGTACCCAATCTACACAGTTCATAATAAAGACTTCTCCTTTCATGGATGGTAAAAGATAAGATGACACCACATAGGGACAGCTCGGGGGTCCATCACATCTGCTCTGGCCATCACCAGATGAAGTTAAAAGCCCTCCAGATGTGAGCTTCTGTAGCACATCTCCTCCAAGAATTTGCTCTTTCCTGTTGTTCTCAGGGTCTTACTACAGTTATGATCCTTTTCAGCTGGTTCAAACCACCAAGCTTTGCATCACACTGTGGTTCCCCATGTCTTGTCCCACGAGCAGGTTAGCCTCCATGTCAGCTACTAAATGCTGGACTATTTTACATGCATAAATGCACCCCTGGGCTGGCAAATCACAGCCATTGCCTGGATAAATACAGGATGTATGGTTTTAGTAGAAAAGTCTTGCCCCGTCTGTCTTTGCTTTCACATCCCCACTCAGAAAATGAAGTTAAGGATCCTCAATTCCCTCCTGAGAGAACAGTGAAAGGTGTTTATTTATGTGTGTCAGGTACCAGGAAACATAAAAAGCCACCAGGGAGGGGGTCTGCCATGGACACTGCTGTGCTACTGCATCATCCCAACTGCTAAACCATTCCTAGGACTTCAGATTACCAAAGCCCTTTGGTGCCAATGAGAGTTTTCACACAGATTTTAGCTGGCACTATAACTAGTCCTCTCTGGATAATTTCTTTGACTAATTTAGTCATCTAACATTTTCAAATTAAGTACAAATTAAAAGAAAAAGTGAAGAAGGAGGAAAGAAATGGTTGGTTGTCTCTTACCAGTTCTAGAGTGTAATATTTCTGACAGTATGTGTAAGTTTCTCCATGGACAAAAGATCTCATGATTTATCAAGCCATTTATTAATTAGAAAATTAACAGCTAGAGTGCTTCCCAGTAGCAAAAAAAGATAGACTTAAAGTTAATTATAAATGCTGTAAAAGTGTATAAGAAGATTCATAATGCAGCTCACCCTTTCTTTCTGCTTGAAGTTATTCACAAAAACACTTAAAATATGTTGAACTTTAAACCTGCTAAATACTCTTCAGCAAAAAGATCTTAAACTTAGGTACATGTTGTTATGCCCATTCTTAGCCAGGTCAGGTCCAAATGAATAAAATACAATTTCAGCATTAAAACCTATCTGCATCTTGGTTGTTCTCCTTTGACGGACCTGAGCTGTGTGCCTCGTGGAGGCCTTTGCATTCCAGTTGTTCTGTCCATTCCCTGTGACATCTCCTCCATGATTTACATCTTTCTCTTTGCTCTTTAAGGACAAGTTTCCCACCCTTAAAATACTGTTAGAAGACTACGGTTCCTGATACCTGTCTCTCCAATATCTCCACTTTAGTGAAACAAGAAAATCTGATTCTTATCTTTTGCTAAGAGTTTTGTTCCTATTTCCCATAGGATTTTTTTTTGTTAGCTTAATAGCCACAAGCTCTCTCTTTGCGCTTGATAATCCCTTTGATCTTCTTCACTCATTGCTCAGCAGAGTGCCATAAGGATGTTACTACCTTTAATCTTTTTTGCTATTGATCAGTAATATTCCTGTCTGCTGCTTCTCTGTGATTCCTTTGCTGAAATTGCCACTACATCCTCTCTATGTTTTTGTGGAGGAAGTGTCATAACATGGGTAGTGCTTCAGGAGAAGATCACAGTTGTTGGAATGAGCAAAGAGTTTGAGGACAAAGGTTAGGACCAATAACAATAAATTTATTGGATTTTTACATATTTGTGCTGTAGTATTTTTTCTAGATAAGGAAAAAAATTACATTTATTCCCAATTTCTGATCTTCTGAGCTATCTCCATGGCCTTTCTCTTCAAGGCATGAAGAAGGAATTCTATAAACTCTATGAGCTCCCATTTCTAGTGTCTCCCAATGGTTTGTAGATGGACTTGTATCCTTTTACAAGATAAATATGATGTTTCTAAGAGTGAATTGTAACAAATTCAACTCGAGATCTGAGAACACCTAGCCTTCCTTCCACTTCTTGAAGTAGATCATTGCCAAGAGCAGATTAGCTGATGACTTCACTGGTGATAACAGGGGTTGCAAAGTAAAACCCAACCTTCTTTCTAAAGCTACGTTGCCTAACAGCAATAGTAATAATTAAAAAAAAAATGCACTGTGAAGAAAGTGAGGCCAGCATGACTGAGATTCACAAAAGGTAGGCACTGGATCAAGAGGGAATCTTTTGCATATGTTTATTATTCTGGATATAATTACACTTCTCTCTAAATGTGCTTCACCTGCCACATTTTGTATATAGATTTTTAATTGTCTAGGTTGTGAGGTGGGGCAGGAAGAAGACAGATTTGGTTTTGCCTATTTTATGTAACAGGAGTCTTTGCAAAACTGTAATTCAAATATGAGTCAGAATTTTGAGAGCTCCAAGGAATGAACCACAATTACAGACTTTTATGAAACTAAGACTGTAATGCATCAGTGGGACAAATGACTTTATGTTAATCCATTAATCATTTTAAAAGGCCAGAGTTTGGGGTGGTGGATTCAGCTCACACCTTGCCACAAAGGTGTGCTCTGCTTTGCCACAGGTAGGGAGATGGAAAAGGGGGGGTCTCCAAGACCCCATTTTTTCTAAGCCCTCTCAAATTGGCTATGTTGGGTAGGCGGTAGGTCAAATGATGTTTGGTGGGTGTTTACTCTGGTAGTGTCATCTTCACCTGATACGATTGGAGGTAGTGCCATCTGACCTGCTTATATCTTCTTTTTTTTCCTTAGTTGATTAAATAAATTAAATAAAGAACTTTTTGCTTGTTTGAATTCTAAGCAAACAAGAGCCATTGCTGCTCCACTTACATGACTGAAGGTCTTGCATTCCCAGATGATAGTCTCTTCCTCACAGCCTTGTGTTCCGACTTATTTTATAACCAGAAGCAAAGCCGAATTCCTCTACTAGATCAGAGGCTGCCGGTGCTGAAGTGTCAGGGTTGTGATGTATAGCGGAGTTTCACCTGTACAGAGAGAAATTCTCCTCTCCACTCCCTCTGTACTTATACCTTGTATCTGTGAGTTATTGCATATTTTCCTGGCCAAGGTCTTGATTGCCTGAGAAAGGAGTAATGGGCATTATGGAAAATTCCTATCTGGCTTTACCCTGGAATCTAGAAGGTGGCTATTTCAAGCCTCTTCCTGTCCCTCTCCTCAGTGAAGTTACCACTGCTGTCATTTGTGTCACTGTTGGATCTAACAGCCCCTCCTGAGATTGGGGGCTCCGTACCACAGACACCAGTCATGGGCAGTTCATGCCCTGAAGAATTCTATAAATGAGGCAGATCTAGCATAAAGGGAAAGGTGAGGTGATTGGCCAAGGCCACACAACTCAATAGTGGCAAGACTTGAAACCTGCTGATAGCCAGTGTAGCACCCACACTGCTGATTTATGTAACGGTTTTGAATTTTCACATAATATTGCATAATATCAAATGCCGGATTGTGTAAAATGAGAGAAGGCAGATAAAAGCTGGTTATAAGCACCTGCAAGGTAGTGTTTGCCGTGAAGCATCAGTGGAGCAGAGCCAGAACTGGTTGGGAGGAACCAGAAAAGCAAACGGAAGGGGACCAGCATCCTTCCATCCTGTTAAATTATGTTTAACGCTTTCTGATTTCACAGCTCATCTTCACTGGCCTGGAGCACTGCTAAGAGTTATGACTGGTGGTATTTTAGGGACCACATATCAGGGGTCTTATCAGGAAGGGGCTGGAGGTAGAGGTGGTGCAGGAGCAACTCTGAATTTCTAGATGTTCCTCAGTTTGGGGAAAGTTGTGGGTTAAGGGAGTTGAAGAGCCCATCTGGGACCCAAAGAGTGCAATCACATAATATTTATGGGCTAGAGCCAGGCTGTCCAAGGGACTGGCTGTCCATCTGCAGCCCCATTTGACCACTGTCAGTCCTGTGGGGATCCGCTGTGCTCCCCAGCACCTGCTGCCCACCCTGGCAGGCATCCCCACTGCAAGCGAGAGCATGATTGGCTGTTTCGCAAAGCTGGAGGGTTCACTTTTACCATCATTTGCTGTTTCTTGAATTATTTATTGCAATTATGCTGCTGATCCACAGAAGCATTGCTGCTGTGCATCATATCCAGATGTCTGCCAACGCACTCCCAGGGCCAGATCCTAATTTTAGCTGCCTCTGCAAAATATTCTCCTCTGGACTAAGGCCCCATTTCTGTTCCTGTTGAACTCTACAGCTAAGCAGATTGCTGGCTTGAGGAGATAAATATTGTTGTTCTGAAAGAAAGGGCTTAGTGAAGGGCCCAGATTTCACCTGTGCAAGATGATAATAAGACAGGCTTCCTTGGCATCGTTTAAAAGTACAGGAGGCAGCATGGAGACCTCTTGCATGGTCAACAAGCAGAGAGCTGAAGCCAGGGCAGAATAAGGGATAAGTTCATTTGCACCAAGGACATTGCAACTGTGCAGGTCTACCCCGTCCTTCCCCCATGCATAGCAAAGCCCTGAGACTGCAAATCCTGATCGTGCCTTCGGTAGCGTGTGGGAGCTGCAAATGGGTTTCTGCAGTGTGGGGAAAATCAGGTTGTCTAGTGACCATCTGTTAAAGGTCAGGGCAGAAACCTGGGCTTTTGTAAAGTCAGAGCAGTGATATTCACAAAAACTAACCTGTCAGCAGGAGACACTGTAATCCAACCTGCCGTTCCTCATCTAAGTGGGTTACTAAACATACTTAATAAGATGCATCTATATAAGTTGTTTACCAGGAACTTGGTGTCAGGATTGCTTTTGCTTTGTTTAATGACACACTGGGCCAGTCTGGGAGTTGGAGCTGTCTCCCATTACCCAAAAGCAACTCCCCAGGGAAAATAACCCCCCAATATATACTAGAATTAGGGTTTTATTTATCTGAGCAGTTTTGAGTTGTTTATATACTGGTTTTGTTAAGATTTTTAGGCTGAAATTTATTTTCCTGTTCTTCTGATCAATTGGCTCATAGGCCAATTTGAACAGTAGGTAGGAAAGGAGTAAATATCAGAAAATCCACAAAATGTGTGAGATGGTAAACCAGTCCTGCTTCTTCTCACAGTCTTCTCTGCTTACTACATTAAGGAACTGATGTATTATGAAGCTGTGCACATAGGAGCACACTGGGTTGTCCCAGCATGAGGGAGTTTTTGCAGTGGGCTCACATCTCTATTTATTGCTGGCATTATTATTGACACCGGTAGTAATTTTATGTATACGCCACCTCCTGGTTGATCATTTGGGGCACCATGCAACTTGTTTTCAGAGCAATGCAGGAGCCTTAACAACATGGAATTCAAATCCATATTGCTTGTAAAAGGTATATTTATTGTACGGTGTGTTTATTAATAATAAAGGTCATGGTGGGTAGCTTTCTGGCTGAACTGCTGTGAGAAACAGGATGCTAACACCATCTCTCAGTGGGCCTTCCCATCCCAGACAGCAATACTCTAATTAACTTTTGTCAAGTAGTTCACTGAATCTAGCAAAATGGAGCAATCCAGAGGTGCCTACATATCTGTCAGCTGCTACCTGAAAAATGACTTTCTATTCTCCACAAGGAAGCAGGGGGAAACACTTGCTAATAATCAGTTTTCTAAATGTGTCCTGGGACAACAGGTGCACATGAGCTGAAGGGAGACTTGGGTGAATGGAGCAAAGACCAAAATTGTCAGGATTCATAAATGAAAGACCCAGACAGGAGGAAGAAAAAAAGGAAAATCTTCCCCAAATTGCATGGCTGAGTAAGGAAAATTTATGCAAAAGGTGGTAATAGCATTTCTCTTAAGGTGGAATATAATGACAAACTACTGGGACTGAAATATTTAGTGTCCGTTGGAGGAAGAGTTAAAAAGCAGCAATACAGCTTTCCTGGAGCCTGCATGTGTGTGCAAAATCAAAAGCCTGAATCATAAATTCTTATCTCCCTCGTCTTTCCTTTCTCCCAAATTCATAGATTTTAATACAAGAAGAGACTATTGTGACCATTTTTTCTGACTTGGAGCAGGATCTGAAGGCAGCTTATTTCCATAAGACGGTCCTGCTGTGCCTTTCCCACCCCTATGGTTTTCTCCACACACTCGGATTTTACGTTTTTCTGGGGTCTTGCAGCCCATCACACCCTCCGACGGTACTGCTATATTCCCATTGCGGTCTGCCTGCGTACACAAAATTGCAAGATTGGCACCTTTGATTGTAAGCTTGTCAGGACAGGAGGCATGTCTTCTGTTCCATGAACTGCCTAGCACATTTTTAGCACAGTAATGATAATAATCACACTTCTGAAATATGTTCTTCACGCATAAAATTACTTTGGTGTCTGAAGTAGGTCCTAGCTGCTTCAATCCACACTTTAGATTTTGAAGACCCTACAAGAAGCCCATGGGGGTAGTTTTCAGTCTTAAAGGTGCTAGAAATACTCAGTGCTTATCCAACACCAAACCCACATCAGGACCCAGAAACTTGGCATTTCTCTGCTGAGGCTCAACCCCATAAATGTCTTTAGAGCCTCCCCTTTTTGGTCCAAACACACCCCAGCATCCATTATTGCTTCCCTTCACCACATTTCTACATGCTTTTCTATAACACAGCACCTCTCCTGTACGAAGGAGGTAAGATTTTAACTCCCCTCTCTCTAGACCCCAAAGCTTCTATTTTCCAGGGAACAGCGAGGTCTCTGTCAGTCCTTTTCCCATGCAATGGAAGCCTTCTACATCATTGCACACAAATACACTTTTGGTATTGGTAGTTTTCCAGCTGTGCATGCATGTATACATGCATGTCTATTGAAACAAATCTGCATTTCTTTGTATCTGTGTGTACATGAAAGAGGAAGTAGATTCCTTTCAACTCTCAATCTTGTTATTAGTTCCCCAAAATACACCCCTAATAACATATGTAAAACTGCATAATTTTACAGTGCTGAATACTTTTGACTTCATTTCAAGCAGGGAATCTGTGCGATGATGTGGAAGTTCATGAGATCATAAAATCTGACTTCTAAAATTATGCCAGACAGTGAAACTACCAACTACTCCCTTCACACATGCAAGTATTATAATTACGGGTTTTGTAAGGTAAATTTGAACATAAATGCTTGCTTACATTTTAAATGTAAAGGCACGTAAATGTTAATTACAGGGTCTTTAAAGATAGCCAATTAATTTCTTAACTTACAAAGTCAATGGATAGATTTGGAAAGTCCCACTTTGGAGGCTGCCTAACAATTTGAGCTGCTGTTGACATAATGTATTTTTTGCTACATATTGTATTTTCTGGTGATAACATAATAGGCATAAATTTGATCCACTGTAAGTCTAAGACTGAAGATAGAATTTAAAACTGTTGGCTGTTCAGGAGGCTGCACACCATATTTTATTGTTGGGCAGTATTTCACGTAAAGCTTAGAACAAGTCTTTTTGACTGCAGATGCTTTTTTTGTTTAAGTCTTTGAGCAGTATTTCAAGAATCATTGTCAACTTTTGAACTCTATTGCCTTGTGGAATCATAATATTAATTTATACAAACTGTAAACCTGTGTCATTTCCAAATTTGTAATTCACTATTCAGCTCTGCTTGAATAAATCGTACGGTTTTTTAAATGCAAAAATGCTTTTTTGCTGCCAATGCTCCATTGCAATTTCTTGTTTAACCTGCTTATTTCTCAGGGTGGATTTTTTTCTCCTGCCGTAATTATTTCTAATTTAATGTGATTTTCTGCCACTCTGTTTTGCACAGGAGCAGCTGCCCATCAGTACAACTTTTAAGTTTTTCATTGGTGATCTGTACAATGAGTGAGGCTGCATTTGACATATCAGTGCAACAGAGGTGTGAGGATTCGTGCATCCCTGAATCATTCAGCAACACAAATGTGATCTTGCTCAGCTGTGTGAAGATGGCCCATGGGCCCACCCCTTGGAGCTGGGAAAGCTGTTGCCTTTCAAATCTGCGAGTTCCCTGCTCTTTGTGCATATTTCATATATTTGTGGGAGTCGGCCAGGGCTTGTTGCTAGAAACTAATGATTTCCTATTTTAGATAGCCTTTCTTCAGATGATCTCAAAGCAGTTTAGGTGTCCTCAAGTATGCAGGAATCAATGTGCCATGGTGGCAAAGTGCGGTTCCCCATCCCCACACAGGCACTGCTGTCATCAACCCCCAGTTCAACCAAATCACACTTGTCTGACATCATGGGTACGAGTCTAAGAGGAGAAGGAGCAAAGGCTCTGAAGGTGCTTTATCAGGCCCCTGCTCCCTCCACATGGACAGGCAATGCAGCGCCTCGTGCAGCTCCTGTGGATAAGCTGCTGCTCTGTTCTGCTGGGTGTTGGCTCTGTCATATCCACGATACAAAGCCGGGATCAGTGGAGGAAAATGAAATACTAATGCTGTGTCATTAAAGCAAACTGCTGGGTTTGCTCTTCCCCCTGTAGAACTGGAATTCTTCACTGGGAGAAGGCTTAGCATTTCTAGCAGGGTTTTCGGAGGTGCCCTGCAGGCTGTTCAGGCTCTTGGGATGTGAATTCTGCCAGCCCAGCTGGAGAGCCACGGACCGCTGAGCACCCCACCAGCACTGCTAGAGCAGGAGGGTTTGAACCGCTCAGCTTCCAAAATTCGCCTTCCTTTCATCCTTTGCTTTGTGGAATGGTCTTATGCTAACATTTTGGAGAGCTGGAGCATTATCCCTGTGCTGCCAGCAGCCTCTGTGCCTGTGGGATGTAAATTTGTCGTCTCCAGAACTCTTTCTACGTGAAGTTGTGGCTCGGGCCTATTATCATTATTTAATGTCCCTTTTTCAGCAGCATAATAGTAAAGCTTTTTATAAAATATATTATCATTCTGAACTTTGTTGTTAGCAAGACAAAGCAGAAATAACAGTATGCTGGGTTCAGCCATCAATATACAGGGTATATCATCAATCAAATCCATAAAGCTTTTAAGCTGTCTTGTTTTAAATTAAGGTTTACAATGCATTACAATGGGATATTTAAAACTGTGTACACGTTTTATCAGCTCCTCGTGACTCTGTAAATGCTTTCTGATTAGTAGGTCGAAACACAGCAGACTTGATTCAAAGCTGACTTTTACAATTAAATCCATTTATTTTGCAGGACATTACCTCTATTACATGGGGGGACTCAGGGCTCCGTTTTCATTACTCATCAAAGGCAAAATTAAACTGGAACTAACTTTGACATTCACTGGACTCTAACAAGACTAGGTAAAACTTTTGAATTAAAAGTTTACCACTATATGAAGACTCTGGCCAGGATGTGGCATTGTGGTAGTGAAAAGGAAATATGTAAACAGGGGCAATATCTATAAGTAAATGCGTGTCTAGTGTTTATGCCATCCATTACATCAGTGCTTACACATCTCAAACAATGTCATGGCTACAACATTAAATGCCATTTGGGTACATCAGGGAGACATTAATGTGCTGTAAAGATCTCGCAATCATATAGACAACACAGAAAAGGATGGAAGGGGAAACAGATGTGAAACGATTTGTCTGCAGTCAGACAGCCATTCAGCAGGAGAACTGTGATTACAACCAAGTCTCCTCATTTACAGTCTTGTGCTCTGAATTCAACCAGCCAAAATCCCCATTCTTTTCCTTATCACACCTCCACGCCCTGGCTGATCAGCCATGTAAGAGAAGCCCTGCTGAATTTTTAAGAGTAGATGCATCATTGTCAGTGGCAGGAGGGTCTTCATCTGCAGTGGGAGAAGGTCCCACCTAATCCTGCTCCCACACCACTAAGCGTCCACTCTGGAACTAGGTGTTTAGCATGGGAGGAGGTAGGTTTGAAATGTAAGAATAGTTTGATTTCCAGCCCTAGGCTTCTCCAGTAAAACTGCCAAGACAGCAGTCCATCTGCAAAGTTTGGTGATCCACACAAAGACAAAGAATGGAGAGGTGAATTGGGATCTAGAGGCTGTAGATGCAAACATAGGTGGCATGGGAATTCAATCAGTGCTTGAAAATGGCTTTCTTCTTCCCTTTTTCATTTAGAAATTTGACACCCCTTTGGCAAGCATCTTTGGGATTCAGCAGAACAGCTGCGAACAAACAGGAGTGGAGGAGTAAAGAGGAATACACAGAGTGGTGAGGATGGAAGAAGGGCTCAATATGGAAAAGTAGAGCATGCAAGCATAGGTGAGGTGAGCAAAGCCCTGATGGGAATGAAGCAGATCAGCAGTTTCAGGTTGAATCATAACTGTATTGCCAAGTATGATGGCTCTCTGAAATCTTGGTTGGCGCTATTAGACTAAAAAGAATAAGCTTCCAAGTTTCACATTCAACCCACATTATATTAATGGTTATTTGAGTCATGCCCACAATCTGTGCAACAGCAGGAGAAATCAGAGACATAGATCAAAAGCTCAGATCAAACCCAAATATTCTCTTCACAATCTTAATAAAGGTTGTGGTCAAGGCAGGAGCTGGCTTTTAACTGTAACTATACAAGACTGACAACTAAATGAACGGGAAATGAAAAGCCAGTTTAATTGTTGCCTGTTGTTATTGTCAAAATGATTGGCTAATTAAATATTTAATTTTTACTGGTTTTAAGCATACATTTGGCATGTTGGGATACTGTGTAATCAGTAGATCATACATTTCCCCAGAACAAAATAGTAGCCTCACAAAAGCCTGTTGTGAGGATTAGCTGGCTAATGGGCTTGACTCACCCCCCTGAGCACCAAGGGTGCAATTTGCAATTGCAGTTTTGAGTTCCCAGCTGGAAGTGCTTCATGCTCCCATTGCATCTCGCAGCGGGGGGGCGCCGCACTGTGCCTCCAGCCTGGGCTCTCTCTCGGAGCCCTGCCAGCAAAAGCTGCCCATGAGAAGCAGTGATTTAGTACAGCTGGCTCCGTCCTCCTCTCCCTTTCTTGCTCTCACCTCCTGTCTGGCCACATCCGACTCCTGTGCTTGACGGCTCATCAACTGCCCTAAGGAATGAAGTTGTGCTCAGTTACGCTTCCTAAAGGGAAGCTTCCCAGCAAGTGGGGGTGTCCAAGACTCCAGAAATCAAAATGCTTTCTGCTTGGGCTACAAACTATTGGCTTTTTCAATCAGCAGCAAAAAGAGAGATCCTACAGGATCTCACACTCCTGCCAAGTCTTAGATGAATGGTGGTCCTTTGGGGTACAATGGTGATGTGTAAGAAATTAGGATACTGCAAAGACCTGCAAAGATGCACAAAGTATTAAGATGTTCCTTTTGCTCCCAGCCGCATCTGCAGCTTTCCAGGAATAGTATCTTAGGGTGGGGGAGAAAGAACAACTGCACCACACCACGGCCCAAATGGATGGCAGCAGTCAGATGTTGAACCCAAGAGATGCTCCTGTGAGCCTGGGGAGGGGGAAATCACGCTCACAGATTGCACAGCAAAAACCACTTCATGCCGAGGCTCTCAGCAGAGTTTTTTTTTTCTGATTTCCACCCCCAGGCAACAAGGCTGGGTCCCAGCAGACTGTCAGCCTCACTTGCACCTGCCTCACGGTGAGGAGTGAAAGGGCAGCAGGGCAAAAGGAGAGCCAGACCACCCGCTCTCAGCCAGCAAATGTTGCAGGGGAACATTGCCAAGCTGCGAGCGAGAAAGGCTTGAGAATGCTCACAGGCCTGGAGACATCTTTATTAGGAAGGAGGAGGAGAATCCAGGCAAGCAAAGCCAGAAGGAAGGAGGGAAAGTCTGCAAAAATGAGAGTGGGCTCATTTCAGGGAGCTTCACTCAGAGTTATCCCACTTAACAATCAGGCCTTTTTAGTAACAAAATAAAAAAAAAAAAAAGCAAAAGCTGGCGTTTGCAATTTCTCAATTAAAATGTAATTTACACCCTGCGCTGTCTCTCAGATAAAAGCATGCTTTGCTCACCCAAGTGTGAAACAATATTTACAGAAACATTTTGTGGCTTAATATGCTGCTCTGACATTAGAGCCCTCTGCGCGAGTACGGACGTGCACACCGGTTCTGTTGGCCAAAGGCAGCTCCCCGTCCACGGCTCCATGCTGGTGTCTGGGGACCATTAGGAGTGGAATTTCTCCAAGGCTGAGCTGGCTGCCGTAGGGCTCCCTTTATGGCCAAGGAAATAAAAACACACTGCTATACAGTGCAGCCCATCACAGCCTGAGCCAGCTGGGTAGGCTGAGGACTTCCCTAGGAGCCATACCTTCCTACAGCAGCTTTTGGGCCTTGGCAGAGCATGTTTACCCCTGCCAGCACCTGATTTTGGGGGGAGGTTTTTGAGTGTATTGGGAGCTTTGAGCCTGAAATGGAGTTTTACTGGGCTGGTAAGACTGAACAGGGGTGAGAACAGGGATGCTCTTGCCTGTGTTAAGGAGGAGTTGAAATGCCAAAGGATGCTTTCCTCTCCAGCAGCTACTCAAAGATGAGAAAAGATGTGCAGAGAAGGTGTTGCACTTTGCTACATCATTTCTGATCCTTTTGATTTGCTTGTGAAAGGCAGTCACCTTCCAGCTCTGTCAAACCCAGATTGCTCTGAAGAGCTTTTGGCATAAATAGGATTGGAACAGCTTTCTGGTACTTACCTTTTTGGTATAAGGTCTTGGCATGAGGTCTTTCAATGCAAGGATTTAATTTCCTGTACAGAATCACATACCCCTTGCAATAGCTTCATTAGAAGATTCTGGTTATATTAACCCTCTTCTGGTTTTTTTTCCAAGTTACCTAGATGCATTCAAGGGCAATGAATATGCAGTTTGTGTTTAGGAAAAAAATCTGCATGAAAGTTAATGGAAATCTTATAACAAGCACCCCACTTCCATTAATTGATTCCCTAATCCAATGAAGCATTAGTCATATGCTTAATTTTAAGCATTTGATCTCTACAATCAAAATTGCTGGCTCTGATCCGAAGCCAATCAAACCATCAGCAGCCTTGCCATTGATTTCCATGGATGAGATCCAAAGGAACTATGCACATGTTAAAATTAAACACATCCTTAATTGACTTGCTGGGGGCCATATTTAGATCTCCTTAAATCACCTGTGCCAAACAGGGCCCTATGAATACTTACAACAAAAGTGAGAACAAAAATGTAGTGACCTCCCCAAAAATGGTGCCTATCCCTAAACATATAAACTTACCCAATGCACTGTTGTGTCTTCCTGGGTTTTGGCTCATGTCCCTAATCCACTTGCTAAATTAGAAAACTCTAGCCACCATGACATAGTCTGTCTCAGACTGAGAAATATTTGGGACCAAAACCTCCCATTAGCACCTGACCCGGTCACAGGAGGTCAACCACCTGTCCTTAGCATAGTAACAACGTGACCGCATGGCAGTGAATGTCTGCAAAATCAACCACAAAAAAAGTGTCACTGTGGGACCCGGAGGGATTTGGGGGTCTTTTTGTACAGCAGAGACTGCTGGCATAATGCTTCTGTCTGGTACGCCTGTTAAAATCTTGCCCTAAATTTATTATCAGAATTCAGGAACTCTAGATTGAACCTATCTCTTCTTATTTTTCAGTAGTTTACCTGTAGTTACTCTAAGACCTTTGCTAGGAGTACATGCACCTGTCTTAGTCTGGGTCCAGGGGACAGCAGGATTTCCTCAGGACCTGTGGCAAAGAATTCAGTCCTGACCCAGAATATCTCTACCTCCTCAAGAGCCCAGTGTTCCAATAGCTGCATAAAATATTATTCCAGACTAGAAAACACTCAAATTAGGCAATTAAACTGCCAAAATACCTCCAGTCATGAAGAAATCTAATAATTCCTGGGTTGGGGGCTTTTGGTGGTTTTTTTTTTTAAATAATAATAATAATTATTATTATTATTATTATTATTATTATTATTATTATTATTATTATGGATTAGCTCTACACACTTTTATCTTATTTGCAAGCCAAAGAATTACAGATAGTAATTGGATAATCGCTCAATTTTCCCTAGTGACTTAATTATCATCATTAACTGTATTTATTTCACTAATTTGGAGGATTTCTTTTGGGGGTTTCATTCTCCAGGCCTATTAGTTTGACTGATAATGGGGCATACTGGCAATAGCAAGGCAGAATTACACAATTATTTAAAAAATGATGGGTCATATCTTACAAAACACAAGGAAAAAGAAAACCCTGTTCTATTTCAGGGATATGTCTAAAATCAGAACTTTCAGCTCAGAACATGATTATGTACATTATGAAATTTCATCTCTATTGCATTGAGTTTCTAAATGTACAGTGAAATTTCTTGTGTTATGCTACAACAAGAAATGGCTACTGTAAATTGAAAGTCAATGCAAACAGCAAACATAATGCCTGAAGGAGAGACTGTCATGATCTGAAATTTTGAAGGTAATGCAACTTCTTTGTCTGACTGGTGCACTTATATTTGAGCGTAATTAAAAAGCCCTGGAAGTGAAACTAATTTCTGTAGCTTTGTACTAGGAAATGGATCGCCTGACTAATGAGAAAGATCTCATCCGCGTAGTCTCCAAAGCAATGTCAAGTACCGGGGGCTTTGCGCCCCACTTTGCTGTTGTTGATTCACAGAGGATGGCTTAGGCTTGGTGTCCAGCATGGCTAACTTTAATATTTAGGAACACACTTGATAGCTGGTCCAGCACAGGCAAGCAATAGATGACATTTCTTATTGCTTTCCACCCCAATTTTCTGTGTGTTTGGTTTTTTTCTTAAGAGCCTGAAGCAGAAAAATATAACTTTTGGAAATTGCTTCATATTAGTTGATTATCTCTGGCTAAGTTGAGAGCATTTGGCCTTGCTTATTTGAAATAATTTAACATGAGAACCCCATGGAGGGTGGTAATTTACAGGGGATAGTCTCAATTGTGGTATGTACATATTGCGAGGCAGAGGGCGGGGGAACTGCCAAACATATTTAGATAAATCTTTGAACTGCTGCTTATTATTCCAGGCCGTATCTTGTTTCAGTAGACCAAATGCTTATGTTAAAATCACCAATGTGCTCACATTAGAAGCAAAATCATTTGATGCTCTTTTTCTGTTCAGAGCCATGAAACCTAGATTTTCAATGTAACCTATGAGTTCATTTAAATGTGCTGTATACATGTATATATTTGCATAGTTTATGTGAGGTGCTCTGTTGTAGGTGGAGGGTTGCTTTTTTTTTCCCCAAAAATTCTCCAGGTTGTTACCTCATGCTCCTTTAGTCTAAACTACACTGTCAGTCATCACACTGTGACCTCCCATCTTCAGCGGTCAGAGCTTCATGTTACCTTCGGTAGCCATCCAGCAAAGACATGGCTCGTTACTAGCACTTGCTACTGATACAGCTTTTGATTATCTGAAGGATTATCCTGAGTTTTGGTTGCTAATTTTTTAATTACAATTGGTGAATTGCTATGCTGTTTCAGTAACCGGATATCCATTTTATACAAAAATATTGGCTTTTTGGTCTGACACAGCAGGGGCATGCTCACACCTCTGCCAATAGCTTCCTCATATGTAAGTAATTGGTTTTCTCAAGGTTATTTATTTAGATGACTATTTGATATCAGACTGCAATTTTCTTGTCTTCAATACATGTAAGACTAGTTTTTCTCTATTAATTGTCCACTGAACTTTATTCTTTCACTCAAACTAGAGCCAAAAGACCAAGACCAGTCATAGATCAAATGCCAGTACCTGGTGTAAATCCATGTAAGCCAATGGATTATACAAGCAGAGAATCTGGGTCCATATATATTAAAGAGAGAGAGAAATAAATCTTACCTGCGCTGAGAAACTGCATTAGCTTATTGTGCTTGTAAGACTTTGAAAAACCTAATACAGATTTCTGTGGTGGATGAGCATGGGGAGCTCCATCATTTCCTACATGCATTTGGCAAGCCCGACCACTACAAAGTCAAGCTGCTTGTGCTTTTATTTTTCTGCCTTGTTAAGACTAGGCAGTGAGTTTGCTCACATGGAAAAGCTAACTAGTTAAACCGTATTTCATCTCATAGAGAAGGGAGCTCAGGTGAAAGCAGCCTGATTTCAGTGTAGAACAGTGATGTTAAAATTTAATGTGGTTTAGGCAGGGTGCTTTTAAATCACATCTTTGTTTAACCCAGATACCTTTCCTGAGTGTCCTCTGAATAGCTAGGGCACAAATTTAGCCAAGATTTGCTGTATTTTCACCAGACATGAGAAACAAGGTGGAATTTAGTCTGGGGGCACTAGGAAGGTGCCCACCTATGCAGGATCTCATCCCTTTGGCTCATTTCAATGTTTCCAGAACAAATTTTTCCCCAAAGGCAGACCTGGAAATACCTCTGCTGAATCTCTTGACACCTAGTCTCTCTCTCAGACCTGGAGCAATTTGATAAGGTGAGAAGCTCAGCTCTCAGTTAAGATACTTCAAGCTTTCCTCATTGCGAGAAAAGCCTGAAGGCATGAAGTGGGGATATCTGGGAGGCTCAAAATCCGGATAGCAAAATAAACCTTTTGCCTCAAACATTAATGCTTCAAGCCTTTTCTCACTATCCTGAGGAATGAGAGCAGTGTCATAATTTTGGGGAGAACTGAGCACTTGTGATTAACCATGCTGCTCATCCCTAGAGAAGGAGCTGTTGAATCCCACATGGTTTAGTGACCTCAGTGGGAAATCAGAGGTACAAATGAGCAGGAACAAGGGTAGCATATTTTAGCCATTTCCTTGCTGTTGCTGTTACATGGGGTTACAGCACCAAAGGATTGTATTTAAATCCCCAAAAAGGTTTTCAATTTAAAAAAAAAATAAAAATATTCAGGTTTTGTAAAGTTCACCCTTCAGTGTAATCTTCCAGTGATTTAGAAATGTAATTATAAAGCCAATTGACAGTGCCCTTTAAAATATGTCATGTAGGAAAATTAATTTTAGGATTTCTTTCCTTTTTTTTTTTCAGCTTCACTGTCACATCTCGGGCCAGAGAGAAGCATTTGAAGGTCCCATGAACCTTCCTCATAGGGACAGGGAATAGTGGGGCAATGATATGCAATCCCATCATGTTCTTTCTTGCACCTCATTTTAACATTTTTCTGGATCACAGGCCAGATGTTCTTTCTTCTCAGGACTTTCAGCCAGCATTGAACATGGAGTGGGACTAACCTGCTTAATTTTTCAAAAACCTTAGGCAGTGTCTAGATGACAGTACATAAGCGCTTTGGGATGATAGCATGCTCATGGTCAAGCCAGGGACGTGAAGCGGGATGGAGCCAGCGGGGAAGCTGAGGTCTCCCACACGCGCCTCGCTGCGTGTGGAAGGGACCTCTTTAGCCTCGCCTGGTTTCCATGACCTAAGCATAGCCTGAATTAAGTTGCTGCAACACAAGTTACACAAATACAGACTAATATAATTTGTCACAATTAGGGCTTGATTGGATGTTTTCATTCAGGGTGATCCAGGCCAAACTGTTACAAATGACCTCTTAGCCTTAGAGCATAAAACAGATTTGCTAAATCGAGGGTGAGACTGTAAGGGAGACAACGGGAGCGGCCATCTCTCGTGGCCATGCACCTCAGTTGCACAGCACCGGTGAGGGCAGTGCAATTGGGACTTGCAAAAAATTGAAAGCAGGGAAACCATCCAGCGCATACAATTTAGGAACAGTCTTAACACAGGAGAGGTATTTTAATATCTCTGAGTATTTTCATCTCTGTGAAAGTGTAATCCATGTGCCTCGTGCTTGGCATTCGTTTCCATTTGGCTGGAAAGATGGGAAGGGAGGGGAAATGGGAATTTTGTCTGCAGCACCCTCCAGGTCTGTAGCGAGGTCAGGGACAGCAGCACATGTGTGTCGGGCAGAGGTGGGTCTCGCTGAAAGTGGGGATGGTCACTCACAGCCTGTAGGAACTGCCCAGTTTGGGGCTTGGGAGGAGAAAGGGGCTTCAGGCTGGGCTCCTCCAGCCTCTCCCAGAAATCGTTCCGCTTTGCAAGGAACAGTGGCTATAAATACTAAAAAATGCTCCCCAGGTCATGGGTGGGAATCCTCACCTCCACCCTTGTGAGTGCCCTAACACACATCTCCCCTTCAAACCTCCCACAGCAGAAGATACAGCCCAGCCCTTCATTTCCTCCTCGCTGCTGGGAAGCTGCTGGAAGAGGTGCCAATCCCCAAAACACACGTCCATTCTGCAACCAGCACCTTGGGCCCTTAAAGCTCATTAGAGGACAGTGAGGAATTGGAGCTGGAGGCAGGGTGAGGTGCTACTGAATGTAAATAAAAGTTTGAGGCTGTCAGCTTGGCTTGCTTTTTCAGCGGCCAGGGCATGAAGCATCCGCTTCACCTTGGCACTCTGCATCACTCACGAAACAAGTGCTGATAATGATGGGATGACCACTCTGCTTCCCTCCACTTGCAAGCAGTTGGTGGTAATGATGTTCATTATGCATTCAATAGGCTATTTTACAATATGAAGTCATTTAGAAAAGGATAATTAGTCCACAGCTTGCTTTTCATTTTATTTAATTTTCTTTACTTCTGTCTGGAAAAAAAGAAAAAAGAAAAACCAAAAAGTACGTAGGGACTGTGTTATTTTTGCAGCGAGCAAAATGGAGCTGTTTGATTTATCCTCACTCACAAGAGATATCATGAAAATGGTGCCCTGTTTTTTGCTGAATGATTTCTCGCAATTGAGCATCCAAAAGAGCATTTTAATCTCAATGTGTGCTCTGCTATTGTATCAAATTAAGAAGAGCAGGCACAGGAGGCTGCTTAGTGAAGAATCCTCTTTTCCATTAATTTCGACGTGTTAAGTGCACTTTCAGAAGCTGAAAATATTCTTGTAAAAACAAGATTGCGCAATGGGATTACTTTCTAGGGCTTCAGTCACCTACCAGCATGCATCATTTCTAAAATTAAAGAGGGGCTGAAAGAGTAACATCTCCAGTTAACAGAGGTGCATCACTTCTCTGTTTGTTTTGGTTGGGTCTATTACTTTGATCCTATGGGGTAGGTAACCTACAGAGCTACCAGAGCAGAGGATTTGGGGCTCTGAATCCTTCCTTGCACTTCCAAATTCCTTTTGCTTTTCTTACAGCAACCCAAAACAAAGCAGTCCCTGGTAAAAAGGCATTAAGGCACAAACTGACTTTTCAGCATATGAAATGTCAATTGTTATGCTCCAGGACGATATAAATATATTAATTTATATATTGGCAGCTGCAGCGCAATGAACTGATAACTCAGGGAAGATGGTTCCCAATTATTTCCAGAAGCTGAGGAATAAGCTTGCTACTGGCACCCTGGTCGCTTCAAGCTGGGTAGGCTGTCATCACGTCCCCGGATATGTCTCTGCTCCCTGCATGGCTGCACCCCCCGTCCAGAGCCAGAGAGCTCCCCTGGATCAGGTCCCTCACTCCGGCTAAGTTTAAGGTCTAGTTAAGGGGAGCTTCCTCACCCCATTTTTGTGTGATGCACTGCACAGGCAGCACAGGCAACTTAATTCAAAAGGTTTTCTGTTTCTGTCAAAGGGAAATTAAATTCATATGTTTGGGGAATAATACCTGGAACTGCATTTCTGCATGGAAGCACTTTTAGGTGACTGACCTATTTATTGAGAGCTCAAGTACGATTTTAGGTAAGTAGTCCCTTGAGTCTCTGGCCAACTGCTATACTAGGAATTTCCTAAAGGTGATGTCTCCTGTACAGTTAGAGTCAATAAGGCATGAAAGAAATAAGACCTGAAACAGTTTAATGTATGAAATATGAATTGCACAGCAGCCTTGGATTACAGCAAGTCCAACTGAAATGCCTGGTGCTCCCTTTTACTTTTATTTCTATTAATATTCCTCAAGCAACAGCAAAGATCGATTTGGAGTAGAGAGCACAGAGAGTCATGGGAGCTTCATTAGCATGCAAATCTGAGTGAATTCATTAGCCCTGCAACTGATGCTGATGCTCCTGGAAACTAGTAAAAGAGTAAAGTCTGCAGAAGTAAATCAGGCCGTGCTAATGAGCCTGTTAATAAAGCTTTTGTAAGCCTTTTCCAGAGCCAAAGTGACAAAGCACACTGTCAACGTTAAACCTCTGGTACTGTGCCTTAGATGAGGGACTCTGGTTGTTTTTTTTTTCTTTGGTGATGGGGAGGAAAGCAGAGAACTGTAGCAAAGGTAGAGAATGAGACAAAAGCGTTACAATATTTCCTCATCAGAGATAAAAGTATTGTGTGGTTGCAGAAAAGAGACAGAATGACAAATGCAACTGTGCAAATAAGATCCATTTGACTGAAATTCTATTTTAAAGAAAAACAGGAAACTAAATTTTTCATAATGGGGCTTTCACCTTCTGGCTGTATGTTCTCATTTTCCCTTCGCCTTATTAGGCATAATTTCAGGATTGCATTTTGTTTCATCTCCTCCTAAACTTGCAGAAATGCTTACGGCACTGATGCAGTGCCCAGCTCGCTGGGGGCCACTGCAGCCCACACACCTCCTCACCACGTGGGATGGCTTGTGGTGAAGGGGAAACATGCGACTGGCCAGCCCTGGGGCTCTAACCCATCTATTGTAGGGGCTAGGAAGACCCGTACCAGGGCAGTCTCTGGTCCCAGCCCCTCACGTGTGGGACATGCTGATCTGGGGCAAATTTGGTGGGCTCTGGCAGACCCAGCCCCGCAAATCAGGGGCTCCGTGGTGCAGTGAAGGACTCTGCTGGAAGGGCAATTTGGCCCAGCTGGGTCTGTGACTGCTGGTGTAGAAGGGTAAGGGAGCCGATAGCACACGTTAGGAGCAGCAAGTGGTCTCCAGATGGCAGTCTGATTTCTTCTCATAAAGGCAACACTGAGGAGGGGAGCACATTGTATTTAACAGACTGAAAACGCCATCTCAGTCCATACCGCCTAGAGTGGGCCCATTCTCTGCACGCATATTGCTATTTTTGGACTTCCATGGATACAGGTAGGAGGGTGGGTACCTAAGGGACAAGGTGACGTCTAGTCTGAAGATCGAAGCTTGATTTTAGTACTGAGGCATTTCCTCCTTTACCTTCTATTTTGCCAACATTTCAGGTGTTGCAAAGTTAGAGATCTCCTTTCCCTGCTATCTCTCCAAGGCTTCAAGTTTTCCAGATGGGAAATAAATCGCAGTACCCAAGCCACAAGCCCTGCCAAGATCAGCCAGGCACCCACACTGACAAGCAGTGATGCTGCTCATCCCCCTCGACCTTGTGTCTGCTTCACGTGGCATCAGCAGCCACAGCAAACGAAAAGGCTGTGGGTTCACCGGGCTCCAAGGCAGAGATAAGGGGGAGGCCAGCTAGAAATCTATTTGGTTTCTTTTTGCAGCAACCTCTTTGTGTAAAAGAGCTTGATGCAGGGGGAAACTGATGACTGCTTTCTCATCAATTGGAAAAAGAAGTGCTTTATACACAGGCTGATGGAAAACTACTGGAATGCTTTTCAGTTTCCCTCTCTAACCTTTAGTACTTTCTGGTGCCTTAAAGGGAACGAAACGCTGGACTGGAAAAAGGGGGAAAATATATCAAAATATATTTAGAGATAATGGCTAGTAATATAATAGACAATGCAGCCAGGCAATAAAAAGAGCAGCAAGGGGAAGGCATCAAAAATACTGTAAGAGAGTGGAAGGAAAGCGAGAAGACAGGGAGAAAAGGTAAAAGCAAGGAAATGAAGAAAAAAAGCCACTTGTATAATGGGGTGGAAAAGGACAAAGAGGAGATGAATGGAAGGCAGAGCGAAAGCAGTGCAAGAAAAATGAAGAAGAGGCACTCAGTGAATGACGGAGCAGGGTCACGGGCAGGCACAAGCAGGGAGGAGAAATGGAGTGGAAATAAAGCAAAGGGAAGTGTGGAGTGGCAGTGATGCTGCTGACCTGTTTTTCTTTTAGCTGCAAAGCGATGGCAAGTGTTTGCATTAATAATGCTAATGCTTGGTTACCTGAGAGCAGAGGGAGCCGTGGATACCTGGTGTCACGGACACCATTTGGTCAGTGCTATGGGTTGAGCTATGCTGAGCCTTTTTCACAGCTTCTTTGGACTAAAAGGGGAGGGAAAGCACTAAGAGGTAAATGATGCCAAGGTCTGGGCTAAGTCCCATTGGTCTGACAATGCACCTATAGATTGCACTTTTTCCTTTGGTGCTGGTAACCTGCCCACCTTCTGGAGGACATTTGGCTCGCTACCCTTCACCTCTAGATAGCTGAATTTAATTTGATATAATATCAGAGATCTTTCTGCCCTGTTTTCATACACAAGTTCACTCAGGTAGTTCATCCTGCCTATAATCTCATAAGCACAGTGTCATAACGCTTGTGCTCAGCTGCATTTCTCATAGCCTGCTGCATATTTACATTGTGCAGCAATTGCAGCGCTGAACATGCCACACTTTAGGTGCAGTCGCACTGGCGCCTTACATACCAACTGCACCATCTGTTTTGATTCCTCTTTCTTTTGTATTACATTGCAGTGTCACGTTTTTGGTTTTGTTTTTTTTTTTTGTTTGTTTTTTTTTTTCTGCAGCTGCAAAAGCTTTGGGAACATTCCTATAATAACTCCCATACAGCTTAGTTTAGCAGATATTTGGGCTCTTTCATTCTTAGCTGCCGAATTACATTTGGTTATCAACATGCATTATATCTGCTGTCAATTAGCTGTTATCTAACACCGTGAAATGACTTAACTCCTTCAGCCTGTTCGGAGATCTGTCCCCTACCAGCACACTGCACAGCTTGTATCAACTTACAAAGATCCAGGCAATTTTGTCACACTTATTTTTTTACTGGTGCTCATTACAGCTAAAGGTCAGTTGTGTTTCCATTGTAAGCCTAGGGATAATGGCATGATCCAGCAAACTCTTTCTTGTGTAAAGTTAACAGGACCATTTGCATAAAAATCCTTACTCAGGGAGTAATTTGCAGGATCGCACCTTTAAAACCTTAGCCTCAGGAGCAAGGCAAAAGCTGGAACCTGGAACAGCAATCTTCCAAAGCCATATTTTATTAGAGAAAATGATCAAAATTTAATGAGGAGAAAAAGGTACTTAATGGCTGTAGATAGTGTAATTTCAGCCATAAAAATGGGACCATCTTGTGAAGCACTGTGCTGCGGCCTTTCAAATCAATGGTACTGCTGGCAGCAGCCTCAGCGGTTGCAGGGTGAAGCCCATCAAGGCATCAGGCAAAAGTCCTAACCCACTGCAAAACGCACATGGTGCTTCCACAACTTTTAGCCAGATGGACCACTTGGATGAGCAACTGGGGCTTTGTCCTCCACGAAATCTCTGCTTGGGTGCAAAATCTTTGCATGACCACCTTTATAAGGAAGTGCAGTGAAACCCAGCTGCAAGGCATGATGTGCTTGCTAGCACGGCCAAAGCTGCTCGCATCTCAGGAGGGTTTTCATCTGCTCTCACAGTAAATGTTTCAAGTGTTTCACCAGCTCAGTTGTTTATAATACTGGAGACTCCCTGAGGCTCAAAGCTAGCCTTGAAAATCTGTTTACATTTTTAAATATATGCCAAAGTGTAAGCCCTGGGACAATTAAGAGAAGTTAGGTAGGCAAAGCAATCAAAATAGAATAAGAAAAGGCCTTTAGTAAGTCTTGGGTGAGTATCTCTGCATATTTTCTTGAACAGCCCAAGTGACAGATGCTAGCCTTCGCATCCCAGGTCACATCTGAGAATGGCAGCAGATGGGTTTGGCCATTGGTGAGCAAATATTAGTCCTGGACAAAGGCACCGCTTTATTTTCCAAGTGTACCAAAATTAGAGGACCCCCTAGTGCTAAATAATTTTGTTCTGCCTCACTGTGAAAATTCCCGGTGTTCAATAGCCCTCCACAAGTTCTCATTTTATCCCTGTAGTGCAGTGCTCCTGTGGTTATATGTCAGCTGCAGTAGTGGTAAACATGTACACACTACTCATTTAAGAGCTTTTAAAAGACTTCTTACTGTGCCCAGAAATTACACCTGTGCTTTCTTACTTACCCATGCTGTTGTCTTTGTTTCCCAGGCTATATTAAGCCTTTTTTTTCCCCCTCCTTTGAAAGAGTAGGGAAAGTATAAACACCTTAAGTCCTGGCTTTCTTTCTAGCAAACAAGTTATGCAGAGGGACAGGGACAGTTAATCTGAACAGAGGGGGAAAATATGGATGCGTTGCAGTAGGGATGGCAGAAGATATCTGCCCCTACCGAAGACACTTGACTTTTCAGGAGCTCTGTGGTGTTAGCTGAAATGCCTGGCAGCTGCAGTGCTTGACTGCCCTGAGACGGGGACCTGTGATATTCTGACCGTGTTTTCTATCTCTAGAAATGATGAAGAGAGACAAAAGCACGCAGTACCCGGAGGAGCTGCATCAGCGGAGGGGAAGGTGGATGCAAGGGTGCAATGAGGCATTGGCATCTAATAAACTTTTCCATCATAGGAGAATCTTTCAATATTAAAGATGATTTGATAGAAACAAGAATAAGAGATTTGGTAAGTAACATAAAATACCATATCTAAAAGACTGTTCGATCTGTTTGCATTATACTGCTAAAACAAGGGAATTGAAATAGAGGTCCTGGTGATGTCAGTGGTCAAATTCTACATTGGTCAGATTTGTCCAATATTTTATGTGGGAACTTTCACTCAAACAAAAAGACAAAAAAAAACCCAAAGAAAAAAAAGGAATCAACTTCAACTGCTTAAATATCTCTGATAACACAACGGTACTTTGGATGGTGTGAAGTTGATCTGGGAAGCTCTCTGATGCGGGATATGACTAAGAAAATAACTCGAAGACTTTTGAAGTAAAGGGCTGGTGTAGGACACGTTGCATACCTCCTCTCTGATAGTGACAAAAGTGCTAACAGTGAACCTTCACTAAATTCATCTGATCCAACCCATCCCAGTGACTCTCCCGTAAGAGTCTCTGCATGTACATGGTAGTGGTGGCTGCTGTCAGGTCCGGACCCAAGTCTCAGCAGGCTGCCATCTTCCATAGTTTATAATGTGGGGCCAGACCCAGTTTTTATGGGGCCAGACACAACTTTTTTTCCGAACACATGTGCAATTTGCAATGCCAACATTGAGTTTTACTGTTAAATATCTGCTGATGCAGCTCTGCTGAGAACTTCGTCTTTGCGTTTTATCCAATACATTTAAAAATAATAAAGCTCTTGCTCTGTATTTCACAAATATTAGAACCATGCATCAGAGGCATCAGCATTAATTATACTTAAATCTTAAGAAATGCCTTCTGAACTCCCCCCTCGATTCATTGCAACTCTTGAACCTCTGATCATGTTGGGGGTGATCAGCACGTCTCCCCTCCAGCTCAGATCCTGCCTCTCCGTTCTGCAAATGAAATTATCTCTGTATGTCTGCACCCATAAAGTGAGGTGCACTTGTGCTTCCAACTTCCACAGAGTACCAGACAGCTAGCACTGCTAGGGCTCCTATTAACGCCTGTAATTAGCACTGACAAAAGTGCCGTTACCCCCACTCCTCAAAACCACACTTCATTGATTGGTTTCTTAGAAGATCCCAGTGCAGTGTACCATGTACTCATGTTTCAACAGAACAGCAAAGTCAGTGAGGCATGACAGTGCTCTTTTTTCTAAACCTACACTGAACATCCTTAATCAAGCTTTGCTTTTTTAAAAATAATGGATCTAATTCTCTTTTGGCTTACAGTATATTCATGCTTGTGTAATTCCATCAGGCCATATCCTCAGCTCCTGTAAACTGGCAGAGCTCTTTCAACTTCATTTAAACCCCAGGAAGATTGGTAATAGCTGAAGATTTGGGCTGCTGATTTCCAAGCTATTCCTGATGTATGCCAGTTCAAAAGGATAATGGGTTCAAGCTTTTTTTCTTTTTTTTTTTTTTGTTTTGCCATTAGATCCACACACTTTACCTCATTTATGTCAAACAATACACAAAGTACATCCAAGCAACTGCTTTTTTCCTGAGGCCTTGATCCCTCTCCATTCCTGCTGACCCTGTTATAAAGCTCACACACCCAGCAGCTCCTGAAAACATCTACTGATCTCCCTAAAGGCCCTCAGAAGGATCGGGCCAAACTATCAGGGAAAGTTGCCTTGTACCACTACATACATTGCATTTTTCTGTGTTCTCTAAATAAGGTGTTGTCTTCCCATATGCAGACATATGATGACATATCGCGGTTGGACTCGATGACCTTTTCCAACCTAAATGATTCTATGATTCTATGCATGGCTAGACTATGCTGTCTCCGGAGACCTCCCAGGAGAAAACCTCATGGATGCTTCAGCATGTCTCTGCCACAACCCAACAGAGACAACATGTTCTCGGCCATTGCACTTAGCGGGTCCTGCAATGGAGCAGTTGCGTTTTGTTCTTCTCTCTCCCTTCTTTCATTCCTGTGTTCAATAGTCATGTGTCTGCTGGTAATAGCCAGCACCCACTGCTCTGAGGATAGGAACAGGCAGGTAACAAAAGTGAAAAGGACAGAGTCAGCATGTTTCTTCTTGGTGGTGTCAAATTTGTCTTTGGTTAGAACCTGGCCAATCTGAAATGCAAGAAAGATGTGAACCAAGAAAGAAATGTGTTGAAGGGCTGCTGGTTGCAAGTCCACTCCCGTGATCAAAGAGCACATATTTATACTGGCAGTACTGCGGCTTGTCTGATATTAGACTGACGTTTAAATTAGGTACAGACTCAGCGATAACTCTGATTGCACCTGGGACTTCTGAGTGCAGCACAGGGCAAATAAATAATGATGTCTGTAGCAGTAGATAGAGATGCTGTGACTAACTTTGATCAACAATGTGAAACACTGGGTGAAACATCACACAGGCTGACAGATTAGAGATTTCATAGGCTTCAGGTACAAGAATAAAGAAAATAAAACTTGAAATGAACTTTCTTTGATAAAAGTAGCCATGGAAGAGGCTTCCAAATGCCTGTAAAACCACTGTGTGTTTCCTACCAGTGACTGCACCCGGTATTTCAATGTAGAAATGTGAACTGTAGCAACTGAGCTCTAGTTCTATATACTTGGCTTTTTATGGATCTGGAACACTATAGAATATAGAGCATGCAAGCTTTTTCAGAGGGAAAGTGCCTAATTGTTGGTTTTGCACTAACTCACTGCATTCAGAGATATAACTTGTGATCTATATTGTACCATACTGGCCATACGTACCTGCAAAAAGAGTCAGACTTGTTAATTCAGTTCTGAACTACCAGTTGTTCAGTCCTTCCTCATCTCCCTTCCCAAGGAGCACCTCTCTGCAAGGACAGAAGGGGGAGAGACGCAGTGAGGCAGGTACTAGAAAACAATAGGAGTGTTTGCATAAGCTTCCATTACATATTACACTGTACAAAATTCTAAGATGCCTTCCAATACATTTTTGGGACTTCCACTTAATGGTCTCCTGCAGAGGGAATCAATTCAGTACTCTGGCACTCTCAAAGATGTAAAGTCAGTTGCCCACAAAATGCTTCACTCCTCCCGGTTGTGCTTTGATGTCTTCATTGTTCTGAGCCTCCAGGAATAGGACATGTCTCCCAGATCCAATTAAAATGCACTCAACTTTCTGAAGTGCTTCATTTTTTTTGTGTTTGGGGCTTCGCTGCACAAGTCAGAAGAATTTGCTATCATCTTTTTTGGAGGACAAACCCTGGCACTTCAAATGTTTCTCTTCCTATAGGATTATTGTCATCATTTATCTTCCTACATATGCAGTACATCTGATGGTATGAATCCTTGCTCCTGACCCCACCAATGACATTAATAGAGACAACACCACAGTTCTGTGCTATTGTTTCCTCTCAACTGCTGCTCCGTTTTTGATAGTGATTCGGATTAGTATATCAGCACAATTTTATGGAGTTCCACTAGTTCGTGACTCACCGATTTTTCCAGCACTTATGATACCAATGTTTTTGTCCCACAGTGAGAAGCCTTTCCCAGCATCACTTCAACCCTGGAGTGAGCAGCTGAGTCCCTGCTGACACACCGAGCAAGGCTCCACACCCTGCCGTGCTCACCATGGGGGTTGTATGAGAGAGGTAAGGCATGGGGTAAGGGCTCACACCAACACCTATTAATAGTGCTAATTATTAAAAGCTAATGCAGTGTCCTCCCTCCATCCTCTTCCCAAAGCTTTCATTTCCCCATGCTGCTAAGAAATGGGATTTGATATTGTTTTCAATTTTGATGTTGTTTCTAACCTACGTAAAAGCAGGACTAACCATGACTATAAGTTCATGAGCACTTTTTTGTTAGCTTTAGCCTGATTCAGATACCACATCCTGAGATGTAAATCAAATTTAGATACACTGAAATAAAACTGGCTTACATTAGGGGGAAAAACCAGGCTCAGTTTGGTCTAAATTACCCTCCTGCTTGCTGAAGCACCCATCAGTACTCCTTTCCAGGAGGGCAGGGATTCTCCACGGCATTAGCTATTTTCTGTTGTGGATAAGATGTATTTGCTGAAACTTGCTGCATGTCTGGAAGCCTCTTACAAGATGCCGGTTCATGAAATCAAGTGTAGGACAGTGCCCTCCCTCTCCCCACAGTACGTTATGGTTGAACTCATAGAAATAAAACAGTTCTTGAAAAACACTTGGTGAATCTACATAATTAAAAATCTTTCCTGCTGGGGGTTAATGATTTGGGTAGATTAACTTGATAATGTAATGTAAAATGTCGAAATCAAGAGTGCGCATCCAGAAATACTAGTGCAGCTCTGCAATGGGAGACAACTTTAAGTAAATAACCAGCGAAAGTATTTTGCAATTAAATTAAAGATGTTTCCAAACTACTGTACTTTGCTATAAAAAACTGTCATCTTGAAAAGTCAAGTTTCATTTATTTTAATTAGTGCTGTCATGAAGTATTCCATTTGGCAAACACTGACTAACAAGCCCTTTTCCAGATACCAATTTGAAACATGTACATCAGAAAAATGATCACAGACCCTTCTGGGCCCAATTCTCAGGTAGTCAAGATCAGCCTCACTCCACCGAAGTCAGTGTAGCAAACTGATTTACATCAGGTGAAAACAGAGGCTTTAATATCTCTCATACGCCCTTCAGGAGGTGATGCAAAGTCTGCTGACGTTGGCCAGAAGATTCCTGTTGTCTTCAGAGAAATTCAGGTTCAAAGCTGTGTGTGTTGGAATGAATCTCTGGTCCCTTTCACTGTTCTCACACTCGAATTATTTAACCAGAGAGGCATCAGTATCAAATTGATGGAAAGCCAAAGTGATCTTGATCCTCCTTTGAGACTTACTGTTGAATTGCATTATATATAAGCAGAGAAGCTTTTTTATTATTAATGGGATAGAAAATCAGAAACATCAAGGAAAATTATATGAGTCCTATTAAGACAAATGAGTTGGAGTTAAGTCCATGTATTCATAACAAGATTGTTCGCTATGACTCCTGTAAAAGTGTATTGTCCTTTCATGGGAAGACCTCACTGGGGTGGAAGAATGCTGGGGGAAATGACACAAACATCTCCTGGGGCACCTTCCCAGCCTGGTGGGCAGTTGTGTAGGCAGTGGCCACATGCGTGAGGGCACGAGGCTGCTTTGGGGGACGGTCTGCTCCAGGGTGGTAAATCTGGGGCTGCCAGCTCAGGACCTGACCTTCCTTAGGATCCCTGGCTTAAATCCCCTTCTCTGTCGTCCGACTTGTTTTCACATCTGCCAAGTATTGTGGCTCCTTCTGCATGTCCAATGAGGGGATTATTTTGCAGGCTTAAATCTCACTACTAAAAAAAGAAAGTTACACCAATAAATATTTGTTGTCTACACAGGGTGGATAGTGAGGAATAAGCTGAAGTGAATGTGAAGGCCAGTCGATTCTGTACAACACCTCTTATTTCACATGGCTAGCATCACATCCAGAGTGCTCAAAGCAGTCTTTGTGCAGCACAAGGTATCCTCCGGTGAGTAAGTGAGGAGCAGCTCTTCTGGGCTGCCCCCTTATTTAGGTAAGCCCATGTATATAAAATCCGAATAGTCCGTTTTAACTTCATCCTGCTGCTCATAGCCAAAACCCCTTGGTCCACCTTAATTTATCCCTTCTCTCTGTTAACACCCTTCAAATACTTCTAGACACTTCCCCCTTCCTTGCCATTTAGCCACCCTCTAATCTTACCTATTTATTCATTCATCATAAATCAATCTCTCCTGCCCCCTAATCAGTGCAGTACAGCAGCTCTGCTGGGAGCTCCCTCCAGTCCGTGTGCCGCTAACAAGCAGCACCAAGTGCCAGGAGCCTCGCGGGTGGTGTGGCATCATGCCAGGAGGGATCCTTAACACCTGACCCCAGGATGTCATGTTTTCCATATGCTGCCGCGTTGCCACCTCCTAATGCAAAATCAAGGTCTGCTTTCATCCTGCTGGCAGCCCTACATACCTTATCCCCATTACTATCATTTTGGGAGGAATGGTTTTGTCCAGATAATAATAATTTTCATTTCCCTATTCAGAATCTCCTCTTATCTTCTACCTGTGCGTAACTGATTGAGCGATAAGGACATTCCCTCTTTCCTTCTTACCTTATAATAAGCACCAGCAAATCTCTGCCAGTTTTGAACTCAGTAAGTGTGCACTCTGCACCTTCAAGTGGATCCTAATCCAAACATTATATGGCTGAAAGCATTCGAGTGCTTAAAGTATCCACAACTTTTCTCCCCACTCCCTAGAGTTAATACGCACAAACCTACCTGGCAGCAGGTCCCTCCCCAAACCTTTACAGTAGCAGCATGACTTCTGAATTGTCTCCATCTACGCAGACTCCCGCATCTGATTACCTCTCCACTGTTAATCTGCAATCTTCGTAAGAATTACTACTATTAGGTTGTCTTTCACTATGTTATTCCCATGCTGAATGCTTCTAACACTCTCAGCAACTTTCATCTTCACACCCCAGAGTCAGCTCTGTAGCCCCTTTACTTTGAATTATACTGGTCTATGAAATCCTCCCTTAAAGGATATCTATATCTTTCTTAGTGTTAACATTCAGTACAGGTGATGGGCAAGCTGGTCCCCGGATGTTGTGTCTTTGGGCACTGAGGAGCAAGCGACTGCTAGATTTGGAGCCAAGAGGAAAGTTGCCCCCCAGACCAGAGTGGCAGGATTTTGTTCTGGTTTATCTTCTACCACTCCTTAAGAAAACAGTGCAATCTCTTTCTGACATTGCACGGTCTTAGCATCCAAACAAGTGATCTCTCCTGCCCTTTCCATGGTAACTTTACAGTTCTGTCTTTTCATCTTTCACTGCAAGGCTACATGTGGTACATGGTAAGGGGGAACTCACAGCTGGAGGTACAGGGTATATGTTGTGAAGACTCCCCTGAATCAAACATCGAGCTCACGATCATCTGCAGCAGTGGCAAGCTGGACTGGATGATTCCTCTGATCTCTCCTACTCTTGTGTTTTTGCCCTTTCTTAGTTTGATTTGCTTATGTTTCACTGTCCCTGGGCTATTCTGAATATATTTTGTTCTGGACCTGGTTCCCATTGATGGTGTTTTTCTGTTCTTCCATTATTTTCTCTACATGGGGGGACCTGGCCCTCCCCTTGAATTTCTCCTGCTAGCAACCACGACTACCTATGTCTTCTCTTTTCTCATCACGATGCAGCTTCCAGTCATTTTTAAACACAGCGCTATTTCTGTTCTCCATCTCCTCTTCATCTGTTGGGAAGTTTTGACACCCTTGCTTACCATGTATGTCTGCTCTTTTACCAGGAAACCGCTCCTCCCACTTGGCTCTCCTGGTGTGACTGCCCACTCCTCTGACCCCATGGAGCACGGGGCTTTGCCCGCTCCCTGCCTGGTGTCTCCTAGGCAAACTGCCCTGCTTTCCCACCTCATCTCTCTTTTCAATGTAGCCCAGCCAGTGCAATTAACTCAGCTCACTCCCCAGTTCACCTCACATTCAGTTTGGTTTAATGGAGTGAAATTCAGATGAAGTCAGAAACAACTACTCCAGCTGATGTCTCCCCAGTTCCTCACACAAATCTGAAAAACGTACTGGATCAGATACTCATACCCTACACTTAAAATGAGCCGTTTCTCAGTATGATAGTAACTCTGCTGCTTTCAATGCCTGAATAGCACAAGGTGATTTTATATTTTTTTCCTCAGCATGATGGACTGAACTATTCATGGTGATGTCAGAGATCAAAGGGAGAAGGAGAAGGCTGAAATGACCAGGGGAGCAGAACCAGGGCAGTGGAAAGGAGGCTTGGTGATAAAAGAAATTGGTGAGATGACAGGGAGATGAGCTGCAATCTAAGCCCTCCTCATACCTTGAGTTTTTATACATACACTCAAAACATATTTCAGGGCTTGAGAGTGTTTTCTCCTTTCTGGAGATCTATTTTGTCATTACTTTAGCTGACAGCTGTTGGGGAGAATGAAACACTTCGGTTAGCCTCAAACACCTTGCTAAGTTCTTCTTAAGTTGAAACACAACAATGTTTTATTACAGCTGACAGCAATCAAGGCAAATAGACAAAAGTGAGAATTTTGATTTGGGATCCATGAGATAAAGGGAATAAGCGAAGCGAATTTGGACTCACCGTCAAAGGAAGGGGTAAGTAAGTCCCAGGACAAAGTTTATCTTATCAACACCTTGTGCTTTGGGAAGAATGGGCTGTTTTACAAGAGATTCTGCAGCTTCTGCAAAGCTGTTGTGGCAGGATGAGTTCTTGGTACCATCTCTGTTCCTGGGATTTCGTGATGCAGCCAAGGTCATGGGAAACTGGTGTTAGGGGGAAAAAAAGAAAAAGAAACCGTGACCTTGTCCATCATAAAAGATTGAGCACTTATGAGTCTGGTCCCAAAAGGATTAAATTATTGCATGTGTGTTCTGAGGTGGCACCTGTGGTCCACAGCGAGTCATTACCCCCCTGTACTAACTAGTATACACTGACACAGAGCTGTCACAAAGGTGCTATCCAAAGGTAGGAGAAACCCCTGTCCTTTCACCAGCTGTGATCCCAGCCCCTAACGCTCTAAATTATCTCTGAGTATCCTTGTGGGGCATTAAGCAAGAGGAAAACATTACAAGGCATCAGTGATTGACCTTGATGGATAGCCAGAACGGGGTCATGACACGCCAGCCCTCAGCCATCAAAGTGTCACCAGGCAGGGGAATTTTAAAGTGAGATGGGTTGGAGGCTGAACTCGGCTACACAGCGGCAAAGCCCCTGCCATCAGGGGAGCTCCCCTGGGTTGGCATCGGTGGGAATGGCTCAGGAACAGGCCCCGCAGCACCAAGGGAGAGTTATAATGGGGCTGGAGCAAACATCTACGCTGACTTGCTCATGTGAAGAGAAGTGAGAAATTTTTGCAATGAAATGTATAACTGTTTGAAATTCACAGTTTGTCACAGCCCATTGTGAATTCAAGAACAGGCCTTCTTTCAAAGGAAATTTTTGTGATGGTGTATTAAGGAAAAACAGGCCACTTTCTAGTAAAAATGGCCAGGCAAGCAGGCCTGCTCTGGAGTGAGGCTATGATAATATGAGCCCATTTTCCATGGCTTTGGCATTAAAAATACAGAGAAGTGCACACTGTCCAAAGTTTGCACAGAAAACAGCCATGTTGTCAATGCTGTGAATGAAGAGAAATAGGAGGCACCTGGAGAAAGGCATTTATATCCTCCTTTAGGAAAATACTACCTAAACATCTGCTTAATATTGAGTGTGTGTTTAAGATATGGAAAGAACTTATCCACATATTCATGCACTGGGGAAGAAAAGTCCTGAGGACTACACCCAGGTCGCAGCAGGATTCGTTGCTTCAATTTAAGCCTGTTTATTTGTGCCAATGAATTACGGCACTTTTCTTTTTCACTCCTGTGGCATTAATAGCAGCAAAATCAAGTCGCCTACAAATCCCCACACCTTGTATATCCAAACAAACCCCGTGTCCTAGGCACTGCTCTGCTATGGTGATTTGGGAGCAGAGATTTGTTTGAAAGGATAAAGACATGCCTCACTTTGTTTTCCTGCTGTCCTAAATTTCACTTCACCTTTGAATAACTTTGCCTCAGCACTTTGAACTTTGAATAACTCTTAAAAATAATGAGAAAACAACAACAAAAAAAAAGAGTCGTTTTCTTGTCCCCAAACCAGGAGCACTCCTTGCTGCTGCCGGACCCGCACAGGCTGAGCCCCCCGGCAGCCTGGGGACGAGAGGAGCAGAAAGCCCAGGCACAGGGGCTCTGCTGGGGCTGCCCGGGGCGTTTGTGTGACTTAACAGTGACATCCAGCGGTCACCGAGGTCGCTCTGACTTCGGCCTGCCCGGGAAAAAGTCCCTTTTCTTATCTAAATGTAGGGATATTTGTGCATCAGCAGTAGCTGACCTGGGTGCGAGCTGTTCCCTCTTGCTCGGGATGCCCTAATGCAAGCTCAGCTGGCTCCTGACTGACAGCTACAATAGAGTGTGCCTTCAACTTTTGTTTTAAACCTTAGAGTATAAAATAATCTTAAAATCATCCTGGGTTTCCTCAATTTTATAACCCCCATGTGTTTGCAGCATCATGAGTATTATTCATAATTAAGCTGCTATAAATGTAAAAATAAATCAAAACCTTATTAAACATTAGATCACAGAAAACTTTTCCTTCTAGTAGTTATTACACAAAACACAAAAATAAGCAGTTTTCATCTCAAGTTTAACATTGCAGGCATATTTTTACATGATAATTTGGTTTTCAAAAAAAGTCTAACTGTGAAGTTTAATGATACCACATGAAGCAGCTTGTCAGTTCATATTTATATTCAAATCTGAGCTTTCACAGTTCCCAGTGTGTTTCTTTAATATTTTGTTGAAGATATTCTGACAGTCTTTCTCAAAACTGTCTCTAGGAAAAGCAGCATGAAAACCTGCAAAGAAACAAAAAGCTTCCTACACTTCTGGCTTGGGGTTTGGATGCTTGAGGAGACTTTTATTTCCCACACGCACACGAGGCTGATGCTCGAAGGCTCATGTCTGGCTGCCGCAGCGCAGCCCTTCTGGCTATGCCTGTCTTTTCCTACAAGCAATGGGTGGTTGCACCAAAGTCCTGGAGGAGTTCCCCAAGGTTAAAAATACATAAATCTGAAACATGGAAAGCTGCAGCCACCAGAGCACCTCTGAATCCACACATGGAGGTCAGGTACCAGTTTTGGGGCTCCCCTCTGACCTTTCTCCCTCTCTCTCCTAGTCGCAAGCCAGGCTGGCTATGCATAGCCAGGGGAAGAGGTATTTGGCTGGTGGCTTCTGAGTATTGCTATCAGCACCAAGACAGATACAGCCTGCCAAGCAGAGCTTCGACCTCACGGATTACAGGACCTGCCTTACCACAGGTAGCAAAACCTGAGCCATTATTCATCATCTGGTGAAAAACATGGGTCACTTCCCTGCTGACAGGGGCTTGCAAGAGAAGGTCTTACTCCTGCCCTCATCTTAGATGGGGACACGTCACCAAGCCCGGCCTAGCTGATTTATTTAAAGGAAGATTCAGTTTGCAGTTCCCACAAAAGCCACAAGCACTCTGAATGAGTCTCCTGTTGCTCCCCAAAACTCTTCTCCTCCTCAACTAGTGTGGCAAAGAAAAAAGCAGGGTGGAAGGAGAGGATGTGCCCAAAAATCACAGGGGCATCCCACAACACACGGCTGGGCGAGATGCTCACTGAGCGTCAGGAAGGAAAAACCTGGGGCTGCACCATGCCTCTCTTATGTGGATCCTCCTGCCCCTCTGCACTAGAAATTCACTGTGAAACCCTTGGCTTCTCAGAGAGCTCAGATGCCTCCTCAACCCACTCTGCTTTCAGAGAAGGTCACCCCATGTCACAGTCAGTGCAAGCAACAGCCTCACTGTCAGGAGCCAGAAGACGTATTTCTTTTTAATATAAGATGTGGAGGGTCTAAAATGACTGCAGCTGCCATTGCACTAAAAAATATATGTCTGCTGCCTTCAGGTTTTTGACGTTAGATGTTCCTTTCAGTCTCTCCTTAGCCGACAGCTGCATTTCATGGTCTCATGTCCACTCCAGAAACAAAAGCAACCTTTTCATCCCAGTAAGCCAGGGTGAATAACCTCTCTTGCAGCACTTCCTGATTCATGAGTGTTAATTTGACCTGGTTTTCCTCTTCTCTCTCAGCTACGCTGCAGGAGCCTGGGGACAATGTGACCAGAGTTTGGGCCAGTCCCTCTGTGTGACCTTGGGTGAGTCACTTTGCTCCCTCCCGTGGTTTGCTGTGTAACAGTGGGGTGGGAGTCGCAGAAGTGGAGGAGGTGAAGCGATGGGCACTGTGCACGGGGGTCTCAGCAGCGATCCCCCCATGCCCCCTGTCTCCTCATGTCTGCCAGCACTGCCCACCACTGGGCTGCACGAGCCCAACTGCCACATCCTGCAGCCCCGACCGCAGGATGCACGTGCTAATTCCTGATCGGCTTTTAATGATCCCAAACCCCTCTACTGACTCAGGCGTCAGCTAAATTTATCCCAAGGTTAGGGTGACTCTGCTGTACTGAAATCTATTTAAAGTCAAAGCAAGCACTTCAGAATAACAAGTTGTTATACAACTCCAGAGACCAGGCAGCTTACCATATTCCTTTTTTTAATGTAAAAGGTAACATATTTCCATATTTTGTACATGCTAATTGTTGGGAACACTGTCAGATGGTTCAGCAAATTGAAAATGACAACATCAACCTGTTCAGTCCATTAAAATCTCTCCAGGATCATAAGGGGCATTGTCAGCCAAGTAATGCTGGCATCCCTGTGGTAAAGCCATCTTGCTTCTTATTAATGACTGGCTTTACAAATGAGCAGATTTTCTTAGCGTGCACCACTCCATCACATTATCCAGGAGGGGCACAGGCACAATGTAAAGAAACCCAGAGGTTAAAAGAGAAGACTTTCACCCCAATGTGGACTTAATGAAGAGAATGGATGAGCAAAATTTAAATAGGTCCCAGGCCACACAGCCAACATAAAAGGTTGGGAATAGCTTTCTTCTCATCCAAGGACCACTGTGGGAGTTTAAAGGGAATATGGTGCAGATTCTGGACTGGTCTTGTATGAGAGAAGTCATACCATGTCAAAAAACTCCTGAGTCCCATCTTCAGGAGAAGCTAAGGAAAACAGCAACCCAAAACCTGCTGTAATTCAGCTCTGGATAGTCATTTGGGGGAGTGAGGTGTTTAATAACTTGACCTGGACCTTAGCTCCTTTGTCCAGAAATGCAAGCTGGCTCCAGCCCAAAAAGCTGTAGAATAAGTTAGCGCAGTGCTATGCCCAAGCCAATATACCATGGTATTTATTTCCACTAGTATTTATTACCTTGGCCGTGGTATTTCCCAAAAGCAGAAAGCAGCTGTGTATAACTTCCACACCAGAATTTCCAACTAGCCGGGACTGAAGGCAGAGAAAACTTGCATCTGTTTTCATCCATCATGACAGACACATCCAAAACCATTTTGCTTTTGAAAATGTTGCTATAAAGCTGTTAATTCATTGTAGCCATGAGCCTTTCAACCCATCCAAATGCTGAATGTGAGGATTGTGGTATCTTACCCAGCTCATTGTGAGCAGGGTCTGCTCCTCCTCGAAGGACGGTAGCACCGGCTTTGCTGGGGACTGTCATAAAACAAACAATAGCTCATTGTCCTAATACTGACAGATCTCTAATACTAAAACAATAATTATTTTTTCACTTTCTTAGTGTTTTCTGCACTCTCTTTGTCTCTGTGATGTTCTTGTGGGTATAAAAACCTACTGGGATGGATTGCAGATGGAGAGACAGCATTAATTTAAAACAGTGATGGAATAATGGCTATGACACAGGGGAGAAACACAGGGCTGTTATTTAAGTTAAGAGCAAAATTCCCATTGTTTTGTGTTTTAGGGCTGTGGAACATGTCCCAGGAATAGCACTTTTTCTCCTTCGGTATCCCCAGCTGCTTCACGTTAGTGTCTCACAAGCTAAGCTGTTGTTCTGGGAACGTTGCAGACTATTAGTATTTCTTTATCTTTCATTTATGCCATCTTGTTTGCTCTCCTGGGCTGCTCTAAAGCAGGCTGACATTGCCAAAGAGATTTACTGCGTGTACTTTGTATAAACTTTAATTAGGTCTCCATTCATGTCTCTTACTTGACACTTACATAAGAAATCACTCATAAAGTACTAGCACAGTACGGAAATCAATACATGTCTTAAATGCATAGTGACTTTCAGGCTGAAATTAAGTGCCTTCTCTTACTCAGGTTGTGTCCACCTCCACTTCATGGCATGGAGACATATGGGTTTGCTCTGAGGGTTGCACAGCAGCCAGGCTAAACATCTTTTGGTCAAGTAGAGGCATGAGTTGCCCCAAGCGCAAGGGTCTCAGCACAGCTGGGATGGTGTATTTCCCATCTCCCCTCATTTTGACATACAGCAGCTACAGCCAAGGAGGTGTGCAGAAATTAAATCTTTAAACAAGGAATTGGCTCTTTTTGTCACTTCAATTTCATTTTATTAGACTTCCTGACAGCTCCAAGCTTCAGACATCGGTGGCAACGGTGGCTGAAACAGTACTATTATATTATTGTCACTTCAATTTTTGCTTGTGTTTCTAATAGAAGTCTAAATGATTAGGTGTTTAACTTTCATGCTCCATCAACATGCGATAGAAAAAATACAACTGCCTATATTAAGGTCTAGCACTCTGGAAATGGCATTTTTTGAGAGGGGATTTTCTTTCTACTGTTGGATTATACAACTTTATTTGTCTCTCCCCGGGTGAGAGGGGCCTCCCATTCACTGGGTGGTTTATCTCCAGAGAGGGAAGGATGGATTATTATTTTGTTTAGGGGTGAATACTCAGCTTGTGGCAGCCTGTGGCTGTGTGCCCTTGCACATCCCAGCCAAGACCACCGCTGTCAGCAAGGGCAAGCTGTAAGCATGCCTCTGGGTGAGTTTACATCCTAATGCCTGCTTTGTTATTCATCTTGCAGGCTTGTGAGTACAGAATCTGTAAGAAAAGGCGCTTCTTAAACTTAACCCCCCAAGTTACATGGAGGAGAGCCCATTGCAGTCTTTATTTCCAGGCACTGGGGAGACAGATGTGAGAACTCTGTGGTTGCCTGGGCTGCCTCACTCCTGCGGGAACAGGGTGCCACCAAGTGTGCAAGACACACAAGTATCCACAGAGAAAACCAGCATCTGAAGTGTAATCACCTCCAGAAAAGGAATTTCTTCCATATGATATTCATATCGAAAATTTTTAATAAATCCTGAAAAAAAGATATGGCCTATCTAAACACATACCTGCAAAAATACAGGAATGTGCATGACAGCTGCAGGGTTGGGGTTTTTTCTTTTTCAATAATAAATGCATAATAGAACTCAATTTACTCTTTTTTTGTTTGTTTTTTAAAATAAGATTAACTGGGTGCATGCATCCAAACATGCTAAGGAGGCATCATTAGTCATTTACTGAGTTTTCCTTCGTACTCTTCATTTTATTTTCATGTGTCCTTTTCTTCCTGGCTGTGACACTCAACTCCAGAGCTGTTTCTCCTTCCACTTCCTGGCACCTTGGTAGAGTCACTTACAACTTCCACTGCAGGAGTCTCCTTTTGAGAAGGGAGGAAACTTCATCAAGGGCAACAATTTTGACAACTGGGGACTTCATGGGGACCTACAGAGCCGCCCATTTATGCAGGTGACTAAATCAGGGTTTGAAGCCTAACTTTTCACTCCCATTTGGACTCCCTTTTGATGGACGAAAAAACAAAACTCTTTTTTGGCTTCAATGAATGGTCCCACAGGCTGTTTTTCCCTCCTCAGAGACACCAGGCTACACAACCTTTCCACCAAGCAGTACTATTTCATTTAATCTGAAATAATCACTCTGTAATCAACAGGATTGCTCCCAATACAATACGCTGAGTGATACAAGCAGCAGCACTGTTTTGAAAAGCAGAAATGAAAGACTACAATTCCTGTATCTGGACATTCAAAATCTACATTCAAAGCCTCAACATCAGGGGTCAACTTTGAAAACGTAAATCTTCAAATCTGGAGGACTTTGGGGGGATTCCCATTCTTACAGTTCAGAGGAAAGAAATCCCTCTGCACACAAGCACATCCAATAGATAATCTCATGCTGGAAATTAATTCGTAAGCAGTGTAATAGTTCCATTAATAAGATTAATGCCAGGTACGGCTCTATAGATTACTGAAAAGACAAAGCGGCCTGATCCATGCAATTAGAATGAGATACCTGCATTAATTAGGATGCTCACCTGACAGTAATGGTTACATCAAACAGCTCAAGGAACTCAATCTCCTTCTCTGGTCTCATAATTCTTTCTGGTTTGTGCTGTCAATAGCTTTATCAGTTTTCTTATATCATATATATTCAGAAAGAATAATAGTGTTGTTCTGACATGCAAGTATAAAATCCTTTCTTTCTCCATCTTGGTTCTGATCTAAGTGATAATCAACTATTCAGCATCAGTTTTTGTGTTGGCTTATTTGAATTATGGAAAAATCCAGAGGTCTGGTTGGTGTGAAATAGGGCAGTGTTGGCTCACCTTGTTCAGACACCAGCCACTTTTCCCCTTCAGATGAAAGCAGAAACCACCACAGCAGGTTCCATCACAGTGTCTGCGCTTTACCCTCCATTAAGTAAATGAAGGAGGTCAAATAACAACCAAGGCAGGAGACAATATACTTTCATAATCCAGAAATTTTCCTAAATACTATAAACCAAAATCAAATAACACACTGTTCAAGCAGAGAACGCAGCTCAGGCCCACGGTGTGCTGATGCTTAGAGCTTTATCTCCACAGCAGGGCATCCTGCCTGCCCCACAGCAGCCATGAGTTTTGTGCAAGGGCCGTGCAAATTTCTGGATCCTGCTGATGCAGAGCCCAACGCATGAGCATGGATGAGGCCACTGGCACCAGCCAGTGTTACCTTGCTTGTGTACCTCCCGTGCATGTCCCTTTTTTTTCCAAGGAGTTTAAAATCATGCATGAGTCTTCATTTGCCCTATTCTGCAGCATTAGTAGGAGGGTTTCTATCATGAAGTGAGTTAAGCACCAGAGTGCCACATCACCCTAACAACCATCCTTGGGAAAGGAAATCACTCTGTTCTGCTCTCTTTTACTCATTCCCAATTACAAGCCAAATATCTCAGTCATGAATGTCAAAACAGATACTATCTGGTTAAATGATACAAGATAGGAGCAGTTAAGCCATAAGCTGTCATGTACCCAGACGTGATTGACAGGAAAGCTGTATCCTGATGGTATGGGGGAATTAGCTTAATACTTAAGGTGAAGTGATGCCTGCTTAACAGAGCCCCTGTTGTTCTACATTAGACGTAATGCTGGCAGTGTTACTGTTACCACACGCTATTTTATTTTTTTTTTCTAAAGATTACCACACTTTTGTATCTTTCTGAAAATGTGTTGGCCCTCTAACCTGCTGTGATTAATTTTCAAAAACCAAAGCTACAATTTAGACTAAAGAATTGCTCCAGTTTTTGTCTCTGTATCACACGAACCACATTGTGTTCAAAACCACCAGTCACCTTTGGGGGACTGGTACCCTGGGTTCCCTTGAACAGCGTGACCTATAAACGGCGCAATGCTCCTTTGATTTCTGTCCGCACAGCGTTTTGGCCATCACTAGTTATGCCTAGCTGTGAGATTAATGTGTCATTCTTGTTATGTCAGAATTACTGGCATGCTGTTCTGCTCGTTTTGCTGAGCTACGGGAGCTGCTGGGCAGCACTGGATCGTCTCCAACAGAGATGAAAGGAAGTATCGGGTGAGCTAGAATTGGGGAATTTGTGCTTGAGATTTCAAGGCTGAAGCTCTCAGAGTCACCTGCTTTGTTTTGCCAGGCACTAGAATAATTTCTGCATTGTCCTCTATTGTGAAGGTATTTGCTGAGAGCTTGCAGATGAGAGGGAATGGCCAGGTCAGCCAAAACCAGTCTACCCGCATGGTCACCGCAAGCCCTGATCTGTCCTAACAAACTGCTGAACCCATCTTTTTCCCCTCTACCCGTCAAGCTGTTGAGCAGGAGGGTGGCTGAGGGCTGACACAGGTTCTGTGCTCAGAGCAAGGGGCTCCATCCATACCCTGTGTGCAGATCACGAGCACACGCCACAGAAATAGATGAATGCAGTTGCACAGCAGCATGAGAAAGGCATCCTTGTGCTGGTTGGGACATGTGGATTCCTACTGGTGTAATGACTTCTAGAATAAGAGTAGAAGAAATAACTAAAAACACTCCAAACCATAGTAGCTGGATGTCGAGTCCTTCATTCAGCTTTGAAACCCGTCCAATCAGCTATGCTGAGAAGTGTCCTCCTTCCAGCCCCCATACCTGCAGTTTGTAATGCTCCCCCATGGAAATTCAGAAATTGTTTACTGAGTGGAGGAAAAATTGTAAAGATCTTTGGATGTTTTTGAGCCTAATTAGAAAAAAAAAAAAACAACTTAAAAAACAGCCAGGGGTTCGTTAGCACCTTTTTGCAAATCTGAACTGCCATTTCTTGTGTCTTTATACCCAAGGATATTTGCAGCATATTGGAGTAACAAATCTGAACCCCTTGCATATGTGACCAGTAAGGCTGGAATATCAATTCTAATCCCAGATACACCAAATTTTGTAGACGCCTTGCTCTAACCTAGCTTTATGAGTGTTAAATCCTGCTCTGGATATTTCCAGATCAGCACACATTTGGGGTCAATTTGCACCTTTCAGACTAAAAGTGAAATCTGGCCTTTTACTGAGCACGCTTTCCCTCAGGCACACAGGTATCTCAATAAGTGCCTCAGCAAAGGGGGTGGTGGTGCTGGAAGGAGCATGAGCTTTTGTATCCTGCTCTTCAACCACGTTTTTCATGGTACCTGGACACCCCAAGCAGTCGCAGAAGCTTCCCACACTGGTGCAGGTGTGCACCAGGGACCTGCTGTTCAAACTCGGGTGTCTGTGATGCTTAAACTTCTATGTTTCTCCAAGATATATTTGAATTGAACTCTGTCCATGGTGTTTGTTGAACAGTGAGGTGTTTGGATAGCATTCGAGTTTGCTATGTTTGAAATGTTCTCACTCTGCATAAATTTGTCATGACTAAAGATTATATTAAACATAAACTCGCACAGGGAAATCACGCAGCCAGCCTTCCCTCCCCCATGCACACTCAAACAGACTTGCTAAGTGCACAGACAGGGAACCCTTTCAGCCCAAGTTCATGATTCAGTGAACCAATCCTGAAATGCAATTCTGGTCCTGAAAGTGAGAGACGCTCTCATTTTACTCCCATATCTGCAGAGTTTTACTTCTTTTTTTTTTTTTTTCTTCTTTTTCTGCCTTGGTATTTTGCCCTGATGGGGCTTGTTCTTCATTGCAAATAATTATATACTTGATAAAAGAAAATCTGGGGGCAGTCTGAAAGATATCTTAGGAAGCCTTGAATGTTGCCAGAAGGCCTGAGGAGGAACAATTTAGCTGGCAGATAAATCGTTGTAATAAGTGACCTGACATTTCTTTCCTGTTTGACCGTGTTGCACAGTGAAAATTGAGAAAATCCTGCTCCAGCTGAAAATATTTGCTCCTGGTTGTGTAGCTGGTTGATCCTTAAAAAGACCCAGATTTTCCTTCCCATAGCAGAAGAGCTCAGCTGTAGCTGTGCACTCATTATTCCCAGCTGGCTGGTGTTATGATTCAGCTGTTCCCATTCCAGGCTATTGTTCTAGTTCACCTTAAACTAGTTGCACTAAAAACATCTTCAAGAATGGCAGTGGCACCATTTTCTGGGCAGTTGAGGACTCCAAAGCATGACAGCCAAATAGGCAGATAGATTTAATCTGAGAAAATCAGCTCAAAATCAACAAGATGATACATTTCAGGTGAGAAGATGCTGAATAGTTATTTTAAAATGTCTTGGGATTAGACAAAATGTACTTCCCATCCCATTTATCTATAATAAGTCATTGGTGCTTTCTGCATGATTGAATTTCATTTCACATCTATGTTGCATATTACGGTTCACTTGTGCTTGTATTTTTTTTTTTTTCAGTCCACAGACTATTTTGGAAAGTTTTTTTAAAAATAAAACAGTATCAGCAAGAGGGCAACTGAAGCAAATAGTTCTCTGGGATGTGCCTCCTGTTAAAGAGCTTTGCTTGTAAAGAGGATTGTCCTTTTGGGGAGGATGGATGAAATGCACCATGTGAGAGGGAAGCCAGAGAAGTCTGCTGTGGGATGTAAGTGGTCTGCAATCCTGACAGCTTACCTGAGGGCACAGGAGCGAACCTTAGCTAGTGCCATCACTGGATACTCCAGCAATGTGTGGGCACCTGCATAAAACAGCATTATTTTGGGGGGAAATAAATAATACTAGCTCACTCCCATAGCAGCTTGGTTAGCTCCAAGGTTAATCGTTAATGAATAAAAGGTTAGCAAGCTAAGTAAAGAGAAAATGCATGGACTTTATTTAAGTTCCTTCCAGTTCATTTGGACAGTATGTGCATGCTGAAGGCAAGCAGACTGAATTTAAGGGGTATTTTCCTTTGTCTTTGCAAGACCTTGAATTGAATCTCCTGTATTCAGGATCTCCTTTTAAGAACTAAGTGCAACAGTGTGAAGGAGAAGGGCTGCCACAGTGGTCCAGGCTTGGAGGGCTCAGTGTCAGAGCACCATGAGGATAATGACAGGCGTCATCTCCTCTGGAAAGGGCATGGACTGTGCATGACATCCCTGCAACTTCCTTGCCTAGTCCTGCACACCTGGCACGTGGGGCTGACTGCTCTCATCTGAACTCGAGACAGGGGAGAACTCAGGTCGCATCTCACACTGCGTGCCCAACTGCTTATTTGCAATCCAAACACCTTTGTATTTTCCAAACTCTCTGCTCTCTGGGATGCAAACCTGATTTCCTTGTTTACCATCAGCTGTTAAGTTTCCCACAACAAAACTCAGCCCATGCTGAGAAAACCCCCACCACCTGTGTCTGTTAGTCCCACGCTTTTCCAGGGGCACCCTCCACTGCAAATAAATCTGTCAGTCTCCGAGGTTACTAATAATTTCAATGCATAATTAGTATAATGATGGGGAAAAAAAAAAGCATGAAGATATACATTTTGCCTCTAGTAATTCCTCCATCTGTTGATAGGCCTAGCAGGGTGTGATGCTCAGCCTCTACAGATTTCAAATTAAAGGTTTGCCAAGATACTTAACTGAGTTAAAGGCAAATAAATACAGGAGCTTTAGGAAATGACAGCAACCACCCCATTGTTTGACTTCCACAGTCTCTATTTCAAGCCTTCTGATTCTTAAGCAAAGCAAGATTCAGCTTAGTATTTTAACAGTGTGAGATTCAGAGCATCGATTATGGGTGGGACAACTGGTCTTTTGAGGTCAGAGGGACTACACTGCAGCTTGTCAATGCCCAGTGTACTCTCATATAATGTTAGGTGTGTTCAAGTACTTTTTAACGAGCACTTGGGTCCCAGTTACGGAAAACACTTCCAAAACTTTTTTTAAACCTTTCAGATGATATGAGTAAATAGTAATAATGTATTTTACACATTAATGAATACAAGGGTGGTATAAGTTGTCCAAGAGTGATATAGAGAAACTAATGCCTTTTCCTGCGTAGTTAATGACTCATGAAATGGCATATGGATGAATTAGCAGTCACAAACATACAGGTAGGTGAGCAATTTTCTAAATGCAATATTGATTTTAAAGATTAACAACATTTTCAGAGCTTGTGTACGGCCAAGAGTTTTCACCAGATGTCCAAATACCTAGCTGTGTAGCTAAAATGAGGACTTAAATAAGAATCTGAGTTGAAATAAATGTCCTATTTCCAACTCTCTAATCTTGTTTGAAGCTCTGGGAGTCCCACAGTTCTCAACACTGGTTGGTAGTCAACAAGCAAATAAAGCCTATGTTGGATTAGTGGATTTTATTCCCCCCTTAGGACCTGAACATTTTTTCTTTTCTTTACTGTTCAGACTGAAACACTTACTGCATAATAACAACAACCTGAGTCAGACGCAAGATGCATAACTGTGAAAAATATGCTCATTGCTTCCCATGCAGCCTGCCAGTTTGGGAAAGAGAGAGCCTGGCTTATGTTCAAGGTTTGGGGATTGTATCATAATTTTGAATGGAACCCAGGATGCATCTGAAATGGGAAAGTTGAAGAGCCAGGGGGCTTTATAATATTAAAAGCACTACTTGAAAAATATGATATGGGCAAAGAAAAAATCAATCAGATGAAAGCTGTAATTAGTCCGTGTGAGCTCCTTGCAAGAAGGACCATGCTGTACTCTTGGTGTATATCATACTGAGCTAGTGCCAGCTATGCTCACTCTCCCCTTGCTGCCTCGCTCGGCAGCCCATCAGAGAGGACCACAGGGACCAGCTTCCTTGTTCTAGAGGAATAGAATTGGTGAAATCAAGCCTATAGCCCATCTCTTGCTTTAATCTTCTCTCTTTTGAATGACAGACCCCCAACTTGGATCTCTACATCCAAAGACGATGTTTTGGTTTTACCTAGGAGACAGCTGACAGGAGAAAACGCTTTGTTTCTGAGCTCTGTGGGTGGTTCCAGCTGAGCTCATCTTGATGGCAAGTAATATGCAATTCTGAAATAAATGTCCCTTCATTCATTTATATAGGAAATAATTACAGATATATACAATCATATAATGGAGACATGCAGAGATCAGTACATATTAATGCAAACCCTGTCTTTATTCTGACATAGTAGGAAAGTTCATCTAAGCTCCACCTCCCCCATCATCTTGATGCTAACTGTGCCCAAAAGCACGTGTCCCAGACAGAATACAAACAGGCAAGAATCAGTGATATTTTCCAGATGTAAACTCATGATCCTCAGCAGTCTGTCATCACGTTTAGTGATGGAACCAGTCAATATAGGCTCTCGACTGAAGGGCTGGCAAGCTCAAAGTCTTCTCCTAGGGGTTTCCTTCTGTGAGTCTTGCTATCGATTGAATGTTCTCTGGACTTCCCATGTTTTCTCTTGATGAGGAAAGACTTTCAGCGACTTTTCCTACTGGTTGTGAAAAGCCAAAATTCAGTTGTTCATGCTAATATGGCATCACAACTTCTTTTGCAACTGTCTATCATAGAGAGCTTTGATACTGGTTTTGGTGGGATCAATAAAAATAAAAATAGAATGAGCTCTTGAAGGGAAGTCTGTAGGAACGCATTTTCCTCTCTGGCTATGGAAATGACCCTATAGCACTGCAGATTGCCATTCAGGCAGAAGCACCTCTTTCTTCACACAAGGTATGAATCACACATTCTCACTTGCTGCTTCTGAGAGTGAGAGCTGAACCTCAATTTATTATCCAGGAGCTGGTATCTGAGCCTGCATCCTGCATGCAGACACCCCACTTCAGTATTGGCACCCGTTTCAGCATTGTGCAATGTGCAGATGCTGAGCTCCCCATGACAGGTCACCATCCCCAAGACTGCTGGCCCTGGGTACCACTACCCCTGCAGTCCTGCTGGGATGGGGACAACATCTCTCTCATGGTTTTGTACCACGGAGCCAGTGCTGGAAGTCATACTCCTGCAACTCCTAAAGGAGGAAGAGGATTTCCTTCAGCTACGTTTGAAAAAAGAAATAAATTCTGAGCCCTGGGTGTTCTCTGACCAGGCTCTGGTCCCCACCAGTAGCCAGAGGTTCAGATCTTCAATATAGCCTTTACTCAGTGATCCTGTTTGTACATTTTGTGCTGGTTTGTGTAGCTTCCCAGTGGTTTCCTAGCTAGATATTGAGACCATTTATGAAAGAAGCCAGGAAAATTTGGCAAAATAAGCTACCTATTTTTAATTTTTCTCAAGACAACTAACCATGTTCCATAAGCACAGCCTGCTGACATCTGCTCTCTGTTTTTTCTCTTCATTAAACCTTCTTGAACATCATCTGTTTCATTCCAAGAAAACCATGAAGCAGCCTCTTCCCTGGGTAACACTTCCTTGTTCTGGCTCAACTTCTAGAAGTTATTTTCATATTCTGCATGTATTACTTCTCTACTTGGAGGAAAAGACTCTGAGAAATAAAGAGGTTTAAGCTTACATATTTTAGCTTACACATATAGTAGCCAAAGAGTATGGCTGGCCTAGATCTTTCTGCTGATGCACAGTAGCAACCTGTTGTGCCATGGTAAATTAATTGTTCCTAACCTCTCAATCTGGTGCTTCAACTGCCTTTGAAGGTGCAGTCTTCCTTCTTTGCGCAGCCTTGCAGCTTGACTGTTTCATCAATGTATAAATGAACTTTTCCTGAGGATTTTCAGTCCTCCACTGGGCATCTTGAAACCTCGAGCAAAACAGCTACGTATAGATGGGATGCCCTATCAGTGAAGGTCAGGCCGTTTTCCACATTTTAGAGATGAGGAAATGAAAATATTTTCCTAATTTGGGTCATAAAAGAGATGTTCTGCTTCCATTTGCTCCTGCTTTCACCAAAAAGAGGGGTTGAGCTTAGTATCGTACAGCAGTCTCTTTGTTGTCCGAAAAGCGGATTCATCATCCAGTGTGCAATGAGTCAATAACCACACTCTCAGGAGAGACACTGCTTATTTATTTCAGGGTTGCGCAAGCCTTGCTGCTTGGTGGTTTTCCACAAATCAAGCACACCGAAGCCAGCTCCTTCATTATATTTTTACAATAAAATCATACATATTCCACCTCTCTAATACATATACATTCTAATCTACATAGGTTGCATAATGGCATTAAGTCACTCCTCTTGGCTCCACTTCAGATCCTTCTGCAGATGTCTTCCTCTCTTCGGGGGCCTTGGTGGTCTCTGGTGGTCTTTATGGATAAAGTACCCTAAGCCTTTTTATCCATAAATGGTTGCGTGTCACCTAAGGACAACTCAAGGCTATTTTCTCTTGCCAACTCTCCTTTATTTTCTTCCAAAAGGAACGTTTGTCCTTGATTAAATGGATAACACTGATGGCCAAGATATCCTGTCTTTAAGCTTAGGTTAAATGTTAAAACATCGAATGCTACATAAGCAATGCTTGATCAAAAAGGAGTTTAGATTCACACTAATTAAACATAGACAATAGATCTTCTTTCCAAGATGGGGGGTTGTTCCCTTACATCTTCACCTATTCCATAGTCTGGAGGCATGCAGAAAATGGTCAAAAGAGGGAAAATGTAGAAAAGATAATCCATGGAGGAATTCCAGCTCTAGCATGGGCAGTGGAATAGTCTAGAGTGACAAAAAGAAACAGATTCACTCCTCATCTTTATCACTATCATCAGGGAACACAAAAAGTTTCCCAAATTTTTCTATCTTTTCTGCAAAGGTGTTTACAGAGTCCCCCTCCCATGGGATCACTGAAGGAACAAAGCTAGGAACCAGAGATGACAGAGACAGGTCCAAACCCACTGTGGGGGTAAGTGTGATCACCAGGGTGTCTTGGGTTTGATCCCTGGTTTAATTCTGAGGATACATAAGGTGAGATATCTAAGATACCCTCCAGTTTTCTTCCTGTATGCTGTCACTTGGGGATTGTCTGAATGTCATCTAAACCTATGAAACTGCAGCTGCGTCACCTATGCAATGGGACTGAAATGCTCCTGATCACCAGGAAATGGTTGCTTGTTTACACCCATCTGCCTGTTATATTCTCCATGGGACTCTTTTATTTGATCTCAGTTTTTCCAGCTGTGCAAATTTTTAACCATTACGTTCCTTTTCCTCCTCGTTCTTGATGGGTCAGCAGCACTTTAATATGGTAATGCTGGACTGTCACCAAGTGTACAAAGTGCTGCAGTCAGCAGGTTGCTCCAGCAGAAACCCCTTCTGCTCCCCGCCATGCAGCATCGCCCCAAGGCTTGATCCAGCCTTTGAATATCAGAGCTGTGAGGATCCTAAGGCTGGACGCTAGCCCAAGTTCTCTCAATAACAGCCCAGCATGAGCCCAGATGAGCTGTCAAGCTGGCTGATGACACTGTTTTAAATTCACGATAATATATTTTTCTAATTTAATCTCTAAAATGGAAGTGCACATTTCAGCTCATGATTTCCAACTTATCTTCCATTTCCTTTCAGCTTTTCAATGTTTCTGAAATGCCTTATGCTACAGGCAAAACACACTGATTACGATGGGGCTTTTCTTTTAGCAGCTGCCACTGAGCAATGTCACACATGGAAAAAATGGAGAGTTGACTCTGCCCAGTTGTGCCAAGCATTTGAAAAGAAGAGAGGAAAAAGACCATGTGGTAAAAAACAGGTGGCAACTGCTGCCATTGAATCCTGCTTTAAGGAAGAGTACAGGAGGGACTTTTTAAGAATTTAGGCATGGTGAAGCTCTACAAGGTGAGTAATCTAATAAAAATCAGCCAATCAAAAATGCATGATAAGTTAGGTACAATGATTAACTGAGCTTTGGCTTTACAGCATCAAGACAAATTCATCCGTGTATCTTCGAGAAGGAAGGGGAAGGTAGGAAGAAATTAATTTCCATAATGTGTCTGAAAGAAGTGTGGCCAAAACCTTGTTTATACTAATGAAGCAAAGTCCACCCCCCACAATAGGAAGAATTTTTTTTCTGGTCCAAAGTGTGAGTGGCACACTGGAATTTCAGTTCTGAAATTAAAGTGAGTACATGTACCCCCCAACTTGCACACTGTAGCCTTCCAAAAATACTACTGATGTATATGTTTGCTGATCCCATCTTCATCATTAACACCCAGAGAGACAATTGCAATTAGTATGAGAGCTGGGGGGGGGGGGGGCTTAATAATGATGTAAAGTGTATCGTGCAGCACTGTGGGATGCAAGGTTTTCTGTTCAAGTGTGTCCTCTGTCTATAGATGCAGAAGATACCATACGTATATCCAAACTGTGAAAAATACAGCAAGACGTAGTTACTTGTTGCCTTCAAATAACAGCTGTTCTGAAGCAGTGTATCTCTGCCTTTTTGCTATCAAGAAACATCGCACTCTGCGAGGGCAACCTTGATTAGAAGCAGCTTGTTGTGACAGCCCAGGGAGAAGTCTGCATTGGATCAAAAACTCCCTCTTTGTTTTTGGAGAAGAAGGTTCTTCCTCTCTTTTTCAAGGTAACCTTCTCTGAACCGTCACTTTGTGCTCTCACCTCCATTTCGGATAAAACCATTCCCCCTTAGTGAGAGGCTGAGCCCCGCAGGTGAACGGCCAGAGAAGAGGGACTCATCAAATCCAGCAGCTGTGAGCGACTTTCTTCCTGCAACAATTTTGCTGCTGATAGGGGGCATTGATTTTCCGTGGATTCATTACCCTCAACCTGTTTGGGAGTGGGGAGCTGGAATTTCTCAGTCTAATTACGTGGCTAGAGGTTTGACATTTCTCTGCTGCAACAGAAGGGGCAGGAAATATCATTTAAGGAAAAGTTGCTGGAGAAAGAAAAGCCAAGGAGATGCTCTAAACACGGGTTCTCCTTGGGGCTGCATGTTCAAGCTGGGCACCGCAATTGTCGCCACGCAGACTCAGATGGCACCGAAACGTGGGCGAGGGCTGCTGGCTCTGCTCATGGCCAGGAGGGTGAGAGCCAGGCTGGCACACCTGTAAATGGTGCCTGCATAAGAGGCAGCCTGGCAAGCCCTGCTCCGCTGAATCGGTGGCTTTCCAGCTCACTCCCGTCCTTTGCAAGGGCCTGGCAAAGCCAGGACGCAGCTGCTTTTTGCAGTCATGTCTCTACATCTTGGCCACCGCTCTCCCAGAGCCATGGCAGACCCTGCCTCTTCGATCCTTTGAACCCATAAATGCCGCTGGCTCAAAGGCAACAGCACTGAGAGGCAATTTTCAATCCAGCACAGCTGCACTCTTTGCCCACACGACGCATTTTGGAGGAGTGAGAGGCAGTGTGTACTCCCAAAATGTCATATGGCACAAATTTTTTTCCCCCGTAACCCTTTTTCCCAACAGCTCAGATGTTTCCAGCTGGGGGAGTGGAAAAAAAGCTTTCCCCAGAGCGATAGTGGGAGGATGGATCCTGCAGGATGGCCATCTGCCACCCCCCACCCGCGGCACTGAACACGGCACAGCTGAGCTGTACCACACATCGCACGGGGCTCGGCGGGAATTAAACCCAGTGGACCCCATCTCCTCTCCCTTCCTTTAACCGCTGTGGGAGATGAAGATCAAATCTGTGCCATGCACTTTGAAAATGTAAGGGATTAATTTAGTCCCTCGAAACATTCCTGCCTTCCAAAGTACACAGAGCAAGCACAGCTCTCATTTAGTGCTCGTGCTCTGTGAAGAGGTTTTCATGCTCGCTGTGGGGAAGCGGGGATTGTTTTTATTCAGAGCAAGAAAGAAAGGCGCATCTGATGTAGAGCTGACAAAAGACACGATGAATATGTAGTGCTGGGGAGGGAGGGGATGGAGAAGCACTTGTAGTGTGGCTTTCAATTAGGTGCCCTATTTTGTTCGCAGGGGTGGGGAGCCATTTTAATCTAAACTGTTTTTTAGGCAGACGGTGATTGCACAGGACCAGTGCCCTCTGCGAGGATGCCTATATCTCTGCACAAAAGCGAAAGAGAGAGGTACTTTCAACGAAATGTTGAATAATGAAAGCAGCCACACATGCCTATTAACGGCTGACGGAGCACCGTCGCATCCACTTTACTGACAGATAGATGCATTTTCAACTTTGTTTCACAATACAGGAGATGTTCATTGCATGCCTGGCTCAGCCATTCCTCTGGACTCCTCTTACATTAGCATAACCTGGATCTGAGGCTTGTTTGCCACTAGCAGGTAGTTTTCAGAGATTTAGAGTGGATTTGGCCTAGAGGGTGGGATTTAAGAGTCTGTTCTTATGAACTTCTTCATGTATTTTCTGAGCTGTTGAAGACAGCACTTGAGACCTGCAAATGTATTCCTTATGCACTTCTATTCACAGTTTCTTTAATACAGTATTTTTTTTTATTAAATTTCCACCACAGGATATCTATGGACACTGTGGTCGAACAGTCTGATGGGATATACTATGGGCTTTGTCACTCATGTTGCTTTGGCAATGCATCTCCTTCTGGATCACAGAAGTCTAATCAGGCAGCTTACCCCCACCAGATGCCATGAGGAAAGGCTTGAAGATGAGGAGCTGTTAAAAGCAGCTATCTGGGCATGGTTCAGAACTCCAACCCAGCAGGGTAGAAGGTCAGACAGCTGCTGGAGAGAGCTGGAAGGCTGGTGGGGTGAGAGGCACTGGAAAGTGGCCGTTCAGTGAAACCAAGCCCCAGTTCCAGTCTCTGCACCCAGCACCATGCCAGGGTCAGGGGAGTGCTGTCTGCCTGTTGCTGTCTGAGATTTCTTTCTTTTTCCTGCAGAAAAAGCTGTGCCTTTAAGGAAGTCACTTCAGCTCTGCCTTTAGGCCTTCCTGAGTGATGGGAATTGTCCAACTGCCTTATGGAAGAATATAGAAATGCCAAGTAGCTCATAAGCTCCAATGATGAAGAGCAACTGAAACTGTACAAAGTTCTAGAATTTGCAAGTGTTGTCCAAAGTGAAGTGGCAGATATCCTGGTATGTTATACAATCCTCCGTGCTTCCTCACAAGATAAATTGTAGTGCTAATTCACCCTGTGAATTTAATTTGTCCTTAATTTCTCTTTGCTTCAGGTTCCTGGCTGTAAAACGTTATACATTAGGAAATGTAATTGTAAGGATAACTAATGAAATTCATGATTTAGGGGAAGTTGGGGAACCTCCATCTCTGAGGGTCTCAGGAACAAACGGTCTAATGAGGAAGGTTTTTTGGCATCATTGATCCTGCCCTGGTACAGAGGGGTAGAGAAGCCATCTTCTCGCATTCTCTTTCTTTCGGTGGCCAACAATGCACCAGCCTGAGAGGGGACTCCCCAGGAATAGGTAATATATATTTAAAGGGCACCAGGAGACCCTCAGTAAAGAGAATATGTTCCAGGAGCTGTTATATCTGTTCTCATCCAGTTCTTGGATTTAACCTACTACACATCATTGGAGCTTGTTCTTTCCTTACAAACAGCAGAAGAAAAGGCAGAGAGAGTAGCAGCAGTTGGGTGAGCAGAACTGGATCAACTGAGAGGCAGACATTCCTCTGGCAGAGTCCGCTGCTTCTGATACCTGACATTTATATTAGCTCCACTGCAACACCGCACTCTGAGGATGGGATTCACCTTGCCTACATTTAAATGCCTACAGTGATTTGTCTCTACCCAAAGTTGCTCAGATGAATTATACCTGAGAAGAAAACCCTTCTCCCTGTTTACTGTGGAGGGAGTAAAGCCATGGGCTCCATGGTGGAGTGCTAGAAGACACACTAAGTCAGGCAGGATGACTCCCTTCTCCCCAGTTCTGCCTGGGAATGCTCTGCCCGTACGAGAAGTTCCGCTGAATAACATTAAGTTTTCATAAGGCATAGCCTCATGGCAAAAACATCTAACTTTAAGGATGCACAAACCACTTCAGAGCAGCAGAACCCATAAAAACTAGTTACCAGTGTCATGCTGTCTTGAAATTGAGCCCTGGCATGAATTTTCTGTTGCCTAATGAGAGCTAACCTAACATTGCAATGGTTTTGCCAGCAACCTTGTATAAAACCTGTAGAAACTAAATATCTCTACAGCTGTCCCCCCAGCCAAATTTGACTGAAGTCAGCCCCTAGGTTAAAAATGTGGACATGTACACAAAGCACAGTGGTGTTGGTTTGATTTCTGGTAAAACCAAACTGAAACGGGATTCTGACTCTGCTGAAGTCGATCATGTCTCTGTGCCCAGGGGTTTCCTCAGAGCAAACCTGAAATGATTTCTTTCCACAACAAGGGAATGTTGCCAGCTGAGCTCTTTGAAAATGCAAACACTTCCCCATCATGTTTTATTTTCCCGTTATCTTGAGTCCTCATAAACCTATTGCCTTAATTTTAATAAGATTTCATTGAGTTTGGTGTAAATACCTTCTATCCATCACCATATTAGAAGAAAGAGAAACAATAATAACTTAATTATCTCTTATGCAGAAACTAATTATAATTCTCTGGATTCATAATCAATACTTTAAAGCTGTTCTATCTCAGAGAACCGTTTGTCAATATTTTATAACTGTTAATAATTCATGGGTTTATTACATAATCAAACAGGAATCTAACTGCAGAAGGCCTCAGCACAGGAGGAAACAGCACAGGAAAAAATGAAGTGGAAGAATGCAAAACCTCAGGGTATTAAGCGAGGGGGAGATCGACAGCTGCTCGTACACACATCATACCACCAGCCTGCTCTTTGCCTCTGATCTGTGAGGGTAAGGCTGTGTTCATAAGATAGAAGAGTTGGTTAGAGGACAGAAATATGCTAAAAATCCACAGTGAAAGAATCAGTTAGAAGGGAGACTGACATTTTTCTAGCGTGATACTGAAATCTAGCATTTCCATTGGGAGTGTGCATTTGTGAGCGGAGAAGAGAAGGGATGAGGACTGTCCCTTCTGAGAGGCAACCAACATTGTATTGGCTCAGCTGTATCATCAGCTCTGTCCTAAAAGTGCGGAGAGACATAAATCACAGTCTCCTTTCCTAATATCCCTCCTGTCTTAAGTCTAACACTTGTCAAACACATGTCCTTTGTTACTGCAATGCCGCAAGTGTTAACTCCATTGTCCGTGTGCCTGAACCCAAGTCACCCAGGATGACGCAGTTTATGAGTAACCTTTGCAATGATCGTCTCAGGAGATACAAAAACTGCCTAAAACCAATGGGACACATGGAAGCACAATCTCTGTGACATGAAAGAAAAGTGAAAGATGATTTATGATGATCTAATTGGCATTTGAAAGAGCTCATCATCACCTTTTGAAGAGGACCCAAGGGAAATGTAAGAAAATAGTGCTCCTCAGGTCAGCCTGACATTTGTTGTCCCATGTGTGGGAAAACACTTTCACAGAAAATAAGATGTTACAGTCATGAGGACTTGGAAGGAAAATGGGGAAACTGTTGGCTGTGATCCTGAGCAATTAGGGACAGCTGCCTCTCCTAGTGTCATGTGCCTCTCCAGTGCCTCTCTAGCACGTGTGTCACAGGAGAACACAGAGCCCCCAGCAGGGATGCAGTTCTTCTGGACCATGCACAGAGATGCGATAAAAGATGACTTCTCCCTCCAAAAGTGTAGCATCTAAACAGGTGCAGCAGTGAAATCAAGGCTTAGCATCGCTTCTTTACCAAAGAGAAACCCAGCAGTGAAGCAGCAAGTGCTCTGGTTGGCACAGGAAGTGTGCAACTCTCATCTTCTAAGTGCTGCTGCAGTGCCTTGCACACAAAACCATTCCCTCTGTCAGTTTGTTTCACTTTAATGAGTGCAGAATAGGAGTGCTCTCTATTTTTTGTCTCTCTTAGCATTTGTATTGCACTTCATTAGGAGCAGGTTTGGTATGTCTGTAGTACAGTCCCAGACAGAGCAGTTCTCACTGCACACTTGTCTTTTCTTTTTTTATTACGTTATTCTTCTTATATCATTATCAACTTTTTATAAGTGTCTATAAAATAGGTGCAGGATAGTAAAAGTCTTCAGATTAAGTAAATGGACATTGTGCTAAATGAGTTATGTCTTTGACGCTATTATCTCTAAATCAGCGTAGATTATTCAGGCTAGGGGCTTTCAGAATCATAAGTGGCTGAGATCATTTCTCAGTTCATCATGCTATTACCCGTAATGAGAAAATACTTCTAAATATGAAGATTACTCTTCCAAAAATATCCCCTGTGAACAATTCCCTAGGCACTAACAATATTTATTAACTCTTTTCTTTCTGCATGGAAGGGACTGAGAGAAACTTGAAGTCCTCAAGGATTACCCTGAAACATTCAACAACTCTGAATTTGCTATCACTCTCCTGGAACCCCTTTGGCTCTGCACTCCTGTCTCTAACAGCATTTTCTTAGTTTCCACCTCTGCAGCTGCTTTTCTGCTGTATGTAAATTCAGCTGCATGTAAAATCAGCTGCTGGTGCTGAACCTGGAAGGCGATAAAGCCTTTTAAAACTTCATTATTTTTGAGTTGCTCTGTTTATGCTGGTTTTAAGTTTCCATTTCATCAAGTTTTGCTGTTTCTCCAGCCAATTGTTTCTGCTTGCAAGCTTGACAAAATGACAGGTCCCCTTCCCTGCCCAAAGTGGGAAAGACCCTCAGCATACCCTTGATGAAGCTTCCCTGTCATTTCTTTATTTTTTCACACCATCACTGACTCGTTTCCTTATTGTACAGGTAGAATTACCAGTTTTATTTCTTGGACTGCACATTTCTAAGAACCCATTTAACGCACAGTTTCATGAGACAGTTTTCATGGAATATAAACTTCATATTCCAGCTCTCAAGTAAAGAATTCCTTTTACCTTCCACTGAGTAATACACAGGTCTGTTAAAAAAACCCTTCTTTTTCTGCTGGGTCAGGTGATATTTCAACATACCACACCTATGAGCTAATCCCATCTGAGGAATGCTGTTGCTCTTGCTAAATTTGGTCCCATTGTATTTCCAGGGAAGAAGTTCAGGTCTGTGATTAAAGAGCTGATTAGGTGTCAAAAGCCTCCATACAGTCCTCCTGCACGTCCCTTGCAACACCACCTTACATCAGCTTCTGCTAACTGCATTACATAATTCCCCTATAATGTCCATTTACTCCGGCAGTAAAAACCAAAACAGCTACAATAAGGTCAACGTCTGGCTTAACTACGAATGATTGGGCATCGCAGAGGAGGTTTCACAAAATCTTATGCACTGTAAGTATGGTTTTCTTCTTTATTGCAAAAATTACCATGCTTAGATTTGCCAAATTAGTGCTGTAATTTCATTTGTGTAAAACACAAATTCTGTAAATCACACCTATAATATCTTTTCCTTTTACAAAAGAGGATGAAGCAAATGCAAATGTGGTTTTTGTTCTAGGTTAACTGGTACACTTTGCAGGTTATACAAACAGCAACTGCTACTTCCAGCTTGTTCCCTGCTCTGCTATTGTCTTCATATTCTCTTTTCATGAAAAACTACCTGCGCCGGTGTAATTATTTATTGTAATTTGAGTGGTGGTGAGGTTTTTTTCAGAGATCTACATCTGTAAAACAGCACGTGATGTTTGCAAATGTTTTATTTCAAAATTGTCTCAATGGCTTTACGGGCAAACGCCAGCCCGGTTGTTGACAAGCAGCTCTTCTGTAGCAGTTTATGACAGACTTTTTTTGTATCATCACAAAAGATTGAAAGAGTCTCTTGTTAACACCATGTCACACCAGAAGCCTGAGGTTTACTTGCTATAATCATTTACTCATATAAACCCGAGTAACAAGAATTTACAAAAAAAAGGAAGGCTGAGACCTAGTGTGAAGGGTGAATTATTTTATAATTGCTTCCTGCATGATCTTTACACTTTCATCCACAGTATTTCGTGTTGGCTGCTGGCAGAGGCAACATACTGGATTAGAAGGACCCCACATCCAAGCCAGTATGCCAGGCACATGATCCACATTCATAAAAAATAGATACGGACTGTTAGTCCAGTCTTTCATCATGAGATAATTTTCCATTATTCCCTACATGTAGCTTCAAAATTACAGCTAGAGTACACTGTAAAATGTCAAAATTTAGAAAAACATCACTGGAACTATCAGTGTCTCCCAGAAGATCTGTTCCTCCATAGTTTGCACACACATGTATGTGTGATGATGAGACGTTTATACATTATGAAATATAGTTTTTAAATTAAATGTGGGGGCTTTAATACATGTTTTACCTCATGCTATCTTGTTGCACTGAGCCTTTGAAATTCTGTGTAATATTATCCCTTTTTTCTTTGCTTAGGCAGGAACAGATAAAGCAACAGGGCCACACATCTCAGATTCCTTGACACAGGGTCAGAGCTCAAGCCATGCTCGTGATACCGTAAGTGCTGTTGCTATTATTAACCACTGTGGGGGCAGAAACAACCATGCTGACTTTGCATTAGTCAGAACAGCTAATGAAGTAATGCTGTGCTATGATGCTATGCTCATTTAAATAGCTAATGATATTGCATGTGCCTCAGGCCCCGTGGCTTTAAGCAGCTGAAAGCCCTTGGTGACCCCCACAGCTGCGCTTTTGACCAAACTGCTCTTCTTTTCAGGGCCTTTAAAAACTTGTCTCAGGGTTGAGCTTTGCTCCAATAAAATGCAGTTGCCGTTGCAGTTGCAGTTGCAGTTGCAGTTGCAGTTGCAGTTGCCGTTGCCGTTGCCGTTGCCGTTGCCGTTGCAGTTGCCGTTGCAGTTGCCGTTGCCGTTGCCGTTGCCGTTGCAGTTGCAGTTGCAGTTGCAGTTGCAGTTGCCAGCAGCTTTGAGGCTTGGGATGTTTGGGGGAAAAAGTGCAACTAGGTAAGATCCAGGACAAACCCTGGAGCTTTGCTCAGCACCAACTCGGCCTTTGCAGGGACATGTCTGACCAGCCAACTTACCAGCTGGAAGCTCCAAAGGGGCCTGGAGAGAGTACCAGATCAGACCTGAAACCAGTTGCATCATTGCATGAATGTTATTTCAGTGAGTATAGTATATTGCATAGGATACCAGAGCTTGGTTTTTTCTTCTTGTGTAAAATAGCATCTTCCTGAATAGTAAAAGTCCATTTTTATTTTTATGCTGTACAGGCATATTAGATGACAGTTGTCATAGAAGAGATCACTGGGTGGGACTGAATGGAATATAGTCCTGTTACATCCCTTCAAAGGATCCTTTCAAGCACATTAACCCAGTCTTGAGATTATTTTTTTTCTGGATTGCATTAGTGTTGGTTTCTGAATTTAATGTGATATATAAATCAGCCAATTTCAGCTGCATTTAAGGGCCCGCACTATTTCCCTTTCCCTGTGTCTTGAAGCCCCCCATAAAGCACACTAATCTTTCTTAAAATAAAAAAAAATTAATTATCTGTTTCCTAGAAGAAATGTATTTTATAATTTCAGAATATCTTGTTTAATGATCATTATCCGGCCATTTAAAATTAAGTCTTTCAGGAAAGATGTCTTCATCATAAAGAAGATTTTAAATTGATTTTTTATTTTTTATTGTTTAAGATTCAGTTCAAGAAAAGCAAAGACTGCTTTTCAGAACAGACAGGCTCCCAACATGTGCTGCCAAAGTCTGTGCTTGTCATTCTTTTGGTGGGAATAGCTGTTTTAGAAACGTTTATATGTTATCAAAATTAGGTTCCAAAATGAGCTACACTATCTATAAAAAAGGGGCATAATATTATTTTAGAGAAACTAATTGGAAACTTGTTTTTGACTAAAGTAGTTATTATTTCCATTATGACAAGCTGGAAGCAGATGAAATTCACCTTTATCTTCCCCAGCCTGGTGTCTCACACTATTTATTCAAACTGAAATTAAAACCTGACAAAATCCTAGTGAGGCGTTTTGCACCCGTTAAAGATTATTCTTCTGGAAAAGAACTTTTGTTCAGCAATTTCATTATGTTGTTACAAATGTATTTATTATAAAAGGGTGATACATAAATCAAAAGCTATCTGTTCTTACATATCTCACCTAATAAAAACAAGGCTTAAGATTCTACTTTTCCTGGGAAACTAAAGTTTTGAGAAAAAATGACCAACACTCTTCATATAGTGGAGAGGGCGTGCTACAGCACAAGCAAAACTCATGTTGGAAAACAGATGCTCTCTGAGGTTTTAGCACTGACTGAACCCTCTCTAGCCTTACTGCGTGCAAAGGCAGAGTCTGGCCAGGCACATGCAAGAAAGGAAGAGTAGAAAATAAGGCAGAAAACTCTGGTTGCTTTATGCTGCCTGTATTCTCCTGTGCCAACCTGTAGCTCTGTGCCGAGCGCTCAGGGAAACCAGAGTATCCTTCTCAGATTTGCATGGGAGAAGGAAAGGGAGGAATTTTGAGCCCGCACATTGCATGGTTAAAACCAGCACAAAATAGCAGCTCAGTGTAATATTTGCCAAGGGGCTACACACACAGGTGTTATTCTCGGGTGAAATTAAAACTTTGCGTCCCACCCCCTGTGAAAAGTGACCTGCGTGGCCTGTGCAGCCTTAGGCCAATGCAAAGCAAAGCAAAGCAAATTGGTGGAGTGCATAGCACGGCAGTGGTGCTGGGCGAGCATCACTTGCATATGGAAGCAATGGGGTGAAAAATTGTTTCCTGCTCTAATAACTAAAGGATATTAAGAGGGATAGGTTCACAGGGGTGTGGGCTACTTTTCATATTTAGGAGAAATTTTCCAGAAGTGCAAAATGATAATTGCATGAGGAAAGGGTGGTTAATAATTTTTGCTGTTAATTCAAATTCACAAATGTTAATTGCGGTTTGGCAGTCTGAGATATACAAATTAGAAGAGTTTAATTCTGCTAATCCTCACTTTAAGTTGCAGGGTATTGAATATAAATATGATCTTCTCACAAAGGGATGAATCCTGCCTCCACTGAAGCCAGCAGGAGCTTTGCCATTGACTTCAGAAGGAGCTGGGTTCAGTCCCAGGTGCCTGAGTTAGCTGTGCCTATATGAGTGAAGTGGCTCAGAGAAAGGGAGACCAACATGATTTTTCTCTCAGAATATGGGCCAAAAATTCCTTGGAGATTCTGAAAAACTTTGGAGAACTTCCCTAGCCCCACTATTCAATTTGTCCATCTATTTTTGGCTACCCACATGCCCTGTGGGAGAGATTGAGTTTTCTGTGGTTTTTCCATTTCCTACTTCATTGTCTGGCCGATTAAATAACCAACGCCAAAAATCCCTAAAAATATCAATGGCTGTAACACAAACTGTGCCATTTCACATTCAACAGCCTGCAACAGTCTGTCTGTGTTACCAAATTCTCCTCCCTTCCTTGTATGCTATTGCCACCACTTGTTGTTTTATACATCTCATTTGAGACCACGTAAGATTTTGGCCCCTTCCTCCTGTGAGTAAACCCAGGGAGATCAGAAGAAAGCCAAGCAAACTTGCTGCCAGAGGCTGGATATTCTGCTTTGATGTAGGTGAAAATTTTGCTGTTGGCTTCAGTGGATGTAGGATGAGGCTATGCATTATGGTGGAGGAAGGCTGCAGTTCAGACTTCTGCCTCTGAGCTAGTACATGCTTTGGGGCTAACTGTTGTCTCTGAACACCTCTAAAATGAGGATAAAGCTATTTATCCATCTTTGTAAAGTATCTACGTACCTGTATAGCAGAGAAATGTAATTTAAGGTTGATCAAGTGAGCAGGACTTAATCTCTTATGGTGCAATATATCTGGGCCAAGCACCTTGCCATCATTTAATTTGAATTCATATGTACAAATGACATGAGATAAATAGTCCAAAGATCAGTCCAATCAGAAATGGATATTGCTTGAAAATACCCATTTGGCCTGAAATATTGCAATAAAATCAATCCAGGATCTCTACAGAACTGGATAAGAACATAAGTCACCAAACACATCTGATGTGAGCCAAACCTCCTCATCTTGAGTTCAGTTATCACTGACATTTCAACTATTATTCATCAATTTAGGAGGAAAAGCTGAACCCAGATCGTTTGCAAAACCTGGATGGTATTTCCAAACATTTCTCCTGGTGATGATTATTATATGCTGCTCTAATTAAACAGATTAATTTACATCTCCCGTCATGAGAGGATACAAGTACCAGCACAGATTTATCTCGCTGGATTGCTTCCCTCAGTCACTGCACGTAGCTGTGAGGCTGCAGCAGTATTTTCTCCTTGGACCTTCAAAAATGCAGAAGCAGAGATGCTCTGAGATTCCAGATGAAATAATTTTGATGTCACAAAAAATGTCATTAAAACTACTGCAGTCTTTTAATAAGCCCCTTCTTGGGAGAATGGATTTTCAGCCTCTTCCTATCAGCGCTCAGCAGAGAAACTACAGCGAAGCTTTGTGCCAGTGTCCTGTTACAAAATCCGTTTCTCAAGGGTTTATAATTACAACATGCCTATAAAAATTTACTTTAGTCTGAAACCCAGGATATAGTTTCTCAGACACGGAGGAAATATTGCTGGCTGAACTTGGTTTAAATCAATTTTGAGTTTCAAGAATCCAAAAATAATAAGGTTTGTAGGTTTTATATGCTTTTTCTGTGGTTCTATAACTCAGAAAGAAATCACTTTGTAGAATAAAGCGTCATGTTTGTTTATAAAGCAGAGCAGGATTAAAAATAACACAGATAAAAGTTCAGACTTTTTATAGTGGCTACTGAAAATTCTAAGAAAATAATTTTCTCAGAGAATTTCCCTATAGTGTCCTCATGCACAAGCCTTGCCCTGAATAGGTATGATAATACATACTGCAGGAACTTGGTGGGGTTGTGGTTCACATACTTGGAGAACCAGAGAGCTATTTTAAGCAGCTGGAGAAATAAGGGATGGTAGTTCCTACATCAAATTTTGTTTATTGAGGCTGCTTCAATGAAGGTTAGTCTGCTCCATCCCCATAGCCAAGACAGGAGAAAAGGCATCGATGGGCAAAAATGCAAAAAGCCACATTGCTGAGACACCCTGCCACTGTGCTCAAACATATTTACATTATGCTTGTGGCTAGTCGCAGGACAGAGATGTGTTCAGTCAAAACTGTCTTACAGTTAGCTAAGTGCAACAGGCACTTTAACATTTTCCTCATTTTCACATTATGGCAGTGAGAAGGAAGACAGAATGTGCCCTTATAAGGATTGCTAATAAAAACATCAATAACTGGACCGTACACAACTGAGAGTTCCCATTTATATTGGCATTGCCAAATGGCTCGCAATATTTAGCCTTTGGCTTTTATCAATAAAGAAAATAATGCTGCTGCTAAACTGAAATATTGATGACACAAGCAAAGCCCAGCACACACAGACAGAAAAAAAGACAGAAAACGAACCCTATAAATCTTAGTGCAATATTTTTAATTTCATTTGGAATTCACAATCAGGTCAGTTTTATCCAATTAAGCATTATTCAGTCTGTCTTTGTCAGCTCTTCCCTATTAGACAAAATGTTCCACTTCTCAATATTCTACTTCTGTATCAAATTGACAGGGTCATTTTTCACATGGCAAGCTGGGATTAAGGTGATATTAAACCATTTTGCATACAAGAACTAAAAACATGCTGCAACAAAAAACTAGCTGTTTTCTTTTGTTAGTGTCATTAATGATGCCCTTCCTAGCTATTTTGGTGGGTTCCTGAATATCTACAGTTTTGCTAGCCCCATGGGATACTGATAGGATATTGCAGGTTCGGAAATTGTGTTTGGACCCATAATCATAACACTCTGACTTTCCCATTAGCAGCTTTCGGCATAAAGAAGCAAGACATAGCTAGTCTTAGGGTAACCCAAAGGCAGTACAGATGTGCCCCCAAAGTCTTGCAAAAATACATATTTGCCACAGATTATCTTTTTCCTTCCACTTCGAGGGAAGGAGGGGAAGTGTTTTTAATTACTTAAGTTATTAATTTTATGCTTAGCGCTATGACTTCTTTAAAGTCAACAAGGAGAATAAGGAGAATTATCTCTTTTTGGGTGTGTTATTTCCACCTTGCAATGTATCAGGTATTTCACTCTCAAAAAATGATTGAATAAATGATTTTTTAAAAAGCCCTTATCAAGGAACATGGCTATAAATGCATTTTGTTCTTCCTTCAACTTCAGGCTTTTAGTACTACTGATTCAGATCCCATATGTAAAGAAATATATTGAGTATGTGCGTGGGTATAAGAGGAAGTATGTATATTTTCCACAACTGGCTGAAATCCAAATGTACTCCTAAATCCTAAAGAAATTCTGCCCATGAGTCATCCTGGTAGTGCAGTGTGTAGGAGTGTATAACTGTGTGGGAAAGGGTGGGCTCTAATGAACAGCATATAGCGCTATGCAGAGAGACTTGGTAATAAACTTGATTATGATGGTTTACACCAATCTAATGGTTGTCCAGATTTTAAAAGCTTTCTTTCTATAGCAGTCCTGAAAATCCTAGAGGAGATACTGAATATAAGACAGATGTTTGGGTAACACAGTCTCAGCTTTCTGGTTTTGTACTGTTTGGTTTCTTAACTAGCCCTGCAACTCAGTTCAATCATGGCTCTAGGAAGAGGTGCTCTCTGGTGCTAAAAGCCATTAGAGAGCAGACTTTACTCCAAATTTGGACTTAAACCATCAGGGCTTAACAACACAACCATGGTTTCTGCAACCATGCAGAAAAAAAGACACAGGAGAATGTCATAAAACTAATCACTTGGTATAGTCCCCTGGCATGATGCAATCGGTATACCATGAAACTTCACTGTTTATCTACCATCTCTTTTCAGTCTTTGCTACTTAAATGTCATGAAAAGCTAAGCAGTCTGATCTTTCTGAGCAAGCTTTTAAAAATACATTTTTCTTCCATAACAGGAAATTCCTCATGATCACTTCTGTGCTTCCTTTCTTCTACAGTTTAGTTGGCAAAACAAAACAGATATTCACCTATATTAAAACAGTGCTATGCAATGGCCCATTGCAAGAGAATTCAGGAAGAAAATTTAAAAAACAACTTGTGAGAAGGGTAACCAGGTTAACAGATACACTTCCCAAATGAGGAAAAGTGAGATTCTCCCTGGCCTTTTTCCCAGGGCAGTCCTAAGCCAGTAACTTTTCCCATTGTTTTACATTATTACTCCACTGCTTTTATCCTTCTTTTAGACCCTGCGGTTTCTTAGCTGGTACTGCAAAAGGTCAGGGAGGTTCATCAGGTCATCTCTCCTCTGTTGTACAAGACTTTCACACAGGGATTTTTTTCCTTTCTCATCCTCATGTAGCTTTGTAATGAAAACGCTAACTTGGAACCCATAAATCCAGTTACTTTCAAATAAGTTTCAGATAGGCATCAGGACTTTAAGGGACATATTAAAAAGGAAATGGGGTTTTCTTCTGGGTTTGTCCAGGAGCATCCAGGACTCATAAAACTTTACCTTAAATATCAGCCTCACTTTTTACAATATTGCAGTGATGAAGAACTAGCTCGAAATTGATTTATTGATCCCTAAAAAGACAGATATATAAGGTTATTAAAGTTAACACTTCAATATGTGCAAAATCTATTATTTGAGCTTGTTAACATTCATGTGTTGGTTAACAGTGGCTATAAAAAGGACAAGACAGACAACTCCCTTCTGAAACAACTGCTCATGGACTAGAATTCAGCACTGTGCCTTTTCTGGTAAGTATCCACATCTAGGCTGGAGTCACTGAGACATGTCAGCTGATGTTTAGTTCCTTCAAAAATTAAGCCATGTACTTAGTCCACGTTCCAAAATTTGTAGTCAGTTTTTCCAGTTTTGGTGTCTACAGTCGTACCAGGATCTTACATATGTGTCTGAATTATTTGGCTAATTCATTTTCCTATGCAATTACTTGCAAGAAGAAGAAGTGAATGTTCACCGTGTTTGAAAATCAGCCATGAGGCAAAGTATGGATTCAAGGACTGTTGAGTGTGCAGCTATATATAATCCAAGAAAAGTGTTTTACTTTACAAATGTAAATGAAATACTTTTTCAGTCAGAGAAAGCAAGGTTCTTGTGGTCCTTCATTTTGAATCCATTAGAGTTTTCAATAATTTATTCACATGCAGAGTTTCTGTCACAGTGGGTTTGCGTTTGTCACATCACCTCAATTTTTTCTAATGAGTTGCTAATAAGAGGTCAATTACTTATGGAAATTAGAAAAACGTTCATTGAGGAACTGTACTGAGGTAAAGTGTGCTACCTCATAATGTTATGATATAAATCATTACAGCTTTAATGAATATTTCACTCTTTTTCAGGTTACAGCTTATTTCCCACCCTAAAAAACGGCCTCAAGATGATTTTGAAATGAACATGAGCAACTCTCCTAAAAATGTTATTATACTGTACTTACGATAATTGCAGAAGAATACCTTACATTTTGCTTTTGTCATTAAAAGTGTGCTCATGCGTCAACATCTTGCTGTGAAATCTTCAGCTGATTAAAACAGAGGTGTTAGGAACACCAGATTTGCCATACTGAATCACAGCACTAAACTGTTTTCTACCCCATCTCTGTTTCCAACTGTCACCTTTCAGTTGGCACTACAGGGGGAAAATGGACATCCTGTAAAGCACCTGGCCGACTGGATCATATCCAAACTGGTGCTTGCAAAGGGTCCTCCTGATCCCTCTTTCAGATAACCAGCATTAGCAGTACTGCAAGAAAACAGCCAGAGCCTGCAGCACTTCATCCTGACCCCATTTGGTGAACTCTACCCCCATCTTTTTAGTGAAAGACCTTCAGAAATTCGTGGCAGGTAAGAAGTTTAAATGTTCGTTTCACAATTTGCCTTCTTCCTGGGCACCTATTTTGCACTTTTTAGAGGTCATGAATGAATGGTATAGAAACAGAGGAAAAGAGGCAAAAAGAATTCAAGGAACCAAGATGGATAGTGGGTTAGTTGCAGTATCATGCAATTAAATTTAGAGGCCAGGGATATAATTCACTGCTGAAATTCAGCTTTGTGCTGTCATAAGTTATTATTTCAGAGCAGAAGCTGAAATGGCCAGAGAGGGGAAAGTGTACAAGCAGAAGTATAATTGGACTTCAGTATTTCATATTGATACCCTGAGACTTCCACTGCTAAGCACTGTTTCAGAGTCTGACCAGGGTAACACTGCAGTGAACAAACGTAAGATCTCCCATATTCAGACCATTAGATTATTCCATTTCCCCTGCAGGCACTGTAAATCAAAAGCAAAGACACCCTGTTATGTGCTACAAGACAGTTTTGTTGGCCCTTGTTTCCAAACACATTCTGAACACACATGTTTTTTATGTGAGTCTTATTCACTTCAGTTTTACTGCCTCAAATACAAATTTAAATTGGGGGGAGAGAAGAAAAGGAAAAAAAAAAAATCAGACCTTGAAACCAAGCAGCTATCCACAGAGAAGGAATGTGGCAGCTGGTTAAATAAAAAAATGAATGCATCATCACATGGATGTGATTTTCTCAGTTTCTAAAGAATTACAAGGTTGTCGTCCGTTTGAACCAGGCCCAGTCTGGATTTAGGTGAAAACCTTGCAGTTATTTGACTTAGGTGTGTTCAGAGCCCACCATTTTGGTGCAAAGAAATACATTGCACGTATTAAGGGGTAAATCAGCTGGTCCAGTCAGTTCTGCCACCTTTAATATCACCTTGGGTAGCACTCACATTTATGTCTCTAATTCCCCCTCCCTTCCCTTCTCCTTGGAAAGATAAACATGTTAACAACAATGAGGTGTCCGACTACGAATCGAAAGCAATGTAATACTGCACAGATCAGCTCCATGATGGAATAAAGAAGTGAGTGTGAATCTAAGTACCTTCTCCTCATATCACAGCCTCTACATTGTTTTCAGGAGCATTTTTGTCAGGCAGTGATGAAAGGCTGAGAACAAAGTGAGTAAAATTTCCTTTTACTGCTTAAAAATTCTCAGCTGGTTTGCTATATCAAAAAGCTGTCTCTTTAAACAAATCACACGGTTAAAAATGCCAAGTTATAATTCAGCAACTAACTCAGAAAATGACAATTTAATCAATCAGAACCAACCCTCCTGAAAAAGAAAAAAAAAAAAGAAAAGAAAAAAAAATCTTCAAGCTTTCATGCAATGTGAGTGGTTGAAACTATAAAAAGGTTCCATCACTGTAGAACAAGCCTGCAGCATCAATGTTTATTAAAGTCAGGGGAGCTATTTATTGACCTGGGAAATAGCAAAGCACCAGCAGCACTGCTGGATTGCATTTTTATAGTTAACAAACGGAAGGTGATATTTTCCTTTTCTCCTTTAATTGTAATTCCATCAAATCCAAAAAGTTAAAAGCCTCTCGATTTCTAAAGGAAAGCAAAGAGAAGAACGCTCCACACCGTTCCTCAGTCATTCTCTCTGCTCTGACTCCTAGCACCGGGATATATCAAATCATTGCTACACAGGATCAAATTTTTAGGCTTATTCGCATGCCAGCAGAATGACAGACTGGCGTGTGTTCCCCCCGCCACTTTAGGTGATGGCAGAAGATAGGGAGCTACCATTATGAAGCTGCTTCTTTCTGTAATCAAAAAGGAATTACTGTATTTATTCACATAAAGGTCACCCTGCCACTGGGACAGCCAGAAGCACTCAGAATGAATTGTCTTCTTCCAAAGTGACAACAGGCACTTTCTCCAGACAAAGACATGTCTTGGTGCTTCTGGAGATTTTGTAATTCTATTTTGCTACAACCACATTTTTAAGGTGCACCTTTTCACGCCGCATAAATTATGAATCACGTAAGGCTATTAAAAGAAAAGCATCAGCAACGTGAACAGTGCTTACGGATCTGTGTTACCCAAATTATAGGAGTTCAGCTTCTGCTTCATTCTTTCCGTATCGCTCCCCAACCACAGGAAGCCTTGGGGTCAACCGAGGAACATGGGGCAGGGATTTAAAACACTCTGCATGTGTCAGCTGCCACCTAAACCAGTGCCAACACCAGAAAAGGGGACTTCAAAAGCTAAGAGGATGAGTCAGTGCAGGCTGAGCTGACATGCCACACGCTGAAGCCGAGAGCTGTAGCTAACCCATAATCCTCCATGGATTAGGCACAAAGCGGGCTGAGCAATGCACACAGGCCAGCAGGTTATACACGCATGCATCAAAGGGTAATCAATATTGTAACAAATCCCCAGTCACCTAGGACCTTAGCAGTTGTCAGTACGCTGCATGCATTAGCAGCTCAGAGCTTGGTGGGAGCAAGAGCGTTAAAACTCGAGTCCTCCACTTCAAAAATACACATCTCTACCACGTGGAGAATTTCACACTATTTCTGTAGGGAGCACAGGGTACAAAACTGCCTTTCTGATCCCACCCAGTCGTACACAGCGCTTCACACCTTCCCTTCAGGTTTGCAAACAGACCTCCTGCAGCTCTACTTCTCATTTTCTCTTCCTCATTCATAGAGAAAAACACATAATATCCTTACTTAAAACATAGCAGACGAGTTTGACACAAATTAATGACTCACCTATCATACTATAAGAATTGTGATATTTGCAGGGGAAAAAAAAAGGCTTCAAGTATTCTAAAAGATGTAAAAAGCTGCTTCAGAATTCAAAGACAGCTCATAAAAAATCAAGTCAACTGATAGGTTGGTGTAAGGTTTGAGATACCCGTTTTGCGCTAAAATCACAATACTGCAAGAATATGAATAAATAAAAGGTTACGGGAAAAGTAACCCACAAGTTCCCTCAAATTAGATCCCATTGGTGTGAAATTAGTTCACAGCTGTCACTTGTGGTGCTCCAAGAGAGATTACTTCTTAAATAATGTTAATGACAACTTTGATTTGACTTCTGTAATTACTAGAGGGAGAAGGGACCGCATTTCCTGGGAAGAAAAATCTTTTATCTGCTTGTTTAATGTACAATCTTTGATGAGATGGAGCTCCTTTCCCCTGAGTATGTTTGTTTTGAAAAAGAAATGGATTTCCAGGTTGAAAGCAGAGCTGCTGTCAGAGCTGTGGGAGAGGTGCCTAATTGTCATTTACAATGACCCTTGATTCTTCTCTAAATAGAGCATCTCTCCTACCTTGTCTCCTCACCCTCACTCTGCCTCACAAGCAGGTGTATTTACAGGGCTGGATTCTTCTCTGAGCTACCTCTACCACCACCAGTAAATCATAAAAATTTCTCCTATAATCAATGGAGTGTCTTCAGATTTACCAGACAGTATAATCTGGTCCATGAGACAGCTGATTGTTATCTATAACCTCCCCATCCAATTCAAGTGATGGGAGATGTAATCCAAAAATTTCCTTCGGACTTTTTTACTGCCAAAATAGATCAAATTCTGTGGCAGCCTTTTTACAATCTCCACTTTTCTAAATAAACATCACACAGCCTGTACTGCTGTTACCGCAAAACAGTTCTCCCTGCCTGTATCAAGGCAGGTTGTTAGCTGATGTGCTGACACACAAGACAAACAGTGGCAGCATCGCCGTGCATGCCCATGGTGCGGCACCAAGATACAGGGTGCAACGGGGCTCAGGCTGTGGATCCCGAGCTCTTGCTCACCAGGGAGCACCAGGAATAATCCTCGTGGTTAGATGAGTTGAAAACCCCTTGCACTGTCCCCCTCCCAGTTACACACCGCATGGCGTGAATTATTAGACTCAGCTCCCAAAGATTAAAGGGATGGTGGCATCACGCTCCTTTACATCAAAGGTGGCAGGCGGCTGCGTGCAGTGGCTGCATCCAAAAAGGGCTGCAGCAGAGTCTGCTGAAGAAGGGGGTTGCAGGAACTGATGAGCCAGGATGCTCCACGGGCAGCACAGTGGGGACGGGAACAGCTCTTGCAAAGGGCACCAAGCAAAGCCAGGCATTGCCATAGCTCAGTGGCTGGAGAAGTGCTGATGGGCGTGCGGTAATGTATTTAGAAGGAATCATTCAAAGTACGTTCCTAGACCGTAAATTAACTGAAATTGCTCAGAAAAAGCCCTGAGTGACACTGAAGGCCATGCAATTAAACGCAGGGCTCTGATTTGCAATGATCAACGAAAAGCACAAATACATTATTAGAATGCACGGCAAATAGGAAATAACACCAAAAATGGTGAGATTATGGCTGTATTATATTAACAGCTTTCCCCCATTGGTTTGTTCACTAAGATTCAAACATATTCATTCTTTGACGCACATTTGTATTCATAAAACTGCAAATTTCTTCCCAGCCTTCTTTTGTTGGGAAGGGTTGACAGCTGTTAATGAGAAAGTGAACAGAGAAGGAGCTAAACACGATGGGGCCAAACAAAGCAGGATAGTTCCCACACTCACAAAGAGATTTTCTCGCTGGGGCCTTGAATTTCAGAGCAGCTTCAACTCATTTACAGAGCCTGGAAATGAAGGTGCCTTGCCTATATGAAAATTAAGTACTTCCATGCAGTGTTATGACTTTGCCTTGAAGCGGTTGTGGCTTCGTGTTTCATTCACGTTTGTGGCCGTTTTAACCCGCTGAGCTTAACTGTGTAATAAGGGTGCCTGGATGTGGATAATTCTTCTTCCTCTTTTCCCACTGCAATCAGGTTTTGCCCTTCATTATACATTTTTGTGGACTCTATTAGAGCATAAATCTTCACAGAGTTCTTCAAGCTTTGACCTACATCTTGCATATACGGGGACTTTTCTCCCTAGATTGTCTTCTGGAGCACACCAGTTCATTAAAGTTTTGAACACTGAACCCTCACTCTTATTGCTTTATCGCCTGGTTTATGTGCTGAATGTCAAAACAGGAATCAGAAATCTGATTTATGAGGATATATACAGAAATTGCGGTACCTGCTTGTGAGTGGGAGTCAGCTGGCAATTTCCTATCAGGATTTCCTCCTCAGCTACCAGGGCCCAGCCTGGCAGCCTGAAGACAGCACTGCCAAGATTGAATTCAAAGATCGTGATTCAGGACTAACAATGCTTTGAAGCTTTTTGTAATATCTTTGAATTTATGTGCTTCCCAGTTTTAATCACATCTAACCATTTTGTGATTTATTTTTTTTTTTTTTTTGCAAGTCAGCGCTCATTTTAAAAAATGAAAGCTGAACAGGTCAAGCAGTCTCCAAACGTCAATATGAGATAGATTTTACGCTCTCTTTCCCTCTCTCCTTGAAATATCAGAAAATTATGGATGAAACCGTAAGCCGGCAGTGCTACAGAATGCACAACCGTCGGTAAGAAATCTCAGGTTCCCCTACTAATTTGCCTTTTCACACCGACTCACGTTTATCTCCTGCTCGCACACCCGATCTCCCCCAACCCACATAGCCGGCTCTGCAGAGAAAAGATGCTTTTTTTAAGGTTGTTCTCGCCCCGCGCCCCGCGGCCGCCCGCCGGGCCGTGGGCTGGGGCCTGTCCCTGCAGCCGCGCCCCGGACGCGGAGGGCGGAGCCGCGCGCCGCCTCCTCCCGCTCCTCCTCCGGCCTGCGCGGCCGCGGCGCTACGCGAGCGCGGGGATCCGGCGCGGCCTGCGGGCTGCGCCGCCCGCCATGGCCGGGGAGGTGAAGACGAAGCTGTCCAAGAACCTGCTGCGCATGAAGGTGAGGCGGCGGGCGGCGGCGGGGCCCCGGCGGCGGGCGGGGGGCGAGGGGACGGGGAGGCCCGCGGCCTGGCCCGCCCGCCCGGCGCCGTGAGGCGGCCCCGGAGGCGGGAGGATGGCGCCGCCGGGGCCGCGCCGACGTCCCACGCGTGCGAGGCGGGCCGTGAGGGGCCGCGCCGTGCTGCGGAGAGCTGAGGGGAGGTCTGCCGGGTAAAGCGGGCCGCCTCGGGAGCCCCTCGCCTGGTTTGGGGCGCTGGGCCGTGCGTGCGGCTGGCCATCCGCCCTCGTCCGGCACGCGGGCACGAGCGTCTCCCACCTCCCGTCACCCACGTTTTAAAATACTGGAGCTGCTTAAACGCTAGCAAGAGGTCTCGGGGGGTTATAAACTGCGGGGTGCGGGGGGGGGGGGGGTTGATCCAGGAAAGCAACTTCGTGGTTGCAGCAAAAGTCTCACCCTGGCAAGAGCCAACTTCTGGGCACCATTTGAGAGTCTTTTCGTTCCTCTGCAGTTAGGTTCCTTATCGTGAATAAAAATTATAAGGCTTCTTCCCCCACCACACACAGACACGTTGAAATTAAAATGTTAATGTTGCTTGCCTTATTTGGGGGGGGGTGTGCTTTTAATCTTGAAAAAAAAAATCTTTTTTTTTTTTATCGTGTCCATTTTTTTGTCTGTTTACATTGATGGCTGATAAAATACCCAACCTAAATGGCGGTGTTAACTGCCTTTCCCAACTCATAAATGCAAGGGCTGTTAGTAACATCGTGACGTGCCTGTTACCCTTGGAATTGTGAATCTCATGTCAAGTCCAATGTGAAATTAGTCTCCGCTTACTGGCTAATGGATTCTGCTTCACGTCGTGTACTACAGCACCTAATTAAGTACAGTACATTCTCCTGTGATTGATGGTCCTTTATTGCTGGAAAACAACCAGTAAAAGTTGAGTTGCCATTAATTTTTTTAAAAATGTTAATGTCCATTAATTTTTTATAACTGAATATGATGGGGCCTTTGTGGTTTCTTGCTTGTGATGTTTTTTCCCCACATGTTTATATAGGACTGTATTTCAGACACTGGCTGAAAGGAGCTTAGCTGACTTCAGTTCAATCTACCATGTGAAGTGTACTCTTCTACAGTAAGATGGTGGAATATTTACCCCAGTTAACAGATGCTGCTAATGAAAGACTAAAACTCATGCACTGGGGGATCAGAACACATCTTGCCTCACTTTCAAAAGGGAGTAGCTGTTGAGCTTAGTTAGCCAGCAGTGTATGACAGAGTAAGACTCCCATAACCTGGATTGCAACATTATTATTTTTTCTTATTTTTATGTAATACTCTCTTCTAAAGTGAGATTTGTGCTCCTGTTTTTTGCTGGTTTATTAACCCCCTTGAGATTTCAAAAGCCAATTTTTAGATTTTCTTCCTTGGAAGGCTGTGGAGAAGCAGCCTGTGAATGTGCTGCCGTGACATTTGCAAGTTTACAGTCTGGGCAGTAGTAACCAGCTTTGAAGAGATGAGTAGGTTTTGAAAAGGTTGTACATAGATCTTGTATTTAGCACTTTCCTTCTGCAGATCTTCTTGTTTATAAATATTTTAATTAATCCTTTAGCAGATGTATTATCACAATTCAGCGGACAGGTGAAGTGTCACCCAAAGGTGCCATGTGGTCAGTTGTGGAGTTGTGAAGACCCTTTGTGCTAAGTACCGGACCACATGTGCTCACCTCTTGATGTCGAAGGATGGCTCGTGCTTTTAGATCTTGCACCATTTGATCCAGGTCCCATTGTTTGGGAAAACTAATCCAAATAACCACTGTTAGTGACTTACATGCTCTGTGTCTACCACAGTGGGTATATTTTTAATTCATCCATGTGTGTTTACATTGTAGATAAATGTGATCACATATTTTTTATCTAGTTATTCTTGTAATAATCTTTAGGAACATAATCTTTAAAATGTAATGTGAAATGAGTATTTAATTGGGTGCTTGTAGCAGAATTTTTCCTGTTGAGATTTCTGACTGGCTAACCAATTTCCTTGAGCAGTATGGCTTTCCACATGATAGATTCCCTTATTTTCCTCAAGAAGATACAGTAATTTTAATTGGAAGGCTTTGACATATTTTGGATCAACTCAGAAAAGAAAAGTCAATTTTTCTTTCATTAAAGATCTTGTACAAATGGATGCAAATAGAAATACAAATGGAAAATGAGGCAGTAGCACTATATTGGCTTTTACTACAGAGTTTGCTTTGATTTGCTTGGGCATTTTGTAAAGCCTGAAAAGCTGGGTGGGGGTGTATATAATATATATATTACATATCTGTATTACCTATATATTTTAAATAAGCGCAGTAATGCAGTTTTTTTGTGGGAGGGAAATGTTTTGTGACGCCCACTTGGGCTTTATCCTCAGCCATGCCCATTTTAGCTGGGACCTAAACAGCATCCGAGTCTCTGCTAGTGTTCAAGAGACAGATGTGCCCCACTGGCACGTGATCTGTCAGACTGCCGGCTTATCTAAACACAAAAATGGTGTTATGGTAGATGAGAGGGGTAAAATTAGTTGCTGTGAAACTCCTCTGCAGTGTTGCACATACCGGTATGCTTTGATAGCCACAAAGCAATTTTTGTACAGGAGTGTATATAAACTGTACTGGTAGACTTGCCTCTAGCTGGGAATTACATTGGTGTAAAGGTACACCTCTGACAGATAACAGTTATTCAGACACTTTCTGTAGACCGTAAGAGAGATCCCAGCTCCTAGGGATGCGAAAATATAAGGATTACTACTGTAAAGTTGTGAAGAGTTCTGTTTTTTCCAGCATATTTGTTTAACATTTTTGATACTTGAATTACCGCTCAATTCAGGCACCTGCCTTGAGACAAATGGAAATAAAAGGGATGTTTCACATATATCAGATCTGTAATTTTGCGCTCTCAGCAATATTTCATAGGCCATGACAGACGTCCTCTTTTACTCCCAGCTGTGAAAGAGGTTACTGTTCCTATCTGCCTGTTCCCATCCTCTGCCAAAGGTTACCACCAAGAAAGCAATTTACAGGAATGTCATTGTATTAGGCAAAATTAGGAGCCTTACCCTAAACTAAATTATTGGTTTCAACTAACTTGGCAGACTGTTCCTGCAGTGAGTTAACAGGTGCTTACACATAGGTACTTTGGTACAAGGTACTTTGGTGGGTGATCAATGAGAAGTTAAGAGCTAGTAACATCTTCCTCTAGCACCTCCTGATACAAAAGAGTTCTTTTTGTAGCCTCAGTTACTTTTTTCCACTTCCAAAGGCAGGTTCCAGCCTTCAGGGCTACAAATGCAAGCCAGTTCATTAAATGGAAACTGAGAAAAGAAGAGGATGGTTTAAAGTATCGATGTTTCAAACAGTGGCCAACCTGGTATGACCTACCTCTAGCTCTGAGCTCCAATGCTGTTTGTATGGGTGGTGTTGGTTGCTGATATGCAGCAGTAACTTTAACACCATTACAGTCTTTCTGGCCTTTGCTGAAATACTAGAAAAATCTTAGCAAATTGTTGTTACGCAGTTGTAGCAACTCAGATCCATTCAAACCAACCAGGAAAGGTCTCTTTCTTTGTGTGTAAGTACAGATGTGTCTGACTGTTGACTTCCAGTAGATAGCTGTGATCAGCAGCTGTTTACTTTTCCTTTGCCTGTTTGCCCAAGCTTAGACCAAACCCAGAGAAAAATCACAAAAAGCATTTACTTTTTATCAACTGTTAAATACTGTGTAATGGATAATTGCCATCATGTAATTATTGCATGTTCAGGACATACTCGTGATGCAAAACACTGAAGCTGTGTGTTTATGTGTCTTTGGTTTTAGTTCATGCAAAGGGGTTTGGATGCACAAACCAAAAAGCAACTAGAAGAGGAAGAAAAGAAGATAATTAGTGAAGAACACTGGTATCTTGATTTACCAGATCTAAAGGAGAAAGAGTAAGCTTGTACCTTTTTGTTCTTCTTGTCATCATTGGATTGTTGTGGAGTGGGAATAGAATATACATATTTTTCCCTATAAAATAAGTATTATTAATAACCAATTAACAGAGGCAAAAATAGTGACAGACTGGCATTACAGCTTTTTTTTATTATTTATTTTCAGGGGCTTTCTCAAGGTTGCCTAGTGCAGTTTGACCTACTTTCATTTCTTGTGTGTGTTGTTTTCTTTCACTCACAATTTCTTCTAGATGCATGTAATGAGTTTCTTTCAGGCAGGGGCCAATTCATTCACTGCTGCTTTTTCCCGTCATTTGAAAAAAAGAAGTTTGAAACCTTGTGTTAGTAAATTCAGCTGCAGTCACACGGTTAGGTCCATTCAGGGCAGTTCTGTCTTCTTGAGTCCAGCTCACTTTAAATCCTGTTTTTGAAATAGGAGAGATAATGGCAAAAATAGAGGAAGGCTTAGCTAATAAGGAAGAAAAAGTCCATTCCTGTTATTTAGAAAGGTGCTTTAAATAGCAAGAGAACTACTTCTAAAATTGATTTTTGTCCTTTCAAAAGAGGACAAAAATTCCACTGAGGGAGAACATACATAATTTTTAAAAAGCTGGGATCCAAGGAATTAACTGTAGTTGAATAAGGTCATTGATGAACTATTTTCCATTACTGTTGGCGGATATGACAAAAAGGTATTTGAGCTTCAGCTGCAGCAAGGAAGGTTCAACCTGGACATTGAGAGAATTTTTCTGACAATGAGGCTATTGAAGCACTGGAGTAGATTGCCTAAGGAGACACTGGTTTCTTCATCATTGGAAGTCTTTTGAGGACAGGTTAGATGGACCTCTGCTGTTCATCGTACATGTTTAACTGATCTCACCTTGAGGTAGGAGAAGGAGCTTGATTTCTTCAGTCTAACTTCCTATGATCGTAGGAATTTGTTTTACATGGGAGATGAAGAAAATGAGGGAAGAGGTGCATACGTGTGCGAGGAAAAGAAGGATAGAACAATTCACGGAAGTACTTTTATCTAATGCATGTATTATGAATGCCTCAGGGTCATGTTTCCTTTCTCGCTCCATGCTCATTAGAAGAGTTAAAAAGGAGGGAGAAAGGGTAAATCTTTCTCTGCTGAACAGAGAATTACACAGTGTTTTATATCCTGACAGACTCAACTAATGCCAGGTCTAACATCACAATGAAAAATTAATTAGAAGCTTTTGCTGGTGTAGTAATGCCACCTGGAGAGTGATATTTATGTAGTATTTTTATTCTGGCAAAAGCATTAATGTACGTGGAATCATACCAGCAAAGAATGCTTTTTGTCAGGAGAGTTAATTTTGCTTGTGGAACTGGCACAGCTTTACTGGCAAAAAGTATTTCTTTGCACTCCAAGCTCCTTGTATTGAAAGATTTATCAGAGCAGTTAAGCTTCCGAAAGTAGTTGATGGCTTAAAATACGTTATGGTTTTGTTTATTTGTGCGGGGGGAGGACAGCAAATGCTTTTTGCATTTGTTTAATTTGATTATTTTAAAGCACACCATTTGACAAATGCTGGGTTTGGGGTTTCACGCAGGAGCTTTATAATAGAAGAGAGGAGCTTTATGCCATGTGAGGATCTACTTTATGGCAGAATGTCCTTCAAAGGATTCAATCCAGAAATTGAGGTACCATTTAAATACTCTGTTTTGAGGTGGTCTTGCATTAGGATTGAAGCCCTTGGGGATGGGGATTTGAGTGTTAACACTGCATGCTGTTTGGCCTTTGTAGCACCTTCCATAAATCCTCCCATGCACAGGAAATCCCTGATTCAAACCAAAATGTTGATCAGTGCAGCATCTGATAAATAGAAGTTTTTATGTCCTTGTGTTGGTGGTCAGTAATTGCATGACTCCTGCAGATTTTCCCTCCCTGCAATGAGGAAACTGTCCCACATGCTGCTCACCAAAACAATAGCTCACTTTTCCTCCTGCCATTTAATTTAGAGTCCAGTCCTACAAACTTTTAACCCTATTTATTCAACTCTTACTGTGTAAGTAAGGGCTTAAAGTTCCAAAGTAAAAATTCTGGGCAAGAGAGTCTTTAATTTCTTCCTGGCATGATTCATGCTGATAGAACTACAATGAGATAGTAATGAAAATGTTACACCACTGACCTGAAGCAAGAGGATGAAGGTGTGTGTAAAGACTAAGGTATGCAAAAGGCTATGCAAGGTGATTTACTAGAGGATTCTTTTAGTTATTTTGAACTTGCTCACACTGTGACTTGGCATATTATTTCCTCATGGTTTTTACTAGTAGTTTATTGTAAATCCTTGCAGATATTTTTCCTTCTTAACAAAACCAGTTCAAGGACTATGTGCTAGCATCACAATGAAAAATTAATTATGATCTAATTCTGTGGTCTCCTGAAGATGTCTGGCATGCCCTTGAGGATGTTTGAATAGTACAATTCACTGAAAACCCTGTCTCTGGGTTGCCTCTTTTCCCAAAGGCAAACTCTAAGCTCAGCTTAGTAACAGGCAGGCATGTTGTCTTCTTCATGAGCTTTCGTAACAGTTTGCTCTAGCCTGACCAGGGAACAGCAAATAATTATTAAACTTGATTCTTACCTTTTATGCATTTCCCCTACCAGTGAATTTCAGCATAGTTGCAGTTGTGTTAGGGTTACATGTTTGAGCTATTTCTTACTTCATTTTCAGAAGTTAATGATCCAAATGAACTCTAGGTGCAAGGAAGAAGAAATTGAAGTGGATGATAAAATGGAGGCTGATGTGTCCGATGAAGAAATGGCCAGAAGGTAAGTTATGTTTTATGACATAATCAATATTATCCAGGAATATGATATGTTACTGCATTATGTGTGGGAAAATAAACCCAAAAAGCAAACAAACAAAATAACAACAAAAAAAACCCCACAGCAGAATATGGTACTTTACAGAACTGATTTTCCAGGAATTCTGGTGTGTATTGAGTGAAATCTCCATCACTTTTGGGGGTGACATATCTTGTAGGGGTTTTCTGCCCTTTGATATCCAGGTATTCCATGCTAATTCCTTCCTTGTTCCAGACTGCTAACAAACCCAAACTATCAGAATGAATAATAATGTAATAAGGGATCATGTAGTACTTGTGCTTCTTAAGCTTCTGATGACCGGCTTTTTTACACCATTTAAGTTGTTGATTAGATTTATGATTTGCTCCATTGAAGTTTTCTTTCATTTTAGTAAAAGCTGCAAATTTTTTATTATCTTTACAGATATGAAACATTAGTGGGAACAATAGGGAAGAAATTCTTGAGAAAAAGAGACCAGCGTGTACTCCAGGATGAAGATGAAGATGGGAATAGTAACACAAGACCTAGCAAAAAAGCTAAGAAAAAGTTCTTAAAACCTCAGGATTAATGTCAACTGCACAACTGGAGCTAATAGAAATGTTATCTACCACATATACTACCACGAACTGGAGATTGTTTGGAGTTTTTGCTATTTAATGTAAAGGATAGATTTGTAAATCTGAGTCTGTTCTCATTGAAATTTCTACCATCCACATGACAAACATTTTTCAAGGTGGATGTGTGTATAATGGATGTCATACATCCTTTCCTCTCTCAGCAACTTTTAATGTGTGGGGCACTAATCCCATCAGCCTTTTTAAATGTTGTGCATAACTAGATCAAGTGTCACATGCAATCTAGAGCAACATTATTTACAATTTATGATAACATCTGAAAGAAGTATTTGGAGTAAAGATGAGCTTTGTCCAATCCAGTAAGGCAGTTCAGCTTTCACTGCATTTTTTATGATGAAAATGAAAACCTTTGCTGTCTTCAAATTGAAAAAAGTCAGCAGAAACGTGTTTTTGGGTTTGGTCTTTTTTTTTACTGCGCTAAAAATAAGATGGGGGAAAAGAACAGAGGGATAAAATCCATTTTGTTGAATTTTATTTTATATAAAGCTTATTTAAAAATAGAGTCTGTAGTAAAACTTTTTTTTTAATAGAGCAAACCAAATATTGGGCAACATTTACAGTTTTACACTTGAGCAGATTGTGATTCTTAATTTCTGTCTGCCGAAAGAAGTTTGCTAATCTTGTCTGGTTTTCAGCAAAAAAATTCAATCTTATAATTATCTAGGTCTTGTCATAAAAGCATAATAACAGCTTCAGAAACATATTTGAAAGCTGAATAAAGCCTGATTTTTTTTTTCTGTGGTTAATGATTGTGGTTTAGCTAATTTCATGTAAAAATGATGCTTAATACAATCTTATCCAAGAAGTGATCTTGTTTTGTGGTGGCCACAGATGTCCCCAAATATTAGTTCACTGCACTGACTTTTTGTGTTTAGTGTCTAATGGAGCCATCTGAAGTAATGTTAGGATGGAAACATCATGCCCTTCGGTCAGTCTGTGCTCTGGGCCTATTGAAAAATGTCAGCGTGGTCTTGTCTAAAATCATAGCAGTTCTCTGTATCCTGCCTTTCAACAAGAAATATTTCTTTGTGTTACTTCATTTCCCCAGCTAGATGTCTAAGTTACTCATCCTTACTGCTGACTCTCTGGAGAAAGAGGAATTTGTTAAATGGCAGCAAGTACTGGCCATTCCGTCATGGACACAAGAGGCTTTTTTTTTTTTTATTTTTTTAACAACTCAGTGAAGCAAGACATGAAACTCAGTTATATAAAGACAGAGACTGTGTGTCTGCTGTATTTTTTATGTGATATATGAACTATAATCCATATATCAAGAGCACCTTATTAGATATTCAAGATGGATCACACATGGGAAGAGAAATATACTTTTAACCTAGTAAGGGGACTTTATACAGGTGGAAAGTCCATGATTCATGATCTGAGATAGTTTTTCAGAGCTAATTAAATGCTGCTGGTTCAATTACTTAAAACCTGATCATATATTATTACTAGTTGAAAAGAAGTTAATGATGACGAGACATTTTTCTTCCCATGGAAGTTGTGACCTGAGCTAAGAAATGATTTATTGTTGGTCATCACAAGAAAAACTCAGAATATATCCCATTATTCTTTCTTGCTTATTAGTAGGAAAATGATTCCCCTCTCTCTGAACACATTTCTTCAATGGACAGAGAATTTCTGCATAGCTGTGCTGGATAGTTGAGGGGGAAAGTGTGTTCTAGTGAACTACCAGCAACCAGGAGATGTCACTGCAATTGCACACCCTGAGACAGCGGATTGGAGAAGGCTCCAGTGGTGTCATGTAAAGGAGCTTTTGGGTAATTTTGATAACTATTAGCGGCTCAGATGAACTCCGTGTAAAGTCTTTCTTTGTCAAGGCTCTATGCAGAGAGCTCTCTTGCATTGCAGAGTTCTTTTCAGTCTGATGGGGGTAATTTTGCACAGTTAAAGGGCATTCTGCCATACGTTGGTCCTTAATTTCATGTCGCTTCCTGAGGGATGGCTGGAAATGAGAGTGGCATGCTGCGTGGGTAAGAGTGTGAGTGAACTCTCAACAGCTTCCTAGAAAATCCATTATTTTGGAATTTGGGAGGGGGGGAAGGGTGGTTCTTCTGTTCCCTAAACATGCCCAACACCAACTATGAAGAAATGATAGATTTTGGTTTATTGTCTTCAGATCTGGATGCTCTGCTGTTCATGTTCAGCTGGTGGCTAGGTGAGCTATTGAAATGCTATAATAAGAACAGCTACTAATTTTTAGCACAATCTCTTATACATGAAGAGTTTGTAAAATGCACCTTTAAAAGCACCGTTCATAGTGCATTCTTATGAGCAAGACAAAACTAAAAATCAGCCCTACGTGACTTTTTAAATGTACTTTAAGTGCCCAAAGTTACAAGCAGGCATTTTATGATGGGATCTTCTGAAATACCCGTCTATATTTCCAACCTTTTAAACACACACACACACACACAGTGTGTGTGTGTATATATACACACACATATGCATGTGTGTATTTTAAGTCTGGCTTTAGCTTCCTAGGCAGGGTAGAAACATTCTGCTATATGTAATCTGTGCTTGAACTCTTCTTGACAGAGATGTAAGTAGCGGTGAAATACTCATAATGTGAACCTACATTAATTCAAGCTTTCTTGGCTCTGACACAGTCTCAAATGCAGATGCATTTTCACATGCAGCTTCCTAAGCTGTAGAAATTTCCCACGTAGTCGTGCTTCTAAACGAAAAGCATTTCTTCACTGAGAACAAAAGCAAGTTGGGTAAGTAGTAAGCATTTTTGTTAAAGAAAATGGCTATCCGCAAAATTTCGTGGGTCAAGAGTTATCACACACCATAAGTGTTTGTGCCTGTTACGCTAAGGTACCTTTTAAAGCAAACAAAGCAAAGTGTGCATTGTGGTTCATGCTCACTGACAGCTCACAGTGTTGAGTTTAAGCGCATCTCTTGTCAGGTGAATTTTTGCCCCTTCCTTTGACAGGCTGACTGTTTATTTCTGTAATAACTGCTGATGTTGGAAACATGGAAGTATTGAACAACTTCATCTTTCTTGCTGATGTTTCTCATTTTGGTACTTTTATTCTGCTTAGTATTGGATCTTAAAAAATCCAGGACCAGAGTCCAACTGAGGTGAGCCATCCTGTATCCTCCCTTTAGTAATGCATGAGCTGATTAAACTTTGATTCTTTGCGGAGGGGGGAGGATATTCAGTGGTGCCATGGAGTTTGAACAGTGTTTCTTCTGTTATGCATCTTGTTTTCTAATAAGACACTCCATTATACAATTCTGCAATTGGGGATGGCTGTCATTGCCATTGGGCATTACACGTGTGTGTAACGGGCAGCTGGGCTGGGATTCTGGGACTTAATCCAGCATTCAGACTTAAAAGGAAATTGTCTCGTCTTTCTGTTAATTGGAATACCATACTTTTAAATTGTATTTGGAATTATACAAGTCCTTGGTGGAGGGTTATAAGCATTTGTTCTGCTTCATTTCAACAACAGTCAACAACTAAAACTGCGCAATAGCTTAGGCTCTCATGAAACCTTTGTCAGAGTGTTAATAAAGCGTAGTGGTGGTGAAAGATATCAGACATCCTGTGTTTCCATTCTGCATGTGAACACAGGTTTCACTGAGAACTGATGCTTTAAGGACTTGGTCCTTTCTTTTGTTTTCAGACTGGGAGAGCGACTCCCTTCTACAATAATGCCTTGCTAATGGAACCCCAGCTTGAGGCCTCTGGGTTTGTTTGGTTTTGTTTGTTTTTACACCGTTCTCATCTCAAACCTTTGAGGCATCTTGGATTTGGTATTCACACCTCAATAGCCTGCTTTCGTCAGTTTTTGGGGAGCTTTAGTTAAACTGTGAAACTGTGTTCTTCAGCTGTACGTGTTGACATTTCTTCGTGTGATTTGATGTTGCACAGTGAGGACCTGGTTATAATAGTCACGTCAGGAGGAAAAATCCTGCCCAGAGAGCGGTTATCAACAGATGGAGTCAGGGAGACAGTTGAAGCTTCAGTCGTTGGCAGCCCTGTAGATTTTTAGTAACTGAATAGTAGAAGGGGGTATCCGGGTTGAGTCCCATCATTGCAGGCACAGTTAAAAATGCTGGTATGTGTCCACAGACCTCTGCCCAAGAAACCCTTGCACACCATAACCTGAGCAATTACCTGGGAGCAACAGCAGGAACATCTCCAGAGAAGTATGGAGTTATACTGGTCAATAACCAGTCTGTTAATGGCTGTCCTCAGGACAACAGGCAGCAGCACTGGAAAACAGCTGTAGTTCACTGCATAGAGAAATCCGGTTTGGTGACCTGGGTGAATGCAGATGGAAGTTTCTGTCAGCTAGAATGGAGGTGGTGAGTGTTTTGAAGCTCATAATGTTCCTTGGGGTCTCAGGGAACACCTTGGTTTGATAAATCATTTAGAAAGGGGTAAAAACCCTTAACAAGACCTTAGTATGAGAGAATAATATGAACACAAATTAGAGAACAAAGTCCTTAGTTCCATTATTTCTAGAAAAGCTGTGTTCCCACCTCAGTGAGATCTTTCAGTGTCCCCTATCGCCTCCTGCTTGGCCCGTGGTTCCTTGTCCCTGTGCAAGTACACATGCACCCAGGCCACCAACTTACCATCTCCAACACTGCTGTCAAATTTGTTCAATATTGGCCTGTTTGGTTCAAGAAGTTTGTGGTGGGAAGGGTTGGCCAACAGATCAATAATATGACTGAGCAGACCTCATTTACTTAGCAAATGGTGTGTGCAGGAGTCGTGCAGTTGCGGTGTAGGCTGTTGCTCCAGCAACTTTACATTTTTATTTTCCTTTCTTTGTTTTCAGGTATACGCTTACAGCATTTGTGAGACTTATGATCAGATGATATCTTGAGCAAAAAGATACGCTATCAGTGGGAGGAATCAACATTTGACCAATACTCAGGATTATCATAGGTTGGGGAGAAAGGGTGTTTTTCAGCGTTACTGCTGGGTTTTTTGATGCATTTGAGAATGTTTCCCCTTTCTCAGTGGTTTCCTTATTTGGGCTTTTTGAAAAAAAATAAATGGGGAAATGTGATGGTGAAATAATTCTAAAGAAAAGGATTCCTTTAGATTTGGTCAGCTCCTTGATTTTTTCCACTTTGATAGAGATGAATGAACTCACTTGTGACACTAAAGCCTCTAGCACACTAAGTAGTACTTATTCAGGATAGCCATATGGACTCCCATGTTTGCTGTACACAAAGAGGACAAAATTAAGGGTATAGTGGGGTTAGCTTCATTGTTCTACCTTTATTATACAAATAATTTGCAATGCTAAAAATACAAAATTTCCACCACTTTTGGGATAGAAGTAAATCTAAGCTAGTTGTGGCTTGTAGGTATCTCCCTAGAGCCCATCAGCCACAGTAACGCTGCCGTATATACAATTTGCATCACCAGGAAATAAGTACATACCAAAAAATACTTTGGAAAGTTTACTGCAGCAATGACAAAAGGGATGCACATAATGATAATTTTAATTTTGTACTATGTTTTGTCAGTGGAAGAATTATGCCTCCTAATGCTTCTTTCAAAGATGATATTGTTTTACTTATATTAAAGGTGTCGTAGTTTAACCCCAGCTGGCAACTCAGCCTCACACAGCTGCTCGCTCACTCCCTGCCTCCCGGTGGGATGGGGGAGAGAATCAGAAGAGTAAAAGTGAGAAAACTCGTGGGTTGAAATAAAGACAGTTTAAAAGGTAAAGCAAAAGCCTTTGCACACAAGCACAGCAAACCAAGGAATTCATTCCTTCCTTCCCATCGTCAGGCAGGTGTTCAGCCACCTCCAGGAAAGCAGGGCTCTATCACACCTAACAGTGACTTGGGAAGACAAACGCCATCACTCCAAATGTCATCCCCCCCCTTCCTTCTTCTCCCCCCAGCTGTATGTGCTGAGCATGACGCCATATGGTGTGGGACATCCCTTGGGTCAGTTGGGGTCAGCTGTCCCAGCCGTGTCCCCTCCCAACCCCTCGTGCCCCCCCAGCCCACTCACTGGTGGGGTGGGGTGAGGGGCAGAAAAGGCCTTGGCTCTGTGCAAGCCCTGCTCGGCAGTAAGGAAAACATCCCTGTGTTATCAATGCTGTTTCCAGCACAAATCCAAACCATAGCCCCATAGTAGGTATTATGAGGAAAATTAACTTTATCCCAGCCAAAGCCAGCAAAAAAGTAGAGAAATTAGATGAGCTTTGAGTGGTTAGATCTTGTGAAAAATGAAGTTTTAAATACATACTTCATTGCCTAAATGTTCAAAATGCCTTTTCTCTCTATAATAACCATAGAAAATGTGTTGGCAGCATATCACAATTAATAATCCATACTTCTACTTATGTGCTATAGGCACTCCAAAATTCCCCAGACATATTTATTACCCAAGTTTATAACCAGATTCAAATCAGATCCTACATTTGTGCCAAAAATTGAACTGCAGTTATCTCATAGCAAATAATTCTATCAACCTGACAGAAGAGTCTTAAATTCCTCATTTTTTCCAGAGTGAAATTCATTTTAATCTGGTATTAATGTATTTTTCATTCAATTGCCTGCAAAAGTATCCCATAGTCTTACAGTAGTGATTGCATAGACAGTGGAAGGCACTGTACATACATAGCATTATTATAGGTTTTTCTGGTCATCTAGATTGTGTAAAATCCTTTGATGTTAATTGGGACAAGTTTTCTGTCTAGAGTTATGTTGAATTTCTCTTTGAGTGTTTTTTCCACCTCGTCATCTTCAAGAGTTACGAATTCCACCAGATCCATGTTTTCCTTGTAGTTGTATGTGGTCTCAGTGAGTGTCCACCCAATTAGCGCTCGAAAGCCATCGGTGGTCTGGAGGGTGCAGATGGACTTCTTTGTAAAGAGGGAATCTGGAGATGTCTGAAGGTATGTGCATTGGAAACAGAAATCTTCCACTGTCCGTGGCTCAAGGCTGAACATGTAAACTTTCCGACACTCTTTTTTCTCCAGAAGATCAGAATTAGAGAAATTTTGATTGGGGATATATTGTTTCCGTCTCATTTTCTCAAGGTACCATATGGCATTTTTTTCTGTGAAGCGAAAGATGCCGGGAGCTTGGGGCTGGTCTTTCCCCGACACAAGCTCCATCGGTTGCCACATCTGATAGGATACACCAAAGCCTCCATCAACAATATAGGCTTTGCCGTCAATAACTACCTTTACAAGGAGATGGGTCATGATGGTGGCGTACGTGTTTTGGTGTGGATTGAACACATACGCTCCCAGAAAACTGGCGTCGTACCCCAGGCATTTCAGGACCCAGCCCAACAGCTGGTTGTTTTCCATGCACCAGCCACCCCGCTTTCTCTGCACAATTTTGTTATAAACGTGCTCCAACTCCAAGGTAATTTTCTCCCCGCAATGGATGCTGAGGTTTTCAAAGGGAACAGCACGGATGTGGTGCTGGAATATATCAGTTAAGGTTTCCAAATCTTGTTTTTCAAGGGAACCTTTATAGCCAGTTCTCGCAAAATACTCTTCAAGGTTCATGTCACCTGTAAAGGAAGGAATTGCATTTTGGTTTTCTTTCTTTACATCAATGATTTATGATGCTGTGAAAAACTGCCCAGGCTGCTGCCAACAAAGATGCTTTAATCTACTGAACCTCATCAGAGCAGTTTTTAAAGGTAACAAGTATCCAACAGTTCCCAGAGCAAAGAAGAGCACTGCACGTGAGGGTTTGCTTTTTGTCTTAGAGTCATCCCTATGGCAAACAGCTGATGCAATTTCAGCTTGATATGCCATGGCTGTGAAACAGGGATTTGCTGTATTTGCATTGTAACAGCAGGGTTAAGAAGTGTAAGATCACGCCGGGGAGTGTTCAGGAGGTTTCATGAAAACCAGTCTAAATCCACCGTTCAGTGAAAGGAGTGTCAGTGGGGGAAGCAGTGTCATCTGCCAGTTGGAGGGAGAATAATGTGAGTCAGGATTCACATGTTATTTTAATGAGTCTGCCACTGATCTACGTGATGGTAAATGAGGTGATTGTTCGGTACACGTCGCTCTTTCACCAGTTACAAAAAGTGAAACTGATACTCCCTGCACATTTTTTAAAGTATCAAGTTTTATTCAGATAATTATAACTGAAAAAAACCTCTGACCTTTGCAAGAGTCGCAGACCACTGAGTCTCTTGTCTGCTCTGAATGTTTCACAAACTCATTTTGGTGTTGGAATAATGAATCTGAATGGAGGCGAGTGACCTAAAAGACAAAGAGCACATCTCTATTCCCCGGTGTGCCCCACGTCTCGCAGGGTGCCCTGAAAATGGACAGGGGCTGCTTTACATCTTTCTAGTCCTGGCCTTTCTCAAAACTCACTTAATTCCTTCTAGAGGAGGTGTAACTGAGAATTACTGAAGCCTCGTAAAGCGCATCCCTGGTCTGTCCTGCCCCCAGCAGTGCCAACCTCCTGGCCTGCCTTGGTAGGACTCGTCATGAGCAAGATTGCTGGATGAGGAACTACTCAATTTATTTTCTGCCTTCTAATACCTTGGAAAGTCACGAACAGTCATCTGGCTTTGGCCATGGCCCATCACAGTCAGCTGGCCACCGTTATGAACCGGATGCTCTGTAAGCATCTATAAGCATCTGTTTGTAAAACACAGCGTAGATTGTCTGCTTGAGTATGGAGCTGGGCACAAAATGTTTTGAAGGCTTGAACCTTTGCAAAGGAAGCACTAAGTGTTTCAGCAGTCTAGATTTAGTGCAAATATTTAGCTTCTTGACGATGCACAAAGCTACTTGGAAGTCTTTTTGTGCATACAGTAAGCTAAGGTTTAGACACTTAATATTAGTGTCTCAGGAAGACTATTGTATTCAGATAAATTCAGCAGTGAACTGTTGAATGTTTACTACAAAGTGGAATTTCTCAGGATGATTTTCAGTGACAGATTCATGATGTGCATATGCGTGGTATAGAAGCAGCTGTCCAAAGTGAATGGAGAGCCCCATCAAAAACTGCATGTTATCTTCTACAGAAAGGAATTTAGCTTCCAGTGATATTTAAGTGTATTGCTGGGGGATATTCTCAATGTAATATTTAAGTAGAACATAAGACTTCTGGCACTTTTTTCTTTTGATTTGCAGAATCTAAGTCTATCCAATCCTACCTGCTCAAATTGTGAATGCTAAATAGATCACACCAGCATAAAGCTGGTTCTTGAGTTTATATTATTTGTAATTTCTCTCTGCAGCTCCTTAATATGATTGATCAGCGTTAGATCTTGCCTGTAGGAGATGAAAGCTACAGTTCTTTTGAATTGTGAGCAGATCGGATGAAAAGCTAGATACTGAAAAGGTAATCCCATAAATGTGGCTATGATTTATGCAGAGAAAAACATCAGCAGAAGAACTTTAAAAAACTATTTCTAAATGTGCAAATGAAGGTGTTCATGCAAAAATATTCCTTAACAAGACTATACACACTGTCAGCAATTCCACTGTTAAAATGCATTGTCTGCCTACTTTTATCCTAATATGTCAGCACATGGACTTTCTGGGGTATGCAAACCACAGTTTGTAATTTCATTTTTTTTTTAAGTTATTTTTAAAGGACTATAATTTTATTCCCGTAAAGCAGAATCTATTGATTATTAGATTGCTTTTTTGCTTCCTTTGCCTTTGCAATATTTTTAAATAAAGTTAAAAATCTAAAATAGTAACTTCCAACAGGAGATTGTAGTTCTAAATTTGTATCAACCATTGCATCTAAACAAAAGCATCTCTCTCATAGTCAAGAGAATCTCCTCCTGAGGAGCAGAAAGACAGAAGTGAAAATACAGTATCATTTTTTTGCCCTTTTTAAGAGCCCATGTTTAGCAGGTGATATTTTAGCTCTATACCCACACATTTTTATAACATTTTTCCTAAAGAAAATAACTGCTTATGTTATTGCCCATGACCTTTATCATCATAAATAAACCGAGTTCATTGTTTGGGGGTTTTGGAGGTTGTTTAAGAAAATAAACTTACCTCTTAAAATAATCTTATTTATTAATTGAGGTATTCAGCTTCTGGGTTGTTTATTTCTGGGGCAGCAGTCAGTAAAGCCAGGAGTGGATACAAATTGCGAGGGTTGTCTTCCTCTTTAAGCTCCACTGGCCCTCACTCCTGAATCTTAAATGAGGAGAAGGGGCAGAGTCCACCCAAAATGAATGCACATTTTTGGACTTCACTGATCCATGAGCAAATTAAACTTTGTTTCTTCTCTATTAGTAGATGTTTATGTTTTCCCCTGGTTAAGACCAGACTGAACTTGTTTTCCGTGTAAAATAATTACAGTAGACAGTTGCAAACGGCTTTTAAATTAAATTATTGTTATTTTGCAAGCCAACATTTTGCAGTGGAGGAGAGTGATCTGCTTCCTTGTGGGTGACTGAATTGCCATCGTATTGGCAGGCTGCATTTTCCTGGGCTCCACAGATGCACAAAATGACCCTTCTTTGCTCACAGAGGAACTTTTTCAATCTGTTCAAAGCTTCCACTGCAGCAGGTAGTTATTTTGGAGTTGCCACACCTAACGAATACCATGACAAATATTTGTTTGCACAGAGTAATGCATTTCCTCTCTAAAACTTGGCCTTCAGCATCTTCAGAGTGTTGCAGGGCTGTTTATTTAATTGTCTCCCAGTCAAGTATGTCTCCTCTTCATTTGATGGAAGTGGAAAGTCGGAGGTCCCTTTTGGGAAGGCAGAGAGCACATTAGACTGCATCTGGGCAAGCACCTGAGCTTTAGGCACATCAGGTGCCCTGTGAGTCTGTGTGGTTGACTAATACAAGCATCAAAGTCTTTTCCTTGGCTGAGGACCAATGCTCTTCTGTCATACTCTTTCATGACACATCCTGCACTGTACCTGCCACGGATATCATAAAGGTAAAAGGTTTTTGTGTTATGTATTACAAGCTATGAAACCACACTGGTGGCATGTCCTAACTTCCCAGTGTTTTCTTTTGCATCTGCAGTATTACTTATTTAAGGTAGCTTTTGTGCAAAATACTGTTTGTTATAAATATGAAGAGTCTTATCTATAATACTGTCGTGCCTGCTTGACATCGCAGGAAGGTTACACCCCAAAAGTTTAGATTATAGTTTGCAAAGGTTGTTCTAACTTTGATTGTTTCCATTTTTTTATACCAAAAGCTTGATTTTTAAGAACTGTTGAATCATCTCAGCTTCTGTTGATTTTGTTTCAATTTCAGAGACACAGAAAAATCAGACTCAGAAAAATTGAACACTCAAAATTAGAGAGCTATTGGGGTTTTTTAAATGCCCTTGCATAAATAGCTCACTTCAAGTCAATTTCTGATAAGGGAATAGGACTCAAGTCTTTCAACTTATTTCTTCATAAGCTAATCAGCACCTAATAGTGACTTGTTTTGAGAAAGTCTTAATGTTTCTTCTTTTTATGAAGTCTTTGAAAGCCAAATTCAGCTCAACTTCTATTTCAGACTGTTAAAGGAAGTGAATAATTTGTAAAACTCTGCTGAGAAGAAGATTGGAAATAATACCAAAAAAAGGTTAGAGGTCTTTTGTGTAAAATGGTAACACAGCTTCTCCTTCTGTATCGTTATGGTCTCCTTTGCCACAAAATATATCTGAAACAAAATGAGATCCAGAGAGGTGGAACGAAGTGTTATGGAGTCAAAAAGCAATTTCCATATGAGCAAATTAGAGGTAGTAAGAAGTCTCAGTTTCTAATGGAGGAGAAGCTTAAGAAACAATATGCAATCTGTATATGCAGTTAATTAGCAATGTATATGAATTTACCAAGCTTTGTGTTCATCTGAATAGCTCAACTTTAGAATCAGATTAATGTTATTAATGTTAATTTTAGAACTTTTTATATTGGATATTTGAAAATCTATCTAGCACAGCATTAGGATTACAATTTATCCACTAAATTAGGTGGCAAGCCACAAACATTTACTGGTACGAGTTTGTTTTCCAGCACTATATTGAATTTGTCTTTCAGTGTCTTCTCAACCTCTTCATCCGTAAGAGTTGTGATCTGCACCAGGTCCATGTCCTCCATGTAGTTATACTTCACCTCAGTGAAGGTCCATCCAACTAAGGCATAAAGCCCTTCAATGGTCTGGAGAGTACAGATTGACTTCTTCTGAAGTATGGTATCTGGAGACACTTGTAGGTATGTGTTTAGCTCCTGAAATTCATTTATATGTCGTGGCTTGAGAGTGAATGCATATATTTTTCTGATATTCCCCAGTTCTGGAGTATGAGTGAAAGGGACACTTTGCTCAGGAATATAAAGCTTCCTTTTGACTTTCTCGAAGTACCAGGTGCCATTGTCTTCCATGAAGCGGAAGATGCCGGGGATCTGGGGTTGATCCTGTCCAGAAATCAACATCAATGGCTGCCACGCCTGGTAGGCACCTCCAAAACCAGCATCTACTATGTAGGAATTTCCGTTGATCACCACCTTCAGTAGGATATGATTTATCTCAGCAGTGTATGCCCTCTGTGCTGGTTCATAACTATTTCCTCCAAGAATACAGATGTCATACCCTAATTCTTGCAAGGCCCAAAATAAAAGATGGTTGCTTTCCAGGCACCATCCACCACGTCTCTTTCTCACAATCTTGTTGTAAGTAGATTGTAAATCCAGTTCAATTGTCTCCCCGCAATGCATGCTGAGGTTTTCAAAAGGAATTGCCTGGATGTGATGCTGGAAGATGATTGTTAAGGTTTGCAAGTCTGCATCCTTATGAGGCTCGTTGTAAGAAATTCTTGCAAAATACTCTTGAATGTTCATTTTGCCTGTGTGAACAGAAAAACAGCCAGTTACTGTTGCGCGGCTGTCAAGGGGTTTAGTCCTATCTCTGTAGCACAGGTTAACCAGCCTGCAAACGTAGCCTAGGCCATTTTATTAAGGATGTGAAAGAAACCTGTGCCCTTGATAGATGAATGCAGGCTAGACCTGCCTGTGTCATCTCTATTTCTTAAAAAAGAGATGAGGATAGGAGCAGGTGACAATAATGCTTTCTCTCTCTCAGATGTTGCCTTCAACCCAGGTGGATGTCTTTCCTATGGGAAGACATGACATGTGGCACAACAGAATCTCAGGTCCCGGGTGAGGGTCCCATGTGACAAAAAAATTTAAAACTGACAAACAACAGGTTTGCAGAAAAGCTGCTAGACCATACTGGCATAAAAGTCACAACAATTTCTTACTGTTTCTCTTACTATAAACAGGTAAGCAATTCTTTATTTATCCCATAGGTAGTTTAACTGGAAGGTTTTACATTCATGGCTTCAGCTAACTGGGATTAAAATCTCAGTGTGTCACCATTTTAGACACGCTTCCACGTGAAGCAGATTGTTGTTTTCTTAATCTCTTTAGTTTCCCTGTGGAGTTCAGACAGAGCTTTGACCCTGGCTGTTGAAAGGAAGGAACTGTTAATTTTTCTAACCTAAGGGTCAGAGGAATTGATAATTACTAAGAATACATTCAGGGCATATTCCTTGGCTTTTGATTTCTTTTACCTTCTTTTACAAATCAAAGGCCTTAGTTTCAGCTCAAATTATTGGATATATTTTGTGTCTTCATGTCTCTGATCCCCTTTCCTTTCATTAGCAGAAAGAGACTGTCGTTGGTACTGGCTGCATGGCCAAGATGCAAAAGGTTCTGTATAACACTTATAATCCACTGACTCATCTGGTATCTGCAAGGATTTCTTTTGCCTTTAATTTAGATTTATTTTGGCTTTTTTCCATGCAAGGATATTTGTTTTCCAGAATGATTCACAATCTGCTAAGGACTGTATTAATTTCCAAAAGGTCTGAGGATTTCTTGCTCCTTGAAATTGGTCACACGTTCCCTGGGAGGATTTTCCAAAAATCATTTAATGTAGATGAGACGGGAGAGATTACCTTCCAGCGACTGTTCTCAGCTTTGGTCCAGCTGCTCCCTTAGGAGTGACCAGTAGTTTGACCCGATGCCCATGCCAGCACTCAAGCGAGTGCTGGGAGCTTTTGAAAATCCCACCTCAAATACATAGGTGGAAATACCCCCACCCCAGCAGGTGAGCACATCAGGTGACCTAATCTCTAGACTTTAACCCCAATTTTGATGCCAGCAGCACAACTCACTTGACTTAGTTTTATTGCTCCTGATCTGCACTGGTGCCAGGATTCAGACTGGCTGATGCAAGAATACAGGACAATGTTATAAAATAGAGGACTATCCCAATAAGGGAATAAGAAATAAACATTTTCACTTCAAAAGGACCCAAAGAGGCTACATGAAAAAACAGTAATGTGTCTTTGATACTGCATTTTATGGGGTTTTTCCATCCCTTTTTTAGGTCAAAGGCACTCACCTCTGGCACAATCTCCTTGGAAACGCTGGTTGTGGAAAGCCGTTCCCTCCCTAACAGACAGCGCATGTGTACACTGGCAAGGTCATCCTGTGGTCCTCTGCCTCGTTTTTCTTTCTATTCCCACTTTTAGCCATTTTGTGTAGCCAGATAGAAACATCTTTTCCTTGTGACAGTGTCAAGCTGAACCTCTGTGGCCAGGAGGGGCCCAAGCGAGTCCATTAGCCTGATGGGTCTGATACACTTGAAATTTGCTTTCAAGCAAAAACCGATCAGTCCCTGCTCTGGGCCAGCAGCAGAAGACCTGATGCCCTCCCTATAACCTGTGTCCTGGGTCTGGGTGTCCCCATTGCCCTGGTAAGAGTGCAGTGTATAACCAGTTCCCCCTCTCTTCCAGCCATGAGCAACCTCCCCGTCAAGACCCTCCATGGGGTGCTGGCAGTGAGGCTTCAGGAAAACATATTTGGGGAAATTCACAGCCCGTGCCTCAGTTTCTCCAGCTGCCCCTTCTTTGACCTCATCAATTTAAAGACTGTATAGTAGAGACAGCCTCGTCATGGCTGACAAAATGGGCTCTGATCTCAATGAATACTTAAAGCATTTTAACTATAATAAAACTGCAGTACAAAATCATTGGTGTTAGGGAGCATTCACGTAAGGCAGCTTTCCTTCTTGGCACAACTGTTCCTACTGCACTAGCCCTCACCTAGGGGACAGTTTGCATTCCAAAAACAGGTTGCCAAATATCTTAAGCCTCAGTCCAGATCTCAGCCTTGTTTATTTTTGCTCCCACAGCAGCTGAGCTTCATTCAGCATTTGTGCATGTTTGCAGGAGCAGCATGGTGGGTAGCAAGATTCAGACATTAGTTCTGCCTGTCTGCAAGTGTCCCTGGGGATCGCTGTGTCCTTTCATAATTAGGCTGAATAGTTCTTCTCTGCTAAAATTCATGAGAGCCTTCCAAGGTTGGATCCTCTTGCACATGCCTATACAATTTGTTTGATTTTAAGCTACACTGCAAGTCAGGAACTGGGTTTTTCATATGCTCTGGCTCAGCAAAAAGGGGTTACTTTAAGTTTCGAGCACTTGATCTTTGTACTTGGGCAACGTCCTTGCCATGCAATGCATGCTGTCAGCCATGGGATTGCTGTAATTTATACTTCGCTAATATGCCTACAGTGCTAAAATGGTATGCAGACACACAGGGGTCAGTTTTTCCAAATAAGCTGACACACAGCTGCAGGATGAAGTTTAAGATCAAACACTCAGGCGCTTACCTCTCCGCCAACGAGCTCAGGCTTTCCGCCCTGGTTTGCTCCAAAGTTCCCAGGAAGAGTTGTGCTGGGAACTGCTGCTCTTAAAGGTCCAGGCTGCCTTTACTGCCTGGCAGGGACAGCGTTATCCTCCAGCAGAACAGGAAGAGAGGGGAGAGAATTTCTTCTTTTATAATATATTATATTCTGGTGGTTTTATTGGTTTATTTGTATTGACATATGCATAGAAAGCCTGTCATGCAATACACTGTTAGGTGCTGTACAGAGAGCCTGAAAATGATCCAGTCTCCAGATTGCTTACAATATTGAGTAGATTTTAACCTCCCATGTTACTGATTGAGAACTGAAGCCCTCCAGGAATACAAAGGAGAAATACATTATGGGTATCGCAAGCAACTTTCGTAAGTGGTTATAACCCCATCCTCAACCCCACAGGTCACCCAGGTGCTTCAGTCTCTGGGGCACCTTGATGGTTGCACCGATGCTGAAGCAGCAAAGCGATTGTGCAACTCTTGATAAAGACTTTACATTGTTGACACTCATGTGGCCTGGATCCCTGTAGGAAGCGGCTTCTGAGGGAGAGTAATCCAAGCCAAGAAGTCACTGATTTATTGGCGGGGGATGGCAACTGTTGAATTAATCACACAGCACTGAGCTATTCTTTGTGGCTGGTAGCAGACCCCCAAAGCAACAAGGTCAGATTTGCCAAGTCATTTAGCTGCCTGAAAACCCTTGGGTTCAAAGAGCCCTGTTCTTCGGCAGTGAGGATGCTGCTCCTGGGCAGCGCTGCGCTCCCTGAGCCTGCTATGCCTTTAAGGATTTGCCTCCAAAGTTAGTGATAAGGAAAAAGCAAACTAGTGCAATCAGAGATGAAGAGCGTCTTTTTTTTCGCCTTCCAGCAGAGAGCTTCATTCAATTGCTCAGCAATAAAATCTGCTTCCGTGGGTGTGCTGAGCTGGAGGTCCAAAAGTGCTGAGCTGTGCCACGAAGTGGGCAGCAGCCAGAGCAGTGCACGGGGTACCTGCTTGAGGAGACAAGTGAGCTGGAAGGAAAGCAGTTTCTCCTATTCTTCTTTGCCCTTCATGTGCTGCATCTCTGGGGCAATGGATATAACGCCCTTCCTATGAGCCTACAAAACAGCCCAAAGCATGAGAAACACCCAGGCCCAGGGAAAGGAGACGGTGCAGCCCTTTCTAGGTGTTTCCCTTGTCTGTGTTCCCACAAATGTTGGAGCTTCTTGTCTCTGCCACGGACCTTCTCCTCCCCCACGCCTCTGCAAGACCTGGCCAGGCTTTTACCCATCCTGATGCTCTGCCCCAGCTGCCAGGCTGCTGCAAGGATAAACCCACCAGGTTTGTTCAGTCTTCCACTAAGGTAGGGACCAAAGGAGAGAGCTTGCAAACAAGCCAGATCCTGGGACACTTTCTTCTGACCATCTGTGTTGCAAACTGCTGGTCCACACTGCAGGAAGCCCCTTTTTCTTCTGCAGTCCCTACAGGGTCAGTCATCAGCATTTCATTTCCCTGTAGGATGGGGGAGCCTCATGCACTATAAGGGACTATAGCACACATGCAGCCAAACACATATGGGTGCGTTTGGCTCTGGGAAGAAGGGGATTTGGGGAACGCACTGTCAGTATGAGTGAGTTCTCTGTGAAATACGTTGTGAACCTGCAGAATAGCTTTTATTAACTATAAATTTCTAGTTATAGAAAGCTGCACATATTCCAAAAAAAACCACAGAATCACAGAACGGTAGGGGTTGGAAGGGACCTCTGGAGATCATCCCGTCCAGGCCCCCTGCTTGAGCAGGTGCATCCAGAGCAGGGGGCACAGGACCGCATCCAGGTGGGTCTTTAAATATTTCCGGAGAAGGAGACTCCACAGCCTCTCTGGGCAGCCTGTTGCACTGCTCTGGCACCCTCACAGGAAAGAAGTTTTCCCTCATATTCAGGTGGAACTTCCTGTGTTCCAATTTGTGCCCACTGCCCCTTGTCCTGTCGTTGGGCACCGCTGAAAAGAGTCTGGTCCCATCCTCTTGACACCCGCCCTTCAGATATTTATAAGCATTGATAAGATCCCCCCTCAGTCTTGTCTTCTCCAGGGTGAACAAGCCCAGGTCTCCCAGCCTTTCCTCAGAAGAGAAATGCTCCAGTCCCCTGATCATCTTCGTAGCTCTCCACCGATCTCTCTCCAGTAGCTCGCTGTCTTTCTTGTAGCGGGGAGCCCAGAACTGGGCACAGCACTCCAGATGTGGCCTCACCGGGGCAGAGTAGAGGGGGAGGATAACCTCCCTCGACCTGCTGGCCACACTCCTTTTAATGCACCCCAGGACACCATTGGCTTTCCTGGCCACAAGGGCACAGGGCTGGCTCATGGTCACCTTGCTGTCCACCAGCACTCCCAGGTCCTTCTCAGCAGAGCCGCTTTCCAGCAGGTCAACCCCCAACCTGTACTGGTGCATGGGGATGTTCCTCCCCAGGGGCAGGACCTTACACTTGCTTTTGCTGAATTTCATTAGGTTCCCCTCAGCTCAGCTCTCCAGCCTATCCAGGCCTCGCTGAATGGCAGCACAGCCTTCTGGTGCATCAGCCACTCCTCCCAGTTTTGTGTCATCAGCAAACTTGCTGAGGGTACGCTCTGTCCCTTCGTCCAGGTCATTGATGAATATGTTGAACAGGACTGGACCCAGCACAGACCCCTGGGGAACACTGCTAGTTACAGGCCTCCAACCAGACTCTGTGCTGTTGATCACGACTCTCTGAGCTCTGCCGTTCAGCCAGTTCTCTATCTACGTCACTGTCCACTCATCTAACCCACACTTCCTAAGCTTACCTATGAGGATGTTATGGGAGACAGTGTCAAAAGCCTTGCTCAAGTCAAGGTAAACAACATCCACTGCTCTTCCTTCATTGACCCAGCCACTCATGCCATCATAGAAGGCTATCAGGTTGGTCAAGCATGAGCTCCCCTTGGTGAATCCATGTTGACTCCTTCTGATAGGCTTCTTTTCCTCTACATGCCTGGAGATGACCTCCAGAATGAACTGTTCCATCACCTTTCCGGGGATGGAGGTGAGGCTGATTGGCCTAGAGTTTCCCAGGTCCTCCTTCTTGCCCTTTTTGAAGACTGGAGTGACATTGGCTACCCTCCAGTCCTCAGCACCTCTCCTGTCCTCCATGACCTTTCAGAGATGATGGAGAGTGGCTTAGCAACAGCATCCGCCAGCTCCCTCAGCACTCGTGGGTGCATCCCATCGGGGCCCATGGATTTGTGAGGATCCACTTTGCCTAAATGATCTCTAACCCAATCCTCCTCAACCAAGGGGAAGTCTTCCTTTCTCCAGATTTTCTCTCTCACCCCTGGGGGCTGGGATGTCTGAGGGCCAGCCTCAGCAGTAAAGACTGAAGCAAAGGTGCCATTCAGTCACTCTGCCTTCTCTGCATCCTGCGTCACCAAGGCACCCACCTCGTTCAGCAGTGGGCTCACAGTTTCCCAAGGCTTTTTTTTACTACTGATGTATTTGTAGAAGCCCTTCTTGTTATCCTTGACATCCCTTGCCAGATTTAGTTCCAAGTGGGCCTTGGCCTTCCTCATTGCATCTCTGCATACCCTGACAACACTCCTATATTCCTCCCAAGTGGCCGGTCCCTTTTTCCACATACTGTAAACCTCCTTCTTCCATTTGACTTTCTCTAGAAGCTCTTTGCTCATCCATGCAGGACTCCTGGCTCCTTTGCTTGACTTCTTCCTCACAGGGATGCACTGATCTTGAGCTTGGAGGAAGCGGTACTTGAATATTAACCAGCCCTCTTGGACCCACCGACCTTCTAGAGCCCTAACCCCTCGGATTCCTCCAGGCAGGTCTTTGAAGAGACCAAACTTGGCTCTCCTGAAGTCCAGGGTTGTCATTCTACTTGTTGCCCTGCTTCCACCATGCAGGATCCTGAACTCCACCATTTCATGGTCACTGCAGCCAAGGCTACCCCCAACCCTCACAGCCTCAACCAGACGTTCTCTGTTTGTTAGTATAAGGCCCAGCAGCACATCTCACCTCGTTGGCTCCTCCACCACCTGTGTCAAAACTTATCCTCGATGCTTTGCAGGAACCTCCTGGATTGTGCGCACATCGAAGTGTTGCTTTTCCAGCAAATATCAGGGTGGTTGAAGTCCCCCATGAGAACCAGACCCTGTGATTGTGAAGCTACTTCCAGCTGTCTGTAGAAGGCCTCGTCGACTTCCTCTTCCTGATCAGGTGGCCTGTAGAAAATGCCCACAGCAGTGTCACCCATATTTGCCTGCCCTTTGATTTTTACCCATAAGCTCTCAACTCGTTCTTCCTCCACCCCAAGGCAGAGCTCAATACATTCCAGTTGCTCCCTCACATAGAGCAACTCCCCCACCTCGCCTTGCTGGCCTGTCTTTCCTAAAAAGTATGTAGCCATCCATGACAGCATTCCAGTCATGCATGCTGTCCCACCATGTCTCTGTAATTGCAATGGGATCGTGGCCCTGCGACCGCACACGGATCTCTAGTTCCTCCTGTTTATTCGCGATGCTGCGTGTGTTGGTGTACAGGTATTTCAGAGAGGTAATTGAGCACACAGGTTTCCCTGGAGGGGTGCACGAGGACCCACTATAGCCATGCACACCCTTGAATTGGCTGGTCTTCCGATTGGAACATAGTTCTGAAACGACCTATCTATCTACTCCTCGGCTCCACTAATACCGCGCAGCATTTTAACTGTTTCCTGCAACTCGACCACCCGATGCAACAGATCATCAACCCATGCACACTTTGTGCAGGTACTTACCTTTACACCGGGAGAAGGGGCTGGGCACTCGCTTCAACCTATCACCTGTACTGAAGCCTCCTTCCTTACCAGTTCCGTCTGGGTGGATGCATCAGACATCTCTGGGGCTTTCTCCGTAGCAACACTGGTTTTAGCTCTGAGGCAAGCACCCACCATTTTCGCAGAGACCTAGAGCACTTCCCTGGGCTGTGGACTTACGAGCAGGGGGCAGTGTCCTTCCGCATGCATAATAAGAAAAAGGCAGCGACTTACTGTATTTTTAAAAGCCCTAGCTGTAAAATACTAGCACATACAAATAATCATGAAAACTGTAGTGATTAATGAAATATTTTACTTTGGGGATACACGTTGCAATTTGGGGAAAAAACAGCTGAATATTTCTACTTCACAATTCTTTATTTTTTTATTTAATTGTAACTCACTTATATAATTTACTTAATTAAAGTGCTTAGTGGTAGTGCTTCCATGATTTGGACATAAAGGAACATCAAGCATCATCTCAAAGGGCAAAGTGATTACATTTGAGTAATTTCTCATACTAAAAATCATAATCTTTAGGTATCTGATTAAGATTCATCATTTCTCCTTATATCAATACGATTAGTATCACTGCAAACACACCCTCAGTAGAACAGACATGTTTCAAAAAAAAATTCTGCCCATGTGTCTGAGTCCAGCCACGATAATTGAAGTGCAATAACACTCAGAGAAGAGTATGAGAGGAACTTGCATTCCCAGCAATCCACTGCTGTGTGGGAGGAAACAAAATGCATGGGAGATGCTTTCGGTTCAAAGAAATACTGCTTTTTGGTTATGCCACTGAGAGAACAGGAGTTGTGTAAAGTCTGAAACAAGACAGAATTGTCCACTAATATTTCTCATCTTCAGTTTTAGGCCATACATCGTCCATCCGTAAGCTTTCGCACAGTGCAGCACAGGTGTGGGGCTCTCTGACTGCCACGTGAGGGGATGTCATGAATGCAAGAGCAAAAAGGACAGGCTTATGGCTTAACTGCAGCAAACTTGGCACTGGATGTCTTTGTTTTTCTGGCTTTACATTCCAAAAATAATATAGTATTCATCTAAGAGGCGGGTATGATTTTCCCCAGGTGGCAGCGCAAAGTAATAAAGGAAGAGACATACAGCTCCATCACTCTGCCCTGCTACTTTGGGTGTATTTGGAAAAGCTTCTAAGAGATGAAAGGAGTAGGGAACGGGCAGAGTCTGCTTCCAGCTAAGCACAAACAGAAGGGGAGGGATTTGATTGAGCTAGGAAGAAATTATTTGTACCCAAACCAAAGAGAGATGCAGGAGCAGTTGAGAAAACCTCTTTTCTTTTCTAGATCCATGGTAATATTTTCTGCCTTACACTGGTGCATATGGAAAGAGGAAGCTTAACCTTCAGATGCCTGTCAGAAATGCGGGGAAGTATTGCATGTAATGCCACTGGATTGAATTGTAATTCAACTTCTGAGTTAAAACAGAGACAACCTGCTTCTATTGGTGGGTACAAATTTCTTGTCTAGTGTTATATTGAATTTCTCTTTCAGTGTTTTCTCTATTTCTTCATCTGCAAGGATTCTGATTTCCACCAGGTCCATATTATCCTTATAATTGTACTTTATCTCAGTGAGTTTCCACCCCACCAGAGCCCGGATGCCATCGGCGGTCTGCAGGCTGCAGATAGACTTTGTCACAAACAGCGAGTCTGGTGCTGTCTGGAGGTGGGCGTTGCAGGATCTGAAGTCTTCGATGTCTTGTGGCTGAAGGGTAAAGAGATAAACCCGACGGCAAACTTCTTTTTCCACGTTGTGGGAAGTGGAGACGCTTTGGTTGGGAACCCACTGCTTCCTTTTCACCTTCTCGAGGTACCAGACCCCACTCTCCTCCACAAAGCGAAAGACCCCAGGAGTCTGTGGCTGGTCTGTCCCTGAAATCAGCTCCATTGGCTGCCAAATCTGGTAGGCCATTCCAAACCCACCATCCACGATGTAGGACTTGTCATCAAGCACCACTTTTAGCAGCAGGTGATCGATTTCATCTGCATATGCATCAAACTCTGGGACATAAACTTTTGATCCCAGAAGGGTGACATCGTAGCCAAGGGTTTTCAGGACCCAAGATAACAGATAGTTGTTTTCCATGCACCAGCCCCCACGTTTCTTCCTCACTATCTTGTTGTAAGTCGCTTCCAGGTCCAGCTCAATGCTTTCCCCACAGTGGATGCTGAGGTTTTCAAAAGGGACTGCTCGGATGTGGTGCTGGAATATATCTGTCAAGGTAGCCAGGTCTGGCTTACCATAGGAGCCCCGGTAAGAAATTCTGGTGAAATACTCCTTGATGTCCATGCTGCCTCTGAAAGAAGGGTGAAAAAAACCCAATAGGTTGTGTCAGAAGTGACAGAAGGATCTTCCCCATCCCTTATAATGGGGCGCTCATCAGTATGGGCAGCCTGCTCAGAAGAGGAGCAGGATTTGATTAATGGCCCTATCAAAGGCAGCTGAGTGTGAGTATTAGTGCTGAGGGAAGCCAATGGGACACTGCTGATGAGCACAAATGTTATTTTTAATTGTTTCTTTTACAGCTGTGACGAGAGGCTCCAGCTGTGCTAAGCACATTTCAGTAGAGGGTTCCTGCCCAGCAAAGCTACAAATCTCCATAGGAAGGAACAAAAACAGTAGCAGCACTGTTTCCCCGCTAGAAATTATAGGAACTGAGACTCTCCACATCTGAACTGCTTTACTCATGGTTTGACTCAGCAAAGCAGAAGCAGAAAACAAACACTCCCACCCCTGCAGAGCAATCCAGACCCTCCTCTGAAACCAAACCTGAAATAAATCTGCCCTGCCATGGCATTTCCTTCATTATTTAGGCAGCCTGGCACAAGCTGCTCTCACCTGCTCCTGCTCTCCATGCTGGTGGTAGCAGATGCGACCTGGAGTGCAAAAGCGGGGTTTTTTAGGGCACAAAAGGCTGTGGGAGGTTTTTGCTGCATCTGCCATGATCCACCTCCCAGCAGCACGGCTTAGCTCCCCAGCTCTGGTAATCACAGCCCTACGCCAGCAGCAGGAGGAAACCAAGGTTTGGGCCAGAAACACAAGTTTTCAGGGGGCCTCACATTCTCTGGCATCATTTTGGGGATGCATTTGCTCTTTCAACTCGTAGTCTCCCCAGCGGTGAGTGGCTGCCCATGGGCAGGCACCAGGCATCACCCTCACCATCCCAACCACAGCAGAAGGGCTCAGTGGGAGGCTGCGTTTCACAAGCATGGGAGTGGAAAGCAGCACAAGCCCTCCCAGCCCTTGATGGTAAGGAAACAAGAAAGGGATTTTGATGTAGCCAAATACCTTTGTTATTCCTCCCCAGGCACTGTGAAATTTCAGGTGTGTCTGAGTGCAGAGCAATGTTGTTCATATTACTGACCCAAGAGGTCCCAGAACATTCTCAAGTGCCTGTGTAGGATTCTTCGGGAAAAATTCTAAGAAAAAGTCCAACTGTTCCAACAGGATTAAATTGTCAATCTGATGGAAAATGGCACACACCAAACTGCCTGGGAACTTTGGAAAGATACTTTCAGCGCATAAACAAAGCAATGAAAATGAAAAGTTTCCATTTGATGTAATATCCTGGCAGAAACAGAGGGTGTCCCCATTTGGCTTCCCACATTTCCTGACCTTTAGGATAGAAACATTACAGAAATCTGTAACTATTGCATCATGGAAACCGCCACGTCTCTGACATCCATCAAGCAGGCCTGAATGATCCCACATCGGGTTAAGAGCAGCAGGTTATTACTCGAGGGATTCTTTTTGTTCCGCTTTTGGCTCGTTCCCAAACTTTTCCCCAAAGCCCCAGAATTACAACTCTATTCCTTTTTGAAAACTTGGCAGAAACTTAGTTCTTGCCCTGTGAACTTCAAACCAGCACCACCAGCAATGAGCTTGTTTTCCCTTTCTTTCTCCCTTGCTTTCACTTTGCCACAGCAGGCAAAAGTCGTATAGTAACTTTCATTTAAAGGGAAAATGTTGATGTGGGGTCTGTCTGTCTGTCTGTCCATCTCTTGCAGGTGCTTATAAGGCCCTTTTGAACTGTGGTATCTGAAATAAGTCCGATGCCATGGATGCCCAATCTGCCTGAGGCTGATAACTGAGTAAATAAAGTAGCGTATCTATTATACCGAGCAGCTGAGTGTTCCCCGCTCTGCCATTACACCATTTTCTGCTGTGTTTTGTTTTCAGATTTAACTTCCTGGTTAGGGAGCACTCAGCTACCAAGATTCAGCGTTTAAAAAAATGGCTTACCTGGAAAATCAGTTCAACCACCACTGTTATCTCTGAGGTGTGGGGGGGTGGTTTTAGGCTAAAGCAAGTGGAGTGGCTGGCTGTCCTTTACCTAGCGCAGACAGGGCTTGAGGACTGTTCTCCAGCTCCTCTTCAGGGGAATGTCTTTTCCCTCAACTTGCTTTCACCCGCCCCATCAGATTGCAGAAGCTGGAAAAAAAAAAAAAAACCTCCAGAAGGGTGGAGCCTGAGAGCTGTAGTGAGTGAGCAAAACCAACAGCACTGACTAACCAGGCACGTAAAACCTGATTGCTACTGGAGCAGAGGCTGCTTTGCATTTTCACTCATTTCATGCTTTCTGCAGGGGCTAGCTTGGGCTGTGATGAAAAGGGTGAGTTTTTGTTTCAGTAGCTAGCTGAATGCACTTGGGTAAGATCTGTTTTTCCCCCCAGGTATTAGGTTACTAGATGTGTTTGGAAACGTGGGGAACAAATCTTGCATGCATTCAATCTGAGAAGGTTTTTGCACTCTTCCTGAAAACTAGCAAGATTTTGGCACAGTAATTTGCACCTGCAACCCCCTTGCCCCAATGAGCACACACAAGAACTTCAGCCCTGCTTTTGCTTAATTTGCTCCCTATGATTTACGTGCATTTTTTTTCTTACAGTAGATTTCATAGAATGTAAGTAAGCACTGGGACAGCAGTGTGTCTTCTTTGGTCTTTGCCCACAAGTAGCACCTGAGGATGTCACGGTGGTGAAGATGCTATTGGCAAAGGGACGACTATGGAGTGCTAACATCACATAGGGAGCTCCATCCTTTTGGTGTGTTTCATACTGCTTTTGTATCTACAAATCTTGCTTGCATTTTGCCAAGCTCAGTCCTATTAATTCCCTCATATATACAGCTGGATTCTTTCCTGTGAGTTCCCCAACAGTAGTTCCAGGCCTTCACATTTAGCATCAACGGCAAGTTTCATTCAAGCACTGATTCATTGGAAGAATTAGCAGAGAGAATAAATCAGACCAAACAGAGATGTCTGTGATAACCCATTACACAGCTCCACTCCCATATCAAAATTTGCTTCTTTATCATCCCATCAGTGGCCAGTGTTTGACCCCGCAGGCAAGAACCAATGCCCAAGCCGAGAGGCGCTGAAGGGAATGGATTACCTGTCCTCGTCGGGCTCCTCTGGGCAGATCCAATTTGATACAAAGAGAAAGTTCGTATTCCTGGGTGGATCTCGCTGTACATGGAATGATCCCTTCTCTTCCCACAGGCTAAGAGCCCCTCATTTTGACAAAGGGAGGCCAAAAGCCGAGCAGGCAGACCCAAAGCCCTGGTGGGAACCGTACCAAAAAGAAGCCCCTGGACCCTTCGCTGTGCGGTGCGCGAGCAGACCCAGCCGTGCTCCTTGCCCAGAGACATTTGGGACCACAGATGGTGCCAGAAGTGGACACCTGCTGTGCTCCCTCAGGCAAATGTGCGAAGTGGTTGGGGATCTGTTCCAGCCAACTTTGGGGTCCCGTTAAGACACAAGTGTTTTCAAACCAAGTAGGAGCAAAACCCGTTTCTCCTGGTACTTTGATACTCAGCTTTTCTCAACTCCTCTCCCTGTAACATAGCTCTGATATTGAGCATTTTCCTCCCGTGTCTTTCAAATTCTCATCCCAACTCACTATCCTATGCCGTCATTCCTGCACCATTCTCCTTTTTCTTCCCATCCTGCACATTTTGCTCCTCAAGCGAGTAAAACCACAAGCTCTCATTCTCCCCAGGCATGCCCAAGGCCATTAGCGGGCAAAGCTCACTCAATGAGTGCTAGAGGGAAGAAAAGGCTGATCTTCACCCAGGAGCCTTGCCAGAGTCTGTCTGCATTTCAGCTCTGTGCCAGATCATTGGGGTTAATTTCAGGCTTGGTGGGGCAATAAACTGCAATCAATCACGGCTGCTGGGTAACGTGGCCACGATGTGCCTGTCCTCAAAAGCAGCAAAGGGCAAAGCTCAGCTCGGGCTGGCTGGGTTGTGGGGAGCATGACTGTGGGGTGAAGGTGCAAACGGGAACGTCCTTGGAAAGGATAGTGCTGTCCCCCTGGACACTGTAATGCAGTTTCCCAACCTTGGCAGGGGCTGAAGCTGGTTGAGCTTTTTACAGAAGACCCCCAATGTAGTTGCACTCACTTTTATTTATTTACAAATTTAAACTGCTGTCAGCATTTAATTTATTACTGAAATCCTTCCCTCATCCTACCTGTCCTCAGAGGCTGCATCAAATACCCCTCCCTCCCTGCTTTAACAGATTATTATATGCTGCAGTATTTGCCTGGGGAAATAAAAGCATAGGGTGCTCTGTTTGGGAAAATAGTCAAGTCTCTGCTCACTGTTAAACAGCTCCCGTCTACAATGACCTCTGTGATGGGCTGTATAACAAAGCAAGGTCTGTTCTATTCTATGCTATTCTATTCTATTCTATTCTATTCTATTCTATTCTATTCTATTCTATTCTATTCTATTCTATACTAATACTTTATATACTATATATACTATATATAACATAACACAACATAACACAACATAACACAATGTTATGTTTTATTATACTATACTATACTATACACTATATTATACTATATATAATATAACAAATTATATTACATTATACTATATATTATGCTATATATGTTACATTGTATTATATTATACTGTACTATATACTATATATAATATAATATAACATTACATTACATTAACTGGATCCTTAATATACAAACTCTATGGTATTCTACTCAACTGTCTGCTTTTAGTGGGGAGGAGAGAAGAGAGACTTTTAAAGTAATAAAACAATCGGGGTGTTTTAAATGGAATTAATATAAAATCTTAAATGCTTACACAAGGTCAGATTCTCCCACCCTGCTGAGCTCTGAGTCACTGGAAAAGGAAACGCTGCACACCCTGAGCCAAGAGGCTAGCTCTAGGCTTTCTTTTGCAAAGGGAATTTAATAGATGTAGGTTGCCCTAATACAAAACTGATAAATAATATTCACGGTCTATAAACATATTCATAATGGCAGAACTCCCTCATGCTTTATATACTTTGCCTTCCTTATGTAATTATAGATATCAAACAGCTGTGGCTATGTATCTTTCCAGATTTGTATCCGCAGCATCCATCACGTGCAGTTTTGTTGGTGTCCACCCCACCGGCTGAAGGATGAGCCTGCAATTATGGCAGCAACTTTTGCCCATGGGACTACAGAAAGGAGTAGCTGTGCTGGACATTGCTTGGCTTTTTCTCAGTGAGAGAGACACCAAATCTCAATTTCAGTGTTTCCATTGTCTGAGGCATCTTTCTGAGGGCTGGTGAGGCTCAAAAACTATCTTCTCTGATTATCTTTACCCTGCCAATGTGGCAGTTTTCACACAAGCCAAAACCAAGGGTGTTAATGCAGACCGAGGAGGCCACTTGGGTCTGTAGGACCTTCCAGTCCTGAGGGTTTCAGTGTAAATCTCTTACATGTAAGGGGTGGTAATTCAGTTAAATTCCATTACAAGGGGAACAATCACTTTTCTACATGAACGGCTTTATCTCATAGAGGGTTTGAAGCAAAAAAACATTTTAAGTAACTACTTTGATGAAAAACATGCCCGTACAGCCCACTGTTATTTTCCCAGGAATCGTGACAGCTGCAGTGGGACATGTCAGGGCGGGATTCTCGTCCAAGTGTGGTCACAGCACCATGGGGAGACCCTATAGCTGCTTCTGCCATCCCAGCACGAGAAAGGAGGAGTTGTCTTCCATTTCACAAGCAATGATCACACCCTCAACATGCTGTTACCATCTCCATCTTGTGGGCCACCTCTCCTGGAGATGCCTGCAGTGCTGTAAAACTATGCAAACATTGAGGAGAGAGTCCTGCAGACTGGAAAGCAGAGAGTCATGCCAGTTTCGCTGAACGTGCCAGTAGCTGGGTCTGCGAGGGCTGGCGAGCGGCTGGGGAGGCTCCAAGCCACAGCAGCAGCGGCTTTGCTGGCATCTGGAGATGAGGAGTGGTGGAGAGCACTGAAGAGGAGGATGAAGAAGACAAGGAGAGAGAGACGGTGTGTATGCACAAATGCTGCTTATCCTGGTAGCTAGAGAAGGGGCTGGAGGAGAAACCATCATCCTGGTTAACAGCCTAAGAGCTTTCTGCATCTGATCGCCTGCCTTTGCCCAGGGCTGCAGCAGCCAGTGAACTCTACCAAACGTTTCAGGTATCTCAGGCTTTCGCAGCAGCTCTTTGGCCAGCTTTGCCCCGTCCCCACTAGCTCCTTCAGGAGAGAAAAGCTGTCCTACCTGGGCTCACGTACTTTCCCTGTTGCCCACCTGGTACGTCCACAGTCCCCATGGGCACAGGCTCCTCTGGCTTTTCCTTCTGAAGGGTCCCATTCAAGACAAGCTGATCAGCAGTTAGCAGCAGTCTCCTCCAGGGTCTGGGGTGTGCAGGGACTGATCCTGGAAGCAAAATAAACCAAAACTCACTCTGACACACTCGGACACATTTTTCTTATGCAGCACTTGGACGTGCCGATAAGGCAGCACTGGGAGGTCAACTTGTATGGGCGGGCAAGGAGGCGGGTCCCCCATCCTGGGGAAGGGAAAGGAAGGGAGCTCATGCGAAGAGTCGGCAGACCCTAGCCTTCTCCATGCTGAGTGTTTGGAGCAACGCACATCTGCAAGACACAGCTGCAGTTTGCACTCCTTTCTTCCACGTCTGATTTTCCCCCTCCTCAGCTCCCACAAGCACTGCCCAAATTGCCCCTTACCAGACCGGAGGTAAGACAGCACCAACGGGGTCACACGTAAGTGGTTTCAAACAAGAAATTCAGCTTGGCAGGAAGAGAATCAGAAACCAACTCTCCTTCCCGGGGCCTGAGGGCAGAGCCAGCGGCTCCATCCTTGGCCCAGGCTACCTCTGGCTGCAGCTGCCCCCCAGCAGCCGTGGGGCTGTCCCTGGTCAGGGCACCGTCCTGGCGAGCAGGAGGTGGCTGCGTGAGTCGTCCCCACCATGAATGTCAGCAAATGGTGGGGTTTTTTTTCCTCCTTCCTGAAAGTTCAAACCACCACGTTATCACGCAGCACCACTGCTTCCTGCATGGCTTGGTAGTGTGGGTCCATCCTGCCGCAGGGCACAGGGCTCCAGCTCCCTCCCAAATCATCGGGGAGGGAGGGATTGCCTCTCAGCAGCCTCCCAGGGAGCTCGGACACCCAGCATTTGCTCATGCCTGAGATTTTACTGTTGCAGCTTAACTTTGCAAGGAGTGCACGACCTCCCTCCCTCTCGCTGCATCTGACCGTTGCACACACTGCCGCAAAAACATTCCAGTGCTTCCCAAATCAGTATGTAATATGCACCCAGAGCACCTTTGGAGACCCATGACATTCATCTTTCTCTCTTCATTTCAATGTCTTATCTAGAAATTGGATATATTCTGTTTTACTGGCTTTTTGTGCAGATAAGTGCTCCCGTGATTAACCGGTTAATAATTGCCATCATGTTACGCTGTCATTGCCGAAGGGAAGTACGACGGTGTACTCTGTAATGGGGCATTGGCATTGCCGGCTGGACCCTGAGACAGTTTCATTTCATGCTTTCTAACAAGAGCCGTCCATCACGCTGTCAAAAGCCTACTTTGGACATTTTCCAAATGGGAAGATTATTTGGAAATTTGGAAAAATTTGGGGCTGAAGTGCTGTTACAGAGGTGCAGCTGGGCAAAATGGGCATCCACGGCAGAGCGCGCAAACAAAGCAGATGGTCTATGGGGAAATACTCAGTTGCTAAATACCAGTTTGTAATTCTCTTTAATTTCACCACATTTTCACCATTATTGGTAGCTGCTCAGTAATTGCAGGGCAACGCATTTTCCTGTGTGGGGACAGAAAGGCCTCATTTGAAAATAAAGATGTTATTTTGGTCTAGTCCAAAAATCAACATAAGACATCCCATTAAAATTAATTAGCTGATCATTTGTAAAAATTCTGTACTCTTGCTAAACTGTTGTGGCTTAACCCCAGCCGGCAACTAAGCACCACGCAGCTGCTCACTCGCTCCCCCTCAGTGGGAGCGGGGAGAGAATCGGAAGGTTAAAGGTGAGAAAACTTGTGGGTTGAGATAAGAACAGTTTAATAATCGAAATAATTTTTTTTTTTTTAATTCTAATGAAAAGGAAAACAACAAAAGAGAGAGAGAGAGGAACAAAACTCAGGAAAAACAAGTGAAGCAACTGCCCAGCCAGTCCGCAAGCAGCGATTGCTTCACCCCCGCCAACTCCCCCCAGCTTATACACTCAGCGTGACGTCATATGCTATGGAATATCCCTTTGGCCAGTTGGGGTCAGCTGTCCTGGCCGTGCATCCTCCCAGCGCCTTGTGCATCTCCTTGCTGGCAGAGCATGGGAAGCTGAAAAGTCCTTCACTTAGTGTAAGCACTGCTCAGCAACAACTAACCCATCAGTGTGTTATCAACATTATTCTCATACTAAGTCCAAAACACAGCGCTATACCAGCTACTAGGAAGAAAATTAAGTCTATCCCAGCTGAAACCAACACTAAACAACTACATAAAATAGCCTATGATCTGGGCACGCGTAATTCCACCCATTTAGGTATGACCTGCCTGCACAAAGAGGATCCGCAAGTCAACAGTCTCTACCATTATCAGGCACATAAACGCCTCGGTATTCAAACCTGTGCGCCACATGCAAAAGATATGGTTGCAAGACATTTTAAGAGGAAAATATTCCCAGCTAAGCAATAGGTGCGCTGACCAACGGAGAGTTATAGATGTGTATGAATAGAGTGGGGAAAAATGAAAGTTCACTCAGCCCTCTGAAATTCCTTTGGTGAGCTCACATTTGGGATAGCAGAGACGTACTGATGAAACACTCACCATGTTTCTGCAACTGGGAAATGAAGCAACAGAAAGAACATCTCAAAGAGAAGTATTCCTTAATTTTCCTAAACGGAAAATATCTTGGCTTTGGAATTCGTATGTTCTCCATATAGTGATCTAATTTATGTTACTGGGCAATTCATATATTTATATATATACACACGTATAGATTAGCTCTGACAAAAACAGCCTTTGTACATGTGCCTAAATGCAGCAGCAGTCACCGTTTATGCACAGTCATTCTTGCAATGAACCTACCAAGACCCATCCTCAGCAGGGTTAAGTTGCCCTTATTCCACTGAAGCCATGGAGCAATGCTACTCGCACTCGCCTGGCTTTGAGCCTGCTCCTCCAAAAAACTCCTCCAAAACAAAGTTGTTCTTTCAGTGAAAAGGCTCTCATTGACTTCATTGGGAATTTGGATCAGCCCTAATTCAGGCAATCAGCCTGGAAACACGCAAAGCGAGAACAATTACACGAGTTCTGTCATTCCCATTACTCGGATTTTTTTTTTTTTTTTTTTTTGGAGGTAGATGGGAGGGAAACCTTTTATCTCAGTGAAGAGTGAAAAACAGAGTACAGTGACAGCAAAGGAAAAAAAAAAACAACTGCGCCTTCAGAAAACACATATTCATTACAATGCACTAACACGCATGACAGAAATAATATATGTTTGCAATGACAACGTATTTTCTCCACCCCATTGCTGAATCAGGAGTATAACTGGGGAAAAGGAAGGAGCGATGCCCTGGATTCAAAAATGCACCCCCAGCCTTACCTTTATTGGGTTGTTTTGGCTGTGTGGAGGAGAGGCTGGAAGTTGTGGGAAGATTCAGAAGCAAGAAGATGGTCCTGCGGGGCTCTTCATCGATTCTTGGCAATAAATAGCCCCACCACCAATATTATCAGTGTCTGGCATGTCCATGGAGCCGGGTGTTTACAGAGTGAAAGGTTTTTCCTGGTGTAAAAGCCAAAGGCGGTAGAGCAAGGGTTACTGTGGCAACCCGGACTCTGGAGCTCTTGGCTTTCCTCTCTGCTAGCACTCGTGGGGGACATTGGTGTGACTTTTAAGCAGCACTGCAGGGACTTGCAGACATGTAAAGGGCCTTTTCACATGTTTTTTCTGCCTCCCCATGCACCCACAGCTGGTATGTACAGCCCAAAGTAATGTGCGCCATATACAGCTGTATGGAAAAGAAGAGAGACAAAGTATTCACAGCTGGAGCAGGAGGGGAGCAAATGGAGCTGAGAGAAATTACCTGTGGTTTTGCTGGCTGGCACCCTACACGCTGCTGTACGCGAGGAGGGATGGAAGGAGAAACACAGCCCTCTGGGGGCTTGGGGGGCACTGAAAGCTGGGAAGCAGATTTTAGATACGGTCAGTGCAGGGAGTTGTATTCTGGAGCAGGGAAAGAAATTCACTATTGACAAGGTAAATTGCCATAGCTGGTGGGTTCTAAAATCACATCCACTTCTGCATTGCTCGGCTGCGACCTGAGTGACTCTTGTAAAAAAGTATTTCAAGTTACTGAATCTAACTGTTTTCCAGGAATCAAGCTATGCCAAGAAGCAGCCCTTTCCCAAAAACCAGCTCCATGCCTGCTGTGCTGCCCCAGGGCTGGTACCCACAATATTTGGGGTTTTTTTTCTAGCAAGGACCAGTTTGATCCTTGATCACCTGAACTGGTGAATGACCTTTGCTCTGGGATGATGAACCTGATTAAAGTGATATTAAAGATTATCCTCCACCTCTACTCTGCTCTAGTGAGGCCACATCTGTAGTGCTGTGCCCAGGTCTGGGCTCCCCACTACAAGAAAGACAGCAAACTACTGGAAAGAGTCCGGCGGAGAGCTGCAAAGATGATCAGGGGACTGGAGCATCTCCCTAATGAGGAAAGGCTGGGAGACCTGGGCTTGTTCACCCTGGAGAAGACAAGACTGAGGGGGGATCTTATCAGTGCTTATAAATATCTGAAGGGCGGGTGTCAAGAGGATGGGGCCGGACTCTTTTCAGCGGTGCCCAACGACAGGACAAGGGGCAGTGGGCACAAATTGGAACACAGGAAGTTCCACCTGAATATGAGGGAAAACTTCTTTCCTGGGAGGGCGCCAGAGCAGTGCAACAGGCTGCCCAGAGAGGCTGTGGAGTCTCCTTCTCCGGAAATATTTAAAGACCCACCTGGATGCGGTCCTGTGCCCCCTGCTCTGGGTGTGCCTGCTCAAGCAGGGGGGCTGGACGAGATGATCTCCAGAAGTCCCTTCCAACCCCCACCATTCTGCAATTCTGTGATATCGACCCTGTGCATTTTCATCCCATACGGTAAAAGGCAACTAATTTCCATGCAATGGTGATGGTACTTTCCTTTCCTCATCACACCATTGCAAATTGATGCTACGTCCAGGTCAGTGTTTCCTCTCAGGCAGACGCTGAGGATGCTGTCATGCTGGAAGATTGTCATCCGCCTTTCCAAACCTTTATTTAATAGGAGCTGTGGTATGAAATTCTGGTGAAATAGTCCCTGAAAAGGAACCACCTGCTTTTTAAGCAGCTGGAGGCACATCTCTGCTGCTCCCCTATTTAAAATAAATAGACCTATCATGGAAAAAAGCCAACGGTTCAGCCACAGACCATGAAGTCCCACCGAGACCAAACCCAACGCTAATTTTGTCAACTCACACTAATGTTATTTTTAATTCTTTTCTCGGCAGTTGTGCTCAGAGCCTGACTAGCACCAGGCGCTGCGCCTCGTGTTTCATCGCAGCTCCTGCCCAGCGCAGCTCGCGACCTCCCCCAGGCCAGAGCAAATGGAGACAAATATAACGTTGACAAATATAGTGTTGTCACTGGGGCTGGACACCGGGACCCTGAGCCCAGGCAGGCGATGGAGGAAAGTGCCGTCAACTCAGGATAGCTTTCTGCTAAAATAGCAGAGCTGTGCAAATCCTTTGGGAAATTCCCAAGATGTAGCAGGACTCGGCGCCCGGCCAGGTGAGCAAAGCGGCTGCAGTGCCCTTTTTCCTCCAATTTCCAGCTTTCATGAGAGGCACTAGGTGCTCCCCAGCCCTGCAGGGAAGACGGGGTGAGCAGGTCTGTAAACCCTTCAGCAAGCAAACCCCGTCCCTTTCGTCACCCTGAAAGCACTAAGCAACCTCACCAAAAGCAATCGCCGGTCCTCTCTCAGCTGTCTTTTGCCAGGTCCTTACCCACTTTGCAATTATTCTTCTAATTCCTGCCTATGCCAGCGTAGCTAGTAATTTTCCAAACAGTGTTGTGGCAAAAGCTTTACTGAAACGCAGCACCTGAAGTCCCACTACACATTTCTTCCTTCTAGAAAATCACTTACCTAATCATACAAACCCAGTAGTTAATTTGGGCTACCATTTTTTATAAACCCATTCTGTTGATATTTCTCGCAACAGTCAGAGGCAGCCATAGCCTCTGATGTGCCTGAATCTGCCTCTCCCTTACGCATGTATCTGAGATGCATTCTCCAGCAGCATCTGAAATCAGACGGTGGGAATGTATATTCTGCTTTCAGCTAATAATTGAGAGACTAAACCTGCCTGGCTGCTAGGGGCTTAAGGGAAAGGCTCGGAAATTGTCTCAGAGCTTCCTTCTCAACTTTTATCAAAGCAGCTCTTGACTGTTTCATCATAAGAAAATTTGCCTGCGTATTTATAGGGCCACAAAGATACCCGGTTTAAAACTGCAAAACCAATTCACCAACTCGATCAGTTACCTCTCTCTCGGTTGTTACTCCAGCTAAACCAGCTGATTCGGTTCTCATCACTTTGCACAATGAAGACATGAACAGGCAATGCCCCGCCCCATCCTTGTCAGAGAGAGAGAAAGAGTTTCTCTTAATCATTTGCTTAGTAACATACCCTTTACTCATACCTAAGCCTATGGCTACAACAGGGTACTTCAGCAGGACAGCAGCATTTAAGCCCAGCCTGACCAAGTGGGCATGACTGTGGTCAGACTGCCCATCTGATACTCAAAACCAGAAGAAAAGTCCTTTCATTTTTAAACTATGTCATTGGTCAATCGGTAACCTAAGCAAGGAATAGAAAACACTCAGTCTAAACATCACAAAACCAGTGAGTTCCTACTGCTGCTGAATGCAAACCCAAATCCCCCTTTGATTCAAGATGCAAACCTGAATTGTAGCTTTGATGCCCAATTAGTATTCTCTCTTTATTTGGTTTTTCCTCCAGTGTTGGTCCGGCGCTCAGGCAGAGCTGCCGCAGCACCGCATATTCCTACCACAAAATAGCATTCATTTTGCTTTTCTCTCCCTGGGGACTAGCATGTACTTTTCAAAGCTGCACATCATTTTATTAGTTCTATTCCCAGTCTCCAAAATGCCGAGCTGCTTTTATATGAATGTGCTGCAATTTAGTACCATCAGCAAACTCCGCTGAAACAGTGAGAAACACGGACCCAGCAAAGATCCCTGCGGAAACCCACCTACAGCCCTTCCCCAGCACCACACTTTGCTCTGTATCATCCCCGCAGCACTTTAATTCACATAACCTACCCTCATTTGTAACCCACCTCGTTCCCTGGCCTTGGTTAATGATCTGATTTTGTGTGTTATGTGTTCATAATGCTGTCTAACAACAAATGTTTTATTTTTTCCTTGGTAGCACCTTTGTGAAATATTTATGATCACTAGATGTCACTGTAATTTTACTCTGTCTCCAGCCCTACACAACCAACGTGATTCCTGGGCTCTAATGAGCTCGCTTTAAAATCCTTTTGAAGAATTTATTAGTGATCAGAAAAATACCCAGCTGCTATCCTGATGGAAGGTTTCCTGGGGTGGGAAGGCAGAACTGGCCTCACTCCAGGCTTTGGCTGAGTTTTTATGGGCAGTTGTTAGGCTGTGGTAGCGCGAATAATGCAAAACCATGCAACTCTGGAGCCAAGCGCTCACACAGGCATGTGTGCGTGTACATATCATGCATCTCTGCTCACACAGGTTCCTGCTCAACACATGAAAGTCCTCTTAATTTTATGCTGAGTTATTAAACCCTTCCAGTGCGTGCATGCAGCAAAACGTGTGTGCAGATGCACACCACCCTGGGCTGTGTGCAGTTCACTGGGGCTGGCATATCCGCTGTTTGACTGCAGATTTCCCTTAATGACCAAATGCCCTTAAAAATTTGTTGTTGTTCTTTAGTAATGCCCTCACTTCTCTCCCAAACTCACAGCCCAAATTCCTTCACCATCATCTCAGCACTCCCATCTCCTTCCTTTTCATCCAATCATCCCATTCCTACTGTAAACTCAGTTAAGGTTTTAAGACTCAGAAATCTCTAGAGAAGTATCTTGCCTCACTCACTTGCCTTGGAAGATTTTACAGAATATATTTCTTCAAGGCCAACTCAAATCCACACTCCCTATCTCCTGAATTGTTGATTGCTCCGTTGTACTCAGCTTTCGGGTATGACAATTTAAATATTATAGACCACACTCCTGCATAGGCACACATGGGATTTTTTTTTTTTTTTAATTGGAAAAAATTCACCACTGAAATTAGTGGGAACGCCTGCTAAAAAATCATTTGTCTCCGTCTGACAGCATTATCCAGTTCAGCAGAATACGTCTTCACTCTGTACTCCGTGTCCCGCTGGGGAATATGCCAAAAGAAGGTCTTTCAAGAAAAATCACTTATCGGGTGTGCAGCGTGGAGGCTTCTAAGGCAGTGCTGGCAGCTGAGCCCGAGGAACCAAAGCTCTTTGCTGTCATCTTTTGGTGAGCAAGGAGAAAGGACTGAGGGCCACGGCTGTCTCCATGTCCCTGCAGAGACAAAGGATGGATGGCAGAGCCTGGCCACGTCCACAGGAGCTTCGCAGCCGGCGAAAATAAGATCTACTCTGAAGCGGTTACATGGAGCCACGACAGTACAATGGGGTGATGTGCGCTGGGTAGGAGTTATTTGCAACGTCTGCAGCAACATATTTCCCTTTGAACTAGTCCACACTGACTTGGTAGTGGTCTAGTCTGATGGCAAGAGGTTTTTAAAGGCTCATGGGTGCCTGCTGCTCCTGCAAGTGGTAGCAAGAGGTGGGCTGTCTGGGCAGGGGGTAACATCACAAATGAAAGGCACCTTCTGGCTTGCTACTTTCACCCAAATTATACGGTCCGTCCACCTCTATTAATTCCAACATCTCAGCTGCTCTAAGACATTACATTCTGGTATCGACACTGTCTCGCTTTTGTTGAGCCTTTCTATTCAGGATTCATTAAAAAGAGCCTGAATGAGCAATAATGCTTCTGGACAAGCATTTTATTTTTCTGTGGAGCCACCAGAGATTTGGTTGTTCCCATGAGGTCAAACACCTTTCATCTTCTGTGCCAGCCATGGCCAAAAAAGTCCTAAATTTCCTTTGAATTCTGTTTATTAGTTGAAGTGATACAGTCCTCTCTTTAGAAAGTCTCCTCTACATCTCGCCCAACAGGACACACTGCATTTTGCCTAATGAGTAACAGCAACACACAAATCAGAAGATAAAGAGACTTTCAAAAGTTTTGCCACTGAATTTAGAGAAATGTTAGTGCTGTGCTGCTCATCCTAAAAAAAATTACTGGGAACCTTGTTAATACAACCACATCTATTTTAGATTAGTGGCCAGTAGACAGGAGTATGTCCTTGTTAATTGGAGACCCATTAATTAGGGGTTAAAGCTAATAGAGAATCACTGGTGCTTTGCGTGGGGCAGGAGGAGTGGGTTTGGAGTGTGTTGAGTGCAGCACCCCAGCTTTGCACCCACCTGCTTGTCAAGCCCAGAGCCCAAGGTCCGATGCCTGTGATGGATACTCACAATTACACCAGCACTCCCGCTGGGTTCCTCTGCCAGGAACAGCAGTGAAAGGTCTTTCATCAAGATAACTGGTAAAAAGGTAAGGAGGGACAGAGGAACCAAAGGACTAAAGTGACTAACTAATGAAAATGGCATCCTGGATCTATTTTTGTATATATAGCAGACTCTTCTTAAGGAATTGTATGAATTTTCTTATTTGTTTTGACAGGTTATAAATTACCTAGGAGCCTGATTGTGCATACATAAAAAGTGTTGAAACAGTTCAATTACAGCTGTGACAACTTCAAGCCCCATTTAAACGTGGGCAACGCCCTATACATAGAATCCCTCTCCAGGTCATTGACTTACTTCAACATAATTCAACATAATTCAAATCAACCCTTTCAACAAACCCAGCATGAACCATTGTCAATCCAAAGTGAGGGACTGCATATTAAGAGTTAGCACACATCTCATTTCATTGGTTGAAAAACAGATTAACATTACATGGAAAACTGTTCAAAATGAGACTAAAGTTATGTGGAACACCCTTACATAGACAGTACTGTAAATCATATCTTTAAACAGATTTAATCTTTGTTTACCCAGAAATACCCCAAAAGACTAACATGAACAATACAGAGCTATGAATTCATAGCACAGATTAGTTAAAGCAGATGGTGAGCCTGTGCGGATGTGCTCTGTCAGAGAAAATGTGGCCATAATTGGATTTATTTTAATTCACTTATACTTTGACTACAGGAGAAATGCTGGTAAAGTTCCTCAAGCAGACAAGCCCTGAGGTTAGGGCTTTCAGGGAGCTGATGGTTTCCTTGCTCTCAACTCTGTTTTGAAAATTGGACTTAAATGCCAAAATAACATTAGGTGCTTATAAATGAAAGTGAATTCCCAGTCTTAAAACCTTTATTCATGGTCAGATCTTGCCTCCTTAATTCACTCTGACTAGCACTTTATGCAAGTGGCCCTGAATGAAATTATACTCCCCATAAACAGCATCTCACTTATCAAAGTGTTTTGCACAGACTAGGCTAATGCTGGGCATGGAAGGGCATATCACTCACCTCCAGCAGATTCAATTTTCACATGCTTTGCAGCAGAGAAAGCAGACGAGTTCCCATCAGGAGGTGCCATCCCTGCCACGTAGTGCAGAGGCGGGGGAAGGCAGGCGACAGCCTTCTCCAGCCACATCTTCTGCTGCCTTGGATGTGCTGCATTCCCACCTCTGCAGCCTGCCTCGCTTCAGGGATTTTCTTTCCTCCTCTTGAAGTGTAGGCTTCTTGTATTCCCATGCAGCCTAGCTGCTACCTGGCTGGTACCTAATCATCACTTTTAACCTGGGTTCTTTTTAAAAAGAAGGTGGCTTGCTTTTTCCTCCTAGAAAGGTGCTGGTGGTCTGAGCACTGACTTGCCCGAGAACGTGTGCAACGGCTGTAAGCACTGTGCCCCAGCCAGCAAGGGGGAAGGGGTTCACTGCTCTCTGCACTGAGTTGTAATGGGTGTAAATATACCCAGTAATGACAGGCATATTGCTATGCAAACACATAATAAATGTAACTCTCATTTCGTTATGAATTATATGTAATGGGCCACCCACATTACTATCTGGACCACATGTTGCATTGACTGACCATACTGAAACCTGCCAACCACATTGTCTCAAGCCTCAGTTTCCCTTGTAATTTCCCAAATGTTCTCGCTTTCAAACTGCCCCAGCAAATCGTGAGCACAGGATGCACACAAGCCACTGACCAGCTGCCAGCAACCCTCAGCCAAGCTGACTGGATGGCCATGGGAGCACATGGAGAAGTGTGACTGCAGAGGCAGATGGTGCATGAGGAGGAACACCCTGCCTGTAGATACACCTCTGATATCTGTTTATTTCACCACATTTAATTGTTGCTAGCTCTTTTTTTGCGTGTGTGCTTATTCTATGTTTTAATCTGAGAAATACTGGCTGGGTGAGGCAGTGCCCAGTTAACAAAAGGCTATGGTTGCATGCTGAAGTATGGAGAGAACACCATCAGAAATACAGTGCTGCCACACGTGCCAGCCTTGTTCCCAGATTAGGCACTCCGACATTATTGCTGATTTCTTTGAGCAGAACCCAAGTACAATTTCACTCGTTCATCACTACAAAAATCAAAATGTGTTTCCCCATTCGAAAAGAAAAAGACCAACTTGGCATCTATACTCAGCCTTACAGTGTGGATAACCCTTCCCTGAGCCTGCCCTGGGGGAAACAGCTGCCAAGAGCCCTCCAATACTCAGATGTTGCTTCCTTTCTGCATTTGTTTTTTTCAAACATTTCCTCAGCCATACTTATCTATGTACCTCTGATATACATTGGCAGTAGCCTGTTCTTGCAGGGTGCACAACCTATGCATTTCAACTCAAATCACATCAATGTTTCTTGCCTAAGTACCGGTTCCACTTGGCATGAAATCAGTCTATATTCTAGCACCCCACCCCAAACCTTCCAGCTTCACAGAATATTTATCTGTGTATTTGCTAATTAACACATAATGCCATATTACTTTCCCTGCAATTGGCTTTTCAAAATACATCTGCAATTGGCCTAAATTTCTTTCACGAGACATCTGCAAACTAATCTTCCTCTGTTACGTTTCAGCAAACAGCCAGGCTGCGGGTGCTGGCGAGTGCATTGCCCACGGAGAGAAGGGCAGTGGGACACAGGAAGCTGTCCTAAAGGAAAGCAGGATCTGGGGGACAAAAGGCTACTTTGGTGACGTTACCTATTTTTATGGTCTCTCCAAAGCATCCCAGGTGCTGGGTATGACCAGGAACATGGGGACGGCAGGGGAGTGTGACGGGACTGCTTGGGCAGCTGCGCTATTCAAAGAAATTCCAGCTATATTGTCCTTGAGCAAGGTGGGGACGTCTCTAAATTCGGGTTGTGTAAGGCTTGAAAGGCTCAATATTTCCTGCTCTGTTTTGTGCACAGCATGCTTAAACGTCCAGAGCGAAGGTATTCTCACCTCTAATAGCACTGCGCATTCCCAGCAGCCACTAGATGTCACCACGATTTTACTTGCTTTCTAGTCTGTACCCAACCGGGGACCATAAGAACACAGGAAAATAATTAACCATTAATAACAAAAAATTATCCACCTACTACAATGAACACAGAGGTCACAGAAGGAGGAGAAGTGAGCCAGACTCCTGCTTCTGTGTGTGCCGTCTCTGAGTATTTAGACAGAGCACCTGTGTGCATGGATACCACTTTTGCCTCCTGATGGCAGGACGATAGTTTGATATTGTAATGATCGAGTTTCTCCAGCTAGGCATCAGCTAAAACTTACTTTTGTTAATGCATTTAATGGGCCCCTAGTTAATTCTCCAACCTTGCTAGCTTTAAAGTTATCCCCCCGACTTGGTAATCCTGCCTGGAGAGAAGCAGCTAACAGAGAGCAGCATCACCTAGCAGTGAAGTGGACAGGGAAAGATTTGGAGATGGGATCAACCAAATGGCTCCACATGGAAACAAATCAGCAAAGCCATTTCTGGGAACACCTCTGTCTCCAAAATGTGAGAAGCCATAGGAAAACTAAGGGCTCCAGTGATCAGTGCAGCTGGCACATTCATTTTCGTTAACCTTCACTGGTTTATTATTAACCTGTAACCATGCCATTCATAACCTGGAGGATAAAGACTAGAAATTGCGTTCATAATCCCATGAGGCTCTACTTCATCTTCAACCTCACAGGTACAAAGTCACGTAAACGCAGCCCCAGGCAGAGGTGGGATTTTGGCAGCCCACCACAGGCTCCGTGAGTGCTGGAGCCCCATCACAGTGTCCCAACAGGCACACCTGTGCCAGCGTAAAATGCAGGAAACCTCCCCAGATATGTGCTCAAACACACGATGCACAGAGCAAGTTGCGTGTGCAAATTCTACCATGTGTCTGTCCACTAGACATTGAACTTAAGGTCTGGCTTTTAGGATATTTAGATATTGAATTGAGCAGAATTCTTTGCTTTTTCTTAAAATCCCTGGTCTCCAACTGTTGGGGTTTTTAAACACAGATATTTTCACAGTCCTACCCCTCTGGCCTAACACTAGCACAAGCCCTAATGCCTGCCTGCCTGTTCCCCTTTGGCTGTTAACTTCTCCATCCAGCTCATCTCTTTAATCAGACCATCCTTGTCCTGTTGTTCTGCTTCTTTGGGTCCAAGAAGAAGTCTGTGCAAGTTCATCCCCCTCACTTACCCAAAAGCCCGGCGACATAAAAGTCCTTCAAAAGGAACTGAGGTCAATACCTCATTTCTTAAATCAGGCAGTAATTCAGCAGATCCCTGTGAGACTGTTTGGCTTTGGATAAGCCCTGAATGGCATAAATTACTGTAAATCGGGGTCTCTTTCTGAATACATTTCCTTCAAGATTTCCATAGTCAACCCTTAGCAGGATGAAAGCGCCTGCCTAACCCCCACCCCCCCCACCCCCCGCTGGCCCCAGTTACGTCCTGTTTCTCTGCTCAGAGATAAAGCAATAACTACTGGAGAAGCCCATGTCTGCTTAAAGGATCATTCTGGGTCTCCTACAGCACATATTCTTTCAATCTCAAGTCCGCTTCTTTGTCAAGCAAAGTCAAACAAAACAGACTTTACAGTTCTGTCTGAAGACAGCTTTTTAAGTTAAGTCTGGGGTTATTTTCATTTTTGCTTCATGACACGTAATATATTTAATACAAAAGAAAATATGCCTGTGTCCTGGTTTTATCTGTGATAGAGTTAATTTTCTTCATAGTACCTAGTATGGGGCTAAGTTTTGGATTTGTATTGAAAAGAGTGTTGATATTGCAGAGATGTTTGAGTTGTTGCTAAGTAGGTGCTTACACTATTGAAGGACTTTGCCAGCTTCCCTTGCTCTGCTGGGTGCACAAGAAGCCGGGAGGGGAGGGGGCACAGCCAAGAGAGCTGATCCAAACTGGCCAAAGCGATATTCCATATCATATGACACCATGCCGGCTGTATTAACTGGGGGGAGTTGGCCGGGGGAAGCAGCGATCATGGCTCAGGGACTGGCAACGTCGGTCATCGGCTGGTGAGTGGTTGCATCACTTGTTTTTTGGTTGGTTTTTCCCCCCTCCCTAGGTTTCACCTCTCTCTCTCTCTCCCTGCCACCTTTCATTATATTATTATTGTTATTCTTATTATTACTATTACTGTTTTATTTCAATTATTAAACTGTTCTTACCTCAACCCACAAGTTTTCTTACTTTTGCTCTTCCGATTCTCTCCCCCATCCCACTGGGGTGGGGGAGTGAGCGAGCAGCTGTGTGGTGCTTGGTTGCTGACTGGGGCTAAACCACGACAGTCCTTTTTGGCGCCCAATGTGCAGCTCGAAGGGTTTGAGATAATGACAGTTGCTGGTCACAGCATTGTTTCATCTGTTCTCAATATTAGTTTATCTGATATACACCATGCTCTTTTTGCAGTACATGTTAAAGCTGGTGTTTTTTGTAGTTTGCTGTGCTCAGCAGTGGTTAGAGATGTTTTGCCTAGGAGATTTGTTGTTAAAACACTGTACTTGTGCTTTATCGGGTATTTGGGTTTTGCATTGAAGCCATTACTGTACTTCGGATACCACCTCATGAGGTCAATCAGCAATTATACCTCCTCCTCCTCTGAGATGTTTTTTATGGTGGAAATACAGAATGGCAGCTTCACTACCTTCTTCTATGATGTCTCCTCCTTCATTACTATAACTTTTCAGTATCTTGAACATCCTTGGGTAGTTAAGATACATTTATTGGTATTTCTTGGGCAGATTGTTTTAGTTTTGTCTAAGGTTAATAAGCAATTTAAGATTATCATCCAGAGATCTGCCCCAAGGCTCAATAGTTATGGATGGCAGGGTATGCGAGATATTATGGGCAAATGCCTAAGACGGTGGGCACCTCCAGTGTTTTGGGACTTCACCCCTGAACAAGTGCAGAATCCTGAAAAATTAGTAGAATATTTGGAGGAAGTATGTTGTCACCCTAGCAATTCCAGAGAGATTCAAATCACTGCAATGTTCTGGGGCCTGGCCCATGCCTACCAAGCCCTGTTTAACACTATTCAGTACCCGCAAGGGCAAAAGAAGGCCTCTGGATCTAAAAAGACAAAGAAAAAGAAAGCAACAGGCACTGTGGCCACTCAAACCCCCACAACAGGCACTGTGGCTACTCCAACCCCAGCGACAGGCACTGCAGCTACTCCAACCCCAATGACAAGCACTGTGACCACTCAAACCCCCACGACAGGCACTGCAGCTGAACCAGAGAATCAACCCGTGCTGGTATCAGTCGCCCCTATACACAAGAAGAAATCTTGGAAGCAAAAGTCACCTCATTTAGAAAGAGATGATAGAAGAGCAGGGTCATCATGAGGAGAGGAGGAAGAGGAAGAACTCATAAACGAGACAGAAACCACCTGATCCCTATCCTTGAGTGAGCTGTGAGATATGCGAAAAGATTTTGGCCGTTGTCTAGGTGAGCACATTGTTACCTGGTCGCTCTGATGCTGGGATAATGGGGCCAGTAGCTTGGACTTAGAGGGAAAGGAAGCCAAGCAATTGGGATCCCTTTCTAGGGAAGGGGGCATTGACAAAGTGATTGGAAAAGGGGCACAAGTCCTCAGCCTCTGGAGGCGACTCCTATCTGGAGTGAAAGAAAGGTATCCCTTCAAAGAAGATGTTATATATCACTCAGGAAGATGGACCACCGTGGAGAAAGGTATCCAGTACCTGAGGGAATTAGCTGTGCTTGAGGTGATTTATGGTGACCTGGATAGAGAACAGTCATTCAAAGATCCAGATGAAGCCCAGTGCACACGACCCATGTGGCGGAAGTTTGTATTGAGCACACCATCGTCACATGTAAACTCATTGGCAGTAATGGCCTGGAAAGATGAAGGGGCACCCAACAGTGGGGGATGTGATTGACAGACTCCAGGAAGCACATATCTCTTCCTCCCTCATCTCTGCTGTGGAGAAACTGTCCCGGGAGTTCCACCAACTCAAAGAAGATATGTCCTACTCCCCATCTCCATGGACCAGTATCTCAGCCATTAGGAGTAAGCATCCTTTTGCTCAAGAGAGAGGATACACACCACGGGCCACTCTATGGTTTTACTTGCATGACCACAGAGAGGACATGAGGAAGTGGGATGGGAAATCTACCTTGACCCTAGAGATGGCCCTGCCCAATCAGAACTCTTACATACTGTGGAAGGGGATAAAGTCCCTGTAGTGCACGTAAAAAATATGCTGGGGAAAACAGTCTGTGTTATTCCTGTCTCAAGCAAAGGCAAACCCATTCATGGAATTGCTTTTGTTTGAGGACCTGGGTGCATTTGGTGGGTGATGCGGGAGGATGGAGAAGTCTGATGTGTACCTCAAGAGGATTTGATTTTAGGTGAAAATAGCCAATGAACTGAATGGTATGATGTTAATTGCTATATGATATTGTATGTCATCTCTTATGTGGTTGCTATATGCCATAGCAATGATATCACAGTATGAATCTTCCAAATTAATGGACAATGAACTTTAATGAAAGCAAGCAAAGTGCAGCAGTGATGGAACAAGGACTGACTTCAGCATGCAACAATCTAACACCGCACACACCATCTCTCCTGCCCTGAAAGACCGTTATGATAGATGGAGCCCAAAGTCATGGACTAAATGAACTCAATGGACATTTTGTGGACATCTGTGGATATTTTATGGATGTTTTACAGGGGTGGTCCATAGACTAAGGGAATGATATCTGTGTATTATATGAGGTTGTATTGGATAGTGTGGGACCTGAGCATGACATAAAGGGTATGGAATAAGGGGTGGATAATGTCATGGTTTTGGCTAGGATGGAGTTAGTTTTCTTCACTGTAGCTGGTGTGGTGTGTTCTGGATTTAGTGTGGGAATGGTGTTGATGGCAAACTAATGTTTTAATTGTTGCTAAGTAGTTGCTAAGTAGGTGCTAAGTGTTGCGAGGTGGTGCATATACTTGTCAAGGACTTTTCCAGCTTCCCTCTGCTGGGGGCATGGGAGGCTGGGAGAGGAGGGGGCACAGCTGGGACAGCTGATCCAAACTGGCCAAAGGAATATTCCATATCATATGACATCATGCCAGGTGTATTAACTGGGGGGAGTTGGCCGGGGGAAGGAGCGATCGCAGCTCAGGGACTGGTGGTGTCAGTCGGTCGAGTGGTGAGCAGTTGCATCACTTGTTGTTTGGTTGGTTTTTTATTTCCCCCGTCCCCAGGTTGCGCGCCTCTCTCTTGCGCACACACAATATTATCTATTTCATTATATTATGATTGCTATTATTATTATTATTACTACTATATTGTTTCATTTTAATTATTAAACTGTTCTTATCTCAACCCACGAGTTTTCTTACTTTTGCTCTTCCGATTCTCTCCCCCATCCCACTGGGGTGAGGGGAGTGAGTGAGCAGCTGCGTGATGCTTAGTTGCTGACTGGAGCTAAATCACAACACCCCAGATTGCTTACAATATTGAGTAGATTTTAACCTCCCATGTTACTGATCGAGAACTGAAGCCCTCCAGGAATACAAAGGAGAAATACATTATGGGTATCGCAAGCAACTTTCGTAAGTGGTTATAACCCCATCCTCAACCCCACAGGTCACCCAGGTGCTTCAGTCTCTGGGGCACCTTGATGGTTGCACCGATGCTGAAGCAGCAAAGCGATTGTGCAACTCTTGATAAAGACTTTACATTGTTGACACTCATGTGGCCTGGATCCCTGTAGGAAGCGGCTTCTGAGGGAGAGTAATCCAAGCCAAGAAGTCACTGATTTATTGGCGGGGGATGGCAACTGTTGAATTAATCACACAGCACTGAGCTATTCTTTGTGGCTGGTAGCAGACCCCCAAAGCAACAAGGTCAGATTTGCCAAGTCATTTAGCTGCCTGAAAACCCTTGGGTTCAAAGAGCCCTGTCCTTCGGCAGTGAGGATGCTGCTCCTGGGCAGCGCTGCGCTCCCTGAGCCTGCTATGCCTTTAAGGATTTGCCTCCAAAGTTAGTGATAAGGAAAAAGCAAACTAGTGCAATCAGAGATGAAGAGCGTCTTTTTTTTCGCCTTCCAGCAGAGAGCTTCATTCAATTGCTCAGCAATAAAATCTGCTTCCGTGGGTGTGCTGAGCTGGAGGTCCAAAAGTGCTGAGCTGTGCCACGAAGTGGGCAGCAGCCAGAGCAGTGCACGGGGTACCTGCTTGAGGAGACAAGTGAGCTGGAAGGAAAGCAGTTTCTCCTATTCTTCTTTGCCCTTCATGTGCTGCATCTCTGGGGCAATGGATATAACGCCCTTCCTATGAGCCTACAAAACAGCCCAAAGCATGAGAAACACCCAGGCCCAGGGAAAGGAGACGGTGCAGCCCTTTCTAGGTGTTTCCCTTGTCTGTGTTCCCACAAATGTTGGAGCTTCTTGTCTCTGCCACGGACCTTCTCCTCCCCCACGCCTCTGCAAGACCTGGCCAGGCTTTTACCCATCCTGATGCTCTGCCCCAGCTGCCAGGCTGCTGCAAGGATAAACCCACCAGGTTTGTTCAGTCTTCCACTAAGGTAGGGACCAAAGGAGAGAGCTTGCAAACAAGCCAGATCCTGGGACACTTTCTTCTGACCATCTGTGTTGCAAACTGCTGGTCCACACTGCAGGAAGCCCCTTTTTCTTCTGCAGTCCCTACAGGGTCAGTCATCAGCATTTCATTTCCCTGTAGGATGGGGGAGCCTCATGCACTATAAGGGACTATAGCACACATGCAGCCAAACACATATGGGTGCGTTTGGCTCTGGGAAGAAGGGGATTTGGGGAACGCACTGTCAGTATGAGTGAGTTCTCTGTGAAATACGTTGTGAACCTGCAGAATAGCTTTTATTAACTATAAATTTCTAGTTATAGAAAGCTGCACATATTCCAAAAAAAACCACAGAATCACAGAACGGTAGGGGTTGGAAGGGACCTCTGGAGATCATCCCGTCCAGGCCCCCTGCTTGAGCAGGTGCATCCAGAGCAGGGGGCACAGGACCGCATCCAGGTGGGTCTTTAAATATTTCCGGAGAAGGAGACTCCACAGCCTCTCTGGGCAGCCTGTTGCACTGCTCTGGCACCCTCACAGGAAAGAAGTTTTCCCTCATATTCAGGTGGAACTTCCTGTGTTCCAATTTGTGCCCACTGCCCCTTGTCCTGTCGTTGGGCACCGCTGAAAAGAGTCCGGCCCCATCCTCTTGACACCCGCCCTTCAGATATTTATAAGCATTGATAAGATCCCCCCTCAGTCTTGTCTTCTCCAGGGTGAACAAGCCCAGGTCTCCCAGCCTTTCCTCAGAAGAGAAATGCTCCAGTCCCCTGATCATCTTCGTAGCTCTCCACCGGTCTCTCTCCAGTAGCTCGCTGTCTTTCTTGTAGCGGGGAGCCCAGAACTGGGCACAGCACTCCAGATGTGGCCTCACCGGGGCAGAGTAGAGGGGGAGGATAACCTCCCTCGACCTGCTGGCCACACTCCTTTTAATGCACCCCAGGACACCATTGGCTTTCCTGGCCACAAGGGCACAGGGCTGGCTCATGGTCACCTTGCTGTCCACCAGCACTCCCAGGTCCTTCTCAGCAGAGCCGCTTTCCAGCAGGTCAACCCCCAACCTGTACTGGTGCATGGGGATGTTCCTCCCCAGGGGCAGGACCTTACACTTGCTTTTGCTGAATTTCATTAGGTTCCCCTCAGCTCAGCTCTCCAGCCTATCCAGGCCTCGCTGAATGGCAGCACAGCCTTCTGGTGCATCAGCCACTCCTCCCAGTTTTGTGTCATCAGCAAACTTGCTGAGGGTACGCTCTGTCCCTTCGTCCAGGTCATTGATGAATATGTTGAACAGGACTGGACCCAGCACAGACCCCTGGGGAACACTGCTAGTTACAGGCCTCCAACCAGACTCTGTGCTGTTGATCACGACCCTCTGAGCTCTGCCGTTCAGCCAGTTCTCTATCTACGTCACTGTCCACTCATCTAACCCACACTTCCTAAGCTTACCTATGAGGATGTTATGGGAGACAGTGTCAAAAGCCTTGCTCAAGTCAAGGTAAACAACATCCACTGCTCTTCCTTCATTGACCCAGCCACTCATGCCATCATAGAAGGCTATCAGGTTGGTCAAGCATGAGCTCCCCTTGGTGAATCCATGTTGACTCCTTCTGATAGGCTTCTTTTCCTCTACATGCCTGGAGATGACCTCCAGAATGAACTGTTCCATCACCTTTCCGGGGATGGAGGTGAGGCTGATTGGCCTAGAGTTTCCCAGGTCCTCCTTCTTGCCCTTTTTGAAGACTGGAGTGACATTGGCTACCCTCCAGTCCTCAGCACCTCTCCTGTCCTCCATGACCTTTCAGAGATGATGGAGAGTGGCTTAGCAACAGCATCCGCCAGCTCCCTCAGCACTCGTGGGTGCATCCCATCGGGGCCCATGGATTTGTGAGGATCCACTTTGCCTAAATGATCTCTAACCCAATCCTCCTCAACCAAGGGGAAGTCTTCCTTTCTCCAGATTTTCTCTCTCACCCCTGGGGGCTGGGATGTCTGAGGGCCAGCCTCAGCAGTAAAGACTGAAGCAAAGGTGCCATTCAGTCACTCTGCCTTCTCTGCATCCTGCGTCACCAAGGCACCCACCTCGTTCAGCAGTGGGCTCACAGTTTCCCAAGGCTTTTTTTTACTACTGATGTATTTGTAGAAGCCCTTCTTGTTATCCTTGACATCCCTTGCCAGATTTAGTTCCAAGTGGGCCTTGGCCTTCCTCATTGCATCTCTGCATACCCTGACAACACTCCTATATTCCTCCCAAGTGGCCGGTCCCTTTTTCCACATACTGTAAACCTCCTTCTTCCATTTGACTTTCTCTAGAAGCTCTTTGCTCATCCATGCAGGACTCCTGGCTCCTTTGCTTGACTTCTTCCTCACAGGGATGCACTGATCTTGAGCTTGGAGGAAGCGGTACTTGAATATTAACCAGCCCTCTTGGACCCACCGACCTTCTAGAGCCCTAACCCCTCGGATTCCTCCAGGCAGGTCTTTGAAGAGACCAAACTTGGCTCTCCTGAAGTCCAGGGTTGTCATTCTACTTGTTGCCCTGCTTCCACCATGCAGGATCCTGAACTCCACCATTTCATGGTCACTGCAGCCAAGGCTACCCCCAACCCTCACAGCCTCAACCAGACGTTCTCTGTTTGTTAGTATAAGGCCCAGCAGCACATCTCACCTCGTTGGCTCCTCCACCACCTGTGTCAAAACTTATCCTCGATGCTTTGCAGGAACCTCCTGGATTGTGCGCACATCGAAGTGTTGCTTTTCCAGCAAATATCAGGGTGGTTGAAGTCCCCCATGAGAACCAGACCCTGTGATTGTGAAGCTACTTCCAGCTGTCTGTAGAAGGCCTCGTCGACTTCCTCTTCCTGATCAGGTGGCCTGTAGAAAATGCCCACAGCAGTGTCACCCATATTTGCCTGCCCTTTGATTTTTACCCATAAGCTCTCAACTCGTTCTTCCTCCACCCCAAGGCAGAGCTCAATACATTCCAGTTGCTCCCTCACATAGAGCAACTCCCCCACCTCGCCTTGCTGGCCTGTCTTTCCTAAAAAGTATGTAGCCATCCATGACAGCATTCCAGTCATGCATGCTGTCCCACCATGTCTCTGTAATTGCAATGGGATCGTGGCCCTGCGACCGCACACGGATCTCTAGTTCCTCCTGTTTATTCGCGATGCTGCGTGTGTTGGTGTACAGGTATTTCAGAGAGGTAATTGAGCACACAGGTTTCCCTGGAGGGGTGCACGAGGACCCACTATAGCCATGCACACCCTTGAATTGGCTGGTCTTCCGATTGGAACATAGTTCTGAAACGACCTATCTATCTACTCCTCGGCTCCACTAATACCGCGCAGCATTTTAACTGTTTCCTGCAACTCGACCACCCGATGCAACAGATCATCAACCCATGCACACTTTGTGCAGGTACTTACCTTTACACCGGGAGAAGGGGCTGGGCACTCGCTTCAACCTATCACCTGTACTGAAGCCTCCTTCCTTACCAGTTCCGTCTGGGTGGATGCATCAGACATCTCTGGGGCTTTCTCCGTAGCAACACTGGTTTTAGCTCTGAGGCAAGCACCCACCATTTTCGCAGAGACCTAGAGCACTTCCCTGGGCTGTGGACTTACGAGCAGGGGGCAGTGTCCTTCCGCATGCATAATAAGAAAAAGGCAGCGACTTACTGTATTTTTAAAAGCCCTAGCTGTAAAATACTAGCACATACAAATAATCATGAAAACTGTAGTGATTAATGAAATATTTTACTTTGGGGATACACGTTGCAATTTGGGGAAAAAACAGCTGAATATTTCTACTTCACAATTCTTTATTTTTTTATTTAATTGTAACTCACTTATATAATTTACTTAATTAAAGTGCTTAGTGGTAGTGCTTCCATGATTTGGACATAAAGGAACATCAAGCATCATCTCAAAGGGCAAAGTGATTACATTTGAGTAATTTCTCATACTAAAAATCATAATCTTTAGGTATCTGATTAAGATTCATCATTTCTCCTTATATCAATACGATTAGTATCACTGCAAACACACCCTCAGTAGAACAGACATGTTTCAAAAAAAAATTCTGCCCATGTGTCTGAGTCCAGCCACGATAATTGAAGTGCAATAACACTCAGAGAAGAGTATGAGAGGAACTTGCATTCCCAGCAATCCACTGCTGTGTGGGAGGAAACAAAATGCATGGGAGATGCTTTCGGTTCAAAGAAATACTGCTTTTTGGTTATGCCACTGAGAGAACAGGAGTTGTGTAAAGTCTGAAACAAGACAGAATTGTCCACTAATATTTCTCATCTTCAGTTTTAGGCCATACATCGTCCATCCGTAAGCTTTCGCACAGTGCAGCACAGGTGTGGGGCTCTCTGACTGCCACGTGAGGGGATGTCATGAATGCAAGAGCAAAAAGAACAGGCTTATGGCTTAACTGCAGCAAACTTGGCACTGGATGTCTTTGTTTTTCTGGCTTTACATTCCAAAAATAATATAGTATTCATCTAAGAGGCGGGTATGATTTTCCCCAGGTGGCAGCGCAAAGTAATAAAGGAAGAGACATACAGCTCCATCACTCTGCCCTGCTACTTTGGGTGTATTTGGAAAAGCTTCTAAGAGATGAAAGGAGTAGGGAACGGGCAGAGTCTGCTTCCAGCTAAGCACAAACAGAAGGGGAGGGATTTGATTGAGCTAGGAAGAAATTATTTGTACCCAAACCAAAGAGAGATGCAGGAGCAGTTGAGAAAACCTCTTTTCTTTTCTAGATCCATGGTAATATTTTCTGCCTTACACTGGTGCATATGGAAAGAGGAAGCTTAACCTTCAGATGCCTGTCAGAAATGCGGGGAAGTATTGCATGTAATGCCACTGGATTGAATTATAATTCAACTTCTGAGTTAAAACAGAGGCGACCTGGTTGTATTGATAGGTACAAATTTCTTGTCTAGTGTTATATTGAATTTCTCTTTCAGTGTTTTCTCTATTTCTTCATCTGCAAGGATTCTGATTTCCACCAGGTCCATATTATCCTTATAATTGTACTTTACCTCAATGAGTTTCCACCCCACCAGAGCCTGGATGCCATCGGCAGTCTGCAGGCTGCAGATAGACTTTTTCACAAACATCGAGTCTGGTGCTGTCTGGAGGTGGGCGTTGCAGGCTCTGAAGTCTTCAATGTCTCGTGGCTGAAGGGTAAAGAGATAAACCCGACGGCAAACTATTTCCAGGGTTTGGGAAGTGGAGACGCTTTGGTTGGGAACCCACTGCTTCCTTTTCACCTTCTCGAGGTACCAGACCCCACTCTCCTCCACAAAGCGAAAGACCCCAGGAGTCTGTGGCTGGTCTGTCCCTGAAATCAGCTCCATTGGCTGCCAAGTCTGGTAGACCATTCCAAACCCACCATCCACGATGTAGGACTTGTCATCAAGCACCACTTTTAGCAGCAGGTGATTGATTTGATCAGCATACCTGTCGTACTCCGGAACATAAACTTTTGATCCCAGAAGGGTGATATTGAAGCCAAGGGTTTTCAGGACCCAAGATAACAGATAGTTGTTTTCCATGCACCAGCCCCCACGTTTCTTCCTCACTATCTTGTTGTAAGTCGCTTCCAGGTCCAGCTCAATGCTTTCCCCACAGTGGATGCTGAGGTTTTCATAAGGGACTGCTCGGATGTGGTGCTGGAATATATCTGTCAAGGTAGCCAGGTCTGGCTTACCATAGGAGCCCCGGTAAGAAATTCTGGTGAAATACTCCTTGATGTCCATGCTGCCTCTGAAAGAAGGGTGAAAAAAACCCAATAGGTTGTGTCAGAAGTGACAGAAGGATCTTCCCCATCCCTTATAATGGGGCGCTCATCAGTATGGGCAGCCTGCTCAGAAGAGGAGCAGGATTTGATTAATGGCCCTATCAAAGGCAGCTGAGTGTGAGTATTAGTGCTGAGGGAAGCCAATGGGACACTGCTGATGAGCACAACTGTTATTTTTAATTGTTTCTTTTACAGCTGTGACGAGAGGCTCCAGCTGTGCTAAGCACATTTCAGTAGAGGGTTCCTGCCCAGCAAAGCTACAAATCTCCATAGGAAGGAACAAAAACAGTAGCAGCACTGTTTCCCCGCTAGAAATTATAGGAACTGAGACTCTCCACATCTGAACTGCTTTACTCATGGTTTGACTCAGCAAAGCAGAAGCAGAAAACAAACACTCCCACCCCTGCAGAGCAATCCAGACCCTCCTCTGAAACCAAACCTGAAATAAATCTGCCCTGCCATGGCATTTCCTTCATTATTTAGGCAGCCTGGCACAAGCTGCTCTCACCTGCTCCTGCTCTCCATGCTGGTGGTAGCAGATGCGACCTGGAGTGCAAAAGCGGGGTTTTTTAGGGCACAAAAGGCTGTGGGAGGTTTTTGCTGCATCTGCCATGATCCACCTCCCAGCAGCACGGCTTAGCTCCCCAGCTCTGGTAATCACAGCCCTACGCCAGCAGCAGGAGGAAACCAAGGTTTGGGCCAGAAACACAAGTTTTCAGGGGGCCTCACATTCTCTGGCATCATTTTGGGGATGCATTTGCTCTTTCAACTCGTAGTCTCCCCAGCGGTGAGTGGCTGCCCATGGGCAGGCACCAGGCATCACCCTCACCATCCCAACCACAGCAGAAGGGCTCAGTGGGAGGCTGCGTTTCACAAGCATGGGAGTGGAAAGCAGCACAAGCCCTCCCAGCCCTTGATGGTAAGGAAACAAGAAAGGGATTTTGATGTAGCCAAATACCTTTGTTATTCCTCCCCAGGCACTGTGAAATTTCAGGTGTGTCTGAGTGCAGAGCAATGTTGTTCATATTACTGACCCAAGAGGTCCCAGAACATTCTCAAGTGCCTGTGTAGGATTCTTCGGGAAAAATTCTAAGAAAAAGTCCAACTGTTCCAACAGGATTAAATTGTCAATCTGATGGAAAATGGCACACACCAAACTGCCTGGGAACTTTGGAAAGATACTTTCAGCGCATAAACAAAGCAATGAAAATGAAAAGTTTCCATTTGATGTAATATCCTGGCAGAAACAGAGGGTGTCCCCATTTGGCTTCCCACATTTCCTGACCTTTAGGATAGAAACATTACAGAAATCTGTAACTATTGCATCATGGAAACCGCCACGTCTCTGACATCCATCAAGCAGGCCTGAATGATCCCACATCGGGTTAAGAGCAGCAGGTTATTACTCGAGGGATTCTTTTTGTTCCGCTTTTGGCTCGTTCCCAAACTTTTCCCCAAAGCCCCAGAATTACAACTCTATTCCTTTTTGAAAACTTGGCAGAAACTTAGTTCTTGCCCTGTGAAATTTAAACCAGCACCACCAGCAATGAGCTTGTTTTCCCTTTCTTTCTCCCTTGCTTTCACTTTGCCACAGCAGGCAAAAGTCGTATAGTAACTTTCATTTAAAGGGAAAATGTTGATGTGGGGTCTGTCTGTCTGTCTGTCCATCTCTTGCAGGTGCTTATAAGGCCCTTTTGAACTGTGGTATCTGAAATAAGTCCGATGCCATGGATGCCCAATCTGCCTGAGGCTGATAACTGAGTAAATAAAGTAGCGTATCTATTATACCGAGCAGCTGAGTGTTCCCCGCTCTGCCATTACACCATTTCCTGCTGTGTTTTGTTTTCAGATTTAACTTCCTGGTTAGGGAGCACTCAGCTACCAAGATTCAGCGTTTTAAAAAATGGCTTACCTGGAAAATCAGTTCAACCACCACTGTTATCTCTGAGGTGTGGGGGGGTGGTTTTAGGCTAAAGCAAGTGGAGTGGCTGGCTGTCCTTTACCTAGCGCAGACAGGGCTTGAGGACTGTTCTCCAGCTCCTCTTCAGGGGAATGTCTTTTCCCTCAACTTGCTTTCACCCGCCCCATCAGATTGCAGAAGCTGGAAAAAAAAAAAAAAACCTCCAGAAGGGTGGAGCCTGAGAGCTGTAGTGAGTGAGCAAAACCAACAGCACTGACTAACCAGGCACGTAAAACCTGATTGCTACTGGAGCAGAGGCTGCTTTGCATTTTCACTCATTTCATGCTTTCTGCAGGGGCTAGCTTGGGCTGTGATGAAAAGGGTGAGTTTTTGTTTCAGTAGCTAGCTGAATGCACTTGGGTAAGATCTGTTTTTCCCCCCAGGTATTAGGTTACTAGATGTGTTTGGAAACGTGGGGAACAAATCTTGCATGCATTCAATCTGAGAAGGTTTTTGCACTCTTCCTGAAAACTAGCAAGATTTTGGCACAGTAATTTGCACCTGCAACCCCCTTGCCCCAATGAGCACACACAAGAACTTCAGCCCTGCTTTTGCTTAATTTGCTCCCTATGATTTACGTGCATTTTTTTTCTTACAGTAGATTTCATAGAATGTAAGTAAGCACTGGGACAGCAGTGTGTCTTCTTTGGTCTTTGCACACAAGTAGCACCTGAGGATGTCACGGTGGTGAAGATGCTATTGGCAAAGGGACGACTATGGAGTGCTAACATCACATAGGGAGCTCCATCCTTTTGGTGTGTTTCATACTGCTTTTGTATCTACAAATCTTGCTTGCATTTTGCCAAGCTCAGTCCTATTAATTCCCTCATATATACAGCTGGATTCTTTCCTGTGAGTTCCCCAACAGTAGTTCCAGGCCTTCACATTTAGCATCAACGGCAAGTTTCATTCAAGCACTGATTCATTGGAAGAATTAGCAGAGAGAATAAATCAGACCAAACAGAGATGTCTGTGATAACCCATTACACAGCTCCACTCCCATATCAAAATTTGCTTCTTTATCATCCCATCAGTGGCCAGTGTTTGACCCCGCAGGCAAGAACCAATGCCCAAGCCGAGAGGCGCTGAAGGGAATGGATTACCTGTCCTCGTCGGGCTCCTCTGGGCAGATCCAATTTGATACAAAGAGAAAGTTCGTATTCCTGGGTGGATCTCGCTGTACATGGAATGATCCCTTCTCTTCCCACAGGCTAAGAGCCCCTCATTTTGACAAAGGGAGGCCAAAAGCCGAGCAGGCAGACCCAAAGCCCTGGTGGGAACCGTACCAAAAAGAAGCCCCTGGACCCTTCGCTGTGCGGTGCGCGAGCAGACCCAGCCGTGCTCCTTGCCCAGAGACATTTGGGACCACAGATGGTGCCAGAAGTGGACACCTGCTGTGCTCCCTCAGGCAAATGTGCGAAGTGGTTGGGGATCTGTTCCAGCCAACTTTGGGGTCCCGTTAAGACACAAGTGTTTTCAAACCAAGTAGGAGCAAAACCCGTTTCTCCTGGTACTTTGATACTCAGCTTTTCTCAACTCCTCTCCCTGTAACATAGCTCTGATATTGAGCATTTTCCTCCCGTGTCTTTCAAATTCTCATCCCAACTCACTATCCTATGCCGTCATTCCTGCACCATTCTCCTTTTTCTTCCCATCCTGCACATTTTGCTCCTCAAGCGAGTAAAACCACAAGCTCTCATTCTCCCCAGGCATGCCCAAGGCCATTAGCGGGCAAAGCTCACTCAGTGAGTGCTAGAGGGAAGAAAAGGCTGATCTTCACCCAGGAGCCTTGCCAGAGTCTGTCTGCATTTCAGCTCTGTGCCAGATCATTGGGGTTAATTTCAGGCTTGGTGGGGCAATAAACTGCAATCAATCACGGCTGCTGGGTAACGTGGCCACGATGTGCCTGTGCCTGTCCTCAAAAGCAGCAAAGGGCAAAGCTCAGCTCGGGCTGGCTGGGTTGTGGGGAGCATGACTGTGGGGTGAAGGTGCAGACGGGAACGTCCTTGGAAAAGATAGTGCTGTCCCCCTGGACACTGTAATGCAGTTTCCCAACCTTGGCAGGGGCTGAAGCTGGTTGAGCTTTTTACAGAAGACCCCCAATGTAGTTGCACTCACTTTTATTTATTTACAAATTTAAACTGCTGTCAGCATTTAATTTATTACTGAAATCCTTCCCTCATCCTACCTGTCCTCAGAGGCTGCATCAAATACCCCTCCCTCCCTGCTTTAACAGATTATTATATGCTGCAGTATTTGCCTGGGGAAATAAAAGCATAGGGTGCTCTGTTTGGGAAAATAGTCAAGTCTCTGCTCACTGTTAAACAGCTCCCGTCTACAATGACCTCTGTGATGGGCTGTATAACAAAGCAAGGTCTGTTCTATTCTATTCTATTCTATTCTATTCTATTCTATTCTATTCTATTCTATACTAATACTTTATATACTATATATACTATATATAACATAACACAACATAACACAACATAACACAATGTTATGTTTTATTATACTATACTATACTATACTATACACTATATTATACTATATATAATATAACAAATTATATTACATTATACTATATATTATGCTATATATGTTACATTGTATTATATTATACTGTACTATATACTATATATAATATAATATAACATTACATTACATTAACTGGATCCTTAATATACAAACTCTATGGTATTCTACTCAACTGTCTGCTTTTAGTGGGGAGGAGAGAAGAGAGACTTTTAAAGTAATAAAACAATCGGGGTGTTTTAAATGGAATTAATATAAAATCTTAAATGCTTACACAAGGTCAGATTCTCCCACCCTGCTGAGCTCTGAGTCACTGGAAAAGGAAACGCTGCACACCCTGAGCCAAGAGGCTAGCTCTAGGCTTTCTTTTGCAAAGGGAATTTAATAGATGTAGGTTGCCCTAATACAAAACTGATAAATAATATTCACGGTCTATAAACATATTCATAATGGCAGAACTCCCTCATGCTTTATATACTTTGCCTTCCTTATGTAATTATAGATATCAAACAGCTGTGGCTATGTATCTTTCCAGATTTGTATCCGCAGCATCCATCACGTGCAGTTTTGTTGGTGTCCACCCCACCGGCTGAAGGATGAGCCTGCAATTATGGCAGCAACTTTTGCCCATGGGACTACAGAAAGGAGTAGCTGTGCTGGACATTGCTTGGCTTTTTCTCAGTGAGAGAGACACCAAATCTCAATTTCAGTGTTTCCATTGTCTGAGGCATCTTTCTGAGGGCTGGTGAGGCTCAAAAACTATCTTCTCTGATTATCTTTACCCTGCCAATGTGGCAGTTTTCACACAAGCCAAAACCAAGGGTGTTAATGCAGACCGAGGAGGCCACTTGGGTCTGTAGGACCTTCCAGTCCTGAGGGTTTCAGTGTAAATCTCTTACATGTAAGGGGTGGTAATTCAGTTAAATTCCATTACAAGGGGAACAATCACTTTTCTACATGAACGGCTTTATCTCATAGAGGGTTTGAAGCAAAAAAACATTTTAAGTAACTACTTTGATGAAAAACATGCCCGTACAGCCCACTGTTATTTTCCCAGGAATCGTGACAGCTGCAGTGGGACATGTCAGGGCGGGATTCTCGTCCAAGTGTGGTCACAGCACCATGGGGAGACCCTATAGCTGCTTCTGCCATCCCAGCACGAGAAAGGAGGAGTTGTCTTCCATTTCACAAGCAATGATCACACCCTCAACATGCTGTTACCATCTCCATCTTGTGGGCCACCTCTCCTGGAGATGCCTGCAGTGCTGTAAAACTATGCAAACATTGAGGAGAGAGTCCTGCAGACTGGAAAGCAGAGAGTCATGCCAGTTTCGCTGAACGTGCCAGTAGCTGGGTCTGCGAGGGCTGGCGAGCGGCTGGGGAGGCTCCAAGCCACAGCAGCAGCGGCTTTGCTGGCATCTGGAGATGAGGAGTGGTGGAGAGCACTGAAGAGGAGGATGAAGAAGACAAGGAGAGAGAGACGGTGTGTATGCACAAATGCTGCTTATCCTGGTAGCTAGAGAAGGGGCTGGAGGAGAAACCATCATCCTGGTTAACAGCCTAAGAGCTTTCTGCATCTGATCGCCTGCCTTTGCCCAGGGCTGCAGCAGCCAGTGAACTCTACCAAACGTTTCAGGTATCTCAGGCTTTCGCAGCAGCTCTTTGGCCAGCTTTGCCCCGTCCCCACTAGCTCCTTCAGGAGAGAAAAGCTGTCCTACCTGGGCTCACGTACTTTCCCTGTTGCCCACCTGGTACGTCCACAGTCCCCATGGGCACAGGCTCCTCTGGCTTTTCCTTCTGAAGGGTCCCATTCAAGACAAGCTGATCAGCAGTTAGCAGCAGTCTCCTCCAGGGTCTGGGGTGTGCAGGGACTGATCCTGGAAGCAAAATAAACCAAAACTCACTCTGACACACTCGGACACATTTTTCTTATGCAGCACTTGGACGTGCCGATAAGGCAGCACTGGGAGGTCAACTTGTATGGGCGGGCAAGGAGGCGGGTCCCCCATCCTGGGGAAGGGAAAGGAAGGGAGCTCATGCGAAGAGTCGGCAGACCCTAGCCTTCTCCATGCTGAGTGTTTGGAGCAACGCACATCTGCAAGACACAGCTGCAGTTTGCACTCCTTTCTTCCACGTCTGATTTTCCCCCTCCTCAGCTCCCACAAGCACTGCCCAAATTGCCCCTTACCAGACCGGAGGTAAGACAGCACCAACGGGGTCACACGTAAGTGGTTTCAAACAAGAAATTCAGCTTGGCAGGAAGAGAATCAGAAACCAACTCTCCTTCCCGGGGCCTGAGGGCAGAGCCAGCGGCTCCATCCTTGGCCCAGGCTACCTCTGGCTGCAGCTGCCCCCCAGCAGCCGTGGGGCTGTCCCTGGTCAGGGCACCGTCCTGGCGAGCAGGAGGTGGCTGCGTGAGTCGTCCCCACCATGAATGTCAGCAAATGGTGGGGTTTTTTTTCCTCCTTCCTGAAAGTTCAAACCACCACGTTATCACGCAGCACCACTGCTTCCTGCATGGCTTGGTAGTGTGGGTCCATCCTGCCGCAGGGCACAGGGCTCCAGCTCCCTCCCAAATCATCGGGGAGGGAGGGATTGCCTCTCAGCAGCCTCCCAGGGAGCTCGGACACCCAGCATTTGCTCATGCCTGAGATTTTACTGTTGCAGCTTAACTTTGCAAGGAGTGCACGACCTCCCTCCCTCTCGCTGCATCTGACCGTTGCACACACTGCCGCAAAAACATTCCAGTGCTTCCCAAATCAGTATGTAATATGCACCCAGAGCACCTTTGGAGACCCATGACATTCATCTTTCTCTCTTCATTTCAATGTCTTATCTAGAAATTGGATATATTCTGTTTTACTGGCTTTTTGTGCAGATAAGTGCTCCCGTGATTAACCGGTTAATAATTGCCATCATGTTACGCTGTCATTGCCGAAGGGAAGTACAACAGTGTACTCTGTAATGGGGCATTGGCATTGCCGGCTGGACCCTGAGACAGTTTCATTTCATGCTTTCTAACAAGAGCCGTCCATCACGCTGTCAAAAGCCTACTTTGGACATTTTCCAAATGGGAAGATTATTTGGAAATTTGGAAAAATTTGGGGCTGAAGTGCTGTTACAGAGGTGCAGCTGGGCAAAATGGGCATCCACGGCAGAGCGCGCAAACAAAGCAGATGGTCTATGGGGAAATACTCAGTTGCTAAATACCAGTTTGTAATTCTCTTTAATTTCACCACATTTTCACCATTATTGGTAGCTGCTCAGTAATTGCAGGGCAACGCATTTTCCTGTGTGGGGACAGAAAGGCCTCATTTGAAAATAAAGATGTTATTTTGGTCTAGTCCAAAAATCAACATAAGACATCCCATTAAAATTAATTAGCTGATCATTTGTAAAAATTCTGTACTCTTGCTAAACTGTTGTGGCTTAACCCCAGCCGGCAACTAAGCACCACGCAGCTGCTCACTCGCTCCCCCTCAGTGGGAGCGGGGAGAGAATCGGAAGGTTAAAGGTGAGAAAACTTGTGGGTTGAGATAAGAACAGTTTAATAATTGAAATAATTTTTTTTTTTTTTAATTCTAATGAAAAGGAAAACAACAAAAGAGAGAGAGAGAGGAACAAAACTCAGGAAAAACAAGTGAAGCAACTGCCCAGCCAGTCCGCAAGCAGCGATTGCTTCACCCCCGCCAACTCCCCCCAGCTTATACACTCAGCGTGACGTCATATGCTATGGAATATCCCTTTGGCCAGTTGGGGTCAGCTGTCCTGGCCGTGCATCCTCCCAGCGCCTTGTGCATCTCCTTGCTGGCAGAGCATGGGAAGCTGAAAAGTCCTTCACTTAGTGTAAGCACTGCTCAGCAACAACTAACCCATCAGTGTGTTATCAACATTATTCTCATACTAAGTCCAAAACACAGCGCTATACCAGCTACTAGGAAGAAAATTAAGTCTATCCCAGCTGAAACCAACACTAAACAACTACATAAAATAGCCTATGATCTGGGCACGCGTAATTCCACCCATTTAGGTATGACCTGCCTGCACAAAGAGGATCCGCAAGTCAACAGTCTCTACCATTATCAGGCACATAAACGCCTCAGTATTCAAACCTGTGCGCCACATGCAAAAGATATGGTTGCAAGACATTTTAAGAGGAAAATATTCCCAGCTAAGCAATAGGTGCGCTGACCAACGGAGAGTTATAGATGTGTATGAATAGAGTGGGGAAAAATGAAAGTTCACTCAGCCCTCTGAAATTCCTTTGGTGAGCTCACATTTGGGATAGCAGAGACGTACTGATGAAACACTCACCATGTTTCTGCAACTGGGAAATGAAGCAACAGAAAGAACATCTCAAAGAGAAGTATTCCTTAATTTTCCTAAACGGAAAATATCTTGGCTTTGGAATTCGTATGTTCTCCATATAGTGATCTAATTTATGTTACTGGGCAATTCATATATTTATATATATACACACGTATAGATCAGCTCTGAATCTGAAAGCTCTGAAAAACAGCCTTTGTACATGTGCCTAAATGCAGCAGCAGTCACCGTTTATGCACAGTCATTCTTGCAATGAACCTACCAAGACCCATCCTCAGCAGGGTTAAGTTGCCCTTATTCCACTGAAGCCATGGAGCAATGCTACTCGCACTCGCCTGGCTTTGAGCCTGCTCCTCCAAAAAACTCCTCCAAAACAAAGTTGTTCTTTCAGTGAAAAGGCTCTCATTGACTTCATTGGGAATTTGGATCAGCCCTAATTCAGGCAATCAGCCTGGAAACACGCAAAGCGAGAACAATTACACGAGTTCTGTCATTCCCATTACTCAGAATTTTTTTTTTTTTTTTTTGGAGGTAAATGGGAGGGAAACCTTTTATCTCAGTGAAGAGTGAAAAACAGAGTACAGTGACAGCAAAGGAAAAAAAAAAACAACTGCGCCTTCAGAAAACACATATTCATTACAATGCACTAACACGCATGACAGAAATAATATATGTTTGCAATGACAACGTATTTTCTCCACCCCATTGCTGAATCAGGAGTATAACTGGGGAAAAGGAAGGAGCGATGCCCTGGATTCAAAAATGCACCCCCAGCCTTACCTTTATTGGGTTGTTTTGGCTGTGTGGAGGAGAGGCTGGAAGTTGTGGGAAGATTCAGAAGCAAGAAGATGGTCCTGCGGGGCTCTTCATCGATTCTTGGCAATAAATAGCCCCACCACCAATATTATCAGTGTCTGGCATGTCCATGGAGCCGGGTGTTTACAGAGTGAAAGGTTTTTCCTGGTGTAAAAGCCAGAGGCGGTAGAGCAAGGGTTACTGTGGCAACCTGGACTCTGGAGCTCTTGGCTTTCCTCTCTGCTAGCACTCGTGGGGGACATTGGTGTGACTTTTAAGCGGCACTGCAGGGACTTGCAGACATGTAAAGGGCCTTTTCACATGTTTTTTCTGCCTCCCCATGCACCCACAGCTGGTATGTACAGCCCAAAGTAATGTGCGCCATATACAGCTGTATGGAAAAGAAGAGAGACAAAGTATTCACAGCTGGAGCAGGAGGGGAGCAAATGGAGCTGAGAGAAATTACCTGTGGTTTTGCTGGCTGGCACCCTACACGCTGCTGTACGCGAGGAGGGATGGAAGGAGAAACACAGCCCTCTGGGGGCTTGGGGGGCACTGAAAGCTGGGAAGCAGATTTTAGATACGGTCAGTGCAGGGAGTTGTATTCTGGAGCAGGGAAAGAAATTCACTATTGACAAGGTAAATTGCCATAGCTGGTGGGTTCTAAAATCACATCCACTTCTGCATTGCTCGGCTGCGACCTGAGTGACTCTTGTAAAAAAGTATTTCAAGTTACTGAATCTAACTGTTTTCCAGGAATCAAGCTATGCCAAGAAGCAGCCCTTTCCCAAAAACCAGCTCCATGCCTGCTGTGCTGCCCCAGGGCTGGTACCCACAATATTTGGGGTTTTTTTTCTAGCAAGGACCAGTTTGATCCTTGATCACCTGAACTGGTGAATGACCTTTGCTCTGGGATGATGAACCTGATTAAAGTGATATTAAAGATTATCCTCCACCTCTACTCTGCTCTAGTGAGGCCACATCTGTAGTGCTGTGCCCAGGTCTGGGCTCCCCACTACAAGAAAGACAGCAAACTACTGGAAAGAGTCCGGCGGAGAGCTGCAAAGATGATCAGGGGACTGGAGCATCTCCCTAATGAGGAAAGGCTGGGAGACCTGGGCTTGTTCACCCTGGAGAAGACAAGACTGAGGGGGGATCTTATCAGTGCTTATAAATATCTGAAGGGCGGGTGTCAAGAGGATGGGGCCGGACTCTTTTCAGCGGTGCCCAACGACAGGACAAGGGGCAGTGGGCACAAATTGGAACACAGGAAGTTCCACCTGAATATGAGGGAAAACTTCTTTCCTGGGAGGGCGCCAGAGCAGTGCAACAGGCTGCCCAGAGAGGCTGTGGAGTCTCCTTCTCCGGAAATATTTAAAGACCCACCTGGATGCGGTCCTGTGCCCCCTGCTCTGGGTGTGCCTGCTCAAGCAGGGGGGCTGGACGAGATGATCTCCAGAAGTCCCTTCCAACCCCCACCATTCTGCAATTCTGTGATATCGACCCTGTGCATTTTCATCCCATACGGTAAAAGGCAACTAATTTCCATGCAATGGTGATGGTACTTTCCTTTCCTCATCACACCATTGCAAATTGATGCTACGTCCAGGTCAGTGTTTCCTCTCAGGCAGACGCTGAGGATGCTGTCATGCTGGAAGATTGTCATCCGCCTTTCCAAACCTTTATTTAATAGGAGCTGTGGTATGAAATTCTGGTGAAATAGTCCCTGAAAAGGAACCACCTGCTTTTTAAGCAGCTGGAGGCACATCTCTGCTGCTCCCCTATTTAAAATAAATAGACCTATCATGGAAAAAAGCCAACGGTTCAGCCACAGACCATGAAGTCCCACCGAGACCAAACCCAACGCTAATTTTGTCAACTCACACTAATGTTATTTTTAATTCTTTTCTCGGCAGTTGTGCTCAGAGCCTGACTAGCACCAGGCGCTGCGCCTCGTGTTTCATCGCAGCTCCTGCCCAGCGCAGCTCGCGACCTCCCCCAGGCCAGAGCAAATGGAGACAAATATAACGTTGACAAATATAGTGTTGTCACTGGGGCTGGACACCGGGACCCTGAGCCCAGGCAGGCGATGGAGGAAAGTGCCGTCAACTCAGGATAGCTTTCTGCTAAAATAGCAGAGCTGTGCAAATCCTTTGGGAAATTCCCAAGATGTAGCAGGACTCGGCGCCCGGCCAGGTGAGCAAAGCGGCTGCAGTGCCCTTTTTCCTCCAATTTCCAGCTTTCATGAGAGGCACTAGGTGCTCCCCAGCCCTGCAGGGAAGACGGGGTGAGCAGGTCTGTAAACCCTTCAGCAAGCAAACCCCGTCCCTTTCGTCACCCTGAAAGCACTAAGCAACCTCACCAAAAGCAATCGCCGGTCCTCTCTCAGCTGTCTTTTGCCAGGTCCTTACCCACTTTGCAATTATTCTTCTAATTCCTGCCTATGCCAGCGTAGCTAGTAATTTTCCAAACAGTGTTGTGGCAAAAGCTTTACTGAAACGCAGCACCTGAAGTCCCACTACACATTTCTTCCTTCTAGAAAATCACTTACCTAATCATACAAACCCAGTAGTTAATTTGGGCTACCATTTTTTATAAACCCATTCTGTTGATATTTCTCGCAACAGTCAGAGGCAGCCATAGCCTCTGATGTGCCTGAATCTGCCTCTCCCTTACGCATGTATCTGAGATGCATTCTCCAGCAGCATCTGAAATCAGACGGTGGGAATGTATATTCTGCTTTCAGCTAATAATTGAGAGACTAAACCTGCCTGGCTGCTAGGGGCTTAAGGGAAAGGCTCGGAAATTGTCTCAGAGCTTCCTTCTCAACTTTTATCAAAGCAGCTCTTGACTGTTTCATCATAAGAAAATTTGCCTGCGTATTTATAGGGCCACAAAGATACCCGGTTTAAAACTGCAAAACCAATTCACCAACTCGATCAGTTACCTCTCTCTCGGTTGTTACTCCAGCTAAACCAGCTGATTCGGTTCTCATCACTTTGCACAATGAAGACATGAACAGGCAATGCCCCGCCCCATCCTTGTCAGAGAGAGAGAAAGAGTTTCTCTTAATCATTTGCTTAGTAACATACCCTTTACTCATACCTAAGCCTATGGCTACAACAGGGTACTTCAGCAGGACAGCAGCATTTAAGCCCAGCCTGACCAAGTGGGCATGACTGTGGTCAGACTGCCCATCTGATACTCAAAACCAGAAGAAAAGTCCTTTCATTTTTAAACTATGTCATTGGTCAATCGGTAACCTAAGCAAGGAATAGAAAACACTCAGTCTAAACATCACAAAACCAGTGAGTTCCTACTGCTGCTGAATGCAAACCCAAATCCCCCTTTGATTCAAGATGCAAACCTGAATTGTAGCTTTGATGCCCAATTAGTATTCTCTCTTTATTTGGTTTTTCCTCCAGTGTTGGTCCGGCGCTCAGGCAGAGCTGCCGCAGCACCGCATATTCCTACCACAAAATAGCATTCATTTTGCTTTTCTCTCCCTGGGGACTAGCATGTACTTTTCAAAGCTGCACATCATTTTATTAGTTCTATTCCCAGTCTCCAAAATGCCGAGCTGCTTTTATATGAATGTGCTGCAATTTAGTACCATCAGCAAACTCCGCTGAAACAGTGAGAAACACGGACCCAGCAAAGATCCCTGCGGAAACCCACCTACAGCCCTTCCCCAGCACCACACTTTGCTCTGTATCATCCCCGCAGCACTTTAATTCACATAACCTACCCTCATTTGTAACCCACCTCGTTCCCTGGCCTTGGTTAATGATCTGATTTTGTGTGTTATGTGTTCATAATGCTGTCTAACAACAAATGTTTTATTTTTTCCTTGGTAGCACCTTTGTGAAATATTTATGATCACTAGATGTCACTGTAATTTTACTCTGTCTCCAGCCCTACACAACCAACGTGATTCCTGGGCTCTAATGAGCTCGCTTTAAAATCCTTTTGAAGAATTTATTAGTGATCAGAAAAATACCCAGCTGCTATCCTGATGGAAGGTTTCCTGGGGTGGGAAGGCAGAACTGGCCTCACTCCAGGCTTTGGCTGAGTTTTTATGGGCAGTTGTTAGGCTGTGGTAGCGCGAATAATGCAAAACCATGCAACTCTGGAGCCAAGCGCTCACACAGGCATGTGTGCGTGTACATATCATGCATCTCTGCTCACACAGGTTCCTGCTCAACACATGAAAGTCCTCTTAATTTTATGCTGAGTTATTAAACCCTTCCAGTGCGTGCATGCAGCAAAACGTGTGTGCAGATGCACACCACCCTGGGCTGTGTGCAGTTCACTGGGGCTGGCATATCCGCTGTTTGACTGCAGATTTCCCTTAATGACCAAATGCCCTTAAAAATTTGTTGTTGTTCTTTAGTAATGCCCTCACTTCTCTCCCAAACTCACAGCCCAAATTCCTTCACCATCATCTCAGCACTCCCATCTCCTTCCTTTTCATCCAATCATCCCATTCCTACTGTAAACTCAGTTAAGGTTTTAAGACTCAGAAATCTCTAGAGAAGTATCTTGCCTCACTCACTTGCCTTGGAAGATTTTACAGAATATATTTCTTCAAGGCCAACTCAAATCCACACTCCCTATCTCCTGAATTGTTGATTGCTCCGTTGTACTCAGCTTTCGGGTATGACAATTTAAATATTATAGACCACACTCCTGCATAGGCACACATGGGATTTTTTTTTTTTTTTAATTGGAAAAAATTCACCACTGAAATTAGTGGGAACGCCTGCTAAAAAATCATTTGTCTCCGTCTGACAGCATTATCCAGTTCAGCAGAATACGTCTTCACTCTGTACTCCGTGTCCTGCTGGGGAATATGCCAAAAGAAGGTCTTTCAAGAAAAATCACTTATCGGGTGTGCAGCGTGGAGGCTTCTAAGGCAGTGCTGGCAGCTGAGCCCGAGGAACCAAAGCTCTTTGCTGTCATCTTTTGGTGAGCAAGGAGAAAGGACTGAGGGCCACGGCTGTCTCCATGTCCCTGCAGAGACAAAGGATGGATGGCAGAGCCTGGCCACGTCCATGGGATCGGTTACATGGAGCCACGACGGTACAATGGATGCTGGGGTGATGTGCACTGGGTAGGAGCTAATTGCAATGTCTGCAGCAACATATTTCCCTTTGAACTAGTCCACACTGACTTGGTAGTGGTCTAGTCTGATGGCAAGAGGTTTTTAAAGGCTCATGGGTGCCTGCTGCTCCTGCAAGTGGTAGCAAGAGGTGGGTTGTCTGGGCAGGGGGTAACATCACAAATGAAAGGCACCTTCTGGCTTGCTACTTTCACCCAAATTATACGGACTGTCTGCTGCTGGCTGGATGGCCATGGGAGCACGTGGAGATGTGTGACTGCAGAGGCAGATGGTGCGTGAGAGGGAACGCCCTGCCTATAGATACACCTCTCATATCTGTTTATTTTGCCACATTTAATTCTCACTAGCTCTTTTTTTGCATGTGTGCTTATTCTATGTTTTAATCTGAGAAATATTGGCTGGGTGAGGCAGTTCCACTTGGCATGAAATCAGTCTATATTCTAGCACCCCACCCCAAACCTTCCAGCTTCACAGAATATTTATCTGTGTATTTGCTAATTAACACATAATGCCATATTACTTTCCCTGCAATTGGCTTTTCAAAATACATCTGCAATTGGCCTAAATTTCTTTCACGAGACATCTGCAAACTAATCTTCCTCTGTTACGTTTCAGCAAACAGCCAGGCTGCGGGTGCTGGTGAGTGCATTGCCCACGGAGAGAAGGGCAGTGGGACACAGGAGGCTGTCCTAAAAGAAAGAAGGATCTGGGGGACAAAAGGCTACTTTGGTGACGTTACCTATTTTTATGGTCTCTCCAAAGCATCCCAGGTGCTGGGTATGACCAGGAACATGGGGACGGCAGGGGAGTGTGACGGGACTGCTTGGGCAGCTGCGCTATTCAAAGAAATTCCAGCTATATTGTCCTTGAGCAAGGTGGGGACGTCTCTAAATTCGGGTTGTGTAAGGCTTGAAAGGCCCAATATTTCCTGCTCTGTTTTGTGCACAGCATGCTTAAACGTCCAGAGCGAAGGTATTCTCACCTCTAATAGCACTGCGCATTCCCAGCAGCCACTAGATGTCACCACGATTTTACTTGCTTTCTAGTCTGTACCCAACCGGGGACCATAAGAACACAGGAAAATAATTAACCATTAATAACAAAAAATTATCCACCTACTACAATGAACACAGAGGTCACAGAAGGAGGAGAAGTGAGCCAGACTCCTGCTTCTGTGTGTGCCGTCTCTGAGTATTTAGACAGAGCACCTGTGTGCATGGATACCACTTTTGCCTCCTGATGGCAGGACGATAGTTTGATATTGTAATGATCGAGTTTCTCCAGCTAGGCATCAGCTAAAACTTACTTTTGTTAATGCATTTATCGGGCCCCTAGTTAATTCTCCAACCTTGCTAGCTTTAAAGTTATCCCCCCGACTTGGTAATCCTGCCTGGAGAGAAGCAGCTAACAGAGAGCAGCGTCACCTAGCAGTGAAGTGGACAGGGAAAGATTTGGAGATGGGATCAACCAAATGGCTCCACATGGAAACAAATCAGCAAAGCCATTTCTGGGAACACCTCTGTCTCCAAAATGTGAGAAGCCGTAGGAAAACTAAGGGCTCCAGTGATCAGTGCAGCTGGCACATTCATTTTCGTTAACCTTCACTGGTTTATTATTAACCTGTAACCATGCCATTCATAACCTGGAGGATAAAGATTAGAAATTGCGTTCATAATCCCATGAGGCTCTACTTCATCTTCAACCTCACAGGTACAAAGTCACGTAAACGCAGCCCCAGGCAGAGGTGGGATTTTGGCAGCCCACCACAGGCTCCGTGAGTGCTGGAGCCCCATCACAGTGTCCCAACAGGCACACCTGTGCCAGCGTAAAATGCAGGAAACCTCCCCAGATATGTGCTCAAACACACGATGCACAGAGCAAGTTGCGTGTGCAAATTCTACCATGTGTCTGTCCACTAGACATTGAACTTAAGGTCTGGCTTTTAGGATATTTAGATATTGAATTGAGCAGAATTCTTTGCTTTTTCTTAAAATCCCTGGTCTCCAACTGTTGGGGTTTTTAAACACAGATATTTTCACAGTCCTACCCCTCTGGCCTAACACTAGCACAAGCCCTAATGCCTGCCTGCCTGTTCCCCTTTGGCTGTTAACTTCTCCATCCAGCTCATCTCTTTAATCAGACCATCCTTGTCCTGTTGTTCTGCTTCTTTGGGTCCAAGAAGAAGTCTGTGCAAGTTCATCCCCCTCACTTACCCAAAAGCCCGGCGACATAAAAGTCCTTCAAAAGGAACTGAGGTCAATACCTCATTTCTTAAATCAGGCAGTAATTCAGCAGATCCCTGTGAGACTGTTTGGCTTTGGATAAGCCCTGAATGGCATAAATTACTGTAAATCGGGGTCTCTTTCTGAATACATTTCCTTCAAGATTTCCATAGTCAACCCTTAGCAGGATGAAAGCGCCTGCCCACCCCCCACCCCACCCCCCACCCCCCGCTGGCCCCAGTTACGTCCTGTTTCTCTGCTCAGAGATAAAGCAATAACTACTGGAGATGCCCATGTCTGCTTAAAGGATCATTCTGGGTCTCCTACAGCACATATTCTTTGAATCTCAAGTCCGCTTCTTTGTCAAGCAAAGTCAAACAAAACAGACTTTACAGTTCTGTCTGAAGACAGCTTTTTAAGTTAAGTCTGGGGTTATTTTCATTTTTGCTTCATGACACATAATATATTTAATACAAAAGAAAATATGCCTGGCTTAGAACTCCATCCAAAGATGACAAGTCCAAAATTATCTCAACTTAGAAATATTACTACCTGGTTATTAGACCCAGGTTTGGTTTATGATCACTTCCTCCAGCAGTGCTGCTACACTTGGCATTAATTGCAGCTTGTGTACCTTCTGTAGAGAAGAAGGTGAAACAGAGTATGCATTTTATCATTACTTCTTGCACAAATATAAAAAGAGCAAAGGTTGCTTCTTTTAATTTCTTTCATGCAAGTGTATCTGTACTTTTGTCACTTTGTAGGCTGCTACTGGTTACGAATTTGATGCAGGTTATCTTTCATTTCACAGTTTTCCTTTGGAAGTAAGTATCCCTCTTTTAAGATTAAGAAATTCATTTAAATTTCAAATTACCTTTTTTGACAAAATATGTTCAGTTCTCTCTGATAGTAAAATCTGTATAATACCCAGCGGAACCAGCCAGATCTCACTTCATAAGAAAGACAAAAAGAAGTGCATATCTATCTTTCATGCCTCATTTCCCATAATCCGCTCTTCTCTTTTCTTGCTTCCCATGCCACCCTGCTCAACATGTAAAAGATCCACCTGACAGGCAGGGAAGTTGATCCTATACCCTATGCCTGCCCACCCAGAGACACAGCTCCCACCTATGATAACCCCTCACAGAAACAGAGTCACAAGGTCTCTGCTCAGAAATCAGACCTTGCTCAAAATCCCCAGATTTCAGCACTGAGATTTTTTTTTTTGACCAGGCAGATATATTCTTCCAGGGCTATGGTTTCTTAAGAGGTGGTAAAAAGTACCATTTTGTTGCTTATGTCTAACAAGAGGTGATGGATCCTCCCTATATGTTGATCACACCATCGGGTGAGAGTGGCCACCATTAGGGTAACCTCTGCCTCAAGCAATGACACTGCCAGCATCACCAGAAGCCCCAGGAGATGGTCACCTCAGTGATCTGCTATGAACTCTAATTCACAACCAACACTTAAAAAAATACAACTGCGATGGCCACAAATGGGTAATTCCTACTCTAATAAGTCACCTGGTGAAAAGCCTAATGTCTCAGTGTCGGGTAGATGATAAAAGCATTTGCGGGCCAAACTTTCCATGACAGTCCCGGTTCCTTTAACAGTTTACCCCCGCGAAAGCAAGTGCTGAAGTGAGTGATGGATGCTGGGGAGGTAACTGGTGTAGAGGACCTACCACTGCCATGAATAATGCAATGGAGCAATGACATCTTGCTATTTCTCAGCCTTGTTAGTTTAACACCACTTATTTAACTTGTCTATTTGCATTAAGCCCAACACTTTGGAAGCCCTGATGTATTTTATGATACTTTCTTGCTGTTGCTTTTGATGGTCCTATTTGTGATTCAGCAAATAGTACCTAAGTAATCAATATTCTGTCTGGGTGGATATTTTATTTATCTATAGAGCCACCATATGAATTCAGTTGGTTTACTGGAGGTCAAACACTTTTTATCTTCTCCATGAGCCAAAGAAAATTGAAAGATTTAAACTCCCTTTGAATTCCTTTGATTAACTCAGGGAAAATATGTCACTTTTTTTTTCAAACTCAGAAGCAGAATTGTTTTGACTATAAATCCACCTCATTTTGACACATTGATCTCTGCATAACAGGTAACATCAAGTGTTGAGGCATAAACTGGAAGACAAAGGAAGCTGTAAAAGAGTTATGAATGATGCTTTTATCAATTATCTATCCATCCTACCTCCTTTGGGTCAGATTTAAAAAAAAACAAACAAACAAACAAACACATAAAATCAATAAGAGCTGTGGGGGAACAAGGGCTGGGATCCACATATTTCGGAATTGCACTCTTGGGGCACAAAGCACCCACACTGTATCAGCAAATGGTACATCAATGTTACATACTACATCAGTATCATCTCCCCAGTTGGACCAAATTTAGACCATACAAGTACATGCAATGCCACAGCTTTCATCATGCTGTTTTAAAAGGCAAGAAGAAATCTGTTTTGTTTCAGACATGTGGAGGAAAAGAGAAGCTGAAAACCAGATTTCAGCTCCTTTGCACTTCCCTTGCACAACTCTGCAGTGCTCCAGCTTGCAGGGCCAACAGAGACAGAGAAACCCAAACACTAAACCAACTGAATAATGAAAAGAACATCCTGGGTGTCTCTCATATGCTTTTTCTGCTGGCTTCTATGGCTTTTATTTTTTTTTCAATTTGTAAGGTTTTAGAGTCAAATTTTTAAGATTGCTTAAATGATCCAAGCCTTTTCACATAAAAGTGGCATCATTTTAAATAAAAGCACAACTTAAACCCCATTTAGCTAAACAGGGAAATCCCTATACAGACACATCAGTTTTGATGGTTCTTAGTTATTGCATTTGATCTGGAACTGGTTTAAAATTAATTAAAATAAGCCACTCTTTCAATGCACTGCGACTTGCATTCATTTAACTAAATTCATGTGAAAAGTGGAGTCAGATTAAGCAAGTGCAGATTCTTCATGTTGACAGGAATTAAAAGCAATTTGCAGTGTGATTTAGACACTACTGCCCAGGATCCCAGAAACTTTGAACATACTTAGTTTAATCAACTTATAATTTATGCAAGTGAGAATTGACTCCTTCCAGCACAATCATGGCCTGAGCACCTGGACAAAACACCCAGAAGTTTGCCTCAGATGGTTTTTAGAAATTCAGATCTGAGATATGAGAGTCTCAAGGATGCAGGATGTGAAGGGACAGCAAGAGCTGCTGGGGTCCCACCCCCTACACTAGGGCAGAATCAAGTAGACCATGCCTGCACCGTGCAGGAGAAGACTTAAAGAAATCCTTCACATTGCAATGCCAAATCCCGGGTTCGGCATGAGGAGCCGTTGAGCTGCCTTGCTGCTGTACCTGCCACCCCATCAGCTCCAGCTGCTGCCGCGTCCAGCTCCCTCCTGCTCCCCCATCGCCTCCAGTCATCTCAGACAAAAAAGTTTGTTATCCCTCCTCAGCTGTCTCCCTCGTGAACTAAACAAACGCTGTTCTAGCCACAGTTTCTGATAACAGATTTTTTTTTAGAAAGCTTGAATTATTTTTGCTGTTTTTCCTCTGGGGTCCTCTCTCCCCTTCATGATGTGCAACAAAACTGGACACATCTTTGCTTCCAAATCACTGCAGTGCTTGGACCATTACTCACTGCTCTTTGTAAACAGTCTTTCAGTTTTAATACATCCACCTTGTTGCAAATTTTTTTAGCCTCTATTTCCTCTACTAGTTTAAAGGAATGTCACAGGCACAGTGTCAAAAGTCCTATGAAGATAAAGACCCATCAACACATAGTGCAGCTCCATCTTAGAAATAAATTAGATTGGCTTGAAATTATTTGTTCTCAGAAATCTGTTTAGCAATGTATTTTCCTGTAGACATTTATATATTGTTCAATAAGGCTTCCCAGTAACATGCTTGGTACTGATGAGAGAGAAAGAAGGAATACATGGGAATAAAAGTCATGCAGTTAAACCAGCGGAGCTAGGAGCTGAAGGCTGAGGGAATCGTGGCAGACAACCCTCTATGGTTCCCTATGTGCTTTCAATGGTGTTCTTCAGTTCTTGCTTCATTCAGACACAAGCGATGCTCTTCTGCAGCTTGGGTGTAATTTTCTAGAGTACTGACACATGTTTTAACCTTTGGCTCCAACAGGCAGGTGGGTGGGTGCACAATGTTGTCCCACAGTGCTCCACCTTTGGGCTCATTTCTACTCTCTGCTTGTTCAAACTTTCTCACACTTCATTGGCATCGCTAAATATTTACACAAGGCAGCAGTGATTTTGGCTGCAGTTAACAGGGAGTTACGCATTTGCAGCATCTGTCAGGGTGTTTGTTTTTGTTCCTGTGCTGCTGGCTGAGTGAGCACCCACACTACCTCCCGTGTCAGTGTAGAACCAACTGTTTCCTCATGGCCATTGCAAACAGATTTTATAACAAATTACACATAAGAAAATAAGGGTGTTGAATCCTTATTGGGCTTCCCCTCGGTGGGGAAGCAAAATCAGCCTTTGGCTTTCGTGTCTCCATTGCAACACTGTGTGACCCTGCTGCCCATGCAAACACCTCTGGGTTGTGTAGCAGTGATGGAGAGGGGTCTCACAGGGGCACAGAAGTTGTAGATATGAAATGCATTTGTCAGCACCACAGTAGTAACAGGAGGTTGCCACAAGGTCAGAATAAAAGTGTCCAAAATAGGTGTAACAAGCTAGCAGTGAGCAGCAAGGGAGGCTGCTGCATCCAGCAGGAATGCTCGCAGCTGTGCAGGATGTGGCCCCCAGCTCTCTGTGAATGGCACTGCCTCACAGGGCTCTTTTATGTCCTTAGAAAACCTGAGTGAATGAGATTCCATTTCTAACCAACTGCCAGGTAATAACAATTTGTTTACTACCAACCATCTGACACAGAGGTGTTTGGCAGTGCCATACAGGCATACCAGGGCATGTCAGACCCCAAGTTAAATAGAGATGCTATGCCTCAATCCAATTTGGCTACGAAAATTCTTGTGAGGCATTCACACCAGCCCTGGCCTGTAGGCAATTTGGCCCTGAAGACCTTGAGTAGTGTTCCTGGCCACCTGATTTTCTGCAACTGGGATAAGGTAACTGGCTGGCAGTCAAGGAGAGGAAAAAGCTAGAGAGGATTGAAGCAACTTGTGGGCAGTGATGAGTCTCATCTCAGCAAGCAGAACAAGGTGACCTTCTTCTTAGAAGCCTGAATGATGTTCTGACAATGTTTGGGTTGGTTTTTTTTTTTTAAGGGATGATCCTTTACCATGTTGAAATAGTCTTTCACTGAACCCTTAAAAAACATCTCCTTGTGAGCTGACTCATGACTCTAAGAGCCATCAGACATTCAGTCAATCATTGACTTCTGTTTTTTGTAAAGTAGCTATTGATGTTGTATGTTATTAGTTTCTTGGCACCTTATACTAGGCTTTCATCAAAGCAAAATGCTGATACAATTAGCAAAGGTTATCAATTTATGCAGCAATTCACATTATCCCTCAAAGCTTCATTAGCCTCAGAAGCTAAGGCACTGGAAAGAAAATTTGGGGAAGTGCTCTCTTACCTTCTGCAGGTCAGCCCATCTGCGCTGCAGCAGCACTCCTGCATTACACTGCCCTTTGCAGCCAGAAAAAGGAGATTTGGCAGCACCCAGCTCCATAGCACAGGGAGAGGACAACAACTGTCTCCACCCCGCCCAGCTCAGCCTGAGGAACTACTCACACATCTTGCATGGGTCAAAGCTGTTGTCTGGGACTAAGCATGTTTCAACAGCCAGAGTCAGAGCAGCCAGGTGCATTATTTGCAATGAAAAAATAATAAAAAAAAAAAAAAAATCAGGTTTCCTGTCCTAGAGACACCCTGGAGCTCCTGCTGGCGGTGTGCCCTGACCAACTCAAGCTTCTCCTCTTGTTCCCTGCAAACACTCCTGAGGTCAACAAGACATAATTGCCCCATTATTTCACAGAAAAGAGACTGACATCAGCAAGAAGCAGCTGCTGGTGGGATGAAAACCTCACTTAGCAGCCCTTTTGCTGGGAAGATAATTTGGTCTTTACAACTCTGAACACAACCATCTCTCTATACCTGTTTCACTGCATTTATCAGCAAATACTTGGTCTCCAGGTTTTTGGTGTGGTTTTTTTTTTTCTTTCAGCTGAATAATTTTTATTATCTTGATCCATGTTGTTGTCTACCTCTCCACAATTCTGAATACAAGCCTTGCCCTTGACTGCACAACACAATGAAAGCTTTCAGGTCACAGCTTTTAGAACACTCAATATTGGTTTTTCTTTCTGGAAAGAATAAATAATGTTAACCTCTGTTAGTGTAGAGGAAAAATGAAAAGGAAAAGGCTATCAGAGGCATGTCAAACAGACTGGTATGGGGCTTAGATGATTCCAAACACATTGACTAGTTTGCACAGGTTGACACAAAAATTAACTCATCTCCCAATTAGCTGGATAATTAAGGTGCATCATCAGATTTCCAGTTACACCCTGTAGACAGTTACTGGGGCAGCCGTGGCCAGGTGAAACAATATTTTCCTTTTCCTTGCACATCATGGCTGGAGCTGGCTTGTACAAACCACAGGTACTGCCCCAGTGCTGTACCTGGAGGCAAAGGCTCGGGAGGGGACACAGGCTGGGGGACAGCTTGGGCTGCAGCTTGCAGCAGAGTAGGCTTCATCTCAGGACGTTGTCACACCAGGACAAGTGAATATGTTTTAGTCATGCACAAATCATTTGGCTCAACAAAAAGGAACTGATGAATGCCTCTGCCAGCAGGACACATTACACTATTTAGTGATCTGTACCAAGCTTAAGTATCTATGGATTTATAGAAAATTACAAAAAGTGACAGAATTTAAGTAAGTCATTCATGTCAGGTATAAACTCAGCACTGGAGTGTACCAGAGAGACATTTGGCTGAATGTGCTCTTGTACAAATCCAGTCCCACAGACTGTCAGCAGCTCCCCTACCTCACAGAGATCCCAAGCCCAGCAGCAAAATGCATTTGTGCAAGGTTGGCTCGGTTTCTGTAAGCAACCCTGTCCTCCTGAGTTAGGATCGTTTGCATGTTATACAAACAACTGTATAGCTGGAGATAAAAAAGAGTGCAAACACAGGAAACAGGTTACATCTCCAGCTGCTTTCTGCTGGAGCTACAGCCCACATGTTCAAAAGCTAGCAACGCTATTCATTTGAAGAACACTTTATTGAAGGGATGGGGATAGCAAGCATGCTCGTTTGAGAAGATGCCATCTGATTTCCTGGAGCTCACAGATTCATAGAATCATTAAGGTTGGAAAAGACCTCCAAGATCATCAAGTCCAACCACCAACCCAACACCACCAGGCCTCCTAAACCATCTACCAAAGTGCCGTATCAACACCTTTTTTGAACACCCCAGGGATGGTGTTTCCACCACCTCTCTGGGCAGCCTGTTCCACTGCCTGACCACTCTTTCAGTGAAGATATTTTTCCTAATATCCAATCTAAACCTCCCCAGATGCAACTTGAGGCCATTTCCTCTCATCCTATCACTTGCTACCTGGGAGAAGAGACCAACACCCACCTCACTACAACCTCCTTTCAAGCAGTTGTAGGGAGCGATAAGGTCTCCCCTCAGCCTCTTCTTCTCCAGACTAAACCCCCCCCAGCTCCTGCAGCCGCTCCCCATCACACTTGTTCTCCAGACCCTTCCCCAGCTCCGTTGCCCTTCTCTGGACACGCTCCAGCACCTCAATGTCCTTCTTGTCCCGAGGGGCCCAAAACTGAGCCCAGGATTTGAGGTGCGGCCTCACCAGTGCCGAGCACAGGGGCACCATCCCTGCCCTGCTCCTGCTGCCCACACTATTGCTGATACAAGCCAGGATGCTGTTGGCCTCCTTGGCCACCTGGGCACACTGCTGGCTCGTGTTCAGCCAGCTGTCAGCCCGCACCCCCAGGGCCTTCTCAGCCGGGCAGCTTTCCAGCCACTCTTCCCCAAGTCTGCAGCGTTGCCTGGGGTTGTTGTGACCCAAGTGCAAGACCCGGCACTTGGCCTTGTTAAACCTCATACAATTGGCCTCGGCCTCATCGATCCAGCCCATCCAGATCCCTCTGTAGAGCCTTCCTACCCTCGAGCAGATTGACACTCCCGCCCAATTTGGTGTCATCAGCAAACTTACTGAGGGCGCACTCGATCCCCTCATCCAGGTCATTGATAAAGAAATTAAACAAGACTGGCCCCAACGCTGAGCTCTGGGGAACACCACTTGTGACCAGCCGCCAACTGGATTTAACTCCGTTCACCACAGCTCTCTGGGGAGAACAAATTGAACAGCTGAGAATAACTTTGTTTTCTTACCCTCTCTTTGCCGAATGGCCTTCCCTTTCTACAGACCCAGCAAATGCAAAAAGAAAATGGTATATATGTTCCTATATGGAGATGTCTGATACATCCCACTAAAACAATAAATGCGTTTTGAGGAAAACCCTACCTCTTATTAATTATTCTCTTTCACATTGTTCCATTTAGTTTCAAATCTTCTTGCAATTTTGCAAGACAAAAGAGGTTAAACAATGTAAAATGCAATGAATTGTGCTATTTCACTTGTCTACAATGGCATAAATTATTGTCTTTTTAAATTTTTTAGCAGCTTGGAAAACAGCAGGAATTAGCAGAGGGCTTTTTAAGTGAACCAGTCCATTTAAATTGAATGCATTATCTGACTTTCTTCTGGCTTCATGCTTGAAAATGCAGGAAAGCCCAACTGCTAAAAGAACAGTAACAGTCTCATGGCAGAGACATTAGCATGGGACTTTGAAGAAGTACACCCAGTTCCACCTGGCAGGACAGGTGTATTTTGTGAGCTCAGGTACATCCCATACAGCCAAACATTTAGAAGCAGTCCCATGCCTGATGACACAGATCAACACCCCATGGGACTTGTGGGCAGGAACTGGGCATTTGCCACTCTGAGGCGCTGAATTGCAGGCTCCCAAGTCACATTAACATATTTCAAAATTTTGGCATGCACTGACCTTTAAATTAATTGGATCTTAAATTTAATTAGAAGACTACTTTAGAAGATCAGGTAGAAAGAGCCTGGTGTGCCCCAGTGCAAACAGTGCACACCACGAAGCCTTAACCTCTGTGGCACGGCCAGATCATTCCTTGAGCTGCCTGGGATGTGAAGTCCCAGAAAGAAATTAAATCCCACTCTCGGCACCTTGCAGGGGAAAACGCTGGAGCTGCTATTCACTTTTCTGAATCTCACAGCCAGGATAGGGGACATAGCTTTACTCTGCTAGGACTTCTAGGAACTTTCCTATTTCTGTTTTTATTAAGTAGGTGTTTCAGCAGTGTCTATTGGCACCCAAAATTTATACCTAATTCCCTCTCCTGATCCAGCTGAGGGTCTCTGTATGAGATAAAGCAAAGATTACTTTGCTCTGAAGTCCAAGACACTTTCTCAAACTAGCGGCTAGGCCGGCTTTGCAGGAATTACAACGTCTGGTAAGATTATCTTGGTGCTATCTTCAGTTCTCCCTTCCCTTTTTGCACCCTGCTCATTCGATCCATGACAGGATCATGTACATCCAGAGACAGAAGGGCTGACCCTCTCCCACTGCCATCTGGAGAGTAACTTCAGGTAGAACACGTATCATTCATTAGCACGCAGATGGCCAGCCATCCGTCGCTGACCACCGTATGGCCATCTTCACAGACTTCCATCACTTTTGGCCAACCACAGTTTTACCTCGTTGACGCCAAGTGGTATCTCTGCAGAACAAAGACAACACCAGGCACTGCAAGGATGCAATCATGCTGTAAATTCCATCCTTTCTGCCTTTTCAGCTGTATTTTCATGACAGATGGTGACACAACTATAGCATCTCCCGCTTAACTGCAGAACAACTTGCCCTTCTGGCTGCATAAACTTCATCATCGTGCAAGCCCTCAGTGGCAGCTGCTTCAAAATCACAGAATATTAAGAGGCTGTCATTCATATTTCTCTGAATCTCTGCAGAATTGATAAAAATTGCATTTCTGGATAAGATTTGAAAGAATAAAGTCAGTCATCTAATTAAGAAGCATGGGCAGGCAGTTATGTAGATAAAGAAGAAACAAAAGAAGTTGCAAGGTGAAAAACTGAATCTGCCTAGATGGACTTGAGAGGGGTGTAAGGGCTCTGGAGAGAGAGATGCACTTTAATTAATGCTCTCTGATGGGCCTCTCTATACCAGATACAGCCTGAGGGATATTATGGGCACAAAGAAAGAAACCAAGAGCCCTCTGTCAGGAAAGGATTAAGTGAGAAGGAGGAGAGAGCTCTCTCCAGTTTAACCTTAGTGTCAGTAAGCTGAGACAGTTTTTCTCATTTCTTCATATTTGCTTTGGTTTTGTTTAATTCATACCTATGTTATCTATTCAGATATATGAACAAAGACTTAAATGCTGCCAAGGGTTTGATGGGCTTCAGACTTTTCATGTTCCCAGGTGAACATTAGATGACCACAAGATAAGAGGCTGCTGGTGTTGGGGCTTGGCTTCCTCCCCTTAAAATGCGTTTTGCTTAGAATAAACAAACAAGGAGCCCTGGCAAGACTCTGGACAGCCAGCTACATGCACATGAAACTTCAGTGGTTCTTGTGCCTGGGAAGATTTCACAATTTCTTCTGAATTGTGCATGAAATATGATTTCATTTGCAAATTCAAGCCCTGTATTATTTTTTTTTTCCCCTTAGCCTTTACTGTTTCCAAGGATCCAGATTTTAATCAGAACATCCTGTGACTCCCGTTCTAAGAATTTCTGGCCTTAAGCATTTACTCAGGGTGAGAATATCTGTTGCCTCAGCTCAGTGAGCTTAGCTAAAGGAGGGAAGGCTGCGTGACTACAAGGAGGTTGACTGGTTGGCACTTCTCTCTTTCCTTAGCCCAGAAAGAAAATTTGTAGAGTTAATTTCTCTTCAAACTAATTAAGGCTTTAAGTTGGGACAGTGTGTACTGCACACTTGATTGCAAACCACCTCTGTGATTCATTCAGATCGGCTCCTGTTGTTTTTATCACTACATTTATGTTCATGGAGTGCACAAACCTAAATTTTTTTGAAAAGAAGAAGCAGCCCAGACTTGCTCATTGCAAGCAGCCACCTACAGTCCCATGCAGACAGTGATGAATTACCTGCTGCAGGTCTGATGCTGTAATATCAGCAGCTGGACACACTCCCAGTCCCAAAAAATCATATGAGGGCAACAAAGCTGTTTTTGTAAAAACAGCAAAATCTTTCTACAAAATGCATGACCTCAAAGCTGCCAAGTCAGACACCTTCCTCTGCTTTCTAGAGCCATAAGATTATCACCAGTAAGAACTAGTCTGGTCTGGAGGCTGGGTGCAGTTCAGTATTACCAAGTTAAGCCTTTGGTACACCCTGCCCATGTGGGTCATGCTCCCCGGGCCAAGGTCATCTCCTGGTGGCTTGGAAAGGCAGCAATAGGCTTTGAAGGGAAATGTCCTGCAGCTAACTCTGAATTTACTGTGGCTGACATTCGGGATGCCTCATTAGCTCGCTCCTGCCGGCTCCTCTCAACACGCCAGGACACATTCCCTTGCTTCTCATCATTTTTACCTCCATCATTTGGAGACAGGAACCATTTCACCTGTCCCTCCTGGCAGTGCACATCAAGGTGACATGTGCCCAAAACACCAGTCTCCCCAGATGCAGCTCAGCAATGGAAATCCCTGCTTTTCTTCACGTTCTCCAAGTGGTTACCTCCACTCAACTCCAGTCTGATTTTCCTCTTCATCTACCACTAACATAGAAAAACATCTAAATTGTCTGCTTGTCTCCCTGTTAAATCTTACAGCAATTAGATTATGGGACTTAAAGAGACCATTGCTCAAATGCAGAGGACATGCTTATGTTGGGTAAAACTCACGTGACTTTTGGGGATTCTGGGGATTTTTTTCTCAGTATGTTGCGTCTTTCCTCACAGCCCAAAGCCTCTCTGTATGCCAGAGGATTTGTTGCTAAAAATCAGGTGTAAATACGCTGTAAATATTTAGCAAAGTGTAGTAAATTGTCTAGTTAATATGCTGGCAAAGAGCTGCTGGCTCTGATTGCTATCTAAACAGAGTTATCTGAGTGGTTGCAGCCGAGCAGGCAACAGCAGCATGTTTTGCTGTCTGACAGGGTACTTTACCGATGAGTGCTGGCCGGCAAGGTCCTGCCCTCGGGTCCCCCTAAGCACCAGCACAGAGATGCCAGCAACATTCTTCCATATAGTCCTCACAAGAGATGGGTTGTGCCCCAGCCACACCTACTTTTCATTTTTTACACTGGTCCCAAGTCATACTGCAGTCTGAATAAATCGAATCAGGGAGAAGGAGGAGTTTCAGCTGGTTTAGGCTGGAAGTGGATAGAAAGCTGTTCATGGTAAAAATTAGCAACCAGCTCCATTGCCTAAAGGGAATTGGATTGTCAGAGTCACACTTGACACAAGCGGAAAACAAACTGCTCGATGGCATGGTGGGGTCACAGGAAAAACAAACTGCTGTCACTACTGCTTCCCAACAGATACCAGGAGTATTTGGCATGGAGAGATTTCTGTGATGCTGGAACAGCTTGTGTGACAACCCGTGGGGAATCCCAGTTCATTAGTGTAAAAATCAAGTCAAACTTGACTTAAGTGCTTCTGTACTGAAAACTGAATTACTGCACCAGGAATGTTACGTGTAAAAACTGTCATTAAGAACCAGGAACAACACATGTTATAACAGGGCTTCAAAAGATTAAAGAAACCTAGCCTGAAGAGCTTTCATTTCTTTGTGCAGGTATTCACTTTGTCTCTAGGGGCTCCTGCAATATCAGCATGCATTGGATGCTGCCCTCCGCTGTCCTGATACAGATGCCCAGGGACCCCACAGGCACTGCTGGTGCTCTGGCAGCGTTCCTGCCAAGCTGCACGCATGCCAGTGACATACTGATGGACATAATCTAACTGCTCATTCCCTGTAGGAGAGCCAATATTTATCTTCTCTCCCAGTGACTCAGCTCCAAGAGATAAATACAGCCAGGAGCTGTCAGATGGAGGCAGCTGTAACATAGCTCTGATGTGCAAGTGTTGTCCTGCTTGAGCAAACAGTAGTAATGTCAGTCTGGAAAGAAAAAGGCCTGCATAGGTATTTCACCCGATCAGGTAGGACCTTGCCAGGTACCTCACAGCTGCCACAAACCATAGTGGAGCCAGGATCAGTCTTACAGTGGCTGTCCCTTCATGATACCAATAGCAATACTGCTTCCACTAGATGTATTGCTGCATGCCAAATAGCAAAACAGCAAGGACTTTTCAAGACCAGCCCAGATCAAGACCAAGCAGAGGCTCTGGTGAACCAGCTTCCACGGTGGCATATGTGACCCCAGAAATATGAGACCATCAAACCTCAACAGAGGAGCAACCACAGACAAACCATATTTCATCAGCCCTGTTTCCCTCCTTACCAGGATACACAAGCTACCAGAACAGAGCATCCTCTTGAGCTGATCAAGTACTATGGAGTAAGAAGAAAAAACCAAAAGCAATGCCTACTTTCAGTGAATACCAGGAGGTTGTGCAAATGTTTACATGGAAGAATAATTCTTCCAGAGGCATCTGGCACTTCTAAGCCATTTCCTTCAAAATGGTTGGACTGAATATTTTCTTCAGCCACTGGGTATTTTTATTGCAGTAAGATACACAAAAGGTTGCAAGAGCTGTCTCTCAGCTCACACATTCAGGAAACATCCCCATAATCCTTTCCTCATAGACCAAAAGACTCACCTCTTAAGTCATTAATTCCCCCAAAAGACAGACAGAGGGGTGCAGACACTGCATATTGCAACTAAAAGTCTCAGATAACTGTAGGGTGAAAGTCCACATTTCCTCCCTTTCTCACAGACGAAATCTCTGATGCTTAGCAATGTTTTGAAGAGACTTCAAAACAAACAAACAAAACTGAAAAATCCACTTCAGGCAGCCCCCTGCCCCTTGATGCAGCACTCCCCACTGCTGCACCTCAGCACCAGCAAGAACACAATCTCTCCCCGACCAGGAGCTCCCTTTCCCTCCATTGCACAAAGCCAGCTTGCTAGATTTTAGCTTTAAGCTCTACCCAGTAGACGGCACATCCATCACATTGCCCTTATTCATGCTTAGGCACCCTTTGCTTCCTGATGCTCAAATTCAGCTGACACCACTGGAGTTGGGCTGCTGTGCTACTACCCCTTGGACACAGCCATCCATTACAGTGCACGAGGGTCTGTCACCACATCCCATTTGGTTCTTCATACCATATGTTAAACCAGTAGGCTGAGCAGAATCATTTATCTTCTTGTTTTTAATATCTATCCTTTTTTATTATTACTATTAGCCTTTTCCTATCCTTCAGGACACTTGAAAACAATGGCATGGCCCAAAGTAATATTTTCGGGTCACTGCTGGTGAGTGGGTGCCTTTTTGGGAATGTTTTTGGGTTTCTGTTTGTTTATTTTTTTTTTTCTTTTAAGAACAGTGCTTCCCACCCTAACGTCTACAGCAACACGTTTGCAATCATAGGGGCAACATTTGGGGTGAAGGGATATAAACACCACTATATTATTGCATGAACTTGTAATTCAAATGAGACTATGAAACAGCCAACTCTTAACATGAACTTCTAACACAATTCTTCATGATAAAACATATTCAAAAATTCTAAGTTTTTAAGCCTCTTATTCCCTTAATTATTCTATGCCAAGCATGCAACGTGATTACATTTCTATATATACATTAAAACACAATAATTGTACCATGTTTGCTCTGTTTTCCCCTATTAATCTTTTAAATTAAATTAGACCTTCAGGATTTTGTCCTTCAGGCAGTGAATTGAGTTTGTCTGAGAAACTAAAGGCATTAAGATGCTTTCTGAGACATGCAGAAGCCATAACAGTGATTTCTAACCCTTTTTCTGAAAAGGTAGAATTCACCCACACAGCAGGGGAATAAAGCACCCTCAGGCCATTCTCAGATGCACAACTTCTTCATCTTGTTTGCTTTGTTCACTGTGTCATACACGCATCAGTGATTTCCACATACGCTGTGGATTGGCATCACTGCTTGCTGCTGGCAGTGCATGCCCACAGGAAACTCAGGACAGACGACGCCTACTCTCACAGATTGCTGCTATGGAAATTACTATGGCTAAAGGACAATAATTTTTTTTTCCATTATGAAACAAAGTACATTATGATATTCTCTCCCCCAAAGAAAGCAAATAAAGAAGTAAGCATTGCCATTCTTATGCAGGCTTATTGTGGGAGCACTGATGTACATTGTCCCACCGCCAACATCTCCTTCTCACTCCCAGGGATGCCAAAATAAAAGACCAAGTTCTCCCATTACCACCCAAAGCCACCGAGAGCAGGTCAGGCTTGGATCATCCACTCCTGTCCTTGCTGCAACCCCTCATGTCAGAGCAGGTCACCCCCATCCAAGGGTGTTGTGGGATGGGATGCTAGAAAACTACTTTGAAGCCTTACTTGAGTTACTTAATTAACTTTATCACCGTTCACAGTCTCTTAAATAGCACCTTTGAAGGGGGTGGTGGAGGTGGTGTGGAAGACAGCGGGTAGGTTAACATTACACGAGTGTGACATGCCAACGGAGCTGAACCGGTTCAAACCCATTTCCTGAGCATCACCGTGCTTCCTTCCTCCCTCCGCCTCCTTCACTGTCTGCCATTTATACCAATCGCTGTTGCTTTGTTTCTTTATATCATTCATTCTCACACCCCTTGATCTCTGTTTCATCTTTCACCTCTTATTTTGAAGTTTGAAACGTGTCCTTTTATGCCACAAGAAGAAAGACCCAAATCCACATGGGCTGGGTGGAAACATGGCTGGAATGTGAAACTCTCGGAAGAAAAACAGTCTGATTAAGAGGTCACTTCTGAAAGACTGTACAAAGAGCTACACACTCTGCACCTCGCAGAGCTCTCCAGATTTATCAGACTAGTAGCGAAGGCTGAGCTGGCTCCCCGCTAGGATTTGAGAGCCATCCTTTCTTTTCTCACTCATGGCAGTTGGCAAGACCCAAATTCTTAGCTCACAGGATTAGTTTCTAGGTTGTTCAGTGCTCTTTCCAAAGCTAAAGGCAACAACATGAACAGGGATATAAACTTGGACTGTTTAACCTACATGTTCCAGGCATTAAACCTGGAAAGACTGTTTATATTACTGTAGTTACTTTCATACAGGTTGTTAAAGCCAGATTAATTAGCTTAGGTTACAATGACCTATGCAATATGCTTAAATCCCATTTATCCTACTAAAGAGATTTAAACCTCACCTCCTTTCATGAGATGCCAGTGATTTATGATTTGGTCATGCTTAAAAATAAAAGCAATTACCTCTCTTACTATGGTAAAAGCACACTGCCTCAAGGTTGCCACAATACATCTGTAATTGAACAGCAACCACTCTAATCTTCAGCTTAGATGACAAAAGCATTGGCTGTTGAAATACTGCCTGTGATGGTGTCTGCATACCAGGAAGCACTACATCTGCTGACAGGTTTCAGCAGGAACAATTGCACCTCAGGCATCTCAGGATCCAAAGTGCTCGGTGTTTCGTGGCAGTGGCAATACTTTCCATTTATGCACCCTAACACTTTTAAGAAACAAAACAACAAAACCCCACCCTCCTGTTAATTTCCTTGCAAGAGCCAAGATCTTTTGTTTGAATGCTTTTCTTTTGAAGCCTGCATGAATTTTATTTCAAAGGAATTTTCTTTGAGCATTCCTAGAAATATGACTCCATGATGCACAATACGCTTAGGTGTTGCATCATTTTGGGAATCCAGCTGGCTTCCAAAACACAGCCATAAAAAAGCTAAACCAGGCAACCTTTTGACCCAGAAAGGATCCCAAAACCAGCCTCATTAGGAAAAATTACTAAACTCATGTATTTGTCCCAAACTTTCTGTGAATATGACTGGAGCACAAATGGGTGCTGATGGCCAGATGTGCACTTTCTGATTCAAGAGAATGAAATGTGACCCATTTTAGTTGTATCTGTGCAATACTGTGCCCAGACTAGTCAATTTACAGCAAAACCAGTCTGTTTTGACATCACCGAGATCTGAAAGTTCCCTGGAAACATCCTCGTGATATAAAGAATACATACAAAAATGATAATGACTCTTCTTAGGCAACTCTAAACAAAAACAAACCCTCATACACACCAGGGCACTCACTCATAGGAATACGGAAGTTATTCCCTCTCTTCTCAGTATAGCAGGGACTCAAACTGGCAAAATCTGGAGATTCTCTAATATTCATGTATATCTTAACAGTAAGAAGTCATTTTAACAGTCACATCATCAAATTTTAAGTAGTTTAGTTTAGAAATAACTAAGCTTCTGTTCATGCTCATTAAATTAGAAAAAGTGACAATTCCCTTTCTCCTCATCCCTGTTTTTGGCCTCTACTAGCAAAAAATGGGCTTTAAGATTACTCTACGTATTTGATGCTATATTGATGGCTATGGCTTGAACAACAAAGTTGTGCATAAACATTACCAAGGCAGCCAGCATAAGATGGCCTGATGCAGGAGGGGCTGCTCAACCTCCTACACAGCTTGAAAGCAGTTTTAGGATTAATCCCTGTCCCCACATGAGTCCATAACCCTCAGTGACGCAGAGCTCCCCACTCTCCTACACCAGCGGTTTTATCCAACCCACAACTCACTGTCAGAGCACTCATCTGAACACACTTTAAAATTTCACAGCCCTTTTCCTTACCTCCAGCCACACGGACAGTCCCACACATTAACACTTTTTGAAGTGCAGAGACAGTCTTTTGGCAGGTGGCCACCAAAACTTCCCCGCTATGGCCAGCCAGTGAGATAAACACAAAAATGCCTGATATTTTAAAATACCTCTCTTGCCCAGCTTGCAATGCTAGAAGCATGCATTAGGTATGGTTGTCATCAGGGGCCCCGTAAAGAAAGCAAATGGACCCAGAATAAAAAAGTTATGAAAACAAATGACTTTATAACTCACCTTTTGTCTCACCAAAGCTGCGTATCTTAAAATCAATTTTTCACATGAAGTAAGAACAGATGTCAGCAAGAGTAATAAACGCAGAGCAGGAGAGTGGGAGCTCCAAGACACCAGCCAGGGATTTGCTTGGTGAAAAGCATCTGACAGCATTTACTTCTTGATCACAACCTGCATTCCAGAGGTTGGATCAGAGGGATGTGTATAAAACCTGCTCTTTAATCATTATTTCTGCTTATAACCCCTTTTAAACTATACATATATATACATAAAAAATGTGTGTGTTTTTAATATATATACACATGCTTGATTAGTGTGGGGCAATGAGTGACATTTTAGAGTCATTTTAGACATTTTTTATTAGCCCCTTTTTTAGGGCTACAGCCAATTTCTTCAATTTTTTCAGATGCTTTTCTTCATGCCATATGATTTTTTTGTTAAGAAGTGTTATCTTTGAAAATAGGCCCAAATCACAGTGGTTACTTTGGGGTTTTTAATACATCAGTTTCCACTATTAGAACTAAACACCCTCTCTTCCCACCCCTAAAATAGCTTTGTATTAGATCAGCCTTTACAGTAAGCAAAGGAGCATAACACCTAGACACTGGTCCTTGAGAGCATGAGCTAGCATCAGTGTTAACATCCACGTGGGCATGTTGGCCACGAACACCGACGATTCATTCTGCAGTTCTCCCAGCCTCACAGTTTTGATAATTTGCAATGCAAGCCATTAGCGAAAGAAATCTACCTCTAATACTACAGTCCATTAAATGACACATAATTCAATAATGTGTTACAACAGAATTATCTTTAAAACACAAAGACAGATCCCTGTAGGAACAAAACAATAACAATCTTTGATACCACAATCATTTGAGACTTGCTAAAATATCTTTGTATTTAGGTGAAGAGATGTAAAATGACTACTTGGAACACACATTTCCTGAGAAATAAAAGTAAAAAAAGTAAAATGAAATCAAATCTTCTACGTAGATGCCTAGTTTAGTATGTCTGCAATGTGCAAGATAATATTCCTATGAAGAAAGTGAAGGGAAGAAAAAAAATTACATTTTGTAACCACAGCCAAACAACAAAGCAACAATTAAAGATTGTTATGAAGTTTGCTACCCAAAATAGCTAACTGGCTGCTAAGAGGAATCTTCATTGTATAATGCATAATGCACCTAAGGGCAAAATTCCAGCCCACCTAAGTTACACCTAAACTGGTTAAGTGAAAAGCAACCACCTCCATCAAAGACTGAGATGGGCTGACTGGCAGAAAGTTCCCTCACCCTGGAAGGCAGCCAAAATTGAAAGGTTGCCATCCAGCACACCCCAGGCTCTGCACCCCATTGCACCTATCCTTCCTTTCAGCTTGTCTCATACACTGTTCCTGGATTATTACCCACAGCAAGACAGATTCTGTTTATTAACGCTCTTCACTGACAAGACGCCAGGCAGTTAACATATACCACAATTCTATTACATTTTCCACTATCCTTAAGCAAGTCACTTTAACCCATATAGTAAGCTCAATACATAATAAGACAAAAATTGGTAAAGCAAGATACACGAGATCAGGGGAAGGAGGATACAACCTGTTCGGTGGTCCAGCAGTCCACAGCAAGGTCAAAGGTGATGGGGTCTTAGGCCAGAGAGGGAGCTCCACTGAGTTGCTCCCATTCTCTGATTTTATATGCTGGAGCTGGTGTGAAGTCCCTAGTCCATACATATCTTTGTACCCAGAGTCTTAATCACCACAGCACACCCTGCTACGACTTTTGGAGCTGAACAGGGCTGTTTGGATAGATAAGCAAGGGGAATGAGGAAGGAAGGTCTCATGGTTCAGTGAAAATGTTCATGCTTCTATAATTTAAAAGAGCAACACAACTAAACCCTCAACTACAAGTTTAGCTGCATGTGGGTGACAGCTTCCTAATTCAGTTTAAATACTTTCCTCAGGGTGTTCTTGACAGAACACCCTTCTATCTATGACAGAACACCCATCTATGCTCTTGACAGAAGCTTAGGCCTAACCTTCTGGCAGCTGATAAGCAGTGTAGGGAGTAGCAGAGGCATATTACCAGAGTCTGCACAGCTGGGGCTGTGAGGCTAAGCAAGGGGTGACTACCAAGTCTTCACCCAGTTCCACCCCTCAACTCAGCCTCACCACGGCATTCCCCTCTTCAGCAGACCCTTGACATTAGTCTGGTCCCAGGGTCAGGATCCCATAGCTTACAAGATGCCTTTCAGTCATTTGGGATCGTGTCCTGCCTGAAACAAGGCACCAACTGCCATCTTGTCCCTTTTCCCTTGAGAAGGTCCCCACCACCTTCCTCCTTGGTGCTCTCCTACTACAGGAACAAGGGCAGCCTGGGAAGGGAAGGGCTGTAGCACTGGTCACCAAAAGCACAAAGGGTCAGATGAGACAGAAAAAGTCACAACAATCTAGTTACTAAATAGTATTTATTATGCATTTTTGCTGACAAATAAGAAATTTGGGAAATAGATAAAGGAAGAAATGGGCAGAGAGAAAGAAATAGTCCCAGATTTTCTGAGTGAAGAACATTTTTGGTCACACTTTCTCAAAGGAAAGCAAAAGTCTCTAATCAGGGGACTAACACAAACCCACAAGGTGCTATAAGCCTCAGTAGCAAAAGCAGCAATCATGACAAAAATCTACAAAACAAGAGGATTTCCACACTGGGGCACAAACTAAAATGGTTGGCCAAGGCTGCTGAGCATCCTCTGCATTTACAGGAGTCTGGCATCGAAGTAAAAGATGCAGGAAAGAGATAGAAGAAATACTACAGATGCAAATTAAATTGTGATTTTGTTCAGTTGACTACAAGAGTACATCACACAAGTAGGATTATGACAGAAGACTAAAAGTTGCTCAGAAAGAAAAGAAAAAAGTGCATCTACATTTAGAGCCTATAATGAGTTTTAATTTTTCATCATTGGAAAAGAAATGCATCTTGTCAAAGCAAGGCACAGGACAGATGGCCAAAACAGGGAACTCAGGGGAATGAGGCTTTCAGAGCTCAAGGCTGTGACATGCAATGCAGAAAGGGAGCGGGGTAGGAAAAATATAGGCAAGCTGCCCAGCCTCCTGGCATTGTTGAGGGTTTTACGGTATAGGGTGCAGGGACAGCCGGCAGCAGGGAGGGCGCCTGTTGCTCCTAAAATGAATTTAGGGAAGGGGATCAACCAAAACCTATCAGACGATGGACACTGGACTCCAGTAAAGCCAACCTGAAAACTGACTGATCTTAGGAGTGAGCACAAACCCTCCCCAAAGCAGAGGGAGACACAGGAAGGTGTCAGTAGAAATGGGCAAAAATATGAGTTCTTTATAAACACAGAACAAAGTAAAGAATTGTACAAAAAGCAGAAGTGAGATTAGAATTTACTAATAATTAAGGAAGCACAGGCATATACAGACAATGAACAGAATGACCAAGACAGTCATATCAAATTAGCAGCTGATATACTTAGTACTACTTTTTATAATACTGTAGGAAGGAGATTGTTTGCTTCTTCATGAAGGTCTTGATCTGTCTCTGTTCATTTTTTCCCAACTAATTTACGTTGCTTAGTCTAGCAAAGAGGACACAAACATCACAACCATACTTCACAAAACTTGGAAAAAAGGTCAATAATTTCTCAGGTCCAAAAGCAACAGAACCAAAAAAACTCCAACCACCAAACCAAAACATATTAGTCTGAAGCTTCAGTGAGAAAGATTTGCATTAGACATTGCTAAATCTCTCCAATGATAGGAATATATGCAACTCCTTATAATGTTTAAGAAGGTTGTTGACTCTCAAGGATTTTTTTGTTTCATTTTTAAAAAACAGGTTATACATCTGTCTGTGTTGGTGGCACCTTTTGAAGCAGACAAGAACTGTATAACCTCATGAGATACCTTACACAGAAGGCAGGATATAAAGACATCAGGAAAACACTTAAATTCCCGCAAAAAGTCCCCATCTGGGGATAGCTTTCTATTTCTGTTTATCCACCACTTTTTGTGAACGTTACTCAACGCAAAGATTTACCTCTGTTTGCAAGGCGGCGTAAATGCAATTTAACAAAGACAGTACAATAAATAGCAGTGTCTTAAAATGGAGTTTTTCCCAGTTATCAAGACAAATGCTGATGGATTCCTTAGAGATCCTTGCTTTCAGTTTCTGATGTTCTCAGAGCCCTTGGGACAGACTCAGTACTCAGCATCTTACTAATGAAAAAGTCATAGAACCAGAGAGGAAAGTAGCAGAAAATACAGAGAGGCACATAAGCCCCTTTGCCAGGGGTGTACAAGCCATGTGGTCTTTTGGCCAGCAAAGCATGCAGGATAGCACTCAGCACAGGGGACAGGTTGGCATCGCAGTACATTGGCATGTGCAGGAGGTAGCTCTTCAGCCCCAGGAGGTAGTCCTCACCATAGTCTTGCCTTGTGTCTGCTGGGAGGTTCTCCATCAGCTCCTTTTCTTGCTTATCCCACAGGTCGGATGTGCCTTGTATACCTGCAGTAGCAACATCACAGGATAGCAAGTGGGTTTGGGGCTGAATTAAAAAAAATCATCCATAATTAATAGTCAATAAATTGTTCTCCACCACCACCCTGATTCACAGGTGTTCTAAACTGGGTCAGTGAAGAACAGACAAAACAGCTGGTTAGCTGTGAGTGCTTTTACCTGGAAGAGAAGGTAGAGCACAAAACACAGACTACACAAAAGGCATAGGATTCATGTACTAGTTGGTTACCAGCTCTACCTAAAAAACACTCTCTCACAGCCAAGTCAGCATTTTTTCCTTTTTTCCACTCCACCTTGCCATTCTGTCCTTATTCATTTTGTGGATGTTTCTAATCAGTATTTAGTGACAGATGTGAGTGACTGAGAAAGGACAGGCAAACTAAAAAGAACAGGATTCACTTGGGTTGGCTGAGTGCTAAGCTCCTCTTTCACAAGTGACACTGGTATTTGAGTAACTATTTTCGTGAAGGATAAGGCTTGTATTAGGCAGATTTAAAAAAAAATACATCTATTCTCCCCCCCAACTGCATCATGTAAGAATGAAAGCAGTGGCTTTTCCAATGCATTTATTGCTTATCATGAATTAAGCATTGCAAAGAATTAAAAAAGATATTTAAATAAATATTTAAATCTCAAATACTGGGACTTGTTTTGATGCATGAAGTTTTCATCTAGAAATCTGAAAACAGCTAAGTGGGGCCCTGAAGGTAAAACCTCAGGCAGGTACCACTGACCATGCAGGCGCTGTCAGACCTCAGTGCCCCACAGGGCCCCTTCCCAGGCAGGGAGCCATTCAAGGGCACGGAGTTTTATGAAAAAGACCATTTTGCTTTTCATCAACATAAAAGTTATCTCCATGAAGTCACCAGGACTGAGTAGGCAGCAGTAGGACTTGATGTTGTCCTCAGAGCGGGGACCCGTGTGACACCCACCCTGCTCCCAGGTGGGCATGGGGTACAGCAGGAGATGAGTCTGTAACCCAGAAGGGCTCTGCAGAAAGTGCTCAGAGCAGTGGAAGGAGGATTTGGAACAGAAAGCAGCAGGAGCACAGCATGGGGAAGGAGTGGAGAGGAAAGCTCAGGACTACACAAGGTAATATTGACAGCAAGTAAGCAGGATGACAGGTATTGCTGCAGATACTTTGACGCAAGACTGAGCAGCTCAATGAAGAGAGCTCCGATATTGAGAAAGGTAGGACTGACAGGGAGTCCTGAAGCTCTCATGCAGGACAAGCAAGCCATAACACTCAAATCAACCACACAGTGATGTTTCATTTTTTTTTTTAACTTCAACAAAGCTAGAGCAGAAGGAAAGCATCAATTGCCTGAACACTGCCCTGCCTCAAAACAAAGAGAGCTCCCTGCTCTGCCCAGGAGAAGGGCAGAGGCAGGCAGCGTGCAGAACTGGAGGAAACAGCTCACAAAAAATGCGGATCTTAATTTCCATAACCAACATGAAGAACGGCAAAAAAGTCCAACTGCTGAGAATCATTCAGGGCTCTGTTTGAAGATGCTGGACTACAGGGAAAGAGGCAAGGCAGGAAGAACTACCCAAAATGTCAAATACCAACCTGTTCGGAAGCCTGACGGATGAATTGCAGCAACTTTAATTCCCCATTTGGAAAGCTCTTGTCTCATTACTCCAGAAAACATGGACAAAGCTGCTTTTGATGCACCATATGCAGCATACCTCGGTAGTGGAATGCCTCCTGCAGGAGCAATATAAACATGATAAAGCTCGATGGAGGCTCTTTCCAGCCTTTATTTTCATGATTTAGAAGGAAGATTATAGCGCAACCAAAATTATGCAGCTCTCACTGAGGTTAAAGACAAGTCAGTGAGGCAATAATTTCTTTCTGGAGGTTAAAAAAGTGAAAGTTGTAAATTAGCAGTTGCTTACAGCAGTTATGCTCAGTAGCACCTGATAAGACACCTTGTATGGCAGAAAAAATAAACTGTATTGCATTTAAGGGTAGAAACTGCTGAAAATTACGACTGTTGGTTTCAGAAACTCAGATAATGTTTTAGTTCATATAAATAGTGAAGCAATAGTTTAATGCTGCTGTTCTTGTTGTCACTGTAACACCAATTTCAAGCTCCTACTATAAGCCACAGTTACAATGGGGTAAGTAATCTCAATTCTAGCTTTATAAAGCAAACTTATCTTCCAGTTCTTTCCAGTTAGTTTCAGAAAAACCAGAGACCACAGTGCAAGAGTGGGGAAAACCTCTGTGGACAAACCAAAACTGGAATCACATCCCCCAGGTGACAGGACTCCCTGAGATCTATCACGGAAGCAGATCCCCTGCCTAAAGTTATATTCCATCTTCTCCAATCCCAGCAGCATTTGTTCAGATGGAAAAGATAGAGAACAGGCAGTATTTCAGGTGAATTTAAAATAAATCTATATGTTTACAAAACAAAGCTTCCAGAAAATAATATCTTTCAAATACAGAGATTTCCTCTGTTCCAAAAACTGGCAGATTGTCACTTCTTCAGCCTTAGAAACATCCAAAGATGCTTTGATTTGAGCATCTTCCCCTTCTTCAGTCCCCCCCGCCTTCTCCATAAGGTTGGTGTTATCACTGTACAGAGTATCACTGCCAGATTCAGGGGTCATTACAGCCACCACAGCCTGTGCTGGCACAACAGGGAGGAGGTAACAGTGAGAAACCCTTCCTTTTGAGGCACATTACTCCTTCTACTGCCTGCACAGGCAGGTGGGCACATCCTCCCATACGGCCTCCATTTCAAACATTACACAGTTATCTCAATGTATTTGAAAAGAAAATACTTCAATACAGGGGAATTTTCAGGTAAGCCACTGGTGGCATCTATTGGGTTTTGTACTGCAACAACCAAGGCATCATGGGAGTTTCTTACACAGTCATTCCCTTGAAGAACTCAGGCCAATTATATGTTAATTATTCTTCTGTATGCATCTGAATAAGTTTGAGTTTCAATTGGTTTGAGCCAATTGAATCACATACTTTCTCCCCTCTGAGGTCAGGCTAACCTCGAGTCCAGTTAAATTAGCTCTACACAGACAGGAATAGATTCAGCACAATGAGACCTCGCTAACTTTTCCTGCTAATGTTTTACCAAAGGACCCTCAGACCCTGCATTAAGAGGAAGCTATTTACCCAAAACAGCCTGCATGCAAGAACATCTGTGCAAACAGCTATAGTTTAAGCAGGGTCATTATCAACTCCCGTAAAGGCAAACTACTCACAGGGAAGCTGTCCATTTATCCCTGCAAGGCAGCTCAGGGATTCATGCCAAGAATTAAGACATCTGCCCCAAAACACTGAAAGTGCAAGCTTCACTTGGGTGCTCAGAGAAAACAGAGGTCTGGCCTCTCTCTCTGCACTTGCAAGGGTTGGTGGGCAGAGCAGCACCGGAAAGGTCCTTCTGATAATCCAGTCCTGACTTCTTTAAGTGACAGCAATGAACCATAAATGCAGGCATGCAGATACACAGGATAATACTTGGGATTATAAAAGGAAAACAGAAGAGGACAGTGTCAGAGCTAGGCTGAGGCCACATCCTCAATGTAAGCCACATCCAAAATATTTTTAAAGAAATATAAACACACACTGTCTTCACGTCCCAGGTTATTAGCAGACCATGTTCTAGGAGAGAGCCATAGGATGCAGCAAAAAAATAAAACTGGCTTCTGCTTTTGAGAATTAAATGTTTCTCTTCAGCAGGTGTTTCATCATTGTGCTTTCTCACTAACTATAGTACTTGAGCCCTACCAGGGTGGAGACATGGAGCTGCCCACATGAAATATCTAACACTTATTATAGACTGTTACAAATGGCAAATGTCATGAACCTACCCAAAAGATATTTATGCTCCAAATTTAACCCAAAGTATTAAAAAAAAAAAGTTGAAACTTTAGGTGTAACCAGACCAAATGGAAAAGAGCCTGTCTCTGCAAAAGGCAGACAGCTTCTGGGCATCTCTACAATGTGGTTCAATGACACACAAACTGAGGTGGTCACAGACTTCTGCTGGAACATGTTATAGAAACATCTGTGATTTAAGACCCATCTTTCTGGAAGCTCACAAAGCTATCACTCAGCATCTATAACATAGTATCTGAATTTTACTGTCTTTTATATAAGAGCGTATTTTTAGCCATATTTAACTCTTCTTTTAGGGCTGTTTTCTGGAAATAGACTCCCAAAGAAAAACCTGCATTTATTACCTAGATATTAATTCCCTGGGTGTATTGACAAGCAAGGCCAACCAACACCTTCCTCAGCATTTTTGCCAAGTTAGTTGTTTTTTCCTGTTGCACCAGAAATTTATTTGGTGCTTTAGTTCAGCTCACCTGCCATGCTGGACATGTTAACCAGCCTCCCCTGGGATTTCCGAAGTAACGGTAAGAAGGTCTTGGACACCTCTACAGCCCCAAAGAAATTCACCTCCATGCACTGCCTGTACGTGCTCATGGGGAGCAGCTCGCCGTCAGCAGTGAAGCCCAGGATACCCGCGTTGTTCACAATTCCCCAGAGCCCTGGGAAGAGGAGAAAGCACAGGGCTGCTATACAGCAGGAAATCAGCTCCATGAAGTTTAAACTGATGAGCTGGGTGGTGCCCCCAGATCAAGGCAGAGATGATCTGCAGCTACACAGTACCCACTCCATGAACAGTCATCACCATTTTTCATATGTCCCAAAAAATCAGGAGTCAATATGCCCACAGACTGAGGGGTGGAAGTGACCTACACACACAAGCCATGATGCAGCCAACAGGTAAGAGATGCACCTTGTAGGCAGGCACATTAGTACCTCCATTAGAATGGCAGAAAACCCATACCTGTATTTTGCACCTTCTCTGAGACTTTTAGATAGGCTTCCTTGACTTGGGTGGCATTGGTTATATCCAGCTGCAGGAGAGAGAGTCTCCGAGAACAGGTCCGTCTCAGTTCCTCAGCTCCAGGTCCATCCTTATTCAAAACCCCAGCAAACACAACAAAACCTAAATTATCCAGGTATTTAGCCAGCGCATGTCCAATCCCAGTGTCGCTTCCTGAAAGCATCAAAAAGACACCTGAAAAGTATGTCTGTCCTAAAACATCATCTGAAAAAAAAAAGGAAATACATGCAAATGTAAACAAAAAGATGATGAAATAAAGTTGCTGAAATACATATGACAGCAGGAAGAAACGTTCAGATCTGAAGGTTTGAGGAGCTGGACCTTTGCATGTTCCACAAAGATTGATAGACCATGTCCTCTTGGCTCAGAGCTGATGGCATCAGCTCATATTCTCCCACTGAAAGACTAAGATTTACAGAAATAAAACCTCAGATTGGTTTTATACAAATATTCAGACTGAAACCTCATAACAAAAGTATCTAGGGGAAAAAAAAACACACACACACACACAAAACACAACAGGAAAAAACCACGAAAGTACTTTAATTTGAAATCTCAGATGGACAAAGCAATTACAGGGCATTAGAATTCAAATAAATTGTTGGGTTCTATTTCTTAATTCAAAGAAGTTGTGTTATTTTGTTCAAACATCTCTCATCTGGATCCTTCTGAAAAATACTTTTTGGTCATAGGCTGCCACTAAGCCAAAGCTAAGCAACTGTTTCTTTACCTGTAAAGGAGTTCAATGCTTTCAAACCCTAAGAAAACTTCAGAATGGCATTTTTAGGCTAAGCCAAATAACACCAGCTATTTAATTCATGCAAACTTGCATCAGAATGTCTCTTATTCTCTCTGTCCTCCTCTAAACTTATTCCCAAACTTTGTACATCTAAAGCCATGAACTACCAAATGCAGGAAGCACCACTAAAGCAAACACACAACATTGATCTCTGATATCATGATTGTGCAACTCCTCCCACCAGGAAAGAATGATGAATATTTAACAAATAATTTGATTGATTCACAAGTCTCCCCTTGACATAGTATTTTGCTGCCACTATCTTAAGATACTTTTAAGCATTTTTCTCTTCCACTGTCTTTTTTAATTCCAGTTTCCATTTCTGCCACCTACAAAGAAACATCTTAGTGATGGAGGAAACATCTCACCCATCTGCCCACCAGGACTCCCAATGAAGCAACAAAGGGCTCTGCTAGAGACAGGGAAGGATTTTATAGGGACTGTGCTGCAGAAGTTTTGCAAAGGACAATATCAGGAGGAAAATGAGGAGTTTAAGAAATCAATGCAGTTTTTACACTGTAAAGAGATACATCAGCATGTCCCACGATACCGCACCGCACCCTCCACTGTAACCGCAACAAAGTCCTGGATCCTGATGGGCACCAAGAGCCGTGGCGCTATCCCAGGGCTCTGCTATCCCCTGTAATAGCAGTTTATTACATAAACACTCGGCTTTCACCTGTATGACTGGAAACCTGAATGCGGGACAAAGGTCTGGGACTCCTGTCAGTTTTTTACTACTTCCTCATTTGTGAAAGAGCTGTGATACTCCCTACTTAACCCTACCAGAAACTTATAAGGGTTAACCTGTGATTTCAGCACACCAAGGTAGATATTATCACAGTTATTCACAGGTCTGCTTCTGTTCTCAAAATCCATAGTCAACAAAATTTGACTGCCAGAGAGACTCATCTTAATCATGCTAGATCTTAATTTCTGGGTTCTGTCTTTTAACTGGGGCTTTAGTCCTGAAAGGTGAAAAAAATTAATTCCAGATGACTTGAAAGAAACATGTACTAAATGCCTGGATCAATCAGTGCAAGATGTTGAAAAGAATTACTCACATTCTACTCAATTCTTTTTTTTTTAAAGAAAAGAAAAGAAAAGAAAATGCTTTTCGACATTTTTGAAGCCTGCAGTTTGTTGAAGATGCACCAGAGCACCACATATATATCACACTTGGCTTCTTGCAGCCCTGACCTGAAAGGGAAGAGCAAACCTGCATTCTTGGAATTCCGTAAAGAGACATCAAGAAGCCTGCGAATATCCCAAAGACATGACAGATTTCTGGGTTTGGGGGTGGGGTGTCTTTCCTTCTTTTTCTTTTAGTGGAAAACCCTATTTCCAGATCAAATCCTTCCCCTTTCACGCTTCCCAGCGAGTACACAACCACAGAGCTACATATTACTTAAGTTTTACAACTCAGCTTTAACTTGGGAAGGGTAAGAGTGCTCAACAAATAGGGATGGGTGTAGCAACCCCGAGAAGGAAATAAAAAGCAGTGTTCATCTGTGCCTGCCACTAGGTTTGTCCCCAACTTTTATCAAAACAAGCCTGATTTGAGTTTCAGAACTGTTAACTGAAGTCCAGAGAAACTTTACCCTTCAACTCATAAAATTCAAACAGTAGTTAGGTCTCAATAGGGAAGAAACATTGAATTCCCCACCCCGCCCCCCCTTTGCTTCTATGTCAAAAATAAATCTTCTAATCACTCACAAATTGTTATAATAAGAAAGGCAGTCAGTACTGACTGTAACTGAATCATTACCAATAATTTATCGACTCACACTGAGCATCAAGAAACGCCAAGTCCCACACCAGGAACGAAAAGACCAAGTTAACCGTCTGACATGTTCATAGCATTCACCACTGCACACAGAATAACCAAGGCAAGAATTTACAATTCCTGCTACTTTCAATCTTCATGGTAATTTAATTTTTAGGGAAGCTGGCTATTGGGTCTACCAAACTACACTAAAGTGTTCGCATGCCCAGAAGCTTCTCGTTAAGGACACTGAAGCACTCACTCCTAGCAAGAGGATCAATAGAAATGTTTCACCAACAACTTTAAGACTGCACACGTGCCTGCGGTTATTCACGTGAAAAAGCATTTTGACAACTGGGCACAGTTTTCCCTTATTGTGGTATTCCAATGAACTGCGGGCTTAAATAAATAATGCACAGTGGCATCCATACAAGGGACATCCAAAGAGGACCAGAACAATATTCGACAAAACCCAGGGAGAGAAGCACAGAGATTACTCCATCCTCTGGCCAAAGGCAGCCATCTCACGAGTGATATGTGGCAGCTGCCCAGAGCACAGCAGCATTCCTCAACCCTGCAGGGCTGAAAGAGGGGTTAAAGAAGAAAATAAATCACTGATTCCCATGAAGTCCCTGCCTCAGGTCTTGTCTAAATTGGAGAAAATGACACCAAAATTGATTTAAAGGCACCTGGCACCTGCACATGCATGCAGACACACATCCTACAGTTGGCAAAAGGAAGAGTACTACAATCAGAGCAATTTAACCAAGAAATGTGTTGGGCAAAACTTTCATTGCAGTTGATGGAGGGTTTGATTGATTGCATATCAGTCTGGATTCAAATAAAGACAAGGAAGAGCCTCCTCAAATGCATCAGCTATCAGAGGTGTCCAAACTTGCCTTTCTTCAGGACAGTTGCAGTACAGATACAAAGAAAGCATATTCACTTGCTGGAATATACCCAAATGCTCTTCACTCCCCTACACTGCTCTAATTCAAATTCCCTAGAACAGGCAAGCTCTGAGAGAGTGCTCTTTCCTGAAGAGCTGCAGTCTTACAAAAGTAAGAAAATGCCCAAGTGCAAGAACAACCCCTGCGCCTGCAGGGGTGAAAAAGGAGTGCTCCCTGTTCCCCCCTGCCTGATACCCATCTTCATCTGACACACCTGCAGGGAGAAACCCAGCTGGCAGATAAACCTCAAGGGGAAAACCTGCTGCTCCTCTTCTCCTCTTTTAACTTTTGTATTTAATCACATTGTATTAATGCTTGTTAGGCAAATCTAAATTATTTCCAGGTGTCCCTATAAAACAAAATGAAATTCTACAAGAAACAGCTATATAAACCAAAGCTACTTAATTCAGCTTTCCAGAGAGGGGAAAAATAGAAAATAAAACAAAAAAGAGCAAGTTAACAGTGCAAGAAGCAGTTGGCAGGCACTCCAGTTTAAAGGTTTGATTAGCACAAATAAACAACATGTAAAGTTTTAGAAGAAACAGGAGAAAAACCATAAAACTACAAAAACATCATCCCTGCAAACTAAAAGTGGGGTTTGAGTAGATCAGAGTGTTAACAGAGACTGACTTGATTAGCTCTGAACTTTCACCACCAGTGAAGGAAATTACTCCCAAATGATTTCACACATTGTTTCAAAGAGATGGCACCAAACCAGTGTCTTGAAATATATGCATGATATACACAATGTGCACTTTGTAAACGCACACACCAAAAGTTAACCATACATCTGTAACCAGTACAATACATTCAAGTAAACAAAAGTTATGTATGAATGTAGTGTTCTGAGGGCTTCCAGAAATTAATGCCTCTCCTAAAAAATCAGACTATCGTAACTATTCTTAAGCTTTTTGCGCCAGTTAATTTCACAAGTATGTCTAAAAAGCTACTTGTAAAGATTAAATGAGACACTAAAAAATAATAGCATCTATTAAGATGCTTTCCTACTTAAGTTCAGAACACTTATCTACCTGGAAAGAACATCTCTGGCAAAGCAAATAAAATAAGCAAAAACTATAAAAAGAAACCTTACGAGCATACATTTCATAGATACCTAACCCAAGGACACAAAGTTTTCCAGCCCACTTGTGAGAAAAGCCAGGTTTTGCTTCCCAGAGCATGTCTGCAACACCTTACCTGTGATGAGCACGGCTTTGTCACCCACAGGCAGCAGCACCCTGCCACCCAGGTACACAGAGGACACGAGGCTCATGGTGCAAAACACCACCAGCCCTCCGCCAGCACCCAGCGTGGCCACGCACAACAACCCCAGCAAGGAGGGCAGGAGGCTCCAGACCAGCACATTTGCTTTCTCTACCGGGCTCCTCTTGGCCATGCAGAGCACAGTCACCCCAAAAAGTGTGGTGATGCCCACACAGAACCACCCAAGGGAGCTGCCAGCAAGAGCATCCATCAGCAGGGGTGAGAAACAGGCACACAAACACACCCCCCACCACCACCAACACCAGCTGGGTAAAAGCAGGTATTGCTAAATGCACCGTGTGTTATATAGGAGCAGGGGGTGGGGCAGAGAAAGATGACTCTGTTTAAAGGTTTGACATAATCTCACTTACCCTTGGCATCAGCAAGAAGCAGAAGCCTTCCTTTTCTTACCTTTTATTCCTTCTGCCTGACAGCTCCACCTTCTGAACAATATGCTGGCTGGATAATGATTGACAGCACTGGGAATAGATATGATGTAGCAAGTGCTAGCTTCAGGAAAAAATTAACTGCTATATGTTTTATACAGTTAAAATACATTTTCCTAGACAGTGAAAAAAAGAACAGTTTCCTTTATGGGAAACAGTTGGAATTTCCTGCCTAAAAACTTATGGTGTAGTTTCAGTGGAACTGATTTTTGATGGACAGTGAGAAAAATGAGTCAGGACAGGGTTATTTACTCTCTGTAGTGCAAACTGTGTGGTTAGCATTGGGCTTTATCACACATGGGCTACCCTCCTCTTTCAACCAAAAGCCCAAAATGACCTTCCCTGCTTTAGTGCATACCTTGGCTATTTACCTACTCCACATTCAGCGAATACCTACGGTTAATTGACATTCAAGGACGTCTGTGAGGCTGGGAAGGGGTAATTGCTGGTTTGCCATTAAGGGCACTTTGTTAAGTCAAGACATATAACACACCTGAGGTTGAGTCTTCAGTTGACCTCCAGTGATGACAGTCACCTTAGTTTTGACAGGAATCACTGGTTCAATACCTACAGCAATTTGGATGGAAAAAATGTAACCAATTAAATACATTGAGAGATTTAATACCTACTATGGTATACTCTGAAAGTTATTTAAACAATAAGAAAATTTTAAAATCCATCCAGCTAGAAGGACTGAAATACAACTTCAGCATATATAACCCTGTTTAAAAATCCCTGCTAACTGGTTTGAGAGACGAGCCGAAGTTATCTCACAAGCAGCTAACATGATGTAGTTTGTTTTCTGAAAGAAAATGTAGTGCTGCTATCTTTTATTTTAGACAGACACTGGAAGATTGAAGTGCAGGGTGCAAACCTAACGTGAGACACAGGCACATTTTCATTCCATTATTCCTTTGGGGTTTTATGGGATGACAAATTTGTTGAATATAAATTTTTACAGCCAGTGAAAATGTTTACATACCTCTGTAGGTAGTTTACCTTAAAGATGAGGTCACTTTCTTAAAGGAGCATTACCCTCGAGGTCTGCTTGTCATTCATTACTATTGTGAACATTCATTCATCCATCCTCCCACCAGTGCACAAAGAGAAAACTATTTACACTTCTCTTTGCCATTCACTGCTTTTGCTTTTAGTTGCACACTGGTCTCAAGGTCAATTATACCTTGCTCTTCGTTAAGGCATCTTCTTAAAGATTTCCTTGAAGAATTTTGCTTTCTCTCCTTAATTGGTCTTTATCACATGATTTAGATGATCAGAAGTGTGTTGGCATTTAAGGCATCCACTCTCACACTTGAGGATAGAGAGACCTGGAGTTTTTGCATAGTGGGATGAGGGGCAGAAGTGACCACCTCCAGCCTGATGTCCTCCCTGGCTCCCCTCAGTCTGTGGGGAGGGGACAGAGGTGGGCAAGGGGCCAAGCCATGGTGGTCACCATGCCTGGGTCCCTGCAGAGCAATCTCCATTTGAGTCTTCCCCTCTGCTCCATGCTCCCTTGCCATGTCCCCCACTGAAATGCATATGTGCACATGTGCATCCTCTCCCTCACACACTGAATCGAGGTGGGGGGGATACACGGACTGCTGGGGATGCCATATGCATACATTGTACACGCGCCTGCTGCTCTGTGCTGACACAACACCCGTCTGCACCCACAATGCTGCAGAACAACTGTAGAAAGGGCTGGTGGAGACTGATCTCTGAATGAATTAATGTTGAGTTTATATTTTTAATATAAAATATAACCACTGAAGGTTTCTTTTAATGAGAAGCTGACCATGTGTTCACCCTAGTGTGTAAATAAAATTATATGTAAGTGCATAGATCATACACACCATGAGACAGGTTGCTATCAGAAAAGAGGGTATGAACCAAAACTGGCTGAGAAATGTTAACCTGGAGTACCCACCTCATGAACCCTCTGCACTTCCTCTGACACCAGCAGAGACAGATTACTGCTTGAGGATTTTTCAGCACAATTTTGCAACAAGGTAAGTTTTATCGTCTCATGCTCACTATCCATCTTAAGAAAGCACCTGCTTTCCTCTCTACCACTTTGGTATGTCTCCAGTTCTCACAACTGTACATTAACACAAGATTACAACTGAATTTGCATTATTTCCTATTTGTCTATGCCATGCCTGCTCATGCTATGAATATACACCCCTATCTCACTTCCTTCTCAATAGTTTTGCTGGAAAAGATGTGACTCCTCCAAATTATCAGGATGTTGCATCAACATGACATCTGTGTTACAAGAAGGATGAATTTGAGCTCATTGATTTTGAGCTAAGCTTGACCCACCTTTGCCAGGACATTTGTCTTTCTCCCCAGCTTTTCAGAGCCATCACACAATAACTTGGTGCCCTGTCCCTTTATGCGCTGGCGATCTACATACTCTGTACTGAAGCTTCCGTAGTCAGCCCATGCCAATGCCAAATGGTAGCAGAGAAACAATTCAGACCAGCCTCCTGACTGAACCATTCTGTTTTGCGATTACTTACCCTCACTGAACACTTTGATCTCTGTGCATGTTTCTGATATTTCTAACTTTGCAGATCTCAAGTGTGCCCCACCATGTAAGTCTCTCCATGCTGAGTGATAACTTCTGAAGGTCAATTAAAGCAATGGCAAAAGAAGATGCCTTTCATGAAGAACGATCCTTCCATGGTAATGTGTAACATGAACAGCCAGTCTCTACACAATCGCTTGAGTCCAAATCCAGCTTGTTTTTCTCTGAATTCTACAGTAAAAGCATCTTTCGCCCTGCACAGTATCACTGCAGAAGACTTTCCCCAGGACAAAGCAAGGACACCTCTCCAGTGTGGGGGATCTTTATCAGAGGCATCCACTCATTGACTCCACATTCTCATCCTTTAGGCACAATCACTTCTTCCCAGATATTAATTTACTTCCTTCCCATTTCTTTAAGCTTTTCTCCTGTCATCCTTCGCTGGCTCTATATTTTTCACCATGATGGCTGCAGCCTGTGCTTTCCATTTCTGTTCTTAACACAAAAAAGGGCAAAATGTTCAGGTTCCTTTGAAACATGGTGAAACTGAGCCTGTTCACAACTTCTTTGAAATGCACCACCAAGCTCTGTTTCTGTTCTACCTTGGTAATGAGCATTCTTGTGTCTTTGTTTTTCACAGCTCCATTTCTGGTTCAGTTGTTTTCCTGCTGTTTATTGTTTTAAAGCCTCTGTGTCTTTCCAGCGTAGTAGAAGCTTCCAGTTCAACCATGAGGCCTTGAGCATGTCTCTGTTACCTTTCCCTGCATCGTTTTTCACTTCCTTGGCCACATTTCTCATGTGTTTTCTTTGTACTTTCCAGTAACTTACTAGTCAACATTTTTCTTTTCAGCACTTTCCCTTCATCCAGAAGTACCACATGCCATATCCAATAGTTGCTGTCTGTTGATATTCTTCTGTCCCAGCTGCAACATGAACTACATTGTCTAGAAGCATGAACCATTTTTTCTACAGGTCAGAGCTCTATCTCAGCTTCCTCTGCCTCTGCCAGTCACAGATCTGTTTTTCAGTTCAGGCTAGAATTTCTCAGAGAACTCCTCAGTTTTCCATTTTGCTCTATTTTTTTTCTGATTCAGGCTTTTTCAGCTGTGTAACGCAATGACTATCAGTCCTGAGAGCCCCTGCTCCGTGTGCTTTTGTGGCTTGGGTAGGGGAACTACGTTTCAAGTTCTGTAGGGAGGTTTTGGCTACAAGGCTTTTCTTGGAAAATAATTTCAGCAGAAAATAGGTTGGAATCTCTTTCACAAAATGAGTCAGTAACCAAGACAGAAAAATGATTCTCATGAGTAAATACATATATCAGCAGAAAATATATTAAATAATTTACTTTGACTGACTACAGCTTCTGAGAGTGCATAAACACCTTCATACATTTGGATTTTGGTGGACTTAATGGCTACACAAGCACTTGTCAGGCTATAAATCCTGGATGCAGAAGCTATTGAACTTGCATACACAAAACTCATTTGGGCAAACAGACTTTGCTCTTACAAATACTGCTGAAATCCTATACAAAAGTTGAGATAATCCTCTGCCTTCAGCCAGTTACCTATTCATGCACTCAACTTGAAGCACATGAACTGTCCCAGTAAAGACAACAAAACTATTAGTCTGCCTAAAGCTAGGAATGTATCCAAGTACCTTTATGAATTAAGATCTCTGAACTCACAGGCATGTACTGAATAAGGGCAAACAAAAGACTATGTACAACTGAAAATAAGGCTGTGTAACCTCTCCTTTGACTTCAAACTATTTGTTTAAAAGACCCCCAGGGAAATAATTCCTGTTAAATAAAGTGCGTACCCATTAAAGAAAAGTAAGAAATATATTTTACCTCTAAGTTACTGGAGATTTTGGTTTTAGAAATATAGTAATTGTAAAAATTGTAAATTCAGAGATCGACAATAATTCCTGAAGATCACTTGGCAGTGAAGAAACAGCTGTAGCTCACCATTTTTCAATATTCAATTTTATCAAAAGCTAATAATAATAACAATAATAATTATTTCCTCAGTGTCATGGTTTATGCTGGGATAGAGTTAATTTTCTTCACTGTAGCTGGTATAGTGATGTATTTTGGATTTGTGGTGCTTAGTTGCTGACTGGGGCTAAACCATGACACTCAGCTAAATCTCCTGTTACTTTCTCAAGTGCAAGAACCTCAGAGTAAGGAGCTTCTGTACTGATGGCCAAACCGGACCTGTAAATCCTCTTGGCAGGTACCCATGCAGTGGTGCGTACACCACACACCTTAGCATTATACAATCATCAAAAGAAAGAATTGCAGCCTGCATTTTTCATGTTAATCCAATGCCTGAAGCAGCTCTGTCTTTGCTTTGAAGCAGTGAGTCTCGTAATAATGTGCCATATAAAATGAAGCCATGGGCTGTAAGTTCTGCCTTGATATTTACATGAACTCTAATCACCCCTTGTGAATCTTCTGCAATAGACAAAACAACTTAAATCAGAGCAATCATTAAGATTATGAGCATTCCTTTGTATTTGCAAGGGAGGTTTTCTTCTCTCACTCTCCAGACATCTATGGATCTCTAGGCTTTCAGGAACAGCTAAAAGTGGATTGCACTCTTTCCAAAATAAGTCATGTTTTATCAACCCAGCTGTCACTATTTTCCAAAAAGAGGATAGAATCAGAAAACCTAAAGGCAATTAGATACTCTTTAGGAAGTTAGCCAGGAGTCATCTGTAGGTTATCCTCACGAGAAATTACACTTGCCTGCCTTTCTTCTGTCATCCAATAACATGAAACGGCTTTCACAGAACCAGCAGTCTTAGGGAAGAAAATATATCAGTTTATCTCAGGCCACTTCTCTGACAGCAACAGACTCTTCCCTAAAATTTCCTTTGGTACATTCAGAGTAAAATTCCAGCCCTGCCTAGGACAGAGCACAGCACAGTGGTGCCTCAATACATGAGAAATAAAGATGTAAGCTATATTCTGGACTGGAAGATTAGTTTGTTTTCCCAACTCTATTTTTATTATATCTTTCTATTCCCTTCCCTTTCCTACAGCTTTGCCTCTCTGAAGTTAATGGTAGCATCTATGTTCCCAGAACACTAAGGATTTCCACATTTTCCTGGCCCAATCTGCTTGTGTCTTTGCAGGTGCTTCCTGAAATGCAGCTGTAATTTTGCCTGCCTTACTTCTATATGGTTTCTCCTAACCACAAGTCATATAGACCATATCTACATCAGGAAAAAAAAAAATACTTCTGCATCTTCTTTCTGTAACTTTTCCTCCTGCGTGTCATCTCCTTCAACGGCAGGGTGGAGAAACATCTGTTTTACATTCGACCTTTTCCGCACATGTAAACAGTAGACCACAAAGCATTTTCAAATATTTAGGTATTATCTATGCAAAAGTCACATAATTTTTCTTGTAGTTAAATTCATAAATAGCAACGTGATTATGGAGGCAAAGAGAAAATTAGGCATACCTGGTAATCAAAAGTCTGATTAAAGCATGGGTAGACAAAGTGAGCAGCTAAGACATGTAACAGTAGTGATGGAGATGCAGACTTCAGCAATCCCAGCTCACCAGGAACTCCAGGTACACATGGTAGGTTATTAGTTCCCATTGAAATCTGGGCCCTATAGCACCCGTACAAATATTTAACCAAGTAGTGCTATCTTGCAGCTAGCATAAACACATACCTTTAATCAGAACTTTGAGTGCAATCTAGACATGGACCAATATTGTCCAAAGCAAGATCTTGACAAAAAAAAATCCTCAACTCCAAGTCTATCTGCACGTCTCCCTTTTGCCCCCAGAAGAGTCCCTTCAAAGTGGGGGGATTTACATCACCATCCCAATTTGTCATCCACTGCAGATAATGACAACATTAAAAATAAATCACATACACCTTGGAGCCCCAGAACATGTCTCTGAGCTCTGAGCATGTATTCTGCAAAGGGGTTGAAAGAAAATGAGTGATAGCATCTCCTCATCGTCACTTGGGTTATTAACTATGCACATCTGCGACATGCCTCCCCTTCCATCTGCAAACTCTTAAAAACATCTCTGCCTCTCATAAACAGAATTCACTTATTTTTAGATTTTCCTCACAGTTACATCAGCTAGTCTTTGAAACGAATGCCAAAGCAAAATGAGATGAAAAATGAGCGATGATTCAAAAAGCATTAAGTGATCAACCATGACAAAGTGTCACCTGCCCTAAATGCATTCTGTCTTCTGTCACTTGAAGGACGACTCCCGCACTTCCGAATGGTGAAGCCATGTATTTTTCCTGCTGAGGAATCGTGACCTCACTCTGTATGTAATCAACAACTTACATTACTATTTTGATTGAATGTGTGTTTGCTACATACCGAAAGTCACCGATTTCTCCTTTAATGCTGCTGATCTGAAGGGCATTCCCGTTGCTTTTTAGCGATGTTTGTGCTGCTTGTAAACTGCTGCAATTGCTTTCGAATGTTGTCAGCGAGACCAGCTCTCTGTCAGGAATGACTTAGTGATAGATGATCTTCCCAGGGAGCAGGGGGGACAAACTAGATGACCTCTCAAGGTCCCTATCAGGATCTGTGGGGGGTTTTGATGGTTCTATGGCAGGTAGCATTTTAGTTAAATGGTATTTTTGCTTTAGGCAATCCACCAACTATGGAAAAATCTGTATACTCAGTGTCATTTTTTGTTGTTTTGTTTCCCTTTATTATATTGTTCATCTTAGACGTTTTATATCATGCAGTAACGTTAACCCCTGACTCAAAAATTGTTTAGATGTAAGCATAGCTAATCCCATTAAAATCACTAAGACTATCCTCACATAAAACTAAATGGATGATTTAATAGATTGCTGAATGATGGTCCCAATACCCATTAGGTCTAAATGTTCCCTGAGAGCCCTAACCCATAGACACTTACGTACATTCTTAAAAATAAACAAAGATACTCATACACAAGTAAAGGACAGAAAGATCCATACCCATGCATTTAAACATGTGGTCATCTGCAGAATTAGACCCTGTCTTAAAGACCCCCTCCACCTGGATTTGAGACATGCTAATAGATTTGTGCAAATGAACCTACACCATAAAACTATTTATTCTATTTTTCTGGTGAAAAACTATCAAGTGCAACTTTAATGAACTTCTCCACATTTTAAAGTCAGTATTTAAATATTGCCAAGCCCCAGACAGAGGTCATACCTGAGCAGGCACAGATTTTATGAGGATAAGTCTGCACAGGCACTTCACACTAATCATCCCTTGCAGCGAACTAATTCCTGAGCTGTGCATAGTTTGTAACTTGTTTTATTAATACTGTAAACTATCACTTGACTTTTAGTTTTCATTTCAAAACTGCTTTTTAACAATATATATGACAGCCTTAGGGCAAACCGCTCTCTTGGATGCATGCAAACTTTGCTAGAATCACTAAGGGCTACACAGGCGTAGCTTCAAAGGCAGATTTGGGACCTATAACTTTAATTCATCCACCAAATGGAGCTCCAAAATCCATTAAGGAAAAATAACTAGTAACCATCTGTCTTAATTCATAAGGCTGAAAGCAGTTAATCAAACCTAGTGGACATTTTTACTTTCTTCTTTCTCTCTCAACAGCTTTGAACACAGATGCAGCTTTTCCATAATTAAGCTGAGCATGGTAGCTCCTAGACAGATTAAACCTGGAGAGCTTGTCAAAAATGTCAGATGGCATACAGGTTCTGTGTCTTGTCCCTGGGATTTCTGGGATTTTTATATTTATTTATTTACACACATATATAGATATAGATGATATAGATATAGATATGGATATATGGGCAGATTCGGGACACAATTATTAAAATTAACAGCCCATGCTCTTAACCCATCACAATGACAGCAGTGTTAGGGGAACCCAAGCTCTACAATAAGGTGTATTTTTTCTCTCTCTGTTAGGGATGCAAGTCAGGGTATCACCTCGGCAGTGAACAAATGTCTCTGGGAACTGAACTGAAACATGGCATGCAAATGGCCACCAGAAGGCAGCTACTTCTACTCGCTGCTGAACCACATTTTTACTAGTAACTGAAGGGCAAAAATTTTTGTGAACTCACTGACACTGTTCTGAATCAACCTAAAGATGTTCCAAGTTACGGGAGTTATATTTAACAAGATGGAATATAATTAGACTGGTCATGCCTAACAACCATTCCAGACACGTGTTTTTAGAGAAGTTCTCAGATATATGATATGGCTTCTATTAACTTGAAAAGGATATCCACAAGTATCCAAGGTGGCTTTTAGATCTCGATTACTATTAATAATGAGCTCATATGTGTTTTCAATTTCCCTTCTTCTGAGTTCTAACATTTTAAAGCAGAAAGCATCTCCAATTCTTAAGGATTTTATGTTACTTGTTAAATATTCCGGTTTTTCAATTTAACTCTACAATCAAATTTATGGACTGAAACTAGGATTCAAAAGTACCAGCCTAGGAGCAATTTTTGCTTCCTTTAAAATAGGTTTTTATTTTAATCTTAAATAAAGTGAAAGCTGACAGCAAATATATCTTTGTGCTGTTAAAATTAGAATTTCAGTGTCATACAAAAGTTTAAAAGTTCTTATCTTTGTAAGTGATTAGAGAGAAGAGTTGATTACTATTATTTTCTATTAAACAATGCAGTTTGAAAATGAGTTGTGCAAAAGAAGGAAAGACTGTCCCAGCGGAAGCTATTCAACGACCCTAGAAAAGAGACAGTCTAAAAATTCTAAATGTGGGGCTCTTCCTACTTACTCTTTTGGTTTTGAGGGCACAGTGTGTTCAGATTTGAACGAAGTTGCCAGCAGAACAAGTCTCAAATGCCAGATCTTCACTCAGGCACAAACTGTATCTACATTGCAGCATAGCCACATTCAGCTAGAATTTGTGGGAAAAGTACCAGTGAGACACTAAGCCAGGTGAGGTTCTTTACAGGATGTTGTTTTGCAGAACTGCTGCGGGTTCAGTCATGTGCACCGCCTCAAATTCACAATTCTGGCAGGAATTGTTTGCACTCCGCTCTTATGTTTTCTATTCATCTTTCATACATCTTCCTTGAATCTAAGTCCAGTTAGAAGAAGCTGAGTGGGACTCTTGCCACCCACTGTGTCCCTTTTGAGAAAGGATGCTCCATGCAAAACTCTTTCGATTTAACCAACAGAGGTCAGAGAGGAGGTATCTCACAGAATGGAGAACGTACAAAGCTGAGCCTCCGCTCAGGCAGATAAGTATCTTCAAGGGCTGAGAATCATAGCATCATTTAGGTTGGAAAAAATCCTTAAGATCATTGGATACATGACATAAATTAGTAATACTGAAATCTTTAAAACTGGAACTTTAGACTCTCTGAAACTTCACCAGCATGTTAAACAGCTACTGCACCCTCATGAGGCTAAACCACAGCCCAGCACTGTACGGTAACACACCTGCACAAACGGGGATACATTCAACAAATTATCCATTAAAATGAAAGTTCAAGCTTACAGTAATGCAAGACAGAATATTAAGAGGAAAATACAAAGACTTTTAATGAAAAGAAGTGGCAACAATTATTTTCATCCATTTTTTTGAAATCCATGACATACTTCCGTGTTGTGTTGTTATAAAGAAGTCTCTTTGTAATCTCTAAAGTCTCTAAAATGCCAGAGAAGAAGGAAAGCTTTTATAAAATCAGTACTTACAGTAAAGGAACATGAAGACTTAGCTGAATGGTATTAAAGGTTTACATTTGGTACCTCACCTGCAAGAGTAGAGTTCAACTACTAAAAGAGTCAAAATTGCACAGCTCCATTGCCCAGAGACTTCAGAAAGTGCAACTGAAATACAACAGTCATAACTCAAAGGCTGCAAATGCAGCTGCAGAACACATACACCAGAGGAAAAAATTACTCCAACAACATTTCTTAAGAGTGCTGTTGTGCAGCCCTCCAGCATGATGCACTAAACAAGCTATAGCCACTATGCATGAAGTATATTCTGTAGTATTTACATACATATGTTTAGTTTAGCTTTAATTTTTGTACTAAATATTCCTCTTTTTATTCCTTAAAAGGAGAAAGTAAATTAAAAGTTCATAACCCACAGCACCTTCATCCCAAGATATCAGGCCATGAATTAACTTCAGCTATTATGGCCAGAAGCATCCAGTGGTCAACTTGTTAAATTTAATAGCTCAAATACCTAATAATTCTAATTTTGAGAAGTCTAAATTATGGATCACATTAATGATGTAATATTGCACCAAGATTACCTATAAAACTGGAGCCGGTGGCAGCAGATGTTAACTGAGACCCCTTCTCAAAGTAGAATCTCAGGAACTGGAGGCCTCCTTATTCAGTCCTGGTTGGAGCGCTTCATTTCTTATCAGAGATAATAAAGGGAATAGGTTTCCTACCTAAATGGGAGGAATGCTTGTAGCCTATTCTCACAAGGGTCATTCCAACTTTGAAATTCTCTTCAAGTTAATAAACTTCAGGACACGATGAAAAGTCCATCACTGACAAAAAGCTTTCTGAAAAGGCAAAAGCAGTGTGACCCCTTTGCAAACAAGACACACCGAGAGTTTGGCTGCATAATATATTCTCATTAGCACTTACAAACTGTGAGTCATTTTGGTTTTTTAATTACAGTTCTGGAAAGCCTTGTTTTCATAAACAGGTAAAACATCATGGGAGGTGGGATGATTCTGCCAGATAAGCTAATAATGTGCACATTGCTTAAGAGTGACTAACAGCCTGCTTTAGTTGATGCCTGTTCCTAGCAGAGATTACCTTTATTTATAAGGGTAGAGAAAGGAGCCAGCACCAAAACTACACAAGAAACACAAATAGTGAAGTCTGTTTGGCTTTACTGTTAACAATATGGCACTCAAGGGATTCTCACTGGCCACTCAAACTGCTTTGCCAGGCTTTCCCAGAGTATTTTTTAAAAGGGCAAAGGAGCTCAGGCAATGTCAGTGACAGATTCAGGACAAGAGTTATACTAGACAATGCCTTCTCTTGGAAAAAGCTAAAGTGACAACAGCTAAAATGGGCATTCTTATTATAATAATTATAATAATTTTAAATCTTTAAAGCTGAATATCAAAATTGATTAAGCAAGTAATTTTTCTCTATATCATTTTATTCAGGTAGTGCATAAAGAACTCCTTGGGTTTTGGGGTTTTTTTGTAACTTGAAGATTATGTATTAGACTTAAGAAACTTTCATTACACAAGAAATCCAGTTACTACAACACATCATTCTTCTAAGTCATTCAGAAGACCCTTTCAGTTTATACAGCTTGTCTATAATGCGTCTGATGCTTGATTCTTCCACATTCCTAGGATGAATGAAGAATTAAGCTGATGTACAACCTGGAATTAATCCAGCATTTTCAACTGGCACAAATTCTGTTTCAATGGGCTGGATACTCTCTGAAAGATAAGCGCTTTAAACGCAAGGCTCAGTCAGAATTCTTTCACTGCAAGAATCAAACAAAAAAATCATATATTTGAATCCCCTGATCTTGCATCTTCCTCAAAAGTAGCAAAAATTAAAAATTAGTTATAACCAGATGCTGTGCCCACAACTTCTGTTAAGAGGAGTAACAATTAAGAGCAAGAATACCTTGCAGTATGTTACTTCAAGTTACAACACATTCACACTCCCAGTTGAATAGCTCCCACTTTGAACATGTTCTTCTTGTTACCATTCCAGGACAAAACATGTCCAAATAAGGCTTTTGAACAGAAGATAAATGTATAACTATCTCATCTTTGTAACTTTAGTAACCTTGCCCCATTGTAGAGTTAGGGGATTTATTTTGTTTTGACCAAGTGCCTTCAACCTTCAAAAATTTCGGTTCTGAACAAATCCAATTCAAAGGAAAACTCAGGTTTGTGCCAGAACCACTTGATTTGAAGTAGCTCAGCATTAAGTCACACATCAGACCATGATAAAATGCTTATGAATTCTGAATTCTACGATCATTAGTTTCGTGGAACAGAATAAATAGCATCACAGATACATAAGAACGCTGTGCTATTGTAAATACCAAGACGCCATTACGTAAGTCTTACAGAGGTTACTAATTTAAACACAGCTGAAGCAAGAAAGAGATTGCATCCTTTTTTTGAAGTTGTTTTCCTCTACTTACATGTTCAAACTCTTACCTAATCCTTCCTCTGCAAAATGATGTAATTTTTGCAATGTTTTCAAGGTAATTACAGAACTAAAATGGGTTGTACCCTTTTTAAGCCAGTGTTTGTTCTGCTTTCCTGCTGATCTAAGTGCCTGAAAATGGGAGACCACTGCCTAGACCTTGAACACAGTATCAAGAATATGAAAGCACCAGAAGTAAGTGTGAAGATGGATAACATTTCCTCAGCAAATACACTTCCTTTCCCTCTCAGCAAATACAGCTTCCACTGAGAAACCCACAGAAATGCCATAACAAATTCAGGCTTTGGTGTTCTTGCTGAAACATCTCTTTTCATCCTCACCTCCAGTACCTGCAGACTTCTTATTCACAGACGGAAAATTAACACAGTACAAAATAGAGATTAAAGAACATGTTTTGCCTCAGGTTTGTTCTATATATGGTACAGCACATTATTAGCTGCCTGTGAAGCCAAAAGATCCTTTAGATCCTTCCAAAAGATCAAGGTAGTACATCTCCAACCATCAATCAGATGTTCAATTACTAGTGTCTGCGATGCATAGCAGACCGACCTCATCTTGTTTTTGCTAGCTAAGCAGATAAGATTTCTGTAAACCTATGGACAGTTGAATTAAATTATAAATTACTACAACAGGGAAGCCATTCCTCGTTATCAGTGTGGTAAATAAGGGCAGTTGGATGCACATCAATCACACTTGAAACTGAATCGGACAATTACTGAAACATAACATATGGGATTGAGAGCAGCCCTGCGGAGAAGGACCTGGGGGTACTGGTGGATGAAAAGCTGGACATGAGCCAACAATGTGCACTTGCAGCCCAGGAAGCCAACTGTATCCTGGGCTGCATCAAAAGCAACGTGGCCAGCAGGTCGAGGGAGGTGATTCTGCCCCTCTGCTCTGCTCTGGTGAGACCCCACCTGGGGTCCTGCGTCCAGCTCTGGGGTCTTCAGCACAGGACAGACATGGAGGTGTTGGAGCAGGTCCAGAAGAGGGTCACAAAAATGATCCGAGGGCTGGAGCACCTCTCCTACGAGGACAGGCTGAGAGAGTTGGGGTTTTTCAGCCTGGAGAAGAGAAGGCTGCGGGGAGACCTTACTGTGGCCTTTCAGTACTTAAAGGGGGACCACAGGAAGAATGGGGGCAGCCTCTTTAGCAAGGCAGGACAGGACAAGGGGTGATGGTTTTAAACAAAATGAGGGTAGATTTAGACTGGATATAAGGAAAAAAATTTTTACGATGAGGGTGGTGAAGTGCTGGAATGGGTTGCCCAGAGAGGTTGTGGAGGCCCCATCCCTGGCAACATTCAAGGTCAGGTTGGCCGGGGCTCTGAGCAACCCGATCTAGTTAAAGATGTCTCTGCTCACTGCAAGGGGGTTCGACTAGATGACCTCTAAAGGTCCCTTCCAACCCAAACCATTCTATGATTCTACATATACCTGGAAGTATTTAAAAGACATGTAGATGTGGCACTTAGGGACATGGTTTAGTGTTGCACTTGGCAGTGCCAGGTTTACGGTTGGACTCAATGATCTTATAGGTCTTTTCCAACCTAAGTGATTCTATGATTCTATAATTATCTTCTAAAATAGTTGCCTATTTTAATTTACAAGAAGCCTCGCTTTAAGTAACTGAATCAAAGACTTTCAGCATTGCATTCCAAAACCTGTCCTCCCTCACTTTGAAAGCAAAAACATCCATGAAAGTCTTTTCAAGAATTTTTGCTAGTCTTTTCATAAGATGTTTCTTAATGTACTAATTTTTAAAGCATATAATCCTTTCAGGTACAAAGAGGCTCAAGCCTTTAGCCCTTGCAGTCCTGTGTACCTCCTCTGCATTACTGAAATTACTCATGAAGTAAAGTTACAGGATGGGCTAAAATTTGGTTTTTTACCTCTAAGGTGCCACAGTTATCTTGGATAACAGCCTTTTATACTGTTAAGTACTAACATGTTTGCAACATATTTTGCAAACAGATATTAGTACCCCAGAACATCAGGTAACACATCAGGTCAAATTACAACTTAAAAAAAAATCCCTAGGCTTAAAGGAGCTTAAGATCAATATTGTTGAAGCAACAACTTACTTCGGACGCCCATACTGAAATGCTTAGGAGTGGCTGTTAAGAGTCCCCTGAGACTCTGTTTAGCTCCATGGAGGTTATGAAGATTAACATCCATTCATTCAGGAAAACTGGGTTACCGATGTGCCCTGCAGAGTACCCAGAGAGGCACAGACTGTAAACAGCTATTTGTTATCAATGTAAAAAGGGAGAACACAGGTTATCCTCAGCCCTGTGCTCTAACCATTCACTTATCTTAAAATATGTAAACTTTCCTTCTTCCCTTCCTTTTAGGATAAATAACTAAGTATGATTTGGAAATATTATAATCTACATTGTTGAAGCATTACAGAAGGGAAAGTAAGTTCATGACTTCACAGAATGCATGCATCACCTCATATTGCTGAATAGACACCTGAAAATCAAGTTTGTTCTTTAAGAATCCTTGTAAAAATAATTCAAGGAATTTTCAGTGTCTTTTATAGTAATAATTTTGCATAACTAATGCACTAAAGATGACCACAGTGAAACACTGCCATAAAATTCAAGATAGCCAGGGCATGACTACTGAGCTTAGGTTGTTCTGACCTGTGAACAGCTATCTGGCAAGAAAGTTGACTTGTGTGATCCTGTTATTTACAAGATACAGTGCACATATGCTGCATGAAATACCTAGTTGGTAACTAAGCTGTAAGGTCAGGTACCATGACATCAAGTATATCACTGCTATTACTGATGTCAAATATCTGTGCTACATCAGCACTATGGTACAACAGCACCCTCTCTCAGGTCACGCTGAAGACTACATAACTGCAAAAGGAATCATCCAGACACTTTGAGCAGCTGGTTCAACTGGCAACTGCTCAATATTCCCACCCAACCTGATATTCTGGGGTGAAAACACCCGAAGTTTGAGCAGTTCATACCTTCTGAAGAGCTGACTGCACCCTTCTACACCCAACATCATTGGGCAGAGCTGCTGCCATTGCCTGGTGAAAGGAGGCTACGAAAGGCTCCTGACTGCACAGCTTTGAGCAGAGCTGCCTTGACCAAATGAGGCAGGACGGAAACCTGTGAGCAAGGCCCTGCACTACTGCTGTCAACACCACAGCTGAGCCCCTCTATGGGTTCTTTGTTGGATCTTCCTTCCGGTCGTGTATGAAACGGAACTTGCTATCTACGGATTAACATTTATCCCAAAATCTGCATCCACATTCAAGAGGATCCCAGAACTACAAGATGGAATTTAGCCATTTTTTGACAGTATTAGGAAGAATCACATAGCAAAGGCATACATCTTCAGTGCAACATGAACCTAACCTCTTCCTTCACCCAAAGATCTCCAAATACTCTGCAAACAGCTTGACCCTTTGCAAGAGCTCTGCTGAGTAAAAACTGCCTTCCATTTCGTGAATTCCTATTTCGATAAGGAAGCCACTACTCCCTGCACCTCCTTCTAGTCAGGACTAGAAATGTCTATGAAGTCGTATCTCCTAAAACGAGAGAACACAGAAGAATTAGATTAGGAAAATGATGTAAAGCAACTGTTCAGATGAACAATTTTAACCAGCCTTAGTGAATGGTGGTCACTAAATAGCGAATACCAGTGATGCTGAAATCCTTTTCTTTTCTCAGTGTGGAATAGATAGGATAAGTTTTTCCATTACCGGAACTCACAGGAAAAAGTATTATAGGTACTTTGGATTGTCATCTCCACATCACCAAATGTATGACACTTTCCACGCGCAACACTGTACAGTGAACGTGTCCTAAGAAGAAGGCAATGTTAACATTTTCGGAGGTCTAACTTACATTTTGCCTAAAGTCTTTAAGCCCCATACAACTGATTTCCTGCTTTATTAATATTTGTACAGCACCTCTGATTTGAGCTTCAGAAACACAAATGAAACAAGCACCACCGCAGCCATGGGCAGTGAAGAAGTGCAATGCTGCCTTTGTTACAGAACAGAAATCAATTTTCTGAAGGTCACTCAGGAAACCTCTGTCAGAGCCAAGTATAAAACCCAGACTAGTGTTTTTACCCCTAACCCTGTCCTCCTTTAAAAATATTCCATTCTAATCTAGATTGAATGTTTGATTCTAATTTTGAACATTACAATTCTCTCTACTTCCATTCACAATGTAGATATTGTTTTCACCTTTTTAATACTATTTGGTTTTCTATGTTTTAGTAAGACCATTAATGTGGTTGGTTCTGACCTAGTTTTAAGTATTGTTCTCTTCTCTCATCCCATTGTTCAATGAAAAACAAAGCACAATTAAGTAATACAAAAAAGAAATCAATCAAATAACACAAAACCATTAGAATAAGGCTTATTTCCCCAGATGAAGTACTGCCCTGCTTCCTGAGACAGTAGTGGTGGCACGCTTTGTATTTTTATGACAAAAATGATTTTACTAGTTAAGTATTTTGAATTGCAAAGGGAACCAGATGAACTGTCATACTCTGAAAGAATAAGTAATGATTTCTTTGCTCACTCTTTCTAACTTGCATTGTTCACTACAGCTGTTTATTCAGCTCTGTTTAGTTGCTGATTTAAGGATTTCTTTGCAGCCTGTTTCAGGTTCATTGCAACTGAGGTTGTGGCAGATAACACCTCACTTACACTGCAAGTGGTTCTATCCTGACACATCTTTCCCTAGCCTGCAATTCCACGTATCAATGTGATCTCTTCAAGTGGCTGTAGCAGAGGCTGATTCTCTGCGTGCTGGGATATATGCAAGGCATGCTCTGAAATAGCTGCTTCTTTAATGTGAAAATTGGTAGCAGGGACCGGGTTTACATGTTTTTGAAAAAAAGAAACAGTCCTAGGACAAACATTCCATTGTATATAAAGCAAAACTGGAAGTCCATTTATTGGCTTATAGAATTTACAGATGGCAATACAGAATTTATGATGCACTCAGAAAGCCCATAAAGTCTTAGGTAAAGCAGGATCTCACAGGAAATGAAAGAGCATAAACAAATGGGTTGTGCAAAATGATGAAATCTGAGAGTGTCAAGTCTTAACATCAAATCTGTCAATGTAAAATGAGGACAATATTTACTCACAGCTTTCACAGATGTCACCATTTTGAAGGAATGAGTGTTCCTTACCATTCCTCAAAGCCAAAAGGGACTATTTACTATAATGAGAAATAAAACTGACAGTTGTTTAAGAGCAGAAGCTTTACAGTATCTTAACTACAGCTTATTATATTCATAATATTTACTCTAATTATGAGATAATCTGACACAATTTGCTCACTGTAGATAACATACCAGGCAGAAAGCAAGAAAAAGCAGGATGTAGAAACAGAAAGAGGTCTCAGTCCTGCAAACTGTCCTGCATGGACGTATCACAAAGCCCAGAGGACAAAATGTCATCCAGAGGCTAACAGCTGCCTATTCAAATACAAGGATTTACCTCCACAACATGGAGTGCAAGGTCAGAGGCACCATTCAGATAGTACAGAGCTCTATAAGCTTTCAGAAGAAAGTGGCTGAACATGTGAAGTTTCCATTCTTGGAGATATTCAATACCAACATAGTCCCAAGTAACCTCCCTGGCTGAACCTGCCTTGTGCAGGGGTTTCAGCTGGGCAGTATCTAGCATTTCCTTCCCACCTCAACTATTCTGCAATTCTGCAACATTCCATTCAAATGCAATCTGTCTGATCAGAAGACAGATATCAACTGTCATAATCTACTGCGAGACTCCTCAAAGATAAAGCACTTCGTGTTAGCAGATCTCGGGGAAAATTCAGTACTCTTTTGTACTTTCCAGGTGATTAAACACTTGGGAAAATTTTCTAAAAATCTTCATCAAGTAGATTGAGGTATTATGCATAAATCCAGAAGCTATATGCAGCGCTACAGAATTCATATATTTTAGTATTTACTACTAAAATTACTTTATTACTAAGTGATTTTTCAGCTTCCGAGCTAGGATTCTCATACCTCTGTGAACACACCATTGATTAGCATGGCATTTTAAGGGATGCTTCAAAGGCTGCCTCAAACCCACGCTTCCACCCATAGTCAGGGAAATCAGCTACGACTGAAGAATGCCCTCCAAACCAGACAATCACACATCTACACAGATGCAGCAGCTCTACATAGTCAGGTTGTACAGCACAAACTCAATGCTTGAAATTGCCATTTAAGAGTCACAGAGGCTCACCAGCAAGAAATCATTGCTAAAAAAGCTTCTTTAATGCTCACAGAATTCTTTTAGAATCTGCTTTGTTTTAATTCATGCTAGCCATCAATCTAGAAACGCAGCACACTGTGTCTACCCCCGTCAAGGTTTTGCAAAACAGAAATTTGCGTGTTTTAAGCAGTTTTGACACTGAATCCACTTTTTGCGTTCTTTCTAACGTTCCCCGAGCGATTTGTGCCTCTGCAAAAGAAAAAGGGAAAACACCACAACACAGGCTTTGATAGCGTAATTCTTCGTTGTTTTCTGATTCCATCTCTCTCGCAGATGGCTTGCAGCGGATTGCCGAGGCTTAACTCGGGAGCAGCTCTGCTGCAGACAGCGAGCGCCGGGCGTCGTTTTCCCACTGCCAAAACCCTGTCCGACGCTGCACGAGGCGCAGCAGGCTCCTGTGAGCGCGTTACGGGGAACAGGCTTGCGACGGCTGCGCCGGGGTGTGGGACAGCCACGTTCGTGGCCCCGGGAGCTGCGAGGGCACCGTTCTCCGGGCAAGGTGGGTTATTTGAAGGCGGCTGTGGTATCTATAGACCAGCGTGTTCAACAGCGAGGCCAGAAACTCCCGTCCCTCGAAAACACCCAAGACTAAAGGGCTCTTTGGCCACAAGGACCCCCTCTCAAATGTCCTCAGGCCCCCGGGCTGACGCTTGCAGGCACCCACTGAGGCAGAAGTACAAACATCGGGATGCGACACGGCTGGAAGGGGCTCAGCTTTCAAAGACGACACTGGGTTCCCCATTTTAAAACGCCTCACGCTGCGAGCCAAGCTCTGGCGAGGGTCGCTGGGGAAGGGGAAAAGCTGCATCCTGCGGCCACCCAAACCGACAAACACGGCAAAACGCCACCGGGCGACGCTCAGCGGGGCAGAAACCCAACCCCCGCCGAGGGAGGCGCGGCCAGACGTGGCCTCCCCGCCGCCATCTCGCCGCTCGGCCGCCGCCCGCCATTTCCCGTGGAGGCCGGCGGCGCGGCGCGGCGCGGGCTCCGGGGGCCGGCGCAGCACGGGGCGGGGCAGCCCGCGGCTCCGCGGGCCGGGCCGGCGCCGTTCCCGCCCGCCGCGCTCCTCGGCCGTTTCCGAGAGGGCCCCGGCCGGGGGAGCTCCGCCTGCCCTCGGCTGCACCCGGAAGAGCCCAGGACCAGGCCCGGGGAGGGAAGGTGAAGACTTAACTCTTCGTAAGGGCAGCTATGTATTTGCTTCTTTCACAGCAGTCACCTTTTCTCCATGTGTAACCTCTGTTTTGAGGAGAACCGGGGCAGGATGTATTTCTGCCTGGCCTAGGAGATGGTGGAATGAAGGGCTTCAGTTAAAGCATGAAATAGATCTGTGGGTAACTGAACGTGTAGTGACTCTAAAGCTAAGACTGATTGTAATGTGTCTGTTTACAACGTGTTTTATAGGTCAGTTTCCTTAAATAGTGCCAAAGGAAAGAGGATGGAACCAGAACACACTACCAAGGAAACAGTCCTCATTACGGGAGGAGGTGGTTATTTTGGCTTCCGGTTAGTGCATTAATTAGTTATTACATACAAGAATAAACGTGAAAGATTGCTGCTGCTGAGGCAACAAAATCCATCTGTAAAAGGGAGAACTGTGGGCCTGAGGTGCCTTATCCAGCTCGCCCCCTCCAATTCATCCCGGACCTCAGTTTTAAACAAACATGTTATCCTGTTTCCACATCTTTTAAGTAAATACGCTATTCTGTTTCCAAATATCAAGCATCAACTGACTAACAGACGTTTACCTCTCTGGTCACCTTTGTAATAGGGTTTGAGATCACCATCTTTCAGCCTACTCGGAAGAGCAAGCCTGCACTTGTATGTAGATCTTTCTTTGGACAGTAGACCACAGCCTGCAAATGGTTACACGTGCTTAGCTATATAGATTAAATACTCTGGCTGCTCTAAACTTTCAAGAATATATTTATTTTTATGGACAGTGATGTTTTAGGATTAGAGTTGTCCATAAGGTACATATTTCAGTGAAATCCATTTCCCCTTACTGTAGATGGCTCTGCAGGCTGTGAAAAGAAAAAAAAATCCTATTTTGAGCCCTGGATTATCTTCTAGAGTACCTTCAGAGTTATAACTGCTTACATAGGTGAGAGAGATGACAGTCATGACCAAAAAGTAAATTTCAAGGGGGGCGGCGGGCAGAAATCTCAGAAGATACATATCTGACTTCTGCTTGGCTTTTTCCTCTGCTGTCTCCCCTTTTAAGCACTACAGAAATACAACAGTTGTAGGAGAGGGGGAGAAGAATACCAGATTTATGCTTTGTGTCAATACCTGCCTTTATACTTGTGATTTGGAGTAAAATGTAGACATGTGGCAAAATATTAATACCAGCTTAGAAGCATCTGGCTCATTCCTCTTCTCCATAAATTTCAAACACAATGGCAAAGAGCAACCTATTGTTCAGACAATAAGATAAAACCAGTAAGATTCTTTTTTAAATATTTGGCTACAGGTTTACATCTGAAGAGGTTTGCTATTACTGATCTTTAGGGGACAGAAGCAGAGAAATAGCTGCATTCTTCCAAAACGCTGCTGAAAGCACTTCAGTTATTTCTGAAGTTTCATTTACAGCAGCTCTACCTCTTTTTTTCCTCTCCCCCCCACCCCCCAAAAGTATTAATGGAGCATGGGAAATTAGTTCAGTACCTAAAGTATCACAGCTGAATCTTCCTCATAGTACATGGCTGAATATTTAAAACACTCTCATCAGAAGAAAAAAAAACAAGGAAAAAAAATCAGTATTAAAATAGTTAAGTCTTCACTTACCTCCAGGTGAAATGTTTCATGCATCATTATGCTATGTATACTAACATATGGTTTCTATCATGTTTTAGTTTAGGTTGTGCCATATACCAAAAGGGAGTTGACGTGATTCTCTTTGATGTGAAGCCACTTCAAACTGTGCCAGAGGGAATAAAGTTCATGCAAGGGGATGTCTGCTGCCTGTCTGAAGTGGAAGAGGCTCTTAGAGATGTAATCTGCGTATTCCATATCGCTTCCTATGGAATGTCTGGCAGGGAGCAGCTGAACCGAAAACTTATAGAAGATGTTAATGTGAAAGGAACAGAAAATGTCATCCAAGCCTGCAAGAGCACAGGAGTGTCGAGTCTGGTTTATACAAGTACATATAACGTGATATTTGGAGGCCAAATTATAGAAAATGGGGACGAATCTCTGCCTTATCTACCTCTTCACCTCCATCCAGATCACTACTCCCGGACCAAATCTTTAGCTGAAATGAAGGTGCTGGAGGCAAATGGTGCTGAGCTTGGAAATGGGAAAGGTGTATTAAGGACTTGTGCCCTCCGACCAGCAGGCATTTATGGGCCTGGAGAACAAAGACATCTTCCAAGAATAGTTAGTTACATTGAAAGGGGACTGTTTAAATTTGTATATGGAGATCCCCTTAGTTTAGTAGAATTTGTACATGTAGACAATCTAGTTCAGGCTCATATCCTTGCCTCTGAGGCCCTCAAAGCCAACAGAAACCACATAGCTGCAGGCCAAGCCTATTTTATTTCAGATGGCAGGCCTGTAAATAACTTTGAATTTTTCCGACCATTAGTGGAAGGTTTGGGTTACAAGTTCCCAACCTGTCGTCTTCCTCTCTCCCTTGTCTATTTTTTTGCATTCCTTACTGAAGTAGTTCATTTTCTTGTAGGTCACGTTTATAATTTTCAGCCTCTCCTTACTCGCACGGAGGTTTACAAAACTGGTGTCACACATTATTTTAGTATGGAGAAGGCCAGAAAGGAGCTGGGGTATGAGCCTCAGCAGTATAGCCTGAATGAAGTGGTTGAGTGGTTTAGGTCTCAGGGATGTGGACCAAAGCCGAGAAAGTATACCATTATGCATCGTGTTAGGGATGGAGGATTGCTCTTGCTGCTGATTGCTGTGATACTCTCATGGTTTCTATCTGCAGTTACATTTTCACTCTGAAAGATGAAACGCTGAGTGTAGAGGACAGAATTTAGTTATGTTCTCTGAGTACTCTTGGTTTTGACGGACAGGTAGTAAAAAATAAATTATAAAACACAGGAAAATACACATTTGTGTCATTCAGGTAAATATCTTTAACAGTTTTATCCCCAAGGAATGGAACTGCTGAGTAAAAAGGAGTAATACATAGTTCCTCTTCAACGTAAAATTGATCAGACCACTAACAAGATGGAGCTCAGTATTACTGCAAACAGCGTTTTATTTTCGGGTACAACAGCACGCTACAGTGAATGGAACAAATGTCCTTAGACCGACCCTTCTTCCTCCCTGATGGGATTATACCGTTCATCCCTGCCCTTTATTCCTAAAGAGTTTGTGCTACCTGATCCAGAGGAGAATAAACTTATCCTTGAATCACACTCCAAAACCCAGTTCTGCTTTCCAGCGTGGATGTATGTATGCCTAACCAAGATTAACTGATAAAATGCTAGGACAATGAATAAATGCGCTTTTTTTTTTTTTTTTTTTTTTAAACTAATACATTCTGGTATGCTTTTCTGAGTTAACTGTGATATCTAATGACATTTCTGGAAAATGCACAATGGTGAATCTAAGTTATAGCAAAGTGCTTGAAGCAGCACAGATTTGTAGATTTTTCTAACAGTGAAATATGCCTGTTTAAAATGAATGAGCCAGCTAAAAGTGCATTCATAAATAAGACCTATGATTTTTCCCAGCATTATTGAATGGTTAAACAAATAATCCATCAAAGACATTTGGTAAGTGATTACAATCATGTTCCATTGCTTATAAAACAATTTTAGCCTTTAATAATATTTCTTTAACACCTGACACCATTTTAATAGAACTTCACCTTTGTAGTAGGATGATAAACACTTGATGCAATGAAACTCATAATTTTGTGGAGTTTTAAGAATAAGAATAGAAAATAACCTTGTTAAGTACAGGTCACTACTGTCCCTAGCAACTCCCTCATCTCTGTCAGTTTAATGTAGGAAGAGACACTGAGAAACTTCACATCAAAACGTTAAATCACAAAGTTGGTTTCCCTTAACCCATCAGCATTACAGTTTCAGTACTTCTTGATAAAAAGGACAGTCCTTCAGGAAGTTCACGCTTCTCTTTAAACTTTAGCCTTTCCATTTTAATAGCTGAAACTACACTGATCTTAAACTAATTTTGTGTAAGTTTCAGTTACTTCAGTTCTGTTAAACTGTACAGTGATTTAAATGGGGAAGTGGAGACAGACAGTAGTTCTACTGCATTGTTAAAGGATTCTCAGAAAAAGAAATGCTTAGAGAAACCAAGCTAGAAGTCCACTGCCACCCGTGTTTAGAAGATGGAGATTTTTGTAGTTAATGATGACTGAAGACAGCATTACTTCCTGAATGTTGAGTTCTTTTCCTGAGAGGTTTACCTTAAAAAAAAAAAAATCACTATTGATAACTACATGTTTTGTTTTGCTTGACATCTGACTTTCCTCCTCCTTCATTCCCCTACCAGTGTGTACACCATGAAAGAAACGACATTTAATACTTAGCTTGAGGGACGGCTCAAGAGAGAACTCACCGTTTTGGGTCCCCCCCCCCCCCCCCCCCATAATAGCAAATAAATTGAGGGGGCCTGGGGCAGTGGTGTTTGTGCAGCAGGAGCATTGCACTCCTTTATAAAGAGCTTATGTGCCTCCAACAGAGTGCTGATGGCAGAAGGGCCACTTTCCAGAAGTCATTAATATACATCATCATAGCCTGCAGAAAGAAGAGACCTCCTTTTTAATAAAACGGAAAAGAGGCAGTCATGACCTCATGAAACAACAACAGGGCCTGTTTTTTCAAGTGAAAACCACTTGGTTATTTTCCCCTTTAGTGTTCTCTGGTTTTGACATAGCGTTATCAGAAATAGATTAAGAAATTTTAGTGCCAGCAGAAGCAACGGACAAAACCAAAAAGCACAAGAAATTGCACAGGCCTGTTGCACAGAACCATAGTATCAGCATTTCATGCTAAGTCTTGTAAAAAGATCTTTTTAAGATATGGAACATAACTCCTGTGCCCTAGAAGAATTTCTTCTGTTGTTTGTGATTTTTTTATTAGCAAAACTTGGCTACTGCCATTCATAATTATCTCAATGGTGGGGTTGGTGGAAAAAAAAAAAATAAATCTATGAAAGGGTCCTAAACTCCTGAAGCCTAAATCCAGGCTGTTATTGCTGGCTGAGGTTAAAGCCCTGGATAGCTTTTTAGGTACAACAGAAGAGGAAGCTCCTGAGAAGAAAAAAACCAAATCAACCCACAAATTCCAGAACTCCTGCAGAAGCTGAGCTCAACACATGAACCTTTCCATTTGTCTGGAGTCAAGGACAGAACTTTTCACTGACAGCAGAATAGGAGGCATTATTTTGTCCTAACAGCCCATGACTTCTGCCTGAGCACAGGGTACTCCATCAAGTACTTGTTAGGAGAAATAAGCAGCAGCTTGGCCATGGCTACCCCAGACCCCATCAACAGTGTACTGGTATATTCATTAATTCCCTGTCATTCAGGTCCATCTAGTAGAAAAAGGAAAGTCCTTACTACAGAAGAGGTGAAGGATACTTTTCCTCTTTCCAAAATGAAAACAGGAAATATGTGGCGTAAGGAGATACTTGAAAATGGCTTGAAAATTACATATGTATAAAGCCAGTCACAGCTGCTCTATTTTAAGTATTTTACAGTCAAAATTCTCTCTCCTTCCTGTTTTTTTTGTTATAACTGCTCTTGCATGAATAGCTGAGTAAATTAAGGTAATTAATTCAAGCGTTGTGTCTGTTTCCAAATTTTAATCTATTACCTGTTTTCCTGAAAGTGAATTACCAGAAATGCATCTAAAAACTGAAAATATAGCACAGCTTCAATTTGTCATAGTCCTCAAAATTATTTAACGATAGGTGCCTCACTATGAAGAATGATGCTGATGCTTTATTGAATAGTTTAAGAATCTTTGGTCAGCTGCTTAACCTCACATACACAGCATGTCAAGGTAAGCCTTTGCCAGATATACATGAACAACTTATACGTCTAATGTATATTTACATGTATCTATTTTAGAAGTTTAGATGTCAATCATCCTTAAAGTAGACCAGATTTTTATAGTGCCTTCACCTAAGGGACCCAACCCAAATTCTCCTTCATTTCCGTTTATTACTGATTTCCACATACTTTCAACAATATAGTGGCATATTTATGATGTGATCTTCAGACAAAAGTGTCCTGAACACGGATAGTTTACACATATTGTAAAAGATCTGGGGATTAAATTGCAATTCAGGAGTACACAAGTGTTAAGGGAACTACTTCTGCTTTATTTTAGCCAAGCTCACAATTCCCTGTTTTGCTGGAGTAACAGCTAAAAGTGTAGACTAGCGATAAATGAAACTGCATTTTAAATTCTTTTAAAACTAATGGCTGTGCATCTTTATAAATACTGTTATGGATCAGAAGATAAATTTGGCTCTCAACTGATTCTGAAGTTTAATTTTCATTATATGTAACTTCTGTTTCTAATGATATAAATGGAATTTCAGTCTGGAACAAAGTCAACTAGTTGGACTGCACTTAGACATGCTGCCACACGACTACAGCAGAATTCAACAACTGTACTTCAGCTTCCACGCCACATTCAGATTTTTAAAACTAGTTTGAAGAAGTCAAAGATAATCGCTGATGCATAGCTAATGCCATCTCACCATCTAGAAGGTTAGTTTGAGAACTGCAAAGCTTAAAAAAAAATGTTTGCAACAGAGAAACTTACATGCATTGGGGTGGAAAAAGTGAGAATATAGGCAACAAAACAGCTGAATGAAGCAATTTTTTGGACTTCAGAACTCATGCATACCAATACTTACAAATTCAAAGGTGATAAAGTCCCTTTGGATCATCTAATGACCTCCTAGAAGACTTAGGCTGCAGATACCTCATACTGATTCCTGTTCAATATGCATTGAGTATGAGTCAAAAGATTGAGAAAAATTTTGTTCAAGACTCTCAACAGTTAAAAAAATCACAACATAAAGACAGTGTGCATTCACGCAGCACTTCTGCCCATGCAACCTAGTTTTATGGTGAACTTCAAGATTACTGTTCTTCCAAATTACTACAAACTAAATCTTTGCCTTATTCAGACTTTATTGTTTGAGTTGATACAAATCTGATGCTCAGTAGGGCTGAAGTTCATATCTACCTATCACTGAAAAAGACCAGTTAGGAGCTGCAAGTTAAACATGATCTTTGACCTTTTCCTTCTGCCCTTCTTGTTTGCAGTCAGATGAAGAGCAACAATAACCATGTCTATGGAAACAATAAGTCAGTTCATCTTAAAAACACAGCAATGCCCTTCCTCCAACCTCTGTAACACACCATAACACACCAGCAGACCACTTTTCAATAAGGAATCACTTATACTGCCTCAAATGACTGGCAAAATTCAAGAGATTCAATAAGCAATGCTTAAACAAAGAAGCATCTGACATCATTCACATCACTGCTGAGATATAAAAAATTATTTATTAAAAATAAGTTATTTTAAGGATTTAAAACAGTTTCTTTAAGAATACAACAATTTAACAGATGTTAAGTTCAAAAAATTTATAAATGTTTTTCCTCCTAGATTATAAAATTAGCACACACATTCAAACCTACTTTCATATTAAAACAGTTGCAATTGTGAAAAAGTTGCTACAAAGTCTGTCCTGTCAAAGAATTGAGAGGTGAAATTTTGGAGTTAAAACACAGAATGCAAGAAACAAGAGAAGAGTTAGTACACAGCCTTGCCCATCACTTGCAAGTCAACAAAACAGCCAATGCAGTATTTTCCTTCTGAATACAGTGTAACACCGTACTTTGGGTGAAAAGTCTTACTGTAAAATGAAATGCATTTTCATAAATACTGAGGGAGTGCCTCTTGCAACTTTTAACATCCCATATGTGTGGAGCATGTGCGCAGACTTTTCAAAGGACTATAAAACACACTAATTCTTAAATATTTGCACAGCAGCAGCACAAGGAACTCCTGTGTTCATCACACAATGGCTGTCCTGTGTCAGGAATATATATACCAACAAAAGAAGCCAGGACAAATGGACAATTTGGTTATGTCTGCTCTGGAACTGAGCTTAAAAAAAAAAAAAAAAATCGGCACAAAACAAAACAAAAAACCCACCACAGTAACAGCTTCGAGCTCTAGGGTTTGATCTCCCTAAGCCCTAGCTTAGGGCTAGGGAGATCTCCTAGTAGTAGCCTCCTATTTTTTGTGATCAGTCCAAACCTAGCTGGTACTCAGCTGGCTATAAATCCTGTCCCACCTGTAGCAACAACCTCAGGACCTTCCAGACAAGGCTTTGGGCCACCTTGTCTGATCAACACTGACAACACAGTGTTATCACAACATTAAATGGGACTCATGGAGGCAGCTGAATGAAATATATAGCACAGGGACTGATCGTATGACAAACTAACCACGTCCTGGAACACGCTACAAAATGCACGCACACCAAAGGTCCCCCTCCTCCAGGAACAGCAACTGGATCATTGCATTACACCTGGATACTGCAGATAAGCCCAGCTTTATTCAGCAGTCTACGTTATAGCTCTACCTCCCAAATTCACAGCTGACGTGATTTTTTTCTTTGTTTGAGGGGGGTTTGCACCCATCTAATCCTTGAACAGGTCAATCACAACTGGGTACTGAAGAGATTTCAGGCAGGAGGAAGAAAACCAGAGAACTGCCTTTCACTTCGACCTCTTCTCTTTTTCAGTTGGGTGATCAGTAATTAATTACTTTATCATAAAAAAATTTACAGAGGCCACCCCACTCCGGGACACACTCTTATCTTTGAGACAAGACGGTCTTTACAGAATAACTAAAACCTCAAGGGGGTTCCTCAAACCATCATCTGTGAATGCACAATGGCATCAATTAAGTGCCTCTTAAAACAACAGAAGTCATAGCGTGGGGAGCAAGGTAAACTGAAAATTGCTGAGGCAGCTTCATCAGGCCATGAATCCTAAATCCATGCAAGTTTTCCATGATCAGAAATACAGCACTATGTAAGCAGCATTTTATGCCTCAGGCAGTCACTTAGGCAGAAAAACTTAACTCCTCTGCACACATTTGAAAGTTACAAATAGCAAAACTCCACCCATGTAGAGATAAAGCAACTAGGAGTTTGATAGTAGTAACAGTGTTAGCACAAAGAACCAACACATACACCAGTTATGACAACTGGTGTTAAATATGCCATCAAAGGACTTTGGTTCTGCTCTAGCAGGAAAACACACTTGCTAATCTAACAAGTTTTCTCATCTGCAGCTCCATGTTCTTTGTTTGATTAAAGCCGTAGGAACCATGTACCTCTATATTTGTGCATACTGTCATTCTTGGATTAGATACATTTTGGGAAAACGGTCTACATTTACAGAACACTATCATTTGATGCTATCGTCTAAGTAGGATTGCGAGATTAAAAATGGACAGTCCATTTAAAAATTAATTTCTAAGCACATTAGCAGCTGAAAGGATTTGCAAAATGATGCTATACTGAAGTAAATGCTTTTCAGAATTTGAAACACCCTTCCATTCTGCAAACAAACAGTTATTTCCTACTGCATATCTTAAAACTTTTCCTTCCAGTGCCATGAGGTTGTGAACATAGGTTCACAGGGGCTATGAACACAGGTTCACACATTAAACCTTTACAAAGAGTTCAACAGGAAAAACACAACCACGGTCGCAGAGGATATTTGGTTTCAACAAAATTAACATATTATCTTGTTCTCAGAAATGTAACAGAAAACTTATAACATGAGACAAAACAGTATGAGCTATCAGCTGCCCAAAATACTTCATACAGATCAGAGGTACAATCTGCTGCCTTGGACACAGTAACATATATGACATGACAATGCTGGTGTAGAAGTGCTTTTACAGCATTTAATAAATTAAAAACTCACTACCAGTTAATCTTAAGGAGCCAGGTTGTTAAAGTGGTGTGATTCCACGCATGCAAATTGTTGTGAATGTCTTATCTATAGCCTGCGTACAAAAATATAGTAGGTGACTTACGCTTGTACTTCAGGTATTGATAACGAGAAGTGAGGTCTATCCAACTACATGCCCTCAAATTTTTAAAATCTTGAATACACAGAAAGGTCTGGCCTGCGCAGAGGGTATGCTTTGTACAGAATATAAATTATTAAGAATTAAAACAGTTTTTCTTATAACAAGAAATTATTAAGTAAACCCATCTTTCTTCCTCCTCCTCTTCTTCCAGTCATTCAGTCTGATGAGACTGTCGTTGAGTAGGATGGCCAGGACAAATTAATCTCTCTTCCTGAATTGCACCATAAAGCACGCATCAGAGAATGATTGCTTTAAGAGTAGAATTTGCTGTTACTGACTTTCTTCTCCCTTAATCTTAAGGGAAAAGAAAAAGGAAAAAGTCAAGTAAACCAGGAATTTCTCAGAGGAAAACAGTCTACCGAGTTCAATTTACTTAAAATACGAATGGTGAGTAATGTATCAGCAACAAGCATTGCAATTTTTTTTCCTCTAAAAATGGAAGTAAACTAGTGAATGATGCAGCTGTTCAGCACACATAAAAAAGGGTAAAAATATTTAAAGAAAAGTCTTCCTCTCATCCCATCTTGAGATCTACTCAAGACTTTCTCCTGCCACATGAAGCTTCTGTCTCCCTCCCTCACACCCAGCCCAAAGGTGGCAGCAAAGGAGAAACATCCTTCCCCTAAGCTTTGGATAATGTACTGACGCTTAATTGACAATTCTATGCTGTTACAACTCAATGCTGTTTTTATCTTTTGTTTGTGTATATGGAAGCATCTTCTGTTCCCACATATCTAATACGCTAACGACATTTCCAGGGACATAACTTTGATAGTGTAGAAGGAGTGAGGCAGTTTATTTATTTGGCTGTATATAGTTCCAGGCTTTCCTCCTGGAAAGCAGGAGAATAGAGGAATATAAACTCATAGGATTACATATTTCACTGTGATCACTGAAACTGAGATTTCACAGAACAGTCATTTCACAGCATCTGCTGGCCTCTAGCGGCTTGCAGCCCAGCCTTGCTTCACTGCAGCCCTTCCTTGCTTCAGCTATGCTCATTCTACCCTCACCACTCTTTAGATGCTCATTTTGATAAATCTGAGATTTCTTATCATAAATCATGTCTAGATAGGGCTGCCTTGGAAAGGAGAATGATTATCAACCCACCTGCGGTTGCATGTCTCTTGATATATCTGTAGTTTGTGCTCATTCACACTGAATTCTTTTAATATAGCATCTCTGTTAGGATTCCTTAAATTTGTATGGGTGTCATAAAGGAACAGCTGGTTATTAAGCTCCTCCTGGCGCTTCCGAAGTTGCCGACATGAGGAATAAAGCTCTTCTTCATTTTCCTTCAAAAGCATATTGGAAATCAACATAACTTGTAAGACACATACCCAAAATGACACAGAATCAACATAGTTTGGGGGGTTATTTTGTTTTCCTAAACACATTCGATTAGCTTTATAGAATGTTTTACAAAATCAGTTTTATAAGATGTTTCAGGAGTGTTTACGGAAACAAACTAACTAAGAAAGCACTAAAAAACCCCCCTCAGCTCCACAGTATGACCAGCCATACCCTCTAATGGGGGCATCAGGGACATTCCAGCACAAGTCATGAAATGTGTATATCTAAACACATTTATTATAATATTAGGGAATATGTTTCCCTAATAAAGCAAGTCAGTCTGTTGAGAAAAGGACAGCAAATGGTGTATCATGATGGGTTATCAGATTACAACAGTTTTAAAAATACTTTTTAAAAAGTAAATTTTTCACTCTTCTATTGTATTTGTGTATTACGTGACATACTAACAATCCTGGTGCTTTCCTATTGAAATCTAGACTAAAGGTCAAAATACTGACTAGTAAATAGGACCCCTAATAGCAGCAAATCCTCAGACGATCAAGAAAGAAGGACAGATCCTGTGTTGCTGTGTAACTATGGCAATTCAATGCTTGCAGAGGAACTGACTTAAGTATTTGAAGAATGATTTGCAGAGGTCTGAGTTTCTGTTGTTGTATGCAGCCCACAGTAGAAGGTCTCAAAATATTCCTCAAGCATAAAATAATCATCATTATTCCCTTTATGTCTTCAAATTACTTTAATACTTCAAAACTTTGGATGCAAAAGCTGTCTCACTTATAGAGTTACTAGTGGGGAATAGTGCTGGCAGGACTGAAGTCTTAATTTTCACATCAGTAGCAAAATAAGATACTCATCCTACAAGAAATGACATGCAATCGATAAACGTAATAAACCCAAATATTTTCAGAGGCAGCATACTAATAAGAATGCCTCTTTCTGCACTCAGTCCAGATTTGGATTGATAGGTTAGCAACATACCCTAGGGGTTCAGTTAGGGCAACAAGATCCTTTCCTAAACCTTCTTTTTCCTCCTGAAACCCATTCCTACCCAGGTATGGGTTGAAGCAACTGAAACAGCCTCAGTGCTATGATACTGATTAAGATTTTAAAAGTAATTTTTTAACTTTTTTTTTTTTAAAGGGGAAGGAAACTTTGTATTCCCAAATCGCAAAGGGAAAAGCAGATTGCCAATTACCAATTTGCAGGTGTAATGATCAAGATGCATATGTACTACTATTTGTTCTTGTAAATAACTGTATCCACAAAGCTAGGCTTTAAAACCCCATTTAAGAATGTCCACTTCAATCTTTGTTAAAAACATATACACCATCAAGGCTGATTGTAATCAGAAAATGCTGAAGAGATACACACACTTTCTGAAGCAAGTAAATCAATTTTCAAGCAAGTAAGACATGCTTCTAAATGTGACAACAACCTCAGTACAGTACAATTTCTACAATATCAAGAGAACCGGTTAACTTCAACAGAAACTGCATTAAGGCCCCACATAATAATTCACAAACATGCATGCTTATGTCTACAACGTTCTTGCTTCTCTATTCCTGAGAAATTCCACAGCCATCTCTAATTCCCCTTTATAATTTCGTATTTAATCTCCAAGAGTATGCAGATAGGCTCTGTACATAAACAGGCCTGTTATTAAATTATATCATTTTATGGAGGGTCATCATTTAAAAAAAAAAAAAAGGAGCGGGCAGAAGAACATATGGACACAGCCTTGATCTTTTCTGATGCTTCTTAAATGATCTGGCAAAAGTTCTAGAAGTTGATTAACTATGGCAAGTCTTGGTTTGTTGCAGACTGCCAAACAAAAGGGAAAATTTTTGAAAGTTCTCCTGCCACTGCATTACCACCCAGAGACAACAGACATTGCAAAAATACAGAGTTGTGCTGCATCTTCATTTGGCTTAACAAGCAGAAGGGGCTTCAAGAGTGAGAAATGTGATACTGTCAAAGGACTCGGTGCTGACAGACTGGGAGATGTACTGCTGCTATGAACAACGCTTTAAGAGCTACTCCTGCCCCAGGCAAATAATGATCTGAATTTCTGAAGAGAAACCACGGCAGGAGGAACTTGCAATATATCTACAAGTGACGTCCATGCACAACATATTAGGCAATGGTGAGTTGCTGCCAGTTTTCTCAAAGGCAGCAAGCCAAAAAATAGCAGTTTATCGGCCTCCTCTATCAGACTTGTGTCCATGAAATAGAAACATTTTAAACGTTATCTTCAAAGGACATAGGTGTCTCTTGTTTACACACACACACACACATACACACGGTCTCAGCTTCTAGCCCTCTCCTGCTCTCATGACTCTTTGCTAGTCCACAGAAGGAATCTACCATGGCTGCTAGACACTGTCATTACACAGTCATTTTACATCATGTGTCATAAGGTGGCTTTTTAAAAACCTTGCCAAGGGATGTTTGAAAAAGGCTGCCACTCCTTTGTGAAGGAGAACGTGACTGAATTCAGTAGGTTCCATTTCAGTGTATGCAACCGCAGGTGCAAATATGTCCAGAGACATAATGACTTACAGTTAGCAGAAGTTGGTGTTTTAATCAGGAAGAATAAGGTACACTGGTGTGAACTGCAGCGTAAGCCTGAATGGTTGCAAAAGACTACAAATAAGAAGTTGGACTTTTTTTTTTCCTCTGAATCCGAAGGGTACTGGAAAGCACCCTGAAATACCGACTTCCTAGAAGCATCTTTAAACTTTCATCACATGGCCTCTACACCAGTGTATTTAAATGACATAAAATATTATTGAGAGAGAGAGAGCTTGAGAGTCTGCTTCAAATCAACATAAACAGCAACACCTTTGGAACACCAACAAATGCAGTTCACAGATCAGCCACTTTATGCCTGGCTTCATGAGCAAGGATGCATCGTTATTTTTTCCTCTGCGTGTTTAAAAATACGAGTACTTCAATTAGGTGTTTTAGAGTGGCTTAGAAGAAGCAGATTAGCACTTCTGTAGGAAGCAGAACATGTCATCCACCTGATGGGTTGTTTATTTTAATGAAGTACTGGGAGAAATTACAATCTTCTCTTCTTAAAGTGATTTCTTTTTAGGTAGGACCTTTAAAAAAAGATTATTCTACAAAGTCAAAGCTGAATTTAGCTAGCTTTGTGTGGCATCAGTCAATTAACAGGGGAAGGCAATGACCACGCTGTTATAGCAAAAACTAGTGGAGGTAATGAGGCTTTGTTAGTGCATTATTTCTTTTAACAGCTACATCATCTGTCCACCCAGAGGGAGAGAGCTCAATTTGTGTTATTGGTCTTCCCCAGTACCTGCAGAAGAAACGCCTGACAATAGCACATCAGACACAGAACAGAAAACTAAATCCTCATTTCCCAGTTTCCACAAAGAACTAATAATACACACTCCAAGTGCACAAAAAAAACCCCAGTGGTTCTCACCAGAACTTGTTGCATTTCACAATGAACCAGAAGTGAGGCCAGCTCTATATCTTCACTATAGCCATTCTTGAGAGGAACTGCTCTAAAACCTGGAGGGGGGCGGGGCAGGGAGGGAACACATACAAAGGACAATTAAAGTCAAGGCAAAGGTTTATCTGCAGTCACAAAAATGGTGCATACAGTCCTGAGGGCTAACAGATTCTTCATTGCTCAAACGCTCCACTGCTGAGAGCGGGCTTTGCTATGACAATTACAGGGAAGCAAAAGGCAAGAATGGCAAAACTGAGAAACACATGATTTCACATGCTCTTGAGAACTGAAGCCAGAAGCAGAGAAAAGCAGAAAACTTACTCTACATACATCCACACCTAAGACAATTAACAAAACAAATGCACCAACACCAAAACAGAAGAAGAATCTTGCCCGATTTTACTCAGAGCACATAACCCTGTTGCTGAAATGGAGTATGTGGTAAAGACAGTGCAAATTATTCTACATAATGCTTTCCTATCTCAATTAAAAAAAATAATTTCAAGAGGATGAGAGGATTATTTTAAATACTTATACGTTACACACCCAGTATCATAATAAACAATGGATTAAAGGAACTCAGATCAAAAGAGCACTTGTCCTTTGGCACATTGTAGCTGCTACTGAGAGTAAAGTCAAAACACAACTATGCTGAATGGCATCTTTCTGACTGAGCCCCTTATTATACCCACTGATCTTACCTGATTTAATTCCTTTGATGGGAAAAGTGGCATGTGCTAAGAAATTAGGATCACTGAACATATCCTCCTCATAAACAACAAAGCGCAGAAACGCTAGATTTGGATCATAAATTTCAAATTTCACTTGCTCTGGACAGGGTGCCCAAACTGGATTAAGGCCATTGTCATCTGTAATGAAAAAGAAACATTTGCAGTATGAAGCAATAATTTCACTTCATTCACATACGGGTATGTATCCCAGGACATTTTCTGGGGATACAAAGGCCCAAAAATCCTATTTACCATCTGTCTCCTGTTGTAACCTTGCTTCAGAATGTTTGTGTTTGTTTATTTGGGGGGCTAGACAGGAGGAAACTTGGCAGGGATGGAAATCCATGAAGAAAAGCTATTATTTAAACATATAAAACCCCCTTGGACATGCATTTGTTAAAAAAAAAAAAAAACAAACAAAAAACAACCAACCAACCAAAAAAAAACTAATTCATTGCTCATATTTACAAGCCTCATGCTCTGTATCAGAATAAAAGCATGAAAAGCACTGGGAAGACTAATGTACAATGGCCCAATTCTTACAGTCATTTATAGAACACCGAGTAATTTGGTATGTGTGACACAGCCAGGCTCTTTGCTCTCTGAAGTCTTGGTCACTTCCCACAAAAAGTTAAAATCATAATTCTCTTCTCTGAAGTACTGAAGAGCCACAATGCACCTTATGTGCCTGATTCTGTGTTTATTTTCCACTGGTATCAGTGGTTTGGATAATTAAAACCAAAGCCTCTTGTCTACTAGAGGAATGCTGCTGCATCCAGAAATATTAAATGGTGAAATATTAAATGGCTGAGGTATCACCCCACTTCTGTGCACTTAAATGAAGCTCGTGTACACACGAACATACATGCACACAAACACACAGCCCTTATCCAGAACTCACCAGGAGTGAGCTTTGATCAAACTTCTATTGTGTTGCAAATTATTCTACTTTACAGTCCTATATACCCAAGCTGTCTTCAAGGGGATGCCAGTCTTAGAACCCTAGTTTCAATAAACCGACTGGGTCTCACAGTAGTAACTCCCTATTTGGGCCAGAATTTTGGGAACCGACTAGCACTGTTGGAGGCACTTTCAAGACAGCAGTTTTTTAAAATATGCAAATACACAAACTTATGCATAGGCAAAAACGTAACAGAATTGCTACTTCTTTCCTGCGCCCCCCAAACAGCAACAGTCCTTTTTTTTCTAAATTTGATATACATTGAAGTTTCTTAAATTAACTGGCCCTGAGGCAAGCAAGAGAATAGTACTGTATGACTTATCAGTCCAGAGCAACAGTTAACGTATTCCTCCCTATATTGGTTGCTGGCCAATTACAGACCACATAAATTCACGGTCATCCTCTACTCACTTTATTTATGTGCACTGGAAGTATAACCATATCCCTACAAGACGTAAAACTGCAGATACTCACTCACAACAGTTGTCTTGAATTTGTTGTTATCATATTCAGCCCCACAAACTTCTACCTCTACAAAGGGACAGGCGATACTTCTACCAGGTTTAGGGAGATGACGAGCACCTAAAACCTGCAAAAGCAACTGTAAATTATAACCACCTCCAAAGGGAACTTGGCACCATTATTTCTATACAGAAGGTAGCCTACGAACTAGAGGGGAAAAAAATCCAGAACATGCAAAAATACACAATCGCTCTCTTAAATATGTTTGCATGTATTAAACATGCTATCTGTGCCACCAATAATATCATCTTCCATGGTCAACCCAATTATTTTCTTTGTAAGATACTGTAGCTGGCATTCATTACACACAGTATCCAGTTCCAGACCAGGCCTGTAACACAGGTTTTGTTATCTTTCCTCAGCCTTTATTACATATCTATTTTAAGATATTCCTGCTTTGCATTCACAGCCCCTGTTTACCTCTTCTCTAAACTGTAGTGAAAGGCAGTTAATGTGTTTCTTCTTTCCTAGAAAACATATATTTAAAGGACATCACTTACTGTATAGCAACTGAGAACAGAAACAAGTTCAATTCCTGTTTGGCACCAGAAGATAACACAGCATAATTTTCAAATAATAAACCCATCTCTCCGTGAAAAATGAGAATGACGCTCTGATTAAGTCACAGTGTACTAAATATGATGAAGGGAGGAATCAGCTTATTCTTTTCTCTGCTTAGTTTCTATATTTCATTATAAATATCTTCCACACTGGAAAACTCTGAACTATAAACTAGTTAGTCTGCTGCTAACCAATCTACAACAGGACCCTTCTATTGAGAAGTCATTAGACTGGAAATGCAAGTTAGTTCATTTGGAATTTTTATTAGCAATTATATAAAATTATCCCAGGATTGTATTTTTAGTCCTACAGCATGTGCTTCATTAACATGATAAAGATATATATTACTTTTCAGGAACCAGTGGAATTAGCTTTATTCTTAAACACACTGACATTTAAAAACAGTATTTTGACAATCTGTCAGATCTTGCTCTGAAACAGAATAGCTTTATTTTTAGTTGTATAGATATTTATGAATTGTAAAAAACATAATTTACAAAAGAGATTTACCCTCACTGTCATAATCATCTGCAATTTCCTCTTCGAGTCATTTGGCATTGGGTCATATTCTTCATGTCGCATGCTTTCTGGCTGCAGAACATAGCCAGTGCGTCCATTAAGTGAAAACAAGGCATGGTTCAGTTGCATGTATTTATCTAGGGAGAGAGTTAAACAGTCAGAACAGAAGATCCGCATTTGAATAAAGCTAAGGAAGTACCAGACTAATGGCTCCTCTCTGTAATTCTTTCTGGTCACCACTTTATCAGAAAGAGCTGGAAAGGTATGTTAGAAGACTTAGTTCCCTTCAGTAACTGAACCTGACAGGCCGTTTCTCACCAATTTTAATCCAAATAAACCCATCTCCATTCACAATTAGTTTCCTATCAATGTGTCATAAGCTAGCTGGCCCTTACCAGAAGGTGGAGTACAGCCTTCCCTGTGGCTGAACAACTGTTCATCCACCCAAAACTCCCTGTAAATATCTCTGCTTGTTTCTTGCAAAGAGATCAAGGTGAAATAAACATTTTAGAGTTTGGGGCTAGTTAGGCTCAGAGACAGGGCTTTTGGAGACTGATTTTTGGGGACCAGCTCTATCAGGTGATCCACACATTCAAAACCCAACTTCAGTTCTTGCACATCTCTTCTTGCTGGGAAGTACAAATAAATAGGACAGCCACAGTGACTAGAATGGCAGAGGGGCCACAAAGGGGCTCGTTTATGGTGAAATGGAAGGTGGATTAGATTTTTTTTTGAAAAGAATATTACCTGGAGTTTGGAAGTTAAGAGCCACCATCTGGGAGCCACAAAGCCAGAGGCGAAATGGGTCATAGTTGGATGAGTCGACCCTCTGTCCTTTAGGATAGACACGTGTCAGTCCCTTCAGGTTGTATTTCAACAACTCAACTGGTTTTTGCTTAACAATGCTCTCTGCCTTGGTTTCCACAAAAGAACGGATTTCTTTGAAATCAGGATTTTCTACACAGGGTAGTGAGGAAAAAGAACGGTTACTAAAGGAAGAAAGAAGCTGACATTTATACTGCATTTCTACTAACACTTACTTTGTTTTGCTTTGTCCTTTAATGCAATAATTGGCACAGTTTTCATGCAGACTTGGCAAATTGGTTGAGCATCTAGTCTGAAAGTTAAAATTGCCTGCTTGCACATGCTTTTCAGCAGGGCAAATAAGAGTCTATAGTCATGTTCTCATCTCATCATTGCTAACAATGTACTTCTGACCACTATAATACATATTTAAATGAGACATCTTTTCCTGGGTTTAAATGGGGAGAAGAAAGGGTGAGCCAGGGTTAGTCAATGCGTCAAACAGTGACTATAATTATAATGTCTTAACCACACTGACAACTTATTAAAAATGTTTGCAAAGGAACTTAAAGAAAAAGGGCACATTTGCTGGCTTCTCCAGCAGCAATGACAAAAAAATGGAATAAGAAGTACATATTTCAGTGTCAGATTCCACACCTGCACTTACACAGACCCCAGTTCTCATTTATGTTATGAAACCATATACCATTCTAATAGCTTACATAAATGGCAAACAGGTTCTTACAGTAAAATTATATAATGCACAGCAAATCCATTTTGAAGGTTTTTACAAACAAATCACAAGTGTTCAGCCAGAGTTTTTAATCTCAAAAAAGTCAATAGACACATAACAGTGAGCTTCCCCATGAAAAGACACCTATGAGAAGGTGTCTCTAGTTAACTAGTTAGAAATTTGTGACAGTTTTTTTGAGACAGTTGAATAGCATCATTTCCCTAGTGTACAATTTCAAAGTGCCACTGAAAACTGCATGGGTGAGGCAGAACTTTGTTTTCCAGTGGAGAAAGGATAGCTTTTATCTTCAGTTCTAAAATTTCAACTAACATCTGGAAAGATAGTAGAAAGGGCAAAATTCACATGTAATATTAAAGGAAATACCTAAATTGTCCTTGGTTTTGCTTGTTGGCTTGCAGTAGATTACCAGATCAGATAATTCAATAGCAATCAATTGATTCTTTTCCCAGTATTTCCTCCTGTTTTCCTGTAAAAAGTAACAAAGTTTTAGAAGACAGATACACTGAGTGTTATGGTACAGTAACTCCAGGGTATACTCTAATGAAATGACAAAGTTGATGCATTCTTTGTTGCCCAGATTCCTATCTGATACTTTAGACACTTGCATAGATGTAATGTACTTTAAGACCGAATTCAGAAAACAGGCTAACCAAGTGGGTTTGGGTTTTAGTTGGGGATATGTTTTTTGGGGGTTTGTTAGGTTGTTTTAGGGTTTTTGGGGTTGGTTTTGGGTTTTTTGGTTTTGGGTTTTTTTGTGGGTTTTTTTGGTTGGTTGTGGGGGTTTGTTTGTTTGTTTGTTTGTTTTAAGCAAGTGTTTCAGTGTTTCCCTGATCAGTCCTACTCAGAATCCTGGCGACAATTTTTTTTTCTTTTAATGTGGCTTTACTCAATTTTAGTTACATTCTCAACTCTATACCTCATATAAATGCAAATGTATGCAGAAAAAATGCAAAGTGTAGTGAAGTATCTCTCTATTTATTTACAATCCTGAGCAGGACTTAATTATTGTTAGTAACTCCCAAACAGCTAAATTCAAATCCTATGAGCATCACTCCTGTAGTGTTCTATTTTTGCACCAAACCAATAAAAGTTATGTATGGAAAATCATGTGCAATCTTGTTGTCATCATCAGTAATAAATTCACTTCCATGTTTGCAAGCACCTGCTCTGTGGAAGCTGAGCAATGGTCCCTGTAACCAGAGACTGGGAACTACTGAAATCGGCAAGACTTGTCCTGAGTGGAGACATTTAGGCTGGAGGCTTTTCAGACATAAGCAACAATTACAGGATAAGAGAGTCTCATATGTTGGAAGAGTCCCATACTGAACAGCAATTAGCTTTGGTACAAGAGGTTATGAAGCAGCAGCGATTACAAAGTCTTCCAAAAGAATTCCCTCAAAAAGACAAACTGAAGAGGGATGAAAATCAGAGCTAGGGAGCCACGGATTTCCAGAATGTTTCACTGAACCAGAGACTATACCTTGAAGTCTAAGAAAAGCAAAGAGGAATATGGTGTTTAGACTTGGAAATAACCTTGGGAAAAAGCTGTAAAAATCTCATTGTACTTAGTGATCCACCAGATTCCCACACATTGCTCAACAGTAATCAGAGCTCCAAAGAGCAGAGGACCACTTCTAGATGCCAGGAGCTCATCTTTAGACATAAACCTCTAGCGATAACCAAGCAGGAGAGCTAGCAATGAACATGATGCAAGTGTCAGTATTAAACAGAGATGACAAGATATGTGAAGCTTAGTTTTACTTTTTGTGTATACTGGACAGAGCCCAAAAATAAACTCATAAAACACCTGTATCATATTGTAGCATAGTGTTGACTCACTACGCTTTTTCCTTCCCCAAAATTCAGCCTGTTAAATGTACTGGCAAAAAAGACCTTTCCTCATCTTTATCCACTCCCCATGCAGCAGTGTATCATGTGAGCTTTCTAGAGGCCACACTGTGAGAACAGCCTCCCAGAAATGAGTTTTAAAGCATCTTTGAACACAGACTGTTTAATACTTCTCTAACTGTACAGAGGGAGAAAAAGCTGCCAAGCTCCTAAAGAGCCATCGATGTACCATAAAAAACATTTCATTTAGAGACAATTCTTCTAGGTCATGTTTCTCTTTTTCTCATTTTTACTTCTAAATGAAAGCCTGGCATAATAACCATATCTCTCCTCCCCCAACAATAGGTCAACAGCTCCTGTCACCTCTTCCCTTGGTGAATTTGCAGTCCTCTGCTTGAGACACCGACTTGCCTGCTATAAATAGGATTATGATGACCTTCAGAGCATTACCACTCCAGATGACAGATAAACAGCATGAGCCAACCTGATACTGAAACACATTTTCCATCATTCATATCACCCACTTAACAATAAAAAGTGCATAAAAGCAACAAAGGGAAGAGTATACTTAAGCATAGTCATTGTAAGGGCTTTTTGGTCATGTCAAAGACTTCTTAAATACTAGAAAAGATGACAGGGAGGTAAATTAATACATCAGAACAGGAAAAGCAAGTTCTGAAGAATGTCTTCAAGTGGCAGTACTCATAGATGGATGTAGAAGCTAAACTTAGGCAGAATCCTTTAATCTTTAGGCAAGGATTTTCAAATACTACTATTGAACATCTGGTAAATCCAGAATGTGCCTATTAGTTACAAATAAATAAAGTATTAGCCAAACAATTCCCTGTCAGTGCCAGTGCATTCACTGGAAAGCAGTTAGTAAACAGGATTAAAAAGAGTTTTGTTTAGGCAAAGGCAGCTTAGATTTCACATACACTCACTAGTGGATTCACAACTCTGAACAGAACAGTCTGATATCCAAGTTTCTTCTGCTTAACACTAGGGTTGAACCAGTGTAACCAGATGTCAAATGGTAATGGTATCTACTTTGTACTACTAAGAACGCTCCTCCACTGAGATGTAGGGTGCAACACAGACAGCACTCTGCTGAAAAAATCCTGTTAACATAAATTTACATAAAATGCTAATTTACGTTGCATTCCCAAAAGAGTTTAGGGAACAAGATTCACAGCATCAATAAAATGAACAAAGAGCAATATGCAAGAGAGTGAAGGACCAGGTGTTAGCAAGGTTTAGCAGTGTATGGCAGCTAAAGACAAATCCTATTGTAAATTTATAGCAGTACATTATAAAAAAACAACAAACAGATTTTTATCAATACCTCTTCTGTAGTTTTCCAAGTGATTTCACGGATACTTTGGTACCATTCAAAGAGTTCTTCTACTTTATCAGTTGCAAACTCAACACACGGATCTTCTGGATTCTTAGGTTCCAGAATGAAGACAAAAGGCTTTCTGTGTTTCCCTTGTGGCATTTTCACTGTTAGGCAACACAGTAGCAAGAAATTTATACTAAAATCCAACAGTTCTTCTTCTAAGCTGTCGTTGATTTATTGCAACAGTTAGTGTCATAAAGTTTCATCATATTAATTGTATTAGCTATATTAATACAAGTAGGTGTTTTGGTTTGGTTTTGGGTTTTTTTGGTTTTTTTTTGTTTGGTTGGTTTTTTGTTTTCTTTTCTTTTCTATTAAAAAAAAATCCTTCCTGCTAAACATAAAAGAGTCTTCTCAATACAGAAGGCTCAGGAGTCCACGTGTAAGCAACAGAAAATACATACCAACATTGTACGTATTGAGTACCAGTATGCCACGACACAGAGAGCCTAATGGATTGTCCTCGATAATCTGAAAAACATGAGTGAAATCTGACCCTAAATCTTCTCGAGTGAATATGCACAGGACATTAACAAATAATAAACATGCACCATTAAATCTAACCTCAGTTGCCCTGAAAGCATGCCCACTATAATGTTTAAAAATCTGTTTCCATATCAAGAATTTCTCATTCTGAGAAACAATACATGAGAATCTCTGTAGTGAGAGTAGTCAAAATGAGGAGTGCAGCTTCTGTCCTGATACAGCTGCTCATTTTTCAAGTCTGCTTAAAGCTGCAATGACCGGGGCAAGAAATCTAATACATGTGTTTTCCTCCAAAGATTCCTGGCAAATCATTGGAAATGCTTTAGAACAACAAAATAATTCAATGTTTTCTTTTTAAAACTCAAAAATGTCAAAACTGCTTACTATGGAGTTTTGTTTTCTTTTGTTGAAGAGATCTTTGTCCAAGACTCTGGACTAGTTTTAGACACTATTGACAAACAGTATAGGGTTAGTTATGCATAAAAACTTAATGATGGAGTGTGAAATGGCAAGTAAGATGTGTTTGGACACATAGTTTTCTTATTTGCAAATATTAAGACAGTAATTATACAGGCAAATTAGTTAAAAGTTTCAGGCACATTATTGTTTAGCCAAACTACCTGAAAAGTCTAAACTGGTATGATTTTCATTAGCCAGAAATCATTATAATCTCCTAAAGCCCCACCAAATCAGCTATCTCCTTAAGTAGTTTTCTGTGAGGGACGTCCTGACAAAAACATTCAGCAGCAGAGAACAGTGAAGAATGCATTCATTTCTCTGTTCTGTGTTCTCTCAAACACGGCATGCAGAGTCGTAATTCTATAAACCAGTCTTCCACTTCCAGTAGGTGGCATCTTCTAGGGAAACAGCGGACAAATCCTAACCCTCACCTGGCTTTCAAGCTCAGCAGAGTTATCAGATGTCAGGTCTTCAACATAATTAGATGGAAAATAGTGTTGGACTTTTTCTCCATAATCCCCCTTCCACCTGAATTTAAAAAGTATATATAGAGAAAAAAATAGTTAAGGAGCTTCCATAGGCCATTAATGAAGCAATAATCCTGAAGAAATTGGTCATTAATACCCCATACTAGCTTGTCTAGCTGGCTATCACCAAAATATAAGTGATGAAGTAGCTAAAAGCTCTAACAAAGTGATCATTAACTGTGGTAACAGATGATTTCAGAGGGCTTATGGTTACTGTAAACTGCAGTTAATGACTTAAGAGGCTTTTTCCCCCTCCAGTACTAAAAATACTATTATGTGGTTGATTACCCTGCAGAAACTACAGGGAAACATTAGATTCCCAAGCTTTCCAAGCAATTTACAAGCCAGCTAAGAAAGAAAACCTCTTATGAAAGGAGACTGTACAGATAACTAAAAAAGGTGGGTTTGATCCTGAGAAGTACTTAGCAGAGCAAGGAAAGAAACAGAGGAATGACAACAGTGGTAACAGATGTGTGACTTCCCAGAATACACAAGTGTTCGGGAAGGATGAATATAGTAAAGGAAAAACACTGGATACACTGGGCTATGGAGGTTCTGCAGGCTGAGGTTATTGCTGTAGGATTGAAAAATGAAAAAGACATGAAAGGAGACTTGAGGATGAGGGGGTTTGGGGTTGGGTTTGTTTTTTTCTTAAGACACTGGCATCAAGATTTTTAAGGCCACAGTTAATAAGCAGCAATCAGACAACAGGCAAATTTCTTAAAAGCTACTACCCAAAGCTCAATTTTTTCCTCCATCTAGTAAGTCACCAGAAGTTCTCCTATGAGGAATCTTTGTCCTTACCAGCCTCCAGTTTCCTTTGTGACATTATGAATTAAAGCTCCTCGAGAGAAACTCAGTTCATCACTTCTTTTGGCTCTGTAGTCATACAAGGCTTTCACTGTTCTCTGAGGCTTTAAGAGAAACAGAGCAAAGGGGTCATCTGGGGGGATGGGTCATAAAATAATCAATAATGCAATCTAAAAAAAAAAAAAAAAAAGAGGGGGGGGATTGGATCCCTTTTTTCTGTTATGAAGCTTAGAAAATATAATACTAAAGTTCCAGAGTGACATCTATTGGTGGAAGCAAGTGATGCTACCCAGCTGCTATTCTTCAAGTATCAGCTTAGAAAAAAGAAAAAGAAAAAAAGAATCTTTCTTTTATGGGTGCTGCAACATAATTACTGTAGAAAAAAAAAAAGAAAACCACAAAGTGAAATATCAATCCTCTATCTTCATTACATGTATTCATATGTGGTTGGAGTTTGTAGGTTTAGATGCCTACAAAGCCTCCACTTCAGAACCACATCAGCTATCCTGCTGGTCACATTTCCTTTAGGAAGACATACAGTTTTAGCAGGACAAGCAATTTCTTTATCTTCAATTTACTACCACCCACATTCTTCAGCAGCAATGCAAATTAATTGGCCAAAAAGACTAAAAAGAATTACAGCCACAAATTTACAAGCAGGTGATCTTTTATGAGAATTTACAAGTAGGCAGGCCCTAACAGGAATTAGAGATAAGTAGACATTTGCTGTGCCACTTGTTTTTATAATGTTATATATATCTTAAAAGAAGACAAACTTTAACAATTCATTAATATACCAAAGACAGCATTTTTATATAGAAAGCACATAAATAAACTCTGCACCTGTTTGTGCATGCAGGCCACATTTGCTAATGGAACTGCGATAATTTTGTGCACAAGTAACAGTGCTCATAAACACACAGACACACACAGACACTCACACTTGGGGTTTACATGTTGTACTTTCTTTCCATGAAGATTTGGCCTTCTCAGATTGAATCTTCTCATAGATTATTTAATTTGGGGACATACCTGCATAAGCGTGCATGCCAAATCAAATCGCCTCCACAGACCCAACAGCAAAAAGTGCCCAAATTCCCAGTATGAACGAATCAATACGGGCTTTGCACACAAGAAAATGTGTGGATACAAATTTTAAAGGGATGTCAGAAAAAAGACACACCCTTTAAATTGCTGCTGTGCAGTCCCCCATAAATCAAGCAGCCTAACACTTCCAATTATCTTTTTCATGACTGCTAACAGGAAATCAACAAACAAGTCTCATAATTTTCAGAAGTCTACAGTAAGTGTGAATATGTCTCTTTAAGCATACCACTGTAGGGGTGATTTCACTGGGTTCCACATACATCTTGACATCATAGAGGGAGTTAATATCTTTTTCCTAAAAACAGGAAGGAAAAAAAATAATGAAGTTACAGGAATCAAAAATTATTAAAGTACTTAATGTTAATAGAACATTCATTGCTGAAACCACCTTTCTGACAATACATAGGCAAACAGAAGAGGAGGGAAGCTGGACACCTATGTTAAGCTCATTTCTATAGTTGAACATAGCTGAACATGGGTTTGTTATTTAACCTGTCTATGCCTCAGTTTAATGAACAGTAAAACACAATGAAACAGCAATACCTCACAGAGACATCTCTTAATCAGTCAAATAAGTTTGAGGTTGTGAGTACCCTTCGGTGTACAACCAGGGAAGACAATACCTACACTTATGATTTCATTGTTACAGTACTTTATTGGTTTATTGGTTTCACTATTAGATAAAAATTCTAAAACAATATACACACTCGTATTTTTCATTTTATTCTCTCCTTTTGTTCCCCATTTGGACCTGGTCCTAGGATACAGAACCTTAGCTATAGGCAACATGATAAAAAATTCTGAGGTCTAAGATCTTTTTGGTCCCATTTAGTCTCCCCAGAAGAAACAAAAAAGCCAGACTTTGATTTCCTCAAACATGCCAGATTTGTTTTTTCTGCAGCTTCTAACAGACATGTATTTGAAAACAGAAGACAGCATCTCAGGCGTTTCAAAAGCCAGTTACCTCGGCAAAGCTGTCTTGTCATGAAATGCGTTCATCCAGAAAGTAGGCCTCTATCCAAAGCTAATTATCCAGGCTCCTAGTTTAGTCAATGGACAGAGACAAGTATCTCTTGGGGAGACTTCCTCATGCTTATCTCAGAGTGAGCCTTCAGAGGTACCTCTCACTTTTTACCACAGAAGGCAGTTGGACACCATCCCTGAGATGGCTCCAGCGTGGTGAAGTGAATGCCACTGCCCATCCAGAGCGACAGGCTCAGCAGAATATTTCATTTTTTCTGAAATGCTTAGTAATTGGCATCTGCATGGTCATTCTAAGATCTCTGCCCACTCTGGCAATAGAAGACAGGGCCAACTGCAGGCAAGCCTATTATCAAAAACTCATTTTAGCAGAGCAACGATCCCCCTCTTCACAGAGCATCCTTTATAATCAAATCATGAGGAAGGCAAGAGTTGACCTGTAATCAAAGATGAAGTTCTTTTCTTCACATATCTCAAAACCTTTGTGAGAGAAGTTCAGTATAACCAACTCAATCTCACAGATAAGAAAACTACCTGCTTAACCTCCCCCAGAGGTCATCCAACACAGACAGAATCAAACCCAGCACCCCCAGGTCTAGATCTGGGACTCCGTCCGCTGCAGCAACTGGCACTAATACAAAGACCATCACTTACCGTGCTGTAGCGCTCCAGCAGTTCCTCAGTCACCGGGTAACGCAATTTCATTTTTCTGTACAGCGGATGCTTCTCATAGTACGTTACCAGCTCCACTAAACTCTCAAAATAGGCCGAGGTTCCAAGCACAAAATGGCGACCTTCTTGCTGAATTCGGAAGTGCTTCACCTTCCCCTCCGCTCTGCAAAACAAGTGCAGGTGCTGTAAAAGGTATTGGTACTTGCAGTGAGAGCACCAGTGCTGTAAACTGGACCAAAACTCCTTTGTGCATCTTAATCACGTGAAGTAATTTCTCCCCCTTCCAAAGCCTCTTTTATTCAAACTGAATTCCAGTTGCCTGATTAAATTCACAAAAAGACATTCTCACTTTTCTACAATGTACAGGCCCTTGGGACAAATCCATGTTTTTGCTTAGATTAAATTTCCCTGTTTTTTTCCCCTACAGATAGGTATTCTGTCGTCTTCACGCCAACACAAATGTCTCTGATCAGACTTAAGAGTCCCTCTGGAATCCACTGCTGCTGATCTGCTGCTGTCCCTAAGCGACAGACAAACTCCCCTCAAAACAAGTAGATGTCTCTTCCCTATAATCATTTTGATAACTACAGGAATCAATTTTGAAAGAAAATAAAAAAAAAAATCCCTTGTGCTTGAACACAAGGTTTATGCTTGCACTGATAACAGTAGAACCATCCACTGACAACCATCCCCCCACAGAAGACCCCTGCATCCTTTCCAAACTGCTGAAGTTTTGGTACTTCTTGTCTTCCCCACTCTGAAATGGTTTTATTGAGATGCTGCAGCTCAAGTTACTTCAGTATGCACCTTGGTAACAGCAGAAAGCTTCAAACGAAAGTACACAGGGGACTGGGGAATTCTGGACATCTTCAATACACAGTAAGGCATGTAAATAAGAGGAAAACAAGTATTTGTTTTTGCAAAGCAATTCTATAATTCTATATGTTGCAGAAACATGCATATTCAGAGAAACACAATTTGATTTGAAGGCACAATGGAGAACACCACAATTCTATACATTTTATTAATGTCATTGCAAGAACCACAGTTTCAAAAATATTTTCCTTGGCAAGAAAAGCTGACAATTTCATTTTGATATTTCATTTTGGTCAGTTATATGACAGAGCAGGATTTCCAGGGGATAAGGACCTAAAATCACTGCTGAACCAGCACCAAAGAAAACGTCAAAATAACACCCTGTAGTAAGGAGTGTCAAGGAAGTGAAGAAGGGGCATGCACAGTTCTGTATGGGAAGAAAGGGACAGTCAGTGCCCAAATATTCTTTATAAAAGCATAAAGGTTTGTTCCAGTCACGAATTAACTCTGGTACACATTCTCATAAATGGACCTGCTGCACAAATCAACCATGCTAACTACTCAAACTTTGAAAGCAAGAATTTCATGACTCTAAAAAGACCACAATATTTTTTAAATCAGAAAAACCAGAACACTGCTGGTCTACTAGGTAATGTAGTCATATCTGTCTTTTCTTACCTGAAAGTCATGGCAAACGAATCAGGCTCATCTCTTTTTCTGATCAGAAAGGCTCCATCTCGAGGAATTCGCATCAGCATGTCTTCTGCCTCTCCCCGACTCAAGTTGCTATAGTACCAACTACAACAGTTAAAAATCAAAATGGACAAAGGATTACAAAGCTTATTAAATGTCATTCAGTAAGAATAACAGGCAGTGTTATTAACATTAGAGTTTCAAACATTACAAGAAAAATTATGCATTAGATTTTCCCCATCTTGCCACTTATGACAGCAGCTTATTACAAAACATTGTAACACAACAGCTTATTTTGGATGAAAGCATCAAGAATATATCAGAACACCTTGTCTGTCTGAAATCATAAAACATAAACCTGCATTTCTTCCTGAAACAAAAGCACTGGATCCTGCTTTTAGTCTGCCATTCAGTTTTCAGTAGTTTATTCAGATTTGACGTAGTAGATTTAAGGAAAAGCCCAAACACAAACAAAAGAAAAACACCAGGCATTTGAATTCTTTTATTCAGAGCTTGATCTTATCTTTCACTGCAGGGCTGGACCTATCTTGGATCCAATGTGCCTTCAGTGAAGCTGTGGCCACTTACACCAGCAGTATACCTCCACCTTATACAGAAAGGCGGGAAAGCCTAACCCTTAAACTCTACACTCCCCTCTCACTGGCTTCCAAAGTTATCTACAGATGGTTAGTGACTCCCAGATCCCAGGGAGGGGGCAAAAAAAGAAGTTTAAAGTGACAGATCAATATTTCACATGCAAAGGAGATTTACTTCTTCTCACTGCAAAGAAAACAGAATGAAGGGCAGTGATGACAACGTTCTGCCAGCAAACAAGAGCAAGCTCTGCCCAGGATCTACATCAGGCAACTACCAGCTGGAAATAAACACAAAGCTATACTACTTCCTATCAGCATGGGGCAAAGTGAGCCTAACCAAGTCTGACAGGGGTGAGGTGGAGGGCGGGATTAGGAAAATGTAACTGTTTGGGCTCACTGCCCAGTCATAGAGTTTCCATATGGCACAGACCATGACCACTTAGTTGCCAGACCACAGCCAACTACTAAATATCTAATCCAACCCACTGGGTGTTGTAAAACACTGAGCAGAGAAAGAAGGAATTGGCACACTTCCACAGCATTACAGTTCTCACTGGATTTTCCTAGTTGCTGCTAGTAAATTGCTTTCCCAGTGACTGCTCTCTGTTGTACCAGGTTCTCACAAAGTCCTTGACCTTACTCAGCATCTTCCAGGAAATCCTATTCGTATGACATCCGCGGACAAGCAACACTCAGGTGTGCTCCTGAATCCAGGGAATTTTCTGTGCAAAAATCCAAGACCATCTAAAATAACACAAAGGGGACCGGCATGACCCTGGCGCTTGCCTTCTCCTGTACGTACTCTTTAGTCTCATGAGGGCTGGGATTAGGCACAGCATCAGTCAGACGCAGCTCAAATTCAGCACATCGCAAGTGGGCCTCCTTGTAGTGTTGAATGAGATCATAGATGCTATCAAAAGTGAGGTTGTCCGTCAGGTAGTATTTCACAGTGTCCCCATCACTTGAAGAACGGATCCGGCAGTGCTGGACTCTACCTGACCTCCTGAAGAAATGAAGAGGGACGTAAAGAAAATAAAGGGTTTATAACAGGTTTTCTTCTTTTGAAGCGTTTCCTCACCTGTTCCTGATCAACTATGCGGTGAGCTTGTGAAGAGACAAGAAATCTGTATAGTCTTGTAAAAGACCCAAAGTAAGAACAGCAATAAAAATCCCGACAAGTAAGATTATAGGACCGAAAATAGTATTTTTCAACCCACTATGGTTTAAAAATCTGGCATATACTTACTCCCTGCAAAATTTGCTCTGACAGCTCTCTGAGTCAGAAACCCAACTGACACACTATTCCTCATAATGTCCCAACCAGAAGAAAAAAAAAAACCCAAACTACCAAAAAACAAACAAACAAAAAACGCCCCTAAAAATTCTTTATTATTTTCCCTGTAGAGGATCCTTTAACTGAAAAGACCAATCTCTGCTAATAAAGGTAAACTCATGAGACTACCTTTGCAGTGTGGAAATCAGTAATTTATCCCAAAACTAAAAGATCTAATTTTGGCCCACTCACTGAGGAACTAACAAATCCTATATCCTGCCATAGCACTAGGAAAGGCGGGGGGATCAAACCAGTCAGTCCTCTCTTGACAACTGTAACACTTCAAATAAAGCCAACTCTGCCAAAATGCACTATGATTCACTGAAGTTTAATTTTGAAAGTAGTCTTTCACCATCCCATCAGTAACATTCTAGTAATTATAGCAACTCCTTATTCCTATGTCCTCTCAGCTATAAATGCATACTTGAATAATACACACATTTTTGTGCAATGCCATAAAACAAACAAAACCCACATAAAATTTTCATGACAATCACCATACCAGAATGACAAGGTGCAATCATTAGGGAAAGCCTCACTTTCCCTGACTAGGAAAGTTCCATCCTTGCCACCCATTTCAGCACAATATTCCTGGAGCAGTTTCTCAGCAGTTGTTCTTCCCTCCTTCATTTTCCCATGGAACCATTTCTCTTTTAAGTGTAGTTCAGTACGTTTCACTTCCTAGACCAGAAAATAAGAATTTTAATAGTGCATTTCTAATTTTAAGATTTTTGAAACACAGTATGTTATTGATATAACAATCTACTATTTCTAGATTTCAGCTCTTCCTAGCCCTGAACCATCCTTCCAGAGACAAGCCAACCCCCTTTATAGTAACCCTTGACTCTCCTCCCCAGTCAAGCTATTTCTTTGGAGGATTGATCAACTTCAGCCTTATTCAAATATGTAATCAACAGAAAGTGAAAGAATGCAGCAATGCAAACACCGATTTATGTTTTCAAGGCAAAACACCCTACTGCTAATCCTCAGAGTTTCTAATAAGCTTTTTCCAGGATTCATCTGTATTCTTCCTTATACATTGATTACTTTTCTGACATCAACCTCTAGGTGAATGGGTAAAACGTTCTGCGTGTGCAGAAACATCTCTGAATTATGGACATACATGTTAGCAGCAACAGAGCGTGCATGGAAACCTGAAGGGTCAGAACAAGAAACGATGCTGAACATCACTGGTATTGCAACCCTTACTGAGCCTCATGTTTCTGCTTTACCATGCACAACAGCCAAGTAATACACGCTCACCTGTGATAAACTCTTCACAAATGTGAAACAAACAACATGCACTGTGTAAGAGGTGTGCTGTATTACTAACTCAACAAACCTTAGTTCATCATACTGTCTAGTTTGAGAATAGCAATAAAACTTTGACAAAGGCATATAAAGACTTTGATTGTCAGTGCACACATCAGCATTAGCATGGAAGTCCAAAATTATATTTCATTGTCTTTGTACTCCTCTTTGCAAGTCCTCAATTAGCCAAGGGAAAAAGTTACTTTATTAAAAATACAGTTAACTGGAGTACCTTGGCAACAACCCTTTTTAAAATATTTTATCTCCAGATACACTTGTTATCTGGATCCTCTACAATTTCAACATTGGCATAAAAAATACACATCTGTAAACACTGGAATAATCTGAGATAATAAAAAGAGCACGCTTAAACAACAAAACATAGCCATCACCTTTGCCGAATCTTCATCAGCATTCTGTTCTATATCATCACTGAATGAAAGCTTTTCATCAGCAATAGCACAGTAGTGACGAGTCCATTTCTAGAAGTTGAGTGATATTAGAACCATTAACAAGACAGAGGGAAACTCTCTAACCACAATTTCAAAACAAGGTGTAACAATAAACAAAATACCTTCTACCCCTCATTCACATCTGTTCAACTGACAATATTACTTACACAAATGACGAGAAAATTCATGTAAATTTCCAGTATTACACAACCTAGTAACAAACTGTAGCAAATGTCACATAAACGATACCTGTTCTATTGTGTCCCACATGTAAAGTTCTCCTTGTTGCTTTTTTTCTTCTTTCTTGTCTTCCAAGTTCACATCAATGTCGCCCTTTGGCCCCAGTTTTTTGTGCTTAAAAATAAAAAAAATGCACCATGTTCATACACTCACATAGGATCATATATAAAATTGGTCATAATATTTCAGCATACTCAGTATTACTGGAAGTATTTCCTTCCATTGCACAGCCTTCTTCTGCCATTATCATAACAACAGCTGTTCCACAAGGCTTTATGCAACAGGACTGGAATGTCCTTCTTTAAAAATTAAATCTTATAATAAAGGTTAAAAATTTAGTAGAGGTATCATTCAAGCAATGAAGAAACAATTAGTTTGATAAGAGCTCACCATTCTTCAGAAGACAGAAAGCATGAAGTGACACATACCAAGAAATAAAGATAAAGCAGAGAGCAGGACATAAGGAACAAAAACCAACCAAAAAGATAAGGAATTAAAATTAATGGGCAATTCACTCTTCTACAAGAAAAACGAGCAGAAGGGAAGTCTTTTATGAAAAGAGGGGATAAGTTCTACTTTCTTGAGAAAGCTCACAAAAAACAGTGGCTCAAGGGGCTAAGGGTAACATCAAATACTTAAATAGAGTTAATGATGGGATTAATCGTCTCATATCTAGTAGTTCTCAACTACATTCAGTTCTGCATAGCCTACTGTAAGTAGATTTCAATTTCACAGGCTTATCTGAAAAATCCCACAGGCCCCTAAAGCAGAAGTTGCCTCTGACTGTTTACTGACAACATTTTCCAAACAAAAGCCAAATAACACAACTAGCTCGCTGGCAGGTGCTGATCTATTTAAAGACTCTTTAATGTTCTTTTAGACAGGACAGAGTACATGAATGTTCTCTTGTGCAGACTCATAGTTTGTAATTCCTCTTAAATCAGATCTGTCACATTATTATTCATGTGCTTACGCAACTCCCCTCTATGCTCCGCAAGGTAACAACAGACAGTTTGGAGAGAAAAAAAAAAAAAAACTTAAGCACAGAAATTTTGCACCTTATAGTGGGGTGCCTTTATTTCCAGTCTTACATTCAAGAGCTGTATGCTTATATCTATCTACCCTAATTTCTTCTATTCAGAAGTTTAATACATACAAGAGCTGGAAAACTGACACATGGATGGAAGTAATTATTATTTTACTAAAGAGATCATGAGCAGCCATCAGATCCTCAATCTAATTTTGCCTTTTGAAAAGTTCTACTGCAGTTTCAATTTGAGAAGCCTTCTTGCGGTTATCTGCCTCATGTTGCTGCACAACAGTACCAAGCAAAGCATCTGTATTGCCCAGAAGGTAAGACACTCAAACAGTGACTGCCTTCTAATAGGAGCACCTCCATGTTTCACAAGTAGCTTACTAAATTGCATATGTAAATCACACTGAGTTAGTAAACACTCATCAATTTTTGCAGTTTGCAAGTGATCCTGACAACTTGTGTGTAGCCTGCAAGTGCTTTGGGTTTCACTTGAATGAGAGGCGTTTTTGAAAAAAAGTTAATAACACTAATCTAACTTTCTATTCAAGAACATACTTTTATCATTTTTAAGCAGGCCACATCATGTGAGAAGTCTATGATGAGCATATGCAGCAGTGAATCCTTGCTGAAATTTAGCAGTGACATTTCAGATGCTGACATTCAATCTAGCCCTTGAATTAGCAACACTTATCGCAAATAAAACCAATAGGAAGCACTTTAATATGTAGTGTTACAGAACTCCATACAATACTGCAAAATGTTACTAGTTCACACTTCAAGCATGGGGTTTCTTGTCTCTCAACAGAAACTAACAGCTAAGCTGTGAAGCCAGAAGTATTTCTGGCTCCTGCTCTTGTTTTCCTATTTTATCTACCAGCACACAAAGCAAGCCTACCTTGATGATGATTTTTTCTTTCAGCTGTGTTGGTGATGGTAGCTGGTCTGCACTGGCTTCAACAGGCTTCATTAAAAGCTGATCCCCAAATACCTCCTTGAACACTTTGGCCATGTGTCTCTGCTGCTCCACGCTACAGTGCTCTTCAATTGACAGAATGACTGGGTATCTTTGTTGGAGAAAAAAAGGTGAAAGAAGACAATTTCTTTTTGCTACAGCTGGTAAGGCAAGGAAAACAGCACCCTCCCTCACCCCCAGATCAAAGATAATATATAAAGCAAACAAGAAGACAAAAGGAATAGAGATAGACACACAACAGATAATAACAGATGTGCAGTCATAGAATCGTTAAGGTCAGAAGGGACCTCTGGAGGCCATCTAGTCCAAACCCCTTCTTTGGGAAGGCCCAATTCCTAGGTTAGATCAGGTTGCTCAGAGCTTTATCCAGCCAAGATTTGAATACCTGCAAGAACAAAGATTCTTTCCAAGTTCTTCGGGGACAGTTTCAGTACTAAAGCAGCATTACATGAAAATTTGTTTCTCCTCTCCTCAAAATTGTGTCTGTTTTCCTTCACATGCACTCTGAGAAGAGTCTGGCTCCATCTTCTCTATAATCATCCACTAGGTAGTGGAAGTCAGCAACCAGACTCCCTCATTAACCTCTTCTTGAAGCTAAACAAACTTAGTTCTGCGAGCTTCCCCTTGGATATCATGTGCTCTGGCCCCAATACTAAAAATTGAGGCAGAGAAAGCATTGAGTACTTCAGCCTTCTCCAGTCACTAAGTCTCCTGTCAAATTCAGCAGCAGGCTCACATTTTTCTTAATCTTCCTTTTGTTGCAATTGTACCTGTAGAAGTCTTTCTTGCTGTCCTTCACATCCCTCAGCAATTTCACCTCTGGATGAGCTTTGGCTTTTCTAATTTTGTCCCTGCTTATCCAGGAAATACTTTGATATTCCTTCTGGGTAGCCTGCCCTTAATGCAAGTAGGGAAAGCATCATACTGCATTCACAGTATTGATGGTCTGAAACCATAATGCATCATGTATTACAGTTGTCATTAACACAATATGCCTGTGCAGACACTTTCCCATACAAGAAAATAATGCTTCTCCTCTATGTCCAGCTGGTAAAGTGGAAAAATAAGACACTGACAGCCCTATCTCCTTCCCAATTTTGGGGCAATATTTTTCATGTTTAGGACACCTCAGCACGAGTTATAGAAGGGCAGAGCAGAGACACATTTAAAACCATGTCATCAGTTCAGGAGGCATGCTATGAATTCTACATCTTCTTAGCTAAGACCTCCCCAACAATATGAACATCACCTGACAGATATGTTACTTGTCATCTGTAGTATTTTTTTTTTTTTTTTAATTTAAGACATGCTATTCAGCATTTGAAGTTTCACACTTCAATTTAATAAAAGAAGACCCAAGCAGGAGATGGGAACCACTTTAGGGTACTCACTAGCTTCCTTAGCAGCAAATTATTATGTAATGGGACTTTTCCTCAAAACTGAATCTATTGAAGACCCACATTCGGCAATAATGAAGACTACTAGAATGTCATTATTCCCCTATTACTTTTTGCTCTAAATTACAGAGAAGAGAAGTTCAGGAAGGTCTACGCATATGAAAACAGGCTTAAGGAAAATAAATCAAAGCTTACTCAGATGCAACAAAGGCATGATCTTTGATTGCCTGTACTACGTCATCAAATTTGATCTTTGTTGTCCGTGTCCATCCGTGGTAAATGATGGGTTTCCCATCAGGACCATCCCAGCAATCCACTAGGAAAGACAAGCAGTGGAAAAAGGAAGAGACCAAGCAGTCACTTAAATAACTCTAGTAGAAAGAATACATCCAAATCTTCAGTGTTCCACATATTGAGTCATAGACTTTAATGTTTAAATAAAATATTCTATTAGATGAATTTATATCTCTTACAGAGGAAATTAAGTTCACTTAAGTAAGAGCAATACAAATAACACACGACAAAATTTTCCCAAAGCTTTACCATGTGGGAATCTGGAAATAAGGAATTCAGGCAGCTCTATTGTCAGTCTACTAGTTCACAATAATTTTCCAGGGATAAATACACTCCAACAAGTGGCAAGTTGACAGCTTATCTATTTTGTTGATTTTAACCCTGAAACTCTAATTTGAGATACATTTTGCATTAGCCAAATTGAACAGGCAGTAGCAACTATTTTTATGAAGTAACTGGTGAAACAACATGAAATTAAAGTCCAACTTTTCAATAAGGTACACAAACACAGGGATGAAGATGCATACATAGTGGAGAACAAATGCACAAAAACTTCAACTAATTTACAAGCAAGTTAAACAGGATGACAAATGGCACCAAATTACAAAAATCTCTGTGCCATAGGCTTGTCTGTATTACAATGAAGGCAAATAAACTATCTCCACTACACAAGTAATTCCAGTTTAAGACCTATGCTTTTATATACTAGATTCAAGATTGAGTTTTTGTGTACAGTGAGATGAGATTTAGAAAGAACTTCTTAAAATTCCAGGGGAACAAGAACCAGAGCGAGTGAATGGAGCAATAGAAAGAAATAGAATAGAAACAGAATACAAAGAAAATCAATTTAGGGAATCAGTGTTTTTTATACGACTAAAACCAAACTAGTTCTTGATTTCAGTTCTTTTTTCTTTCTTGGTAAACAGGGGAAACTACTTACATGGAGAGCATGTTACAAACCACTGCACAAACTCTTTACTCACACTCAATACATCGACATCCCAGTCTAAGGCACCTGATATAAGCTTCTGTGGAGGATTCACTTCGAAGCTGGTCTCCTGTCAGATATCTAAGGAGCAAAAAGAAATTGTAAAAGACAGGCAGTCAATTTCAACCATTTCCCACTCACTCAGCGACACTGTTTCTCCTGTCATGGAAACTGTATGTTGATTTTTTTTTTTTTTACTTGCAATGGAAGAACTGGATTCTGCTAAACCTCATGCTATCAGATTTTTGAATGGACCAAATTATAGGAGGTTAAAGGCTCAATCTAAACACAACCAATTCCAACTGACACGTTTCTGGAGAGCAGATCATGAGCTTTGAAACATACCTAAACCTCATCATGCTGAGGCATAATCGTGTTGGAGGAATGTGGAGCGTATTTAGAGTTAGACCATACCCTATACTTCAAAATATACCTATACTCACTTTATTTCATTCCATGCAATATTTTATCTGGTCATCCCTCCTCCCACTCTTTACACCTTCTTTCTTTTCATTACAATGCCAGATGAGCAAATCCCCTTCATCTGAAATCAGTTCAAACTCATCACCACATAGGTTTGTACTTGGGCTAAAGAGCTTGCATACCACAGATTGCCAAGGAAAAGGGCTGGATACCTTAGACACAAACTACAGAAATCAGCAGCTAAGTTACTAAGCATAAAATTCTAAAGACAGTAACACCACAAATACAGTTCCCGGGCCTTCAAAGTTCTGGCTGTAAAATAAACTCAAAACAATAAAGAAGAGTATGGATAGCAAACTGCCCTCCTCCTCTGCCTCAAGCACCTCTGTCTGCTCTAATCCTTGTCATCCAGGCAAAAACCATGAATAGGCAGGTCCTGGTCATCAGATGTGCTAATTTAAGGTGTCCATATTCCTTCCCTGCTCAGGGCCAAATCTTTTCCACTTTGTGACACTGTAAACTGTCAGAGTATCTATCAGTAATACACATCACTGCCTCCCTTCCCAAAGCAACAAATCCACTGCCCTCAGATCACACTAACAGTATGGGATTTTCCCACAGGACAACTGGGGTCCTTATGGTATTCTTATGTTCAGGTACAATTAATGCTGACACTAGCTCAATGGGGCTGTTGGTGCTTGGAAAAAAATGGAAGCTCCTTCAATAACTTTAATTTCTGAAAACAGGGAGGCTGGAACAGTTTCAACTCAAGACTTCTTTTTATTTTTGTAACAGGATGCAGGGTCTGGGTTTTCTGGCAGCTGAGCTCGGTTATACCTCAAAACCTCTAAGATCTTAAGAGAAAGGGAAAAAGGAGTCCCACAAACTGTAGCTGCCACATTTACATCACGCTTTAAAAAGGTTTCACACATCCATGCAGTATGTTTCTGGCATAATTTAGAAGTATTACTTTCTCCTAACACATGCCAGGTCTGTTTGAACAGGGATAGACAATGGGACTTCTGGTAACTTACGTGTTATGAGAGGAAGAAATCCAGTAGTGGGACAAAGGATTATTCATGTCCTGCGCATCTATTGAATCATATTTCTCATCCCAAATACTGTTTTCTTTCGCAAAAAGGTAAGTGAGGAACTACAATACAAAGAGAGAGGCTGAATTTAAATGTTTTTACCATACAAGACTAAAACAAACCCAGCAATGTCGCAAGAGAAGCCCAGATGATCTGCCGTCCAATTAACAAACTAGGAACTGAAAAAAAAAAGTCCATGAGGAACTATTAGAAAGTATCATTATCTTACCTCATCAACAAAGAGGAAGGGTTCAGCAGTTTCTCTCATAGTGTCATCAATAAACTTCGTCATTCGTTCTCGGACTTTACTGAGATCTTGTGCCCAAGATTCCTTCAGATAATAATAATACAGTAGAAAAAAAAAATAGAAGTGGTGATATTCTATATAAAATCAAATAAGGAACAGAGACACCTACAGATGTGACTTACTTCTCTCTCACCTGGCTAATTTACTGCCAATATATTTTGTTGTACCCACATATCTTAAGAGTTTCCTCTATGACATCTAAGGGCGAAAAAGATGATCTCCATCTAAGTACCTTTATATAGATGGGAGGCCCACAAGATACATACTACATATATACACATATGCATGCACACACAGAGAAAAAAGCTGGCCTTCTTGAAGGCTTAACTATAATCTCATTTCTAAGTGCAATTTGAACATCCTTTTAACACAGTGAAACAGGGAGAAAAAGAAAGTAGCAAGCTTATACAGGAAGTGTAGGTCTCACTTTTCAATCATTTGCAAACCTGGAGCTTAGCAGCTCCTAGCAAATATCGCACAATTTTTTCCCATGGTGTCTGTGCTAAATAACATTACAGAAGATGATGAAGATGCAATTCCAGTCCCTGCCTCCATCCTTATCTGCTTGCTGGTATGGGACATCAAACTGGCTCCATTCAATAGAAAATTACCTTTGACTGGAATGCAGGCAGTCAGCTCAGCTTTTTATGTAAGAGCTGCTAAAATGGGGCCATGGCCAAGGCATTACCCTAGATGTACCTAGCTGTAACAGCTGTAACTAGGCCAGGCTATCATCTTTGACATACATCCCGTGTTTATTTCTAATCTTGTCTGTTTATCTACATGACTAAACGGAGACCTGTTAAAAACTTGTTTACTTTGTCCACCCTCTCATCTTCTGGTGCACCTTCAGAGTCTTTAGATAGATGAAAAATAATAGTTCTGTGAACTTCAATGGCAACAACTAGACCTTGAAAAGATCTCTCCTTAATATCACAGCTGACATCAATCATATTTGATGACACATCACATTTCTTTTTAATGAGCACAGAATTCTGTGAGACAACCTCAAGAAAAAGAACTCAAAATTTCTGCAACCTTCCCACCTGCTGCTCATGTAGCAGGAATCTCTGGAAGTCATGGAGATGAACTGCGGAAGCATCTGGACGGTCAGTATTTCTTAAAAAAAAAAAAAAAAGGGAAAGTGAGGCTAAAGAAGTATCATCAGATGTTACAGCAAAAAATTAGATAGAATTGTATCTTGGATTTATGGTATAAATGTGCTGCCACCACCAAGAAACTTTTTATAACTTCAATGGAATTTAGATTAGGCTTGTAATAGTATATTATCTAATTACTGTATTTTGAGCCTTTAAATAAAGCCTCCTTGATGGTGATTCACTGGGGAAAGTACCACATCTCTGCTCATTGCTTTGTAGCAAATGAGCAGCATTCGCTTGACAGGGGTGTTGTTAAGCTTAGTTGAGGCATACAGAGGCACCGTTCTTTTAAATTATCATAAAGCCACACTTCCACAAATAACTCCTTCCATGAATTACTCAGATAATCTACTGTGATAGATCAAAACCTCCTGAAAAAGGAGACAAGATGCAGCTGCACCAAGAAAAAGCAGCACAACTGCTTTCTCTTTTGTAGGACACAAATGCTGCATCATCTGGTACCAATAAGGTATTTATAACCCACCCATCCTTGATAAATCTGTGCTTTTAAGCAGCCTCACAAAGTTTAATTCATATGACGTGACCAAGGGCTAAGGAAGTACGCAATACACTCAGAGCAAACTTTTTAAGTAACTTCCTTAATCTGTTAGCTTTATACTCAAAACCAAGATAAACAGGTTTAATTCACAGTCAAAATGTCAGCAATGCCTGTGATCTTCCTTTTCATGCTGTACACATCTCTCAAATTTTCAAGTTCACCAAGTGAAAGATGCAGAAAATCTTACTATCAGCATTCTGCTCGAGTCTAGGCAAAGCTTGTGCACCGCACCACTCCCCAGACTGAAGTTAAAATTTCTCCATCAAATTGTCCTTCAACAGTTCTGTTCAGCTGTTAGTAAAATCAGAGGACAGGCAAATTTTCTTGTTCAAGTCCATACCATTTGGTACTCAGAAGGTAAAACATATTTATCAAATTATATTCAGGACTTATTTCCATGATAAATTCACCTTTCTGAATACAAAAATATGTATCATTTCTTCTCACTTACTAAAGCATCAGAACAAAAAACAGTGATGTAATTAAACAACAATCCTGCAGCACTACAACCATATGGAAATGTGGAAAAATAATACAAATGAAGAGTCTTACCCAAGAATGAACACAGAGGAATCCTTTTTGAATTCATCAAGAATCTTAAAACAAAAAAAAAAAGAAAAAAACAAAAAAGGGGGAAAAGATAAATAATAAAAGAATATGCAATTTTCCATCTAATTCCATTTAATAATGTCCATTGGTTTGGGAAGGGGAAATATATGCATTTCTGCTCTAGAGAAGCTGCATACAAGTTGGCGAGACACATTTTGAATTAAACGCATAAGAAAAAAACATACTGCCAAGGCTGGCAACTGCACTTCAGGCCTTTCAATGTGAACACATGCAATTCTCAGGCAAAAAACTTGCTATTGATAAGGTACCTTATACACACAATCAGTCAAGTTTCTGGGAAGCTTTTATTATTTGATATCCCAGAAAAACTGGAATTACATATCATCCATCACATTTATTCATGTGAATATAAAACCTAAATTGCTTCCAGTTTGGAGCAGCATAGTTACAGATCACAGGAAATTTATCAACTGACCCAAAGCAGTTGTTGAGCAAACTGAGGAGTTTCTTTGAAATGATCCACAAGGGGCAATAACAAGAGTTTAAGGAAGTCAGATAGCCTCCTTATTCTGTGTTTTACTATTCAACTTTCTGCTTAAGCTAATTAACTAGACTTTCATGGGTAAAACTAAAACCCTGTCAGTAAATGGATATTCTTTATTACTTCACAATAATTTCAGCATCACTTTTAAACAGCACAAGAAAGCTCTATTGCCAAAAGAAACAGCACTGACTTTCACTATCAAAGCTTCTATTTTAGCAACTGCAAGTTCAATCAACAATAAGCACATGTTGTCAACAAAGATGTTTATGCAAGTAATTTCAAATTATGGGTTTTCACATAGTTCCTAACTTTCAGAGTCACTAAATGACTGCAGTTTCCAACAACTTCATGAATCTATGCAATGAATACATGGAAACAGTAGTCAGGCAGTTGCCCATATAAATTAGTTAAAATGTAATTTCGCTGCATACATGCCTCCCAAGGACTGTCTGATGCCCATCTTGTAATTGACTTACCACTGGTAATCTCCAAGCACGAGAGACGATGAGAACAATAGCTGTTATCTGATGCTCAGGATATATCCTCGTGATTTACAGAACGTTCTTAGTGATAAAAGAGTAATACAAGCATGGAAAAACATTGTTCCTATCACTAATGAAAAGACATTCTACATCCTGAACAAACTCACAAGAAACGTTCTTCCTAGAAAACGCGTTCTATCTGTGCGTAGCTCTACTACCAACACACAAGAAGCAACATGAATGACTTATCTTCTTAAGCCAATTGCTGATGATGACTTATCTACACATCAAGAACAGTACTATACCCTTTTTCTGTTACAAGAGTAGGGAAAAAAGAACATTAGTAACAAGCAGAAATAAAAAAACAATCAGCATTCACTCTTTATTCTGATCAAGCAGTTTAACAGTATGAACACTGCTTATGAAAAAGCTTACCGATTTCTGTTGTTCAAACATGATTTTCTTGTAGAACAAATGAAATTGTTCAAAACTAAGCTCTTCCTTGTGAGCCCCTATTTCCTACAATAGAAAGTAGCATGCAGTGAATTTAAAATTCCCTGAACTGCATTTGCACAGCAAACAAGTTACTGTTACTCCAACTGCCACCCTCTCACACATTCTGTTCTACTCCAACTTCATTTGTTTTAACCACTTGGGATTTCTTAAATTTATTTAAGAATACAAACAACTAAACAGATTCTTGGTTTGTGACATAGTGCTTCTAGCCCACATTTTGGCCTTGCATTTTGCACCCGGACTCCATTTCCACTATGTTACTGAGAGTGAAGTAGTGCCTCATTTAGCCATTGTTAGCTGGAGCAACAGAAACAAGAATGTATGCTTTAAGGGTGGAGAGTTGGAAAGCAGGAAAAGGTGGGGATATTTAAAATTCCAGTAGGAATGGAAATGACCTTCAGAAGTTATTACTATTAGCACAGGTTGGAGTGAAGAGGTTATTACTTGATCATATTGCAAAAAAAAAATCTTATATATGAATTTTATCTTAAACATAAAATATTTTCCTATGCACTTGCACAGTATCAGCACTGGAGCTCAAAACCCAATGTTGGCTTTGGTCAACCCTACAATGAAAAAAAGGAACATTTATGTCTATATTTTCTTCCAGCCTTAGATACAGGCAAAGCCAAGCTGAGAAATTAACTGATATAATTTATTTAACTGTACATGGTAAGAAGCAAAAATATAGGCAGTATCCTGAAAAGAAATAACACCACATATCAGATAATACCAAGGAGATATAAGTTATCAGATAATTACCACAAATTTATCCTTCAAAAACTTCATGCTGCTCACTTTGAAGTTCACTTGGGGAAGGACAGTTTTCAGCTCTCTAAGACTGATACTGGGAAAAGAAGAAAATTAAAAAAAGAAAGATGGCAAAAACTCCACAGTTCTGCTGTATCTAGTCAGCTACTAATATATTTTCTATCAACACAAAAATGTGACTATTGAAACATTTTGGGTAGGGCTCATCTCACGTAACATAACTGTAAACTTCTATAAACATAACATCTACGCGCGAGCAAGCTAGACGTGTTTTCTAGTTAGTGGGGAGAAATAGTAATTTCAATTAATTTGGGCATCCATATTAGGAAGAAAAGAACTATGCTGCAGACACTCCCATTTCTCTCCACCAACAACTAATCAGATCTAGATGATCAGCTCAAATATAGATGTTTACACATGGTCAGATGAACTGCAGCCTTTCTTCCCTTGTTCCAGTCCCACTGAAACTGGAATATAGACACAGAAAACATTTTACATAGGATATACCAAATGGATGAGCAGAAACAGAAAATAAAAAGCTCCAGTTTTCATTACCATTATAACCTTTTTCTCCAGCTGTTATTCACTGGAATGGTAAAATTGATTCACAGCAACAAGACTCTCCCCTTCTGCCACATCTGAACATGACTTCATCCTCCTTTCAACCAAGTCTTCCCACAGAGGATTGCCTTCCAGGTCCATTTACAGAGACCTGCTGACCCTTTTTACAGAGTTTCAAAATGCCCAGTAATATACCAGCAAAGCTTCAAAAAACAAAGTTTTCTAGATAACAGCAAGATCTCTCAAATAAGACATACTTATTTCAGATTTTAAGCAACCCAGTGCTTACATACACCACGTATTTAAGCAATACTTAGATACAAAGCTAAACTTACTAATCACTGCAACGCTTTCTGGCCACACATCAAATCACATATGATGTATACATCAAACTTCTTTTGTAGAAGGAATACTTTGTACAAGAAACAAACCTGTGAATAGCTTATTTCAAAAACCTGTTTCCTTCACATCTTCCAGTTTTCTCATCAGCCTCAGATTTTATTCCAGTGTCCCAGGTGCCACTGCCACAGCATCCTTCACTGCAAGCTCAGAGCAGCTCACAATATTTACTATACTTATCATCAAAATGGAAATAGGAGGTAGGGGAATGCTACTATAACTCCTGTATGGACAGAGGGAGGGGGGTGATTTCTAAAGGACCTGGGTGTCCAAATACTTTAAATGTGCCATAGGTAACAGGTGAGCCAATCTAAGAGCTCACTGCTGTTACAAGAAGCAACCCCGACTCCTCTCCTTGTGCCCCACTCTGTTCTCCTGTTGCTGTGGTCCCACCGCTTCCATATGCCAGCTGTGATGCTCATCAAACCTTCTGCTAACTGATTTCAACTTGCTAGATAAGCAGAAAACTATGGGGCTGAGAGAGACATAGAACAAGTTTTCCACCTGCTTTATGAGGTCACCCAGCTCACCTCATGCCCAGATCAGCATCATAGCCAGAATAAGAAAAGCCTGATTAGCAGCATGTAGAGACGGTAGAGGAAAAGGAAAGAGTGAGACTTCATCCGTTCAGCAGCACCAAGCTGGTACACCAACTCAGCCATCTCCTGTAGCCCCATTTCAGTTACCTGCTATTCAACTTGTCTTTGGACAGCAAAGAATGGAAATTAGGTCGCATGTTCTAGGGCAGAGTCTCAACCACTGGGTACTCTGGGTAGGCACTGATGTGAGGTCTCAGTGAGAAAGACACAACATTACAGTGGAACATGTGAAGGGCACAGAGACAAGTCCCAGAGTGGAAGATGAGGGGAATCCATGACAGCAAAAGGAAGCAGGGAAGAGTCAAGAGAACGCAGGCACAACATCCTTGGGTCATACTGCCAATGCCCACAACACATTAATGCAATACCAACAGCACCCAAGAAAATAAGGCTATGGTACTCTGTCTTGACATACAGTGCAATTCATAAGCCATTAACTCTCTGCAAACACAGGGTCAGAACAGAGTCACTTGAAAGCAACAAAAACAATTAGCACCTAGACAAAAGTAATACTTCTATTCTACAGTGTCCATACAAGCAGCTACCCTGCGAGATATTCTCATGTCCATTGTGTAGAGCGGGAAAGAGGCAAAGCAAGAAGGAACTTAGCCAAAGTCCATGCCAAAGCCAGATTAGAACTCAGGAAATTCCTGGCTTTCCGCCTTGTCGCCAGACCTCTGGAAAAACACACTTCTTTTAGGAGCAAGAATGAGCACTCTGTTTGTACCCTAAACACCAAGCACAAGCAATTTCCTCTGGCCAGACAAGTGCAAGCCAAAACAAAGAGCTGGGACTTCATTACCACTGGAAAAAACTCAACCTGTGAAACAGGACTTGCCTGGAAGCCTAACCTTTACAATGAACCTCCCTAGAAACTGCAACACTAAACACAGTGAAACTCAGTCCAAACTCCTTTCCTGAATTTTTCTAAAAGCATGAATCATCTATCAAGAGAACAAAAAAACTGCCCTCTCCACAGTGCAAGTCCCCTTGATCCTAACCAGACTGCCTTGTAGTGATGAAACAACCCTAAAGCAGTAAATGAAACATCTTCATCAGACATACACTGTCAGCCACAGTTTCTCTATCCTAACGTTCGCTTTTGCTTCATGATCCCTGCCAACATATCCCCATTGAAGGGCTAGCTTTTCAAAATACATCAGGAGGAATAAGCCAGTATCCAGTGAAGGATGGTACTTTCCCCTTCACCACTCTGGCCAGCTTAGGAAACACTGTTTTGAAATGGCATCTCAGCTCACACTGAAGCCAGCTGCACAATGCCACAGGCTGTCTGCAGAATGGTGTTATTTCCTGCAGTAACACAGTCTTATTCACACAATGAAATACCACACCTTATTTTGCTTTTAGGAAAAGGCCTAAATGAGAGGAAATGCATGTACTTTTCTACACTGACTTATACCTGAGAATACAATACATGTTCCAGACAAAGAGCAAAATCACGGTAAAGTAACAGACATGGGGGAGGAGGGGTTAACATTCTTCTCAGTGTCGCATGATTTCTGGCAACAATATGGAGAGGTATGCAACTGAATTAATTAAAAAAAAAAAAAAAAAGTCTTCTTTGTTGTGCAAAAGCTACAAACCCACATCACACATGGACCTGAAATGAACTACTAAAGCTCAAACATAAGAAGCTACACAGTACACTGGGAGCTACAAACCCCTGGGACTTCCTTCACATGAGAAGCATCATGTCAGAGGTAATTCTATAGCTTTGGTCTATTCAAATATGTGGCAAAGAGACAAGCCCATGTAGCCAGGCCAATTGCTAAAAAAACAAACAAACAAACAAACAACAACAAAAAAAACCCAACAACAACAAACACCACTACGAAAAACAGAAAGAAAGATTTTGCTCTTATTCCAAACCACTAACTTGGCTTACTTCTATATCTACCCTCAGGAGTATCTTCTGTTTCCCACTGTTAAAGTAACTCTTTCACATGGTACTACCCTGTCATACCAGTACTATTCCTCCTCTGCTCCCCTAATATCCTCAGGTATCTCCTCTTCCTCTTAATATTCTGTTCTGTTCTCCTCACAGCTCTGACCCCTGCAGGAAAGTATTCATGTTATTGCTGGGACAACCCTATCTCTGGATATACCTGACACTGCTGCTGTGACTAGTTTCAAACAAGATACCACACATACTAGCCATGTTCAGGCCCCATCAGGACTGAAACAAGGGAATGCTAATCACTTAAACATCTGCCCTGGATCTTTAGCAGCCCATGCTGAACTCTGCTTACGCAACTTCATTGTCACTAATGCCCAGACAAGTTTTTAAAAGCTGGTTCTGGTCTGTCTACATTAAGAGTGTAGTCACTCCAATGCAAACACGCTTCAGCAGTGAAGGAAGAACTGGTGGCATAGCTGCATAGGAAAGCTCACAGCGGGTTATACAGTCCAAGCTGCTGGGCTCCAACTTGGCCGTGAAAGTGCAAAGACCTCTATAAAATAAGCAACCTAACGTACCTGCATAGCTGAGCTGAATCTCTACAGTAAGACTCAGAGAAGACAACTCTCTTTCCTCATTCTGGCAGGGTAATTCTAGGCTAAAACCAAAACTATTTATTTTTCATCATTTGCTTCCTCATTATACCACGTACATGAACATGAGTGAGTGCAATGAACACGTTGTGTTTAGCAAAAGGCAAAACTCAAGTTGTTAAAGCAAGAGCAAATGCCATTTTCCGGGGTCTCATATTTCACATGTGGGACAAAGAAGTATTTATTTCTTTTCATTTCATGTTAGAATCTGCAGCAAAAGTTCACTAAAAACAAAGTGAACAAAGAGAGAGCTTCTTACCTATTTCTTCGAGTTTGATCAACAGAATAGATCTGCTTTCTCAGCCAGCTTGTGGAAAAGAGGGAAAAAAAAAAGGTTTAATCTAAGAATTATAAAGAAAACACAGCCAATGAAATTTCAATATCTGTACATGAAATTCAATAGAAATATTTAAAAGTCATAAGATACACCTCTTTTAATAAAGCAAAAAGATTTCCAGTGCAGCATCTAAGGATTCAGCCAATTTTATAACCATATTTGTAAATATGTACTTTTCTCCTGCTTAATACTGCATTTTAAAGTCACATAAACGACATAGGAAGGGGAAGGGTGGGCAGGACAGAAAGAATGAGCAACCAAAAGCTGGAAAAATATACGTGGATAAAGTGAGCCAAAACTTCAGCTAATCTAAACTAGAGTAACTCCATCAAGTCAATGATCTATGCCAGCTGAGGCCACTGGCTCAGAGATCTGTTAGATGCCTAAAAATTAAAAATTAGGGGGGAGGGAGAGGGGTTTAGAGAATCTTAAAGAAAATCTTCGTTAGAGTGCATGTCAGTTTTAGGTGCACAGCAAAATACTATGAGCAGCATTAATAGTAAATATGTACACATGTGATTTTGATCTAAAGGATGAACACAACATGTTATTGTTAAACTTAACCTCAATCTGTATGGCAACCACTCTGCTGCACAAACAGAGCCTGGAACCCAGTAGCACTTTGTATAGCAGCTCGTTGAAATACCATGCAATAGATAAGAATACTTTCTCCCCAGCTGGAATGGCAAGTAGGTCAAGACAACATCAATGTCAAAGCCACAGTTCGGTCAGGTAGCAAGCAAGGACAAGTTATATCCTCACAACAGGTAATAGCAGTGACCACAAACAAAAATGTCAGCAGTGATGAAAAGCAATCAGGTACGGAGACAGCATTAAAAGCTTGTCAACAAAAATGGCATTCTGAGCATGAGTAGTTTCACGTGCAAGATCCTCAGAAGCTTTAAGGGCGCAGGTTCACCATCATACGGCTGGCTGCTAAGAAGTAATCCTTAAAAATGTTCATTTTCAGCCTGGCTCTCCGAGTCAGCTAATCACATTGCCGTACAATGCAATGCGTCCAATAAAAACAAGAAACTGCAAAAGCACACCTCAGAATTATTGGGACACAGGACACATGGACATCTACTAGAGCAAGCCTACTGTGATTGCATAAGACAATTCAATTTTCCAAGAAGTCAACACACACTTACACCAGATGTTCTTGTAATCTTATTAAGAGATTTTTGGTTTGATTTGGTTTTGGTATACAGAACAAGGTAAATTGCAAGTCCACATTAGTGGATGCAGCAGAGTGCAATTCCAGAACATGTATATAGCACAATAGAGATGGAGAATTTCCATATAAGCTTTCTGTCTCATACACTAACTGGAGAGTAGTTGTTCTTAAGGTAACTGGCACTTGTTGCACCTTAGAAATTCCTTTCAGTTTTTCCACTTTTAATTCCAAAGAAACATCAAGTCTCACAAAGTGAAAATATGTCCACATACCTCTCTGTGATCGCAGGTGTGGGAGCGCTCATGACCTCTTGATACAAGATATTCAAGCCACACAACCATTTATCAGCATCATCTTTAGAGTCAGCTGAAAAAAATAATATGCTATGAGAAATGTCAAAACAAAATCAACACAAAACTAAGACATAACTTGTGATTTTTAGATAAACCCTAGTATACAAAGCTACTGATTAACCTTTCTGTTTGATAAGTATCATTGCATAGCTTCATGTTGCTAATACGAGAACTAATAAAAAACAGCATAAATTTGGGGGTGGAAGGGCTAATTCTGGAAACTCTGTCAAAAAATACCTCCTTTAGAAGTCTGTTTATCAGGGTAGGCAAGTTTTCAATATCTCAGCAGAAACACTATGAAACAAACTACTGCTGAGCTCTTGTAGTAACACAATCAAAATTAATTTTATCTCTTGTCTTCAAAGTGGCACAAGCCCAGAGGCCTAGACCTAGAGCAACTTGAAGTGCACAGACAAAAGAACTCATGTGTTATAGCATAAAGCTAGTTCATTATATTCCTAGCAACCTACAAGAAAAATGTACTGGCTTTTGATGGACATAACCACCTCCTCTCTGTCCTAACCGTGCCTCTTAACACAGATTGTTCCAGACTAGACTTAGGCAAGAGGAACTGGAAGGGAGCAGCGTACTAAACTGGTGTAGGTTATACAGAACACATTTTAATACAAGTTAAGTTAAAAAAGGTCTAAAATTCCTTACATGGCTTAACACTAGAAACCAGGTACATCTTCGTCCCTACCTTAACAAATTGGTTTATCACTGTCTTGTTTTGTTTTAAATGTAGTTTGCCTTTTCATTTCCCAAAACAGAAGAGTCCTCCGCATCATTTAACATGATCGCAATTGGTAATGCTTCAACCCAACAGAAGCAAGATGATGAACTGCGTGCTGGCTATAGCATTCCCTAGGGAACACCAGTTAAGTTGAAACCAATTTTTTAGGCCTCGGATGAGATGCTATCATTACAGCCTTCAGCTGGGCAAAGTCCATTTGCTTTAGCAAGCTGGTTCTGAAATTTCATTAAGGCATTCTTCTATTAAACCAGTTCTGAAAAATTATTTTCACACAGGAGCTGTAATCTGCGCAAATTCTTTTAACTGCCTTCAAAGCGGAACAGTTTCTCAAAAGATGAAGATTACATTTTATTTAAACATACTTTCAAACAATGCTTTATGCCCCAAGGATGAAGCTAGAGCCCAGCCTCAGCTCCCCATGGAAATGTTTTTCAATTAGTTACAATTTCAGAAAGAACACCCACTACCACTGCCAAACCAATTCTTCTCCCGAGACAATTCTGCCCTTTATGACAGCTACCATTCCTTTTAAGTAACAAATATTTTATATTGTTTTAAGAAACCACGACAAAGCACTTCAACAAGGACAAGGATTTCGCCCTTAATTGAAAGTTATATCATGTTTTTCTGCAGTTCAGCATTACCGCAACATATTTCATGGTATTGAGTGTTTTCAAAGTATTGGCAGAGGCCTGGTTTTGAGAACTGCCGTGGAGGAGGGACGGGGAGGGGGGGTTGTTAGAGGAAGTCAGTCTGAAGTACCTGGCACCGCTGCACTTCGGCACAGCTGCTTACTCAAAATTTTCAAAGACTTCAGCAAACAATGGTAAAACTTATTTAAAGTTAAAAGCCTGTAACAATGGATTAGTCACAAGCAGTCTTTAATTTCCAGTGCATCAGACTGTAAAAAAAACTGTCTTCTAGTACTGCAATCTACAAGCAATTAATTCCATTTTGAAAAAAGCTACTGTTAGCGTTAAAATGCTTGCAAAGCACTCCTCTTTTCTCCCATTAAGATTTTGCAATTAATTTAATGATTTAAATGGACAAGGGTGTTCCTGCACAGGACAGAGAGAACTACCACTCCAAATAAGTCGTCTGTATGATTCTAAACCAAGGATCCATCACAAACTTTTTAGAAGAGAAATCTCTTTGTAAACTCTACCAGTTAGAAACTGCATTCAGCCTGCACTGTAAGAATTTAGATCCCTTTTCATTTCAAAATCTTTGGATGTGCGACCCTGGATAATCTCACCTGATACAAGAAGTGCCCCAACCCTTTCCACAGCTACAGGATGCAACTTCCCTGTTTCACACAGATCTCTTCATTTTCAATTTATCATCTTCCAATTTTATTTATGGTCCCCTAGTACCTCTTTAGAAGAGGTTTAGTATTATCAGGTGACATGCACACGCACAACCCAAACTGGAACTTCATTTTTCCAAATTAGTCTGCAATTGCTCATAGGTGATAGGAAAGTTTCTGTGATACAGCTGTGGTCTAACTCTTTAGGGCTATTGTTTCCAGAATCATTTTGGCCAGACTAAAAATGGCAGGGCAATATTCTGGCCACACTGAAGACAACAGCAAATTCTTTGCTGACTTTAAAGAGGACAATGTCACCTCTACTCTTCAGTGTTGAAAATCTTACTAGAGATATTTAACCAGCAAAAGCCTACCTTGCTAGAAATGATTGAGCAAATCAGAAACTACACTAACACAATACACTATTTGAAAGCAAAACATTACAAATGCAGCAGTTCACAGACATGAAGGGCTGAGTAAAAGGTCTATCTCCAGATTTTAAACATCTGGTGCACTCCTGAACTGTAGAAGTCAAAACCACAGTATTCTCTGCATTACCATTCTATCAATGTATTTGATTTGTGCAATCAGTAGGTTTAAAGAAGAAACGAAGAAAAAAGTACCTGCTAAGCTTAAGGTGTTGAGGACAAACTGGGTACCATAAAAAATAGTAAAGCAGTGTTCTTCCCTTTGCTTTGCCTTGCAACGCTCAAAGTCCTTTGAATTCTTTCCTGGACGAATTTCTTTTATTTCCATCAGATCCACTGAAAGAAAACAACATTCAGTCAGTACAACTGCACTTACATTCCAGCAGAGCCTGAAACAATAAAATGAACAACTCAAAGCGTGCATACATATATAAAATATTTATATATATACTTACAGATCTTTATTGGGCAAGAAATGCAAATTGCACCAGCTTGCAATCCACAAATCTAAATATATTACTGCCTAACAGACAACAGTAAAGAAGGACCAAAAGAAGAAGAAAAATAACTTGTTATATTTTTATCATTTCACTATCATTGATTATCCATGGCAGAAGTGCATACAAATAGCCCCTTTGGGTTTACAGAAGACATGATTTCACAAATGGCATTTACTCTAAGCAAGAAATTTCCAGTTGCCATGACAGCTGTTCAGAGACAAAAAAGATACAACTTCTAACTTACCCACCTAAAAATTATGCACCAGATCTTAGATAGTCAGCTAACCTTGTCAGCTAGTATAGTCACTGGCACTTGCAAGAAAAATATTTAACATAGGAATATAAAGAGAAAATCCAGCCTAATAATTAAAATGTTTGTGAGATTTTCCCTGGTCAACTCCAAAGAGATCTCTGTCATTTAACATAACCTGTTGCATCACTTTCAACTCACTGCTTTCTACAGAACACAGGTACGTGTTAGAGCATAGCAGAATAGGAACACTGCACAAACACACATTTTCTCAAGTCAGATCCCTTTTTATCAAACCCTTGCTACATGGCCTGCATAACAGTAGTGAGGCAGCACTGAAATAGAAATATGTGCACTTTCAAGATAAGACACTTATTAGAAAGCTGAGGAAGTGGTTTTGTTCTGGCTGTGGACAAGACAAATAAGCAGCTCTTCCCACTTCTGGACAGTCTTGACTTACGAGCTACAGGATGAAGAGTGAAGAAAAACATTTCATGGCTGCTCTTGAAATGTGTTTATCAGACCTAGCAAGATCCAAGGAAAATAGCCGAGGGTTTCTGCCCATGCATTTAAGAACACTGCAATATAAAAACCCTGTTTTAAATGAGCACCTCATCAGTAACAGAAGGCAGTTAATAACATAATGAAAAAGCAACTCTGCTGCCAGTGGATGCGGAGCTGAACAATGGTTAAAGCTTTGGCCTGTGTAACGCTGGGTTTCTGTGATGCCAACATGGAAAGGAGGGATACACAAGCAAGAAAGTTCATCAATAAAATCCTGATAATGGAACATTAACCCATCTTGGAATTTCTTATTTTCTGCAAAATATCCCAGGCCAAACTTTCCACCAGACACTCCTTTCTCCCAGTCATTAAACAACTTACCTTGGGAAAATAGGACCTCAAAGGTTAACCTGAACTAATTGTAGGACACAAGCACAAATGACCAGCAACCAAAAGCTTCTACTGATGACTCTGATCCCCTTACCATCCAGAGTCTCACTTAGATCCCTAGCGGTGGATCCAAATATCCATTCCAAAATGCTACCATCTGAAAAAGATGATCTAAGCCCACCAGTTCACATTAACATCAGCAGAGAAGAATTAGGATGCAGATACAGCTAGTACCCAAATGGAGAGGGAAGGAGGTTGCATGGCTGCAATAAACAGCATGGGACTGCACACCATGCTGGCTCAGTCTAACCATCGGCAAGAGCAATCCCAGTCACCTCTTTACCTTTTCCTTCACCCAACAAATCCCTGCTGAAAAACACAGTTTTAACTTCAAAGTGAAGCACACCTTTCATTTCAGACTCCTATAAATCCACACATATGAACGCCACAGCATGAAGACCCCCTCAAACTATAAACTATAAGCAGCGATAAAACAGATTTCACAACCTGCATTGCTGTTGTCATTTCAAGTGGCTCTTACCTCATACTGACCTCTGAAACAAACACACAAACTTACTCAATGTCTCCCCTCAGTTACATATACTCACTACAGTTCTTTGCCTTGCATTACCACCTTTCAACTCTACCATCCCATTCTCCTGCATGAACGTATGTGCATATACATATAGGCACAAGGATTTTTGTATGCACAGGTTTCACACTGGTAACCATTTTATTGTTTCTCTGACTGGTCTTTGAAAAAGAGATTACTATACCCTAATTGCTAAACATTCAGTAGACAGAGGAATGGTTCAGCAAGAGAACAAAATTGGGCAGGGGGGGGAATATTTATATAAAACCCCCTCAAATTCAGAATTTTACATTCCTCTACTTTTCAGGCAACATATATAATATGTCCTACAAAATTCTGGCAAGATATCATTACATTTACTTAAATAAAATATGAAACATGTACAAAACAAGTTTTATTAAACATTCTTTAGATTTTTACAGAAAGAAAGATACAATACACATTATAGTTTCAGAAAATGAATAGAAACTACCTGCATATATTTTAATGACATTTTATAGTGTAGTTTAGGATGTATTATTCTATATTATTGCAAGAAAAGCCAAGGGAGCAAATCAGAGGGGGAAAAGAGAGACATTCACAGCAAGCATGTATTTTGGTCTCATGCTAAGCTCTGCTGTCTCCCCAGGTAGTCTAGGGTCACCTGGCACCCTCTGCCCACTAAGTCCAGAATGGCTGTTCCCAACTGAACCAAGAAAGGAACAGGCCAGGAAAAGCTGCAACATGTTTCAGACTCAGATTAGTAAATCAACTGCACCAACTTAGCTGTTACGCAGTTACTGTGAACTTTTTATAGCACAATCTGTCACTGAACAATTAAAATGTAACTTCATGCCTGTGCCAGAACTATGAGCACAGCACCTCGGGCACTCTATCTTCTTACTGCCTTGAAGTACTGGAGCCTTCCTCCTTCTCAATCCCATGTGCAAACTCCAGAGCTGTATCCTGACCTGGCTTCACAGACAGGTATTCCTGGGGCCTGACACACCTGAAGAAAGCAGACCTGGACACAGCTTGCAGTGTCAGATCAAACCCAATACGCTTGCAGGTGCGATTTCCATAAAAGAGTGCAAGAAGATTAATGCATTTCCCAAGGAAATGTAAATCAAAGTATGCCCTGTAGAGAAATGGACTCCATACCCAGAAAGACAAGGAGGACACTCCCAACGCATTCGGTCCCCAGCCAAACAGTTCAGAAGTCTAGTGCCACTCTAAAAACCCTTCAATACTAGTTTACATTTCATCCATTCTTTTATGTGGTTATTTCCACGGGTTAAAAGGATCTCCTTGGCAGCCTCATCAGTCACCTATTGATTCTGACAACTCCCTCAAGTGGCTCTTTAACGAGACCGGACTCCAAGGCACCTTCAATTACCATCCTGTTTCAGGCTCTGATCTCGACGTGCAGTATTCGTGGCAGTTCAGAGCCTGAAGCTGCTGAACTTCAGCTCCTGCTGTTGTGTGTTGCTCAACAAATCAGTTAATTCAATGGATCATTACACTCCTACATAGCTACTTTCCAAAGACTGCACAAATTAATCGCTCAGTGCCTTCCAGAGCCCCTGCTAAAGCTCTTTACTGCCATAAACTTAACAATAAACTTTTGATCCTCAACGTCTCCACTGATCTCCATTCAAATAACCAGGCAGTAGTGACCACATTTAGTCACACACTTATAGGTATGAATTGCTGTTACCTTTCCTTCAGTTACGTTTAGAGGCAGAAGGTAAAACAGAACTCGGATTCCGCTACAGTAGGTGCTGTGCAAGCTGAGCAAAAAACAAGACACAAGGTAAGCACAGGTAGAGAACAATGTGAACAGAACTGCAAAAAACATTATATAGTTGTACAGAACACTGCTCCTCATTCCAGAACAGGAGAACAAACCAGCACTGCTATTCAAAGGGAGAAGTTCTGCCTCTGTCCACCCCTGTGCTCATGCAACACTCACCTCTGGTTGGGAGTGCAACCATTCAGCACCCAAACAGACAACTGGGTTAGGAAACGGACCCTGCTTAAAACCAGCCAATGCCAACAGCAGAACACCTTATGTTAGCTGGAAGTGCCCATGTAAATTCACTGCAGGAAGGCATGTTTGCACAGATGAGCTTTAGTCAAGTCAGCTAATTTTAGGCTGGAAAGTCAGGCAAACTGTATATAAATAGGATGTCCAAAAACCTCAGAGGCTGTCAAGCTACCAAGGTATCCTTGACAGAAAAGTCTTGATAAACAGTTAAAAATTAAGCTGTGAGTGGCATGATGGACCAGAGGGTCCTGTAAGATAAGGTTCCTGATTCAAAGTCCAAAGTCCCTGGGAGTCTTTCAGTGTCTGTGACGATGGATGATGCTTAGATCAGAGCTCAGAGCTGGAGGAGAAGACAAAGCCTACAGAGAGATTCAAAGGAGGCTTACAGAGTCAGAAATCAGTCCACGAGCATTATTTACTTCAGCAGGTATTTTCAACAGGTCTCAAGAAGGCTAAAGGGAAACTACTGGCAATGTTTCAGAGGGGAAAATAAGGGACTCTCATCACCTAAGTGCTGTGGACCGAGACATGGGGTGGGCATTCTCTATACATATACATTCACATTTTCATGTGTGTATACATATAGGAACATTCTGCACTTAAGAACCAGTTTTCAGAATTCACTTTTTTTTTTTTTTCTCCAACAATTTGCACTACAAAATATTCCAAAGAAGGTTTCATTTCAGAAAGGCAGAAGCTGCCCCCTGCAACACAGGCTATGTGCAAATGAGCTCCCAGTGAATGAAGAAAGCCTTTAGTATCCTTTTGCAAATGTACTTCACAGTGGTTGGTGAGGACAACGGCTTTGTTCTCACTTCTGCAGAATTAAAGATTAACTATACAAGATGTGTCTTAACAGCCTGTTTTATTCAGAGCAGCAATGAAACACGGATCTTGTGCAACTCTAAAGGGAACAAGGTGAGGCTTCTCTCAGAGAAGGAAAAAGTCACATGAAAGCAGAAATCTCCTGCAGCATGACAGTACAGAAGTGGCATGGGAAGTAATTCAGCTCATACAAACAGTGAAATTTAGTGAGACATTCAGTGGCCCAAGGAAGTCATTACAGGTAAGCCACAAAATTTTCTGAAAACATGGTTACATTGATGGAACTTGAGTTCATCGTGGAGAACACCACAGTGTGGTGCATCTTGAGAAAGCACACATGACTACCTTTGCAAGGGGTCCTCTGGGGATTTAGCTGTGTGACTGACATAAGCTTTACAGAAGTGCACCTTTTAAACCCACAGGTTTTTAAGCAATCAGGTCACATAGAGCTGTCATATACAGTAACAACAAATTAACATTAAATTAATAACTTCTCACTAGACTGCTCAGGAGAGCAACATCATATTACAACCCTTCCCAGTTTGAGCTCTGAATTCAAGGTGCCATACAACTCAAATGGCTATTGGTTTCATATTAAAAATTAAAAGACACCTTCACAAAATGAGATAATAGGGTATCACATATGTGCCCATAAAAGTTTACATTCTACTCCATGCAACAAAACAAACCAAAAATGTTGCCGTGTAAAACTTTGACTTTGGGGAAAATGTACTGCAGTACCTACATCTCGCACTCACTTTGATCATCACATCAGGGGTGCTCAGGTCTATGAAGTTCATTCCATCCCCATTTCGCTGGCTGGCCATGACAGGAAGTCTGGTGGTTCTAAGTTAGCATTAAACATTGCAGAACAGAACTGCTAACGGGAAGAAATGATTTGAGAACAGCTAAAGGCTACACACGTTCATTTTTTCATTTGACCACAGAAACCAAGCTCTAAATACTCAGCTGAAGACTTACACAAAGACCCCCTTGGTAACAACTGAAACATTGAAATTTTAAAAGAGAAAAAATGGTGAATTTTAATGTTCCTTTGAAAAGATACTTCACAAAGAGCAAGAAGTGGATTTGCTTTTGCAATGACATACTGTTTTTTAACAGTATTCAGAACACAAAACAGAAAAAAAATGACAGAATATGAACTTGGGGTTTTCAATGTGAATTAAGTTTATTTATTACTTTATGTCTGAAGCAGTACGAAAATTCAGACAGAAAGAAATTCTGATAGCAGTAAAAAAAAAAAAAAGTCACTACTAGAAACTAGCAAGGTCAAGTCTAACATTCAAGCCAAAAGAAGCACTCATTTCACACTCCTCAGCAGAATATGTGGCTACTCATCACTTCTCCCAGAAAGGTACAGATTCTGTAAATGTTATACCATCTTCTCCAAAGGGAAAGAAATAAATTTTCCACCACAGAGGAAGTTCACATTGGCATTAACAATTCTACTAATTAAATGACAGCTGTTTAACTGGGGGAGGGGGGGCAGCGAATCCCCCATCTATGTTTAAGAACGTAAGCCACTTGTATAAATAGCCTCTTGGGTCTTAGTTTTTTAAGTTTCCCAATGCATCTGATGGCCAAAAGGATGCACAGAACCAAAATCTGCACTCTTTGGCAGGTTGTTTTACAAAGATTTTAAAAGCAAAATTAGCAAAATTTAATTTCAGGGAAAACATGCTGCAGGATAAAAATCACAAAATAAAACACTGAAGATTAAAAAAAAACAAAAAACAAAAAACAAAAACCCCCAAAAACTTGTTAGCTAGAACAGCACCACCTGTGGCAACATACATAAGATTGCCATTACATTGAATTATGCAACCCTGCATGTCACCTCACCCTGTAAATTATATGTGGCCTGATCTGGTCCTGTTATCTACATGACTATATTATAGATACACTGCTTCTCCAATGAGCTTTGATCATTAAATATCCAGATGCAAGATTTTGCAGAAATTAGTGATTTCTGCTTGGCAATGTAACACAATCTAAAAACACAAACACAGTGCAATCTTGCAGATTGGGAAAAAACAGCAGCTCCCACAGGTTCTAATTCTACATATAACATGAATTTAGTACGTTAATTCTTTGTTTCCAGTCACTCCCTTTTTTAATATAACTATGAAACATGAAAATTTAACTTGGCTTCATGGTTTTTTTAAACACCGTATTCTAGAGGACAAATTCTGTAAAATATCCTCTTCTCAGCAGGAAGAAAATCTCAAGTGAATTTAACAATCTTTGATAATACTTTTTCATAGGTTAGATGAAAAATCAGTAACACTAAATGAATTTGAGATGGCAGATGTATTTAAGAAGTGGGCCACAGCCATTTTGTTCTAGAAACTCTGGAAAAATACTACAGAAAAAATGGGAGATGTGAAATTAGTAGTCCATGTTAATCCTAAAATGAAATGTTATGCATTGTTGGTCATACTTTTCTATTAAAAATAAAAAAAGTATAAGATAGTCCTACTGCATTATTAAAAGTCTGGACTGAAGAAAAAAAGAAACGGTTACTTTGTGTTTACTGAGGCATATCATTAGCATCAAAAGCCACAATTTAAGTAGCCTTTATTCCTCTGCTTCATAATTTTGCAATTGCATTGACAAGAGGTCTGCATCTCTGCCACTCCCAAACACAGGTATTCCATCCTCTGAGAAACAGAAAATTTTCAGAATTAATGAACACTAACACATCTTTTCCTTTTTCTCTTTCAACCTTCCCTATACCCTAACCTCTTGGTCTGCATACAGAAAGAGCATTTTAACAGCTGCTGTATTATATGACCTCTTCCTAAACATGGCCCTCCAGTGCTTTAAACCTGATTCTTCTTGTGTGCCTGCACAACTAAATGGTCACTAGAATTTTTTTTCTTGAGTATTTTGCAATAAATCAAGAACATCAAAAACGATAGGTGATCTTTCTTTTCCAAAGATTAAGGGATTAAAATATGTTTTAAATCATTTTACAGAAGCAGGTCACCTCTTCACATGAAAAAAAAAATTCCTAGGTAATCAAAAAAAAAGAGAAGTAATCTTATGTCCTCAACAGAATCTTTATTACAGAGAAACACACACTTGCACATTCAAGGAAGGCACCACAGATTTCTCGCGGCATAAATTCTCCTAGCTGTGAATCATCACTTAACACAAGTATTCATGGAAGAGTATGCAGAAACTCACATATATTCCAGTGACTAATCAAACTCTAGTCACCACAAACTTTCCCTTAATTATTGTCCTTAAAGGACTTTGCATCTGATAAAGAATGAAATATCCATTATGGATCAGCTTCCTGGAGATTTACACCTTGCCACCTACTTGCTCTACAATTTCAAATACCATAACCTCTTTGGGCCCTAATTTATTCACATGCATATAAATGTATATACCACAATACGAGGAAATCTGGGAGGCCTTATTTGGTGTTGCTGAAATGTACTCTCAGTCAGCAAACCCCAGGTGTCGGCTGCACAGACACATCTCTTAGCAGAGTACTGACAAGCGCTTCTCACTCTTGGCCACTCCTTCCTTCCCCTCTGCCTTTCACTGCTGTCCAGTAGTTCCCCCCACGGCTATCTCAGCTATGACAGTACACTTGTTTGTGGGCCATTTGGTATCCTAGCAAAGAAACAGCACAGCAGAGTGGCTGACATGGAGGCAGAAGTGACGCCCAGATACCACGGGGATGTATAACACACATCCATTGTGTGGCCAGCCTGTGACAGTTTGAAGTGGGGAGAAACAACACAGGGCGTGTGCGACCCAAGGGCCACCACGCAGACCCACGCACAGTTGTAAAGGGCAAACATACAATAAAAATATACAGCAGAACCATAAGGAAGCGACACGCTGAGCAACACACTGGAATAAATCATGCTTATAAGTCACAGCTTCAGTCATGTATCTAGTATGCAGAAATTAGTTTCTGCAAGAAAAGGGTCCATTACAAATTAAACAAGCAAATCAATTCCCTCCCTACAAGGAAGCTGAAGCTTCCTTCTCTCACGTGTTGGTAAAGCAAAAGTTAGTTTAGCTCTTCTATAATTACCAAGATCTGTAGTTCTTAAATTGCAAACCCATGAACGTACAATGGTCAATAAAACAGGTAAGTGACCCATAGCCAAGTCGTACTGGGTCCCACTTGCACAAGGGTATCACTCAATGAAACACACATTCCCTTACCACACACTTCCCCCTGCTACATAATCAAAGTTGCCAAACACCTTCCCTAGCACCAGGCAGCTTCTAAGTCAGGCTGTGCTACAGCAAGGAAAAGTGGTGGGGGAAGACTGTGGTCCACCCTAGACTTCTAACAGATTTCCTTATTTTTCCTGGCAATGGTATCCGATACCAGCTGCAGATCTAGCGCCATGGGTTTTAGGTCCATGACCCTGCAGAAAGTACTCCTTTATTTCTGTGCTTTTACACTCAAAATTCCTCTCAAAGTTCAAATTATATTTTTACATTTACAATGTTTTGCAACAGAACTCACATACTTAAACCACCTGTGTAGATGAAAGAAACAAAGCATAAAAAAAACACACTGCTTCAGAGTTAGGAAGCTGGTGTTATTATGCTTTTTATATATTCAATGGCCAGAGCAAGAGACTCCAGCAGACAGTAATTCAGAGCAGGAGCTAAACTTTGCTCTGGAAGAGCCCTTCATTCTCTCAACGGACTATCTGGACAGATAAGTGAGACTAGCCTTGTAAGTTATCTGCTTAATATTAGGCTGTCAAAGTATCACCTCAAAGTTATTTCACACACAGTCGGAAATACCATTCCTATTTATAACCCTTACTCCCCAAGACCGCATGCATTCTGCATCCGAGTCACTAACCTTTTGCCGGTCCAGTCTGTCCATGGGGCAGTACTATTGCACTCACCAAAACTTACTTCTCATCCAAGAAACGGAGCAAATTTCTCCTACTGAAATCAATGACGGGGACTTCACTGAAACCAGAGTTAGTGTGCATACCAAGAAATATAAATGGGGGGGGCAGGGGGAGAACACAATGGCTTCAAAGCATGGGTGATCTGATGAAGTATTAATACCACACACTGCAACATACAAAGCACAACAAGGGAAAAACCAAGCAAACAAAAACCACACAACTCCTCAAGGGAAAAACATTTGTCATCAGAAGTTAAACCAATATTTTGGCACTGATAACCTAGGTAACTTAGGATCAATAGCGCTGAGATTCTGAGCCTCACTAGCGGTCCCATAGTCCACCTAGCAAACTTGAGGTTATCTTTAACAGTTTAAAATTAGGACAATGCAGAATGGAAAGAAATGCCATTAGTAAGTAAGAGACAGAAGAAAAAGATCCGACATTTTGCAGCCAGCGCCTACAAGTATTTCCCTCAGATGATCTTAGAGCTATTAGGGCACCTAAAATGTCTCTATGTATAGAATAGCAAGACGACTAAAAGAAGCCCAAGCACGGGTGAACGCAGTCACATCTAGCTCAGACCTGCTTCCTTCACCTATTTGCATAGCTCTCTGCAGCCCCACATAAGGAAGGAAAATGACTGCTGGCATTCATTCTAATGCACTAATGAAACCCTGCATGCCAAACATCCGCGACAAAAACGTTTCTCAAAGGTACGTTATTCCCTTCTATCCATTTTGTTTTTGACAATGGGTTGTGTTGGACGCAGCTGATGTAGGAAAGGCATATGTAAGGCACTCTGCAGCCTAAGCAGGTGACTAAAAGAGCAGCAGCGCTGAAAACCTTCCTGGCCTCTACTAAACGTGAAAAACACTCCAGGATGAGCAGCCCCTCTCTTTCCATTGCTAATCTTTCCCCTTTCATCTAGAAGGAAACGTGAAGCTCCCACAAAATGGAAAACATGGACAAATTTTATTTAACTTTTCTTGAAAGGTGCTCATTTACCAGTCTCTCCTAACTTTACAGGCTAAAAAGAAAGAAAAGACACCCCACAGTCACTAAACTTAATCTTTGTTTGGGCCTACAAAGCATTACATTTTATAACAGCTGAATCACAGTAAACCCAAGAAAGGCAGATTGTACAAGAAGATCAGTTTCCTTACAAACAGCAAAATCTACTATCTTCAGCAAGTCTGATTAGCTTGGACAAGCTCAACAGCTAGCTTGACCTTATGAAAATTGAAATACCATGGAAGAACTCACTTGACCTGAACAAATCTTGGCTGCACAACTCTATAGGAAAGAAAGACTATTCACGCACAGGTTACCAACACTGTTAGGACAACTCAGGAAGGGTGTGAGCAGACACTGATGGGTTGGTCCTTCCCCTCTCTCGCAGGTGGGCAGGGAGGACTAGTGCTAGTAGAAGAGCTGGTATGTAATGCTCCCTCTCCAATTTGTAAAGCTAGAACATACCAGAAGCTAAAATAAACCTCTGTATTTGAAGAATTAAGAAATTGCGTAGCACCATTCTCGGCACTGCAGTTACTCCCAAGCTAAAAAAAGTGACCAAAAACCTCAGTTGCTCTATTAAAGTGAGGGGACTTACTTGATAAGTATCAACTTAAAATTTGGCCTTTTGATCTACTGTTGAAATAGCATATCCTTCCCTAAAGGACACAAACGACCTTTCATTTAGAGGAAAATACAGAGGTTTCTCCCCAGTTCATTTTTGTTAGAAAATTCTTTTTGTATATAGCGACTCAAGTTTTTCAGAAGGCCAATGTAAACTCTCCAGTACTTAGACATTGTGTGGTCTGAGCTACACAATGAAAACAGAGACTGTTTAAACCAGATTTCCTAGCCTTTGTATATCCTCACATGTTACCACACCAAAGTCCTGGGTCTAGAAAGAGTTTTCTAAAGAAAGGTATCTCCATTTTACTTACTCATCCAGAGAAACACATCTGCACCAAGCAGGAAACAGCCATAATTTTAGCAACTCTTTTGCTCTATTCTGAACAGAAATGCTGACAGGTTTTTAATGAAAAGGACCCTTTCAAGACTAATGCAATTTAAAATACACAGTATTGTCACATTCAGGGCCATGGGGTTGTCTAAACATTTATATCAGGATAGCTAATCCTACATCTCCCTCGCACAGGTCAATTTATTCCAGAATAAGAGTAGCTGCCTTTTTGTTATTGTGAGGCTTAACTTAAATCACTTCCAAAATAACATTAACCGAACTTTACAAAGGCCATTGTAATAATTATGAGCGACTCTGGCTTAGAGAAATTTGAGCATCCTTCACATATTTACAGTACACCAGCAAGAAAATCAGCACTATGACATCTGGAATTCCCAACACCATACAGGGCAGTTAGAGAGAGGAAAAAAAAACCCTTTTTTTCTTAATTTCCAAAGGAAGAGTATTAAAATAAAGTATAAAAGTTGGTCTCCATCTTCTCTATCGATTAGCAGCCTATTTTTATGTCCCAAAGCTTAAGAACTCTCCTCACTGTCTGATTTAGAAACACAAACCCCATAGCAGATGCAAACATTCAGTTTTCTGCCTTCTGTAAAGAGCAGTTGCCAAACTTGAGTTAAAATGGCACACACACACACACAACAGAAAGCCATCTTAACTTTCCCACCCATACTGAATATTAATTTATTGGACTGTAGCACATGCAAATAGCAATCATTAAGATCGCATCACAAATATTATTTCTTGTACAGAACAAGTGTATTAAACAATGTAATACTTGAGAGGATAATTCTATGCCCTCAGCCACTAAAAAAACCCCAAAATGTGGGTTTTATTTTTCACAAAGTCAACACAATTCACCACTGAATACTTGGGGTCATTCATATATACAAGCCAAAACAAATTTTCCCCTATCACAAAGTTGGTACCATCTCCTCAGTGCAGCTCCAGAGAAATAAAAATTTTAATTTCCCTGTCATCGGTATTCAAGAAGCCCATCCATTTAATTATTAAATATGAAAGCTTCAAATCCATAATTTTTCCACTTTTCAAGCAAAAAGGAAGCCTGAGTCTCAGTTAAAAGATGCAATAGAAAAAAATAAATAAATAAATAATAAAATATTTCCTTCCTCTTCAGCAAAAACATTGTCAGCAAGTTAAAGCTGCAGTGACTCTCATTTCAAGTAGATCAGATACAGTTCATGGTAAATTTTAACAACAGTTCACAACGTATTCTGAAACAATGCCTGCAAAATATGTCTTGGTTTTGGGCAAATTTGTTGCTTTTTAAGACAACAAAACAATATTTTGCATATTCATGCTTTAGATTATGACATTCTCAGACCTAAAATTTCCATCATTATAAAGGTCACTTAAATGTTGCTCAATTAAAAAAACTGCTACAGTACTGCAGTTTTTGGGGAAAGAGGCAGATGGTCTTTGGGTAAATCACGGTCTGTAGCTATATTCCCTGTTCTGGTAATGATTGCCTCTGTAACTGGAAGCAAGTCATTACCCTGCTAGATTATCCAGGTATGAGAGTGAAATTATAATATTCACCTTCTTTTAAAAGTGTTAAAATCTATGCATAGAGCAACCTATTTGATTATCAGGATTACCACAAACACACACCACCCCCAGGAAGCTTTGATAAAAGAAGGTTAGAAGTCAAGCACTGAAAGAGTTGACCCCAAAATCTGGAAGGCACAGTTTGAACAGCTTTAAATTTGGCCCCTCTGTGCAAATGGCTACGATAAGTCTTCAGCTGCATGATCACATATTGTTTTTGCCAGAGGACTCTAATGCCTTGTTCACCCACTAAGTGATCATTTTCTATTTTGTTTTAACCTTACTGCTCTGTGCGTAACCCCAGGCTTTAATTGCTAAGGATATTCAAGCCATGCTCTCATAACTGAATTATTCATGTCTTCTCAGGACTTTTTTTTTTTGGCACACCTCACTTTGGGATCCGAGCATATCAGAACCAGTAATGTACTTGCATTCACAGGCGTCATTATAGGAATGGAAAATTACCCTCATTTTCCACATGAGAAACCGGGGCACTGCAAGATTATTATCCAGAGTACCTGTTAATCAGGGTGTCCAGGCCTGTTTGCTTTTTCCCAGAGCACTGCATATGACCACATTTTCACCCCCAATGACAAAAACATCCTCCAGACAACCGGTCTTTCATTTCATTACATTTCCAGTTGCAGGTCCAGTCTGCACAAGGTATGAGGCAGGAACCAATGGAAGCTGGAGCAACCAGAGATTTAATGCTTGTAAGTAAGGAGCATGAAGGGAAGCTGCACAGGCAATCCAAGAACCGTACAACTTCCCAGTGCCTGTCTTTGTAACTTTACAGATCAATGCATTTTTAACTTAGTTTATTTACAAAAAAAAAAAAAAACCCACAACCTTCTAAAAATCCAGAACTCAGCAGACAAGCTCTGTTCTCCTCCTTCCTGGTTCCTCTCACATTAGTGTGTGCTCACATCCACAGAGAACACCAGGAGCACGGCTCCTGTCTGTTGCACTACTAGAGTAACTGGTGCCAGTCACAGCCTCTCTCTGTATGGGGTAGCACTGAAACAGTACGATATATATCTGCTCAGCCTTCCCAGCTCTCCAACTCCAAACTCCACCTTCTTATTACAATTTCTTTTCCCAAATAGCCCCAGTTCCTCGATTCCAAGTTTCTCATATTAGCTGAGGCTGACCAAGAGTGATTCTGGCAATTCAGGCAAACAATTCAATTCCTTTATTGAAGACAAACACCATTTAGCAGTTGCATAGCAAAATCATGCCTGTAACGAATTTTAAAAAGTTACCCCACAGTCATATGCAAGCACTGTAAGTATATTATACTAACAGGAGCCATACAAATCCCAAAAAGCACAGGCTGAGCTTGGTTGACATCAGCTGTGTTCAGTAAGAACTGAAGATAAGTCTCACTTTATTCTTCTACCATAGCTTTTAGAGTGCTATGTAGCTTTACACTCCCCTTCTATTTCCTGACCTTGTTATAAATAGTGGTTTTAGTCAGTTCAAATATCAACTCGAGACAGTATCAACTCAGACCTTGAAACCATCTCTTATATCTCACAGCTTCATCCTCCTAAGTCATTGGTACTTTCCAATAATGGTCCTAAATAATGATTTCTATTTTGAAAACAGCAAATTCCCTAAGAAAACAGAAATTTGAATGCAGTTTCCTTGTATTTGGAGTTTTTTACCTGTTCTCCCTCCAAAAAGAAAAGAAGTACTAATCACTCGAATTTACAAGACATCTTGATGCTTAATGATGGAAAACAGTTGTCAGTAACTCAACTCATAGGGAGCACAAGCATTGTCATATTCAAAGATGAGAACTCTGAGAACAGGGCTAAGGGTAAAAGCATGTTAACCATATTTAAGTACTGTTAGATACCTAAATGGTGAGCTGCAGAAGATCCTTCACCTACGTTTCAACAATTCAGAATATTCTCAGCAAATTAGCAAACTCTTTTCAGCCAAAAACTTCATTATGTTTACAAAGGCTTATATTAAATCAATATTTGACAATTTATTAGTAACTCCAAGTTCAGGTACACTTTGCAAATACTCACAGAAACCTTCAATCTTGTCAGCCGTCTTGCTCCATGCTACCTGCCTGGTTTCCATTATGACTTGAATAGTCCTCCTTTCTGGACTACTCTTCTTAAGACTGAATACTGTCATAACAGTTCCCAACTCCAAGGTCCTTTTGATTTGGCTTTTCTCATACTCCGGCAGCACTCCATAGTCTATACTCTTTCTGGGCATTTTTTTTTTTTTAATGAAACTTCTATGGGTTTTCAGTATCCTGAAAAAAAAAAAAAAAAGAAAAGGGAGAAAATTCAATATTTAAAGCAGCATTTTTATTTCTTTAAAAATCACATTTGTGTATGTTAAGACTACTGAGAGACTGCTGCCCATTCAAATACAAGACAGATACATGGCTGCCATTAACAGCATTCTTGGTGTTTTATCCTGAAAGAAAGTACGAGCAGTCTTCACAGAGGGCAGTATCAGTGACACTTTGGTAGACGCGCTGCTGCAAAATCCATTAAAAAATGAAGAGCTGGATAGAGCAGCTACTGCATACAATTAATTGTGATGTAAATTTCTCAGCAAGACCAATGCCGCTCTTCTAGCTGCACCATACCACTAACTGCTTCCTCGGTCTTCTAACACAGAAGTATGCAGTGTTCCAGACCAAAATAAAGTAAGCCAAGGTCTGTTTAGCCCAAATACATAAAAATCACATTAAGGGGCATATCTCTCTGTATGCTTTTATGCATGCCCATCTTCAACTGCACGTAAACGCCCATCACTACAAATACAGGTTTACATCTCTAAAGTCTCAGCATTATGACAGAAAAAAAGGACAAAAAAACCCAAGAAAGAAGACCTGTTAGAAACACCAAATGTAAGTATACCTGAGTAATAAGGACAAAAGAGCAAAACACAAAGAATGCAACTCATTAGAATGCCAGAGAAAATAATACTTAGGTCATAACAAAGAAAGCATTTAACCCTAAATAAAACTAAAGAACACATCAGAAACATGAAAAAAAAATGTGTTCAAACTAAAGCAGAACTATGTTACAAACCTCTTCTAAAGGTGCAATATTTGGTATCTCTGTAGCATTTTCTGCCACATTTTCTACACCCTCTCCTAACTGAAAAATAGTGTAAATGCAATTCTACTGCACAAATTGCTTTGACCATGGCAGTTTATTTCACTTACCAAGCCTCCAACTTTTTTGCCAGTATAACTGGAGGCCAAGGAAGGATTACCTCCTGGGACGGTTACACAAACAACTCTTAATTAGATAGCCAAAACTGGTACCTAGTGCAATTATTAATAGAATCCTCTTCTGTAATATCTAGCAGGTTTTCTGTAGTAAGTATATCACTTAGAAATTATACATGTACATCAAATGTAAAATGTAAGCATAATACACCACATATTCTATCCAAATGCACTTTTACCAAAACAGTACCTCATAGCACTAAGAGGAAAGAATGTACCTCTGAAGCCTTCAAACAGCACTACTGGTTTTTCCCCAGAAAATGGCAGCTGTTACTGGTAGATCCAAAGTAAGATAGACTTCCTCAAACAAAGTTCCAACCCTGACTATATTTATCTTGATTTGTTGACTTCAAGAGTCTCCTAAGACATCAAAAAGTGTGCACTTCAACCCTACCAAATTCCTTTCAAGCATCAGATCTGCTTTTATTTTATACAGAGTGCGATACCTTTGCTCACAGAGATTTTTTCTAACTGACACAGAGACAGAAGTAGCTCTCATCAGAAATCACCATTCCTATAGGAATTTCTTTGTTGTTTTAGGGTATCTGTCGAATCATGTTCCATAAAAACCTCATGAGTTCTATGCAAGCGGGAAGTTAAACTTTCCATTCTTGAAACTGAGCAGAACTTAACTTCCATGACTGTAAGAAATATCTGGAAACCCGTTTTATCCTAAGTATTGACAACCTAGATATCAATGTGAGAAAAGAGATATTTGCAACAGATCTGAATCATATTCAAAATCCTTCTACTCTCCCAGGATTATTTTTTTTTATATTCCCAATGCTATCTTCAGATAATCAAAAGGCTGTCGCCATGGTGAACTGCAGCAGGTTTGTTCTTCTTCTTGCCCTGTATTACTAACGAAGCATCAGTTTGCTGCCTGAAGAGACCTCTGAAATCTAAGAAGCCTCACAGGCTCTGCAGCCAGTGTTGCTGTCCTCTTGATATCACATCAGGAGGAGCTTAGAAGTGCTGATGACTGAACCCTAGCAATCCAATGACAAGATAACACAAGAAATAATTACATCAGCTTGCATAAACTCTTGCACTATATGAGAATTTAAACCAATATGAGACCTATATGAGAATTTAAACCATCCGTCTTTCTGAGAGCTGTAAAGAAAATGAGGGGAAAATATGAGTACGTACAAATACTGAAACAAATGTTAGCTATGTCTAAAAAGTCTCAGTTTATGCACTTTTAAAACTTCATGGCTGTGTTTCTCCTGCACAGTCTACTTTTCCTTACTCACATGTCAGGCGGCAGGTATTTGTGTGCAGACACTTGGGACACATCTTGGCACAAAACAGCCAAAAGAGAGATGCATACACAGCAGCTCTCATAAATATTAGCAAGGTTCTGTGCTTTAGTCTCCCACACATCATTGCATCAAACAGCTAATTACAAGCCGGATTACTCCTCAGCGAGATTACAAACAGGATGCCCTGGAACCTGCTCCTTCATCCACGCACCAAGAAGGAAGTGTATCATTTTAATACAAGTAGCAGGAGCTGCTGCCACACAGTTCCCAACCATCCCCCCTTAACCACATCGCTGAGCAGGACAGGTCTGAAGAATCTCTGCACATGCAGCCACCAGCCACAGCATCCCCTCTGGTTCTCTTCCTCTCTCCTCAGTCCACTACTCTCTATCACGAGCAGTTTCAGTTTCCATGTTGATAGCTAATTCGACCATGCCACTTCTCGCTTCCCCTTAGTAACTTCTTCCAACTCTCCTCCCCCTCACCCCATGTCACTATCTCCTGACCTGCTCTTCACTCGAGAGTGCTCTTTTCTGCTCTCCCACATTAATACCACAAAACTGTCTTTCAACATTGTACCAGTAGCTGCTTTCGGTGCAGTCTGTCTGACTTTGAAGCTGTCCAGTGCAATCTTTCCAACCCCTTTTTAAAATTCTACCACTTCAATAAACACTTTTTTTTTTTTTTTTTTAATTTTTGTAAGCTAACAGAGTATCAAACAACAGTCCCTTCTTACCTGCAGGGTGGCCTCTTCTGCATCGCCCACAGTGAACCTGAAGTGCTCTACAGCACGAACCATGTCTCCCTCCATGTTTTGCAAAACATTATATAGGCTATTTGGTGTTTAATATCTAGAAGCTTGTTATCACAATAAGAAAATGGAGCACCCTTTCCTTGTAATACTGAAATATATATATACCCCCCATCCTACAACTGAGAGGGAGTGGACAACTTTTAAGGGTAGCAAGCATGGCAGATTTTAGCCAGAGTGTAACTGATACTTTTTGATTCCCTGGAACTAATCAGATAACTATCTGAATTATCACGGACTTGCATCTAACAAGACATCTAGCAAGACACAGTCATCTTGTCTTGCTACAATAACTTGTAATAACAGAAATTAAAGGAGGGAAAAATAAAAAATTAAATTAAAATTTTTGTATAGTGTCTGGTTTTATGATAAAAAAAGCAAACCTGTCTTCTCACTTTGCTCTTTTCATTCAGAATTGTAAGAAAATGAATACGCCGTGATTTGGAACAAGGTTTAACCATTCTAGTAACACTTCACTGCAATAATAAAAACCTCAACTTTTAAATTAGTATAGTTTTTCAGGAGCCTATAACAAAATATACATCTGCTCTGCCTTTTACAGTACAAGGTGTAGCTGTAAAACGAAACATGACTTAGAATGACAAGAAAAGGGATTTCTAAATATAGCTTAATAAAATGCAATGCAACAGTTTTTTTGAGAGATTAGTCCCTTAGTACAAAGGAACTGCCTCTCAGAGGTAGCTTCTTAAACAGTTTCCGCTGAATATAACATACTGGACTTCCCCTTTTAAAGTAGTTCTTTCTTCCAAAAACAGAGCAAACGGTGTTTTTAGTCTAACTTAAATCCTAAGTCATAAGCCAAGTTTTTAACTTACTTTGAAACAATACTGTAGCTGAGGATATCTACTTCATCAGAAAAGGTGGAAAAAATATAATACTTGATCAATCTAACTGACCACTTCTATACTGTTTTGGCTACCTGCTCCAGTTTAAGAATAACATCACTGAGAGCTTCCTCACAGTAAAACACATTAGACCTCCCAAAAGAACTAATGGAAGCCCTTGATACTAGACCTAACCTTTTAAATATTAAGAGTCTTACACTCACCTACAGGTGCCCCTTGCCTTCTTACACCCATTGCTGCACAACTATTTGAATCAACAATATTTCTACCCATTCACGAGCAGAACTCCGTAACGACCCTCATCACCCCATTATCTGGATACCTCTAAACCAGTGGGCTGTGAGCGACAAGACACCCTTATGTGCAATAGAAGCATTACTAATCTTCTACCGAAGAGTTATTGAAGCCTAAAGTAGAAAGGTCCAGCATCACTTACACAATTCAACAAGTGAGTAATCACAGAAACACACCATGAGCTCTAGTTTAGGCACAGACACCAATGCATGACTCTTTCCATTTGACTGTAGGTACTACAGGAGATAAACTTTGATGGTGTCCTGTACCACATGCGGAATTGGGACCATTTGTTACTGTTTGTGTAAGAATAGTTTTGATACTGTTTTTTATTGAAAAGCCTGACTGATTTGGACTAAAAAGTCAGAAAGACTCACTGCAAGTAACCAAGTGAACATGGACACAGAAAGAAAACCCTACTTAATCTATCCAAAAACCTGTATATTTAGTTTTACTTCATTACCGTACTCCAGAGTTTCAGAAACAAACCCTTCTTACCTGAAGATCAGTCTACAACTCTTAGCTCTTTGTGATAACACGCAAAAGAAAGAGAGGAAAAACTGTAGTAAAGGCAAACTGTAAATGTACAGGCTAGCAAAGAACACCTCGGATAAGCACTGGTGGATCCATAATCTGTTACAACTTCACCCGTACGACACGGCTTCCAGGCACACAAGGTCAACCAAAAAGTGCAATCCAAAGCGTGACTCCAGTCAATATCTAAGTTTTCCCATGTGCTCTGGGCACTGCAAAAGGGCTGCTGCACCCTCTGTCCCCAGCTCTGCCTTTGGATGCATTTAGCACGTCACCTCCCCCGAGCAGGCGCTGCCTCAGCACAGCACGGCCAGCGTGGATATCCACCAGCAACGCCAGTTCAGTACCACAGCGCTAATCAACGACCATCAACGCACGGCTCTTCACACGGAGCTCTGCGACGCAGCTGCTGCCCTCGGAGTCCTGCGCTCTGGCGAAGAGCAGCGGAGGGGAACCGCAGCGAGGCGGCTGCCCACCCGCCCGCCCGCCCGGGCGCGGCGGGGCCTGCAGCCGGGGCCCTCAGCCCCGGGCAGAGCCGTGCACGGCGCGGGGCTGCTGCCGGGCACACGCCGACGCTGCCAAGGTCTTCCTTCCTTCTTCTTCGGCAGGCTGGCCTGCGGCGGGGGAGGGCCGGCCACCAGGTGCGGGGCGGCAGGGTCCCCGCGGGCTCCCCCCTCCCCGTCACGCCAGGCGCCCGCCGCGGCGCTCCCTCACACCCCGCCGCCCCCCGGCCCTCTCGCCGAGCCCGCTCGTCCCGCCAGCCCTCGCCTCCCCTCACAAGACCCTCCCTCACGCCCGCACGACGCGGCCGCCCCGCCCCGGCCCTGCGGCACCTGCCGCCCGCGGGGGCCCGAGCGGAGCCGGCGGCCCGGGGCCGCGGCCGCCCCTCACCGCCGCGGCGGGGGGGGGGGGGGGGAGCGTCCCGCCGCCGGGCCGCCCCGCGCCCCCGGGGACGCCCTCACCTGCGGAGCGGCGGGGAGCTGCCTCCCGCGGCGACGCCGTGCCGGCGGCTGCTGGTGCCGGCGCCGGAGCTCCCCGCGTGCCGCCGCGCCTCTCCGGGGCTCCCACTTCTGCTTCTGCCGTTACCGGGAAGGGGCGGCGTCACATGACCCCCACCCCCCCGCGGCCACCTACTGGAGCGCGGAGCCAGCCGGGCCGGGCCGGCGGTTGCTGGCGCGGGCTCCCCTCAGCCCGCCGCCGGTCGCCCGCCCCGGGGGCTCTGCGCTGCCTCGCCTCCCTGAGCGGGGCAGCCGGGCCGGGGCCCCTCGGGACTCCTCGCCCCCGTCTCTCCACCTCCCCCGGGGCCGGCCCGAGGCGAGCTCCCTGCTGCCACCGTCCCCTCAGGGCCCCGGGCGCGGCCGCATCCCCCCGTCCCCCTCAGCCACCCGCTGAGGCGGGAAGGAGAGGCGCGGGGTCCCCCCTCTTGCCAGGGCGGGCGGTTCGGCTGCTGTCCAGCCGTCTGAGGTTGGTACGTTCCCCTGCTCGTCTGAAGAGGAACTTTCGTTAGTTTGGCTGGGAATCGCTAAATCATTGAGCAGCACCTTGAGAGAGCGATTTTAGGAAAAGGCTTTAAAACTTCACTGTCACTGGGGTTACGTTTTCAACTTAAAATTGACTCGCTTCATGGGATCCGCTACAAAGTGCGTTATATCACAACCACCTCAGCTTATGACGGGCAATAGTAAAAATATTTCCCAGTTTGGGATTCAGAAGAGTAATGATAGGGCATGACGTGCTGTTTTCAGGTCAAGCCCAGACACCGCCATGAAATCTGACGTATCGGTCGTGCCCCAGACCTGTTTGATAAAGCTGGGGAAAAATTCCAACATCCATAGGCAGAATATCAAAGTCATCACAGGGAACAAGTCATACCAGTTCTGAAGACTACAAAACAAATGCCTAGAAACCAAAGCTAGGGATGGTACAGTGTCTGCAAGGAACAGATTTCCCCATGCAGAGGAAGCTCTTGGCTATTTCTGCAAGGGCCACTCCACGTTACAGCAGCAGAACCCATGTCCCTAGTGCTGGTTCCCAAACACTGAGGTTAGGTCTGGCAGAGACAGCTCTTCATCTCCCTTCCTTCCAACGCTGGCAGCTGGCACAAAGGAGTGAAAAGGACATGTCTTCTAACAGACTAGAATCTAATCTAATCTACTGAGAGCAAAAAAAGTTTTCCATAATTTCAGTCAGCTTTATAAATGGTTGAACAGTAGTCACACATTATTTTTGATTGATACTTTCACCCTATACATACAGAAACTACTGAAACAAAATGATAAGCAGAATGGGGTAGCAACAACAAGTACTGCAAAAAACACCAACAGCAATACTACCTAGGTGCTTCGGTCAGAGAAAAGAATGTCGATTGTATCCAGCAAAAATTGTAGAAGCAATTTGAGAAACCCTTCCCAAAAGCAAACTAACAAGCCTTTATCACAGTGAAAAGCATCAGAGGGTTTCAAACGAGTATGACTTGTCAGGAACAGAACTGAAGAGTGCATTCAAAATACACCACCACAAAAGGAAAAAAAAACAAAACCCGATACCTGTGAAAGGTGTGGATCATTTTAAATGTGAAATAAAAAGATGACCATCACAATCTCATCATTGTTCTCTATTTCATGAACCATCTTGCTAAAGACTCTTATTTTTCCAGATGCCAAGCCTGGCAGAAGTTTCCCTCTTCATAACATGTGTGATGCAGTTACAAATTCACAGAACAACATCCTACAGGAGACAAGATACTAAAAGAATGAGAATAGCAGAACATGTATCAGTCACACCAAAGTGTCTCTCCCATACTTTATTTTTAGCTCTTCATCATTAAAACCTTCAATGTTTCCTGTTGAAGCTGCCTTTGAAATTATATGAACAGTGACAGAATACTAGTGCCAAGTGGCCAACATCCCCAGCTGCAAAAGCTGAATACAAAAACATTCACATGGGCGAAGCCACAAGGCACACACCACAGAGAACCAAAGGGTGCAGGTGGTCCCGGGCATTTTACAAGCAGGAGATAACAGTATTCTCTGAATCCCAGCTGTCAGATCCAGGATTCATCTGGGTATGTTGACGGTGAATCTAAGATCCAGCAAATAGCCTCAGCAGCCCCTCCTGGTTCTGCTTCACTAGGCCAGGTACCAACAGTCTCCTCACCAGTCATATGGCATAGCTTCAGCACAGGAACCACCCTTGAACAAACCACAAGCTGCACTGTCACAGAGTTGACCATCTTTATGACACTCAGGGACTTTGCTGCAGAAGTTAAGCACTGCTGAGTGCTTAGTATACCAGACTTTGGTTTAGACATACTTCAGTGTGGTTGTGCCTTAGTGGTTGTCCTGGAAGGAAGACTAAAACCTACCAACCCCCAACGTTTCTTGCACAACCTCGGACTTACCTGATAAAACTCTCTCTCTTAAAGCTGAAGAGTCATTATAGAGTCAAAGAAAATATGCATGTGGAAGAAAATCATAGCTGTAGTGGGGATCATAACATTGAATTCCGTAAATTGCTGTAACAAGATCTCAGCCATATAGATGGAGTAGCAATCCTTAAAAACAAACCAATAAAACAATAACTTTTAGGAACACCAGCTGTTACTCATCACATCTGCTGCACCAGAAGTAAGAGTAGTCAGACACCCTCACAATCACAACAGAAGATTCAATTTACTGTCAGAACCAGCAATTCTGCCATCCAACTTTCAAACCTGCAAAGCAGAACATTCCAGGTAGACAACAGAATTTCCTGTAAAGAATATGGGCCTCACAGTCACAGATAATTATCAGGTGACATGTTCAGTCCTTCTTTTTTGTAACAAAAAAGCCTTTATACATGTGCTGAGGAGAGGTGTGGGAAAATTAGTTCTCTGAGCTGAAGAGTCTGGCCCCAGCAAAGCCTGTGTGTTTAAAGAGGAGAAGGTTAGCCACTAGAATAAAATCTCCCTTCCTTTTTCCTTTTTTCTTTCCTTTTTTGGTTTAACTTTCTTCTTATAATTTTAAAAGGTTCTTTTAATTGTTAAAAAAATATAATCACAATTCATACTATAAGATCTAAAAGGAGAGTTTTTCAGCTGGGAGTACATTTTTACATTTCAGTCATAAATCCCTCAAAAGGGGGATTTATAGTGTTGGCACTGACACTTTCTTAATTACAGCATTGGAAACTTCAACCCTGTCTTATTGTCGTATTTGGTAATGAAGTGTTGATTACTCCCCCTGAAGAATAAAGCAAGGCATGAAAGAGAATCACAGGACTGGCTAGGCATCCTCATGGGTATAATAAATAATGGTCACAAAACTAGTGCCACTTCCTCACAGGAGCTACAAAGAAAATATATCTTTTGTGTAGAAGGTAGAAGTTGAATAGCTTTATCCCCTCAACTGTAAGAAATGTTAAAGAGTCATTAGGCAGGAGGAACAAATATTTCACAGACTGTCGCTGACAGTCTATCTAACCTGAGTATTTACTACACCGTCATAGCATTTGCTCTCCTTAGCAGGAGGTACATTATCTCAGCTAGATTTTCTGGTTAGAGATGCAAAACCTGTGAGGAGAAGTTTTGTAGAGAAATGTTCATTTTCAAGTTTTTCTTTTATGAACTTTACATCTGCAGGACTCCGAAGCAGATTTTACACTCGTCGCCAAGAGAACTTGCGTACCACCATCTCAGGATTAGGTGTCAATCCGGTTTCCTAGCAAGCAAGTGCCGATTTGTGAGGGAGAAGTCTGTGATCATTCAGAACTAGCTGAAGACAGTTCCTCTAAGTGGAGTGGTGTTACCTCTGCAGACCTGTTTTCTGCTTCTTGGATGGATTTGTGAGCGAGTAATCGCACACATGTCCACACGCACTGTTTGGCTGCTGGGATTCTCGGGGCCAGCGAATGCAAAAGACGTTGCTTTTTAATACCTTTTATTCAAAAACTCATTTATTTTGCCAAAGTTTTTCCCTTGCCAAAGAAAATGAAATTGCTTATGTACAGGACGTAGTAATCAAGGCTAGTCCTAGACCTGAGGTTGCTTGTGGTGGCCCAGCAGCCATTGCCCAGCTGCCCTATTCCAGAGTTAAGATGGCAGCAACTGCTGCAGTCTGGAGGGTGGAGGGGAAGGAGTCCCTTCCAGTGACTGTTGTCACTGGTGGAGCAGTCCTGTACCATCCCAGCTCCTCATGGCGATGGCTTCAGCTATGCTGGGACGTTTTCATCAGGTTTTAATGATCATCTTTAGTGTCTCAAAGAACCTTCATAGCATGAAGCTGACCTTTGAGAATTGTAGCAGCACAACTCAATGAATGAACTTTACAGGGGACCCACCTTCAAACACAATCATACCGTGTGATGGAACCAACACCCTCAGCATATCTTCTCAGCAGAACGGAGTTCAGACTCCTTGCAAAGTGTGTTTCATGTAAAAAGTGTTCTAGTATATACTTGGCTCCATTCTTACCAGAGTTTCATTTTAATCTTGGTAAATTATTGTCACTTAATCATAATATTTATAATAAATATTGATTTAAAGTAAACTACTTAGGTCATTAGCGGAAAAGCTGACATGAAGGGAGGGAGGTTGAGCCACTTTTAAGTGGCTGGCCTGTTGCCTGCTTCAGTGTTTGTCTGAGTCCTAAAACATTCAGCTATTTCTCATTTCAATCACCCTGCCCTTTGTTATTTGCAAGCGCTACATTTAAAAAAACCTCTGAGGAGTTACTGCCCTCTGTCCTCATACACACAATACAGTACTATCCCTTAGCATTTCTGTAACAATTTTCATCTGTAGATTTCAAAACAATTTAAAAAAGAATGGAAATCATTATTTCACATTTTCAAATTAATCAAAGCCCAGAGAGTGAGGAGGTTTGCCAGAGATCTCACAGCAATGGCATGCCTTGGGCAGAACACATCTTCCAGGTTTTATACTAGTGTCCTGACTTAGAAAAGGTATTTCCTCATAGCAAAGCTAACTATGCCAGAAGAAAACTTATCATTTGTCAGAATCACATTTTTAAAAGTTTTGGGTGAGCAGAAACTCTGCTGTGTGATTTGGGATGATCAATAAAAACCTAAAAATACGTGTGAGGACATTTGAACTAAGTGTTAAAGTGTGGGTTTTTTTATACACACGCTAACTAGCTATTTACTCAGTGTCTTGGGCCAGTTTTGCTGGCTGCACAAACACCAGTATATTTAAAGGGCCTGCAATCACACCTTCAGATGAAAAGTGAAATGCTACAGCCACTGCATCCACAGTAATAAAACGCCAGCAGCTCATTACCAGTACCATCAACAGCGAGAAATTCAACGTTAGCAAGGCCTCAGCGGAACAGGAAAACTGCAGGAGGCTCTGCAGGGAACCAGGTAAACTTTCTCCTGTGCTTTTTGAGCCAATCAAATGACAACCTTTCATAGAAACAATGTGATTGCAGGTGAGCAGCGCTGGAAAAAGAAATAAAAGGGCATTTGACAATAGTTTTGAATGAAGTGAGTTGCAACTCAACAAGAAAAAGTCCAGATCTTCCCTCTAGTTACCTTTCAGCCTTTCATTTCTTTCCCATTACAGAGTAGCACCGCGGGTGAGTTTAAGAGAGAAAAGCGCTTTGGTATCATCTGCTTTAGCCTCCTGCTCTCACTCATTATCCCTGTAAGCTCTGAGAGGCACAAAGAAGGGTAACTTAAGGCAGGCTGGGCATGGCGATGAGCAAGGCTGAACTGGAGCATTTAGCCACTGCTCTGAACTCGTCATGGGGAGCCATGGTGGGATCTCACGGTGTGCTGCACTGACAGGAAGAACACACACCGAGCGCTGCTGCAACGTGCTCTCACACTGGTCATTTCCCATTTTCCTCCCATTCTGCTGAAGTCTTCTTAACATTGACTTTGCTGCTGGTGGGGGAAGATCTTCTGGGACCATTAAATAGACATAGCCCGGGCCTTTCCCTACTTTTTACCTGGCTGACTGCAGGGATTTATTATTGTCTAAGGCCTTCCCTCAGGGCACACAGGAAGGGAGGAGAAGTTCCTTGCATCTGTGCTCACTCATGCAAAGATCAGCTTTAATCCGTCACATGCTACAACAGAAAAGTTTAGAAAAGCCCTCTAGCTAATCAAAGCAGTAGAATTAGCTGGGGATGGAGAGAGCGCACTGGTCGTAATACAGATAAGCACGTAATCATGTAAAACACATGTCCAAAATCTCACTAAAAGCAAAATGTGATTGAAAAATTAATTACGTACTTGAGTGATATTTTCTGAATAGGGATAGAATGAGAGACACTCTTCTGGGATACGCGTTGCAGGCGCGTGTGCCTTGGAAGGGCATCCATCTGGTGTATCTCTAGGATCAGCATATTTGTATAGAATGCAAATGGTTATTGCAACTGCTGTTATCTTTATGCACTGTAGTCATAACTGAATGAGTCATGTAAAAGGGTCAAAACCTTCTGTTCGAATTTTTGTGATAAGCACCTTTTTAACATACAGTGTTAGAGACCCTGTGCGTCGACAGATCGAGGTCGGAATTGGTATTGGCTGAAGTACAACAGACTTTGGCATAGGGACCCAGTCTTATTAACATATTTGTTAACAATTTAAAAGAAGGAGTAAATGAAGGGGGAGAAAATTTAAATAATATATCTACTAATAGCTAAAATCCTGAATAAATTAGGTATTTGGGATAGGCTGCTTAAGTTTTCTAGTCTCTCAAACTGCCTTCTACCTTGCAGAACAAATCAGAGTAGCTGTGTTAGAGTCTGCTGGGTACCCTGCTCTGGCGCTGGCGGGTGGAGAAGACGTGATACTGCAACCTGTGCAAATATGCTGAGGCCTGTGGTCTGTAATAACGGTCTTCTGAGTACCGTGCAGAGCAAACTTAGCTTTGCAGCTTCAGAAGAACCTCTCTTGGCAAAGGACCATTTTTCAGAAATTCCAGGAGATACCAACCACTACGTGACATGCTCTGTTTCTCAAATATATGTTGTCATACGCAGGTAGAGTCATATTATTTCACTTATCATGTTAAAAAACATATATAAGAAGCCTTTTGCAGCTCCCAACAGATTTTATTTGTGCTACGAAATTCAGAAACTTCGCAATATGTTTGTAAGTACCAGCTACCAACACCATCTCAGTCAGTAATAATCGACCTAAAATCTGAACTTAGAGCCAGCATGAGCTGTTTTAAAAACAAACATTAAATCTGAACTTTTCCAACAGAGAGAAAAACAGAAAAAAACAACCAACTTCCTTTCAAAGGAAAATTTCTAATGTTTCTCTCATTTAACAGGAGACGATGGCTAGAATGAAGAAAGAACTAGCAATGTGAATTTGCAAATGCTTACTTAGCCTGATCTCCACATTGGAGTGAATTAAAAGTAGCTTGATTATCTTTCGCTGAGCATCTAGGCCTTATTTGTGTGCCTTCCTAATGACATTAAAAATTTCACCACACAAAAATTGTTTCCTCCACCTTTTTTTTTCAGACTGGACTAGTAATTTTAAGATACTGTTCCGTCTTTAAAAGAAAATTATTTTTACATTTGCTTTATGATTAAGAAGTCCTTTTATTCTGGAGCTAAGCTGCAGAATACTTTCTTTTACAGGAGAGAAGACAAAAGCTAGAACACAGAAGGCTCTGCTGGGTAATTTAAACCCAACTGCCTTCTTTCCAGAACCTTTCTCCTTCACATCAGGAATTATTTAACCCCATTTCTGCAAAGGATAGCTGCCCTGCTGAGTCTCAAAGGCAGCAATAGAGAGCTTACCTTTAATCCTGTGCAGAATAATAACTGCTAGGATTAGCGAGTCAGTGTCAAACGGAGGTTTCTTCCTCTCTGTACTCTGATTCCACCTGGGAAAAAGCACACTGTTAAGACCCCTTAAGCATACAAAATCTGTAATCAAGTGTTCAGCAGCCTGGGCAATTTAGTTAATTTAAAATTAAAAAAAAAAGAAGAAAAAATTATGACCTTTGATGGCACTCTCTTCTGCTTCACAAGGACGGATTTTGTTATGGCTGTTGTTAACGGGGTGGGGGGAAAAAGGAAGTCATCAGAAAGAAAGTGGAACACTAATTCTGAAATATGTCACTTCCAACCAGCAAGACTCTCCTCTTCTACTGTCTTCATGGGCTGAGCTCTTTTCATGCTGTGTCACTTGCATCACGCATTAATAATGCCCCCCAACGCAAAAATTATTACAGTTTCTGGTTTGTCTTAGGCAAATTTTGAATTCTTTGCTTTCTGATTTCTAAACCTTTGGGATGCCCTCTCTTCCTGTTTTTAAGTTTTCTCTGTAACCAAGGGAGTTCATAATTTACTTTTTTAACAAACACTAAGAGTCTCATGGACTCTGCCAAGTCCAGCAGCTGGGCTTTAAGGAAAACATCTAATATCTTGAATCCTCAGAAAAAAAAACATGATAATTGAAAGCACTTGTTTCTGTTTCGAGATATGCATTTATAATATTATATATATATGCAGCCTGTTTTCAGCCATGTGCTGTCAGGACAAAAATGGCTTACACGTGGAACGGAGTGTGTAAAAGGTAGACCAGAAGACAACTTCTGGTTTATTACCCCAGAGGGAAATAGATTAAAAGAAGGTTCCCTTTGTCAACAACTGATAATTTGCCCCAATTTTATTTTATATTTTAAAAATAATGAAAAAGTTAAAGCTGAATAATACCGATTTTCTATTGATTTATACTCAAATAATAATAATAATTTATAAATAGATCTATAGATAAATCTATTTGTAAATAATTTGCATTTTTAACAGATTAAAACAAAATCCAAATATTTATATCAAAACAGTGTTCAAATATGGCAAAACAGAGTTCATTTTTTGAGGTATTTTATGAAAACAAAACAAAACATGACACCATTTGACCAAAAAGAAAACATACAAAACTGAAAAAAAAAAACCACAAAACCAACAAATCATGCAGAAATATAACTGGAGATGTGGTTCTTATAGGATTGCTAAAGAAAAGTAAGAAAAACCTGCTGCCTGTACGTGACAGGCAGCAACTTCCACTGGTCTGGCAGCACAGATGGAGTTAACAACGCCGAGCTGCTGACTTGATGACAGAAGTCTTCAGCAGGACAAGGAGACCTTGGCTACTCCTGTAGAAGACAAGCCTCACTTACAAGAGCTAAAGTTGCTTTTTGATGATTTCTGTAGTCTAACAATAGCCAGACTTTAGCACTTGGCATTGCAATAGCAGTATTGTTGCAGAAAGGGTATATTTTGGTAAGAAAACAGCCAAATGAAAAAAGCAGCAAAAGAAAATCCTTGCTAATAGAGAAAGAGAAAAACAAAAGGTTTTCAGCCTCCTCCTACAGCAGACATCAGCGGGGTACTTTGATGTCAGGGAGGAGACCAGTCAATAGAATCAGAAAAGACCAGAGCTGGAGAAGCAGATGTCTCAAACGCTTCTCGTCATGCATCACAGACATGCTCTGCTCTGTCTTTAGCTTACCTTCTTGTGAAGGCAGCTTGCCCCAGAAGATGAAAGATAAGGTCAATGGGAAAGCAAGGTATTGCCAGACTGTGGCTAATTTTTTAATTTTTTTTTTTTTCAAAGAGAGGAAATAATGTGTGCAGAGCAGCAGTGGTTCATCCTGGGTCAGTCAGGAAGTGTGGGGCTGGGTATTTAAAAGAGATATTTTTGTTTCATGTTTCTCTCAGAGAACAAAAGCACACAAGAAAACTTTTTTTTTAGCTAAAAAATGCAAAGTTCAAGTTCACCTATAGTTAGCTAAATTATCAATGGGTGTCATGTTTCACACTGAAGAATGCCACTTCAAGTGGAATACTTTGCATCTCCACCTGCAAGTATAGAAAAGCGATTATTATAGCTAAAACCAGCGCTCCTTTGGATCGTAGCACAGATAATAGCAGAAGACAGGACAGGAAAACAATGAGAGATTATTAACTCTATTCCCACAGGGGAAGAGCTGAGGCATAATTTGTTTAAAGCTGAAGTTTCATGTACATCTTCATCCAGCATTTAAAATTAAAAAAGGCAGTCCCTGCTTCTGCTGTCCTTGTCTGCCTCTTGCCATCTCTACCCTGACTTGGCCCATGTAGGTAAGAAAGTAGAGGGCTAAGGCATCTGAAAACTTGAATCCAAAACTGACATTGTGACTATTGCACGTAATGGAAAGGAGAGAGTCAGCTGGAGGTATGTCTCCTTAAATTACAAAACAGCTTTTAATTTGGCCTTTCATGATCATTACTTATTAGCAGTAAACCAGCTGATAGTCTTTACTGCTGTAAATGTTCATGAAAAATTAATGCAACAAAACCACTCAGAAGCTCACAACAACAGTCCTTGAACAGCATAGTCAGCTGAAATACCTGGAATTTGATCTGCACATTACACAGTTTGTTACATGTCATCCGACGAGGAAGCTGAAAAAAGTGACTCTGTAATTAAGCAAAGCATTGTGTGTTTTGAAATTTGTTAAAGAAAAATCCACCCAGCCAGCAAATGACTGATTCTTGTGATGACAAAGAGAAAAGGAAAAATCTGTTGTGCCAAGATAGCTATGAATACCTTAAAATACGTTAAGACATATCACAGTTGATTTGCAAAAAAAAAAAACAAAAAAATAGAGTAAGCAGTTTGTCAATGACACACTAAAAAGAGCATTTTACAAACAGAAAAAGAATCACCAAGTTTTGTGAAAGCCTCCATGATAATTAAAAAAAAATCCACACTAATAATTTCCATTGAAATATTCAAGTGGAAAAGTTGAGAGTAGAGCTGCCTTGGAAATGCTATTTCTTGCTGATAGACCTTTTACAAATTTTTTTGTACCTTCAAACATCATGGCTTTATTTATGCATGCGCTGAGAACAAATTTGCTGCCTTCCCAGGCCTGTTCAAAAATGGTGTTTAATCATTCTATGAAAAATCAGGATCAGCTGAAGATAAAACAAGCTGCAATTGCTCTGCTGTGTGTTCGGAGTTCCTACATCATGCTGGTTTAACCATAACTTCTTTTCATTTTTACTGTTCAAAGATGAATGTTTTGAGGATGGGCTGGTTCTACCAGCATAATGAACATGTTTTCCAATTAGTTTTCCCTCGAAGTGGAGAAGACCAGCAGTCTTTCTGGACATGTTTTAGTTCAGAAAAGACAGGGAAAAAATGGCCATACTTCTTGTACAGAAGTGCTGGGTTACTGCAGAAGGAGAAGAAAGCCCAGGCAGGGTGACAGTCCTAGCTGATTTTACAGGAAATGGTTTTTTTTTAAGAAATTACAGACACATTTTTAGCAGCTGATTTGCAACAACTTGTTAAAAAAAAAAAAAAACAAACAAACCCTAAAATCCCAAACACGGGCACTCTTTATTTCTATAGGGTTTGCTACAGACCCTTGAGAACACAGAACATTATAGTAAAACAAAGGACATAACTGAGGCTGTGCTGTGGTTTTGTAGCATCAGGTCACATTTCAAACACCACTATCTGATGTGCTGCCATTGTGTGACCACTGTCGGGCCATTTATATTCACATGAGAATGGTGGTGGCTCATTTGCTTGTTCATACCGCTATGGGCGGAAGTCAGGGTCGGGCTAAACAAAACTCTTGCAAAGCACCCAGGAGAAACCAGTGAACTCTATGGAAAACAGCTGGCTGTTCACTTTCTTTCCTCATTTGACCTCAAATTGTTTGGATGGCAAATATGATGGAGGTCAATATGGCAAAAAGACAGGTCCAGCTTTCTGCAGAAAGTGCTGCATAGGCATCCTGAGACAGGAGCACTCCAAAAGACTGTAAGCCTTTTTCAAGGGACTCAAAATATCTCATGACAACGTGGTCTTCCCAGTCCCCTCGCCAGAGCCCCTGCGTGGGTGCAGGTGGTCTGCACAGCACGGGTTTTGCATGTCAGGGCAGACTTCCTCCTGGGATCGCAGCTGCAGCTGCACTCTTCTCTCCTCAGCTCTACAACTGCTCCTCGGTGACTTTGGGCAAGCCACTCTGTGCCTCAGTTTCTCCAACTGTAAAATGGAGGATACTTCTTTTTGTTGAGCTCTTCTTGCTTCAGCAGTAGGGAACAGGAGGCTGTGAATACAGTATTTATCAGCAGGATAACACCACTAATGCTAGCATTAGCATTACTGTTATTTTACTACTGGAATGGAATCTATGCTAACAAAAATTACATTTAGAAACTAAATCTGTATGAGTGTAGCACTGAAAAAACAATTTGTAATTCTGAGGCCAATATGCCAACTATACTTATCTATATTTCTGTTTTCTCAGCCACCGTATGCTAGCATCATGTTGGCAAAAAAAAAAAAAATATTTAAAAACCTCAGTTGTTTATGGCAACTTTAGCATCTTCTATACTGGTTTCCTGAAGGAAACGATTATGTAATAAAAAGAAAGTCAATATCACAGCACTGAGGTTTGAAATTAGTGTGATAAATTGAATTTTAAAATAATACTGGCCCTATCATGTACTTACAGATAATAAAACATAACAGAGTGGATGATTTATAGCTGCTGCCCCTGCGAATACAACCCAGGAGGAGACTGCCAAAGTAATGTTCCTATTCATATATGTCACATTACATTTATATGTCCCTTCTGTTGCGTTTCCTCAAGCTGGGAGGCTATGGTGTGTGGACTGTGAGCCTCAGTCAGCAAACTCGCTCCAGCTCCAGCCCCACTTGTCCTGCCTGGAGCTCTCAGTTATGATAAATCAGCAAGCCTTCCATGAGCTCCTGGCTGCCGTGGTTTCAAGCCAGTGACCCAGAAACACCAGTGAGTATCTTCACATTTTTCAGATCCCTAAAGTTCTCCTAGCCCAGGAGGTTACAATATCATCTACACTATTTGTGAGCACTCTGACACTTGTTTTGTTACACATACCCAGATCCATGCCCTTTCTTCTAGCACCATCTATGCCATTCTCCCTTTTAACAAAAAATTAGTAATGGTTCAATGAGTCCAAACATACCATATATTTCAATCATCAAGATCTGTTATTTATGCTGTATATTTCTATGACCACGAATAAGGCACATCAGTTCACAGGGGGAGAGGAGAGACGTGACTGCTTTTCTTACTGCTGGGGACTGCAGTGCAGAGAGGAAAGAGCAACACAAGCTCCAGTGGCAAATTACTTTATTTCCATAAGCTGCAGCGTATGCAGCTTATCATGCTTGGGACACTGAAACAGAGGTAGGCTCCCCATCCTGAGAATAACCCCACCTCAGCCTCTCATCTGTCTCTCTGCTGTGTCTGATCATCTTGGTTTTCTGCTCTGCTGCTTCTTCTGTGATACCACAATGCCACTCACTGCCTACATCCAGTATTAGCAGACTTTCTGCTCGGGAATCGTTTAGTAGAAATGTTGCTACCCCAGCAGAAGCGCACAAGTTTCTGGCTTGGCTGCAAAGTGCCTTTCTTCATGCTGCGCACCCACTGGATCTTTTTGACTGGTCTCTTCCAAAGGGGAAACATAACTGAGCGGCTAAATCTAACTGCACCAGCAAAGTCACCTCCAGACACCCCAACAGCCACCAGCACAAGGTCTACCCCAGCCCTCTGACAGCTATAAAACCTTACAACAACCAGAACAGATGCCCTCTATCTGTCTGTGCCACAGCCCTTCATCCACCCAAAGAAACGAAAACGCACAACACAACCAAACACTTTCATCCCACCTTCACCAGTTACATCTGCTCTTCCCAAGGGTGCTGCATTTGCACAGACACATGGTAAACAAGACCAAGGAACTAATCCAGAGTAACACCAGCCATGTTTTGTTTGCCTGATGCCAGGAAAAGAGGGCTGCCTTTCTTTTGCCTTGCACTTTATACAATTATGCCATTACAGTAGCTTTTAGGCTTCAAAATCTTGACTTGCTCAGCTTCTCATTGATTTTTCTCAGGTTTTGTCATTTATCTCATCCATGCAGGCTCTTAGCACCTAGTGATCTCTTTGTAGGTAATCCATCTTTACAACAAAGATGGATTAAAGATCAACTTAGCTATTAGCTCAGCTGTTTTAGTCTGTCAGCTTGACTTTCTCCCAGAGATAGGCCAGTTTAGCAGCTAATCTTCTCAAACCTGCTCTTGTGCATGTGACCTATATTTGAATATGGCACATAGCCCATGATACAGTGGGTGTAGGCCTTTGCATGCTCTACGTTACTAGCCATTGTACAATGAGCTTGCTTTGGTTTTAGTAATTGCTACAAGAGTGCACAGACAGTTGCGCATCACATTGCAAATACTGTCTTGGGATTTAACAACAGGGAGGTGAACAGTAAGAACTGGCTGAGTTGATGAAGGAAGAGCAGTGGATGTTGCTTACCTCGACTTGAGCAAGGCTTTTGACACTGTCTCCCATAACATCCTCATAGGTAAGCTTAGGAAGTGTGGGTTAGATGCGAGGACAGTGAGGTGGCTGAACGGCAGAGCTCCGAGGGTCATGATCAGTGGTGCAGAGTCTGGTTGGAGGCCTGTAACTAGCGGTGTTCCCCAGGGGTCTGTGCTGGGTCCAGTCCTGTTCAACATATTCGTCAATGACCTGGACGAAGGGACAGAGCGTACCCTCAGCAAGTTTGCTGATGACAGAAAACTGGGAGGAGTGGCTGATACACCAGAAGGCTGTGCTGCCATTCAGCGAGGCCTGGACAGGCTGGAGAGCTGGGCTGAGGGGAACCTAATGAAATTCAGCAAAAGCAAGTGTGAGGTCCTGCCCCTGGGGAGGAACATCCCCATGCACCAGTACAGGTTGGGGGTTGACCTGCTGGAGAGCGGCTCTGCTGAGAAGGACCTGGGAGTGCTGGTGGACAGCAAGGTGACCATGAGCCAGCCCTGTGCCCTTGTGGCCAAGAAAGCCAATGGTGTCCTGGGGTGCATTAAAAGGAGTGTGGCCAGCAGGTCGAGGGAGGTTATCCTCCCCCTCTGCCCCACCCCGGTGAGGCCACATCTGTAGTGCTGTGTCCAGTTCTGGGTCCCCCAGTTTAAGATGGACAGAGAACTGCTCGAGCAAGTCCGGTGGCGAGCTACGAAGATGATCGGGGACTGGAGCATCTCCCTTCTGAGGAAAGGCTGGGAGACCTGGGCTTGTTCACCCTGGAGCAGAGAAGACTGAGGGGGGGAGGTCTTAACAATGCTTATAAGTACCTTGTCAGTGCTTATAAATACCTGAAGGGTGGGTGTCAAGAGGATGGGGCCAGACTCTTTTCAGCGGTGCCCATCGACAGGACAAGGGGCAGTGGGCACAAATTGGAACACAGGAAGTTCCACCTGAATATGAGGGAAAACTTCTTTCCTGTGAGGGTGCCAGAGCAGTGGGACAGGCTGCCCAGAGAGGTTCTGGAGTCTTCTTCTCTGGAAATATTTAAAAATCCACCTGGACGCGGTCCTGTGCCCCCTGCTCTGGGTGTGCCTGCTCAAGCAGGGGGGCTGGACTGGATGATCTCCAGAGGTCCCTTCCAACCCCCACCGTTCTCTGATTCTGTGAACAATGCTGTACTAAAATTAAGCTTAAATAAAATGAAAGCAAAGGTCTACTAAGTTCTAACTAGCAATGGATGCAGGATACCGTACTGACCACATTCAGAGTACCAGAGTTTCTCATAGCTGAGAAGCAGACTGAATTCAGACTTTCTTGATAGTTACATCTATAATTTGATACTTTTATAAAATACAGTGTTTATTAGTAACAGCAGGAAGAAGACCCTAATGCAAACAAAATTTTTACTGTTATCATCAGTTTGGAGCAGCCTTCTTTTATAGCTATTCAAAGCAGGGCTCAAGGCTGTGTTTGGTCTTCAGGATGAGTAATATTTTCCTAGGTAATGATTTGTTCTTGGGAGGCCTAGCTGATTAGCTTCCTGATAACCTTGGATAGGGAGCATTAGCGAAGAGCAAAATGACATTATCAAGAAAAAAAATGCTTACCAAACAGCAGACGAGGACTCCCTGCCTGGACAAGTGCAGATCAATAGGTTGGTTTGTTAGGTATATATTTCAAGGCCTTTCTTACAGAAGCTCAGGTTTATTACTGAACACAGCTTTGAATGTGCCAAAGTCCACTGAAGATCGATTTCCAGTACTGTTCCTGCAGAAAGGGTTACATCAGCACTTGCAGAACTGTATTGAAAATGAACATTGAACAAATGAAAGATGTCATATTCAAACCATGCCTTTGAATTTGTCCAAAACAGGTTCATTTCCTTTCCTAGACGTGCCATGCGAGGGCAGCAGAGATTGTGAAACGGGGAGCTGTGTGCTGGGGGTCTGCGGGGACAGGGGTGGCCCTGAGCATGAGGGTGTCCCCGGCCACCCTGGCTCCTGCCTTGGCTGCCCCCATGGCTGTGGGGGACAAGCTGCAGGGACTGCTGCAAGCCGTGCTGGACATCTCATGGGATGGTGAGGCCGTGAGGAACCAGAGCCAGTGTCCAGAGAATCAGATGATAAGTAAGTCTCTACTGAGGCCACCACATTTTAAACTTTTAATGTTTTTGATTTAGTTCTAATGGGAATGGCAAGAAGCACACACAAAGCACGGCGCTGCCTCAAGCCAGCAAATGGCACGATCCCAAGCTGAAACATTAGCACAAAAGCCATAGAAAAGGAAAATAGTAAAGTTTGAAAGCCTGTTTTAGAACAGATGCACATTCGCATCCCTCTTATCCTGTGTCCACAAACAACTAGTTTACTTTAGCAGCACGTTTCTCCAGGCACTGGGCCTGCAGACTTTCAACATCCCAAAAATTTGTAAACAAATATTTATAAATACATGAGAACAGAGTAGAACAATGGGAAGTATTGAGTGGCTTTTATGGTGGGCAGCACTACTCACCCCACCTGTAACGCAGAGAGAGGAAACAATACAGAGCAGCCAAAGCCTGCATATGACTTTTGTGCATTGAGTAGAAAAAGCTCAACACCAAGATTTCGGCTGCACCTGACCCTGATTTCCAAGTCTCGGTTAAGTCTTTTTGACTTGGTGACACTCAGTGATTATTTTACGAAGGAGGAAATGGTGTCATTCATCACCCCATGAGACCAAACCACAGCTCTAATTCTTTCTTTGCATATTTGTGCCGTTACCATGAGGTGGAGCCGTGTACCAAACCCCAACTGTGAGTAAATGGCGACCAAGAGCTTTTAGCTCTTTTTTTTCCACTTCAGCCAGGTTGATCCTAAGCCTCCATCCACAGTCAGCTGATTGCTTACAAGCACCGACAAATCAAGCAGAAAGTGCTGATGATAATGCTGCTCGTTACTGATCGGGTGCTATAGGTGATATTCAGAGGAGGGTTAGCCGTTCCCACCAGTCTCTAGGTAACGGGGTTGCCTCGGGATGCAGTCAGCCACCGAGAACTAAGCTGATGAGATAATGTTTTGGGTTTCTGTTTCAGTGGCTGTGTTGTGCTGTCCTGATTACCCTTGGAAAGGCCACTTTATTCTGAGGCTTAAAGTGAGCGGTACAAGTTTGAGTGGATAAGCCCCAACAGGAGAGGCAGCTACAGGTGCTTCTCTCTAAGCTGCCTCTCGACCCTGCAATCTTCTTTTCCCCTAAAAACTGAAATCTTCAGCTTTTCCTACAAGGCTACAGTGTGCTTCCTTTTACCTCTATGCCCAAGAGACACTGTGTTTGCTGGCTGCTGGGGTGGATTGCATTTCTCCACCCAGAAGGTGACTGCTGGTGCCTTGGGAAGCCAAGCCTGTTTGCAGAAACCGGTGGGACAAAGCATCTGAACATAAATCCCATACGTCTGACAGCAGCACAGGCAAGGATGAGTGGATGTTTTAAACTGCTCCAAGCCAAGCACTGTGATTTGGTTTCATTTGGACCACTCCACCTTGAAATAGCTATTCTATTCCTGGTATAATTTTCTTGAAGGAAAATTGAAAACCTGCGAGATTTTAATTTTGCAGAAACGCTGCAAAAACAAACCTCTTGGAAAAATTCCCAAGATGGTCTGAATAATAAAGCCATAATACTGACAGCCGTAAACCCTGCGACTGTATGTCTTTCAGTGCCTGGGCTCTGTTTGAGCTATAAATCACATCTGTTATGCACAAGGATGGCTACTGAACATCCTGATAAAAGCGGTGTTATTTCTCTGGAAATACATCGTACAGTAAGGTTTTCTAATATTTGGTGTAATAAAGGAAATATTGTCATCAGTTACCTCACTGATATGTAACTTTCTGTTGGCAAATTGTTCACAGTAAGGTTATAATAACATCACTCTTTGGCATCTCTGCCAGATACTCAACTCTTTATTTTCTGTTCTGTCATATAAGCTGAGTAATTTATACGCCTGTTCAATACAGAAGGTGGTTATTATATGTTTGAAGAAAGAGATTTGACAATACCTGCCTTGTAAGAAATACCAACTGAGTCGTAGAGAGGAAAGGCAAAGGAAAATGTTGTAAATCAAAAAGTGACAAGGCAGTTTTCAGATGGAAGATTAGAACATTGTTCAGGGTTCCACAAACAAATATGTTGAATTATAGACAAAAAGCCACTTTCTAGCATTTGTCCCCTGTTGCTACAGTCCTTTTAGGGACATAAATCCCACTGAAAAATCATGTCTATAAACTAAATTCCAAAATTAATCCATAAGTAGAGTCTGTCATGGAAATGCTTATTATTAGTTTGATTTGTTCAAGATGTATAGATATGATTTCAAATAAAAGCAACATTATGGAAAAAATTACGTCAATTGCAGTTTTGTCTGAATAAGGCCTGCACAGTATGAATGCTCTCCCAAAATAACACATCTGTACCGATCTAAGCGAAGCTTAGCTAACATTCCCTGCACTGTATTTTTGCACAGGTAATTTTTGTATGACTGCTTCACCACAGCTCTAAAACGACATCGATCCCCAAGCTCTGACAAATGTAGAGCGGGAGAGCCCCTTGCTCTACCCAGCAAGAAAGAGCAGTGATGGATGCTGGCGTGATGCCAGGCTGGTCTTCAATCCATATAAATATGCAAGTAGATGTATTTTAGCTGAGGGAGTAAAAACACTTTGCCGTTTGCACTTGCACAGAAGCGTGCCATCATGGGTCTGCCTTCTGCCACACAAGCCAGCAGCTGGGCACGTGCTTGGAGAGCTTAAATGAGGCAAGAGCAGAAGGTGACAGAAAGCCCGTCTGGGTGTGGGACTGGGTGGCAATGCAGCTGCGAGGGAGCTGTGGAAAGCTCCTGCCCAGGTCTGCTTTCCTGCAGATGACCAGGCTAGTTAACCCCAGCCCAGCAGGCGGGATTCAGAGCACAAAATATCAGAGCTGGTAGATTGGGTGCCAAGAACTGATCGTGTGAACTGCCTTAATCCCCCTGAGCAAGGCAAAGGAGAATGCCTGAGCACCGTGGGAAAGAGCAGCTCGTCGTGGACAAACATCCAACATCATTGTCAATCTAAGGCTGAACTCCCCTTAGAAGGCTCATAGGACAAGCCCACCCTCCCTGCGCCGGTCCTTACTGTCCCGCTTTCCAGGGCAGTGCTGCTCTACCAAGCAGCCAGCTCCTGGGCCAGCTCCATGGGGACTATCCTGTCGTCCCTGGGCCCTGGACATCACCGTGCACCCCAGTGGCCCTTGGCAGCCACAGGGAGCAGGGCCTGTCCTGCTCCAGGCAGCACCTGGCTTTCATGACATCGCAGAGGAACTGCAGACCAAGGCATGAGAGGAGAAATTCATCCTCCGTTCAGCTTGCCCTTCCAGCAGAGATGTCGTTTCCCACTCTGAGACTGGAAGTCCAGACCCCTATTCAGAAAGCAAGGCGAGCTTATCATCATCTCAACTAAAACAGGAAGATCATTGCCACTGGGGATGGAAGGGGACATTCCCTGTCTCAGCGAAGTCCACTTGGAAAAGGAAAAGCACTCTCATGTTGCACCTGGGAGAAGAATGCGGGTTGCTGCTCCTTCGAAGAGGAGGCTCGAGCAGGAGCCTGGTGGCAATGGATGTAATCCCTCCTCTAGAGGAGCTGCTGAACTGTGAACACACAGAGTGGATTTCCAAGCCGAGCACTACCTGCTGTCTTGAGTGACCTACTTTTTTGCACGCTGTGTGAATAGAGTTAGGCAATAGTTATATCAGTGCTGAAAGCTAAAACTGTCGGGCAGCAACAATTATCACATGTCCTTACTGCCCCATAACAGCACTTACTGGACGATACCCCATTTCAGATCTATGTTTTGGGTGCGTATCTAGCAGGAACACAGCCATTTTCTAAATGGAGCATAATCATTCAAATTCGTTTATCAGATCCAGCAGGAGTTTTTCTTATTACTACGCACAGTAATTTACTAAATGTAAATGTTTTTAATGTTATCTCATAAATCACAAAAAAATGAAAGGCACTTTCACACTGAGGATCCAAGCAGTCCTGTGCCTCTGGATGAGCAAGGCTGAGCAAGTGAGGCTGTCAGCTGGAGGAGCACACTGGCAAATCCAGCTTTTCCAATGGCCTTGCTGCATATCACAAATCACTCCAGCTATAAAATCCCACCCTACGTCACGTACCACTCTTTGCCTGGCCCTGTGCTAGCAGGACTCTCTTGACGCTTCCCTGCCATTACTTCACCTCATCCAGGCCAGGGAATGCTCAGCTAAATTCGTACTGAACCATCACTAGTTGAGTTTTCACTGAGATTTTAAACATTGTCACCCACATGGGGAGGAGAGATAAATTAACAAGTTCATCACTCTTTTGGACTTTTAATTAGTTTCTAATGCCTGCGTTAAATGACTAACAACTGTTTCAGAAGTTGGGATTTAGTAGGATATTTGCTGATGCTTTGACTCTCTACAGGTTTTTATTTTTGAACAAAATCTGATTTCTTGATGCATTGGCCAATTAAATTAAACAGCTCTCATCAAAACAACCCCCAGTTACCAGCAAGAAACTTGACCCTGATGGTTGCAGATGGAAAACCCAGTATGTTTTATCTCCCTTTTTCTCCCAGAATGAGATTCTGGCTCCCTAATTCACAGGCCCTGGAGCTGATCTCCACAGAAAGCCGCAATCAAGTCAGGTCTTTCTTTGCAGCACAAAGGAAATCACATTTCTTTGAAACACTGAGGAAATCTGAATGTGTGTTCCTGTTTAGCATGATTAAGGTGTCACATAGCACTCCCACGCACCCCGACACAGAGAACTTCTTGCCGGCTGCTGATGTCAAAGCAAATCAGCTGAAAACACAGAGGGGTTCTGAGAAACACAGCTAGGACATGCTAGGCAGGCTTCCAGTGAGCCAGCCCACGTAGTACGGACCGGGCAACCTCAAGAGCCAGCTCCACGCAGGGGATGGAGATAACACAGTAATGTCCCCTGCCCTCCCAGCAGGTTTTTAATAGAGGCATGGGGCACATGTCTTTCTCCATGTAGGAATTTCTGCATGTGAGCTGCTTGTCGCTGGTTATAAAACCCTGATAGGTAACAGCACGTGTACCCGTAGCATTTGGGAACATCGCCAAGGGGTGCACTTCTTTGCTCTTGGATTTGCCCAAAACTTTCTTTGCTTTTGTTCTGTCTTGGTCCCACTCACCTGGGGCATCTCTCTCTATCCCAGTTCTTTCTCTCATCACCCTGATGGTTCCGGCTGCCATCCTCTTGCTTTTCTTCAGCCTTTCTTCTGTATATTTTTGCTTGTGTCCTGTGGTTTGCCCACTATTAACATTAATAATTTAGGGAATCGTCTGCTTCTGCTGAAATCAATTCCTATGCTACTGCGGCTAAGTGCTGGGCCTGGGCCCAAGAACCGCTATGATGGGGCCTGAACGGAGCAAGGGAAATGAAATGAAAGCAGAGGAAAACAGAGACTTCATCCTTCACCACCCCATGAATTTAGGTGGGGGTGCCCAAAGCCTAAGAAACACAAGCACCAAATCCCAGTTGAAATCCCTTCTTTTTCAAAGCTCTCCCACACAATTGTTACGGTCCTGGTGCTGGGAGAAGTCAGCCTCAATGCAGGAGCCCCACAAGGTCCGTGTTACCCCCAAGGCAAAACTCCTTAGATACAGGCAAATGGGACTGACTCAGTGGAAAATACATCGCTCTATGCCTCTGCAGATGTTCACCTAGAGAAAACTGTAAAGGACCGAAGTGCTTGTGCAAAGTTATTGATCCAAGTGGCTCTTTTTGAGCCCCTGTCACACCTCCATCCCACTGCTAGGGACCATTTCCAAGAGCTACACCAGCCTCATGCAGAAGACCTTATTTTTAGGCTGTTTGCCATCTTGATGGCAACCCACTTCCTTGCGAGCGGCAGAGAAAGAAAAGCACCTTGTGTCTCAAGGCTTAAGCCAGTGGGGACCAGGTTCTCCTCCTATTTCCTTCTGTGGCATATATGGCTCTGCTGCTGCAGGCCACACGTGGGGAAACCGTCAACAGCAGAGGGCACGGACCCTGTCTTGGAGAGACATTTTATGTTCTTAAGCCCAGAGCTTTAATAGCTCTGTGAGGAAGACAGAATAAGTAACAAGACAACACAAACAATAATTTAGGCACCAGGTATGCAGACAGTTTGACTAAGGAAGGCTGAGAGGATAAACTCATCTGATATAACATCACTGAAGCTCAACTCCCGTCCATGTCATTGAGCCATACAGCCGGGTTTCTCTGTCCTTCCTTGAACAGCATTTTAGCAGAAGAAGGACTTTTTTTTTTTTTTTAAACCAGCGGATTAAGATGCCGCCCCCAAACACACGCAGGCTGCAGCTCTCTCCTGACAGCAGCAGATGTTGGCTGGCCAGAGGAGGACTTGTGCAAGGTCTGGAGCTCGGCTCTCACCAGGAGCTGCCAGCACCCCGCAAAGGCACCCAGAGCCCAGCGCATAGCCTGGCTCTTCCCGCACCCTGGGGCCGGCAGGATTACCAGGAGCACAACGAGGACGCCAGCGCGCAAATCCCAGCTTGTGTACCCGGGGAGCGGGCATGCCAAGGAGGGCGTGGACACCCAACGCCTCCAGCTGCCTCCTCCTCAAGGGCTTGGCTGAAGTCCCCCTGGGGCCACAGGCATGGATGCTGGGGACCCAGCACTTCGCGCACCGAGCCCTCAGCTGGATTCAAGTCGTGTCCTTACTCCGGTGTTTGCTAAGCACTCGCAGCACCTGATAGGCAGAGATGTGAGGACATGCTTCCCTTATCCACTGGTGTTTGAAGTACTTGGAGGCTGGGCAGGAATGCAGTGCCAGTTGTGATGGGTTATGGACAGAAGCCAGAGCAGTGTACCATAGTCACGTAATTAAATAACAAGAACAGATTAGGCAATCTCTGTGCTTCATGTTGACAAGCCTGAAGGAAAGAACAGAACATGTAATCAAATGGGGGGGGGGGGGGGGGTGTTATTTCTTTCTTTATTTTGGAAGAAAGACAATATTACAGCAATATAAGAGGTGGCATAGCATGCACTAATTATGCTGCCGTGGATATTTCTCTCTTGCAGGTTTGAGGATAAGACTGAGATTTTCATTGAAGCCCAAGGGAGCAAAGAACTGGAGGAGCTGGCATTCGCTGAGAATTAAGTACCCAATTCATTTAATGCTTATTCAATAGCTTTTTACCCTCCGTTTGGCTAATGTGCACAAGAACACATTCAGCTCTCTCACATCAGCAACCTGCATTCAGAAAAATCACCTGTAATCCAACTTCCTCCAGGAACATACCAATATCTACATGGTCTTCTTAATGACAGATCGGGCTAAATAAAAAGCACAAATTCACAACCTGCTATCAGGAAATGTCTAAGGCTTCCTTCTTTCAATGATTTCTGCAGAGATATTCCTGCTGAGTCACTGGGTTTGCAGTGTCATGTGCTAGCGGGAGCTGCGAGAGCTCACCCAGGGCAGGGGCTGCCTGCTGCTGCTGCCTGCGATCGCCGGCTGTGGAGGCTGAACAGGAGATGCAAGGAGCACCCAGGCACTTTCTTTAGGCTTTCTTGGCCAAAGCCACAGCTCAGGATTAGAGTAAAATTATACCAAAGAAATGATGTGACCTGTACATGAGGCTTTTTAGCTGAATTGCTTCACTGGCTTAACAGGCAACTAGACATCTAGTTATCCAGCTACCCATCTCCCCAACCCAAGGAGGTAATTTGGTGACTCACCACCATTCAGGTACCAGTAATGACAGCTGGAGTTTTTCCCCAAACAACTGATTTTAGATATGTAATTCGTTTAGATCCCATTAAAAAATCTGCTCCTGATTTTTGTCTCTATGGTGCTAAACACATCAATATCAAGTAATGCTTTCTGCAGCAGTGACCTGGCTTACCCTGCTTTTGGGAATTATCCAGACAAACGAGGCTCGCTCTTTGCTTTTTTCAATCATCCCTCTGAAGTGATCTGCAGAGATAGCCTGAAAAGTGACAACCCCAGATTGTTAATAAATGTCCCCAGGCTTTAGCAAACCTGCTACAAAGCTTGCTGAAATTAGCCCAGCATCTTTGGTTTAGTAAAGACCTCCTGCAACGTGCAAGAGAGCAGGTATCCTGGGCTGCAAGAGACTCATGGCATACATGCAAAGAGACATTTTGCCCTATTTAGGAAATTGCTGGCTAAGTTATAGGTGACACTATTCACTGGCAGTGTCATTTTCCCCGACACCTTTTCAGTGGGAAGGCAACTCGTCACAGCCAAGATGTGTGTGGAGTTGCCTTATTTACTCTCCCAGGGTGGCATGAATCAGAGTTGAAAAGTGCAGTATGTTGAAGCCAGCCCATATTCCCATGATGTGCGAGCGTGAGTCACTCAGCGGGGAGATTCTGCCAGGGTCCCTCCTGGGCGACCCAGCTCTGCTAAACGTGCTGGAAAATCCGTGGATAAAAACAGCCCCAGTGACGCACGGGAGCTGAGCAGGCTCTGTGCCTTTTTGGGGAAGCTTCTGAAATGCCGACGTTTCCTCTTGATCAATAATCTGGCTGGCAGGGCAGGGCTTTGAAGCAGTCCAGAAAACACAGCCTTCTCCTTGCACAGTCACTGCAGTCTCTCTCCAGGAAGGTGACAGGCTGGGTAACTCCAGGCGTATGCAGGAGAAAGATTTCTCTTCCACGTATATTTAAAGCTGGCTCTCTTGTAAGAGCTCTTGCTTACAAAAAAGATAATACAGGATGTGAAAGGGTTTTTTGTGGCATGTGCAAAAAAAAAAAAAAAAAAAAAAAGTCCCACCCCCAGGACCCACAGCTGATTTCTGGTTTTCCTCATCATCTCCTTTCTCCCTTCTCTCCCCAATAAATGCCACTTGTGGGGTTATTGTAGGCATTAGGGAGCAAACCGGGCTGTGTTCTGCAGCAAGTAGTCCTGAACATTCAGAAAGGGGTTTTTTGGCCTTAAAACCCACCATTCAACTCATCCTACACTTACCAGAGCTGATCCTCCAGTCCCTGCAACCATCACAGCGAGGGCACCGCTGTCCTCGGCAGTGATTTCCATGCCACTGCCCCGACCTGGACTACAAAGAAAAGCCACTGGCAGGAATATTTCCAGATAAATATCTCATTAGTTTCAACCACAGGCAGCTGTGAGTCACTTCCCCTTGACTATACTCCTCTCTTGTGACCAGAAATCGGGTAGTGGAGATCTGGTACTGTGTAAAATTTGTAATTATTTTGAAAGGATATCAATAATTCAATAATTCGTCTTGAAAATTCAGGCCTAAAAAAATCCTTCATTTTCTCCAGAGATTTGCTATTAGTTAATTGCCTTTGCTCCTACCATTTTACTGCAAAACTGTTGGATTTTTTTTTTTTTTTAAAGCATCTTTTAGAGTTCAAGCAGCGGGTTGCGCTTTCCTTGAACTGTAGTTCTGCCTCTTGGTAAACTGTGCCTTTTGCCCCCAAAATGAAAACGGCGTGCGGCGATGCTCACCCTCAGGCACCCATTCTGTAGCCGCCGCAGTGAGCCCTTGGTGGGGATTACCCCCCCGCCGGCAGGCCGGCTCCCGCGTGCCGTGCCGGATTTGGCGGCTCAGCCATGCCGTGCCACTGCCGAGCTTTTCCTTTCCTTTCCAGCAACCGGCTCAACTCAGCCATGCTCTCAGCAGCAGCGCGACTCGGAGCCTGATTAATCGCAGACCCCGAAGCCTGAAAGCCAACGGTGTCTCATGTGCCAGCAGATGTTTCTCTTTTAGATGGATTGGTTCTTTTTTTTTTTTTTTTTTTTTTCTGAAATAACAACAGCTTGACCAAGATCCAAACCCCAAACTTCTAAAATAAAAGCTAGAGCAGTACCTCAGTGCAGACAGGCAACCAGAGGGTCTCCGCTGGGGTTGCACAGGGCTGGCTGCTGCCCCGTTTGAAGTGATGCAGTGGCATCATTTTCCATGATAAATCACTAGAACTTCTAACTCTGTACTCAATATCCACTTAAAAAACAAAGCCAAACAAAAATCCCCAGACTGCTTAGTAACCACTCAGGCCTGCTTTAAAAATGTGTTAAAAAATAACCTTTTCCATCAAATTTTGTGGGCTTTTCATTATACTATTTCACTGGAGGTAAATGCATGGCAGGGCAGAACCCCCTGGCCAGCAGCCGCTGAACAACCTTCCGTGATGCTGGAGGGACCCTGGGGGTCCTTCTGGGCTGGCAAAGCTGCTGGGGGAGCACTGGTCAGGTTGCTTGCACTGAGCCATGGCTTCAGCTGAGCGCAGCACTGAAATAGGGGCTTTATTCAGACCCAAACTTCTGGCCAAATATTTTCCTCACTTCAGTCACTGCTTGTGAGCCCATGGGATCACCCTGGCGACTAATGACTGCTCTTACCTGAAATCAGCGGAGTAGGAGGGAATAATCAAACTTCAGGAATTTCTCATTTGTACTGATGAAGAGGGGGAATCGTTCCGTGCTGTGCTGGCACGGCCTCACGGCAAAGAAGTGGTTGCAGATGGGTTTGCTTTGTGCTGTGACAGGGGAATGTGAAATGTCCCACGCGCCTGCTCCTCCGTGGGTCACCCCAGCAGCCGCTCGCTGCCCCAGGGACGGGGCCAAGCCACGTCACGCCTCACGGCTGGCGCTCACCTGGGAAGGGAAGGGGCCCCGCACCAGGCCAGGCTCCCCGTGGCCCCTGAGCCTGGTGTCGGACCAAACCAGGCCCCAAAAACCAAAGTAACTTCACTCATGAGCAGGCAGAGGCCAACAGCTTTGTTTGGGCCTCCGTGAAGATGTTGGAGTCCATCAGGGGCCAGGAGGTGACTCGTGGTGCCGGCGATGGCCGGGTGCAGAGCCACCGGGTCCTCAGGTCTCTCCTGATGGCAGTTCTCCCTTGTCATCCTCGGGATGCACCGGAGCTACTGGGACAGCAGTGGGGACGAAGAGGGACAGGGAGCAGGCTGCAGCCCAGAGCCCCTCAGCAGCGGGGCAGGGCGAGGAGGAGGAGGAGGAGGAGGAAGGCCCCAGAGCCGCTGCGATGGCTGTGTGCCGGAGCTCAGGCGGGTTTCCTTGGCAGCCGCAAGCTCAGGGCGCTCACCATACCTAAGTGAAGATTTTGTTGCCATGGAAACATTGATGTCATCAGCTCTGCGGCGGAGAGCGGCATTAACCTCAAGTGCAACTTTTTTCTCCCCCGCCCTGGTTTGGGGTTTTGTTTATTTATTTATTCCTCTCAGGAGGTGACCCCGCCGCCGGGGCCTGCAGCAGGACCCATGGGTGTCCGCCAGGCCTGGACCCCTCCTCACGTCATTCGGGGGTGGCGGGGAGCCCCGTCACTGGTAGCGGTGGGATGGAGCTCTGTTTCAGAAACCAAGCCGTCAGGACCACGTTCTACCCTGCACACGCCGACCCGTTTCCCCTGTCCTTGTAAACTGACAGTATTTCCAGGGAAGGTGGTTTGGAAGCTCTTGAAACATGAAGGAGGTGACCAGGGGAGAGGCTTCGCACCCGAGGAGATGCCTCACACCGACAGACCTGCCTCGGATGGCGCTTGCGGCTCACGCCATGCAGAAACACAACAGGCTCGCTGCCACACCGCGTTACGGCAGAGCTGCCGCCACTCGGTTTCCTGTCAGGAGGAGTCAGACAAAACCCACCGAGGCAGAAATCCCACGTCTCCGCGAGGCGTGTAATGCCCGACCTGAGCATCCGATGGCCATGCGTGGCTCCAGCCGCACAGTGGAGGCCGAGCTCTGCCCTTGGTGCTCGGGCGAGCTCCCTGCACGCACCAGCACAGCATCCCGCCAGCACTAAAACAAAAATGCCTCTTCGAATGACACCGGGCGTGTTTTCTGAAGAAAAGACTTGCGAGGGAGTGGGACCTGGCTTCTTCACCAGGCTCGAGCAAGGAGACTCAGACCTCTGCCACCCCAGCTCCAGGGATGGATACAATCCCGGTTGACAAATCCTCAATTCCCCTGAAGCCTCCTTTAACTTACACGTATCAGGGCTTACTGCCGCTACTGCTGGACCACTTGCAGAAGTCTGGGTCAGGCTGTTCCAGCCAAAAATATTCTACATGCTACCCAGTTCGCTGCAATGTTAAAACAAGCATTTCACCTAGTTGACAGGGCAGGAGCAACATTATAGCTGAGCTTGGCTTTCGTGGCTACCCCTCTCATACACAGCCCTCCTCCCCGAGTCATGGGGAATTTTTGTTTTAGCTATGGCTGGGATACTCATAAAGGTTTGGGTTTTTTGGTTTGTTTTTTTTTTTTTTTTTTTACACTGGAGAAATTCTGCTTCTACACTAGCTCCCTGTCATGCAGGCAGAGTGGGATCTGCTCTTTTCCTTACCAGGAAGGAGGTCTGGATGGGCCTCATCCACCCGGCTCCAGGCACGCAGGCACGGGGATGCTCACCCAGCCCCGCTGCCGCTCATCCCATCTGTCAGGACTGGAGAAGGCGCCACGTGGAAGGGAGATGGCTGGTAAGATAGGATCCGAGAACAACATAAAAGGCTAGTTCTACAATAGACTAGTTTTACAATATTTTTTCTCTTTATAAATAGCAACAATCAACCCAAACCTGCATCCTTCTAACACTATGATGCTTAAACTAAAATTCAAAGCATTCCTGATAGATGTGTTTCTGGTTCACAACCCTGCCTCTTAGCACAGCAATAAATAACAAAACCTAGCTCCAAGATCTCAAAGCACCTGGCAAATGAGTCAGTAACGTTAGTTATCCTTAACGTCATAATAATTGGCAAAATATGTAAAGAAAAGTATCCCTAAGCCAAGGCTTCTGTATTTTAAATATAATGACATATACTGCATACCAAAGACACTAGCAACACTTTAATGTGAGTGAGAGAGTCAGCAGGTTTCTGACCTCATATTCAAACCAAACTTTTCTTTTTAAAGAACTGCATGTAATCTAATACAAAGGCGCTGATTTTATGGTAAAGGCATATGTAAGAACGGGAGATTCTGGGTGGGAGAGACTCTGCTAAGATTTGAAAGTATCTCAGCTGCTGTGAGCAATTCAACTTCAAACGTATGCTGCGTTAAAATTAAAGGGTTAATGTTAGATATTATATCCTGGCTAGAACAAAAATTAAGAAGAAACTAATTACTATATCAACTGCCAGATCTGTGAAGCAAACTGGTTAATTTAGGTGTTGAGACCAATTTAATGCTAGTAATGAACTGAACACGAGCTGTGAGCTATATTCTGATATACAGACCTTCGTTTTGATCTTTGCAGAGATTGGTAGGAAAAGGACACATATTTACATCGACAGCACTGTATTGATGAGGCTCTTGCATGACCATTGGGGTCACTGTGAGATTTTTGTACGTATATATTTGAAATCTGATAGGGCCTATTTTAAAAACACAAATACATTACAGGACTTTTTCTATCTGGTCGGTGAAAAGCATGGATGTGAGATCGCCCAAAAAACAATGATAAAAAAACAGGTATCAGGCTAGCAGGAGAAATACCTGCATGTTTAATATTACTGGCAAAAAGGATATCCCAAGCTTTGTTTTTAATAAAAATGGCTTATCTCAAATATTTACTTAAGATGTTCTCCGGTCAACAGAAAATGGAAAAAACTGGATGATAACATCCACTTGAAACAAATACTTTGATGCGTGTACTCTATTTAGTTGGAAAAAATAATTAAAAATTCAAGACACAGCAATATAGTTGACTGATGTGTTCTAATAGGTACAGCTGGTTGGCTTTACAGAGGCTGGGAGAGGTCAGCATTGCCTTTAGCGTGAGAATGATGGTAGCACTAAAGTCTTATTGCTTATAGATGTGTAGCAAGGTTCAAGGAGCTCTTTTCCAGGTTAGAAATCCTTGTACATATGAGACAGGAGGTTACTCCTGCTCCCAGCCATCAGGGGAGTGGAAGTCCCCAAGACGGGAATAGCCCCAGCTCCTGCTGGTGTCCAGAAGACGGCAGTCTCTGGCAGAGTTGGTATCCATGCTTTGCTTTTGAGCCCATCGTTACTATTTCTTACCTTCACTGCATTTAGGGATTGCTAGTCCAGAGTCCAGGCTCTACACCTACCTACCAACAAGTTCTTTCTGCTCACGCCAAAGACCTTCCTGCTATATTTCCAAGAGGACTTTATCTGCTCAGTTCGGAGGCCGAGACATGGAGCCTCTCCCCTGCTTGGCAGGGGTGGTCCTGACATGGCGACAAGGCCTGCTCAACGCCCACTGACAGCTCTGGGGACACACTGCCAGCTCTCAGGAGACCAGGACACCCACAGACCTCAAGAGTGCACTGAGCAACCTGCAGATCTGCCCCGAGAACAGCCCAGATGCTCCACACTCGCCATGGTGCCACCATCTTACCCACGAGTTCCCACAACCAGCGTTAGGCAGATAGCCCCAGGTCCTCCCAACGGGACCTGTAGATAACCCAGGCTCCACCTTGTGTGAAAGGACCATAGAAACAACATACCAAGCTCTTACCTGGTAAAAATAGGACTAGACGAGTCTTCAGATCAGCAGCTGTTTCAGCACTCCCCTCCAAACAAATCCATCCACGCTTAATTGTCAGAATTTTAGGCATGTACTGTACTCTCTGAGCAACCAACAGACTGTACCCACCCAGCTGGGAAACTGGAGGCAACTGGTACTTTGTAAGATTCATCTCTGCGTTTGGTCTTCTGAAACTCAAAACATAGCTGTGAGCAGTGGAAGAAGCAACAGGAAGGTAGGACAACTGCAGGGTTTTAACGAGGACATGAGAAAATTGCCCCTGAGACAAGATAATGCTGCAGCTTTGTGCTCTTTGGACTTGCATCAAAGCTATCGCACTAGTTCGGGTTGAAAGCCAAAAGCTGTAGGTTAGACAAACCCCTGGTATTCACAGTCCCTGGGAAGATGGGCTGCAGTAACCTCCCAAACAAAATCAGGCAGCTTTTTAGTGGCTCACATTATCAGCAAGCAGCAGCTGAAAGGCAGGCAGAAAGGCATCATTATCCAGGTGAAACCGCCGGCGCCCTCTGCGAGCCCTGTAGTAGAGAAACCTCAGAAAAACCTTTCCGAGTGCAAGCCGAGATACAGCATCTCTTATTACGCCACATCTAATACTCCCTTTTTGTAACCAAGAATCCCCGGCCTGACAAAATCCTCAGAAATTTCTAACAAGGCCACTCGGTAATTGCCGGGGGCTCGAGGCCAAAGGCACCTGCCCTGGCCCAGAGACGACTCCCGCAAGGTGAGGCAGACCACAAGAACCATTTTATTTAACAACACATTGATCATCTTCGAGATCATTCCTATTTTGTTTAGCCTGCTGCCATCGCAGGGACAATATTTGCTGGTTCGGGAGAGGGAACGAAGCACAAAGGAGTGATTTGTTGGAGGTGGTGGCAGAAGGCAGGACCGGGGCAGGCGTTGAAGGGGGATCTCACACACACCCTTTCCCTGCTCGCTCCAAGTCACCCGCGTGGCATCACGGCGAAACCAGCGCACGGTGGGTGTTCAAGCTTCTTCCACTGCTGCTGAGCCAGCTGAGGTCGCAGAACCCAACCGCTGTTGCCGATTCCCCGGAAGGCAGAGCCTGGGGAGCAGCAGGAGAGAGGGTCACTGCCCGCTGGAGGACGAGAAGCTGTGTCCAACATGTGCCTGCGCTTCACCAAGGCTTAAAGCCCTCCTTCCTTGGGCAATTTCTCAGTCCCTCGTGCAACATCACGGGAATATTTCTGACTATTCAGGGTCCAGAAAGGCTTTGTGAAGTCCCTGCTGTTGCCAGGGGAGGACAGCCTATACGCAGCAGTGACTGCTCAAGGGGAAAAAGACTCAAAAAGCCTCACAGCCTCAGCTACAGCTGTCTTGTTTCAGTGGGGAAAAAACATAAAGGCATGGTTTATTCTCTTTACCAAGGGCCAGCCTGTGAGCACTTCTTACTTTGGCTGGAAACACAGTACAAGCTTGTGTTTCTCCATGTCCTAAAGTCTGTTTTGTGAAATAGGACAGAAATACAGATAAAAATGAGAGTATAGGAGCCAGGTAACATAGGTGATGAAGGTGGCTCTCAGAACATCTGCAGGAATTGGTTTCAAGTGGGGCCCATTTGTTTAAAAGCTAAACAAGTTTACTAATTGTCTGGACAATCGAAGCGGAGTTGTCAAGCTCCAGCTGGATTTTCTGCTGGTGTCCGGCCCACAAACCAGCGCGCTTTATCAAGGACAGCGAGCAGAACGCAAACGCAGCAGATCCCTCCATTTGGTTGTTGCCCTGAAATGCACCTCAATATAGAGAAACCCCTCTCGAGTCTGGAAATGCCCCAGCGTTTCCACCACTCCGTACTTCAGGTAACCAGTGAAAAAAAAAAAAAAAACCACCAATGCAACTCTTTTGACGGCCAGTGCAAGAACTCCTTGAGCCTGTGAAAGATTAGGAATGGTGCAGAGATAAACAGTCTCGGGGAGGGATGCAAGCACCGGACGCGCAGAGTCAGCTGTCCTCCTCCTCCTCCTCGTCCTTTCTAGGTGACGGTGCCTCAAAACCTGGCGGCTGGTGGAAAACACCCAGGAGGGCTGCCTGCTGGTCCCCCCGCTTTGCAACGGGAGGAAAGGGGCAGCGCCGAGGCACCGGTGCGCAGAGCGGAACAGCGGCACAGAGCGAGCTGCGAGAGCGCAGCTCTTGGAGACACCGTCCTCGGTAAGCCATCATCCTCCGGCTGGGGCGTCTCTGCACCTCCCAACAGCATCCCTGCGTCATCAGGCCAGCGAAAGCTTCCTTCAAAGAAAACACAAAGCACGCAGCTAAAAGATACTCACTTACAGTTTATTTCTGCCTGAAATTATTTCACATCTCTTTGTACACAGCTACAGAACAGTAGTAGTAAACCATTGGTAAAAGCAACAGTGCTAAGGAAAATGTTGGCATAATTTTTATTCTTTTTTTTTTTCTTCCCATACTGCTTCCACATACAGTTTGGGATTTGAAGGTTCGAAGGGGGAAAAAAACCTGGCACACTACATGAGTTAAGACTCAATTTCTGTTTCATTTATTTAAAAAAAAAAAAAAAAAAAAAAAAAAAAGAAAGAAAGAAAAGAACATGATTTGGGTCAGAGTTGTCTACATAGCAACGAAGTTTAAAAAACAAACCCCAAAAACAAAAACAAAAGCTTGGCTTCCATTGAATAAGATTAAATATATATATATTTATATATAAAAAAATTACATTGGCTGTATGTGAAACCTTGAGGTGCTGAAGAATAAAATAAAGGTGTTAAACAGAAGAAAAACTTCTTTTTGTTTTTTTTTTTTTTTTTTTTTTTGGTTGGTTGGTTTTTTTTTTAAATAAGCAGCTCTGTACAATGAAGGCTCATTATGAAAAAAACAAAAGTCAAAAGCATAGTTATAAAAGAAACCACAATTTTTAAAAAATCATCTTCTAAGCAATTGTGGAATTTGAAAAATGTAGCAGTCACATTTACAGACAGGTCAGAGCTATCGCATCAGCAACAACGCTATTTTTTCAGTCTCCCCAGAGGAACATGCAGAACAATGTGTGCACAGAACAGGTAGGGGGAGGGAGGGAGGGGAGGGCAGAAAAGAGGAGGGGAAAAGAAATTAGAAAAAGCTAATGCACAAAATGGAGGGAGAGCTTTTTTTTCTCTTTTTGAAATATCGGACGTAAACAAAAAACAACCGAGGCGACTTGTAAAATCTACAGAGTTTTGCGAATACCCCGTTGTCAAAATAAATGACATCTTTTCCTCACCTCCCATGTTTAACCTGACACGGTTTGAAAGACTAAAGAAAGTTTTCAGACTTTGGAAGGAAATGTGACTTTTATTAATCCCTGCACCCCCCCCCCCCAACCATACCCCATTGATAGGTCGTTTCCTTCCTATTTGAAAACGTTTGAGGCATTTTGAAATCAAAAAGACAACGCGATGAATGTTGTGACAGAGAGGGAGTATAATACACTATGCATTACTAAAAGGCAATTCTTCAAGGAGGACATTTCCGCTTAAAAAAAAATAACAACAAGACAGCCAACTAGTTTATACAGTACTATACGCAAAAAAGGGTAAAAGAATTAACAATTCATAAATAAAACACAGGTCCCAGACCTGTTATTTGTGAACCATTTTCTTAAATAGATGCATTCTGTAAATCTTATGTACAACAAAATTACTTTGCATAACAACTGCAAGGACGTGGGGGGAGGTGAAAATCATATTGGTTTTGGTTTTCTTCTCTTGAGATTTTTGTAAGTTTGATTTTCTGGAGCAAAACTGGTGAAAGAGGAGTTCTGACTGGATGGGTGCCAGCCAAGGAAACCAGGTAAATAATGACAAATGAATATACTTTTTTTCTCCACACGGCATAAAACACAAAGGCAAATAAAATCCACAAAGGTGTTTTTTTTTTTCCTCTTTATAGTCTTCTTGCTGCTACAAAGTCTTTTTTTTTTTTTTTTTTTTCCTTTTCGATTTAAATTATGTTGATTCCAAAATCACAAAGCTGAAAGAATCCGGCCGGGTCCAGGCTTGCCCCGTCCCCCCCGACACACACAACGCCACTCCTCTACCCCACAATCACGACTCCTACCACCAAGTCCCAGGACTCACTGCTCTACAGGTATTAGCCAAAAGTTATTTTCCGGTTTGTTTTTCTCTGTTTGTTTTAAAAATCTTTTCCTTCTCATGAGAAGCAAAAGAGAAGAGTCGAAGGCAGGGAGAGTTCACCACGCTTCGGTGTAGCGGACATCCACTTCTTTCAGATTGGGTAGTTTAGCCTGTGGGGAGGGTAGGAAAAGGTCAGAATTAATGACATGCGTTCAGGGCTCAGGAAAAAAGTTCCCATCAAATCTGTATTGTCAGCAAACTGGGAGGACTGATCTGTCAGCCACAAACTGCAGGAAGATGCGCTACAACCTCAGCCCTGCCAAGTACCAGTGCTGAGTTCAGCAGCGAGCTGAAGCACACAGGTGTTAACGAAGGAACAAGATGCTGAGCCTCTACAGACACACAAGAAAGACTAAGTCACACCTGCGGCAAAAACGAGTGGCTCTAGTAAAACCCATGCACCAGCGATCAGGTCCAGATCAGAGCCCAATCTTTATTTTTTACACAAATGCTTAGCAAAATTTGTTTGTCAAACTCCAGCTGTGAAGGCAGTGGACTCAAACTGCAGCAGCCAGCCACACGCTCCTTCTTCAGCCTCCACGCTAAGTCATTGCTTGATTTTTCCCTCCAGGTATTAAAAAAATTTGGAGAGTGGTAGCAGCTTTTGGTGTCTTTGTGGTCGCCTTTCCATAAATCCACTGCATTTGGACGTATTGCTCCCAAATTACCACACGTGAGGCAGATGGGAATCGGCCATTTGCACTGTTCCTACTTGTCAATCCCATTTCCATGCTCTCTGACCATAACTGTATGGCTAATTCTCTCAAAACAAATAAACACATTTAATTAGGCTAGGGCATAATTGAGGAGTTGGAAGTTTCTAGGAGTCATTATTACCTCACTCCTTGATTTATGTGCACACATATTTTGATAAGAGCTAGTCATAATCCTACAGACACTGCCAGCAAATAATTTTTCAGTTAGGCAATAATGACTTCAGTAGTGGGTGTTTATTTATTGTCTGGTTCAGCCTGCCTGGTACATATGTGGGTGTCTGTGTGTGTGCAAGCGTGTTTAGTGGGGTGGGGGATGGAGTGGAGGGGAAATGTCATCACTGGCTTGTGCCCCGAACGCTCTCACAGACCAAGGGGAGAAGAAGGAAAGATTTGTATCAAAAAATACGTTCTTTGAAGTCTGAACTGTTCTCAACAGACCTACAACCATGTGCCCCAGGAAAAGAAACTATTACCTTCCCTTTGAACACACACAGAGCTCTAAAAAAATGGCTACTAAGATAAATCTCAGCGAAAGAGGTGAGAGGGGAAAAAGTGACGCATGCCTGTTTTCTCAGCTTTTTTAATTCTCTGCAATCATCGAGACTTTGCTCAAAGCCAGTTTTGCTGTTTGCCCTGGCAAGTTACTTTCGTGTGTTGCTGCTAAGGACTGTTAATGCAATACCAGAGCAGAGGGAACCGGTTAGGAAAATATGAGTTTTGGTCTGAAGTTAGTTGCAAAGGGGCTCAGAAGCAGGGGTAGGACTGGAGGAGCCTGTCAATAGACTCGATTTCAGAGCCCTGGGCCAGATACAGCATTGACCTTGATTGTCTGTAAGTGCTTGGGGCCTGATACAAGCTCCATTGTGTGAATCCATCTGCAAGCCAGCTGTTAATTCTAAGGACTTCTTCTTTGCATATACAATTGTGACACAAGTTTTGAAAACTTGATCTTGAAAAATCCATGCTAGCAGCATTGCAGCTGAGTCCCTGGGGGAGCCCTGGCTCCACAGCCAGAACCAAAGATACAAGTTTGCAGTGAATTTTGAAAGCAGAGCAGTTTCAGGACTTGCCTCAAGTTCAAAACTCAACCCAAGGTTGTGACCTTTTTGAATAAACCTGGCACAATCTAAGGTTTCAACACACAAGACAACATAATGTGGAGTTTCATCTTGAGCGCTTGGGTTTATAAGGTAAGACTTTGGGAGATATGACTCATGCAACACCAGAGCGAAGACAAAGTCCACATGAAGTCATGAAAGCCAACGCATCTCAGGCAGTCTGCCTGAAACCACCTGGGGCCATCCCCCTCCCACAGCTACATTCTAGTTCTTTACAACCACTCCGGCAAAATGGTGTAAATTCACATTCCAAATGGTAACACCAGACATTTCACATGTCAAACTCGGGAACTGGGCATTTGTGCAGGTGTTTCTGTTTAAAGCCCAGTTCCGGTCCAAGAGGTGTCAAGATACGCTTGCACCTTCCTCAATGCTTTTAAATTCTCCCTTTGCATTCTGAATCAAAGCTCCATAATGCTGTTCACCCACGTTTACATTTGGTCCTGATAACAGTACAGGACATGCCTTTGGAGGTGTGCACTAGATTTTACCTGTCTGTGTATCCTCATCGGAAGCAACCAATATGCTCCTATAGCACTGGCAGAAAGATTCAGTTTCTGATTCCATCTCATAGTCATCCATTCAGCATATTAAATGTTTCCTGAGTCCATCAAAGCCAGCAACCTCAGAATGCTGTTTTCAGTCATTATTTCCCCAAAACAATCCACTTTACCCTCTTCAGATGACTTTCATGCTACCCACTCCACGGGGCCAGTTCTCTCTGCACTAGGCACTACCATCATGCGCTTCCTAAATCTGCAAGTCCTCCTGGGCCAGCTACTTCTCATTTTTAGTGGATGCAATTCAGAAATACCTTGAGATCTTCGTAGGTATCTGCTGAAAGTTTGGTGCTGTTCATATTTAAACTACACAGGCTCTTCATGGCTAGAAGAGAAAACACACAGATATTTATGATCATGCCGCATTTCTTAAAATATCAGGCTTACAGTAGGCCAAAGCATAAACAAGACATGACTATGTGCAGCACTCTCAGGAAAAAGCTGAATAGTGTAAAATATAGAAGTACGAATGGATAAACAGCTGTTTGGGCCCTCATCCAGGAAAAAGTCCCTGTTTAGGAAGGGCATATGCTTAAGACCGCTGACTTCAAAGGAGTTCAGGCAACTTCTCATAATCAGTTTCCTGCTCATTATTCTGAATAGTGCCCGTTCTCAGTGCTCTGCATGGTGCACGCAGGGGCCATGCTGATCTAGCAGTCCTCCCTCTCCCCTCCCTCCCCCCCATTTCCATTTTAGGCTCCAGGACTTAGCAGAATAGTTTCCTAAGATGAGCCATAACTACTGGCCTGTCTGGCACGTCTGTGTAGGATCAAGCCTATTAAAGGAGCCCTTTAAACCCAACAGGCGAGGTTTATAATACACTGTTGGATGTAGGAAAGGGTCTCATTCTGGCATGTCGAGCAGCTCCCAGTGCACAAGGGAATCCTGAATGCTGCTTAGATGGCCCCACTCTGCCTTGCCCTATTTAAATTAAGAATGGCAAGAGTTTCACCTCCCCAAAAAAGAGGGAACAAAAAATGCCAGAGAGGGTACAAAACCTGCTGTGCACGGTTGCTAAATTCACTAATAAGTTGCTATGTGGCTTTGCAATCTTCCCCTCCTGCACCGCAAGGTCAGACTCCCACCCCAAGGGGACACCCACAGGAGGGCGTGTGAAAAAAGCCCGGAAGTCCCAGGGCAACAGGTCGCCATGCGAAATCGAGACAACGTCAGAGGCAAGAGCTAGAGTGTGGTCTGGGACAACAAAGCCCACACGAGGCCACTAAGCAGGCTCAGATCACCATCCCGCTTCCCCTGCCCGCAGCTGGACGGCCACTTGCGTGGGCAGGGAGGAGGGAAGTTTAAACCCAAACTCAACCACGGCCTGTCCTAAATCCCTGCGGAAGCAACGCTGTGACAGCCAAGAAATCAATCTTCTGTCTGAACCCACGTGAATTCCTCCGAACCCACATAATTTTCCTCTGTAGCTTATTTTGGTCACTTACAACTAAGTGCCAGCAGCCCAGCATCCGTGACAGGAGTCTCGCAGAGGTTGAGCACTTGCAGCATCGTGAGGTGTTCAGACAGAAGCCGCAACCCCGCATCCCCGAACTGTGGGGCACAAGCAAAGTTGTTTTCAAACAATGCATGAACATCTTGTGCAATTACCTCAGTGCAAATGGGGCACATTAAAACGAGGTTTACAGATAAGCCCTCAAGCCCACACTCAGATTGTTTACCGCAATCTCAAATGACAGGAGAGAAAGCAAATAGTTTTATTCCTATTTTGCAGACGGGGAACAGAAAAATTAAGTGACTTGTGCACACTTAACCGCAGGCCATCATTTAATTAGAATGGTGCCTTTGAAGTCTGGACTTTGTATGAGAGCACTCCCACCCAGGCTATACAAGATGGTTACGGCAGTCTCAGCCAGTTCCCAACCACATCACAAAAAAAAAGCATAATGCAAGTGGTATTAATTAGCTATTTTGGTCTCAAGAACAATGTCCTATTGATTGGTAATTGTTCTATTGACTCACTTCTTTTCTGTCGTTTCTAAATTCTAGATTAATGGAAACCAGGATATCACAACGTAAAATGGAATCTAAACTCTTTTTTTTTTTTTTTTTAATCAGAAAAAAAAAATCATCATACAGAAAACAGGCTCTTTGTCCAGTGAAATCAAACTCATTTTGTGCAAGAAGCATCAAAGTTTTAAAGTCCAGAAGTTACATTGTTAGGACAAATCTGGAGGAGATACAACAGAGTCTTAAAACAAGCAAGCAATCAGACTCTACTTCATATTCCCCACACAAAGAGAGGAAATTTCTGGGATACAAAAGTAGTTAGGAAAACAAAACAAGATATTTACATGACATTTGAGTGAAAAAAAAAATGCTGCTTTTTGTGGTTGCACTGAGAATAATCATATTTTCAGTGAGCTCTACAAATAGGTGCTAACAGAAAATGGGGAAAGCCTATTCAGTGGAGAACCTCAGAGACCAAAACCAGCAGGGAAATGTAGAAGAAAAATTTAATTTAAAAAGCTCTTTCAATTAACAGCTGAATAATTTATTCAGTTAACTTGGCCTCTTTTTGCTTACGAAATAACCACATTCTCGTTATAGTTTCCCTCTATTTATTCACTATTCGAGTTTCTTTTTGTTGCTGTTGTTTTTAAAGAAATTCTGGTTGATCAGCATTCAGGGCAATTCACTGCCTACACTGCACAGACTCTCTGTTTTGCTTGACCAGATGAGCTGCACAGCATCTTTTTTTTTGTCCTAAATGGATGAAAGCATAGGCACTTCTCAGATGAAGAGCAGCACATGTACTGTAAAGTACACAGTATCAACAATGTCTAACTGGAACATTCAACCCAAGATAACAGCAGCCCTTTTATAATTAAAAGTAAAATAAAATTTTAAAAATTAAAAAAAAAAGGGGGGGGGGGGGGGAGAAAAATCAGCCTCCAAGATGAGTTAGACCCTGTAAAAATAGCACGAGGACAAACTCATTCTAAGCAAGCCTCTTCACACACACTTCTCATGCTGACGTAATGTGAAATTTCAGAATTAGTCAGCATTGGTTCCTGCTCTGAGTTTCAGTCTGCAAAGCACCTACCTGAGTTGACCACAGGTTCAGCTGCTTGAGTGAAGGCAGTTTAATGAGGTGCTCAGCACAAGCACTTGTCACATTGGTAAAGGCCAGGCTGAGATTTTCCAAATTTCCAAAAGATCCTGAGCTTAGCAAGCGGGCCAGGTCTGCATCCTGAAAGCAAAGAGATTGATAAGCGAGATTATTGACTCCTCAGCCTGCAATCATCTGCAGTGCTGTCACTGATACTGTTAACCACCAAGAGTTGCACAATTATACCACTTGTTTACAGTAATAGAGAACCACGCAGAGAAGTTTCTGTTTATTTGGCAAGCAGCTGGGCTCTTGTGGCAGCATTGCTTCACACACCCTGGGAAAAATGTAGCCAGACTCGAGCACAAAAATTTTCTTTGCGTGTGTATCCTTACGGGACACAAAGGCTTCAGTGTCAGAACAAATGTCAGAGATGGGTCTTTTAACTTAATGAAGATTGCACTGCAAGTTCTAGATCCAAACTGTGTTCAGGACTGTTACCTGGCTTCCGTGAAGTTAGTCTGGGTTTACACCAGGCTTAACTGCAACAGTGATGGGTCTCTTTCAGACTTTCATGTCTAAGATCCAGAACTGGACATTGTGAAGCCTACTTTTTATTGCAAAATTCTGTCCCCAAATCTACCATTAGATCCTACTGTAAATTCCAAATCTGTGCACCAGTATAAATCTGACAGTCTGATCCTTGTACTGACGTTGGAAACTGCTGCACAGACCCAAGAGCAGAAATGTGCCCTTGCTTGCGTAAACTCAGTTGTGTTGACAGAGCAAGTGGAATGGCTCCCCTCTCAACTGACCAAAACTGCTGTGCCACATGGCAAACATAAATCAAGTGTTTAAATATGGAAAGATAAAGCTTGTTTTTCTATTGACATGATTAACTTACTGTGGATTTGGATGGCAGTGTTAACCTTGTGGGACCACCTTTTCTTTGCTGTAAGAGAGAAGATATTTTGGTCAAACAAGTTGCCATTCTACATTTCAGACCAACTGAAGTATAGCAAGCTCCTCACTAGAGCAAACCCTGCTCCAATTTCAAAGCTCCCTGCCAGCCCTTCCATCTCTTCCCTGCTTTTTCTGCACCGACAGATTTTTTTTTTTCCTGAGTGTGCGAGATGCAGGCCTGTTGCTACCCAGGGGACATCCACTAACCGCAGCTAGTGGTCTTCGTGCCATGGGTCATCGCGTTGCCTGATGCCTGCCATTATTTGGTTACTTTCGCTTTAACGGAAACAGCCTTAAAATGCGGACCAAGATAGCGAAGAGGGTAAGATTGCAGAGCTGATAAAATCATGTGTTTGACTTCAAAAAAAGTATATACTTTTCAGGCTGGGAGCAGGGTTTAAGGAAGACAAATAAAAATGTGAAAGAGGGAAGAGGAAGATTGTGGGTATGCTTGCATAGGTTAAAAAGTGCTAATGAAAGCAGACCTATCTTCAATTTGTAGATCCTGTCTTTAAAATCAGGAAAAAAAATTTCTCGTAGGCTCTAGCTCTGAGAACCAGACCTAAAGACCATATCTCAGTGAAACGCTGTGAATGTCAAAGCATTAAGAAATGCTGACCAGCACTAGAACCATTTGCTACTCATATGTCAAAAGGTGGCAGAATTTGACAAGCTGACTTGTAAGATCTTAAGACAGCAGGATTCACCTTTATTCTTTCACACAAATTCTAAGCAGGTTATTGAATATCATTCATAAACATAGTATGGGATTAGACACATCAGTAAATATCACACAGTATATATATTCACAGTAAAATCCTCCAAATACTGCTCCCATCCTGTTGTTAACTGGGAATTTCACACCCTGCTTGTCTTTCTTTTGTACCTCCATTTCTGGAGAGTACAGATCACAATGTGCTATGGCAATACTGCATGCAGGGCGACATACCAGCTCTTTTAACTCCCTCTGCCTGTCACACAGCTGTTCATACATTCTCTTTCCCACGTCTGTGCTTTCCAGAGTAGAGATGATCTGGAGCTGGGTGTCGTTATTATCGATGATGTTGTATTCCAGCATCAAACACAAAATCTAGTAGCAGAATCAAAGAAGAGTGGTCACTGCAGTGCTTATATTCAATTTATTCCAAATACCCTAATTACACTGGGCATACTAGTTTAAATTACTGGGTAAGTTTTTAGAGCATGCATTATGCAGGCTAGATTAGAGGATCTTAGCAACATTTACTGACCTTCCAACACAGGAAACCAATTTTTTATTCATAAAGAATGAACTCTAATCTCTGAAAGTCAGCCTATCTATCCTGTCTTCCATTAGTGCTCATTCCTTCTGACTGAGAGGTGCAATTACTTTGCATCAGTCCTGGAAGATGGCTTCATGCCACAGCCCTCTTCAGGACAGGTACAATTGATCCAGTGTTTCCCAGGTATATCAGCTAGACTGCACATTGGCAGACTTGGGACATTACAGATGAGCAGTTAGAGCCAAGCAGTTCCCTAAGTGCTGGATTTTCTGTCCCTAAGTGCTGGGGTTTCTGTGCAAGCAGAACGCCTGTGAAGTACATCCAGTCTATGAGGCAGGATGGTGAAAGGCCAGAGAGGCTCCGAGAGAAGATGATGCCGGGAGCTCGCTGCTGTGGCCAGGACACCCTCCATCTCAAAGGAAACGTGCCTGACTCACCCCGGGCAAGGGTCTGCTAGAAGCAAGTCAGACACCAGGGGATGATTCCAGTGGGTCACATGGGCTTAAGACACAAGCTGCCCCCTTCATGCTGCCTTTCCTTTTCAGCTACATACCATGCCATTGCAATTAAAATGCAAAGATTTTATTCTCTCCATAATTTTAATTATTTTTAACAAAAAAATCAAGCAATTTTATATTCAAATTCATGCGGCACACTCTTTTATTTACTGAATTAAATTAGCATGCACAGATCTAAGTCAATGAAAAATTTTAACTCCTTCCACCTATTTAACCACCCTCTATTTCCATTTAAAATATATGATGACATTTATCAAGAAACTTCTCTGGAGAAACCCATAAAAATATGTATAAACTATTAGTGCAACAAAACCAGCCAATCATAAGCACAAAAAAATGTGTATTAATGGAATTAAATGAGGTTTTGTAAATGCACTTCTTGTGCACTGCTCATTTTGCAGGTGGCAAGACAAGCATCAGGCATTTAGTCATGGAAAAACCTTGTGGTTTTGAATTCTGACCCCTCACCACAGCCTATACCATCATGGCCATTTATTTCCCATCTTAGCCTCTACAACTGAACTACAGCAAACAATCTCTGTCTCCAAAAATTCTTGCACCCACCTTTCATGTAATTCACACTCATATCTGCAGAACAACAATGTTCCGTTCCACTTAAGAGAAACACAACTGCTCACTGCTGGTGTTAGGTACGGCACAAACCCGAACTCAGCTTCTCTAGTCCCGCTAGATCTAATTCTGGGAAAGGCAGCATGAAACTGAATCTGAATACTGCTTGTAAACGACTACGTATGTTTAGGACTTACCTCTACCATCGTCTGGTTACCCCTCAAAGCCAGTAGCATGCAAGGTCCTAATTTATTTTCAGCCAGTGAAAGCAGGAACTTCTTTGTTTTATAGCAGGATCCCATTAAAATATGAACCTATTTGAGAAACAGAGCTAAAATTAGGTGTGTAAGCCTAAGAAACTCATATACCTCTGGAACGGACACTGTTACACAGTCAAACAAATTTAAGTATTTGCAACAATCCTAAAGAAAAGGAGGCCCTCATTACAATTATGGTTGCAGTCTCTCCACAGCTTTATTGCTGATTGGAAGTGACTTTTTGAAAAAGGTGATGCCTAGTGAGGTCTGAAGGAGCGGGTAGTTTTCCTCCATAAAGGAGCTCAGCTGACAGCCCAGAGGCCTGATACAGGCTCCCCAGGGAACATTAGAGCAGCTGTGCAATTGCCCCCAGCCCTAGTAACATGATGAACCCAGCCCCACGGGAACCACAGGAAATTTTGCTTTTGCATCTGTTTGCGGTTCAGTTTCTCTGGAAATGCCAGCTGGTGAGCAAGGGTTGTATGGGCTGGATGTCTAGGTAAAAGGCAGTGGGGCTGGCAATCTGCTGGCTGAACACTAGCCTTGGTTAAGGGGTGGTGACAGACAAAATCACCTGTTCAGAATGAACAGATAGGAGCTGACAGGGAAAGGAAGGAGTGCCTTAAGAAAATCCAGCAGTCCTGAGCCCTAAGTCAGACAAGACTTCATGTGCTTTCATGCTCTTGGGTCATTATCTTGCTTTCCCTTTTGCTCAGTTTTCCCTGAAAGGAAAGAAATGCTGAGAACACTGCCTGAGTAAGACTCCTTCCAGTCCACTAGCTGACAAAAGTGTCCTGCAGACTCTCTCCCAGCTCCAGAAAGCATCGGATGATATCACAAAGTAACTCCTAGGGCAGAAATGCAAAACCACTTGTACAAATCAAATATAAGAGTGTCTTCTCACAGAAGACGTTGGCAATATTCTTCCCCATTTAAAAGCCCTAGAGATTAGCTGCAGAGAATTTCGGGTTCCTAGCTGAAAGTCTTATTTTATGGCCTAGACAGCTGATTCACCAGCTTGCTGGCAAAGCACTATGTGAAAAATTGTAGTTTCCAATGACCTGGGCAGTTAGAGCTCCATTATGTAGACTCAACATCAGTACTACTCTACAATAAGCTTGCAAATACATTCTGTGGTCCTCCTTGTTCATGGTATTGCCTGGACTGTGTTCATTACTGCTGAAAATATTGCAATCATGCCATGATGGGGTCAATTCTATGCGGATCATGCGCTACCATGCAATTCTTCTTCCTCATTGCTTCATTAACAGCAAGGCCTTTAGAAAAAATACAAAATCTTTTTTTCTTAAGTACCCATCAGCTCAGGTGGCCTTTAAAAACAGTAAGCTTCAAGCCAAAAAGGATTTCATTTCATACAGTTGTCATTAAGCTTTTTTGGAGGTTTTCTTGAGTGACGGAAAATACTGACACTAACACTAATGTAAGGTCCATCTAAGAACAGGATGTTTTTCAAACTTGATGGTTAGTCATTAGCAGCTCTTTAAGTATTTATCAACATCCTTGCAAAGGGCACTGAGTACTGCACATTAATGTGTGCTTTCTCATGCACGCCATCTCCTGATGCTCATAAATATCCTAGACCACAAAAGCTCTCAAGAGAAATTATATAGTTCTGAAGAAATTTTCTTTTCAAAACATAAAAAGACGTAGAAACAGTGAAGAGGGATGAAACCTTTTGTGAACGGTTTTTGCCCACTATCTGTTTCACAGGTATCTGATCCATCTGAATTAAGAGTATAGACAGACATGCATGTTCTTTATGTCCCAAAATGTTCAGCATGTGGGAGATGCGCAAAGTGTAGATCCCCCCGACAGTCACTTCACTGTATACCCAACAGCCAACTTCAACAAATCTTTTTTCCCTTACCAGGGAAAGGAAATAATATCATTTCCATCTTACTTACTATATGTAGAATTAAGACACAGCGAGACCTACGTGACTTGACCCAGGTTGCATAAGAAGACAGTGCCAGCATCAGTGATTAAAACCTGTTATTTTCTGTCTAGTCCTTCTAAGAGTTACAAAAGAAATAACTGCAGGAAGTAGAATGCTGGCTTCTAATTATAGCTCCCCACAACAGTGTAATTGGGCAGAGAAACTGCTAACACATTTTTATATCTATCTATCTATCTATCTATCTATCTATCTATCCTTTGATTAATTCAATGTTACTGCTGCTTTTAAATTCCACGGTAGCCTATAAATGAAAACTATAGGTCTGGATGTGCAGTACAGTCTGTCTCCCCTGTCTGCTAGTATTCCATATTCTCTGAGAAAGTTTTTTTTATACAGACACCCAAACAAACATATTTATAATACAAAAATAGATATGTACACACATACACACACACGCGCCGTTTTCTGCATTATATCACCAGTGAAAAAACACGCCAAAGTTCAAAAAGAGAAAGCTAACATGTTAAGCAAATTGTGACTGCAAGGAAGTTCAATGGATTTGGTGATATAAAGAGTTAGATTTCCTGGTAAACACTTGTGGTTTATAGAACCATGATTTTGGTAAGTTTTTGACAAAAGCAAGTAAATCTTGTTACTGCCAACTATGCATTGGCTACTTACTGCAAAGAAGTTACTAAACTCACATTATTGCAGACACGTACCATACTGGCAAACAGCTCTCCATCATCATCACATGCCACTCCTCCAGGGCTGTACAGCTGGAACCAGCCGTCTTTGCCAGCCCGCACACTCAGCAAACATGAGTGGACCTGCCAAAAAGTGAAGACATTGGGAAGGTTACAGTTCCTGCCAGTAATCACCAGCATCTCCCACACTGGGCCAAAAGAAGTAACTCTGCAAAACCAGGGACTGCTGGAAATTTCATGGTTAATATTCCAAACTACAGAGCTGCAGGCAAGTCTCCACTCGCAGAATCCATTTTTTCAGTATAAACAAGGAGGGAAGCCATATCATTGCTAATTGCATGGCCTTTTCAATTCCCTTTACACAAATCAAACACAAAATGGCTCTAATCTAGAACAGCTCCTTTCACATGGGAAAAAAAAACAACTACCAACAACAACAAAAAAAAGACTCAAATTTCTGAGCCTCTGCGATTTTCCCCCCATCCTCCCAGCATGTGTGTCTATAGTTCTGATGTGATCTGCATACCAAATGCAGTGGCTGATGGCTTGCTCATTCCAATCATTAAAAATTTCTATTACTCCTGCTGTAATAAAACTTGACCAGAGTCAGGGTCAAGGAAGTCCACAAGGAAAATTCAACAGGGATATGTAAGACACAAGCTGCACAGAATAACTGTCACCAGTGAGCAACCATTAGTCTAAATTTGGCCCACTGTAGAGATCACTATATAGAGTTCCACAGTTTAAGAGAAGAGTCATAATTAAGCTTTTTTTCTTTTTCTTTTTTTCCCCCTTGAAGAGACAGGGGACAACAGGTAAAGTCCATGCTCTTTCCTTTGGGCATGTAACACTAGTGACAGATGAAATCCTGGTGCCATTCTAAGACAAGAAGGTCTCTCTTATCTGACAAGGACGACTACTGCTCACAAAGGCTAAAACCATGAAAACTAGGAGTTCCGGGCAATGATGATGATGACACAGCCTCCTCACCCACAGTTTGGGGGAGCTTTCTTCCCTTTATGCCAACACCAAAAATAAATGCAGATGAGAGGTTCCCTCTGATGCAGCCAAAGCTGACAGTGTTGAACAAGCTACATGTGCAGCTATGAAGCAGTCAGCCACCAGGAGCCTACAGCTACACACTCATTCCAGTAACACACCTCCCACCCCCTTTTTCCTGCTAATTCATGAGAGTTATGGTCATTTGCACACAATGTAACTGCAACGCAGCTAAATAAAACCTGTTATTTTGTAAGTAGTATGGATCCATGGATTTTGCTACCCTTCCTTTGCACAGAAGATTAAAAGCTCTTAGAGATTCAACAGAGTGGGAAAATCTTGCTGGTTGCAGCTTACTGTGGAGCAAGGACATCAACCGATGCCAGACAAGGAGGTCACAACACATGTTTATACATAAGGCAAGAAACCATTCATGCTAAGACTGTGTGCCCTGAGTGGCTATTACTCCCTAGAAGACTTAAGCACAGCAAAACCACACCATGTTTTGAAACAAACTACTTAAGAAGAGATCTTCTGAACAAGTATACTTGCAATCCCTCCAGTTAATACTCTGTGTAAACCGGCAATAAACTCACTTCTTGCCTCGGGTCTTCTGCAAATCTCTGAATCACGTATTTCAGCTCCCTGAAAAAAAAAAAAGATAAAAGGACAACAATAAGCAGTTGCTGGTTGCAGCATTCACACAGGTGTCACATTTCTCTTGGATTACACTTTAAACGATATATATTCATACACTTTAGAGAGAAACAAGTTGAACTGCTTCCACTGGAAGGAAATATGATGTCTAAAAGCGATTGCCAAGGACAGTGTCTATTCACAATAGTCTAGAAAAGCTTTCAGAGATGTGCAGTGATGAACTGGTTTGTAAATGCTATAAGCATCCAGTGTCTTTGGTCCTTGGGCTCCTGCAGTCACAGTAAATTACAAAGAAAACTACATCTTTTTATTGTTAACAGAACCTGCTCACAGCCTCTCACAGATAAAAAAACATTAGAGGCACAATATTGAATAATGTATCATTGTTATTATTGACTAGTACAAGTATTTTAAGTAATTACCCCCTTTAATAAAACAAACAAGCCCCACAAACTTACTTTGTGAATTTCTCATGTGCAAGAGCCCTGAAATGTAAAACAGAAAACAAAAGAATATGAGGATTTGAGGGAAGGGGGGAGGTGGGGCGGCCAAAAACCAAACAACTACTTTTCAGTTCTTTCCAGAAAATGAAAGGATTTGCTCAGCAATTGCAGCGCACAAGACAAAAAGAATAATCTTTCCAAAAAAAGATCAGGTAAAGTCTCCTTCATTAATCTAGGGGGGAGAAAAATGAAGGAAGGGGGAAAAAAATTACTTGGAACAAATCTTGTAGCTCTTCCTGAGTCCTGTCTTAGACAAGGCTCTGATTAAGATCAGTGGGAGCTTTGGGTCAGAAGAAAGTAAGTAAAAGACAGACTTAGAATACAGCTATGTAATTAAACACAGAATTCTGGCTACCTCCAAGAGCCAGGTGAATTCTTTAACTGCAATGCAATTAAGGTATGGTCACAACTAATTAACATCATATATCAGTAAAGCAATTAATGGTCATTCTGTGCAGTGCCTTGCATCATGGTATGGTTTACACCTCCCCCAGGACTCATGTTTGACTTAGGGAAATGATGTCTCGGTTGCCTATCTCCAAGCTTTTGCTGTAGCCCAGGTAACCTGGCACGGAGGATTAGACCTCTCTGATTCAAGACATCAGGTCATTAGGGGATGTGATAAGCTAGCAAATTGTACAATTATAGGTTGTAATGTTTGTCCGTGGAGGTCTGCATTTTATAAACACTACTGTTCATTAATAGGTTTCCGAGGGAGCTTGGCTGATGCGTAGGGTAGCTTCTTCATTTAATGCAAAATACAAATGATACGAGTCTCTGGGAGGCCAGTAAAGTATCCTCCTCCACTAAGTATCTTACTTTACTCTCCTCCTCACCAGCTTTACTTCCTTTCTTGTCTGCCTGTTGCTAGTTAACCATTTTTCTCTTCAGGATCGTATTAGAGAAATGGGGAAGGAAGATGAAAATGGGGAAGTATTTGTGTCCCTCTGCATCAGCCAAAATCAACTCTAGATTCTAAATCAATACTAGAGGCACAAAGCTCCTATTACCCTCAGTTTTTGGCTGACATTATATTTCCCCATGTTACAACAGTAACAAGAATAACCCAGTGAATACTAAGACAGTGCAAACTTACTCCTTGGGAAATGGGATAGGTTGAAGCAAGCTGGCCAGTGCTGGTCTCCAGTCATCATAGTCTGACCTGAAAAATGAACATTTTATTAATAAGATACTAAGTATTGTATATGGTTTGTCAACAGCTAGTTCAAGGAGTCAAAAGCTTTTTACTGCCTGTACCAACGACCCTTCTGTTTTACTGAGACACTCTAAGGATCTATGGTGACATTTCTCTTTCCATTTTCAGCACATTCTCCACTGAGGCACAATAAATCTGGTATTTACAATGACCTCCAGAGAGGCCTTCTTTATGTCAACTTAAAGACATTTGCTGTTTATGAAACCTGTTGACATTTAATCACTAAGTAATACTTTCATCTAAGTTGGTACAGCAATTACCCGGCCATTGCTATTTACAGCTCTGCTCTGCATTTAATTGGAATTTTTTTTTTTTTTCTATAAGACATAAGCCCATTTGTAAAAACAGACATACCCCCCCCCCCCGCCATTTTTTACCTTAGCACAAAGGCATGGGTCAGTTTAAACAGTAGAAAGCTCTTACTTATGAGGGAAGAGACTAGAGAAGGAAGCACTGTCAAAATTATTGAGAGTGAAAGAGGACAGATGAGGATAATCACAGCTGACAGCTCAGACCAGTGGACCCTGTAAAAAGTGTCTCCTCTCTGTTGTGTTAGCACCACAGGTCCCAACTGATGCATTTTGTTTTCATCTCTGCTGTCAACATACAGAACTGTCCTTCTCTGAGGAGCCATCCATAAGGAGATGCTCATGTGAACTAGGATAAAGAGAACATTTTGCTTTATAGCCTGCACTGGTCAGTGCAAACTAGTCTGCTGCGTATCGTTCCAATCTACCTGCAAAATGGCAGCTGCTCGAGCACACGTGGTAAAGCAGGTACAGCTTCTCATGTAGGAATGGCACTTTGCATACTGCCACACTCCTTCAAATGGTCTCAAACATTTAGTGATTAGTTAGCACTAATTAACTGCTGTACCAATGCACTGCACAAAGGGTACAACCATTGTAAGATGGATGAAGTGAAGAACACAGAAGGCAGGAGAAATTTGGCAAGTCAGCACCAAAACGGGGCACAGAACAAACCAGCCAAAGCCCAGATCCCAGCACTGCCTGCTAGGCCACTCTCACTCCAATTAGTACCAATGAGTACACAGAGAAGTAAATGTAGTAAACCTCATATGGGGTGAAACACCTACATTGTCTTCTACAGACGTCCCAAGAAGAGCCTACCATCTCCTCTTACTGCTGTTACCCTTTGGATTTCAGTTTTAAAGGCCAGATTATTGGCTGCAGCTTACTGCAAACTTGGCACAAAAGTATGGTGTTTCTTTAGGAAGGAACGAAGTGTAATGTTCTCAAATGGACAGCATCTACTGATAGTAGATCATTAGAAGTAGACAACATATGCACAGGAAGTGTTCCAAAATAATGCAGTTTTTGCGAAGAGAAGGTTCTAGCCCAGAGACAATGAAGATGAATGCATTTCCAAAAGTCTCATCCATTTTTTGAACACATAGACCAGAGATCTCAGTAAACTAATAATACACATATCGGACAGTCCACAACTGTTCATATACACATTCATAAACATGAAGAAAACTTATGTGCATGAGCAGTAGTCTTAAGAAGCAACATGCAGAGAAATTTTAATTGAAGGGATACTACTCTTGATGTAAAAATCAGCCAGTGTGAGTACTCCCAAGAGTAGTATGAGTTCAGGTTACAAAAATACATAACATCTTATGCAAATAACCAATCCACAAGAAAAACCATGATCTGGTAGTAGCTTAACATCTTAAAAAGCAGATGAATGCCATACAAAAGCACTGTGGGATGGGTTAGTAGCTCTTCTTCCATACTGTTGCGCAAAAGTCCCAACTTCAATACAGACACTTTTCTTTCCCATGCTAGGTGCCAACTTAGCACAAAACTAAATGCCTGTAATTTTGGTAGGCTACTTCAGCAAGTTGTCCTGCCCTTTTCATGAGTGCATTACCAGATAATCCTAGCACCTACTTTCCAGTAATTTCCTGAAATCCCTCTACCAAGAGGCCATGAACCACGACATCATGTTGAGTTCAGGGAGATGTCTTGTCTCCCACCTGCAGTTGTTAAACCACCATAAAAGCACTTAGGTACAAGGCTGGGGCTTAAAGGCAGGCAGTTCAGCAATTGAGGTGGCCAGGCAAAAATCTCAGTGCTGGTTCTCTTCAAAACACTAAACGAATAACATTTGAGGATCCTGGCTATGTTCCCTAATAAATACAACTTGTTTATTTTCCTCTCATTATCGTTAGCACTTGAGGCACAAAGCATAGGGCATGTGAAGCTACAGTAATCCAAAAAAGAAACCTCATGCCCATGCCAGTTGCACTAGAAGCCATTGAGCCTAATTTTCTCCTCCATCAAGAATTCTGTTCTCTGGTCTAAATTAGGAGCAACTCTGAGATAAGGGTTATTACACTAACCTAAAGTGAGCGTGAGTCCATGGCAGATAGAGCACTTTGTGATCACCCATTCACAAGGTTCTTTCCAGAGACAAAAAACCCTATGTGCTTAGACACTAATCAAATAAGGAGGATGACAAACTTTGTTTAGTGCCTCAGAACAGCAAGACATGAAGCAGGACTTCGTTACAAAGGGTTGTTTTTCCACTTTGTCTGTGTAAAGTGAATATTGGGAAACACCTGAGGATGGGGTTTGTTATATAAACTGAAATAAGTCAAGGAAACGTCTCACGTAGCACCTCTAAGATGAGCTCTCTGGGTTCTTTTAGCAATGCTTTGACTAATTAAGGCTCTCTACAAGACTATTCATTGTTTCTGACCTACAGACAAATTGAATGGATTGGTGACACAGAACTCTGACCTGTGTCCAGATTCATCTGAAAGTCTCCTGTTTACCCACCAGGTCTCTGTAGAAGACAGACGATGCAACATCTCTATAGCTGCAGCCATGAGAAGTGCCAGAGGTCTCTGATCCACACAACCTGGGTTTCGCTGCGCTTGTTAGATGTGAGAACATAGTCCAGACCACAAGAAGTAGTCTGACTTTGAGTCGGCACTGTATCTCCACTCAAACATCCATCTCTGTACTCAGGATGTTGCGTGCTCCTCCTGTTACCATGTACATCCCCAGAAGCAGTCAGTCCTGCAGTGCTGTCCTCTTGGGATCACTGCTGTGCCCAAACCTCAACACACCCTCCACATCACAGCCCCGCTTTTCGCAAGTGACTTCTGGGTGCAGCCTGAACACTGGCCCTGGAGAGCTCATGCATGGACCTCAGTGCCGGCGTTTGGGCCCTCAAAGAACTGACAAGTCTAATCAGCAGTCTTTCTTCTTTTTTTTTTTTTAAATATACATACGCTTTGGAAATTCCTAGTAACCCAGTAGCTGATTTTACTCTAAAAATGACACATTTTTATTGGTAGATGCAAACAACTTTAAAAGCAGATTTTTGAGCAGAAGAGACCCCAAAAACCAGAAGGTTGAGTTAGGAAATTCAAAGGTGTTAAAGGTGTTTCACATCACATGAGATAAAGCACCTACAAATCCTTCCTAACAGAAGCTTAAAAGCTGAGACCCACTGGGAGGCTTAGTTCCCGTGACATCTCAGGTTAAGTGTTACACCACTAAAATTCCTCCTTGAGCAATCTGGAGAGCTGTGATTAGTAATAATGTGAACCAATCAATTTTTCATGGGTGATCTTCAAAGGAAATTGCAAGAGGAAGAAAAAAGCTGCTTTGTAATAGACTAAGACCGAGTAAAACAATGCAGACAGAATTGGACAGTATCACTCTGACTTTTCTTGAAGCTGGGAGTTACGTATGGCATCCATTTGCAGAGCAGGTCTGTGAGAGGGCAGTGAAAATAAACCATAGCCTGTTTTCCTAGGAGGAGAAGAAAGAAAGAAAACCATTTCCTATGAAATATATAGAGTCTGGTCACATGAGTGGGACCTGAACATAGAATCTACACAACCTGTAATCCCTTCAATCTGAGCTAGGAAACATGAAACAAACATAGCACAGGAATAAAACTAAACTACTTATTAAAAGCCTACGGTGTTTCTCCTCCTCCCACCTATTCCCTTTTCAAAAACATTTTCCTGCTGTCTGTGCTCATCTCATCTGCACTCTTCTTTCATTTCAGACAGTTGCGCTTTTTTTTTTTTTTTTTTGTCCATTCAAAGCTCTAACACAAGACAGAAGTGTTTGAAGCAGGGAAAGAAAGGGAGATAGATTAGCTCTGGCTGCAGTTAACAACCACTGCGATGAGCCAGACAAAGAGGCCATGCCAGGAGGAGGAGGGAGCACAGAGCTACAGGGAGAACTCAGGAGAGCACCTGTGACAAACTCCCTTTGGAGGTCTTCAAAGGCTGCTGGGCTGAATGCTCACACTCATCACACAGCTTAAATCCCAGGATTGGCCTTATAAAAGCAGAGGGGAGAAAGACTCCCTGATGTACTCACTGGCTCTGATTTTTGCAGGATTTGCAATTTTAGGAGAGTAGCCCAGCAGTCAATCTGCAGCCCGATCTACGGGTTCTTGGGAAATGCGTGCCAGGCTGGAGGTCAGGGTGCCAAGCAGGTGAAGGCCATCAGAGCAGTCACCCGCTACTGCACACAGCTTTACTTACCCAGAAACCTTTTTTAGGGTATTGGCCAGAACATTGGCCAACCCTAATAATTAAATAATCCCTGACTGCAGTGACTTTGCCTTTGGGCCATCGTCGCTATTGGCTTGCCAACATAATACATTTTCCTTCCCCGGGATCACCTTTCACCAAAATGAAAACCTGCCCATATGTCATGTGCGGCACAAACAATCCAAAACATATTAGCAGCCCAGGGCAACCCTGATAAACATGACATAAGAGAATCCACTTGGGATATTCAGAGCATGCCACTGACCTATTGGGGAATGCAGAGAAGGCTGGGGAAGCTCCAGTGGGTGCTTGCATTTGGAAAGCTGTCTGTCTGATTACCGAGAGACTGCAAGCCCCAAGCCCTCTGTTTTTAGAGGATAATAAAGAGACAAGGAGCAACTACTTGGAAGCAGCTTGTTTCTCCATACTGAGCAGCTTGACAAGATCAAAAATCTTTCAGGTTAACTTCTCTGTTATCAGAAAATAATATGACCAAGCCCCCCAGACGTGCACCATATCCCTTCTTTCCCTGATTGTAGGTCCAACTCCTCTGAATTATGGGACATAAGGTTTAGCTCAGGGCTCCAGGGCAGGCTGAGAAAAAGCCCCATCAGAACCCCTGTCATATAAGGCAAAACCTGCCATCTGCAAAACAGTGAGGTGTCATTTCGTGTTCAGCCTTCTTTTGAGCTGGGCTTTGTTTTTTCAAAAGAAGAAAATTTAGCACCATTGAAAGGCCCTAGAAAGGTCTTGCCCTGGCTGCTGAGAACAGACAGGGCCTCCACTGCTCACAGTTGGCATGGTAGCATCAGGAAACAGCAATACAAGTTTGCCCAACAGAGCCAACTCTACCCTGGTCACACATGCCCCAGAGAGGTGTAGAAGTGTTTGGCCATCTGGAAGGACCCTTGCCACTACAGACAGCCATGGAAACAAAAAAAATAACAGGAACGAAGGGTGACAGCTTATGATAGAACATCATCACAGCCACAGCCTCCCTAAAAGGTGTCTACTCTTGCAGCCAGTTTAGTTTGCTCTTTGTTGATCTGGATTTCACTACAGGCACAGTTTAAGTGTTCTCCGCGAACGCTGGGTGTTGCCAGGGGAATCAGTGGGGTCCTTCAGGTGACACGCAGACTTTGCAGTTATCCAGTCCAAGGTAGAGGACACACGGTCCCTTTTACTGCAAATTTCTCTAACTGCAGTTGTGCTGTTCAAGCACAAGTTTGGCTGTACAAGAAATTCTCTAATGCATGGAAACATTAACATGCAAGTAGGAGCTGGACAACGTGAAGCAGCTCTCAGAGCCTCCAATTTAATGTGACGAACAAAAAGATTTCAATTAATTTAGTGCATTTTCTATGCACCAGTTTAAGACTTGTACCATTCAGGAGGCACTGACTGGCATCAATAACACTATCAGAGTCCAGAATGCATTAGAGAATATTGACACAGAAGTTTGATCCACTTTTGAGTGCACGACAAAAATACCATGTTCCACTAGAGACTGTGTCTCCTTTAAAATCTGCCCAGACTTTGGGTCATCTGCCAACATCTTTAAAACCATGATTTTCTGTTTTACTTTAGTATGCAACAGTTCTGTTCTGTTACTCAACTACATTAGAAAAAGGGTCAAAGACGTTCTTGGAGCTATGATAGCAACCATACAGATGAACTTTCTAATCTGTGCATTTAGCCTTCTGTGCCAAAAGTGGGGTATTACAGTGATTATTAAATAACTGCTGTTAAATTTTTATCAATATCAGAAGTGCTTTTTTTCCCCAAAAAAAGTAAGTATTGTGTAGGAGTTAAGTGAACAGTAAAATGTCCTCTGCTGAAGATATTGTTAAGAATTCTTATTTGCTAGACTTTCAATAATTAAAATCTGCCTAAATAAATTACTCCCTGCTGCCCTAAGTTAATTATGCAAAAAAGATATCATTGTTGGTGACTCTCTTGTTTTGATGATGATATTGAGTCAGACACCTAAAAGAACAATTAAATTCAATGCTAAGCAACTTATTTATGTTTGGCTTACCACTGTTATTAATAAGAACATTATTTTAGTGACCACCCGCTGAGAGCTCAGCTCCTGGATAGCAGTTGTTTTATAATGAATGTTTTCTTCCTACTGGCATGTTCTTCAACTCTCTTTCTTCATATTCTTGGTTTTTCAAAGTACAGTAATAGAGTCTGAGCATGCAGGGAATCAGCATCACAACAGCATTATCTTTCATTTTGTTAATAACTACTAGTCCTTCTACAATGCTTTTCCATCACTGGTTTCAGAGTTTAAAAAACAACATTCAAAATCTTTACATGTATTATATGGATAAGGAAACTGAAGCACAAAAAAGAAGCAACTTATCTAAAACCTCCTAGTAAGCCAGCAGCATAATCAGGAGCAGAAGTCATTTCTGCATTAATGCTTTCAGGTCCAAAAAAAAAAAAAAAAAAAAAAAAAAAAAAAAAAAAAAAAATCAAGGGATGAACAGGAACAGAAGGGAATCCAAATCATTGGAGCTACAATATATACCAGCCATGGCTCTGCCTTAGAAACCATCCTATATTCTCATAGGTTGTGACTTCTCAAGCAGGGTGTGGGCTCTGGTAAGGCAATCTGAGGAGAGTTGCACCAATTTTGCAGTATCGCTGGTCTTTCACTACACACATCCTGTGCGTTTCACCCCTCTGAATTACCATTGTACAAGCTGAAAAAGGGCACAAAGCTGCTCCACCCCTACAACCTGTGCGATAACAATAACAAATTCCCATTTTCACTGCTGCTATTGAAGAGTTTGATTTTTAAAAAGTCAGCGAACACATAAAAAAAATATGTTTTTTTAAGGTATGGAGTGAAATAAGAGTTCTTTGTGTAGGAAATTATATGGGAATTGAGACCTGGCATGTCAAATATTTAAAATGTGGAGATACTGTGAGGAAGAACATGCCCATTTGTGAATTTGTTTGTAAGTGTATGTCAGCTGCATGATGGAACCAAAACCGTCAATGCTTAGTGAGTCAGCATCCAAGCCAGCATCAGGACTGAAAGAGTTCATAGTATTTATGGAAAACATCTAGAGTCAAGGGGAAGGGAATAAATACACGATGTGTTTCATGCAGCACCTGGGTGCATGAAGACTTAGAAGCCACCAGATGAAGCAAAGTCAGATGCTGTGCTTTTTTAATGCAAACATTTTTAAAGGCAGAAGAGGCTAGGCCAGGGGGCGGGGGATAAAATTAGCCTTCAGCAACTTCCTGCTCAAGAATCTAATGGGAACAGTATCTTGGATTCACCTGTCCTGTCTCCAGTTCTGAGTGTATGCTCGTGTATGTATTTGCAAGCCAGCAAGACAGCTCTGCAGTGAGTGAAAGAACTACGTTGAAAATTGGTACTATGTATTTTGAAATAAATCAAAACGTGGGCTAAAACTTTCACAAAATCCTCCATCACGGCAGTTGGACTTCATTTAATTCTTCAAGAGCGTACACCCAGATTTACATTTGACTTCAGTGTGGCCACATGCTCATGGTTTACAGCAGTCCAAATTTCACCCACCGTGTCTTGTATTCTAAAAAACTCAACTATCACTTCATTAAGCTTTGCATTGTTTAAAAATAATTAATGTAGAAATATAGCAGTTAGCTCAAAGACATACTGCAACTCAGTAGCAGAGCTGGCTGTCAAAGTCAACAAAGTTGTTTTGGGTTGTTTTACTGCACTTCTATTATAAGCTTCCATACTTCAGTCTACCTTTTGTGTTACTCCTTTTCATTTATTTATCCAGGAGAAAAACAAGCTTTTCCCGAAGAACCCAAAGAACTTTTTATTTTATATTCCTCTTAAATATATTAAGAGGATTTGCCTCCCAGGAAACCATAGAGCCATCATGTTGTAAAGGTTATTTAAGCATTCACTCATTAATACAGGTCCGCCGTACCAAAGCAACTGGTCAACAAATAGAGGCTATCCTCTAATACAGGTAAATCTGAACAAGTCATAAAACTTCTACAAACATGTGAAGGGAGAACACCTAAGTGAAAGTCACTGACCTCATCCAACTCCTGCTGAAGCCAGGGGAGCAGTGCTGCCTATCACTGCACAAGCACTGAGCCTAGCACAGACCTGTCTTTTCTAGCTCTGTCTCAGACAATCCCGAGAGCCCTGGAGGAGACAAATGGATTTTTTTTTTCTTTTTTTTCTGGTGGGCAAGAACAAAACAGAAACCACTGGCAACAACATCCTGTCTTCTGTAATATGCCTGAGGCTCACTGTACAAATAAGCTTTCCGTTTTCATCTTCCTAATGTTATTTTTAGAACATATTGGCAGTGCCAGATGTCTCTTTCAGAGGCTGGACTCTAGAGCTGGAGTTAGATTTATAACCACGTGCCTGCTGGCCACAGATGTTGAAGATGACAGGCCTGTGGGAAAAGCCCCCCATGGTTAGGATGACATTGTTCAAAAAGCTGTTTAAAATAGTTACTCACAGCATCTTGAGTATTTCAACATAACAGCCAAGGATCCTGTCTGCCTGGGCACTCAGCTCAATGCTCATGGTGCTGCAGGTAGGACTGACCATCAAGCAGTCAATCAGGTTGGGCTCGCTATCATTGCCAACATTAGCCGTCATCTTCTGATTAGCTGTGTTGTTGCGCTCCACTTCCACGTGGATCTCATTTGAAGTGACAATAACTGGTTTGAGACGGGATTCAGTCAAGGTGGCCTCTTGAGAGACCAGGTCAGGACTTGTATGAAGAAGGCGGAGGGGAAGATTGGGCTTTCGGTCACATTGCTGCTGGCAGCCATTCCGAATTTCCTTCAGGCTTGGCGAATTGTCTCGACTGAATTTTAAAAATAAACAAATAATTTCAATAGACAGACATAACAGCAGAGAGCAGGAGAGAGAGTGCAACACTGAGAAGCCAAGTTCTTTTGCAATTTCCCACTGCATTTCACCCCAGCCCACCAGATTGCTTTCTCCTGTGTAATTGGATTACTGAAATCAATTAAAAACATTAAAAGGCTCCAATAAAACCGTTCTGCAGCCCCTATTCTACAAAGATTTGAGCTTTTCATTACTCTAATTGACATGCCAGTTTAGTATAAAGGTGAACTTTCCCATCCAAGTTGTGCAAAGCTGTAACAGAATCCATGCCCAAGTATGTATCTGCCTACAGTACATGTCCAGACATATGTCTGCAGCCCTCACGTCTGGAATTTTTGTTGGACACTAGGCAGCCCCTGTCCGTGCTCTACCATGAGGAAAGTCAGATAGGCATAAACAAACAGGAAACATAGCAGAGGGGAACCCTCAGTGTCTACTGGAAACTGGCTCGTGTGTCAAGAACTGTGGCATCTATTTTGCGGTAAGTCAGGAATCAAATTTTCCACAATAACGGAGACAGCATTGTGAAACCAGCTTAGGTTCAAAGCTGTAGATACACAGGCATTTACACATAACCCCTTCTTCAAGATCTCACCCTTCCCTTTGCTTTAGGTGCAACACACACTTCATGTGCCAGAAAGGGAATAAAACGGACACTGCTCTGGGTAGTGCTTAATTCCCCGAGACTCTTGTGGAGCACTCTCATCTTCTGCTGACTTAAAAAGGCTGGTTACAGCTGCAGTCTGCCTTAGAGGAATATCTCAACAGTGGCCAAGATCAGCATGCTGCTGGCTGTTGAGCTTCATCCTGGAAGTTACTGCAGCTTGCAGTACTTCTGTGCTGGGAACTGCCGAGCTCCTTGCATCACCAGCACTGCCCCCATTTTCAAGCATGGGAGCCAAAGATGTGCAATAGCAGATTTCCACGTTCACTGCCTCAAAACACACCACAGTGAGTACAAGTGAACAAACGTTCAGCATCTTTCAGGTTTTCAAGCACACAGAGTGTAACAAATATAGTCACACATCTACAAAAACATGCATGTTATTGACCAGAATTCCCACACGTAACGCTAGCAATGAGCAGAGTGAGAACGAAGACACGGTCTCACATATCCACACCCATGCTCACACCGATCTTGTTTACAGATGCCATGGGTTTGTAAGTGAGTAACATGCGGTCAGCTGGGAATTCATACTGACCTGTTGATAAATTCCTCGTAACACGAATAAATGGCTGCTAAGCAGACAGCTACAAGATTTGGCAGGACCCTGGGATGGGGGCATTGTCCAGTTGGACCATGCATGCTGAAAAACAAAAACCAAGATGACACCATTGGGAGGAAGATTTTTGTGGGCAAAAACATTCAGACAGAACGGGGTGCCAGAACTAGATAGACAGCCTTGGGGAATCTTCAGAAAGGCCATAGAGTTATTTTAACCCTCTAAATTCCTACCCAATGGCCCTATTTATGAATAAGGCTAAGCTGCATCCTCAGTTTATTTGATGTGGTATCTCTATAGTCCCCCGGAAATCTCACACATGACTGAGCATTATGTGCTTTAAAGTTTACGAGAATCTCTCTGTAGAGGCCCTGAGTCTAAATGTATAAAAAGAATATACACACGGCAAAGTCCATTTGCTTCCAGTGTGTAACTAGGCAGAAAACCCCAGCCATATTTGAGAATTAGTTTAAAACAAAAACAAAAAAAAACCCAAAACAAAACAAAAACCAAAACCCCAACAAAAAAAAAACCAACCAAACAAACACAAAACCAAACCAAAAACCACCACCAAAATACACAAAAAGACCCCCAGACTTCAGCAACGTTGCCTCACGGATTCTTCTAATTTATTTGCTGTTTGCCAGTACCAAAAAGCACCAGCTACTCTTAACAGCCAGTAAAGAGATGAGCACGGCTAGGATAAGTAACACAGTGATGCATGTACACAGGGCTGGAAATACAGCATAAATTAAATGTGACTAACCTATGAATAAACTTCTTCACCACCTCCATTCCAGCATTCAGCTCATTCAAAGCCAGAATATACTCCTGAGTAAACAGCCGCAACCGAGGGCACTTCCCAAAATCCTGTCCAAAAAGGAGAGACTCAGTGAAGACGGTGAAACATGCCTGCAATGTACATTGAAACTGTAGGTTTTCAAATGAAATCGACTCAAACACAATCAAATTCACTTTGTTATTATGTTGACAGCTTCAAGAGCACAGTATCACTGCATGCTGAAGTAACATTCTTCCCACTAATCATGACATGCTTTCCAATTCTCCTCTTTCCCCCATGCCCACCTTGAAACAAAAGGTGTGTTTAATAAAAAAAAAAATCCTACCTGCACTTACATTTCGTTTGTACACTTCACTTTATACCTTTATTTTGAAATGCATTTTTTGCTGTCTTGCACTTTTGCTTCCACTCATAACTGCAGTTTTTTAGAAATGCAACTCAAAAATAATTTTTTACTTCGTTTGACAACTTATCTATTCTGTTTTCAGAGAAAATCTTTTTGACATGCCATCAATAAGTGATCAAGTAGAAAACCAGAGATCAGTTCTTTCTCCAGTGATTCTACTCCACCTACAACGTGAATTTGACAGGTGAGCTCAACAGTCACCTTCTTTAAATCCTGCAGTCAGAAAGGCACCGGCTAACTGTAATTCTACATCTCCTCACATCACCTGCTGTTTTTAGATGTGAAAGGAGTAAAATCTGCTGTCTGGTGAGTGTTACTCCACAGCACATTTCTTCACATTTACACAGGTGTACCCTTACTACACAGGTGTTACAGAACTACAAAACTAAATTTCCAAGTAGTGAACAATGCCTACTGAGGGCAAACAAGCCCTCCCAGTTATCCCTCAAGCAGCTGGCTGTGGAAGAAGAGTAATCCTGAAAAAATAAATGGCAACTGAAATTTTAAAGAAATGCCACAAGTGGTAATGAACTGGTGGTCTGTAAAAGGGAAGATACACTCCCAAAGCACTGAAACCTTCTGTTACTTATTTTGGTTTCAGGCACTTCTATAGCACAACCTATATTAATATCCCATAGGTTTTACAACTAGAGAAAATTACCAAACATGTGAATACAAGCCCAGGCAGAAGATTGTCTCCTTCAAGTCTAAGTGACACTCTTTGCTAGTAACTGACTACCTGGTAACTTCACCCAGCAAAGGGACTGTGGACAATTCCACAGTTGGTATTACAATTAAAATCATTAAACTCCTAACAACTCCTTCAGGCAGGTGCAAATACACTTAGTTCAAGGGCATGAGACCATGTGTGCTTCAGTATATCGTTTGGTGACATTTAATTTCATGAACACTCCTTGCAAGATTGCTTTTACAATTGCAATTTGTTTGTGAAATTTTTCAACCCGTGTAGGTGTCGTAACTGAAGTTAGAATGAAAGTCCAAGAGATCATAAAGAGGATGTCATTGCTGACCGCTCTAAAATAAAATATCTAATTATAATATTATATACCTGTCACCATACCAGATACAGAAAAATACACACTATCAATACTGTTTGCTCAAAACCGCTGCCCCCCCCCAAAAATAGTGCTTATATAAAACATTTGGGCTGAGCCTACAAACAGCTGAAATCCAAAGGTACCAAGAGGTTGCTGAACACTCCCCGAACAAATCAGCGTACAACAGTCTCCAGTCCTGCACATAACCAGTGGTATCAGCAAGACAAAAAGCTATCCTCATTCTTTTGAGATTTCAAAACGATAGATAAATGAAGCACTCTTTCCCCATTTTATAGTTGGGCAACTGCGGAACAAAACTTTTCATGAACTGATCAAAGACCACAGAGCAAATTAGCAGCAATTAGTGGGAACAGACAGCTAGGCCTCTTGCTCTAAAGCACACTGAATTGCATGGGGCCTCCTAAGGTTATGAAGTTTACTGCCAACAACACTGTCCCCCTAAAGGATAACTTTATTTACATGCACACACACACACATTCTTTAAAAGGCTATTCAGTACAGAAGTCCCTGGAGAGCAGTAAAGTGCCCAAATCCACTCCAATTAATATATGACACCGTAAATTCTCTGACTACCACTGCGGTACAGACATGTTGATTTTCAATCTGCAAATGTTAAGTATGGCAAATATACCCAATTCTCTGAAGCTAACCAAATACAAGCATTACACTATGCATTTAGATTTTATTTGAGACCCCTCAAGAGCTCTGGATGCTTTAAAAAAATCAGTCTGGAATCCAAGAATAACATTTACAGAATATTTCATTGAACACTACAGAATATTCAAAAATGTTTATATGTCTGCAGAGTGCAGGCACAGAGCCAGGAATACAACCTTTTTGCCATCTTGGGCTTTCTACCTAGTTCTGTAAACTCAAGAAGTTAAATAATAATACTGTTGTAAAAATAAGAAATGTGAACTGTTTTCTACTGGGTTCTGGTACTGGGCTGTACACAGAGGACAGCAGATGGTCTCTAAAATTATATCAGTTAGCGAAAAGAAGTTGATTGTGTAGTTACAGATGTACGAGACCCATCCTTGAGATCACAGCCAAGTCAACTGTCTTAAGTATTTTATTTTATTTATTTGTTACTCTGCCACAGCATTGTGAAGTAAAATTTCTTTATGTAACTTCAAAACCATGGCAGGAAACTTAATATGCCACAAGGACAGAGGGCTGGTAAACATCCAGACCTCTCTTAGGAAAGGAATATGGATCATGTAAGAATATCTTACATGGAGGGGAGGAAATCTGGTGTATGGGGTGGAGAAAGCAAAGCTGACAGGGCAGTCTCCTAGCATTTATTTCAGTCACTAGCAAGGAACTAATTGGCAATGAGAAGAGAGAAAGCAGTCTGGGAGTGAACAATCTTAAAATGACAGAGTACACGATCCCTGGAATGAGAAGGAAGAAGAATAGCAGAAAAGCATAAGGCAATTCAGGAAACCTAGGTAAGAACTCATTGGACATGAGTCTAAAGAAAATCCAGAGAGCTGGGGGTGTCTCACAGAAAAAAAAGTTGAGGGCCTCAGCTCAAAATCAGCAAAGTCCCTATTCTAATTTTGTTATTTAATTGATATTAAACCATCATAAGTACAAGGATGGCATGCAGGGAGTAAGTAAGGAGCCAAGAGCCAGGTGGGAGAGAGCTGGAGCTGCATATGCTGGCACTGCTGCCAAAAGAAATGTTCCTCAAATCATGGCTTTGCTTAGATGTTTTTGTCCCACTGAATGCTTATTAGTTCTGCATTTATAAAGCAACACAGATTACATGCAGCATTTACAGTTTGGGAGGTTAGATTTAGGTATCACAGTGCTTTGTGCATTACAGGCAACAGAACAGCTGCTAATTATGAAAGGTATCACAGTAAAACTTCTCCAAACTGACCAAGTTCCCATAACACGTGCACTCACCATGTTGTGTTTGAGAATCCTCTGTACCACTGGTGTGAACACTTCTATCACAACCATGGACCGCGGGCGCTCTCGGCAGTGCTGTAATGAGCAACAAGTCATTTCATGAGCTACAGAAATTAGGAAGGTGAGTCTCCTCTGGCTTCACAGCCCATGCATGGATTACCCCAAGATTAACAAGATCCAAGGGCTAAATTAATCTTTCCTGGGATTAGGGTACTTGTAACACTGCTCTCTCCTGTGGTTTTCTGGCATCTAATAGAAGACTAACCATGGGAGCTCATGAAGTACACAAGTTCCTTTCCTTACTGCCTATTCTTCACAAAACTCACTGGAATGTAGTATTTTTGGGACTTCTACCCCTTCTGTCAAATTTGGTTGAAACTTGCCAAAAAGGGTTGGAGACAAAAAGATATGTAGACACAGGCAGTGTAATGGCACAGACCTCCTTTCCTTGGGATCCAGGCTAAAAACCTGGAGGTAAATCCTGTGGTGGATCTTGGAGGGTACCAACAAGCCACTCTCCCATCACAGGCTAAAACATACAATCATAATGTATCAGAGTAATTTAGGTTGGGAAGGACCTTTGGAGGTCATCTGGTCCATCTCCCCACTCAAGGCAGGGTCAATTTTGAAGATACATTAGCCTTCTCATTAGCCTTGTCCATTTCAGTTCCGAGTATCTCTGAGGAGGAAAGTCCATAACCTCTTTCCTTTCCTGCAACCACAGACAACTCATCCCACACATTTAAAGGTACTTAGGTGCCTGCCTCTGATGGAGACCAAAGGCAAAAAAAAAGCCAGGAATAAAAGTGCCTTGAATCCGAGGCTAGATATGACCCTAAGGCTGGCTTACAAAAATGCAACAGTCAGAGGACTTTCTGAAACTTGACTTAATTTCTGTAGAAAGAAGCTGCTGATGAATACTTCTGGATGGGAATTATAAGCAGCATCCAGAACGTTTGACAAACATATACTCAGTCATCAGTAAGCAAATTTAAGCGGACTTGAAACTGAAACACAAACAGGCCTAGGGGAAAAGTAGTATTTTCAAATCCAGAAGCTCTGCAATCCAAAGTACTCAAAAGTTTATGGAAAAGATGCAAAGTGCAGCACAAGCATGGATTTACCAGGAAAGAGAATGGGTCCTTATGATCTTCCCACTGCCATTACCCAATTACATAATACCATTAGGGCTGAGTTGTGCATCACATTACCAACTCATCTGAACACAGCAACTCCAATGATTTTTGCATTAGCTAAATAGAACATGCAGTAGGACATCTCTTGTACCCAGACTGGGGTGTGGGAGTCTGAAGATTTTAACTCTCGCAGAGTATCAGGACTATATAGTCTGATGTACTAAAGATGTTGTTCTATTTATCATTATGGTGATGTTAACTATTCCAATATCACTGGTTGTCGACCAAAAACTGAAATCAATTTGGGCATGAGGTAAGAGGTTAAAAAAAAAAAAAAAAAAAACAAAACAAAACAACCACCCCCCTCAAAGAACTACACTCATACACAACTATGAGATTGCAGAAAGCAAAGCTGTTCTCATACCTTGCAGAAGAATTCACAGAGGTCAGGAGGAGGATGGTTGTTTTCCAGCAAAGGTGCAATTGCCTTTAAAAAGAAAGAGAGAAAGGGAGAGAAAAATTTAATTAGAGGACTGCAACTGGAGTAAGCATTCTGCAGGAACATATTTTTCTTGGGGGGGCAAAAAAGCTCACTTTTAAAAAAGAAGGACAATAGCGTCAATAGAGAAATTAGAGGTGGGCTGTGTGTTTACTTTACGCGTAAGCTCAAGCACACCTCTGCTGTGAATCCTCTGGAAAACATTGCTTTTAACTACATCAGTGTAAATACATAAAACACAGCAAAGGAGTACAATTTTTATAATGGTTTAAATGAAAACAGGAGCAGACCAATTGTTTTAGGATGTAAAACAGCAAGGATGAATCCGGCTCACTCTTTCAGTTATAACATCTCCCCAAGAGAAAAAACTGACAAACACCACACACACACACCCCCCCTTTATAAAAGAGTTCGAGCTCTTTTTCTGAGAAGTAACTGACTAAAAGTAACATAGCACTGTTCTTACCTTGGAGGACCCTATTCATCAAAATCAAGTATCTAACTTTGTGAAAGTTGAGATCAACCATTCCTTCTTTGTTGCTAGGCAAACCAATGTGCTCGGTAAATACATTAGAGGTCATACCTGCCGCTGAGGGTGTAGTGAACTTATGTTGTTGTTACTTCCTTTGTAAATTAGAAAATGGTACTAGAACAATGTATCCTCTCTACATGATGGTGCCTTCGGGCTTTTCCAGTCCTGAGCTAAAGGGATTCCCAGTACCCATTTAAAAGTAAGACTCTAAACACAGCAGCTAGGACATTTTGTATTAAGCAACTGAACACCAGATATTTTATCTGGATGGCATCTGGAGTTTTACTAAGGCAGCCTGCTTTGGTTTTGGTCTCCCTCTCATCTCCTTAAGGATTTCAGCCCCAGTAAGTCTGCCTGCCATGACTGTGTTTCACAATAGCCACTTTCACACACAAACAGGTCAAGATTAATGTGAATTTTAACAATGAAACCCAAGCACATCTACAAAGATCTGTTTTAGTTACACGTAACACTTGTGAAGTTTCTGTTCATTATCATGTGCCATCCTTCTGCAACCGTTCACTCTTCCTCTGGCGGTAGCCCAGCAACAGTGGACTGGTGGAGAATGTGACACTATTCAGTGACGTTAGAATTTCCTCGGTACCCATCCAACACCTGAGCTAAAGATCTTCCTTGAATCCACCTTTTGGAGTGTTTGCTATAGGACCTGCCAAACCACGGGAGCCATGTAGTGCAAAATCACCAAGTGCTTATACCTGTCCGGTAACTGTCAGAAGATCACTGCATCAGAGACGTAACTGGCTGGTTGTCAGCCTAAGAAAAATGAGCTTTATTGTTTCAGCCCAGTCCTTACTGAATGCAGGAAATAACCACAACCGACACTATCAAGTGGGTCACAGCTCCGCCTGTACGGTCAGTGTGGAAGACTGACAGCATGAAAACAGACTGTATTTTCTTCATGTGCGCTGTGGTTAAAAGCAGAAACTTGCTGTCTCGCGTTGCCCCGTTATGGCAACATGTGCTTCCCCCATCCTTACCAGGAAGGGATCAGTTGTAATATTGATCTGTTCCGGCACCACCTAGACAAGGAAAGCTGGTTCCATCTGCATGGCAAATCACTGTGTACTTTTAAGATACTACACAAATACACAGTTATGAGCAATACTTCCTAAGAATAGCACAGGTTAGCTGCGTAACGGCAGTGAGCTCTGAATGCCCAGAAACTGCTCTCTCCTTAACGGGCCGGGCACAACCTACAGAAGGGCAGGACTTGAACTGAATAAGCCATCACCCAGAACTGCTGAATAAAGTAGGCTGAAAGGACCTTTGGAGGCCACCTGGCCAACTTCCCTACTCACAACAGGGCCACCTCACGTCTTTTATTAAAAAATGCTTCCCTCAAAACAACCAGTTGTAACTTGAGACCTGAATTACCCTTGGCATTAGAGTAAAATGAAAGCTATAGCAGATCTCAAAAAAAAAAAAAAGTAAATGCCACTTCAGAAACTTATCTCAGTGACTGATTCCAGCTAAAATGGTATCTTAATCAGCAGTTAAACACAATTCACACCTACTGGCAGCTACATGCCACCTTGTCATTTTGCAAAAAGAGTCACAGAGACGTGATCCGATCAGGTGGTGGTGAGGTTCTAGATTAGATTACTGGGAAAATCTCCTGGAAATTGCCAGTGACTGAAATTAAATTACAGTGATGGGGAACCAAGTTTCCACCTCTCTGATAAATTGTTGAGATTTTACGTTTTGTTGCACAAGGAAGAGAGCTGCCCTTTGATTCACTTATTTCTGTCTAAATAAATACAACCTACAGACAAGAAAAAATTTGAAGAGGATATTTTTATAAATCAAGTAAGCAGGGGGTTAAACTGCAGTGACACATACACATATCCATACTTACAATCACTCGCTCACATACCATCAGCAATGGAGATATTCTGTATATGGTAGCATTAGCCCCTCAGGAAACTACTAAGCCTAAGGGTTTTATAGGGCACATCTGGAAATGATGTTTTTTGACGATTGAAAGTACATATATAGATAAGAACATTGCACTGTGTAGCCTAGTAAGGAGGCCATTTTGGGAGACGATTAACCATCAACATGCTGTGCTGTTTCATGTAAGTTGACAAGGAAACTACTGTTAACTCATCTGTGAAACAAGAAAAGAGGAATGACAAAACCACACAAAAAACAGTTTGATCAAACCATGGGTTTGATCCTGCCTAACTTCACCAGTGTTGGTGGAAATGCTTTCATATTTGCCATACTTTACTGAGGCAGAGGCAGGCATTAATAGAACTGTTATCAAACAATACAGATTTGTCCTCAGATTTTGACAGAAAGATACTCACCACAATAATGCTCTCATGGTCTTGAGTGGTTAAGTTGTTGTTCTGAAAGAGTTGAATAGAAGAAATGAATGAAGCAAAGAGTACTCTGAGCTGGCACATCAGCACACACAGTCCTCTTAGCTACCACCAAACACAAGCAGAAAGGCTCAAGACTGCAGTCGCTTATTTTCAGAATGAAATGAATCAAATTAAAATCATTCTCTTAAAGAAGGTGGTATACTATCTGCTATGAGGAGTTGTGCAAGCTTCCATTTCTCCCTCTGCACCTTCAGATTCAAGCCACCCCAGCCATGAAAACTGAGCATACAAACGCCAGGCTGCCAGAGAAGGTCTCAATCAGTTGGAAAATTAAAGCTAGCTATACATTTCTTAAAAATGTTTACTTAAGATAGGCTGTATGTTTCTAAGAAAATTAATAAAAGGATTGTTGTGGTGTTGTATACCATTTGTTGGTAGTAAACTAACTGCTGCAGTTTTCCTGAAATTCCTTCTTCAAACATGGAACCAGTAAAAGCCGATAAATTTACTGCAAGTCACCTATGCTACCACCTATGCAAAAGAGTTTGCTTTTGGCTTTCGCAGCAGCATGAACCATTCAGAGGTTGCAAAGTTGTGAGTTGCTAAGATCTTTGCCTACTGCAAGAAAAAAAGCTAGCAACTTTTTTGCTTATCACAAATCTTTGTAGATCAGAACCAAGACATGAAAAACCTGCTTGGCATTACATTTCCTGTCCATGAAAAGTTAACTACTTGAAATAGATGCTATAAAAGGAGGATGGATACCTCTGAAGAAGGAAAATATTTTTCTTTGACAGAACTAGTAATAATAAAATAGCTGCACAATGAATTTATTGGTGTATATATATTGCTACAAGAATTATCGGTCATGCAAACAAAGCCAATGGAATAGAAGTCAAGGGGAGTTTTACCATCGACTTGAAATAAGACATGAATCAGACCCATAATAAATTTGCCATAAATAATCATCAACAACAACAACAAAAAGCCTCAAGAGCAACGTGGTTTGTTTTGTTTCTAGAAATCTACTTAACATGGGTCAAATTCTCCTTCTCCCCAGCAGGTACAAATTCCACTCAAGTCAGCAGAAGTCACAAGCAGACTCAAAGGCACAATTTTGACAGTCCAGTTAAAATAAAACCCACCCACAAACTTGTAGCTGTTTGTCTCTCGTCTAAACATGACAGTGTCGTGCAGGAGCACTGCTGAGGTCATACCTCTGAGAGCAGTTTTGAGACAATCTCCAGTGGTGCTTGGTGAATAGAGTCATCCTGAAGTGGTGATGTCAGCGCCATGTCCACCAGCGTCCTGATCTCCTTCAACACCACCTCCCAGCGGCTGGGGTTACTAAGCACCTTCTTGTACTTGTAAATCTTTTTCTGCAAGAAAAATGAAAGGGTCACACTGACACTACCATAAAGCCCTTGAAAAAATTGACTTCTGTTTGCTGAAAAGCTGTTCTTAAAATATTTAAATGGAAAAGAAAACCTTGTATACCTAAACCAATTTCTTCTGTGGAAGCAATGAAAAACTGTGACTTCCCTTTTTTATTTTAAAATAAGTTTTCAAACTCCAGAGTATCTTTCTTTCCATCATCTTCGCTTGCAAACACCTTATTCCTCTGGCAAATAACAGATACCTGCTATTACACTGTTTCCAAAGCTGTAAGATCCTTTTAAAGGAAGTTAGTAATTAAGAAAGGGGGAGCGAGAGAGACCATCAAAACATCATTCTACAGATACTTTATTCTACATTGCTAATTGGTGAATTCACATTCAGAATCAACTAAAATCAACTTCATCAAAGTGAAAAATTCCAGTAGACCCACAGGCTTTTTCTTGCTGTCTTGAAGGATTTGAAAAGTCATGTTGTTACCCTCCAGCTGTAACAGAGACTAAAGTCTCCAAGTCTTCCACGCAACAGCATTTGCACTCTCAAGAAAAGCATTCCTGACTGCCTAATCCCATCTGCCCCAGTCCTTTGCATGCCCCTGCACTACTTCTGGCCATGCCCAAGCTATTTCATCGACTGCCCGGTCCACAGACCAGCTGGATAAGCAAAAGACAATTCTTACCTCCTCAGCAGCCATGTTGCCACAAATGACTGGAACAGAGGCTGCTTTGTATTACAAATAGTATTATTTAGAGAAAACCCACCCTCCCGAATTCCCAGAGGTGGCTTGACGAAACTCCAGAGCTCAAGCAAACAACAAGTGTTAAAACGCCACTCCCGACAACAACGCGAAGCACACGCTAGAACTAGGAGAGGCTTGCCAACGCGGGCAGTGCTGGAGGCAGCGCTGGAGGCACCGCACGGCCACGGAGCTGGCAGGGAAGGAGCTCTGCTGGCTGATGGAGAGCAACCACCGGGACCGCAGCGTTTTGTTTAGTTCACATGCCCTTCCACTCCTCTCTGTGTGCGAATCTGGTCCTCTGGTCAAAGGGATGTCAAGAAGTCTGGATACATCCTCAGGTTTATTAAACAACACAGGCTGGGCACTTCTCTGTTTACATGAAAACATCAGTGTTTCGCACTAAAAATGGATCTTGCGTTCCTCAGCAGCATTTCCAGGAAAGTCAAAACACTGCCCATGTCGTGCAGCTTGCAGATCCAGCTGCATGTTTTGGGCTATATATCATCAGCGTAATAAAGGCAGAGAAGTTTGCAAAGGATTGGTCTGCTTTGTTTTGTTTTGGAGCTTTGCCACTACGCAGCATTTCCCCCTCCACTCGCACAGGGCAGCCCCTGCGGGAGCTGTCTGAACAGGCTGGCTCTCTGCTTATCAGCCGCTTCCTTCCCACTGTGGCAGCAGATCTAATGCTCAACAGAAAACACAGTCACCTCTGTACCCTATCCGAAACACAAGAGAGGAGAACAATACAGAAAAAATACAGATTTCAGATGCCTTGGGTTTGTCAGCGTTCTTAGAGGGGGTAGAAAAGGGTGGCACTGGGCTGACATGTAAAGGCTGATAAAGCAATCCAATTATCTTTTAAATTAAATTCATGCAAATACATAAACACGCTGGCAGTAGTTGACACTTTCAGTGCATTTTAAGCCACTGAAAAGCTAAAGGAACATAAAACCACACACTGTGGACACTATCAGGTCTGTCTGGGATTTCAGCACTGAGCAAAAATCTTTGTACTTCTGAGCTCCTTGGGGCAGAGAGGGTCCACTGGCGTTTTTAAGCTACCAGCACTACTTCTATCATCAGAGATTTCTTGGACTCATTAGGAAACTTGAATCATAGAGTTTAATTTCTCTTATTCGTGTAGTGCCTTTTTTTAGGGTCTTTTTGTTAGACCCACTCCAGCACTAAATAAAATCTAAACTTCAAAGTCAACCAGCCAGCTTTGTAACTTGAAGCAACTCCTTTCTGACTAATTGAGGACACTAAACAAAGCTAGCTCAACGGATACATTTTTCCATTCTGAAATTTACTCCTTGGTCCTGTACTACGAAGAAATCAAATTCAAAGCAGAACTCAAAGCTGGATAAAATGTGGGGGCGGGGGGAGCACGAGAGCTAGACCACTGGGTTAATGTATCCCTGCCTGCTCCGGGCTGCCCCTTACTTGGACGAGTTACAGCGTGATTTTGGAGAGCAGCTCCTTCAGCCTAAGGGACAGCTGCTGACGGAAACCCTCTTGCCCAACAGGACACTGCTCAGACAACCCTACCACAAATATCTTTCTTCCGCTGTCAAATCCACTCTTGCCTGGGGGGAGGGAGGAGCAAGGGAGATTTCCTTTCCCTTTTAGAGATGTCCATTAAAAATTAAAATTCTGATGATGCTGACGTACATAACAGAAGAGACAGCAGGAGCTGTACTCCCTGCTATGCAAGGGAGACCTACAAAAGCTGCTGCTCAGACCAGGCAGACAGTGACTCCAAGGGAGCATCAGGGGACAGCTACCTTTGCAGACACGCTGAGCCTGCCGCAAGCAGAAAAACCAAACTTATCAGTCTCTGCTTCACGTTTTCAGCACAAAGGATTGCGCCGCACTGATATACTGAGCTGTAATCTGCAAGCGACATTACAGAAGTCTTGAATAATGGTGGGAAAGCGCAGAAAATAAATAAATAAATAGAAGAGCCATCCCCAAGAGGGTTGAACTCTGCTATCCTGAACCTTTGCCCATGGTTACGCTGCTGTTTTTCTCAGCAGAATGCTTTTCACTGTTGAGCGCCTTGCTGAAAGCCTCAATTAAAGCCTGAGACCTATCAGTCGGTTACAGAAGCAATTTGCTGTGTATCAGCAAACACTTAGCCACCACCGAGCCATCTGCTCTAATTCTACCTGCGCTGACTCTGGAGCAAGGAGAAACAATCACTCATAAGCTTAAAAGCAAAGCTGCCTGGTAAAGACCCATACTGGAGACCAGGCACGTCAACACATGCAAGGAGTTCATTCCCCCTGGATGTAGGTGTAAAAGATGCCTACAGTTGCTGAAAATACTCACACAACATTCATCATTAATAGCATGTACAAGAAAAATACTGGGGTGGGAATCCAGCTTCACTGAGATTTATTTCCCTAAAAGCAGCAGCTCCTGCAACAATTTATGAGAGCGAAAATAACACATGCCAACTTGGAATTTGACCCTCCTAGTTACTGACCAGCCAGAACCACACGGCTAATGTCATTCCAAAAATCTTGCTATGCTGACTTTAAAAGCAAAACCACTGAATTTAATAAGTACCCAGAAGAAGCAGCATGGGGAATAAGTGACACTGACAGGGCATCCTTCATTCTCAAATCACTCTAATTAATTAAGCCTTGCAGAAACCCAAAGACCTAAGTCTCAAACCTCTTTTAGAGGAGGAGGAATTGAACTCCACATGTGAAAAATTACTTTTCCAGTGTTATTAAGCAAGCAAATGTGACAAAAATCTGTAAGCAGTGGTTTTTACCATCAGTGCTCAAAAGCTCCCAAACGCTGCTGTGAACAGAAAGTTCAGGAGAGCCTAGGAAACTTTCAGCTTTTTTAAGTAACATCTTCATATGTTTTTCTATCCCATAATGGCCTCATTCTGTAGCCCTTGGTCATATGGTACTTCCTTGGACAAGAACGATAATACTGATGTAATTGACATCTAAGAAAAATGGACTCTAATGCACAAAATCGGACAGCATAGAACAACTGCCTTTTTCAGCCCTAGCAAGACCTTTCGTATTAGGAACATCTTAAAGCAGCCGGCGCACCAGATCCAAAAAGGGCAAGATGAAGTTCGACTTCTTGATGACCAAATTTCATCCCTGCTTTGCTACTGGTGGCCAGGAAACGTTCTGTACTCTTGGGAACCTGTCTTCCCGTCAGCAAATACCGTCTTCATTACATTAAAAAAATTAATTGCCAATCCTAATCCAGAATAGCCTGTTAAATTCTAGCTCTCCACTCTTCAGCCCTTTATTGCGCAACAGCATGCAACTAATCGCTTCTTTACTGGAGAAGCTACGTACGCTGACTTTGAGGGTTGCATGTGCCAGCAATTGTTTATTTCTTGCTGAGCAACAAGGACAGTTCCAGCAAAAGGGAAAAGGTCAACCTCCCGCACAGAGGTCCTCCCCAGCTCATTGCAGGGATGGCTGAGCCAAGCTAGTGTTACAGTTTAATGTTGACGGCGCTTATGTAAAATGGAGGCGCCTCTTGCTAGATGCAAATGTACAGAGAAAAAAAAAAACACAGAGAGCAGACTCCAGAACAGTTATCTCCACTGCAGCAGAACATTTTGTTAAAATGCTGCGTAACAAGAAACAGGAAGAGTTGCTTGCGATGTTCAACACAGGTGCTTGACTTGTCCTACAAAGCCCAGGAGCTGTACCATGTATTCTTGAGCACCACCTGCTGGCATTTTGTCTATTACCTTGCTACCTTCATGAAAACAAAGATAGCATGGCATCCCCAGAACTCAGCTAGATCCATATTCTGCTTTTAACATTAGCAGGCATCACTTACTTCACGGTATTCTGAAAAATATGTACGAATAACTTGTTGCTAACAGAAGCTTCCCTGATAGCCAGAGACAAGCTTAAATCACCAGGCGGATCTACTGAAAGCCTACTGAACTAAGTTCGTACCTGCAACATTTACCATTATGAAGAAAAAAAACCAACTTACCTGAAAAGACTAAGTCTATAAAAAATCCTATTCCAGACAAAGGGCTGGGGCCAGGACGAGGTTATAGAAACTTCCAAATCAGGGATTTCAGACTGCTCATGCTGCAGTAATCAAACTCTCTGCAACCTTCTGAAGGTTTTGCACAGAAAGACTAATGTGCTGCTCTCTAAAATAGCTGCAGAACAGCAGCAGCAAACTTTTGTACTCTACCATGTTTTCAGATCTGCTTAAGTGCACCAACTTCTCTGCTTTGGTTGCTTCTCTGAAGGCAATCACCTTGGTTGAGGCTCACTTGCCCACCAGCTCCTGGCCGCAAGACAGAGAACTGGAGGGAAATGTTATAAGCTAGACACTTCCTGATTCTCACTCAGTTAGGGTCTAAATAACACTTCATTTTTTGCCAATTCATATAAAAAAGATCCTGACGAAATCGCCATTATTTATTGCACTGAGATTGGCACTCATGAATCTATGCCCTGAGTAAACAGATCAAGTGACAGTCTCTGCCCTGAGCAGCTCACAGTCTTGATTAAAGGCAAGAAGGAGAAACAGAGCAAGAAAACCAAAGCGATTTCCTTGTGGTCATATGGCAAGTCAGGACGAGAGCAGAACTGAGGTCTTCTGATTCTCAGGCCTCCATGCTAATCGCTAGATCATGGCCCCCCTAAGTAAAAGCACCACCAACATGCACTGGGGCCGTAGCAAGCAAGCTGAATGTTGATACCCTGTTGCTGTGCTTCCCCACCACAACATCTTCCTCCACCCCCTTTTCCAGTCTACATTTGTTCAACTATTTTTTCCCCACCAGTGTCTACCACCTTGCTCCAGATCTCAGCTAATCCAGGCAAGAACCCCCAAACACTCAGATCAGCGCTGTTTCAAAGCCAACAGAGTTCAATGGGTTCAGCAACTGGTGACGTGGGTTCAGCTGTTACTAACGCACAAGCTGGAACAACCACACAGATACCTCCCAGAGGTGCAGAGTTTGTCCTTTGCTCGGATACCACTGGGACAGTACCACTGCAAACTAAAAGAATGCTGAAATAAACAAAATTTTAAAGGGACAAAACACGAACGAAACACATTTCTGCTTGGACCAAGAGAAGTGCAAAGTGGAAGTGGGACCAGGGGGCTCAGAGGGCAGCCTCCTCACTCACCTCCCAGCATGACACTGAGCAGCTGCGACATTAATGCACTGCAGAACTTGCTCCCGAAGCATATTATATATCTATATATATATAGATTATATATAGATATCTCTCTCCACCTCCTTTGCACACAGCTGTCACCTGACTGACCATCCTTCTGGGCTTCTGCTCTCTGATGTGCTCAAGACTACTGCAAAGATATCCTTCAGCAACAAGGAGGGATGAGAGGATGGGAAGGGAAGGATATTCTATCCAAGGGAAAAAAGAAAACTAAAAACACTGGGCAAGCAGATCATAAATTTACAGGCTCCACTGAAGACAAATCTGCATGCAAATACAGTGTGTGTGCCTCCAAAAACTGAAAGCAACTCAAAAATTGTGGTTTCCTCCTAGCCCCCTAAGCAGGGAGGGAAGAGGTCATCTTTGGTAGAGCCTCCCACTACCAAGCAGAGAAACTGGGCTTTGTTTTTGCTGGTGTCTTGTCTTTCTCTCAAATCCCAGCACACAGCCCTTTGGTCACTAAGATGCAGGAACACAGCTGGCCGATCCAAACCCAGCTCTCCCTTAGCTGTGCATTCAAGATGCCGTTTTCCCAGCTAGAAAACGCAAAAGGCCAAATGTGGCTCCAGCTGCACTTTGCATGGGCTAATGTGGTTACTATCGTAATCAGACCTGTCCACAGGGGAGACGTTTTTTTGGCACAGCCGACATTGATGCATTCCCCGAAACCCTCCATCCCTGCTTCCATTTCCTTTTGGCAAACACTCCCATTCTTCAGGCCCCAGTTCCAGCACCAGCTTTACACTTCAGGTTGGCAAAACATCAGCTTTCATCCTGCACACAGCAACTGCTGTTCCTTATTTTTCGTATCGGAGCCAAGCTGGGGTTTGTTTTTAATGTTGCTTTGGCTATGCGGAATTTCACTGACTCCAGATACGTTTCTAGCAGAAGCACAAGCTTTGCAAAAAGCGTTGGTAGAGACACAGCTGCGATCTTGGGTTGCAAATCCCATGTAACATCTCCCCAGAAGAAGAAATATTTTAAAATATGTTGTCCATGGGCATTTAGGTGTTTTGTTTTGGGTTTTTTTAAGCAAAAGTCACAGGATCTTGGGCAGGAGGAAAAAATTCAATAATTTCAGTACAGTTGAACAACACAGTTGTCCCACATGTACAGGAAAGATCTGTCCTAACTGCAGGCTGATGGGGTTTTTACAAACCCTCCTGAGCTGCTTTAAACTCTTACGCAGAATGAGTGAGAAAAACCTTCACATAGATTAGGGCAGGAGCCAGACACCCTGCTTGATCTACAGCACTTTAACAGCCTCTGACTCACCATCAGAGAGAAGGTTTCAAACATGTTTAGGCACAGCTACCTCTTCCTCTTGCAGGACCTCACTGCTGCCTGCTGCAGCACTTTTGGCCCTTTTCTCCAGAGCAGCAAATGCTCAACACGGACACTGTCTGGACGTCGGGATCTCAGTGTTCTGGCACAACCCACAGTTTCCAGAGGGGTGCGAGTCTGACGTGCTCCTGTATTTGAGATTATGCAGTATGCACTGGAGTCAGCAAAATCATGTTCCATTTAAAAAAAAAAAAAAAAAAAAAAAAAAAAAGAGCAGACTACTAGATGAAAAGCAAGAATACGTGTACCATATACACTCCACGCTTTCCAAAACCTTCAGTGGACCAACTGCATTGCAGTGCATGGCGGGGGGAGAAGGAGGGGGATAGTATTAAATAAATAAACTAGAGCAGAGACTGTATGGCTGTGGAGTTTAGCATGCATCAAACAGAAAGCAGAAGACACAAAGCACTGTGACATTAACCACCACTTAGGTGCGGTTCTTGCTGTGTGCTTCTCTGTGCAGAGACCGACCATTACTGACTGCATTATAGAATGCCTCTGACACCAAGCTGAACTGATCCAGGTTCCTAATACCTTCTCATTCACGCACTTTATATTCCACACATGATGGCTGTGTCTGTGGAGCCTAGTCCTTGACATCCACCAGCTCTCAGCCTGTGGTGGGAATAAATGATTTTACCACTGCAGAGAAGAGATAGTGTGTAGGAAAAAAAGAACATACACAATCTTATCGTCATTGCACTTTGACCAGGTCTGCCAAAGAAAAAGCTGTGCACAAGGCCACCGTGGAGAATAGCCAGGCAGCATACCTGCTGTGCAGAAACCCTCCCACCCTGACACTACACCCTTCAGATCCCACTCAGGCACGAGAGAGCTGGTCGTCACCAGGAAAACAGGACACTGCCTCATCTGCAAGGCTGCAAAACATATGCCAGTAATTTCAGGCATGTAAGAACTCTGATCGGAAGAACTTGCCACCTGAGAAACCACCTCAAACTGGCATTAAGCAGCTACTAATGCTACACATTGTAGTAACTGCTAACAAAAGATAACCTCTGAAAGATAATCCATCCCCCTTCTATTTTCCGGGAAATGCCAGTAAGCTTAGGTAGCACCAAACAGCACACAAAGCAATTATTTCTTCCCAGATATGCAAACCAGATTAAAAAGCCACGTCATCCCTTTTCCTTATTACTCTCCACTGCTAGCAGTGGGCACCCTCAGCTTTTCCTGCCCTCCTCCCTCTCACCAGTCAGCAAAACCTTCCAAATGGACGTTTACCCACCTGTTTCACTTTCTCCTCCTTGGCAAATATATTATTTTGCTGAGTTTCTAGCACTTCAACACCATAAATGGCTTTGAAATTGGCTTCTCTCCCTTGTGCACCTGCATCATCAATGTCGTCAGCAAGAGAGATGTGCACGGCTCGAGGAACATGGTTGTGTCAGAAAGCTGCTGCAGAGCCTTAGGGAGAGCACAGATACTGGATACTGATGTGATGCTTGCAAGCATCTTAAAAGGGACTTCAGAAAAGCAGGGTATTTCTGTCTTCAGATCACTGGGCTTTGGAGCTCTGAATTTTCCAGTTTCTCACAGGGAGATACCAGATTTCACAGCAGCATTTGCATCTGAAACAGTCCCATCACTTTGTTCCGTGTTTTTATATCACACCTTATTGCACATCAGCACAAAACCCCAAATCTCCTGCAACTCTTTAGCCTACCAAAATGCCACTGAATCTCTGCAATTTGCTTGTTTTCTTTCTCCTTTGTACACATGCTGCATGACATGCAAGACTGAATCAAGTCTTGCAGCATTCAGTTTTCTGATCCCAAGGCTACCTTCCTTGCAGAGGATCAGAGATCACTCGGGTGCTACCAAAACCACTGCCCGCCTCTTGTTCAGAGGCAGGCTGATGCAAATAAGTCACTCACAACAACCCCGTTGTCCTTGATGGATTTTGCCTCTGGTCACACAGCCTAATCTAGTATTCCCATCTTAAATACTACAGTAAAGAGCACCAGAGACCAGGCTATGGTAAATACCTGTGATGCAATGGCTTCTGAATGAAGATAGAGGGATGAAGGGCATACTATTACTAGCAGTGTTTTCTGACACTTTTTTTCCTAATTGTAAAACAATCACTATTCTGGGAAAAAAAGACAAAGAGGTGTGACAGACAAGCTGGACGTGTGACTTATAGCAAGAGCTAGGGCAGATGATACAGGCTGTGACACTTGCAACATATCGTTTCAGGATTTTTGTGGATATTAGCAGTTTTGTAATTCTCTCATACATTATGTATACTATGATGCACTCAACACACTAATTATATTGGAAGAAATAAAAGTAAGGACAAAACTGTGCAATAAAGGAAAGAAAAATTTAAAACAACACCTAGATCCCCTTTGCTCCTTCAGACTCATGTAGGTCTTCTGACACCAAGAGTCCTCATAACATCCATAATGCAGAACTGGGCCCCAAGACAGCAGCTTAACAAGGCACTTGGCATGTGTCAACTCCCAGAGTTGGGCTTTCACACCCAGTGCATCGTGCGAGGAGGATAATTACACTCCTGGGAAAGACTACCAGTCTTGTCCTGTCTTCATAAGAGATCTCCTATAAACAGATTTTTCTGCAGCCAGGAACCTGAACGGGAAACTAATTTTGGTGCAGCTCTATATTATGACAGCTAAGAAGAGAAGTTGTAATTTGGTGAAACTAGTGGTCACCATGACCTGGAAGCCCTGAATTGCAAAGAATTAGTCATAAGGTCAACCCTGGAATAATGCAGAGGAGCAATTCGCCAGGAAAAAAATGGAGTATCCTTCTTGGCCAGCAGTACAGCATTCCTGAGAAGCAACATACTCCAGCAATTGTATTTACTCCTCTTCAGAGCCGAGCCCTAAGTACACAATAACAAGCTGACCTGTTTATTCAGCTGTTTTTGACACCCCTCTATCTTCAGACCTAATATTAGTTTGAATAGGATAGCATCCAAGTCTAGAGGGGAAAATTTAGAGCTGGTCCTGACTTAGCTAAAGCAAGACAGAAAATAACTATCTAGTTTCTACTCAGATTTCACCACTAGGCCATTAATTGGCTTGAGTTCTGTCTCCTTGAAAAAGCCTGTTTTGGCAACGCAGGAGGCAGCTACAGGTATACAAATCATGCGCGCATATGACTAGGTGAGGGCAGAGCAGCTCAGAGCAGCAGCTCAGATCCCGGCTGGCATCTCACCATGTCGCTGAGAGCCTCTTTTGGTTGGACAAAGTGCTGTGCTGACACAGATATGCAACTCCCAGTTTAAACTGATTCATGTTAGGCCAATGCAGAGAACAGACGGTGATCAGCCGCCACCACTGCAGACATACTTTATGGGAGGAACCTGCTCCAGTGTCCCCCAGAAAGAGTGAGGTATTTTCTTACTGCAAAGGCACTGAAAGAGATTTTGTTCAAAATGCTTAAAAAAAACCTTAATCACTCTACCTGGTCCGGTTCTTAAAACATCACCAGTGATTGATAAAAAAATAAGAAAGAAACTTTCTGTCTAGATCCAGTTCTGTCAACATCTTGTCTGTTTTTCATCTATTCAGTTCTGCTTCCCAAAGTGAGATCAATGCCCTGCTGCTGCCGACAGCAGTTACCTCGAGCAAACTGAGATCTCAGAAACAGAAAACAAGGCCAAGATTTTTCAAGTGACTTCTGATAACAGATGGCTTAAGACTGTCAAACTCGCACAGGAAAATGAGGGAACCAATTGACTTCATGTGCTCATGAAGATGTCTTAAGCCAAAAAACCCCCAAACAAACAAAAAAAACCCCCAACCTTCCCCCCCCCCCCGCCCCCCCCCAAAAAAAAAGAATACAGGAGAATACTTAACTACAAAAAAATAAGCATTATGGAAATAAAAGGCTGCAAGTATGACAAGATTTCCATGATGTTGCTCCTGAATTTGCCACGAGGTTGTTCAGACTATAGACCAGGCGGTATTCTCAATCACCACATGAAGAGCAAGGGGATGTCACTAGAGAGCCCCGTGCAGGCACACACAGCTGCACTTCACATTACCTTTTAAATACAAAAGAACAACAAATCTTGGCAGTAAACATCAATCTAACCATGAGAGGGTACATCAGGAACTGAAAAATGCCAGGATATATTTTTAGACACACTACGTTCACTAGAAAGCTCTAACTGGTACCAGTTTCTCTTCATGGCAACACAGATCCATTAGCACACCGCTTGGACCATGGATCTGTTCCCTACGAAGTACAAAGTCCACTCTGAAATGCCATCAGGATGCTCAAAGTCCTGCAGGGGAGAGGCTCTGGCTATCTTTAAAACCTGTTCATGGTCTCCCACATTGGTACCCGTGCATTCCACGGGAAGAGTAAAACCACCAGCCAAAAACTTGTGGCCTGCCTTTTATCTGTCAAATCAAGAACCTTTATCCTCCAAAACTTGTGTGTTGTCAAAGCCCACAACGCTTTCAAAGCCCTGAGGCTTTGAAAGGCAAAACTTAATTCCACAGTTTAAGTTCCCATCAATATATTATTGACTCATATACAGACACAAAAGGAAAAAGAAAAAATACAAAGAAAAAAGCCGTCATTGGCCTAACTGTATGATAATTATTTATTGTTTTACCTCAAAATAACAGAAAATGGGAACTTCTGTGAGACGTGAAAACATCTCAAGTTTTCAGCTAAAGAAAGCAAAGAAACAGCCAAAAAAACAACAGTTGCATGTGCTACGTAGCCACCAAAGAGGGGGTCTGAAGTCCAGGAACTACCACACCAAAGAACTGCTGAGCTCTTTGAATAGTGTTTTCACTATGCAGTACAGCACAGGGCTATTGAATTGTCACAGGGTATCAAAACTTCCTCTCTCAGATCATAAATTAGGTCATTAAATACAAATGACAGACATGGGCCTTTTTAACTATAACTAATGTGATTTTTTCCTGATCTCATAGTTTTAAGGCATGATTTACTGAGATTTAAGGCTATAAATTTCTTTAATGTCATCATTTAAATTCTATATAAACCCCACTCCTGTATCAGCACTATTTTTAATCATTACCATGGTGACAAAACCGTAAAGGTGCTTTACACAAGGAAGGCTTTACCACACTTTTGAGAACAGTTTCTCTCAACTTAATTTTTTGCAGTTTTAAAGCACAGAAGAATAACACCCCCTGAACTTTCACCGTTAGATACAAAAACTGATACTCACCCACAGCTATTGTATAAAAAATATTTGGTACTAATAGACAAGGAATTCATAACCTGGACACAGTAAAGACCAGAGAACCTATCATCATTCAGGTCAAGTATGACTTTATAGGACAGTCAATCCCTTTGCAATTAACAGGGCTGCTTGTGCATGGAAGTATCTATTTTCTGAAGACTCAGATACAACAATCCCTATGAGAACCAGGGAAGTACTAATCCAAAATTAACATTTTTGAATGAAGGCCAACATTGCTTGCTTTAGCATTCAATGCAAAATGTTTGCAAATCCCAAATGACAGCATTGTTCCAGTTTCCCAATTCATGGGAATCAAAACACTGAGTCCGTGTAGAAAATGAATTTTAAAACAAAGGTAATGTGATTGTTGACTACAAGTCAGGGGGGTGTATGCATGCTGGGCTGCACGAGCACAGACAGCAGGATGAGGGAGGTGAGCACTCCCCCCTGCTCAGTACTTGTGAGACCATATACTATGCCTGGTTTGGGGCTTCACAGCTTGGCTGTACAGGCCTCAGCAACCTCGTACAACTTCAGAGTATACCTGCCTTGAGCAAGGAAAATGGCAGCATGGGTGGGGAGAGGACCAGATGATGTTCAAAGGCCCTTTCCAACCTAAACAATTCTACAATTAACACATTTGCACGGTCCATGCTAACTGATGGGTAAAACCCCTACCCAAGCAGCACTACTCATTAGGGGACAGTCAAGGATTGGTTAATAGCATCAGTAGGAAAGACAAGGTATAGGCAAGCCTTTCCAGAATATCTAGGTCAGAGGCGCACAAAGCTCAGCTTGAGTCATGCTTCATGCTTTACTGCAGACCTAGGTCTATTCTTTCCGTATCATGTCAATTCAGGACATTCCCCCAAAGGCTGTCAACTGACATGTTTCATTGCTGCATCATTCAGCTAACTAGAAAACACAAGCAACCCACACCCCACGATGAGGGTGGTGTTCAGAGTTCACTATCAAGTATGCTAACATGCCCTGTTTAAGCTTTAGGTGTATTCCCCCCAACAAATGTAAATCTATACCCATACTCCACATCACAAGAGAAGACCTAAAGACCCCCAGAGAAGACATCACTGATGTCTTTTTTGAATTCAAGTGCAGTATGGTACCAAATTAGTCAAGCAGGTCTTTTAATGACTAATACTTTACGCATGTGGTAACGTTTTCTACAGAGGATGGTATCTTTATGTGCTCGGCACTAAACAAATACACAGAAAGTCCGTAGCCCAAAGACAGTGAGATATAAACAAGCAACAAGGTAGATGGATGATGTCTGGGAAAACGCTAAGAATATGTATTTGCTTATTTGTGTGTGTCCTGAAATTACTAGACACAGTACCACTCAAAGCCAAGCTTAGTTGTATTCATCCCCTACAGAAGTGGTTGGTTACCACTGTATCTAGCCTAGATCCAGAAAGGGCAATGAACCGCATGTGTTATTCTCTTTTACATATTCACATAAAGTGTTGTTATCTTTAATGATACACTGTTATGACTTATCAGGTTCCAAATACCAAACGTTACATATCACGGTTTCAGTCCAACCTTCTTGGTTGAAAGGAACATTCCTTACACAATGGATTAATGATCTGTTTATGTTTGAGGATCTGGACAGTTGTTAACGTGTTCTGTTTATTCTCTGGACAAAGATCATTTGGCTTAGCTATAACCCAAAGGAAATCAGGATTTCTAAAAATAGGCTGAGGTGGCCAATAATCCTTTAGGAGTTGTGATACACACTGATATCCAGATTAGATGAGGAATTATGAGTAACTCTTAGTGGGAGGGTTTGAAATGGAAAACCCAAAGAGAAAATGACTACATAAAGAACAGTCTGTCCCTACAGCCATGCTTTCTTCAATGAGCACAGTATTCAAGGAGAAAGTTGCATCTAAAAAGCTGTGTAAGCACCTTGACAGCTAGTTAGTTGGATGACACATAAAACCTCTTGGAGCTGGATCTAAAACATGGATAATTATGTGTTTGGTTTTCTTTTATTTCTGTTTATCTGTAGCATCTCTTTTATTATTCTCTGGGCTGCAGAAAGAAATTATATTGATATTTATTTCAATGTTTGTCTCTAGAACAAAAATTATTTCCAGGGTGCTGGCCAGCAAATTGAATTCCCACAGCGTGTTAATCCTTAAAAGTGCACCACATAAAAGCTCTCTCACAGACCTTAGCACCTTCATACAAGACCAAAAGGATAACTGGTATGTGCCTGAACCTAAAGAGCTTCCCCAAATATTTAACACCACAGCTGTTCACTAGACCTAGCCATTTTCCAGGTAGCTCTGATTATGTGCAGCATCTGACTCCCAAGGCTTGAAGCAGAGGAAAAGGAGCCAGGAGGACACTAACAGAATATGAATCTGCTCCCATGATTGTAATTTAAGTATTCCTGTTTTAAGATCAAGGGGGGCAATCCCCACGGCTGGAAACTCAGAATATCAGTTTGCCATCTGTAAAATGGGTTCCCTCCAGCCTTGTTTGGGCAGGATAGGGGAAGTGAAGGTCTCCTGCTCCATCTACATCTAGTGCCTAGTACAGCAGGGCTCTCAGTTCAGCTGGACCCCCTAAATGCTTGCACCACACAAGCACAAACAATAGAAAGCTCATCTCTGTTGAATGTTTTCCCCCGAATAACTGCTTCAGCTATCTGCACCAGTTTGCATCTGTGTTCTACACGCCCGCAGAAATGTTTTGACCTATTATTTGTAAGACCACTGGACAAATATATCATTCATCTGCACAACCACCCAATTATAATACAGCTGCAGCGATCTCTCTGCCAGCTGGTGCTTTGTGTAAATGACCCATTCCAGAAGAATAGGCTTCCTGTTTTTTTGTGGGTTCCCTCACTACCTGCTTAATCATCAAACCACACAAATTATGGAGTGAGATGAACCTTGGCACCTGGCTCTTAAAGTTATAGGCTATGGCGCTAGTAAAGTGATAAACTTCACTAGGGTAGACCACATAACTGCACTCCTCCACTCTCCTTATAGATACACCACTTGTCTTGTCTCTTAGTTCTGTTGTGATTTCACTTAAACCTGCCAAATATCATCAAAGTAAAGAGCACAAAGTTACCACGTGCTCTTCCTCTGAACTATTAAGCAACAAAACCCATCAAAACTATCTCCATTTTAGCAAAGAGGAATTTGTTAGTGTAAAGTACCTGGGCAGTGACTAAACCCTGTCACTGTTCTTATGGGAAAAAGCTACTTGCTATTTTTGGTAAAGGGAAGGTCTTTCAAATCAAGATAAATGTTTCACTTGTTTTTCAGAAACAAACTTAATGGGGGTGGGGAGGGAAACAAGGAAGCAAAAATAAATTCTACTTTGCAATGAGTTAAATTACTCAGAGTTTCCCAAAATGAGAGGCTTGGTCAGAAGCATTGGAAAGTTTAAGAAATACTCCTTTAAAAACAACTCCCACAGAGCAAAGCTCCCTGACCATGACCAAAAGGCATGTGAACAAGCCAGGTCATTCTGTCTAGGCTCCCCCCCCCCCCCATAATAATTTAATTGATGAGGTGGGTGGTGGTGGGGCCAGGTTGCATCTTTACCACTCCTTACTTTTTTTTCCAGAGTTGCATTTCCAATCCCAATTTTCCCCTCACTGCAGGAGCGAAGTGGGCACATGCCACCAGCATGTTAGTACCACAGCCATCCTAGTTGGCAGCGAGGTAGAAAAAAGAAATTCCATCATCATTTCTGTCCATGCTTTCTCTGATCATCCTTGCCTGCCAAAGCAGGAGGGAGAATAACAGCCACATGGAGATACTGTCTCTGCATGCTTTAAGCTTTTTGTTATCCTCAGGAGTTGCAAAGAAAGCAAGACTGGCTAGGCATTGTGTTAATGATACTGTCAAGAGGCCAAAATAAAGTGCCACACCACAGCCCAGCCTTCTGCTATCAGCACTACTGTCCCATGCTCATTTAGGCAATCAGGGTAACAGGCTGGAGAATATGCCAGTGGTCTGGAAAAGGAGATCTCGACACTTAGCTCTTACTGATAAGAACGTGGATCTGCTCAGAATATGATTCTGCCAGATGCTGATGGCTACACAAAGCACACCAATACTGTAGTTTTGCCACACAACTATTTTGCAACTACCAAACACACCTACAACAAAACCAGTCTGGTGGGAGGGACTTCCTTATATTTTCACATGTGGTTGCTGTCAGCAGGCTGAAATCTTGATAAGCTACACAGCCAACCTGGCTGACTTCACTGAAACCCTGCTGAAGACAAGTCCTATGCTGAAAAGCTACTACTTGTGTTTCCCACCGCAAGACAAGAGAGGAGAACCACATTAAGCATCTTGTTTCCAGCTGCATCAAAGATCCATACAGACTCCATCCAAAGGTCAGCAGCTACAGTTTTTGATGAGGAATGTGCTGCTTTTGAGAGACAATGTTGTCACTGTGATCCACTTCCCCTACTCAGGGCAATCAGTCTGTTGTTCCCACTGAAAATGAGAAAGGGCTCGAGACCTCTGAAATGGAAACTGCCTTTAAAACCAAATCATCCTAAAGCATAAACACCGACAGATACGTAAAAGATTGATGCTATTTACAATAAGCAACTCTAAAGGACTCTTTCTCCCTAGTTTCTCAGAAAAAGAAACAAACAAACAAAACCCCCAAGTATCCCAAGAGTCCAGAGCACACAATTAGGCTGTAGTCATTCTGTAACGTATTACACTTCATAGTATAAAACCAAACCCATCCAACCTCTACACTGTTTAAATGTGAATTTACTGGCTATATACTTTTAGAAGGCAGTCACATGTTGATAAAGCTGGGCTATGTAACAAGTTAATTTGACCACTTCATTCATGATATGAACAATTTGCAACTCCATACAGTTCTGATCTAGAGTTTCTGTAAGAAAAAGACTATCCATTCAGGGCTCTTACATGAAGGAATAGGGAATGCTAAAAAGTATTCTTAGAGACAGACAAGAAAGACAGTGAAGTGCAGAACTTACCTTCCACTGCAAAGAATGGAACCACTGATCCCTCAGGTAACTGTTTGCAGCCTGCAATAAACAGAAGTTACAAACAGAATTATTAGTTTCCACCAGTGTTTCAGATCACCCAGCCAAAACTAAGCAAATGACCCATGTGTGCCCTAAAACCAATAAGGCTGCACCCACCTTATTCTTCGGAACTTTATGACCCTGGCTAACTTCACCCCCAGCCTCATCAAAGTGAGGGAAACTCTTTGCTCAAAGCTACAACTTAACATTATAACCAGTTTATTTTCACAGAAAGCAGTGACACCACGACCAAACCCTTACAAAACATTAACCTCCTATGAAACAGCGTCCAACCCAAAGACTGTGAAAAATCTTCCCTGATTTCAGTCAGATTTTGGTCAGATCTTTAATGTCTGTAGGACATTTGCCTTTGCTATTAATCATCAGGAGCAGAGTAAGACGACGGGTTGACATTTTACTAGGAGGGGTGGGTTTTTTCTGTACTCTAGCTTCCCTTCTTGTCCTGTTCCTCAGCTGGCCCCAAAGCAATTCAAATAACGTCTTAGCTCTTTCAGCAATATTATAGCAGAGTGAAAAGCGTAACACACAGAGACGTGCAGATACATGCACGGACTGTTTGCAGCAACGGCATAAATGTTGCAATAATCACTCCCAGCGATCACCCGTTTTTGTCCGTATTAAGAAGAGCTGCCAGAAATTCTCAGTGTGAAGCCAGGTTCGTAGCCAATGAAGGAATAGTTCAACACTCCCAAAGGTCAAAAGGCTCAGTATCAAAAAATATAAAAGCATCTACAGTGACGTAAATATGCGTGCCTTAACAAGGTGACATAAGTTTGAAATATTTGAGTGGGTAGAGATGCCCTTTGGCTTTTCCAACTCTCTCTCATCACTGCCAATGGGCAATTTTTACTTACGATTCAAAATGTTTTACACAATCAGTGAAAATCAAAGGATAGCCCATAAATCCATGTTGAAAAAAAAAAAAAAAAGAAAAGAAAAAAAAAGGGTAAGGCTCTTCACCAGCTAAAAACCACATACTTCTTGCAAATTAAAGCATCCTTCAACAAATTTCACTCCCCCACAGCTTTTCAGGTAAGTATTCAAAATCCACACCACAGAATGAATTTTGTTTCCTTACAGTGATTCGGTTCACTGATAATGGCAAGAATACTAGAATTAAAAATGTTGCATGGTTACCAAAACTGTGTTTAATCTCAAGGTCAGATACTGATGTCTCGGTGACCTAAATTTGGACTGGTTTCTCGGAATTAAATGGAGTAATGCTCTTTTATATACATAGTACATATTATTAATTTATATATTAATAGAATCAATTGTTCCCCCAGTAGAACTCTAGGCAATAAAGCAGAATAAATATATCATAAATAATCTTGGCTGACTACAGAGTTTTTCAAAAACAAACTCTCAATTTCATGAAGAATCCTGACATCAGAATATGAATTTTCTACAAATGAAAACAAAAAGCGTAATTTCCTTTTCTTTTTTTCTTTTTTTTTTTTTCTTTGCATGCAATGAAAAACTGTAAAAACATTTAGAGTGCAGATCTTCAGGATATTTTGGTTTGCCAATATTTAATGATTTTCTTTCTGTTATTTTCACAGTATTTTATGTATATGTGTGCATTATAACATATGATAAGATAGACTTTTACCTATATATGTTGTAGAACTGAATTTCAATTCAATATACTTTATACTATATTTTAATATAATAAAAAGGTCAAAAATAATTTGCCACAAAAAGCCTGAAGAACATTTTTAACATCATTAAAAAGGCATGAAATAAATATGCTTAGATATTTCTTTTCTTCATCCAGACAAAATGCTTTAAAAACCCATCAGATTTCTTTGAAAGATTCCATTTCAAATTGAACCTTTTTTCTTTTTTTTATTTAAAGGAGAAAACTGTTTCATGGAGGGGAACAAAAAGCCTTCATTTCAAATGCGAGCATCAAAGCCCTTTAAAGAACAAGTAAAACTGAAATTGTTTGTAGGCTTGAGCATGTATAATATTGCAAGTTACACATCCAGTACTTCCTTAAAAAAAACATATGCAGATTGAGTATATAGGAGCTATGCAAACTACGATACTGTTATTTAAATTGATAAAATCCAAAACATTCTAGGGAGATGAAGTACTTCTCTCAAACAGGCAAAATGTCAACCTGATTTAGTCCCTGGTCTGACCATTACATGACTTGAACCAAAAATGTGCTGAAGACTAAAGTAAGAGCAAATGCTAAAGCCTTAAATGGGAACTGTTGAGGACTGTTAATTATTCTCCTACTTTTGGGATGTCAGTAGCTACAGATTGTAAGACCACTACAAATAATTAGAAAATATAATGCGTTGATAGACTGTGCAACCGACTGGAGCCTTACAAAAACTAGGTGACAGAAACTATTAATGAGGACAGGAGCATCAAGCAGAGGTAGAGACACAAGTGGACTGCAAATACTGGAGGAGAAAAGAAAGAAAGAGTGCTATAAAAGGCAAAACCAAAACCAGCAGAGGAAAGACTTGTTTAACTTGACAGCAGCGATATGTTAATTTTACTTTTTAAATGCTTTTTGTAAAGCGACCAGGTTCCAAGTGTGGGACCAAGCACTGTCTACACGTAGCATTAGCTCTTGTAGAGGAGAAGTCATCAAGAAAACTTGCATCTGGATCTAGGTTAGGAGTTTGAACCACTCTAAAACCAGAAACCCTCAGAGCTCAGCTGTCATTCAAGACCACTCCCAAGGAAAATGAAGACAGAAAGACAAAGTGAAGGCAAAAGTGGAAAAACAAACCTTTAGGTAATCCCCACACTTCTGTTAATGATCAGGACTCAACGGTAAGAGGAACTTGGAAAGTCAATGGTCATTTCACCAGCACTCTTTCCAGTGTTCAACACAGATAGACTGAATGCATTTAACCCAACCACTGCTATCTGGATGGAGCTGTCTGACACCAGCACTCCCCAGGCAGCAGAGGCTAATCACTCCAGTGCACCCTTCCGCCTGCCTGACTCCAGCAAGCTGCAAAACCACAGCAATATGCAGGAAACACTGGATCTTTTGCAGAGGACAACAAAGAGCTCTTGCACAGCAACCCTTGTTCCTCCCTCCTCTTTTGCAGGCTTACACTGAGGAGGGGACTAAAGCGAATATTTCTTTCTTACCAGAAGAACAGGGAGCTTCATAGCATGCTGGGTTGACAGAGGAGCCATCAGGCTCTTGTCAGTGCTCATCCAGACAGCTCTCCAGCCAATGGCCATCTCTGCACACACTGACTTACTGAAGCATACAGGTTATTGTGCATAAAAATTCTGAAGTTTGGAGCTATGAGCACTAAAGTGTAAAGCAGTGGAGAGGACTACAATTCATTTATAGGGGCTGCACACACACACACACACACACACATTTACAGTTTTGTCTGACGTGCATTCCTGGAGCCCAGCACTTAGGCACTGAAGTCATCACTTCCCAGGAACTGACACCTACATTTTTTTCACTCCAACTGAGGGCATAACCTACTATATTTATTCAGCTCTAGGGTACAATAAAGAGGAGAAAATGAGACACAAAAGACTTTAAAACAGTCTTTCCTTAGGCATTCTGACTGCACAGTGAAAGTTGTTCTTACTCTCAGCCTTGCCCACACGGTGGGTCTGGTTCTACACCACTAATCTTACAGCCACCTTTCCAACTTAAAAAAACATAAAAAGATTCAACCTGGAAATGTCTTGCCTGCTGTTGTTACAAATAGTCAATGAGATAGGAATGAAGTACAATGGAGATTTTATAACCTATCTACATAAAATAATAGTTTGGGCCCCCTGCGTGTTTGGTAAGTTTAGGCCCCAATTCTGCTAAGAGTTTTGGTCTCAAATGCAATGGCTTTAGCAGGGTTGTGGGTGGCACACAGTCCAACCGATGGGAGCATCTTGCACAATCAAGGCCTCCCGTTGTTTTTACACAACCACAACACACTAGAAAAGTACTTCAGAAAACAGGAAAATGTGGCAGTAAAAATCTCAGAAGGTGCAAGACTCAAACTACTTGTAGCTTATTTATTATTATTCCAATGAGGAAGAAGAATATCTACTTTAAGAATGACTAATGTAGGTAGTATTTTTTAAGATTAGTTGACCTGGAACTGTGTTCTGAAGGATTTTATATTCTAATTTTTGGGGTGTAAATGTTCAGAGAGGAAAAGCCACCTGGGATCACAGCTGCAGTACCAATTTTACTCATAGGATTAATTTCATTAGCTTCAAAAATACTGCTCACAGAAGGAAAACTTTGCAAGAGATTAAATGCCTGCATATACAGAGCTTTGGTCAACATGAGTAAATTTACATCTCTGCTCAAAAAGGGAAGTATTTTTCTGTGCACCAAACCACTTCATTTTTTAGGCAAAAACTAGGAACACACTTTCTCATTAAAAAGCAGTGAACTTTTTAAAACTGATTTTCTTTTTGCTCACAAAAATAGGAAACTGAACACTTGTTTCATGCCAGCGTTACAGCCCCTGCAGTAATTTCCACCCAGGCGAGAAGGAGACAAAATAGGAACCTGTGTGCTGCTGAGAAACAGAACACCTGAAACTCTGCAAGAAACCAACCACTCCAGAAATGATGGTGAGGACCTTTAGCTAATACTCACAGCTCCAATGATACCAATGTCTACAGCATCAGCAGAAATTTCCACCACACTGCACATGCCATGCTACCAAGTTTCTTTAACAGTAAGTCAGCGCTACGGCATCCCTTTTTACTGGCATGTGCGTTACTCAAAAGAATACAAGAACAGGCTTGTCCAAGTAGCAAAAAGTTCCCGGATTTTTCCTTACAAAAGCATCCTTCATACATACTCTCCTAAGGGGTTTTGCCGTCTGAAAAGATGGGGCAATAAGTGGGATTTGATGATCCAGAATCTGTTTTTACCTCTTCCTGGTTTTACTGTTTCTCTTTCTCTCCCTCAGTTGCTCTCTGGTCGGCAGGATGGGGTTTTGTTATGCTTTCCTCCAGCTGATATTCATTACCAGGACTTGTAAAATATTGCAGGCTTCTCTGCACCAATTTATTATCAGCCACAGGAACAGTGGAGCAGAGCGGCTCAGGGCTGCAGGAAGTCAAATCCCCATGGCACACACACTGCTGCCTCACACAGACCATACAAAGCCTGTATACTGCTGCTGCACATCCCAGCGTTGCACCTCCGCAACACAGGCAGGCCTGCAAGAGAAACCTGCCCCTCTTCTGGCTTAACTCAAGGTACAGACAGAGTTGCCGGTAATTGCTAGAAATGCTGTTTTCCTCCTGAAAATCTTGCCCGTCTATGCTGGATTCTGGTCCTTGCGTGACCTCTCCACACCAGCAACATTGGCTGGACCCAGGCTTAAAACAAAAGCCAGGTTCTCTGAGGAGACTAAAATAAAATGTTACTAAAAATCCAGTGGAAACATTTACCATGGGGACTCCCTGGCAAAAACAGTGTGCTCAAGCACCAAGCTGAACGTGTGATTGTTGTGCTTGTCAAGGCTTCCTCTTCTGTTTGTTTTTCCTTCTGACTACACTTGATTGCCAAGAAATGAATAAAACAACACTAGCGGTAGGGATGGAAGTGGTGGCTTTAAGGCATTTAGGACCCATCCAAAAGAAAGGGCACCACAGGAAAGCAGGCAGTACTGTCATGACTGAAATACCAAAGCCTTTTTCCTGAGACTCTTTCTACATTTGGTGCTAAACAGCTTGTAAAATTATACTCTAAGTTGTTTTCAATCTCTTTCAAAAGGTTATTCCAGTTATTTCACTATCAATAGCAGCATCCTTTTCATAATCATCCACACAATAACATAATCACACATCGTGCTTTACAAACGGAAAGCAAATGAGTATAAGTTTAGCCCAGCTCAAGCAGGCCCAGCTATTACTGATACTAAAGAGCTCATGCTTCTTCAAAGGCTAAATTTAGCTCCTATTTCCTGGCCTAAAGAGCTTATGGCCTACAAGCCACCTTCAGCAGTACCTTCTTTCACACCTGCTACCTCAATTGTAGCAAAGAAAAAAATCTGTGAGAGTTGATTGCTGCTCATCAGAAGGACTAGGGACCACATCATTTGGCAGGAGGAAAGAAAGCACAAGTCACCAGCATATCTAGAAAAAAATTGACTGTCCATGACTCCCACAGGGACAAAGAGAATCCCCAAACACCGGGCGGTGAAACACACCCGTGCTCAGACAGTTGTGCTTATACAACAAACACTGAGTGGGAAGCACACACACGAAGATGACTTTTCAATGTGATCCCAGTCCAGATTAAGTTGTTTGCCGCCTGAGAACCATATCCTCCTCTGAAACCCAGGTAGACACATCCTGTTACCATGATCCAATTTCCTAAGAGAAGCTGCATCACCTCCGGTGCTGCTTGTCAGATTTCATGTGTTAAAATAGGTTGGGATGGGTCAGTATTGCTATGGGAGGGCATCAGGATGATGTAAGGAAAGGTAATGGCACTCTTCCTTCTCTGACTCATTACTGTGCAGTAATAAGCCAGAAATAGACCTTGGTGACAGCAGACAGGAGGGATGAGAACTTGAACATGGACTCGGACTCTCTTGTGGCATTTGTCATGCCTAACACAGACAAAATACACGAAGGATGCTCTAACACCACATGCTGACATCCTCCCACAAGGATTGCTGAAAATTAATTTCCATCTGAGGGAAATGCAAGTTGTCCAAAACTTGCTTCTGCTTCAAATCAGTGAAGCAGAAGTTGGAATTTCAAATTTTTCTGCAAAATGAAAAAATCAGGAAAGCCTGTGATTCAGAACTACTAAAATGCTTCATTTTACGTCAAGCCATGTCAATAGTATCCCATAGTATTAAAGAATTTACAATACAGCATGTGCAAAAACAAAAACGTATATCAAAATATAAAATTGAAATTAATCAGAAATATGAAATAAATCAGGGGCAATATTCAAAACAGTTCATTTAAACATTGTTCTATATATAAACCTCATTTAGATGAAGTCTTGGGCGGGGAGGGGGGAACAACAAAGCAACAGATTTCACCCAAAGTGCACTTCAGAAGAAACAGTACTGGGAAAATCTTTTGGACTAGTTTGACTTGTTCCACTACCATACACTTCCTGATACCAGAGCTGGACATAACATCAGAGCATGCTGCTGCTCAGATTAGCAGGGCAGAATGATTTTATAAAAGATTGGAAGTCCCAGTTCCCCATAAATGTACTGAAGTCTCCTGGAAATCTGGAAATACCAAAGTATGCAAGGGTTAATTTCTCAGCATCTCTGTTTCCCAGCACATCAGTGAACACATCTTTTGGATACTTGGACTCTTTGTTACAGACACTAGAGAATTTCTGTGGAACTCAACTACTTGATAAATTGAGATTTTGCATCTTGATTTCTGAAGTACACTGAACAAACCTTTCAGTCCTGTTTTGGATTTGTGAATACACATTACAACTGTATAAGGAAAATCTATTTTTATACTCCCTCCAATCTGGCCACATTTGATGAATTGAGACACTACCAAGGACCAAGACACACTAAAAACATTTTTTAATGTTTGTATTTTCAATTATGTAGAAATTCCCATAGAGTTATAACGTAATCTGATCCAGTCTGCTCAGCCAGTCAGCAATAAACACAACAGAAGCCCAGCTCATTCCACTTCTTTATCAGTTTCTAGGAGGTTACATAAAGACACTGATCTTTTCAAAGAAAATACCAAGGCATCCACGCTAAGATGTTACTTTCTCCCAAACGTAATTATTTGTGTGTTTGGTTTGCTGGGGTTTTTTTTAAGAAATAAATGGCAGGCTGCTCCAGATTAAAGTCTGCACACCCTACCAATTTCCTTTAAACTCAGCAGGGAGCTGTGGGTTCAAACTTTATCTTGTTTCCTATTAAGCAGGCCCATAAAGGCAGCTACCATAAGCTATAGAATAAAGACTTAGAAACAGAATTTGGAAAGGCAGATGTAACTATTCCAGCTGTTGAAACAGATATAAACATGAATACTTAGCACCACTAAGGAAATTTATGGGAAAACCAGAGTCAAAATTATCACAAGAAAAAAATCAAAATCATCCAACTTGACAAATGAGTTTCTTTCTAATTAATTCAATTAACAGATTAGGGCAAGAAAGATTTCATCAATAATGAGGACCTTAATCTAGCTGTTGGGAAACCATGGCTCATCTTCCTACCTTCCCCAATGTCAGGCACAATAGAGGCTTTTCAAACCACAGAATCAGGACTTAGGTGGACTTGCAGCTGCCTGTCTGAAATTCAGACTCCCTACACTCCCCGGTAACGCCTAAAATCGGTAAGTCGTTTTGAGCCACAGAAATTTGCTAGGCACTGAGCAGAGGCACGTACGTATGCTCCTTGTACAGTGGGACACGTGCCTGTTTTCAAGGACATGTGAAAAGGCACACAAATACCACCTATGCAGCAGGAGAGTCCACAAAGTTAGATGTTCTCAGGTCATCCCAAACTTACTGAGCTGCACCATTTTCAGATTAAAATGGGGAAACGGCTGCAGCCCCCTTTTACAGGGCTGCAAAATCCCAGGATTACACCAGTGAAGTAAATTAAAGGGAGCTCCAGAAATATACTCAACCCAGGATGTGGCCATGAACGTTTCCATGTACACCTCTAATCATTTCAGAGTGAAAGCGTATTTGCTGTGTTGAAAATCATCAAAACCTCATGATGTTTTTATGACATTCCAAAACAACCCCAAACCCCAAGCACAGGAACCACGTGAAGGTCTGGAGTCAAGCACTGTGTTCTCTGAGCTGCTGGTAAACAGCTCTGTGTACGGACAGACCCATCAGCCTGTCTGAAATGAAGGCAAAGGAGAGCTGGACCTAGCTGCACCTAATATTAGCACAACCTAGTGTTAGTCAGCTTTGCTGTTCCACATCTCTGCGGAAGTCTATAGTATGGAAAACACGGACCAGCTTGGCACCTAGTCTTGGGTTACCGAATGATACCACTTGGGTTATTTTTCTCGTGATCTGCAGGTAGAGCCATTTCAGAAGAGCTTTGACTAAACCCTCCCTGGATACAGATGGTGCCACATACTTTGTGGACCTACAATGACTTCAGCAAACAATTCACCACCTAGAAATAATTAAATTCCTTCTGGAAGGAATGCCCTATGAGGAGCAGCTAAGGACGCGGGGTGTGTCTAGTTTGGAGAAAAGGAGTCTGAGGGGTGACCTCATTGCTCTCTACAGCTTCCTGCGGAGGGGAAGTGGAGAGGGAGGTGCTGATCTCTTCTCCCTGGTATCCAGTGACAGGGTGCGTGGGAATGGTTCAAAGCTGCACCAGAGGAGGTTTAGACTGACATTAGGAAGCATTTCCTTACCGAGAGGGTGGTCAAACACTGGAACAGGCTTCCTAGAGAGGTGGTTGATGCCCCAAGCCTGTCAGTGTTTAAGAGGCATTTGGACGATGCCCTTACCAACATGCTTTAACTTTTGGTCAGCCCTGAATTGGTCAGGCAGTTGGACCAGATAATCACAGTAGGTCCCTTCCAACTGAAACAGTCTATTTATTCTATTCTAAATGCTGAACTGTGCACCATGGATCAGTGCACTGTGTACCATGATTCTCATGATCCAGAAGACATGGTCATCATAGATTAGTGTATCATTCAGTACATTTCCATCTTTTTATCTATTGGACTACGTTTTGTGCAAAAGCGGTACAGTTAAAGTGTGTGTGCGTGTATACACCCAAACACACAAGCTCTGTTATGATCGATCCTTTGAAGTTGTTCATACTTTCTCAAGAAAAAAACATCTTCTTTTATTTTTCATGAGTTATCCACAGTTTAAAATTATCCTTTCCTAACATTTTCTGCAGAAACTGCTCACCCAGTCTGTTTACAGTCCTACCTGCCAGAAATTCATAAACACAACAGTCATGGCTGTATATTGAACTGAAAAAGTAAATTCCCAAAGGGTAACAAATTGTCTTTGAAACAATGTTGAGAACTATGGTAAGAGTTAAGTTGGAGTCAATTCAGTCTTTTTCAAGTTATGATTGTTCAAAGTTCTTTGGGGGCCAAGCAGCGGGGTTTTCAGCTGCTTTTCTTTTCCTGCTCTAAAGTAGCTCCAAAGCTCAGTGCTGTGGAGTGCTTTTCTGTCACTAAAACTTGCAGTGACCTAAGGAGTCCTACAAAGCCTCACAAGTGGATGAAGAAATCTGGAGTAACGTAAACACAGTGTCTTCTGATTGAAAACAACACTTAGAGAACTAGCATATGTAGATATCCCGTACAAATACACTGAAATCTTTCAGTGAAGATGGAATTTCTGTTAAAAAAAGATACCTGTCAGTTCCAGTGCAAGCTATGGGTTTTCTATATGAATTTAAGGATGAAATTTTTAACTTGTTTCATGCTGGAACAGGACTATATGCAAAAATACAGTTGTTCCAGGCCCGCATCAATGTTTGTTTCCACAGAGCATTATTAATCAGCAAGAAGATTTAATCATTGTGGCCCAAAATTTCCATTCGGACAATGGAACAACATGAAGAGTTTCAGACCTATCACCCTGAGCAAATTTTCTGGTGGTTAGATAATCTGACACCACTGAGTTCTCTGCCTTTTCTGAGTCCACCTAATTAATACTTCATGCATAGCAAACAAGTTAAAGGAGAGTCATAGTAAGAGAGAAAGAAAATTGTACTTTTGTGTTTACTCTACCTGCAGTAAGACAGTACCCCCTGGGATTGTGAGCTGTAAACAGTACTTAGGGGCATTCTCCCAGGAGAGCAGTTGAACATCTTCAATAGCACTGTAGGAAATGGAGTTTTCCATGTACCCAGTTGGCTGCAAGAAAACAGAGGAGAGGAAAAAAAAATAGTCATCAGAAGTTTCACAATTTCGAAGTCAGAACAGCACTATCAAAATTACTCTTGGTGTTGAAATTATCTGCAAAATACCTAATTGGAAAGCAAAATTCCTATACAGGCCATTCAACAGAGAGAACCAGCCAGCCACCTTCATCCAACTTGTTCAAGTGTTAAGATCACCCACATAAAAACAAAACCAGGCCAGACCTAGGTGCCCAAAATACAAAAATGTCACACTACATTTGTTCTGGGCCCAAAATCAATGGAACCTAATCTCAAGTTGAACTGAGCTATGAAGAGGTATGGTCGTGCATGTGCTATCAACGTACGAAGAAGCATCTCATTCACACAGGCAGAACAGCAGTGTATTATATCGAGGTAGTTTTATTCCACGCATTCTTGTTCTTCTCCCTGGCTGCAAGGTCAATCAAGCACATCATCAAAATCTAGACTGCTACATATAACAGTGGTTCTTGGGGCTCCAAAGATTCAGCCCTCAGCTTTTAGACTCAAACAAAAGCAGAGCAACCAATTTACTCATCTCAGCCTACACGTAAGTACTGATTTCATGCACAGACTGCTGATGCCCAGTTTAAAGTGAAAGTCACAATTAAAACATAAATAAGTAGCTGTGCTTTGCAACTACATGTACAACATAAATGGATGGTAGTAAGGAAACGAAGTTAAACATGGAATTCCTTACTATTATCCCCATAATTTTTAGGCATTACAGAAGCACAATTCTCTCTGAGATAAGCTGAAAAATGAATGTATATAAGCAAGCGCATGTAAAGTTATGTCCTAAACATAAGTACACAGAAATATAGCTGTGTATCTATCGAGTATGAGTACATACACTGTACTTTACACAAGTCTTCATATTGTTTGAGTAATATGAGCATTTAACAGAGGTCCTCAAAGACATCATTTATTTTGTTTTGCTATAGCGTAAGCAAACTGATCAGTATTGCTATGGCAGAGAAACTATTTCCATGCAAAAATGCTGATTAATCCCACCACGTGGATAAACCCTTGGGTTAGCCATGTCTTGCAAGAGAAGAGAGCTCATTACGTTTATGAATTATTTTCTCACCATTACTGGTTTACATATAACTTAAACTTCTCAAACTTACTCCCACTGTGCCCAATACATAAGTTATTTTTAACTGACAGTCTTGAAATAAAGAAGGCAGGGGAGAAACCACATCTATTTCAGGGTCAAAGAGGGCCAATTCTTAAAATCACAACACAGGATTCCTGGGGGCGAGTGTGAAATAAGCAAATTGCATTTGGAACGTCCCTACTTCTTATTGGTACAACTTTCTTCCATACGTTAAGTAGGTGGTGCATCTGGAAATCGTACTTCGAAGTTATACACTTCGTACATGTTCATAAGGCCATAAACGTCATCTGCCACAATGTAATGACGGCCATGTCACCCACCTTTGCTGCTACAAAAAGTCAGTTGCCTTTTCAGCAAGAAAAACCCAGCAAGCCAAGGAACTGAACTTTAATTTAATTTAATATATTGTTCAGTAACATTTGTTGCGGCAGCGTTCGTTTTATACTAGCCCTTGACGAAAACAATTTTCGCTGTCTCTTTAACAAAAACCTTGTTATGCAGGAAGTATGATAAACTTCTGCTTATTCATTTACCCACAATATTGTTCTACACTAGTGACTGGGATCCCAGTGGCTTAATGCTGATACTGTACGTCATGCGTTGCCTACTGTAGAGTAATTATCTCGTTCTCACAGGAAGCCAAAGGCCCAAGATCCTTCGGTAATCAGCATTACAACACTCAGGGAAAAATATGAAAACAGCTAGCATAAAATCTAGTATGCTCTCAGGAGGCAAAGTTATCAAAAATGTGCTCTGAAAGACTGGAGAAGGGAGAAATCCAGAACCAGACGACGCAAATATAAAATGAAATGAATCAAAGCCATTTAAATTTCTCTCTTAAGAAGGTGCTGAGTGCCGTTAATACCCTCCATTAACTTCAAAGAGGATTTGAGGAATTCTCACAGAATCTGTTCCCAAGAGGAGCCTCTTCTATACCTTAAACCATCCGTTTAAACAGCATTAAAGGTAACATCCAGTTCAATCACAGCTCTGTAGCCATACACAAGTGGTTTCATCTCAGGCATAACTTCTTCTCATAGAACAGTCCTTTCTGATAAGGAGAACGGAGGAACACAAGAGTTTTGCAGTCTGCAATGGATGGGAAGACTACCTAAACCATAGCATGGAGTTACACAGATAGTTAATCTCTCTAAATGAAAGCATTATGCCAATGAGGTAGTTTATATACCACTCATATGATCCCACATCAATACCTTCTGTCACACACTGTACCTTTACTACAGTTGTTTGCTATCTTACTCAAAATATTAATAGCCAAAATCTACTTTAATCCTTATAAGCAACATTATATGCATTATTTGTATTTTCATTAAAAATACCATGTTCTAGGAAGTGAAATATTTTCTGTTCCGAGAACACCAGCTATAGGCAGCTTCACTCTGTTTTGCAACTGAAAGAGTCTATACCAAAGTGATTTATCACTGTGTAGAGCTCCTTGAAATTGTGCTTGTAGGTGCTGTCAAACACTGAAGACCACACTCCCACATCAGCACTGTGCAGAAATGCTCTGAAGAAGCGCTGAAACAGAGCTGTCCTCAGACCTGAGGCTTCCCGGACCTCACAAGGCTATGGTGCTCCTCACAGAGGGACCATGGCACTAATGAGGTGAAAGTCAGCCCCACATAAAGGTGTCCTTTCCCTAATCCCTGCACACAAGCAGGTGCGAGGACAGAGTGGGTTCCCCGGTTGTGTTTTCACAAGACCAAGCACAGTTCAGCTGTTTATCAGGAAATGGCCTGAGGTAAAACCACAGGCTGAGTCACTGGTTCCTCTTAAAACACAGGCTATTTTGACATTGAGGTATGTGAACATCGATCATGGTGAATCACTGTTGACAAATAAGCAGTGCAAATGTTGCACGTTCTCATGTTCCAGCTGGTCTTGCTTGTACACACCCCCAGAAGCTGCATCCTCGCCCCCAGGTCACTCCCTGGGAAATTCAAATTAGAACAACACGCAAGACCAGAAATGTGGATTCGGAGATTTGAAAATACCTAAAATGACACCAGTTCTTAGTGGGTCACCATAAAGCATCTGGCATCAACACTAGTCTTAAGCAGCATTCCCACCTCCAAGCAGTGTTCCCACCTCCATCCACCCACGTCGCCTCTGCCCATACAAATACTTGTCTGGCTGTGGCGTCAGGCAGATGAGTGAACACATCCAGCTTTTGCCAGATTGCTTCTCCTGGGGCTCCTTCGGCCCCATTTCTAACGTGAAACAGAAACTAATATGTTAACATATCATGGGGAAGGGAGTGAGCAGTGAGGACCTGAATATTTCAGTCTAATTATTGGTATGAGACAGTCTAAAGCCATGGCATCTTTGCGCAGTGATACATCAAGTTCACTTGCAAATGCCTTTATTTAAGAAAATTATCATTCTCATGTTTATAGCTGTCATTTTTGAAAGGAGATTTATATCTCTTGGCAAAGTCTGAAATCTATCAAACGAAGCAAGATAATGCACTTTTCGCATTCACTCTACAAAATTACTCCTAACTTAGGAAACTCTGTCCAGAGAATCTACATATGTCAGCTTACAGATTTACAGTTACAGTTTTAACTTCTGGCTGTTTGCTGTTGAACGTGTTCTGAAAAACTGTAAGAGACTCATAAATGAAAATTAAATCTATTACAACAAACAAAAACCCTAAGGAAACCATTTTTCTCTTCACATTAGCCTTTAGCCTCCTAACGAAACATGCAACTTCTCCATTGGGAAATCAGGTATGTTTTAACCTCAGTGAGAACTTTGTCTTTTTTCAGTACCATAAAGATTTATTAATCATACAGCTTTGAAACAACTTTGTACCAGAATAGCCACACACCAAAACCTACTATAAATCAAATCTTAGGGGAATCCAGCGCTCCCAAAACTGGAAGAACATGTAAGCTCACATGTAGGGCTAGATTTCTCTTCAAGTTTCTGGGAAAAGTCGGCAGCAGCAGACTACTCAATAATGCAAAAATCTGCCCGCTTGTTTCCATGGGAAATTCTAAACGGGAAAGAATAAATATGACGTCCATTGTTAATATGAGGCTTATATGCACTTACTCATATCATAATGTACTAAATCTTCAGCTGCATATCTTCCAAAGAAAGTGTCTAGAAAAGATGAATTCTACAAATAGAGATGGTTATTTGCATTATAACATATTTAGACTGACAACTGCCACCAACACAACAGCAATGAAGAACGATTTTCCCAATTAAATACTCCAGATGGTGGGGGGAAACAGGGCTATTCCAGACCCTTGCTCTTCCACCGTCAGGTGCTTATTTCTCTCTTGGCTGCTCTTAAGAATGAGCCGTGCTGCTGTAGCCCAGAATGATGAGCACACTGTATTACATTTAGGTTTTCCATACGCAAATAAGATTCAGTCCTGCTGAATAACATGTAGGAAGATTTGATTGCTCTCAAAACTTTGATGGGGGTGGAGACTATTCAGTCAGCATACTGAAGGGTAATGGACTCTGAAACTGCTGAAAACAATGGATGATTTGAAATAAATCTGTTAGGAGACATCCATGGCTCCAGAGCACGCCCCTGCAAATGTAGCTATTTCAGATAAGAGCAATTAACATCTTTGTTCATTAACTATATAACCTATCAGAAGACATTTATCAAGTTAAGCAATTAGTAGTACTACACCGTAATATGCAGCGCAGTACAATTTGTCTCACTCTTGATATGGAAGAATTTACTGCCATGCTCACTTGTCATGATGACTTGAAAGAGTTTAAAGTCAATGTTAATCTGACTGAGATTAACGTGATAAGAAAACAGACAGAAAGACTAACGGCAGGGCGACACCCAACTCTACCCCAAAGCTGCACAAAGGAATTTCTGATCTTCCTCAGAACACCACTCTCTCTCATCTAATCCATCACACTTCCCAGACCTCTGGCCTGCCCATCACCACCATTCCCTTCCCACTCCTCCCAATAAGCAGGAGGTTTCATGTGCTGGTCTATAAGAAGAGACCTCACTTGCTCTGTGCACCAGGAGTAGGACCACACTGGGTGAAAAGGGTGCTTAATCAAGGGACCCATGGGGAAGGGACCTCTCAGTGGGGCGAATCTGAATTATTTCTGCTTGGAGCTGCTTTGTTCCCAAGTGTCTCCAAGTTTGGTAGCGATACGTGGTGGGGTTGGGTTTTGCTCATTTGGTTTTGGAGCTTTTTGATACACAGAAACAAATTTGGACACAGTGGCCCAACTCTTCAGTGAGGCTCTACCCATCCATGTCAGCCGAAGCCTGGAGTATACTAATGCATAATTAATGACAGGAAAAAGCGGGAGGGGTTTTCCTACTACATTTATTTGTGTGTGGGTGACTGTGTGTATAAACATCTGTCTGTGTCTGTGTGTGCGTATGTAAATGTGTACACACACACACACACCTGTCTTTCTTTATAGCTACACAGAGATAGTAGAAATACATCCCATATTTCTCTATACAAAAATACAGCAGCAACCCTCAAATGCTCAGTGCAAAACAGCTCAACTTCAGTGACACGATTTATTTAAGAAAGGCCAGATCCTCAGCTGAGCTGATCATCCAAAAGACTTCAGTAGAACTTCACTGATTTATACCAGCTGGGAATCTAACTCAGAAATTCAACAGAAATTCAATGAAATCTAGCTTTGGAGAAAAAATGTGCATAAAACTCTTTCTCTCCTCTAAATATTTAAGACAACTGGGACTGGAAGCTGTTGCATTAATTAACTTTACAAAACTGATAAAAACCGTAAGAGCTGCCAGTAAGAAACAGATCACCCCAGACCATGCAGAAAAAAAGCCTTCCAATCTGCAGTGGGGCCGAAGCATCCTGCAGAACTATAGAAAATGGACAGGCCAAAACTGTCTGACAAGGGAAAACTGTTCTCAACATTATGATGTACGAGCTACAAAGTCTGCAAAAGCAGTGCAGCAGACACCAGCAGAGGGAAGAACTTCAAATTAATTATGATTTGAAGTAAGTTTAAAGCGCAGAACAGAAGTTCATCATTAAGAAGAAGGGAAAATAAGGTCATATTATGGGATATGTACCATGACAGGGGAGTCAAATAAGCAGGAAAAAATTATTAATTATGTTAGCTGAAATGCATATAGTTTTTTGTTATTTTTTATTTTTTAAAAATTAGGAGATCTTTCTCTTTTACTGTCAATCTCAGCTGAAGAAGCTCTTAGGAGTGTTCAGTTTATTTTACCAACAGAACTATTTAAATTTCTGGGAGTAAAATAAGACACCTATCTTGAAGACTTTCTGAAGATGTCAATCATCAAGCTGACCCTGTCTAAGTAGCCCATAAGAAATGAATCCTTTCTCTCTGGCTAGCTCAGCATGACAAAGGGAACTCCAGTGGGACTTCCAGTAGCACTGAACGCTTAATTGGATGTGGTGCTGACATCCAAAAAGCTCTCTCTGAGGTCAAGCCTATCTATATAAGAAACCTTGTCTCCTGCTTTCGAACAGGGATGAGAACGTGCTGCAAGGTGCACCTGTCCCATTGCAGAGCTGGAGGCTGGCCACAGGTTTGCCACTGAGATGGTGGCCAAATCCGCCAGATCACCACCCACGGGCAGGAATGCTGCTCCCAGGCCAGCTGACGCAACCTGCCAGACACAGTCAGACTTTCACAGACACTGGCCCAACTCGCCTGCCAGGTGGAGCACCTCTGCTTGGAGCAGCAATTCTCCAAGCATGCACTGCAGCCTTCAACCCTCCCAATGAACGTACGGAGCTCAAAGAGAATTACTATCCCCCGCTTACCAACCTAGAAGAAGAAAATCTCAGTTAGGCTGTAGCTGCATCATGCTCTTGATCATGCCTTCGGTGACATGAGAAGCCTGAGAGATGTGGGAAAAAAGCTCAGACTTCCTGACTCCAACCATATGAATCAGCTCCAAACGCATACTACTCTTCCTCCAAAACTGCATAACTGATTCATAAGAAGGACCATTCCTTAGCAGGGTTCATGTTCTCCATCCCTTTGCATTTATCACCGTACTCCATGACATCCCTCCTGGGGACGAAACAGTGGATAACCTTGATGATACGGCTAGGTTGTTTATCTACCTTCCTTGAAATTACTTCAGGAAGGAAGGAACACCGAGAGCCAAAATACAGCAGGTACACACCTCCTCACAGAAGCAGCAATTATTAGCAAGAGTTGCAGGGACTTATTGCGGAAGACTTTACACACACGTACTTCTGTAAAACAACTCTTAAGAGGAATATTGGAAAATCCCTAACTTTTGCCCAGAACATGAAACATCTAGTGACTGCTAAACAGATCTTTGCTAAGTCACCATAGCAACAACGATGTGACAGAAAACAAAACCACATCCACAAACCATTCTTGAGTCAAGGCTGCTCCCTATTTTCAATTCTCTCTCAATAAATCAGACGTGTCACATGCCATGAAATGTATCAAATGCTGATAAACCAGAGATGATGAAGGGTTGGATGTAGGGACTTCAGCCCAAGCCAGACACAATGTATGCTAAACTAAAATCCCACCACTGCTTTAACCAGGGGCAGCCCTGAGAGCTAGAAATGAAAGATCATCAGCTGATTTCAAACACAAAGTTGGCAACTGGAAAATAATCAGTCTGTTAAATAACTGGAAACGTGGCCAAACTGACATGTACTACAAACAGGAAATCTCTGTTCAGTTGTGTTTTTCAGAACTGGTTTAAGTAATGATAATAGCATGGTTCTATCACATATTGTCCTTGCACTTAAAGTGGTTTTTACTTCTGGTTTGCAGATCTCCAAAGGCCTGTGGTTCATTATCTCTAGTAGGTCAACAAAAGGTGAAGAAGGAAACCGCATTTGTTATCAGTAGGGTCACATCTGCTGTGCAAGGATCTGCACCTCCCGTGGAAAAGTTTAGGGTTTTACAAAGTGAAAAGGCTGAAGGCAGCTGCAAGGGAAGCAATACATTCACCTCAATCACCTGTGTGTGTGAAGTCTAACCTGAAAGGTGATGTTTAAAATACTGAATTGGTAAGAAGCTGGGCTCTCCGGGATCCCATGTCCCATTAGAAATGTAGAATTTGACTCACAGACTCTGCAATCCTGACAGTTCTCACCACCTTCTTAATGCACATCCCAACTCATTCCTTACTACATTTTATTTCCAAGATCTAGAAAATAAATTGTTGCAAAGCTAAACATAACATAAATATGCTAATATATTAAGTTCTTGTTCTTTGTTTAAACAAGCATTCTCCAACACCACTTATCATGTCCATGCCTTTTACCTGTAGAGCAATGAAACCCTTAGACACTGCAGTAGTAAAATGGTTTCCATTAACAAATTTTTTCCTTTTCTTTTTAATGCACTTTTAACCCTGCAGTTCCCAGGATGCCACATCCAATCTCAATCTCACGAACAAGTACACGACAGGGAGTGCAGTAACCCAACTACACTTTTGAATTCCCAACAGGGAGTGCCCTATTACGATTATTTTGGGAGAAAAAAATGATCAGGTCTTGAGTTTCTAGCAAAATAGTAATACAGCCCTCTGCTGTACATTGCATAAGAGAAAGAACATGTAGCAGAACCTTCAAAAAAAGCTACAGATACTCTGTTAAGGATAGTCTCACTAAACTCTTGATGTTATTAGGCAAAAAAAAACCAGGGACCTCCTGAGGATGAGTCACAGCCACTTGGAATTACCTTCTGCTACAGGAGGAGGTGGGAAAACACGGTTAAAGTGCCAGTGTTTTGTTTCACATCTTACCTTCAACAATAATTTGGACAGCTCTACATAATTTTAAGTGAGATCCAGCTCTTGTGTCTGCAGCACTGATTTCCTCTTGATTTTGTCTCTCTCAGCACTACAAAATGACACCCCAACACTAACGGAAAGTGTCCTTTTCTTCTCTTGAGCAGGAAGTCTTCTGCAAAATTGTGCTTGCATGTTCCTGGCCCCACCCATAACCTCCTCCACTGTTGGTCTTCCTCATTGTTTAATGACTGACTGTTTGTACTGAAAGGGAGTGTTGCTATTTAAATACAGCGTAACTGAAATATGTGCGATACCTCCATGGAAGGGAGATGGTGGGGGAATGGAGAAGGCGGCAACTGCAGTGAAATATCAGAGTAAATATTTGAGAAAAGTGTCAGTTGACTGGTAAATGCATAATGGAGAAGACACAGGGCACCAGCTAGAACCCAAACTACCTTCGTACTCTCCCTTACTATGCAAAAGGATACGATGAAGTATTTAATGTGACACTTTCTCCTTGGTTTAAAAAAAATAAATGAATTAAATATTTAGCTAAAATCATAAAGCAATTGTGCTCACAGAGAATGAAGTGGTATGAAACTGGCATACCCAACTAGCAAACTTTTTGTTTCAATACAACATTTATTAGCCTAGCAAGTTATTTTTCAAGATAGCTAAATAAGAGTGCCTGAAGTGAAGCATGGGCACTTGCTTATGAAAGGTGTCATTATCATCATCTCAACATACAGACTTTGAAAAGCAGAACAAAGAGCAACCCTACAATCAGACACTGTGAAACTGGCAAACCCTTTTATCTAAGCGGCTCCTGAAAGGCTGGAGAAGAATTCCAAGGAATTGCAATAGTCCCCCCAGGGATTGTGATGCACGCGGCTCCAGAGAGATGAGTTTCCAGATAAGCCTTGGTTATCAGACGCTAATGCATCACACACTGCTCTTCTCTCTCACAGCATTTTTTTGAAAACTAAACCACCTTAGTCTTCCAATAATATTTTCTGTTCCAACCGAATGATTCAGCCCTCAACAAGAAACACTCACTTGTTTCATCTGTATCCTCTAAAACAGGGCTCACACATGGTCAAGTAAACAGAGGTACATGCCCTCCCTGCTACTGCTTCAAGACACTGGGCGGGGGCTCACACAACACAACACACCAGATCATGCAGATGCATCTCTAGGTGATGCAGTTTTGGAAAAAAACAGCTACTTAACCCAGCCAGCACCTAGTGATGCACATCCGAAGCCAAGAAGCAACACAAGTGCTTCCCAGGCTGTGGGAAAAATCAGAGAGCTTTCTGGGCTCACTCTGCCTATTTATGTGGCCTTACTTATATTCTCAGACCATAAAGATGGCCACAATGCTACTGCCTAAAGGAAAAAATTATGTAGCACAATACCCATCAACATAGAGATGGCTTGTACAATATCACTTGACAGTTATATGTTCAGTGAAAAAACACCCTCCCAACAAAGCAGCTTTGCATACTAGACTAGGTTGACTGCCCCCCTCCCATCCAGTTTCGTATCAAAATCTGCTTTAAAATAATTCCAGCCTTTTAGACAAGCTAGACCTTCAGGCTGTGTCAGCACAAGGGCTGCAGGTTTCACTCCCACCCTTGGCAATTACGTTTTGGTTTTCAAGCTCAATTACATTGCCAAGTCAGCCTTCCTGTGCATAATTCTGCAGCAACATCCTTGCCCTCTGTCAAGATTATTTTATTAATTTATTTACTATCTCTAACGGAAATAGCTCATTTCTATAGAATCTTAAATATTACAAACACAACTTTGTAGACTGAGTTTTCCACTTAGGGAGGAAAGGGAGAGAGAAGCATACCACTTCAGAGCTTTGACCTCAACAACCAAACAGTTATGACTATTATTCCAAGAAATTTCTACCAAGCAAATCTGAATGGTCTTCAGAGAACTGGTTCCCCAAAGTTAAGCTAGCCACAGATTTTCCAACAGAAAGCTATCAGAAGGCCAATACTACCAAAGTATATTAACATTTAATGGTAAATCTGAATCCAAACCACCATGGACTTACAACTACCACTGAGTGTTATGACGTGGACTCCAAACATTGCTGAAAACATGAGCTGCTTCCCCTCTATGGCATTTCGGTTTTTGCAGAATACAAAGCTTCCAAATTAGACGTATGTTTGAACTCTATACCTGAATACACATCATGGGTTTTGCCCACTTTTGCTTGCATCAGCTTTACCCAAGGCAGGAATGGAAAAAAGGATAACCGTTCCCGCCCTCCTCTATGTAATTAAAATCCACAAATACCACCACGTCACTGTATGACACCGCCGCCACACAGCACACAATCATAACAGTAACCGAGGACAAGTCCTGCTCCCTTTAATCCACAAGTCAGGTTCCCTCCAGCTAAGGACAGCTCTGCATTACACACCTATCCTGCTTCCCCTAATGGCAGAAGATCAATGACACAACAGGCCAGCCCTAAAGTACAACCAGCCACTCGCAGTGAACTATGCACGGATTTGTTTCTCATCTTTCGGTTTCTTAACATTTTATTTGATAAATGCAAATCTCACTAAACACAGCTGAACAAAAGGTATATATGAACTTACTGTTAATATCAGCTTTCTTCCTTCTAATTGCTTTGGCTACATGTTACTACAGCATTACCAGACTCTCATGGCACCTTTACGTTTGCTACTACCGAGAAAAATCAGGCTTATCAGAAAAACAACCAGAGCAGAATTAGTAGGAAGGGTTGGGCATCAAGAATATAACAGCTTCATTTTCCTACTTACATCTTCCCAGATAACATTTAAAGAAGAATGCTTAATATAGCGATTGTTTATCAATCATTCCCCCAGAGAAAAAAAAAACAGGTTAAATATAAAGTAACTTAAAATAAGGCACAGCATCCACGTTAACCTCTGAAAAAGTCCCAAGTGATCAGCAAGCTTCAACTAGATGTTATCATGGCATTTTAGGGAAGTATTATTATTGGAAAGGAAATATAAAGCTTGCATAATGAAGTAACCTCTACCTTTTTCTCTAGCCTGCATCCTGCTGCGGAAGACCTCTTTGCTTTGTTTCTGAAAAAATATATAATTTTAAAAATATGTATCTTTGAATTCCAAATCAGACTTTGTCCTTGTTTCCTTGCAACAAATTACCAGCTCTTACTGGAAATGAATAAAACAGAAACCAAAACCAAATTCAACACTATAAAAACTGTAGCAGATTACTTCCAAATACTCCAACATTTTGCAAGATTTTGCATCACTAAACCCAACTGAAAAATTCAGAGAACAGAGGAATATACTTCTCTGCTTCAGATTTAAGTTCAGAATCTTAACCTCAAATCTTGTTCTTTGCAAAGTAAAAAAAAAAAAATCAGACTCAGATCCAAAGTACTGATATAAAGTTTCAGTTTGACCCACATCCTAACACCTCTGCAGCCAATCCTAATAATTTTCTGCCAATACCTCTCTCAAAGTACAGATCAAAGGCTTTACTGTACATTCAGAGCCATTCCTGTGATGCAAGGATGAGGCATAAAGAAAGAGCATCATATTTTCAAAGGTGCAACTGCCTATAAGCGTATCTCGTGCATATCAGAGCATTATGAGCTCAGCCACAAACACCAGTGCCAGACAAACCACACCTCCGAAATTCTTGTCTTGTCTCCCATTTTCTTTTTTATCTCACCCAAGCACACTGTCTCTACACGCCCAGTTACAACGAAGCTGTATCTAGTAATCAGCCCCTCTATTCTTTTATTTTTATTGGTATTTTCATCAATATTTTCAATATTCGTGAGGTTATTACATGGAGCTGGAAACACAATGTTCTGGCCTGCTGCTGTGACCCCTGCAAGAGGCAACGATGCAGCAGTAATACCTCGACGGCAGCAGATGTACTGTAGATGTCACCGAATTCTAACAGCACTTCTTAATACACGGCCCACACTTGTAATCCTGGCAGTAATCTAGCATTAGATTAAATATATCATTGTCAGCCTTGAAGTATTATATCCAACTCTAAACATACGGCTGCAGATGCACACAAGATTCAACAACACTGCATAGAGAGTACTGTCTTCAGGACAAACACAAGCCTTGGTACTTTAAAGAACAAAGGCTGCATCATGAAGCCCCAGATTGGTTATTTCAGTGGCTGCACTAGGCTTTACTCATGTGAAGAAAGTGAGATGTAACTCTGTCCTTCAGTAACTAAGAGCAGCTTGAGCAAGTCATTAGGAAAACTGTTGGTGCACTTCGTTTAGAAGTCCAGATCCTGCAGACGTATTCTGAGGCAAGCAACCAGTGGTTACAACAAACTTCATCACGAGTAAAGAACTGAGATTCAACCCCTAAACGTGTAATCTATTCCCTCACAATTTCATGAACAGAATGAAAAGCTAGTGAACTGCAAATTACAAGTCAAAGCAAAACTCACTAGATGAGGTTTTGAAGACGTCAGACTACACAATCACAATGTTTCTTCTCAGGCGTTAAAAACTACGGTCCTTGACTTATGCTGTGCCCATTCTGTTTTTCTAGCAGGAAAAAAGAAATAATACTAGGACAAAGAAGAATGGCAACTGTATTGTCCTTCCTGAGAACTAAATACCACAGGCTCTCAACACTGCCACGACAAATACACAGAGCTATTGACAAGGCACGTTATGAGAACTGTCCATCAGCCTTACCAGACACAAAAGCATAAACAGCCATGTCAGACCATTAAAATGCTGGATGAGAAGAGCTGAAGATGACACTTTTACTGCCAAAAAAATGGTGTTTAGGGCATACACACACACAAAAATCATACATTTCACTAGTCGCTGCAGGATGAATGCTACCCTTGTCTTTGTTGGCCCTCTTAACAGCATTCAAACCTGTTCTGAGTATCCTGATGCAGTTCGCAGTTGCTGAAGGTCTAGGGGGAAAAAAGAAAACCCACAGTGAATGAAGCTTTATGGGATTTATTTTTTCCCTAATAATCTACCTCACGATTGCTCTCCACAACACCTAATTAAAATGCCTTTGAAATGACAATTCTACAGGAATCTTGGGTGCAAGTTATCAGACCATTCCCAGCAATGACTCAGCCGCTACCCAAGTCAGACACAGATGATCAGCAGTTTCTACGCCATTATACTTGAAGCTTGGACGCCTTGAGATCTTAGTCGTCTCATGAACCATTTTAATCCATTAATGACATTCATTAATATGCACTGACATTATTTGGAGACAGAAATCAGCAGCTCAACCATCAGCACAGCTTTAAGAAGGCTGAGACTGAACCAGGCTGAGGATGGAGATGACTCAGGCGATGCTCTATATGACTAATCAGAGGCTGACACTTCTGTCTTGAGCTGTAACCAAGTCTAATGCTCTCCACAAAGGAAAGCATCAAAGGTGTGAATTCAGACTACAGAGAGAATTCAAGAGGCTAAAAGATGTCCCTCTGAGTTATGTAAATATGAAAGTAGAGTAAATCTAGTATAGCCACATGCAACTACATTATGGAAAATAAGTAGTACACACTCCTGCATCTTCCTTTTTCTCCTGAATGGCCCCAGAATGCTCTAGGGATATCATTTAAAACATACGTGAAAACGGAGAATTTAACAAGATGACATGAGTCTTCGTTTCCCCAATTCCCATGAGCAATCGAGTCAAGTCCAGGAAAAACCAGCTCCCAGTGAATCAGATGCTAAGACCCAAAATCAGGTGCCCTGGTTTCTGTAGCGTGTTCCAGCCCTGGCATTTCACCATGTTGCCAGAACCAAGCCCAGCCAGATCACTGCCCAGAAAACAAGACATTCATGTGGCAAAAGCTGCACTTCTGATCTAACTTGCTCAGCTGGCCATGCTCATGCACATCCTGCCAACATCCAGTGCTACCCAGGTACAGATTCCTCTGTGCTCATGTTTTGATCCTAACAGAAAAATCTTATAGAATGCAGGATCTCAAGGTTTTGAGATCAAGTGGGTTTTAGCAGAATTTAAACTGAGGTTTACAGAATCGGCAAACAGCAGCAGTAGCAGAAGTCACCTCTCACAGTGTTAACAGGAGCCCTGCCCTCTCCCTAGAACCCAGATTCATTGGGGTGCCTGAGACAAAACTCCATGCTAAAGAAGTCTATACTTCATAAAATTCTTAGAAATACCCTATGAAATATTACAAGTTTTTCTTACAATTTCTTTCACGGTTTTGTTTTGTTTTGTTTTGTTTTTTAATATTAATTAGTGCCGTATAATGCACTGGAGACCTAAAGCTAATAGCAATCACAGCTGAGGACACACAGTCACTCTGCTGCTCTCACCAAGATTCTGCAGTTCACAAAATACAAAACATTACCAGCTGAACCTGTCAGTTTTTACAAGTTTCTTCTTTCCCTGCATTTATCTGAAACAATACTTAGAGATGAGTTTAGCACCACCCATCAGAAATGGTAAAAGCAGGGACTGAAAAAAGCACAAAAACGCCAATCAAATAAAAAATTTGCCATGCTGTTCTTTTTTTCTAGCAACATATATCTCCAGCAAATGGAACAGTAAATTTGCAAATCCAATGGGACTGATCAGAAATTATGCCTTTTCAGATGTTGGCAGGAATTCATCAAAAACATGCAACAATATCTCTTCTATCAGGAGAAGGTAATCTAGGACAACTTTCTACAGCCAGTGTTCAAATAAAAGCCTTAAATTCCTGAACAGGGCAAGAACACTGAAAAAACTGAAACCACTCATCTGGCAAACGTAATGGCAGGTCTTCTGTGCTCTCACTCATTCTACAGCACTGCACTTCGTAACTCGTGCATAACTCATATTCACAGAAAACTAAAAAGTAAAACCACCATATGGTGACAAGGAGCAGAATAAAAAATAGTCCCTTGCTAGATGTTTTAATCCTCTTCTGTTAAAGCAGTGTGTTTGTATTATGCTAAATAACAAATTATGTGTCTGCAGAATCAGGCTCCCTTTTCAATTATGAGCTAATTATTTCAACACTGCAAAACAGAAAACCCGAGTCATCTTCCTTGCTCCACTCAACTTCTTTATAAATTATTCTCAAAGAGCAAATGAGATTTCTCATTCCAGCTGTATTCCACCGTGATCAAGACTGACTCCTTCCAGCTCAGAACCTGTAACACTCTTTCATTTTAGGGACTATTAGAAATAAAAGGATGCCAATATTTTATCTGGCAGTCAAGCAAGCCTTTGAAGTTTGATGGCTACAATGTCAAAAGACAAGTAACTACAGAACTTAATTTGTGCAGATGAACAACTGTTTAAAAATCAGCAAGGAAAATTTCAGCAACAGCCAGTCAGGATCTGGGCTCTCCCAATGTATTCCAGTAAACACTTCCACCTCTAACCAGAATGTGCCTGTACACACAGGTGTGAGTTTGAGATAGCGACCTTAAATACACACGAGGGGAGCTTCACATCCACTCTCTACATGCTTAAAAAGAATAGGGGAAAAAAGCACAGCATACTTTTCAGATTTCCCTGTACATTTTTGGACAGTCTTTCTGAATGCTCACTTCTTAAGCTCCGGTTTGCTGTGCTTGGCAGTCACTTTTGTGTCTTTTGCAACACTGCGCACACAAAATTGGCCTGTGGTTTCATGCTTTGCTTCCCATTTAAAACTAACACTTAAACAGTAGCTTTATTTTTGTTAAATAAAAGCTTTTTTCTCTGAATTCTGACATCTATTTCTCTTTTTCAACATGAGGGAAAAATTATTTTTTACAACTGACCCCAATCAGGAGTAATGTTTTGTCTTTACCGCTTTGATTCACTAACTCTCTTTCACGTTATTCCTCAACTTTTTGTGCTGTGTTCCGCAAAAGCAATGACAGCAGGTAGCATAATGTTGATTTTTGGACAGTAAACTCTGATGACACATATATTTTGGTTTTGAGACTCCGAACTGCAAAGAAAAAAAGCTTAGGTAAAGAATAAAGAACACAAAAAGAACCATTTTTTCGCAAATGCTTATGTTGAGGAAATATAAAAGTCAGATAGTTTCTATACATGGCTGCAATCCATCTCCTGAAGGCAAGGTGGATTTTTTTTTTTTTTTTCATTATCCACTTAATAGCAGACAAAGCCTGTACGGCTGACAATCTGTTTTGGGACAAGAGACCCCCTCATGTTTCCCTAGGGGTGTTAACAGCAGCTGGATCTGTGCATTCAGCATTTGACTTCCTCAGCAAGCTCGGGCGCCAGCGAGCGCCCCGGCCGGCAGGTACCACCCCACAGAGCAGAGACAGCCTCAGCGACACGCAGACGACTCGGTCCAGCGCTCAGCCCCAGAGGCAGGTCCCCTCCCGGGAGAAGTCCCATACTTTTTACACACCCACCAAGTCGCCACATTCCAGCAATATCGGCTCCTTGCACCAACAAAGCGGCCAAGGGTGGAAGGGGACTTTGTATTTACTACTCCGTATCAGTGTTGTGATGTGTGACTGTTGAAGACGTTTCTCTGCAGTGACGTGGTCTGCCTTCCCACCAGAGATTATGAAACCACTTTCAACCAAAGAGCTTCCTCCCTCACACGGCCTTCCAGGACCAGCGAGGGGAGAGCTGAACCCTGCAGCTAGCACTCCCTAATTGCTTCAGCAGAAGCTGAAAGACGTCAGCAACTGGACTTTCTGCTCCTTACTCCCTAAGAAAGCAGAGAAAAATCTGCAGAGAGCAAGCCCCTGACTTCAGGTTTGGTGTTAAAAGCAGCCTGATCTTTGGCCAGCCATGCAAATAAGATAAAGATTGACCTTGCACGCAGCAAGCTGTGCTGCCTGACCGGGGCTCAGCAAGGGTTACTTCAGCAAGCACAATGTCAGTGAATGTACTGAGAGTGCTACTGTAATCTCACAAACATCTGCAGCTAAACTCGTCTCAGGGGGAGAGGCAGACCTTTCAAACAACCAAACCTGAAAAATCAGAAGCGTTTTAATTGCATGACAACGGAGAGCAGCCGATCAGCTCCTAAGTTTGACCAGCATGTTACTGCATTTCTGGCAGCTTTGCCCCAGCTTCCAGCAATCTATCCTGCTGATTTTAACAGGTTGCTTTGACCTTTAAGGCTCTTGACGATTTCTAGGTTTCATACGCCTTCCTTTAGGCCGTGCCTTACACTGTATCTCCGGCTACCCACAGACTTTCTTGCTTAGCCCATTTTGAAATGTCTCAGACTCAGCATCTGACATCTCTCTTCAGAGAGTTACTTTTATTCTCGGCCAAAGGAAACTGAGTATGTCAAATACAAAAAATAAATGACCCAAACCCATTTGCTGTCACAGAGAAATAGCCATTTTGTCTGTATTTTGTATAAAATAGTGAAAAAGGCACAGCTCCAGACTTGAAGAATCTGTCAAAATAAAATCGTTTCACACATACGATGCCTTATCACAAAGTAGCACGCAACAGCTGAGCTTAGTTTTGTTTTCTTGAACTGCTTAAATTAACTTGGCAAAAGTGAGGACAGCACCACTCGTAATGTGGTATCATACAGGCTTACACTACGTGCTGTTTTTACAAAGCAACCATCCAGCCTGCAAGTTCCACATCCTTACAGGCACAGCTAACCCTAAGCTTCTTGACTAACACTGGCCACTTACCAGCAAAGAGAACGTTTCCTTAAAAAAAATTACAAGGGCTGCTGGGATCGGCTCTCCATAAGAGAGTGGCACGCTGTCAGAGCACAGTCTGGGTATTGAAGCGCAGATACCAGCAATATCCTGAACGTAAGGCACCCAGCTCATCCCCCCTCTGCCTGCCACCACTGCTAATATTCCTGTGAGCCACTACCTTATGCCAGCAAGCAGAACCTCGTTTTGACCAAGTAGTGAACAGACTTAAGTGCAAATGAGTTCAAACAATGTTAACAGTTCATTTAATTAAATGGCAATCAGTCCATAAATTGTACTGGTGTCAGCTTTTGATGAAGCACAGGCCACTACATCCTTGGACCACAGAAGATGCACATCCCAACCACCAACATGCACAGCAGTACTGACCACGGGTGCTTCACGCAGCAAGAGCACGAAGGACGTTTAACTGTGAATTGCATAAAGTGATGGAGAAATAAGGGAGAAACTTATCCCCTAGGACAGGGGACAGCATTCACATTCCTACTTTTGATCTGAAAGCTCTTGTTACGAACACAACATTAGGGCTTTGCAAAGTGACAGCTGGCTACCAACGAACAGAAGGAAAGCAACGTCATTCAGCCTCGAAATCTCTTTGTCTATCCCACTTAATTTCGTTGTGCTAAAATCTTGGAACACAGCAAATACAAAGCCACCACATATTTGCCTCTGCAGGAAAGAGACTGGTAATAACCACTATCTAGCACAACTGCACTTGGCATGGACTGCCAGTGACGAGCAAAGTTAGGACGAAGGCCAAAGGAAAAATTGGGTCAGGAGTGTTAAAGCACCTCTGACCTTGCACGCTGTCCCCAGCGAGCAAGGGATGGGATGCGTAGCAGTGGAAGACTGTACTGTTGATACTCCAGCTCTGTAGATAAACAGAAGGATTTGATTCTGGAAGCAGATAAACAAACATCTTTCATCAGGACTAAAACAGATACATTTCAGAGCAATGTGCAACTCCTACTGATCCCTATCAGAAAGTCTCCGTTTGATTTCCATTTCAGAAAAAGATCAGCTTACACACTGCAAAACAGTGTTACAGCTAAAAACCACTCTCCACTTAGACAAGCAAAGCCTTCACTAACCGTATGTGGGATTATTTACCTACATCATATATCTGTATGTCAGTGAAACCACTATTTTCACTGGCCACTTTCTGAAAAAAGGCATCAGAAAGAAGCTACTGCTGCAGAAAATTAAATGCAATGTGACTCTCTGCTCCCCTGCTATCCTACTGCCAACTCTAGAGAAAATGGGAGGTGTCACAGGCACCAAAGGAAATACACACCTAACCCAACAGAAAATACACACCTAACTTACATGCAGCAGCAATCTACAGAACCACAAACTATAACAAAATCTGAGAGGCTTAGAAGAACATATGTTACATATGACATTCATTCGGTTAGGAGAAGAAATGCAAATCTTCTTGAAAAATATGTGCATGCAGTTACACAGCATGTAGCGCAAGGGTATGTAAGTAGTCAGTTAACGGTGGGCACTTGTACAAAGAACAAGTGCCACTTAGTCTGCTGGGACCTTGCTTCCCTTCGGGGTTTGTCACCGTCAGGCTGGATATTCACTTTGCTTCCCTGTGCCCCAGGTTCCCCATCTTCTAATATGAAGGAATTTTCTTTGTAAGGCACTTGGAGATCCACAGATGAAAGGCACGGCACCAGAACTAGGTCAGATAATACTGATGTATACGATTATCTCTGCAATTTACGTGGCTGGAAAGTGTAATTAAAACTCTAGATCACTTTTCTCAAAGGCTCAGAATAAGACAGGCTGGGTTTGATTCCAAAATGTAAGACATACATACATTTGCACTGTGGTTTGTACAGTTGCATAGTAACTTTTTAAAGTAAATGCTGCAGTTCAGAAGAAAGCAGAGGACAAATCTAGGGATTAGCTAGCAACTGCGTCATTTCCTATGACCTATCTATTACTTTACCAAAACCTTCAAAACACACAACCAAAAAAACAACCCCACACACACCCCGACACAAACTTCCTGTACTCTAACCACTGAATGAGCAAGCACAGTTACACTTCAAGAGATCCTCTGAGTAGCTGTACTATTGCACAAGCCACTGCATACAACACCCAAAACCCAAATCCCAAGTTGTTGGTTTCTTCCAGTGCTACCTCACCGTAAATCTAAAAATATGGTTGCACGTACCAGTTACACTGGGCCAAACGGTTTCTCTTGAAAGATGTACACACACTACTGGCTTTACAGTGGCATGCACTGATAATGCAACATACACATTTCTTCCTTTCTCTTCTTATAGAACCAAATCCCACAGGTTTCCCTGATTTCAATTAGTAGTAGACACAGCACAAAAACCACCATCACAGTTGGCAGCAGCTGGCACCTTTTCAAAGAGCATCTGTGGAGAAGCCCAGAAATGACTGGCACGGGATCTCTTAGAGGTGGTCTCGCCACAAGGGCGGAGCACTGCAAGGAAAGTTTTTTCCAGCCCTCTGCCCTCGCTACACGCAGATGACATCACTCGGCAAGGCTGCCTGCAAAGCGCCTTCACCAGCAGTAATTCCAGCCGTAGGAACATGCCAGCCACTCATAACCAAAATTATCAGGCTCCATCTCCAATGCAGCAGCCAACACCACCTTTGAAGTGGAAACTGAAGCCCAGGGCTTTTTCACTGTGTGAGGAGGGTGCAGATAAACAGAGGCAGTCTTGGTTCCTGGAAGAGGGGACAGGAGTGAGGGAAGCAATGCTGGGGAGGCCTGACGTTTGATTCAGCTCAGCACTCGGTCTCCTCTACTTGCATACCTTTGCACAGCGTATGTTTACAAAGGACTCTGGTTGCTTGCCGGAGGTATGACAGGGACTGGCAGCTTCTGCACAGGAAGTGACCAAGAAATGCAGCTGCTTGCAGGGGCAACTGTTGCTTCACCCACACTTCTGTAGGAGATGGTTCCCCTCATCTGTTCCTCCTTCCCGGCTCCCCAGATTGCAGACGGACAAGACGTAACAAATGGAGTAAAAACTGATGTTACTATCTTTCGTTTTTTAAAGCTGGTCTCAGCACCAGAAGCATGGTACAAGCTATATTTCTAGACAACAATTTAAAACACAAAGAAAGTAAGTAAATCTCAGTGAATCCTCCTAGAAGTTTCATTTCAGTTGGTGGAATTTATGGGGGGGAACTGTGAAGCAGCATTCACCCAGAGTTCTTTTTGTCTGTTATACAGACAAAACCATAGGTAAGGACATTTTACAGGCTAGCAATATGGTGAACACGTAGGAAAACGAACACATAATCTTTCCTACTACCCAAAGGGTTAATGCTAGTCTGGACAATCTCCAATTGCATCAAGATGATACACTCAAAATGAAAAGGCTACGTAGAAGGCTCTGTTGGAACCCTAAATGTTACGGGATTTTTTCTCCTCTATCTCAAATATGTCAGCTGTTACTAGAATTTATTGGTTAAATGGCAGCAAAAGACCACTTAAGTAAAAAGAAGCAACATAACCACAAGAGAATTTATTTTATGATTTGCAACGAGGTGCAAATCCTGCCAACCACTTTAACCGATCAGAGCAAACCTCATTTCCCCTCACTGGAAGGACAGAGAGTATATAAATCCAGAACAAACAGAAGAAGGCCTGTCTCGCTCTGATCCACATAAACTTTCCTGGTAGCAACTCTGATGAGTCATGGTATCACCCCTGCTTTTCTGACAGGAAAACTAAGGCACAAAACAGTCACCTCTTCTTATACAGCAAATCCATAAGGCAGCTAAAAAAGGATGCCTTGCCCACAGGTGCCCAAGACGCCACAAGGACTTCTCCCAAAACCTTTTTCCCCAACAGCCCAGATGTCTAGTGCCATTTGGGACACAGCAGGATCCAGTGGCCTTTGCAGAAGGGCTCAGCTCTACTGCAGGTTGTCGCATCTGCCAGCCTGTGTATGTCATAGATATCTTTAAGTAAATAAATGGCCCCTCACTCTTATATACAGGTAACTGAATCACATCCTTCGTAACTACTGTTCCACAAAAAGTTACATAGCTATGTAAGACTGCGCTCCACTCTTTTCTCCTCGTTTCAACACCATTAGAATCTAAAGAACGTTAAACTAAAATGAAGGTGACAGAACAAGGCTTTCCTCAAAGGGTTGGCACTAGGGAAATGAAAAATAACCTGTTAGAGATGCTGTCATATACACCAGCTGCACAAACCACCATTGAAATCCTCCTTTTGTACATTTAGCATCTCTTGGAGAACAAAATATGGAAAATAAAAAAGCAGCGTCTTTAAAAGAGCACTCTCCCAATGCTGTTTATGGCCTGCTTCTTGTTAAAATGTTTATTTGTGCTGATATATTTAGATGGGTTTTAAATGCAAACGCTCCCTTCCTCATGCCAATCTTTCACGGAGTCCACCAGTTACATCTGTTAGTATTTATATAAGAAACAACAACAAAAAATTTGCAACTCTTGCAAACATGGGTAACCAACACATTATCGTGTGTGTGATTGTGGTGCACTTATACATTCTTTGTGGAGGAGATGAAAAGGCACCAGGCTGCAATCTGAAAGCACCACGCAAGACCAGCTGCTCGAAGAGCTCGAACATGAAGAAGTCTCTGCTGTCCCATGGGAGCTCAGCAGCTTCCCTCGGTGTGCTGGAGCCTGCGGCACAGCCCACTGCGGCTTGGTCCCAGGAGTCAGCAGGCAATAAAGGTGGTACTCTGCTTCGTCCGCAGCCAAACGAGCGCTCTCTTAATATCTCCTTCTGACTCAGGGCAGGACAAGGCAAGGGACACATTGATCTGCTGCCGTTTACACCAGTGACTAGCTGACCCGCAGAGGCATGGCATCAGTACGCTATCAGGGAAGTTTGCAGGAACACTGCGGTCGCACCCTGATTAATTACTTAAGAAAGTTAGCTGATGTCATAAACATTGAGTTTAATTCAAGGAAAAGGATACAACAAAAAGGGCTTCTTGCATTCATGCAAATCCTCACAGCAGAGCCTACACCCAGGAGTCCTGTCTGTGCTGGACCTTTACTTCTGTACCAAAAAGGCAAGTCTGAAAAGCAAAACTACAAAACTGGGAAGGACCAGCACCTGTGGCTAGAGCTACAGTAAGGAACCAACTCTGACATCCCCATGCACGTCCGAACTAGCAGATCGGAAGGTGCACACCACATGGATGGGGTGCTTCCCCACCATCCAATTCTGGTCTACGAACACAAGCCACCAACAGGCTATCCCAGAGAAATCTTTTTATCTGAGAAAGGAGAGAAGTAAAGAAACAGAGGGCAGAAACCTGTCCTCCTCCACCTGTGGCCAGGAAGGCAGAGCTGGGCCCGCAAGCAGAACCTAAAGGCGGACCTCCCACGCCAGGGCTGGTTGCTGAGGAACACGGGAATCATTCATAAGCACGGCTGTTCCAACAAAGGGCCTCAAAAGTGTGGTCACTGTATATTTACACAGTTGCTTTATCTACTGTAGGTAACACTGTGTGTTTGCTTCAGTTTTTAAAAGTACAAAGTACCCACAGGCAGGAGCACCACAGCAAAGATAAATTAAATAAATAGATAGAAACCTAAACTAAGACTCACCAAGAAGGAGTCTTCACCACCTCACCTATGAAAACAGGCACTGGGGTGTGCGCGAAGCAGAGGTCTGTAGGATAACAGTCAAATCCCACCAATCGCCCTAAGAAATGACCGCTTCCCCCAGAAAAGATTCGGGCCTGAAACATGGGCGATACACTTCTATGTCTAGCTCTACATTTTTGGGATGTTTGTATCATGAATCGCTGACATGCTAAGAGATCAGCGTCAAGAGGAGAGATGTTATCTGAAGGTCAGCACTGCCCCTAAGTAAACAAAGGAGAGAGACCCACACCAGGAGGCAGAGACACATATTAGGGTTCCCACTTGTGCACAGCTGCTGCCTCTAACAAAAATCGATTGCTGCGTGATTGGAAATGGCTGTGTACCTGGTCTGAGGGCTAGTCGGTAAAAGCACAGCATGGGTGTTGCTTCCTGCCCAACTTGTTGTAAAAGTTGTTGATTGGAGATTATTTTTGTTGTTGTCCTTGCTATCAGCCTCTAGCAAAACGTTAACTAAGTTTTCTGTGTGGAAGATAAACAGGTTCAAATTCCACGTGTCAAAAATCCCAATAGGAACTGCAAGGCGTTGACGGAAAACAATCAAATGAGCAATGAGTGTGACACAGACAGATTAGACCTCTCAGGACATCAGTTTTCTAGGCCTGCAATTAACCAAAACCTCGTCATAACTCCAAAACTAACATAGGTCAGAAAAACTACTGTTAGCCTGTAAAAGAAGAACAGGGGGATAAAAGGGAAGTAGAGTGTGTATGCAGATGAAGAATAAAGAAAATACCTCAGGGTAAACAGAGAGTTAAATTGATTACCTTGTTCATTCAATCTTCTAAGACAAAGATTAAAAACTCAAACAGAAAGCAGAAAGACTCATTTGTATTTAATGCACAGAGCCCTGTTCCACTCCCTGCTCTATCAAAATACTTGAGATATGACCAAGTTTCTTGCAACCAAACGTTTTTGGAATTCCCCATTAATTCTTGGTGACTAGACATCCGTGCTCATTTCAGCCAACAGGACTGAGCCATCTAGGATCCAGACTCCTGAAATCCCATCGCAATCAGTTTTGGCAGCAGATATGTAGCTCCTCTGAAAATGGCTCACAAGTATCTTAACCCAGCCACTCAAACCTGGAGTCACCCAACCAGCCAGTCCCTTTCAGCGCTTATCTTCTAGCGTATCAATTTCCCCTCAATTAAACCAGGCTATTAAAACTTAACTGCAAAAGGAGCTATTCATTGAAGTTTTGTCACATCCTTGGATGAAAATGCCCAGAACAGATGTGAAGAGTTACAAGATCTGCACTCACAACCAAACCAAAAATGAACGTAAACAATTATGGTACATTTGCACACAGCATGGGAGATTCCCCCTCCTCCCATCTCCGTTCATGCTCCAGCGCTCCCTTTTCAGAGAATGGCAGCTGTTAGCAAAACAACGAAGGAAGCGAGAGTACAAGAATATTTACACCAAGAATATAAGATTAGATCTCAGCAAGCAATTTTCTCTCCTATTTACACAGGCCAAGTATTCATGCATATATACATACACATGCACAAAGGATTCTGGAAGAAGAGAGGATCTTCAGCACAATTTGCATCCTTACAATCACAAAAGCACAGATCATTCTTACTCAAATATTGTTGGAAATTACTAGATGTTCAAGTTCTATTTGTAGTTACTATTTATACACGAAACAGTAAAATGATGATAGTCTCCACTCAACTCCTGTATTGGTAATGCATGTCATAATAAAGGCCACCCACCCCCTGTGTGTGTGAAAGTGGATAATTCTTCCCAAATTTATTTCTATTTACTTCGTCCAGAGTTAATGTTCAGAACCAGATAAAAGGTAATGGAAATGGTATAAATATGGACATTCTTTTGAATCAGAAGTGCACTTAACAAAGTATAATTTACAAAAATCACCACGGGACAGTTATGTGAAAATAAAATATTAAATAGACCTAATTTTGTAAAAAGCACCATGACAACTTGTTGTACTTCAAAGGACTGAATTCAGTACGTTCCCAACTATCATAAAAGTACTACTTTCTCCCACAGCAAATGTACTTTACCACCATATTTGCTGGAAAACATGCTTACTTCTAAAACACTAACACTTTGTTTTAATGACTGACAAAAATTACAATCACCAAATTTCCTGACAAACTGGAGCAAATGATGACTTCGGCAACCATAGAGAACACCATGCATTTCTGTTCATGCCCTTCAATCTTCTCTACTCTTTGCTTGGTACTTTGCAGATTGTTCACATTAGTATTAGCTGGAGTCAAATATAACCCATATGCTAAAACAGAAGTACCGTTACCAAAAAAAGTGTAACTTGTTGTTCATGTGCAATCTTTGTGCAAATCCAAAAACCTTCCCTAAACATGGGCAGACCCACAGTGCAATGGCTGAATTCAGCTCCTCCTGCCTGAAATGGTTAATGGCATGTGACATGAAGAAAACAGAGCAGGAGGAAGGGACTGGATTGAAACCGATGCAGAGTGGTATTTTGAATGTAGCTGATGGAGGAGTTTAATAGTCCCGGTATATGAGTTTGCTGGGAGATCTATTACGCAGGTTGTGACCTTCATCAGACCAGACTTTTATCAAAAGCCATTTTATGAGAATGTCAGAATGCCACACCACATTGCAGCATTCACATCAAGTCCGCTCTCTTTGCCTCTCTCACTCTCTCAAAAACTGAAAAATTCATACAGTGCTGAAAAGATTGTGCATACATCTATAGTCCGGCAGATACTGGAATACAGAAAACAAATTTTCTGCTCATATTTCAAGGGAAAGGTTCCCCAGAGTTCCCAGGAGATGGATCGGTCATATGTGCTAGTGTCAAAAAAGTCTGAAAAGTTTGTTCATTTGCCTAGGTAGGGTCAGACACAATAAAATACTCCCTGCCCAAGCCTGGGCCATGGGTGGTCCTTCAGAAGCCGATTTGTCTATCTGCAGTAATTAACAACTCTTCTGTGCTCCTTTGGTTTTCCACTCATCAGAGCCCTACCCAGCAAGGCAGCAGTTCCTGGCAGCCGATGCTGGCACTGAAAGCAAAACATACAGATGCCAATTTCTCAGCTCAGTGAAAGACGGTGAGAGTAAAGCCAGATAAATTGAGCTGTCTTCCTCTGTTCCCACGTGAGGTCTCTTCCCACCACAGGTCCACTGCCACCAGGCAAACTATTTCACCTTAGCAGAACACTTTTAGGAAATAAGTAAAATCACTTCTCCGTGGACTAAACTTTACAACATTGCCTCATCACGGACACTGGGCTAGGGGTAGATCCACCACACATTCTCTTTTCACATGACTGCAGGTATTTATACTGGCTAATGAAGAACATGGGTCAGAGTTTGAGGACCAAACTCCACAAATATCTGCAGATCCTTCCCAGCTGCCTCAGAACAATCATTTGGGGAAAGGCAACAAGAAAAATCTCCCTTCTCAACACGTTTTTACCAGCCAACCATTCACCTATTTATGGTAAAAACTTCCAAACACTTACGTGGTACATGGCACCAGGCTTGGAAAGGCATTACAGCATCCATGTTAGCAAGTCAGTGAGCTCAAATATGATATTATTTGCGTCAGACTTGCATATTAGTGAAACTTTGCTTGTCTCAGTGTAGGTACTCAGTGGCGTTCGCAACAATGAGCAATTAGTTTCCAAACAATGAACGGTGGAAAGCAACTCCTCCCGCTGAGGTTAGTTCTGTAACAATTACCACCACCCCAGAAACTGGAAGTACATTCCTCTTTTGAAAAAGAAACAGAACTAGTTAGCAGTGTCTGGCAATACCCCTTGTTAAGAAAATCTGAGATTTTAAAACCAAAATTTTAGCTTTTTAAACTAAAAGGCTAGTACAACATGCCAGCTGGTCTTGGGCATTGTGTAGGGTATTTTAGGATGAATCTGTCTACAACTGGCGCTATGATTTGTAGCTACAGAGGCTGACAGAATCTGCTTTTCTCCTCTGCAGTCCAGAGAGGAATCCTTAGCCTGACATGAGCTCAGGGAGATGTTCCCTGGGATACAAAGTCATCGACCCACCTTTACATTTTACTTTCATAACTCAAGGCTTGACAAAACAGCAACCCCGAAAGCCAATCTGACATCAACAGGTTAATCCTCTCTAATTGCAGTGTTGCCTCCAAAATTTAATACATTACCTGATGAAGAGAAGAAAAAAAAAACCCTTCTCACACGCACACAGATTGCACCACACCTTTCCCAGCAGTATGGTGCTGGGAGGAGACGTGCATTATAATGTAACTGGCGTTTCAGCACGCAATTATAGAGTCATGTCTTTCTGGAGCAGACTGGTAGGTGCCTTGCCAGTTCCATGTCTTTCATGCCTATTTGGGTCCCAATGGCAAAAGGCCGAAGAAGTGACAGAACAAGGAGCAGAAACCCCCTGCTTCAGTTTTCAGTCATCCCTGGTTAGACCTTTTTTTTTTTTTTTTTTTGAGGGAAAATTCAAGGAAAGTTTTAGCTCTAAAAATTCCCAATAATAAAACGATAGTTATCACAGAACTCTAGTTAATCTATAATCTTTACAGGAACCACGTGGTAAGAACATAAACCTATACTGAAGTTCCTATGGTTCATAACACAGCCATAACTGGATGAATGCTAAGTAGCCAAAGCCCTATATCCCTGCCGAAAAGCTTAGCACTGAAATTCACTGGGCTGATCAAATCAGTTTTGTTTTTAAAGAGAATTTGATGCTTGGAAAATGAAAGTGATAGAGCTGCTTCTATAGCTTATGTGAGCCAGCACAACATAAAACAAACCTCTGGCCGAGAAGCCAACCTTGAAGTTCTTTACTTAATCTACAGTGAAAACGGACTATTTCTCTTGGGCAGAGTCGTGATCTAACCCTTTCCCTCCTCCTGCATCTCATTTCTGCTTTACCATTGCCCCCTCAACTGGGCTAGTTCAACCATTTGCAGGTCTGGAAGGTAAATGGGACAGGGAACTCATCCAGGCCAAAAATAATCCCCCCTCCTTTTTTTCAGCACTGATGAATTTCTTGCCTTCACTCAGCAGGCTGCCTGTAAACAGCTGGACCACCCAAGCAAAGGATGGCGTGGGGGCGGGAATGACTGGACAGGAGGCCTGGGGAGCTTCAGCCAGCACTTACACAGAGACAGCTTTTCAGCTGACAGCTTTTGTCAGTGCAGCAATGGCCTTTTCCACCAGCTCAGAAACACCTCGTTCCTATCATGGTACCCTCCTCTAGAGATGAGGAGACCCCCTAGATTCACACATTTCTTTTTCTAAAGATTGATTCTGCTTTACTTTTAAACTCATTCTCATTTCTTTGCACAGATTTATGCTATAGAGGATTTCTTTCTATTTGTAGTCTAGTCTTTTTTTATAAAGCACTTGATTTTCAAGCATTTGATTTGGCTTCACAAGACATACTCAACTGGTTAGCCTTTACTCTTAGTTGAAGAGTTGAAGGGCTGTGACATGCAGTATCCATCCTTGCACTGTGTTCAGAATGACCAGCGGTATCTTCCCCTGAGCACAGATTTACAGAAGAATGAACAGCGAAGTACACGTACACTGGATTTCTACCTGTGCAGGACCAGATATTCAAAACTGCTGAGCACCTACCAACTCCCCATGGCAACAATGCTACTGGCAGCATTGCAGACCCCACTGAAAAGGCAGCCACCTAGTTCAGACAGACACATGCACTGGTTTCCACTAATTGCTCAGCAACTCTGATAAGACACAAATTCAAACAAGTACATTGGGCAACATTTATTACGACTAACTTCCTATTTTACAGTTTCCACTGAAAGCTAGCTGAAAGTTAACTAGAATTTTTCACCGCTTACCCAAACGGAACAATCCAATACAGTGAGGTCAGTAATTTCAGCTTCACATTCACACTACTCAAAATATTTAATAACTCCCCAATTCTACGTCATTTTGTCTTTTTTAAAGAATTCCAATTCAAAGACTGGGAGGAAATGCAAACACACCAAGCTGAGCTACGTGCAGAAGCACAGACAGGAATTAGCATCAGGGTACCCCACGCCACTCAGCGCTGGCAGCCTGCTACTTCTCACAGCTGTGAAGAGATTTGCTTAGGTAAATGATGAAAAGCAAGTCAAAGCCAAAACCAGAGCACAGAGTCCATTCAAAATGTAGAAAAGGAGTTGTTTTCCTCTATGGCCAGGCCTGGCTGTGAAAGAATTTCAAGCAGCAATGACCTATTGCAGTGTTTTATCCTTTCCAAGTGCAACAACAGCTGAGAACACAGGACCTGTGCTACACCAGTGATAAAGATGAGTAAACTACCCAAGTATCACTGGGTTAGTCAACACACTTCAAACTTGCAGCAGTGTGGTGAGATGCAAGAGCCCGCTTTAACTGCTGTTGGAGCAGGTTACTGGAAAAGTAAAAATCCCTGAGGAATCTAAGCCCATATCTGCCCACTTTTTAGAGACAGCGGTGCTCTGGCTCCCACCAGTAAGGTATCTGTGTACAAAACAGGCACACTACCTGGTATTTCGTAAAGACCATTTAGACTTGTTTCAAGTGTAGCAAAGGAAACTGCTCTCTTTATGCTGCCGATGTTTATCTCTGTCCAAACCAAAAACACAGTGTTAAACTTAACTGTTGTTCAAAAGCACATTTTAGCATCCAAACAAGAAACTGGAATAGTTTTAAAACACTTATCTTTCAACAGAGAGCAGTTCTGAACCTCTAGTAGCACAAGTAACATTTTCATAAAAAGTTGCGTGTTCTTGCAGATACATATACATGCTCCTCTATTCACAACTACACAGCCAGCTTCAAAAAAGTGCAAAAGCAAAGCACATCCAGCAATTGTTTCCATTCAAAATGCCTTTTGTAATCCAAACCTGGGGGGCGGTGCGCATGGAGGAGATGGGGTTTCCAAATAAGGATGTTGAACTGGAGGCCAAATTTGAGAAACATTGAGCATTCTGTAGCGTTCTTCAACAACATCTCCAAAGGGCTCCCCTCTACTGAAAAACTGAGCATTTGTATAAGAGACTAACTTCAGATTTTGGCCAAGGAGGTTACCAGCTTTAGGTACACTCGAACCATGAGCTAGGACGCTTTATCTGCCATTCTGTATTAGCACATCGAGGCACATATGGTTTCAAAAGTCTCTGCACTTGTGTATTTGTATAAAAGTCTTTGCATTATTTAATAGAGAACCCTGAATGCATATACGCAACTGTTGCCTGCCGACCTACAATGAACTTGTAGACATGTTGATTTTATCTGTTTAAAAGATTAGGTTCGCACTGACAGATGGACAATGCTACTGTTAAATTAATTAAAAATGAATACCATTAATGTTGGATGAGCATGAAACAAATTACCTTTGAGGTAAGATATTTCTAAATAGGGGGGAAAGGAAAGCAGTTCAGGAGGTTTGAAGATAATAGCTCCTAGTACCTTTAAAGATATTTACTTCCAAGTTTTATTTTTCCTTCTGTTTTTCCTTTGGCAATACTTTTACTAGCCTATACTCCTGTGTAATCTATTTTATTTGTGTTAGCTAACTGCTAGTGTACTTACTCAAATTTATAGAATGTAATGGCAAGCCAAATCATTTCAAATGTCCCTTTCATAGAATATAATGTACTGGTCAAGATTTAGAGAACTATTAAAAATACATCCAATCACTCCATTTTCTACCATTAGCTTTCTGTTAGCAAAAAATCAAATTAGTATCTCCTTCAGTTTCTCCTCACTGGCATTCTTACAAAGCCCATAGATCACTCCAGTTCTCATTCCCATTCTCCTTACATTTCTGAGGCAGAAGATTTAGGCTTCTGGGTAACATGCAGCTGGTAAATTTTTCTGACATCACTACCCACACAATTTTGTGAGTATGCCCATTGAACCATTGTTTGCAAGCAAGTCTTCAGAGTTACTAACCAGGGCAAAAATTCTGCAGTGCCAAGAAGTCAAGCTGAGCTACTCATTTCTTAGTATCCACAATTCAATTAGCTGCAAATACCACACCAGCAGCAAACCAGTGTTTCGATTTCTGCTGGCACATAACTCTATAAACTTGTTCTAGTGTTTGGATTTAAAACAAGTAACATCTCCACTGCATAAATCAGATACTGATACTTAGAGGTATCTTTTCAAAAGAAAGATAAACGGGGCAAGAGGGAGATTAGGAGTATTTTAAGATCTGTTATTTTAAACTATAAGATCAATTGCTACTGCAGTTATCAGTTTTGCATGTTTATATCCAACGATGGAAGATTAAATACATGGTAACAGAAGAAAACTGTATCTCCACAATGATACCCAAATATTAGAAACCTGCTACGCACTGCAAGCCTACAATGTAAAGAAACTAAAGACTAAAACTTCCCAGTGATCATGCTAGGCAAATCAACCCAAAGAAATGAGGACCCAAGTTATTAAAAAGGATGTTCTTCTTGACTTGAGTGGTGGCACTTACATGTATAAACTTCGGTCATATATAGAAAGGGCTGTCAGAGGGCACAATTCACACGCGTTTTACTGTTTATGATAATTGAGATAAACTGGCAATGGATGCAGAGTTCTCTGTGTTTTGGCCCCAGCTGTAAAACTAGCTCAAATATAATGTTTCAAGTTCAAGGTGGTAAAAGACCTTTTAGCCCATAAGCTGCAAGGATAGGTTACTGGAAGGCAGAGAATAACAAGCAGAATATGGGTAACAGCATGGAGTGTAGCAGTTTTGATAGCTCAAACCTCATAAAACTTTATGTCTCAGGATGTTCAATGAAATTTAAAGGAACTTTTGCAATCAATTTCTGTGGCAGGCACAAAAGACAAACTGCCACGCTTTGGCATCACCTGAATATCTACAACGGAACCAGCTTTTTGTAGGCCCATGTATGATTCTGGTATTCTGTGTTTCTGCTCAAAATGGCTCAATTTCAGCACATTACTCAGCACAACATTTAATTAAATATATTTAAAATTACTGACAGATTTTTTTAACTGTCTTTTCATGCAACTATTTTGCCCTAAGGTTGTATAAAACCCTTCTTTTACATTTGTTCCGTGAAGGCAGGGAAGGGGGAGGAAAGGAGAGAGCTCTCAGCTCAGCTTAGTTTCTGGAATATTTCTTTTCCTAACAACTGCTTTTCATTCACTTTCTTCAGCTTACACGGCTATCGCCCCACCTTTTAGACACAGTCCTAGAGCATTAGCAGCTCTTGGCCCAACTGTTCACCCATGCAGTCCAAGGCAAAACGTTGGTACTCCCTCCATGGGACAAGCTCCACTGGTAACACAGGGCAGGGAGGGCACCTAAAACACTTGTCACGTAGGCTCTTCCTCTGGCCTCTTCAGCTGCTGAACTACTTAGGAACTTTGTTGTGTTTGACTCGTGCCACACTTTGAAAAAGTAAGAGAAAAGCTGTTAAACAATCACTATAGACATCAAAGAGCCATCCAGCATCCCTGCTGAACACAGATTAACAAAGCCTGTTTGCACTCCAGTTGTCACAACAGAATTTAGACTAGTGACTTGGGCTTCAAAGGTGAACTTGAACAACTGATATGAGCAGGTGAAATGCGTCACAATGAGGTCACCACCCTATTTCACCACAGAGCAGCCCCTACACCCATAGCAATAGAGCTCACATTCTTGAGTCACATCTGGACCGAGTCTTGCATTCAAGAAGCAGCGATATTTGAACCTCCATCATTAGTTTGTTCTTTGGCCTCTGATCTAAGTCCTCGAACAAGAATATTGATAATTGCTACAGAACTACGGTTATCTGACATTTCGTTTGAATTTTTAGGTGGCACAAATACTTGGGGACAGAGGTGATACAACTCTGCAGCACCTCACTTCCAGGCACACGGCCTCCCCACGTAATGCACACAGCATCAGTCCAGGACTTTGTTGCCCAGTCATAGCACAGTCACCTTTCACCAAAAGGTGTCTGTGTGCAGAAGAGGCATTCCTAGAGAGAACAAAACCTGGATCAGATGTGACCTGAGGTGAACAGATGCGAGAACACACTGGTAGTTTTCCTGTGAAATCAGTTAATTCACTACACCCTTGATGCTTTAACATCTTCTAGGTAGTTACAGGGGAAAAGTACAAATAAAAAGAAAAAAAATCCAAAAGATGCAATTCAGTTTGTCAAAAATAACAACCAACTTTGCTGGATCCTGAGATGCACTAGAAGCGAGACAGGCAGTATCAATGCCAGTAGAGATCAATACTCCCACAAAATAGTGTTATGCTATGCCTAGAAAGCAGAGGGAGCAGTAATAGATATCTAACACAAAAACACCCAACTGTCTTCAAGAATAGCTGTGAGAGTAGTAGCAATGATTGTACCATACGTACAAGTAATTACTGTCAGGACTCCATCTGGATCAAAAATTTGGCGACTGTTTTACTAGCAGACGAATCTCCAAGTTAGAACTTGAGTTCTGCGTTAAGAGCCAGCACCTCCCTGTAATTCTCCTTTCTCCTTCCTGTAGAACCACAGCACTTATCTAAGGATATTTTTTTGTTTGTTTCTTGTTTTTATCCTGTAGGAGAATTTTGATTCACCCAAGAAATTTTAATTCAGAGGTACAAGCAATATTATTTTCACCACAAACAACCACACTTTTCATTTCCAAACTATTCTGTGGCAAACTTTTTGTGTTCCCAATAAATATAAATAAAATAAGATAAAAAGAAAAGCAAACAAACATGCAATCTAGGTTTCCTTCTCTCAGACCCTGATGAAAAGAACAGAAGCAAGCCCTGCACAGCTGTAAAGCCAGGGTTTTCAGGTGAAAACATGGAGATTCGGGTTCAAGCTTTTGTTCTGTCCAATTTCCTGCCTTTTATAAAGTTCTTGTTAGTGCACAAATTAAATCATGCAGGAGGAGCTAATTAACTGTACTTTCTCACCGCTTCTTACTTTGTAATAACTTTTCTACGTAGATTCTGGGTTTGTTTAGCCTGGAGAAGAGAAGACTGAGGGGGGATCTTATCAATGCTTATAAATATCTGAAGGGCGGGTGTCAAGAGGATGGGGCCGGACTCTTTTCAGCGGTGCCCAACGACAGGACAAGGGGCAGTGGGCACAAATTGGAGCACAGGAAATTCCACCTGAATATGAGGAAAAACTTCTTTCCTGGGAGGGCGCCAGAGCAGCGGAACAGGCTGCCCAGAGAGGTTCTGGAGTCTCCTTCTCTGGGTATATTCAAAACCCACCTGGCTGCGGTCCTGTGCCCCCCTGCTCTGGGTGTGCCTGCTCAAGCAGGGGGGTTGGACGAGATGATCTCCAGAGGTCCCTTCCAACCCCTACCATTCTGTGATTCTGTGAAATGTCCTCAGAGCAGAGACTCAAAACCCAGTCTCCCTCAGTCCACAAGAATACCCTGACCAAACTAAATACTCTTTTTTAGATGACATCTTTCCCAGCATCCACTGCTAGAATTGCCCCCCATTACTCCCTGGCAGAGAGGGAACATAAGAAAACCCTAACGATGAGCTCAAACGTCCATCTTGTCCTCCTCCTCCAGCACCGTCCTTCAGTGTACCTCTAGTGAAGAGTCTAAGAATAGGGAAACACAGTGATTTCCCCTGTAACACTTCTCCAGCCTCCAGCAACTCATGGCTCCTCTGGAGAGAACGAAATACCACGTAGATCAATTCCAATAAGAAATCCCTTAAACTAAATCAAAATAAAAATAAAATAAAAAAAAATAGGCAATAAAAATAGGCAATAAAAATCCCTTAAACTAAATCAAAATAAAAATAAAATAAAAAAAAATAGGCAATAAAAATCAAGGTCCAAAAAGTAAGTTTTCAGGTTTGAACAGACTTTCATCATACCCCAATTGTAAGGTCCTAATTCCTCCTTCTGCAGCAAAACCATCTTCAAGGCCAGAACTACGATAACCCTGGCACAACCTGGAAATTGAGTACCACGCAGTCAAAGGAACAGGCCACAACTATTGAAAGAGTTTAGACAGCACATGGAAAGTGACCATTTTGCTTTTATATTTCTACTCCCAGTATGGGGCTTCTGGTTTGGAGTGGCAGGTTTCAAATGAGTATGTCAATATTGACCAAGAGAAGCTGTTTTTAATAGAAATTATTATTAATTGGTGTCTTTTTTTTTTTTTTAATTGCCTTTTCCTCCTTGAAATTAACTTAAGAACAGTTGACTGCATTATTACATTTCAGGTTGGGACTCTCTTTTTGAACACAGGGACAAGCCAAGTTCTGTAGAGTAAAAATAAATAATGCTATGGGCTCCACCTGTAAAGACTTTTCTTTATCATATTCGCAAGCTCAAACTGTAACTCAAGTTTCATCTTCACCCTGTAACGTTAGTAACTCATCAACCACTTCCTGCTGAGCCAGCCTCTCCGCTCGGCCAGTTCCCTCGCACAGCTCCTGACGTCTCACACCGCAGTCACTCCTTTCTCCTTCCGAGTACTATAACATGAGTGTACTCATTTAAGTGACTATTGCACTGAAGACAAGCCCAAAAAGGCACTGCAAGAACATTAGATGATTAACACTTTTATAATCTATCATTCAAAGAGTTAAAGAATAATGCTCATTTACAGGAAAAGAAACTAAGACGGAAACAGAAAATAAATACCATTCTGCAACTGCAGATCAAAAATTCCTAGTGTATCACTCAGCTAAACACAAACATGCGAACACTGCTTAAGTCCTAAGAGAGAACTGTAAGTGACCAAAAGTAAACACCCACTCAAAGGTTAACCTAAAATTGATTAATTACAAAGGTGTACAGAGTCACTGCCTATTTTTGAGGAATCATGACTAATTCTTCTTATGTGTTGAGGACTTGACACAACATTGTTTTTCCTTATGCATTTCAACAACTCTGGCATTGTTTGTCATTGAAATCATACCCCATTTCTGGTTCATCTAAAATTAAATCAAACAGGAAATAATGAACATGTGTGTCTGTTATAGACCCTTCAGCACCCGAGGAGTACGAGCTAGAGTTAAAAGCAATCACCAAGGTTGGAGCTTTTCAGGACCCAATTCCGCTCAGTGTGAGCATCTCTTGTACAAAAGGCTCATCTAAGAGGAAAGCAGACTGCTCAGTGAGTGCCAGCCCTAAGAAGAAGCCAGGATTTGGATGGTAGAGAGACAAATCTGAGACAGTAGGGGTGAGGGCCCAGGCAATGTTGTTTGTTTGTTTTTAACCGCCTGCCAAGTTCCCGTGCAAGTCAATATCTATGAATCACATTCTGAGATGTCAGGTAGAATCTGGTTAGTAATCAATACAATACAGGAATGTGGTATGCCTGAAAAGGTTTTAGCAGTCTTGTGTTTACTACTCATACAAAAAAAATTATTCTGTTTACATTTCACAGGCTGGTTTACTAACTGTAACTGCATCCTACAGTGATGTAAGTTGGTGTGGCTTTTCCAGTAAAATAGGAATAATCTGGACTATCTTCTGTTCTGATCAGAGAATTACCCAAGAAGTTGAAAAGTCTGGTTATCTATGTGGCACAACCAATCTTATCCAAGGACACGCATTCTTCTAGAAGGAAACAACCAACCTCAAAACACAAGTGGAAAAATGCAATGTCAGCATTGTATTATTTCCTGAACTGTTCTATATTACGTAATACATTATTTTCATCTAGGATACACCTAAATTGTGTAATTACCAAAATACCTCACCTAAAAATGGGAAGACATGCCCCCAAGGTCTATTGCTGTTCCAAGATGAAGGGAAGAAAAGGGCAAGCATACTCTTCCAACAGCACTACCATCTTCAAGGTTTTTTCGTGTCTTACTTTAAATACAACACTTGAAACAAACGATAAGCGTTCAGACTAGACCCTGGAAGTGACTGGGAGCAGCTGGAGAAAAGCTGTATTCAGTGGTGTCAAAAAGTGTAGTGAGAAGGAGAAACAGGATTAAAACAATAGTGAAAATACTACAAGGCCATTGTATCAGACTGATCCATTACAAAGGATTAGGTAAAAAACCTCACTGTGACCCTTGGCCTGAACTGACCACGGTATCGTTTACCCCTCTGACTGTGACCTCCTGACAGAGGCTATCCTTGTGCTCTGCACCTGTACAGTCACCAGCCCCAAGACTGGGGCTCACGGACACACCATGATATAGGGAATACAAATAGAAACTGATTAAACAGTCTCGTTTTCAGTACTGCACTGAAGACAAGTGATCCTATCTCATTCCATGTATGAAAATCTCACAGGCTCCAGAGACAACTTAGTTATTTCTAGCACGCAGGTCTGCCTCACATTAATCCACTGTTGCATGAGTTGAACAACAAAAGCACTACTGTGCTGCCAAACCTGAAAACCATACGTTTGAGAAAGCCAATGTTTTAGCAAAATAATTTTGTGGGAGGCTGAGGGATTATGAAACAACTCCAGTTTTGAGATCTTCCCAACAGTCCAAAGCAATCATTTAATGAATAAGTTAGATTTTTAACTGTCTGTAAAATACATTGCTCAATGTACAGAACATACGTAAATAGATTGTGTGTGTAGATCATTTACGTGAACAAAACCACGTGTCTTTTACAAACGAGGAAGAGCAGCCAAAAAGAGGGTTTTATTTTAAAAAGTCCTGTCTCCCTGTCATTGCAACTTGTGCTCCAGAAATCCCATTTGCATGGCTTCCATGGTAACTCTGCAGTACTGCTCATTTTTACAAATAATGATCCAGCCACAAAAAGAGCACTCGAGGCTTATTCTAAGGCCAGTCTCAAAAGCCATGAAGAAAGGAAAAAAAAAAAAAAAAAAAAGAAAAAGAAAAAAGAAAACCAACAAAGTCCAGAACCGGACAACTTTATATTGTTCAGCATTATCAGCAAACACTGTAAGGCTCCTTCAAAACAGACAAACAAGCTTATAGAGTTGATAATCTCTTCCCATGGTCAATACACACGAATACAGGCTCCTGCTAAGGTCCCTGGACATCTGCCATACATCCAAGAACAGCAGCAGCAGAAGAGTCATATCACATAGCAGGCAGGACCTCATCCTTTCGCTGGTCAGATTCAAACCCTGCCTTAACAAAGGCTGTAAACTGGCTGATAAAAGCCTGGGGGTTTGGAAGGAGCTTTTAAAGACTGGGAGCGACCAGGAGAGAACCCCGTACAACTTCCATGATACCTCATTTATGGCATGCAAAAAGGTGAAAAGGCCTTTGGCCACAGGTAAACCACAAGGAAAGTTACACTTCTGTTGCCTTTTATTTCTCCCTATTTAAAATACATAATTGTTTTAAATAGCCTCTTGGTTGCGTGCTGGGTTCAAACTTTGGTCATTATGCTCAGGTAATGAATCAAATTCCTCAACCATGTTGTTCTTAGCATGTGTTTTTGCGTAATTATTTCTTTTGTAAAGACTACACTACCACAGAGAGCCCTTCTGGCTGTAACACAACCACTGCTTGCCTCTTTTTTCCAAAGAGGTGTTTCATCTCTGACAGTTTTCAATGCAGGATCACCTCAGTTAAGAAGTGTGCTTTAAAAGCAAGGTCACTTGAATTTACTGAAAGCACCTCATCATTTAACGACACTAAGTTAAGGGAGCAGCACTATTCACTGTACTAAATAGCTTCCCAGCCTTTTGACTAAGTTTAGCATAGAACTGGATGTATAATTCTTCTGTTAACAAAAACATAGCCAAGGATCCCAAGACACTGCTCCAAAACAAGAACATGTAATAATTTATGCTCCCCCAACAGTTAGCCTTCAAGTGTTTGCTTAAGAGAAATTCTATAGGATGTTTTAGGTATTAATTTGAACTCAGAAAAACAACACCCAAAAAAGGAGTCCAACCGGCAGCTTATGGGGAGAAACACCTGCCAAAGGACTGTTGTCATCTCACAGTGTCCCTGTTAACATTTCTCAGATCTGCCCAGGATAAAATTCATCAGGCAAGTTACCAGCCTGCTGAGGAGCTCAGTGAAAGGCAATACTTTCGGGGCATCTCTATGATCAAAATATCAAAAGTTGGAAAAACACTCCCAAACAACAGTGTTGGTAACAGCTTAAAAGGCTTCACATACTGAAAGCTTCTGGTCACTACCTAAGTAGGCCAGACTCAAAATGGGATACAGTTTAAAAGCTTTGTTAATTAGTAATTTCCTCATCTCTGGAGGTTTTCATACAGTTTCAGACTGCCTCTTTAAATACTTTTAAAGTATACTTGTCTTACAAAGAATGGCCTGCATATTTTAAAAATCTTAGTTCTGTCAGCTGGTCTCCCTAAGATGCTTGGATTTCAGTGCAGCACGCAAGCAACTACTGAGCAAACCAGCTGCAGGTGCTGCCTGCAACCCCCAAGCATTTCTAGACAGTTGAGTGGTTTCAAACCTGTAACCACATGTGTGATGTGCATATATTGGGGACAAAGAGAACTCAACATACAGGACCAATTAAGAGAGCCCTGTAGCATCTAAATCTATAGGTTACATACACTCAGGACTATCACCAAGACCCTACAAAATTGTTACAGAAAGGTAACCTCACTGTAACCCACGCTGCCTGCGAGTATCCGTGCTCCATAAACGCCTGATTTGAGTCCCAACTACATAACTGCCCTCTGGACACTAAACGACTAAACCTGCAGAGTACGAATTACCCTCCGCAGCCACTGAATTCAGATGACAACAAAAGGATTTTAGCAGACTGGTTTAACTGGGACGCCTTTACAACAAGCTTTATGCTGCTGAGGTCAAGTAAGCTGAATTCTATCCCAAGTCTTTCAAGCTTTGGCAAGCAGTCTTGCTAAAGTAAACCCGTCCGCAGCCCAAGGAAAGAGTGAAGAGAAGAAGAGACCAAATATTCTTCTAGTGGAGATATCAGGAAAAAAAACTCATAGATTTTTAAACATTTACCCTGTAGGCTATTTCCTTGCACTGCTCCACAGCACCCACTAACAAGACACTGAAGGCAGTAAATCTTGATTTCCATAGACCTTCCTTCCTTTCGTTTTTTTTAAATATTGGCAATCTGCACTTGAAAAAAAAAAATGTAGAAGAGTTACTATTAGAGAAGATAAGCAAAAGTGATTAACCACTCAAAATACATTATCCTTGGTGAGAAACTTGCTTGGGGCAAAATAAGTAAATCTTCAAAGGCTAGTTGGGCAATAGGTGGAAGTTTCCAAAGCCTGAACCAAGGAGGCTGCAAGGCTGTAAAGAAGTTTGATTTCTAGGGTGGCAATGCTAGAAAACATCAGGTAATCCAGAAGAGCAACCAATTCTGCTGCAAGTTTCTGAACTCATGATTAGCAGAGCCAGTGCTGAACGCAAAACAAAGCCACATGAGCAGGACCTGCAGGTCTGCACAACCGCCAAAAAGGGGAGAAGGCAGGGAGGGAAGCGGCAGGGATCACATTTCAGCCCTTGAGCATCTCATCTCTTTGACCCTTTGCGTCTGATTCCAAGCTCAAATACAGTTCTGACGTCCAAGGTGTCACCCTATCTCCAATTAATCAAAGGAGAGTCCTGTTTAAAGTAGCCCCTTCTCAGGAATCCCATGGCCTGACTTGGAATGTGATCTCTGTCATAGCTGTCAACAGATCCACTTCTTGCTTCTCCCTTGCTTTTGTTTTTATCAAAAGGCAGCTCAGTAAGCCTGGAGTGAAACATGCATGGACAAAGCAGAGGGTTATCGGGGCTTTTTAGCAGGAACGAAGCATAGGCTTTGTGCTACGTGACTAGCTCATGCAGGTGCTGAGGACAGAACTGCTAAAGGCATGTTAAACGCTCTTAAGTTACCACTTAAGACCATGCATTATTCGTAAAAATTGAGGGAACATGAAGCTTAATTAAACCTGACAGTCAAAATAAATACCTACCAGGCTCTAGCTCAAGAAGCCTTGTGCTTTCTGATCTTGGATTTTTTAACTGTTTACCAATCCATCAACAAACCTTCCTCCAGTGCCCCCACAAGCATAAAGATCTGATCTTTAAACAAACTGCCTGGCGAGACCAGTTTGATAAGCGGTAGAGAAATAATTATGCCATTCAGAAATCAATTTATTCTCAGGCAGAAATGTATTGCAGCACTTATCTTAAATATGGGGTGAAGTCCATGCAAAATCACTGAGCCAGACTTTAACACAACACTTTATTTCAGTGAAGTATGAGAAAGCTGACAGTATTATCATCTCTGCGTAAGAGATTAAGAGTGAGACTGATATATGTTTTTCAATGACTTTTGATCAAAATATGCCTAACTGTAGATGGAAGTCTCCACTCCCTGATAGCTACAGCTTTCAAAAAAACATCTTTAGGAAATCAATGCCCAGCTTTTTCAACACACACCCAACCTTTGTCCTGCCATTCATTGCCACGCATCTTAGATAAACACCATTTCTTTCCTCACAGGATACACCAATCGCATGCAAACTGCTAAAACAAGACCTGCACAGCCTGAAGTTATGAGAAATTATCTGAATTTTTTTCTGTGCCAGAAAAGCAGGAACTCCCCCACTTTTCCCCAAATAATCTGCTACCCAAAATATCTCAGGCTGATCTAAATATGTACACTGTGCAAATCACCACAGCACTTTGTGGTCTAATCCTGAGAAACACCAAGGGCTTCCCGTAAGGGCTGAGTACCCTCAACTCCTACCCACTCACAAGGGAATTTGAGAGGCATAAATTTTACAATTTAAACTGAGAACTGAGGGCTAAAAGTTAACCCTACAATAAATAATAAAAAAATCTGCAGGTTGGTCACATCCTTAATCCAACTATGCAGCTGCACAAATCAAGCAGGTGTACAAGAGGGATGGGACTGCATAGCAATTTTGGGGGAGATAACTCTGCTGTTTCCAGTACAGATTAAGTCAGGCTTAAACTAAACCATGATACTGCATCCTCAGGGAATTTTACAGTCCTCATGCCCAGACAATGCATGAGAGAAACCCAGCAACAACAGAAGCCTTAGCTGTAAATGTTCGGCTCGGTACGGGTAACTCTCCTTTTGATGTTTTTGGTGATTTTTAGTTGTCTGTTGAATCAGAACCATCACAACAGGTCAAAATGAGATGGAAAAGGATAAAAGAGAGAGCAGCACTGATTCTAGAAACAATATATTTGGGCCTGGTTATGATCAACTACTGAAATGAATAAGTGAGATAAAATTCACCCCTCTATCTCCATGCTCAACGTGGTCCCCATGTGAATTTGGGAGAAGAGTCCTCCTAATTAAAGGCCTGAGCAACATCAGAGCTCCAGCTGAGAGAAAAAGCAAAACAAAATGGAGCTGCCTACTGTAGTCAGTAGTAGGTACTTACTACTCACAGCCTCCTAGCTAAGACTAAGGAAGAGGTTTGGCTGCTGGGGTTGGGGGTTTTTTTCCCCCCTTTTTTTTTTAAGTCAGTGAAAAAAGAGATGGCTGTGAATAAGGTTAGAGTTAGTCTCTCAATTTGAATCTACTTCCTGAGTCTTTTGACTAATAAACCTTTCACCTTGAATATTTCACAGAATAGCTCACAAAGCAGAAAGCTGAGACCTACGAAATGAGAATGATATGAAAGGACTAGCCCACTTCCTCTCTTCTGACATCTCTCACTTGCAAGCATATGCTTATCCAAACATGCATTCAACTGGCAACCAGTCTTGTTTTCTTAGTTGTCCACAGGAGATAACTTTCACATAGATTTTAACTGAATTAGAATATTTCAGGTCTCTCTTCTAGTGCTGTATTTTTATTTGCAATATTTTCATTCTTTTTCCCTATGGGAATACTTCCTGTTTTGTAAAAAACAAAGGAAAGGATTGAAGACTTTCTAACCAGTTCATACCTGAGAAAAACCTTAACAGCTTCTCCAACCTCACTTTGCTCTACTACTTCTTTTGTGGGCTGGTTTTTCTTTTGTTTTTCCATTATTTGATCACTATTATTAGGTGATTAAGCATGGAGAAATTGCATCCATTTTACAGACAGCAAATCTAAGATATTAATAGTTTATGTTAAGTATTTTTTATAGCCAAGAACTCCTCAGATCTTGTGGCTGCCCCCTCTCTTTTTCCCCATTCACCTTGCAGAATGTTAATACACATGTAGTCTCACTTTTCTCATCTCAAGGAAGCACAATGTGTATCACACAGGCAGGTCCTGAAGGCAAAAATATCTCTTCTACGGTATTTGTCATGGTGAAACCGTGAGCCCCTAGTACAGCCATCTGAATGTATCCCACCAGAAATCAGTCTCTCCCCATTCCTAATCTCTCAAAGGATACCTGGTACAGTAGCATCAACCCACCAGGAAATACAGAGTTAAATTTTGTTAAAACAGAGCATCTCCCTCCGTAGAGCTGATTAATGTGCTGAAAACCCAAAGCCAAGACACTGGGAATGGGAAGTAGAATTACTGAACATGCGTCACTGATTCTAGGTTCCCCTTTTCTCCTGTTGCTGAATTACTGTAGCTTGCGTGTTCTCAGGGCACAAACCTGAGTAACAGCAAGCAAGCCATTCTCCAAATCCATTGAGCTGAAGAACTGCCATCATTTTTGGTGGAATTTCACTAATCAGTTGGTTCAATGAAAACAAAAAAGGCTACTGTGGCCAGTAAGGAACAACATACTCCGCAGCATTTTAATAAGTTAATCCATTATAACTTGCTCAGCAGATATGTCAAGAGGTTTTGTTTGCTTAAAAGGAAACAGTTAAAGTAGCTGTTGCAGTATCTGCAGTGACTCCTTCCCCAGACTCAGAGCTATTAATGACTGTAATTCTGACTAGAGTGTGATTTAGCAATAGTCACGTTGACCCCGTAAGGCGTATCATGGGACCATACAGCTTCCAAGCACTCAGCAAACATTAACCTGGTTATTCCCGAGGACACAGAATTTTTATTTCTGTTTTTTCAGGTGAAACTGAGACCGAAAGAGAAATGGTACCACACCAAAGCATCAAAAGATGGAAAGAGAGAACTAGTTCTGGGAAATAGCAGCAGTCTTGCTGATGAAGCATCTGTTCAGTAACAGAAATGTCATATTCTGATTGCGGCACAGCAACTTGCTTAAATTGGCCATGGTATTTCAGCGGTACTCACATTGTACGTGGCTTGTGCAAACCGATACTAAAGGTCAGTGCATTTGACAGCTACATAAAGTTAACATTGTTTATTGAATGCTACTGGCCTAATGCAGTAAAAACACACACAAATAAAGACACAAGGATTTGCTCAGGAAGACCACAAGTACAGCAAAACCCTGTTTACAGTGAAAGAGAATGAATGCCCTCAACTCTTTAAATAATACAATGCCGTTGAATGTCTGCAAGTCTGGTCAGAGCAAGTTTCCCACGTGCAGTAAAATTCTTCCTGAGGAAAAAAATGGCTTCGTTTTCAGAAGGTTCCAGTCCCAGTGTTTTCGTTCCTCTGCTGCTGTTTGAAAGACCCAAACAGAACAAAAATCTGACTCACTGAAATGGAGAAAACATCATGTCTGACATCATGTTCATCCTGTGAGTTAAAGCAACTTTTCCAACCAGAATTACTCTCTTAGCTTTCACTCCTTGCAGCAGTCCCTCCTAATGAGGTAATTTCAGGTAAATCTGTAACACTTGCTGTTTTACTCTCCCTTCAACATTGGGAAGGTATACTATTAATTTCCCCTTAGCTGTTACTAGGGGGTTTCCAATTCATTCCCCAAAGGACAGAAATGCAGACTTACCAGTGGAACTCTTCAGGAACTCTTCAGCAAACAACAATGCTAATGAAATGGAAGAAACGCTTGTCTGGTACCATATGGAAATTAATAACAACATATTTGTCAGGCAAGCTGAAAACCTGCCTGCCAAAATTCATTTCTGACCTCCAGAGATAAACAAACAATGAACAAGCAGCAACAAGAAAGTTATACAATGCAGGAACTGACAAGTGAGGTGTTTTAGCTGTATCGGAGATAGCGATACTGACTGATGCTGACCTATTTTCCTGGCCTTTATTATACATTTATACATATGACTGGGAGAACAGATTAATAATGCCACATAAGACACAGAGGATCAGAAAACACCTTCACCACTGCAGAACAAGTCACCCATGACAAAGAAATAACCTTTTATTTTAAATTCTTTTGTCAACGAAACTGGAAAGAGAAAAGGCTGAATGAGGCACTACAGCTGAACGTTGAACCTTATTTTCCAGTAGGCCGTAGTGAAACGCTTTATTTCATGTTTGTACAAGGATTTGAAGATATAAACCTGTCACCAAGTATTAGAAACTTCATTTCTCAAAAAACCTTCATGATGGCGGGGGGAGGTGTTGGAACAATTCAGTAAAATTTCTTGAGCGTTTCCAGGAGGGAATATTCTTTTAAGAACAGCTCGTCAGCTTTTTTTTTTTTTAGCTTTGTACAACTCGAACACAATTTGACTTCAAAAACCTGAATCACCAAAGGTGTCTGTAATAACAACAACTGGCTTGCCGTGGTAGGAGAAGGTTGTATCGGGGTTAGAAATGCCTCTATACAAGACAATCTTTTTTTTCAATACTCATTCAGTTCAGTTGTTTAACTTGGACTTCTGAAGTTCTTCTTCCACTTCTTTCTCTGACATAGACTTTGGATTTGGTTTTGGACAAGAGTATGTGGCTCCACTTCCCTGCCAAAGATACACAGGTAATACTGCCCAATTATAAAGTGTATCATGAGAAGCCACATCATGATTTATCAAGCCTCACTGGGCTAACAGTCCACAATGGGTATCTTAAGAAGTGGCAGAACTACACCAGACAATCTTAGCGGGTACTAGTAAATGCCCCTTTGTATGACACCAGACCAATAAGCAGTTTGCCACTTGGCAGGTACTATACACAAAACTTTTAGGGAAATATTAGAAATATTAGAAATATTCTTCCTTGTAAATTACACTTCCCAACAGAAAAACAAAGCACTCTCCAATAACAACAACTGTTAGAAATCATGCTTTTTAGTGTATACGTTACTTAAACACAAAGTAAAAGTCTTCTTCAGAACTAAAGTCTCAAGATTTAATCCAAAAACCAGGTTAGCCAATTCAAACATCCCCCAATTTAATTAGGTTTTGAATCACGCTTGTACACTGCAGTTGTGCGTGGCTGTAGCTCAGGACCAAGGCATAAGGATCCTGTAAGCATTTACCATCCCAAATAGCTCTGTCATGATGAAATGAGTGTTTGCCAAATCCCTTCCTAGTGCACGTCTACCTGGCTTGAGAGCTTCTTGGCTCCAATTCTGCACATTGCAGAGCACTCAATTTCCAACAGGATTTCAGAGTATGCAGTATTTTGCAGTATCAAGACCTATGAATCCTAACTGTTGATTCCCCAGGATCTTAAATTAATTTTTAGTGTGCTTGACACCTACAGTTTCACTTCCACTTGGGACTGCCAGAAAGCAAAGTCTGAAATTAGCACACATCTCCAGCAAGCTGATTTTCTAAACACACACCCCAAATGAAAGCAAACAAAATACAAACATTAAAATTCAAATAAAACAAAACCATTTTCTCATGATTTCAGAAGTCTTTTGTCTCTAGTACAAACTTAATATTTTCAGTTTACATTTCTATAATTCAAAACATTTTGGTTTTGTTTGGCAGGCTTTACAAATTCAATTTGGTAAGCCATCAGTCATATATACAGACTGGGGCTTCCTAGCAGGTAGCTGTTCTTACTTGTAGTATTTAAATTCCTTTCCATTGACCTGAACATCATGCAAAATGATACTAAAGCAATTTTACAAATGTAAAATTGTAAGGCAAACCCTCCAAAATTCATGGGGTTTTTTTCTGTATACATCTACTACAAGTCATTCAAATCATTGTAGCACAACTTTTTAAAGACCCGAGCAAATTCTCTTTACGTTCCGCATGCAAACTGGCCACATTAAGTACAGTTAAAATGGACTAATTTGTGAAAAGTGCTGCTAGCATACAGGAGGCTTTCTGTTTGCGCATTAACAGTCACTGCAAAAGTCTCAATGGAGTAAATTAGATTAATGCGCATTAGGTCGACAGTTTAGAACAAATCTCCACAGTTTCTCAAAAAAAAAAAAATCAGACAAAAAAATTAATTTCACTTCTAGTTTCTCTTTTGCACTCAAAACCTAAAGCAGACTTCTTGTTACCCTGTCGGCGACCCCCACGTACCGTGGCAATGGCTCTGCAGGCAGAGGTAGGCTAAACAGGGTATCAGTGTTACAGTTTACTATCACCGAGATGACTACATGTGTAAGAAGCACATTCTTCCCATCACTGCACTTACTCCATAAGGAAACCAGAAAGGGCACCAGGCCAAAGTCTGGTAGTTAAGCAGACACACTATCAGGTTTCCCACATTCAAAAATCTTGCTGCCAGGGAAGCATGAAAACTCTTTCCTACAGCCTGGGTGGCAGAAGGAAAATTAAGCGAAACCTAGGCAAGACCATTATTCTGCTGATCTGCACAGGGCTTTTAAGATTTTTTTATCTAGCTGAAGTCCAACTCTCAAAACACAGGAGCTTCCTCTTATCACCCAGCAGCTCTTTCATTTTCAGCCTCAGTTCTTTTATCATTGTCCCCTGACAGAGCTTTATCTCCAACCATCCCTTTTTCGAAGCCCTTAAGATCTTCTGAGCAGTTTTTATCTATCTGCAAACACACGTACAAAGGTTGTGCCCACTGCAGCCTTTCCCCCAGCATCTCTGCTAAGCTGTTTCCAGCGAGAAGCTTTGAGCAGCACTGAAGGAGAGAAAACCTCCTGCGACCTCCTGCTCTGGCCAGCTGATTTCCCGTTCCTCCAGGGCAGAGCGCAAAATCCACCTTTACCTTTACATCCTTCCTGATGTGACAAAGAAGGGAACCTAGTTTCACATACCCAGGTAAGTTCTGCTGTGGGGTATATCATGCAGATCACAGTGTTGAGGCTGAGGGTGCTACAACAATTTACTAGCAGCAGAAGACCGGACTGAGTCAGGAATCAGTTTCCTGATCCCATGCCAGCAAGCTCAGCGGGTCAGCCCTGATGGAAAGGTCACGATTCAAAACAACCAGGTCCAGCCCCTGTGCAAGGAGCCAACAGACAGAGCAGAGAGGCTCTGACATGGAGTTCAGATGAGGTCCACTCTCGGGGCAGGGGCGTGGAAATTGCTGCATAGCGCGCAGGCAAGGGAAGCTTAGCGTGACTGGTCAGTCCATGCCTGATGTTCAGTGCAGAAAGCAAAACAGTCCTGAACGTCCACGAGGTGAGCACCAAACATGGCATCTCACAGGAAACAGAAAGCCGTGTGTATACAAAAGCTCTGCTAAGTGATGAAAGAATTACAAGACATACCAGGGCTGAAATCTTTCTTTTTTTATGGCATTTCTCTGTAAAAGAACACATTTACTGCTGTCCCTGGTATTCATTGTTGCATAACAACATCATAATCACGTGTCCAACTGCTACCACGTAGCATGTGAACATGCCGGTGAACATTCACCTCAAGTTAGAGAATTCATCATGAAAATCATTAATTATTTTTATGCACGTGGCTGTTCTGGCTACTTCTGAAAGGTAAATTTTGTGCTCTCTGGCCCCAAGGCAGGATCTGTTAGCTACCCATATGTATTCATGTTCATAGAGAATCCAGCCAGAAAGACACACAGTGGCTTGAACGCCAGAGGGAATAAAAGTGATTAATAAAAATAAAGTAATCCTATTGGCCCAGATAATATGTAATACAGTTAGGCAAGTAAACCTTCCTAGCCATGTTTCTATCAAATAGAGTCATTGCTACTCCCTTGTTAAAAAAAGGAGCTTTCTTTTACTCTACAGGAAAGCTTTATATCTAGTACTCCCTGAGCAGCCAAATATACATATACAATCACAGTGGGAATCCCAAAAACATCAACCGAGGCCAACACAGAGCATGCTGGAACCTCTCATTCCCCACTGCAGGACAGCATCCTACCTGTTTTGACCGCTGTGTGTACCAAGGATGATCAGCTACACCAAAACACCCGGTAGAACACACATATTTGAGGACCCAGTGCAAAGCCCGCTAAGCCAAAGGAAAGCTTCACACCAATTTCAGTGGAAGCTGGGTCTAACAAAGGGTCGGACAACAGATACAGTTCAATTAAACTTATCTGAACCTGGCCAAAAGATTTAAACCATCATCAGATCTCAAACCTGCTGATGTTCTGTAAAGAATTTGATTCGCATACTGTTAAGTCTCCTTCGGTCCAGCAAGTAAATTGTTGTTAAAAATAACGCTACCTTCCCAATACTTTTCCCCACATAAGCTACTGTGCTGTCACTAGAATGTTAAACAACAATAGGTGGCCCATTCAGTCACAGTTTATTTGCTTGCTAGGCCAACTTCAATGGAGTGCTTAAATACAATGGAGACAAGTGCTTGCATAAGGAAAGATAAACAACAGTCAGTTTATCCTAGAACTTAGTTCTGATGTTTTGGGGGTTACCGGGTTTTTCCTATCGATAATTTCTAAGACACCTAGGCAGAAACATTTGCAAGAGAGCACTGCAGAATATTTCCTTTGGTTGCTATCTAATTGTTGGCATGATGCACGCCTCCAAATAAATCCATTTCCAGTGTGGTCATAATGTGCATCCTGACCCAACAATAGGAATCATGATGAAGAATCACAGCGCTGGCAAACATCGCTGGTGTTTTAACAGGCACCGGGTCCCAAGTAACGCAGTTGCTTCAGCTGCACGGATGTCGCACAAGCCTCTGTTTAAATACTGCAAAGTGGTAATCTCCTGCTTTTGCTACTTTGAAACTGAGGAGGCAAAGGAAAATATTTGAATGTGCAGTCCTGAGGTCAGAGCTAAAGTTTGATTTGGGTTGGTTTGGATTAAGGAGAAACGTCCAAGAACAACTCACTGATTTACTTTATTTCAGGACTTGGCACACTGCTTGGACCAAGTTCAAAATCCAATGACACTGCGCCAGAAAACGCTACAGAAAGAGCAGAGATAGGAGACATCTGGACTGTGTTAGGAACTTAGAGCCATAAAGTCCTTTAAAAATATTCTCTGCTCATGTTGGGACTTCTCTTGTTTTTGTTTCAAGCAATCCAAATGTTAAAACTGTGTTTCAAATTAAAAGTAAAAAAAACAAAACCAACAAAACCCCCAAAGCCTCCCCTCCCCCAAGAAGGGCAACCTAAGCCAATTACAAAAGTAAAACCAAGATGATTTTAATGATCTCAGATGAAAAGTGAATGCTCCTACAGTGAAAGTAGTAATTTCCAACAGCACTGCACCAATGCTTCTGCAGTGAAAGTGATAATTCTCAATATTATTGCGTCACTGCAAACTTCCCACGCAAGTAGGACAGCAAACGTATCCTCGAAAAACATGGCCCCTCTGATCATTTAGTATTCCCGCTTTGACACGCAGTTTTAACCTGACCAGTGAATAGTGAAAACAGTGGCATTACCCAAAAAACTTCTGTCTAAAATATTGTGGTCTGAGTTCTAGGACACAACTGAAAAAGAAATATTTTTAAATGACCATTTAATTGTTTCCATCTTGATTCCACGCATTTGGCAGCAGCCATGCTGATCACTTTATAGTTCCTTAAGTACAATGTAATCAGTTGTGCGCTCCCTTTCCGGGAAGGCCCTTGCAAAAATGAATGAAGGACATGAATTTGGGAAAAGAAAAAGCTATTGTCAATTTTTAGTATTTATTACAAAACTAGAAGAAATACAGGACTAATTATTCAGAAAGCTCTATTAGAACACCGAGTAGTCTTAGAAATTAATTTGTCTCAAAAATTCCAGCTGATGATGCCTAATTGATTAACCCTTAAAATACATACATGCATAAGAAAGCCTGTTAACACCATCTCTCGAATGAGAAAGCACGCAGGACTCCCAAGCACTTTGCCCGGTGGGCTGTGAGTCAGTGGCAGAGCTGGAGAAGCACAGGAGCTCCTGGCCCCGCCATTCCTGCCAAAGGGGAGCTGACCATCCCCTTGGTGAGGAGCAGGAAATGACCACCGTAACTCTGGCGTTTTGCTTACCTCGGGTGAATCAACCATTTTGTTTTTATTCAACACTTTCCTCATCTGCAGCTTTCCTAACCGACAGCAGAGTGCTGGGATACACAGTGCACGACACGCACATAGTGGTCTCCCTGCATGAGAATGCGTCTCCAGTAACTGCAGTGAACAAGTCTCTCTTCCCGCTCCAAGGATGAGATCAGTTGATGGAGCAAGGTCTTTAACAGAGTGCTGGGACCTTCTAAGATCCCACAAAACACGGGCCAGGCTAGCAGAAGAGGAATTCCTTCGCACAGAAACTGCGCTTCCTGAAGCTTGTTGCATGCAAAAAAGAATTCATCTTACCTTAAAATAAGCATTTCTAATTAAAAGGCAAGGCAATTCTAGCCCAACTTGTCTTCCAAGTTCAAGCAGGACACTTAAAAGCAAATAACAAGCAAAAACAGAGTATCAAGAGGAGAGTCTGCACAGCTGTATTCAACCCTATGACCAAAGTCGAGGCTCAAATGTATTCAAACAGGTTTGAGTGGAAAGTCCTTAAAAGTATTCTCCAACAGTGAAAACTTCTGGTAAGAGTGGATTTCATTTTAAAAGATGCTACCTTCCACCCTTCCATTTGTTCAGAATACTTTTTTTTTTTTTTTAAAAACAGCCAGTATTTCATTTATTCCATATTCTTGATTAGTTATACCAATTAATAGGACAGAGTATCCCATTCTTCCAAGTACATGCCTTGGCACAGCAAGGACTATTCTGCATTCAGCAACATGCATCATTTCCGGCAGTCCAGCTCCAAGAATAGAAAACCAAGGAAAGCAAGACAGCCAGATAAACAAATCATTCGGATATCTGAAAACCCTGGAGATATCATAGCTATTGTCATTTTACACCTAAGCTCCTTTGAGGCATTCTGACAGTGCCAAATGTAGATGAAAATAAAGAATTCATGGGCTTCTCAAAAGTAAAAAGAATTCACAGAATTATGCTCATAAGCAAACAATCCAGAGACTAAATCCTGCAAAGGACATTTTTGCCCACACTGAACATCACCCCATTCAACACAGTACACAGTGTTTGTTGACTGCACTACATTTGTTCAATGCTCAATGACACACCTCATTGAAGATTATTAGTTGTGTCATCTGCAAATTCTTCAGTATTTCATAGATCTGATGCTGCTTCTTACCATTTGCAGTCATTTGCACCAGCAAAATCTGAGTGTAAACTTCTACCAAACCTATGTCACAGCACTTTACATGCAGCGCGGGAGATAAGATTGTCAGTTCTCATTCAAAATACTTTATTTCAAAAGACAAAGAGTAACAGAAGTACCGAAATGACAGAAAAATTACCTGCTAAAGCCTGCACATCAGAGTAACGTCTCTGGAACCAATTAACCTCAGCTGTGACGGTCCTGCAAAGAAATCTAGGCAGGAAAGTTCTTCCAACCCAATGGAGTTGGGCCAAACATAAAATCATCCTCCCCCCCAAAGTCCAACAACAAACAAACCCTCTTTACTGCAGATAATATTCCTCTCCTACTTTCCCATAATAACTCAGAAAGCCAAATCAAGAAGGACAGATGCAGGCCTGAGCTATAAAATCCAGATTTCATTTCCTATCACTCCCCTCCCCCAGGAGCTCAGGGGTGTTTAGATTCTGGGCTGTGGTTTAAGTCCATCTGTGTTCTTCAAGTATAAACATCTTCATTGAAACCAGACTCAGCCTGCACAGCCATTCATTTAGTGAGCTCATCTGTGAGAGACACGGACTGGCACATTTCTATGACAACCGGGGCGGGGGGGAAGAGTAGCAGCTTGACAGAAATTAAACAGCTTTTTAAAGCCTCCCTATTGTTCCTGAGGCTGCTTTCTCTTCCTCTAGCATCAATAGTTATCTTGGATATACTGCCCAGAACATCAACTCTCCCTAAAATGGTCCTCCTTCCATAGGGAAACAGAGGCATGTTGTAAGATTTCAACGTGGGGAGGAATGCTCAAAAACTAAAAGCATCAAAGCAAAGGAAGTACCATCCTATCCAGTTCTCAATTGAATTAGACATAATATACATCCTAAAGAGGCAGTCCAAAGAGGGACCATAAGAGTCTGAACCAATAAAATGCTCCCAAGAAAATCCTCTCTTCAAAAATGAGCCCAAGTAGCTTGTTTTGTTTTGTTTAAATACCTTGCTGTGGGTTAACTCTTGGTAAGGAAAAGTAAAAGTACTGTTTTCTCTCCATCAAGAACAACAAAATTCAGAAGCAAGTGCCACCATTTGAAAGCCATCACCCTTTTACTTGCTGGATCTCAATCTGGCTTTTTTGCTTTTACACTAAGTCATCCTAATTAAAAAAAAAAAAAAAAAAAAAAAAAAAAAAAAGGCTATTTCAGTGTAACCAGTTCATGTCAATGGTTTATTTTCCCACCTAGTAAAACCAGATAGATCCAACAGGGAAGACATGACAGCATCTTCTCTTCACAATTATTTCACTTCATGAGACACATAATGATACAAAATTATGCCATTTTTTCAACAAAGACATAGGCTTCAGCTCAAGCAACTGATACTTTCTTAAAGCACTGCTTATTTAGAAGTCCACACACTAAAGCAATTCAGCACCAGATAAATAAAGCAGCTCTTTCTCTGACATACACTGTCAGTCAATGCAGAATTCACATTGTCCATATGTTTGTTATTCCATCCCCCCAAATCAGTGACTGCCAACTTACACAATTCATTAATTACAAGCAGTTAAGGTTGTTTTTACTAGTATGGTACAGATGCCAAAGCACTCTTAGCGACTCTCAACAAGAGAGAAAGATGCTATGAATAAAAACAATGGAATGGACTCACATGATCCAGATGTGCCAAGCCACAAATATAATGCCAGAGGAATAATTCTATTTTTTTCACTCCTATTCTCTCCACCTTTATTTTTTGAGGTTTAGTCTCAATCCAGACTTTGCAGAAATAGGCAACCTGCTGGATCTTCCGCTAAGACTCCTTGTGTCTGCAATAGCTTGTGTCATGTGACCACAGAAATAATAAATCGCAGGAATAAAGAGATTATTTTTTTTTAAGTCACAGAAACCTCAAGTGCAACTCTGTCTACTATGGTCAATTTTTTCTCCTGGCATCATTAAAAGTTTCCCAGCCACATATAGACTGCACCCATCAACTCAACGATTTTCATCTCAACAGTGTTTTGACTTGATCTTTTACTCACAAGTCATTTTGTTTAATTTGCTTCAGACATTTTTCCACACACGATTCAGAGTAGTGATACACTGCCAGGCAAAGTACTGAAATGTTCCCAAAGGCATAGATGAAGGAAAACTCAGTTATTAGTGGATCTAAAAGGTACTTCTTATTACTTAACCAGCTTGCCACAGACAAGGAGCGTAGCTAGCGTATTATGGCTGTTCATGATAGGCGCAAGCCTGAGTCATGCAACTGAAACCACTGCGACGTCCTGGTAGAATTAGATGCTAGAAGGACAAAAGGTGTCCAAGTGCTGCCCTAAGGTCTCATCAATTCTCCCAAAACTCAGGACAGCAGTGGCACATAAAGCCACAGGAAAAGGGACCTCCTCTCATCACCAGCTCTCCTTGGTCAAGGATCAGATCAAAAGCTGTAACATACAATCACCTTCAGAAATTCCTCACTCTTAGAAATTCAATCAAGATGCAGGAATCTTGATTTTGACTAATTTCTAGTCCAAAAAAAGTATGAAAAGTGCTTTTTTTTAAACAAGTAGCTATTAAAGAGTTAAACTCTATTTTTCTGTGCAATGTTTCCTATGTCCAAAACTAATACAGGGGTAAAAACTCAGACTGAAGCAGTGTCTTCAGAGGCCACATGATAAACTATGGCAAATGCCACAGGACTCATTCTGCACTAGCTCTCACCTGGACCTGGCAAGACCTCACCTGGCAAGACCTCACCTGGCAAGACCTCACCTGGCAAGACAGTCAGAAATACAGGCACTTGGGGAAAACCAGAATTAGGGTACATCGGATTCTGAAAACTGAGATATCACACACGGCAAGGCTGATTTCCATAAGTGCAGCACATTCCCTTCTCCAGTTTAAATCTGCAAATGGTGGGCTGCGCTGTTTATTTTCTGCTGCCTACACAATGCATCAGATCTGCCGACCAGGAACACACTACTATCTGCAGGAATATGTTCCCCAGGGATACATATGCTCCCATCCACTCCGGAACAGGCAAAGACCACACAGTATCACATTGTATTTCCAGCTCTCTGCAGGGGTATCCTATGCCACGTCCTGTCTCTCGAATATAAAGATATGCCACTTCTGAGACCAATGCAATCATCGCAGATGGTGATCAGTTACAAACAGGAAGCATCCATCCTTCTGCTGCACTTTGCTGAAGAAACCGGCAGCAAACAGTTCCCTCGTCTCCACTGCTCACTTCTGTGTACTCAGAAGTGCACATCTTTACACTGCTGTCTCTGTCCCCACAGCTGATAGAATGGCAAGAAAAAATTCAAGCTACATGGCAATAGGTTCTATACAGGACAATATGCTGGGCAACATAATATATAACCACTTTTTACAAAGGTTAAGATTTACTCAAAACCAGAAAGCTCCTGATTTTTCTTATACAGATGAGACTTCCAGTTCTCTGATGAGGAAATGAAGTGATGTGACATTAAGCAGCTCATGAATCTCTTCAATTAATGCATTCTGCACAACAGAGACTTCCAGGGAATTATCTGCAACCACAGCAGGGCCTCATTCCTATTGCCATGTCCCTGAGAATGAGTCACTTCAATTCCCATATTCTTGCTGCAGGCAGAGCGCTAAGGACTATTCCCCATCTTCATTAGTCAGGCAAATGGGTGGAATCAAATGCTGAAACTACTTGCACAAAAACTTTAACAAGGGTTGCCTTATTTTTTGCAACTATTCGAGCATAGTTGCTGTCAGAAATAGGGCTGCAAAGGCTGAAGAAGCCAACATTGGCAGATTGTTCTGGGACCCAGACGTACGATCAAGCTCAGCACCATCCCACAGTGAGATTCAGGGCCACCACCGTCATTTCTGAGCACGTCAACCCTTTCCAGAAAGTCATGGGGAAGCAGAAGGGGGAAGAAGAGAGTTTTGAGATAGGTGGTATGCTTTACTGCCCTCCATCGTACAAAGGGTCAGGAAGGTCAGCTACACCTGCAACAGGGCTCTCCTAAGCCGCCAAACTCTTTAGTGCAATATTATGTCAATTTAAAAAGAGATTTTATCATTATTAAACTTGTTTGGGCAACATAGGGGTATGATTGTGACTGATTTTACACATTTAGGGATACTGTAATTTTCATTTAGAAAAAAAATTTCCAGAAGAAACACAGAATGTGTGTTACAAGTGTTTCCAAACTTGAGAAAGCCTTTGCTGAATACAGCTAGTAGTCCGTATGTGCTTCATGTGATTTGCAAACTAGAAACACTGGAATTTTAGGCCAGGAGGGTGTCATTGACTAATGAGGATTCTCCCTTCCCTCTGGAGGTTTATAGAGGAATAAGATCATGTTCTCCAGGCAAGTTCATATGAAATGATTCATCTCTAGCCAGCTGCAGTCAAGACATCTGCTTGTTTTCATTTCACTACAGGGAGATTTGGGCCCCCCTCCCTTACCTCCAAAGACGGCCAAGATTATATCCAATCGTAAAACTTCAACAACTCAAGAAAACTTCAGTTTTAGTTTTGAAATTTTTGAACTAGTCAGGTAAATTACACAGATGCCACAGATGCTCCTTTGCCCCACTTAAAGCACTCCTGAGAAACACAAAGTGAATACTAGACTGAGGAATTACTATTCAATCAACACCATTGACTTTAACGCAAAGACATCACCTCTGTACCCTGTGGTTTACATGCAGATCTGCCCAAATACATTAAGGTATTTCTTTGTTTTGAGAATCCCTCACACATTCCACACGGGATCATGCAGACAGTCCTCGTGCGGTCAAATAAAGTTTGTGAACCCATGCCTTTATAGCTTTTCCACATTAATCTGCACTCTGGGCATATACCCAATTAAAGCCTCATGTATAGATCACTAGGTTACTAACTGGCTTGCATTCTTGGGGGGAGGGAAAATAACAAGCTCATGACTGCATAATTCAACACTGCCTGTGCTTTCACTTTTACATGCACAAGACTTTTTTAATCTAGTCTTACCACAAATAAAGAACAACACTGCTTGCTTGAAGAGAAACTCAGGTCCCTACGTGCTGGAACACACAGTAGCTAACGCTGAATGCATTTAGAATCATAGAATCATAGAACATTAACACTAACTCCAGTGCAAAGAAGACAAGGTCTCTTCACAAACACGCTACAAAAACAGGAAGCAAAGGGGAAAACTTCACAGTGTTTGGAAACAGCAGAGCATTGTTTATACAGGCTTTTCTTACAAATGCAAGAAAAAAAAAAAAAATCGGATAACATGAAATCCGAGCACAGCAAGAGTCTTAGATCAGACACAAGGGTCTCAAGACAGCAGCTCTCAGGAGATCTCCAGGTACAGACTGTACAGGCAGGAAGATGCACGAGGTAGGTTTTTTTCCTCCTATTTCTCCTAAGAAAATCCACTAAGTGAAGAGAGACAGCCTCCCAAGCCCTTGACGTTAAAGCTAGACAATGTAACACAGCACTGCATCTTTATCTCAGTTAAAGCAGGTATGATAAATGAAGAGGCATTAGGAAACACATAATCCACCAAATTTAAACATTTCCATTATTTTTAAACTGCATTCAAAGGGGAAGATAAAATGAGCCGCCCCAGAAGGCCATCTTCACCCCATATCAAGAAGCTGCACCACTGACTACATCCCTTCAAGATGAGTCAGAAAGCTCCAGTCACAAGCACGCTGCCATCACTAAGTTGGAGACTTCCCTTTTCAGCCGGAGCACACAGATCCAATCTCTAACTTGAAGCTGCTTTGTATAAACTTTTCATATCATCACTTCCTTTCTTTCCCTTCCCCCTTCAAGTCCACTCAGGCCATGCTGTAGTACCAGTAAATGCATACAGCCTATACGATATATAGATAATGCATATAGTTAGTGCTGCCTCAGTCCCAACTCACGCAAGGTCTAAAACCAACCAACCTACACGCCAATACACAGGTTTAAACCAATGGAGGATCGGTCCTATATTTGGGAAAGCACGAAGGACGGCTCAGTACTTTCCCATGTCTTCTATCTCTATGAGGGAGCAGCTTTATACACGGTCAACTCCCACGACAGATTTGATTTCACCAGATTTAAAGTACATTAGTCAACCCAACTCACTGGGGACATTTGAAATAACTTATAATAAATCAGACAAGATTAATCTCAAGGGAGGCAGTGACGTAGCACCAAAAGAAGTGTAAGTTAGTGTTAGGAGACAGGCCGTTAGCAATATTTCTCAATGCCAATAATTTTTTCACCATACACGAGAGCAAGAAGACGTTACAGTCTTCAGGCAAATTGCTGGGCTCCAAAGGCAAAGTGGTTACCTAGAAGGTGTACGTCAATATCTAATACCACAGAACATGTCTGGTCCTGCACATTTAATTTCAAGCTTTTCCAGCTTTATTTCCTGTTTCGTTCACAGCAATCACAAAAGATTAATTATCTAACCTTAGAAAACATGGTTTCAGTCAGATGAGATATGTTGACTGTGTCCATACTTTCACCTTCAGCAACAAAGTTCTGTGCCAGCACAAGTTTTACATTTTCTTCAATGTCCACATTATTTGGTTGCAAAGTAGATGGGATTTTCAGTGCCAGGATTCCACTCAAGCCGCTTGCTCCTCTGGGAGAGGAGGAAGAGCCTGTTCTGCTCCTCTGGATGTCAGGCTACTTTTTAGTTAAAAATTTTAAAACTTTCCTCACCATAATAGCAATGACAAAAAAAAAAAAAAAAAAAACAACAACCTGAAGGATCTGAAAGAATGATGAAGAGTTGAAAGAAAAACTAAACGAAGTAATGATTAATAATTTGCACTTGCATAATATCTTTCATCAACAGTCCTCACTTCCATATACCGGATTTCATAACAAAAAGGATTGGAATACTACTTTGAGCCCTTACTACACAGCTGGACTTGCTATTCCTTTTGTATTGAACACGTGAAGAAGTACCAGTCTTTCTGCACTGAAAGAATAACCTGAAGCTCCTCTTTCAATCCCATAATCATGCTACTATAACCTATTTACTAAAAGTAGTAGTTTACAGCAGTTGCATAGATTTTCTTCTGGTTTAACCAATGACTGAATGACATCTGTAACATAATGTTGTTTTCTCTTTTTCCAGACATCCAAATAAACCACTCTGTTCTACGTTACTGTTGGATACGGAACGTGAATGCTTCAATGAACGTGATTCATCTTCCACAAAGAATCAACAGGTACTCAGACTATGGGCATTTGAATACTGAGCAGTAAAACAAGGACACGGATGGATCTTGTTCAACACAGTCCATCAAAGTAGATGGAAATCTCCTCTGCTGCAAAAGTAAATGCTGTTCTTCAAAGAATCACTGGGCCTTTCACAGTTTTGGTCCCCTCCTCCCACCTTCTCTCTCAGAGCCAACATACTAAGCGAACTGCTCAGACGACAGAACACCTTAGCTATAGTCAGGGCACCGTGGAGCCAGAGCACCGAGGGAAGGCACGTACTCACAACTCTCCGTCACTGACATCCAATGCCCTGCCTGGTGCTGTAACAGCCAGGCCAAAGAAATCTCTCATTGTGCAACTACCTTTTCAGGCTGCCAGGAACAACTCAACACTCAGATCCCCAACTAGAATAACTGCATAGCTACTGGAAAAAAAATCAGCAGAATTGCATCGGCTTACACCAATGGCTCATAGATCCACTATTTGAGGGTCCACATACCTTCAGTATACTACTTTATATAATGCTATAAATACAATATATTATTATCTATTAATATAATCAATATTTATAATATCTATTATATAATTATTTTATATACTTATTAATTCCTATATAATATAAATTTATATTCTAAATATAATAATATACAATACTTTCGGCTTCCTACCTTCTTACAGCTTACATTGTAGTAGAGAGAAATGTGGTGTTTTGAGATGCCTCTGCAATCGTGTTCTTCTCAAGTGATTCCTAAATTTAAGAGCTCAACATCAAAAAGCTTGTATAGCAAATCCAGGGTATGAGAGGGAGAGAGAACTGCTCATCTTTTTTCAAAAACGGATTGCAGCACCCTGCTTGTGCGGTAATTTTGCAAGATCACTCTCAGCCTGAAAATTTCAGTGCAGTCAAGGTTTCCCTGACTTACCGTCTACTTCTGAAATAGATCTTAACAGCCTCTAAAGCAAAAGCAAAGTGGTAGGTTGTCAGAAGGGACTATTAGGAGAACATACAAAGCACACGCCGCAGAAAGCAAGAGCCTTGAACTGATTGACACCAGGCTCCCCCACAAATAGTTTCTTTACAGGAAGACTGAAGGGTAGTAAGAAGAGCACGACACCCTGGGCCACGTTCTGCTGTCAGTCATTCCCCCACGCTTCCACTGATTCTTAATGAGATTTACAACCATTAAGAAAACGAATAGCCACCAAAATCAGGCAGGAAGATGCAGCCTGGCGGCCAAAGCAAAGAAATTTCATTTCTGCTCCAACTCCTACCAGTGATTTATTGTGAACGTTAGGGCAAAGCACTTCAGTTATTACTATCAGGACATGCTACTGATTCTTGGTGTCCAACCTAAGACTCTCCAGAGTGAACCACAGATGTATACACCAACCGAGAAGGAACTGCAGATTAACCATGAACCAGCAGTAGCAGACATATCTGAAACGTCTGATCTGCTTTTATTTGTCTCTTTGGTTTCCCCATGTATAAAAACACTGACCATAAAGCACTTTGAGACAGTTGAAGCACAGTGACGTTGAAACCCAAGGACTTGTGGAATGAAGTCATTATACTGTTAACCAAAAACCTTTAAAGGCCAAAAATAATCCCTCTTTTTTTTGTTCACAGAAGGTCAAACATGCATTCATATTTATGGAAAAAACATACACACCCCTAGTATTTTGATTTAAAAGTTGGATTCCACTTGGCAAGTTTTAGAAACTTCTTTTTTTTAAAAGCAGTTTCTACTTTACTATTAATAATGCCCATCCCTGAAAATGGATAACCAAGTCTTATTTTAGGTGCTTGCACAGATAGAGCAAAAACATAGCCTGCTCACAATACGCACTAATTGTATTACAATAGCAAACAAAAAACTCCATGGTACAACAGAACCCCATTACAACAGGAACCAGACACGGTAAGAGACACCTGCCAAGGCCAAAAGCTTATATTCAAATAGCCAAAACAGACAAAGACTGGGAGGAAAGGGCCACTGCCATGTAAAATATAGCAATATCACAGCTTTGCCATTGAGAAATATCTGCTCCGTATTGTTTGAAACGTACTGCTGGGAACTCACCATGGGTATCTTCAAGACGTTTAGGATAAAAAAGTTTTCTTTTAAAAATTATCCCAACTGTCTAGCTGCGCATGTAATTGCCTAATTTTGCTCAGTTAGATGTTAACTGTCTACACACAAACAAAGAATGAGATGACTTTTTTCTTTACAAAATTCTTGCCTTACCTTTGAGTTAACATCACCAGAAATATTGTCCATAAAACATGCATAGACATCCGTACACACACTTCAAAAATATGTACAACTGATTTATAAGAGAAAAAATATTATTTCTGATTATCACTTACGAAGACAGTTTCTCTTTAGGTCTAAGAAAAATATTATATAAAATATAAATATAAAATAATTATATTCAGGAATACAATTATGTATTCTCAAAAAACCCTCTGATTTAGCTTAATCTCAGCTTTCTTCAGGCAACATTTATTGTACCGCATGTGGTGTCTTTGTAAACAAAATCTTACAAAACCTAAATCCATTTCTGTGCGCTTTAAGATTTGAGTTTTAAATTTTTCAAAAGGAGAAAAAGATTTTATTTTAGTCAGCATTTCTTTAAGTACTGGAAATCCAAGAAGCAAAAGCCCTTTAGTGACATTTCCAAGCATTCGACATCCGCATTCTTAATATCATGAAATTAGAGATCTGGAGTTAGAGAAGCATTGGATATTCATTTTTTATTCATCTTTTTTGAAGCCCTGGTTATTACTCTTCTCCTCAATGAGAGTGAAAGCAATTTTTCCTTTTGAATTTTTCATCCAATGAGAAAATCATTCAATCACTTGGTCACAGAAACAAGAACTTTAGGGAAAATGCAACATACTTTAAGAAGTGCAAGAGCTCTTACCCCTGAAACAAGTGGTAATTCTGAGCAGACAATGGAGAGAGACACTTCAAGGGCCCATAAAAGGCTTAGCCCATTTTAAACCTCACACTTTGCCACTGCCTCCAAAGTGAAAATTGCTACAGATGCGAATATTAAGCAAGAAAACAGCAGAAGCAGCAGCACCACCTTCCTACCCCTCCGAGAAACCGGGGGCAGCTGCCCCCGTAGAGGATTCACCCTCATGCAAGCTTCAGCCAGGACCACGTACCACAGCAGTATTTTGGCAAATTTCAAGACCAAATGGCATTTTTTCCTTAATAAACCTCTTTGGCTGGGGGAAGAGAGGCAGGAGGGAGCCTGTGCACATCCCATGGAGCAGCGGCGGCAGTTGGCAGGACCTTTCCGGGAATCCTGAAGGAGAAGGGCACGCACCCCAGTGCAGCCTGACCCAGGGCTGCTCAGCAAGCTAGGTCGCATTTCCCTGTATCGCTGACAACGGCTTGCTCTCCTCCCCCGGTAGCTTGACTTTTCAGCCACGGGGATATGAATTAACAAAAAAACCCCAAACAAAACAAACAAACAAAAAAAACCCACACTTGCCCTGGTGGTAATTACATTTGCTGATCCACCACGACTTTACTGAATAATTAAACATTAATACACTGCACCAAATCACATGCATTTTCCCCAGTTTTGCAGGATATGAAGGTGCAGAGGAAGCACTTCATCCCATGGTCTGTCACGTCTTGAAGATGTTCACTGCTGTCCTTGCCAGGGTTTTCAGATTGTGGTGAGCAGTCTGCGTTTCTTTCTCTGTCCTCAGCCCAGGTTTTCCCCATAGCAGAAAGTAATGTCACAAACTAACTTTCCACCAGGACAGCGCTGTCTAAACATTGGCATAAAATGGGTAAAGCGACAACAGCTTCTATACCAGTTCTGTCTAACAGGGAAATTTCCAGCAAGCCTCTTGCTCGTAAAAGAGCCACCGATCCTCCTGCAGGCTGCTCAACACCTCAAGATTGGCCAACCAAAGAAAAAAAGTGGGGCTCTGTTTTGTAGAGAGCTGAACAAGCCTAACAGTGGAGTCAGCCATCTCTCCCAACCAGCAGCCAACCTGAAAGCTGCACGGTGATCTTTCGCTGAACCTTTCTGGCTTTCTGAACAGCACATCCTGCCATTCACGTTACAAGCAATGAATGGTAATCCCCCTCCTCAAATTACCCTACTGATTTCAACAGAGCGAGACCAAGAATGTACGTGACCAAGTGTACTTCCAGTTCCGATTTTAGTCATTGCAACTTGACGAGTTTCTTGAGCTCAATTAGTAACAGGCACACATCTAGCAGACACACTCAAATCCAGAAAAAACAGATGCCTTTTTTCCTAAGTTTCTCAAAAAAAGGAAAAAGACTTAAAATTATTTAAAAACATACTGAAAACTCAGATTAAAGTAGAAGGAAATAGACTTCACCATAAACGCATGCCCTGGACCCACAGTCTGAGACCTGGCGTGTTACCTGCTTTTGTGTTTCCCACTCTACTGGCCCTGTCCCATCAGTCATGGGACAACCTAAGAGGCAAAGTCAAGAAATCACTGGAAATGCCAGTACTGGTAACATCAAATGTCCACAAACCCTGAAACAAGACACCCCTCCCTCCAAAACCTAGACAGTATTGTTAAATTCTCCTAATTTTTAAGCCTATGAAGTGAAAGCCTTTTAATTTAGCATCTGGTTCTGACGACTTCATGTTTTCCTCCACAACCACAAGAGCTAAAACTTCACTCACCATTGACGTGTTCGGTTATAATGTATGCTTTTTAATTGTCTTTTCCCTTTCCTGGTATTGCCCCTGCATTCTTAAATATTGTGCAAAACAGGAAAATTTTACGCAATGATTTAATAATACATTGTTTTTGGCAGCAATTCCAGCCTACCATGTTTCCCTCTTCTTCCTCAACAGTCTGGCAGACTATACGCTGAAACAGATCAGTTCCCTGATCCAGTTAAAAAACAAGAAATCTGCAAAAGGTTCAAACAGAGGAAGCGTTCCCCAGTCAGTTCACACAGATTTTCTCAACTTGACCCTGCAAACTGTTAAGCGCGTACAAAAGACAGATTGACGCAGCGTGGCACAGATGCAGAAATGAACGGCACAGGCCAGGACTACCTAAGACACCACTACTGCCAATGACACTGCATCATCAGGCTGGGCAAAAAAGTGATTTTACTGAGCGCACATACATGCACAAGCACTCTATAAGGATTATACATGCTAAAGTATCAATCATCCTCAAACACACGATTGTTTATAGAATTAAGCACTACATATCTATAAACACACGCAGATGCAGAACAAAACTAATGCAACCAGCACTGCTCAAAACACTAATAAACAAGCCACAATCTACCCATGCAACCCACAATCTAATTACTTCTAAAGACTCCAAAAGGCTTGAACTATTTGAGGTAGGTCTTTTCTTTCATAAATCCTATGTGGGGAGATGAGTAAAACCCTATTAGTCCAGCCATGCTTACTAACATAGAAGGGAATGAGAGAAGCCATTTTATTGTATCACGTTAAAACTCCCCTGCTATTTAGGAACTTCAAAAGCATGAACAAATTACATGCAATAAATTTAACAGTTCCAAAAAAAAAAATCACTCTTCTCTGTGTACTAAACCTACCACCTTCTTCCTCCAAAAATGTCCCTCAGTGTACATGGTTCTGTCAATGATTTTGGTGGGACAAAGGCTTCAGCCTCTGTTCTCCCGCTCTTGCTAACAACACAAACCTAAGCTTGCAAACTGGAACATCGATGCAGACGGGACCCTGAACCTAGCCTTTCACCTCTGAAAAACTAAATGTCTTTCTTGTGTTTCACAGAATCACAGAATCGTAAAACGGGTTGGGTGGGAAGTGACCTTTAGGGATCATCTTGTCCAACCCCCCCCACCATAGGCAGGGACATCTTTCACTACGATAAGGGTGCTCAAAGTCCCATCCAACCTGACCTTGAACACTGCCAATGATGGGGCATCCACAACTTCTCTCATCCTTTCCTAGAAGGACCACACCCCGACTTCGATGACCTAGCAGACTCCTCCCGTCACTAGTTACGACGTTCCACTACAAAAAAAAAAATACCTGCGATCTCACAGCTCCGTGATGGCCCAGCCCCGTGAGGGATGCTGAGCTCCTCCAGTCCCTGCTGCGATGCAGGATCAGGTCCCCACTAAGGACCAGAGGCAATTTACAAGCTTCCTCCAGGGGACTATTACCACCACACAGTGGCTAGCACCACACCTTTACTCCCCAGCCAAAACGAAAAATGAGGCAGAGGTATTTCTGAGTATCCTTTTTATTTATGCTCCCAAACATGTAAAATTTACTGGCTGGGTGTTAACACTAATAGCCTTAAGAGCTCTCACTCTATCAATGAATATAGCTTCTGTTTTCATATTTTATATAAGCTCTGTGACATATAAACACGTACCTTAACACTACCGACTTATAAATATGCTTTTTAACCACTGTAGGAACTATATATTCAAAGGTATGTTTGATAGGCTTCAAACAACTTTGAAGAAATATCATTTTAGGTTTTCTTATGCTGAGCTAGAAACTAATATAGCAATAAAATAAGTTTGTCACAACAGAGCAATATTCCATTAAATCACCAAGTCTTCAGAAAAATTTGGGTTTCATTAATGCAGGTGCATGCCTGCCTTCACTTCTGAAACAGAATCTCAATTTCAACAGCACAGATAACATGGAGCAACTTGTTCTCAATTTGCAGAGAATTCTAAATTATCACGGGTTGTATGCAAGTTACGAGATTCAACGCTCTTTCTGATGTGCGTGAAGAAAACACCAGATAGACAGCAACAGGGTAACCCAGAATAGGCAAAAACACGTACACCCAATCCCCGCAGGTAGCACTTCTTGTTAAATGAAAACAATCATTTGCAATAGTAAACAATAAGAAATATTATTTTTAAATAGTAATTTAGCATTCCATTGTTATAACAGATCAAAAATATGATCTTAAATTCCTTTCTAATTTATGTGTTCATACTTATTTATACATGTAACGATGACAGTAGGCCCATCAAGCTAGTTTTAAGTCGCATCCGTAGAGCCCCGTCAACAGCAAGGCTTAAGGACAGCACTTGGTTTACCAAACAGACTGTTTACTTACTTGTTACAATTACTATTATAGCTAATTCAAAATCATTCTGTTTGGAATCTGGATAATGCTACAATATTCCTTTTCCAGGAAAGCTTTAAAAAAATTCTTCCTATAAGATTGTTTTGAAACTTCTGAGCTCTGCATAATACTTCCCACTTGAGCTAATTGTTTTTCAAGGGAAATTTAATTTTAAAAAGTGTGTTTTTCTAACTAATGGGAACCTGCGCTACAGTAAACAACGAGTCCGGCTTGATAGGAATTTTTGCTCTATCTTTACCAAAAGAAGGAAGGAAAGACATGTAATAGCATGCTGAAATACATGCAGTAGCAGAATTGTTGAATTTTAAAAAACAATTAGAAGACAATTTTCTACTCCACTTCTCCTATTTGAAACAGATCATCCTGCCCTGCCTCATTTAATATTAATTATGTTCTTGTCTCTAGAAGAAAATACAAATGCAGCTTCCTAATCCACTTACGTTCTTGTTTCAAATATATTTCTGTTTAGCTAGCTTGTCAATAAACTATTGTCCTCATACATCATTTTTGCACAGAAAAAAAAGTTTAAAAGACACTCAAATCTTTCTAGGATTGTCACCAGTTTTGAATGTAACATTACGTGACAATCAACTTATCTGCCAAGGAGAAGCCAAGAAAGGTTAAATGGGCATGAAAAGCCAAAGTTTCCACCTCCTTGAGGGATATTAATGAGTACCTTCATGGTTTCAATTATGTCTTATCTTCCCAGATGGGAATTAGAGAGGTCATCCCTAGCCAGCAAAAATTAATTGCTTATTTATTCTTTCCTTGTCTGCCGCACATACATATGTATCACAAGTCTTTCTTGCAAGCCAGTACTTTAAAACTCATTGTCCTAAACATCTACTCCCAACTGATGCAAGAAAAAAAATGAAAGAGAAAAGCAGGGCAGAGACGTGAAAGGGACAAGGCAGAAGGATATTAAAGGCACACAAGTTCGGTTATGACGGCTACCTATAAACTACTGAAAATTACATTTTAACATTTCTGCTGAAGATAGCCATAGGTTTATTCTTCACACACACACAAAAAAAAAAAAAAAAAAAAAAAAAAAAAAAAAATCACACAAGGAATATTAAATTGGATTTTATTTCTGTCCTTGTTTTTACTATCACTGCCCTTCAAGCTGTGCAAGGACAGATCTCGCTGGAAAGAAAAAATTAGTAAGGGCGCTACACTGGGTTTGGTAGGTGTTTATAAAATAAACATTATTCCTCCCATGGGGGAGAAAGTCAGATTCATCCCCAGGCAGGCCGCTGTCTGGCAGACAAAGTTTGTAAGTATCAAAATTTCCTACTGGGACTTTAGCATTTACATTGAAAAAAAATAATATTACAGATCTCTATTTACTTTCACCAAAAAAACCTCAACCAGAATGAAAGCCTGGACAGGATGCAAGTGAAACTGTAATGGTGAAACTGCACTATGTTTAAGCCATTCTTTGAGAAATGGGAACCATGAAGCAAACAATAGAGACAACATGTAAATCAGATAAAGTCCCAACACCTGAAATTATGGGTCTCTCCACTCCACAGGCTAATACCTTTCCATTTGTTAACTGAGCGCGCATACCAATTCAGAATACAATTATTATTCTTTTTTGATGAACATGGATTTACTTTAATTGAAACAGTCGCTTGTGATAATGTCAGAAAAAGCACTTTGTAGAGAGCATTATTTTTTTTCCTCCCTAAATTTTCCTAAGATGGCCTAACACTTTTTCCCTTGCATTCCTGCATAGTGCTTCTGCTATGAAAAGCTATCTTGTCAGCACAAAACATGTAACTGCCTAATTAAACAACGGAAGCAGTTACCTCTTGCAAAAAACCTGTAGGTAGGGTCTCATTATTCAGACTTATATGTGGGCACATACAGTGTCTACCCATGGAAAAAACTGCAGATGAATAAGCCATACGCAAACTAATGCTAACTCCTATATTGCAGCCCAGGCATTGACAAGTCAGAGCTTGTGGGGAGATGACTTTAATTCAAATATATGTCTCAAGTGACAATAAAAAGGATAGAAAGTGCGGAGGATCAACAAATAACTTATCCACTGTATTCAGGGACATAATTTGCCAGATCTGGATTTAGCTCTCATTACAACTTTTGCTTTCAAATGCAAAAACATAGTGATCTTATTTTCCTGTTCAATTTTATTCATGTTATATAGAATGCGGCAAAACTTGTCACGCCAGATGATTTGCAAAGGGATGATGTGAAGATTAATTAGTGGCTGCTCATAAAGCACCCTGCCTGTGGAAAGCCCTATGCGTAAAAATGACCTTGTTATCAAAGTTGCTGAGTGCTGCCAATGCTCACTTTCAATGGACAGTATGGATATTTCTCTACAGCTCTTGAAAACCAAATTAGTTGCATTTAAATATCTACCTACAGTTTCAGGAGGTTTTGGCATTGTGCCTGTACCCCACTTCTGTAGGGGGTGGGGGTTAAACTCCCAGGTATTTTACTTAAATCACATCTTTTCAGCTCAAAAAAAAAAAAAAAAAAAGAAAAAAAAAAGAGTAAAATCTAGGTATCATAGAACAAACGTCTGGAAGACACATTCAGGCAACAAGTGAACATGGATCTTATCCTAGTGCCCTAATTACTCCCTGGAAACCAAAGACACTACCTGAAATAATAAAGCACAGATATTTCTGCGAACAACGGTATTTACTTGCTGAGTTAGCACTGGAAAAAAATAATGAGGCGCAAGACCAAGCACGAAGAACGCTGCTTAACAAAATGGAGCCTGCAATGGTACGTACAATGTTTTAGTATCTTCTTAGTATTTATATACATAAAATAATTAGGAATGAGAACACCTCAACGTTAATTAAAGCAGGACCCCGCAGGGCTTTAGAAATTTTTTCAGAGATGGTTCCTTTGGTGACAGCTTTGCCAGTGAGCAGAGTTTGACATCTCCTGTACAAATACAACTTCGTGCCTAGTATTGCCACATCGCAGAGATTAACGTCTGAAGCGCGATCGTGCCTCTCGCTACCAGTACCCTTCTCCTCTGCTCAGAAACAATCGGCTATAGATACTGCCAGGAAAATGCCTCATCTCCACTGATACTCAACTTCCCCCTCTACGCTGACGGTATCTCAATAAAATGAAGAACTGCAAAAACTCCTCGTGCTCACGTCTTTCGGGGGTTTTATCCAGCAGTGCTCGACCAAGTCTTCCTTCTCCCTTTACAGAGTAGCTCTCTCAAAGAAAGAAAAATATTCCCTTGGAAGCATCCTCGACAGCCCGGTGGAAGCGGTAAGCAGAGATGTCATTGTGGCACAAAAAAAGAGCTCCGTGAGAACAGGCAGCTGGCCTACCTGAAGGTTAAAGTAGCTCCCACCGAAAACCTGCTGTGAATACTCCACAGCAGAGCGTGATGCAGGAGAGGCATTTACACACGCTATGCCTCTGCCTACCGAAGTGTGAAAAAATCCAACCTCCGAGCACAGCACAGACTGGATGAAACCCCTTTAAATACACCATTAACAGAAATCTACACAAAAGCCAATCCACTCTCTCATATCACGAGTGTCCTATAGGAAGGCCAGAATGAAGTCATTGAGAAAAATGAGAGGTTTACGTATAAATCAAAAAAGGACGCGATCGAAGTACTGAACGATTAAAAATCAGTGTGAAGCACGTTTTGTGAGCTGTGTTAATCGCTATTAGACAAAAATTTGGGTGTAGTCACATCACATACGATACGCACGTTCAAATAACACTGGCCATGAAATTTTAAGCTGGACGTGTAAATACAAATCGCGTTTTTACAGACTGCATCCGTCTACTGTACATCTTTTGTACTGCTGATATCACCACCTTGCATTTTTCTCTTGCATCATTTTCCATCAGGAAGAAGACCCTGAAGGAATCTCCATATTTCACCATCACACCGCCTGTGTCTGGGCAGGGTATGTGACCGCCAAATCAGAGCCCCAAAACCAGGCCTAAAACAAAGCAGAGCAAAGACCGTGCAAACCCCGAGCCTTCGCTCTCGAATTAAAAGCATCCTCCACCTCCCTCACCTCCAACTTGGCCGACGTGCCAGCAGATATCTGCCGACTTTGGTTTCGGATTGACACGGCTCAGGGTGGCGATTTCATGTCGGTGTCGTGTTGGGAGGGGAGGAATTAAAGAAACACCAAGAAATAGCAAAAAAAAAAAAAAAAAAAAAAAAAAAAAAAAAAAAAGGCAGTAATAGAGGAAAACTAGACTTGCTCGAAAAAAACCACCGAAACGGCAGTATCCCTGGGATTATAGAGAAGGGGAAAAAAACCAGAACGCCGGCAGGCACTCCGGGATTCACCCCAGCCCCCCGCGGCCCCCTCGGGGGTCCCCCCAGGGGCGGGCGGCGCGGCGGCACAGCCGCTCCCCCCGCCCCCCCCCGCCGCGGCGGCGGCTCCGTCCCCGTCCCCGTCCCCGTCCCCGTCCCCGTCCCCGTCCCCGTCCCCGCAGATGCCCCGCGGGGCGGGGAAGCCGCCGCGGCCGCGGCCGCCCCCCGCGGCGGTGGCGGTGGGCCCGGCCGGGCTCTTACCGTGGCCGAGGCGACGCTGTTGTCCGCCAGGGTCAAGTGGTGCGGCTCCCACCGCCGCAGGAACTTGGAGGTGAGGATCTTGCTGAGAAACGTCCGGGGGTGCCGGATGACACACACCTGGATGTCCCCCTCCTGCAGCAGCTTGTACCTCATGCCGTTGCAGTGGAGCAGGGCTCTCCGGCACGGCGCGGCACCCATTTTATTCCCCTCGGGAGCGGACATCTCGCCCAGCAGCGGCTTGCTCTCCTCGGTCTGCCTGCGGTCGGAGCCGCCGGTGCGATCCATGGCAGCCCCGCGGGTCGGGGGTGGCGCTCGGCGGCGGCCGCCCGGGGAGACCGGTCTCTACGGGCGGTAGAGACGGGTATAACCAAATAAAATTAAAAAAAAAAAAAAAAAAAAAAATTAAAAAAAGAAATCCAACCCCACGCGGCGGATTTAAAAAAAAAAAAAAAGCTGAAGGGGAAAAAAAAAAAACCTGTCAGGGAAGATGGGGGAAGGGATTGAACCGCACCGGGGGGGGGGGGGGGAGGGAAGCGATAAAAATCCTTATTCAAACTTCAAAATCCGCCCCCGGCGGGTCCCCCTCGCGGCTCTCAGAGCGCCGCGTCCATGCTCCCGGGCGGGCGCCGGCCGAGCGGAGGGTCGGCTCCCGGCGGGGGCGGCAGACAAAAGCCGGTGGCGGCGGCGGCGGGGGCTCCCGAGGGCTGCGGGGCGTCCGGCCGCGGTTCCTTCCTTCCCCCCGGGGCGTGTGCGCGAGAGCGTGCGGCGGCGGGCGCGCGTGTGCATGTATGTGGGTGCGTGTGTGCGTCCGTGGGTGCGGGTGTGTGTGTGTGGGGGGGGGGGGGTGTGTCTGGGTGTGTGTGTCTGTCTGTCTGTCTGTCTGTCTGTGTGTGTGTGTGTGTGTGTGCGCGTGTATGTGTGTGCGTCCACGCGCGCCGCCGCCGCCGCCGCGGGAGGAGGAGGAGGCGGCGAAAGGAGCGAGCGTTGCCGACAGCCTCTCGCCGGAGCCGCTCCGGCGGCAGCCGATTGGTTCCGAGCGGAGGGTCATGTGCCGCCCCTCCCTGACGTCAATGGCCGCGGAGGCGCTGAGGGGCAGCGGTGTGGCCGGGCGAGGTGCGCGGGAAGCGCCGCGCGCGCGGCCGTTCCGCTCCTCCCCTTCCCGCCTCTTCTCCTCAGAGGGGGCCGCGTTACCCGCGCCCCGTCTCCCCTCAGCCTCCTGCCTTGGCTGTCGCCCCGCCGAGGGACGAGGCTGAAGGGAGACGGGGCTGGCGGCGCCGCCCGGGAAGAGCTGGAGGTGTGCGGGCACACCTGCCGTCAGCCCCCCCCTCCGCCATGAGGGGAAAAACGTGATGAAAAGTGATGGGGGGGCGCGTAGTGCGGCAAGTCTCCCTTTCCTTTCTCCTGACAGAAGCCCGGGGCAGGGCGGGGGGTGGGTGGCCGCCTCTTCCCCTGGGGACGAGGGAGAAGGGAAGCGGTGACAACCACTGCAGAAAGCAGCGAGGGAAGCCGCAAGCCTGGTAGCTGTCGCTTCAGCAGTGGCTTCCACTGGTGTTCCTTTTCCTCTGGCTTTATGGGGGGGACCGGGAAGTGCCATGCTCCCCTGCATAGCATGGGAATGGCAGGGGTTGGTGTGCGAGCCCAGCGAGAATGGCACCTTGCTAGTACGGTGCCGAGCGGGATGTTCAGTGTCCTCTCATCATCCATGAAGCAGAACAATTGTTTACCAAAAAAACCAAACCCCAATGAAAAAATGAACGCCCTTCTAAGACCCCTAAACCGCTTAACAGCTCAGTAATGCTGTGTGCAATATGGGCGCCATGTCAAGAGAAATAGTACCATTTATATTTGCTGTTTTCTGAGCAATTTAAAAGGTAGTGGTAGAACTCAGATCTCATTTCCAGCTTCCTCATTTGAACAACCAGGTTAGGACCAACAAAAAAAATTACATTTCATATAATGTGTGCACATGCCACTAAACTGTGGAACTCATCGCAGTGGGTATTGCTGAGGTCCAGAATTCAGAAGGAATTTACAGGGCTGTTTTACTTGATGCTAGCAAAACATTCAGAGAAAGTATACACCTTCATGCTTAAATGTTTAAGCTCATCTTTAGTTGAGCGAGGTTGGGAAAGAGATGATCTGCTTTGTGACGAGCCGATTATTTCACAGCGTATATCTGCAATAGTTCTTAAATGAGAGGTCACAATGCCAAGTGAGGTGCCAGCAGTTCGGACCGCAGTCGTGAGCCCGCCCAAGAGAAAGCTCTTTCATCTGATATGTTCGCATCACGAGTCGCACCGATTATCTGTTGGAGAGGCGAGCTGCAACCGGAATGGTTTGGGAGCTTTTGCCATAACGCCTTTTGTAGTGGCTGCTGTCAAAGACAATAGATGACTGGCTGGACCACAATTACTGCGAGCGTGTCCATCACGTGTGTTATTATAGAGCTGTTGTGTTGAAATAGGCTTGCATTTGACAGGAGAATTGCTGTTCAAACACTTTCAGGAGGGAAGGTTTTTGTAACCTATCAATTACTAGCAAATTCGAGGAATGCTTTTGTTGCACGTTAGCATCAAAATTATTTATATAAAAGCTAGAAGTCTCTGGAGTACTCCTAAGTACCAGTTTATAGAATGATGCACAGAATTACGCAATTTGGCTAAGATTAGAAGACATTCATTTAATGACATGAATAATACAACCAACAGGAAGACAAAAATCTCTTTTATAGAGGTTCAAATTGTCAGTATCTCATAGCCCTGGTAATTACTTACCTCCTGAACTTAAACAAACTGACTGGTCATTATGCGCTAAACATTACAGGCGGTTCCCACAGAGCTTTGTATACCATATACTGCTAGGGGTGACGCACGCATTTACACTGAAATAAAACCAGATCTACTCATACCTGTAAATGTGTGTGGATCTGCAATAAAAATAAGAATTAAAACAAAAAAAAAAAGACAACTTGCAAACCAAATTTTAAAAGGACAGCTTTGTTTAGATGTAAGCTTTTTACTGCGGGAACTGTCTGTTTCTAGGAGTCCCTAGGGTGCCTGGTACAAGGGAGAGCTGTTCTCGTTTGACCCGAGGCACTGTTCTGGTACAAACAATAATAGTGTCAATAGTAGGACTTAGAGCATAGTAGGACGCATATACTCACCTGCACCAACACTTCACTCAGCAAGAACTGGAACCAGTGTGACTATTTTGGTGAAAGTTTGTGCAAACTAGCCACCTGCTCAAACCACTGCTTTAAATCTACCATAATTGTCATCTCCGAGAGCTGCTTGCCAATGGGAGGATGATATGTAAAAAGTCTGGTGTTCTTAAGTGGATTTCCTAGCAAATTAGAGCAGATGTTTTCCACTCGTGTTCCACAGAAGGCAGCAAAAAAAGCAAGGCTGGTCTGTAGCGGTCAACCCACGAGTTACCCAAAAGGGTCCAAGCCTCTCTGGAAATCCACCTTTCAAAAGCATTGAAATCCATTGAAATATTGCAAAAAAAACCCAGCACATCAGGCAGTGCTGCTGCTAGCAACCCCTGTCAAGGACGGAGGTCCAAATCCTCCGAGGAGCTCTGCAGTTGCAGCTCACACTGAATCCACGCTCTCAGGCTGCAGGTGTTCTCTCTGAAGTAAACTCAGCACAGAATGATAAGATCAAGGTATGAAATCTCACATGGCCTGCCAGAATGGGGCAACCGAAAGCCCTGTCTAGACAAGTGAAATTGAAACACACTGCTTGCTGAAACGCACGTTAGCCATCCAAGCTGCAATAAATGGCTGGTGTGCGACCCAAGGCTGAAGACATGAAAACTAACGCCCCTTTTCCTGTCCCTTACAAATGACACCGAGCAGAAGTTGGATTAATTGCATCCCCAGCTTCGTGTTTGTCCAGACTTCCTCTCCTGGCTCCATGCAGACCAAGAGACAGCCTCAGGTATACATGCTCGGCAGTATTTCAAGGTGGTGTTTGGGGATTGCTGTACGTTTTGGTTCTCTCTCCAGAATCTAATTTTTACGAGCAAATCCAACCAGAAGTTTATCGTGAAAGTGGGACATAATCATTCATTCATATAATAAACTCTGAGCAAATAATTCATAATAAATAGCACAGCAGTGAAAGTGTACCTCTAGCTACTCACGACGTGCTTATGGGCATGCTATCAGTTTTGAATAATTCAAGAATTTGTGAGGTTTTCTATGAAATACTTCATTTCAGCGCTAGAACAGAAATGCAGGCTTTGGAAATGAAAACTGAGTAGTTTACTTATTATTGTTGTTATGACTACCGAGTAGAAGCTCTTCTAAGTCAGGGCTGGTGGGTACAGGTCAAATTTGAAGGGGGAAAGGGAGAGTCACAGAGAGACTTGTCCTACTCTGCAGAAATATCAGTGCAATTGGACTAAAACAAGAGCGGGTCTGGCAGGGAAGCAGGCAGAGGTTAAAATGTTTCCTCCACAGGAGAGGTCAGTGGCAGGAGGACAATTCAGATCCACCTGCCAGTCCTGCACCCTGCTCCTGACCTCTGCCCTTTCGTTTGCACTTCTTCGTATCTTGCGCTTTTTTATTATTCACTGCCATTTCATAGTAGGTTTCATAAACAGAAGCATCACTTACAGAAAGACACCATAGCCTGGAAAACTGGGATATCCCCACTGTGCAGTTTAAGACAGACTTCTGGGTAAGCGACAGAGGAATAGATTGAGACTGTTTTCCCCCTCCTCCAAACAAATTCAGTTGTGATCTGTATAATTGAGAATATTCATCTGCTCATTTATATGCCCGTAAAACCAGGAAAGCCCATACACACAATCATTTGCAATTCCAGCTGGGACTCCAATCTTAAGAAAAAACACTTTTCATGCATTTGCAGCGTTTGGTCTCTTGCCTGTCTACGCTCGAGTCCGTCAAGTGTTCTGCAGAGATCATTTCCCGGTGCCAAAACAGAAGCGCTGATCTGACATACCTTCTTAAGCTTGGTAACACCCACTTACAACCATGCTTAAAACAAAAACAATGTGATGTTCTGAAAGGCAAAGACAACAGCAATTTGTGAGTAGTGCTCAGTGCCAATAACACAGGTTGCACAGCAGTGGGGGGCTTGGAAAACCCATGAGAAAACACTTCAGATGCCAAAACCTACGCAGGGAAAAAAACATTGCCTAAAGGCACCTTGCCTGAGAGTAAACCCCTGCAGAGGCACTGTATGACAAGCTACGTGAGGGGAGTAACGGAGCAGCTGTGGCAAGGGCCAGATATAAATATTGAGGTGCCTCAACAGGGCATGTCCCTAGCAGGGGAGGGAGCACTGTCCCCACAGGGACTTCGCTGGATTTGTAGCACACTTCCAAAGGGAAAACAAGAAAAGGAATAAGATAAATCCTTACTCCACCTTTGAACTATTCCTAATTTATTTTACAGAATCTATTACGGTATTAACAGTTGTTTTAGCAAATTCTTTCCCCAGTCAATCAAAGAGGGAAGAAAAGAAATCACCTTTTATTGTCTCTCGCTGAAATCTTCTGTCAGAGGCTGTAATGGCCTACCACATTCATGCTTTCTGTAAAATAAACCCTGCTGCTCTTGCCTGCTTAACAAGTCCCTCAGAGTTGTCCGTACAGAGGTGCAAGATACAGTTTTTCCAAGCAGAGAAGCAAGCACCAGGAATTCCCAACTTGTACTCGATATCCGTTTAGACTCTTACACAGCAGCTGTCCCTCTCATCTTTGAATCCTCGATGCATGTTGGAGATAATGGAGCTTTCTTCCCTTATTCACCGAGGTGCTGCGTTGATTATGGAATTCATTAGTCAATGCTTGCAAATTGCCACTGTTGACTCAGAGCAAATTCCTGCTATCAGACTCACTAGTCAGCTCATTTTCATAACAATGCCGTATTGTTAAAAAATACTTTAAATCCATTCTTTAGTGAAACTGGGGAATACAACACATTCAGGCAAACGTATAAAACATAAAAGAAATGCCGTACCAATAATACTAGAAGTCCTGCATCTGAAGTTTGTTTAAATTAATCAGCATGGTGCTCATAAGAGGGTTCAGCACATCATAAAACTTTGGAAAACAGAATTGTTTCCCAAAAGGAGTGGTGGACAATTCAAACCTAACTAGATAAAGATTAAAGAAACCCACCCTGCAAGAAGCAGGTCTGTAGTTGCCCCTAAGAGAAGGAAGAGCTTGATCAGGGCGCCAGTGCTCACAGACACATAAGATTGCGTTTGCAAGCATCTCTTTCCCAAATTTCTCAGCATCCACTTCTGCGCCTAACATCAATTTTGGAGGACACCTCACAGGTGGAGTAGTAAGAGGGAAATCAGGCTCTGATGTGAACTTGTAGTTCTCTGACACCTCTGATGTTCAGATTGCTACTGCTCTCAGATTTACTCTCTCTCTGTGGTCTTGTTTTCCCAGCTGATGCACATTACACTACGGGGCCAACTGCATGCCACACAGACTCTGGTGACAAATACCTCTTTGATTCCTCACTGACATAACGCACACTTTTGAGTGCATGATGCAGAAATCACACTTTTTTCTGCCTGTCATCATCAGATGTTCTGATGTAGGGGGATGTAGGATGAAGCTGGTGGCATCAATTGCTAGAAGGAGCCTGCCATCTGCTGATCTGAACAACACTCCAGTCTGAGTTTTACCTGATCTGATATTAGTAGGATGGAGCACTATACAAAGCAGGTAAAATATATCTGAACAGAAGCAGCATTAACAGACTTATTGTGGTGAAGGAATTTATTTAAGTGGAAAGAGGAGGTCTCAGGTCTAAGTCTGAACTGGACAAACAGAAACAAAGAGGCAACTAAACTAAACAAGTAGATACAAAGGAAATAAACAGAACATACAAAGAAGAGGGGGAAGAGCCTGAAATTTCTTTTCTGCTTTGCTGCACCGGATCAGACAGGGCGGCTAAGGTATCAGCTGTCCTTCCCCGCATTCATCCTTCTAAGTGGCAGCAGCCCTAAGTGGTAAACTTCTTCCCTACAAGCCTCTGCCTTCTTCCAGGGCCACCCACACGCCCAGGCATGGAAAAAGCCCTGGAAAAAGAAGAGCTTCCAACAAAATTCATCAGGCTGCCATCTCTTTTTCCTTTAGTGCTTACTGCCATCAAGATATACGTAAAAAACCTGTCATTTGGCAGGACGTAGTGAAAAGTCACCATTTCCGTTAGACTGTCTGCATTATTGTTCCCACCCCCAGCTAATATTTCCTATTTCATCAATAGGCCACATCCTCATTCCAAGTTGTGAGTGCTTGTCAGTCCAAAATACTCTGTTAGCTCTTAACACATAGAAAACATCACCATAAGACAAATAAGTTTTAAAAGTCAAAGAGAAACGGGATATGATGCAGAGCTGTGAGCTTGTCACAGTAAGGTGAAGTTTCCCCAAAACAGAGGAAGAACAACTAAGAAAGAAAAAGGTAGTCCACAGATTAGGGAAGTGTATCTTCACTCACTAAACCAACACACTGGGGAAGTGAAATTAGAAGTAGAGGAAATGCTGAAAGACTTGGATTATTTTTTTTGAAAGACCAGTGGGAGAAAAAAAGCAGAATGGGAAAGAGCGTCCAGTATTAGCAGGATTAGTATCCACAGATTCTCTGGTGAAGAGATGTCATAGAGGAAGAAAGAGAAGATAAAATAACATCCTTAATTCTTGCTTTTCTTATTAAATTCCTGCATTACAATTGTTTCAAAACAATGTTACACAAAAGGCAGCTGAAACTCCCCCACTTGCCCTCAGTCCTTTACTTACCTTAATATGAGCAGGGTTATAAAGCAAAGTGTAAACTCCCATCCGATGACAGTGCACATCATCCAGTGCTTGCAGCTTTGTTGTGCTAAGCACCTTATAAATATATCTAACTCAGCTCTTGACCTAAGAAGTCTAAGAAAACAAAGACAAAGGACAGAGAGAAGCATCAATTTAATGTAGTTATCTTTCGTGATTTATAGACTCCCAGATACAAATAAAGAAATCGGCTCTTCGGGTGTGCTTTGATAATTATATACCTGGTAATTTTTACCTGTCCATCAGCTGAGCATAGCTGATTTCTTGAACGTATAATATCGTTGGAGGCTTTACAGTCCAAGGGGAAACAGAAAACAAGAGAACGGCAGTGACTTGCTTAGGACAGTGCCCCACCTGACATGCAACAGAGCAAGATGATGGCAAATCCCAGAAAATTCTCTGAGAAAAACAGATGGTCAGTGATGGGAGATTTCACCCCCATGGACAGACTGTACCATATACCTAGAAGAAATACATCACATATCATAACCGGGGTGGGGTGGGGGAGAAAAAATCATGCATATAGCTTTGATAGTGCCCAAGGCTGTGGCTGACCATAGAAATCAGAGTTTCTGAGCTACCACAATATTGCAAAATGGAAGCATTTTCTTTGATATATAAATTTGGCTTTCAGTATATAAGGCTATTTTTCCATAATATGAAAAAGAACTAAAAAGAGTACATCTTTATTGAGCTTTTCTTTGATGTTATGGAAAGCTTTACGATACAAATGTAGAACAAGACATTGTAGGGAAGAACTACCTATCTAGCACCAGCTCTTGAAGCCTTTAGTAAGACCTTGAGAGTATTAGGGGTGGTACAGCTTTTAGTGAAAAACAACTTGTGAATTGGTTAACTCCATCAGCAAATTGCACCAAGGTGGATATCAATTTACATTTGTTTACCACATCCACACAGGTGACAGGAGGAAAGGGAGGAGCCGCACGGGTTAGTGGATGTAACGCGGGCAGCATGGAGTTGGGCTGGGTTATCATTATCAACAGCAGCAGAATAAAGGCATTCTGTGTGTACCAGGTCTTGTTTGTGAGTACAGACAGCTGGGGTTTGCCCTTTTGTTTGTCCTGCAGTCAAGAGCAAAGAAGATCATTACAGTTCTAAACACTATCCAGTTTTTAACAGTGAAACAAGAAATAAAGAGAATGTTGGGTGAGGTTAGCAGGACTGGTGCACTGGGTAGAAAGGTGCAAGTAGGGATCATGGGGCTGGTTTAACATGTTTAGAGGCTTCATACCATATAACTTGTAACTCAGTATGAGCATATTGAAGATACAGGTGAACCCCATGGTTCAAGGACATCTAAGGAGATTACGGTTAGCTTAGCAGTAGTTTTTAATGAGAAAAACCTGCATGTGGGCCAGGAAAGACAGACCTTCAGCCAGTTTACTTCATGCAGCTGTTTCAGTTAACTTATATCTGTGCGTAAAATGCCTCCTTCTCCTTAAATGGGTGTGGGGGTTACCCAGTACCAGCCATTAGGGAACTACAGTATTTCCTAATGCCCTGTACTCTGGGGACAATGGGCATTCAGGAAAAAAGCCCATTTAATGCATTAGGAGCTGTGTAACTGGGTTCTGGTGATCATTCTTCCTGTGACTGTATGTAGAGAATTCAGTTTGCTTTCATATCTTTTAAAAAGAAAAAAGGGAGGATGGGGCTGCCCAGAGCAATCAAAAGAAGGAATTTAGGGGTGCAAGTTCCAGGAATCGTTCCTTGCCTGGGAACAGGGGATGATTTCAGGAACGACTGCTATGCTGTTTTCATACTGATTTCGGTTACGAAAATGTATGGGTTCCCACTTGCTATGCAGCAGTTGCCATTTCCTAGGATAAGCCAATTAGTCTGAAAGAGTGAATAAAGAGATATTATCACCTTTAATATCTGGTGCTGCTACTGCCACCACTTTTCCAAAATACCCTCCCGTGGGCATTAAAGTGATGTTTTCATTTACCCACCAGTAAAAACGCAGCCTTAACCCATCTGCCTGTCTCTCTGTGCATATCTGGGTAATTTAATAAATGCTTCTGGGTGTTGATTTACGTCATTGTATCACTACATAAGCATGCCTCTGTGAGTATGCTGTTGGTTGTCTGTGAGCATGCATTGTTCGTGTTTTGTGTGTGTATGTCTGTGTGTCTGAATGTGGTTTTGTTTAAAATTTTTCCCTAGAAAAACCAAGGAGTCAGACATTTCATGAGGTTGTTGGTTAAAACCAAGGAAAGGACGGAGGAGACAGTAAGGGATAATTTACAGAGAAAAAGGGGTAGATTTGGCTACAGTTAATCATCTGCCTCAGTGTTCACCAAAGATGGGGGAGTTCATTCCAGACATTAAAATGTCTCAGGGGAGGATCGTATATATCATGCTGGAAGAGAGATGGAAACAGTAAATTATCTAAAGGCTGACAAAGCCATGGAGCCAGATGTCATCCGATCCCAAAGCAAGGATAAAAACAGGGAGAGAGAACCTTCCCGAGGTATGCCCAGGACTCCCTCGGAACTGTAAGCAGAGAAACTGTAGACAGAGACAGGGAAAATTATTTCTAACCCTTATCAAGTGAGGTAGATCTCTGGGATACTGGATTAATTTTGAACCCATAACCTGGTTCCAGCTGTAATTCTGGATCACAGGGAAAGGTATTATTCTGAGTCAGAATGACGAACAAAAGAACAACAAAATCGAAATAAGTGCGACGTTTCCCAACATGCCAGCATCCCTTGAAAAATAAGCCTTAATAATGGCCCAGGAACACTTTTGTAAAATAAGTCTCCTCAAACCAACAGCAAAAGGGTTCGGACGGATTTTCCAGCTCCGGTGCCCAGATCACTTTGCACAGAAATTGTTTTCCTGCACTTGAACAATCGTGGGCCTGACTCACCACCCCTTCACTGCACTATTTGGCCAGTTCAGCTGCAGTGTAAACAGCTGAACCCAGTGGCACCTCACCAGGGTAAACACGGAGAAGCAGCAGTGGCCCTGTATACAAGACAGTGACATTCTGTTTCTAACGAGACGAGACAAAGGTAATTCCTAGTTCGGAAGCCGGTACACATCCTAAGACCACAAATACAGTCACTGGACATGTCTTGATGTACCAGAATCAGAAAATTTCGGCATTGGTGGCCAGGTGTTCAAAGGACAGCAAATCTGCTCACACCAAGCTTGTGTTGGCCTTTGTTAGCCAGACACTGTGAACGCAAGAATGTTTCTACAGGGGAGTGCTGGGTATGTTACCTACGTCCTCCATGACATGCTGGCTGCGATCCAGTAGAGTTCCTGAGAAATACCTGGGACATTTTCTATATATCCTCTGTTTGCAGAGGGACTCCTTGCAGCACAACTCCTCCCAGTAGTGCTATTAGACACGAATAGCATCAGCTCTGATTGTTGCATGCATTTCCTAGAAGAGGTAAAACAAACTGAGGAAATTAGGACTTACAGCCCCACGTAGGATCCTTCAAATGAAAACTACCTAGTGAAAATATTTTCTGCAACAAAATATCTTCCTTCTTACAGAGAAAAGCATGACGCATTTTGAGACAGTTGGACACTCACAAACTAGCTTCCCTGTAGAAATTCTCACTAAATTCATAAGCCTTTGATGATCCTGCTCACGCTTGTTCTTTTCAGGAAGTTTTCCTCATGTTCCCAGATACGTTTCTCCTAATTAACGTCCTCCATAAAGTCATTTCTTTCCACAGCACTCTATCAGCAGCCCCTACATTTGTCTCCAGCCTGCTGCCTGTCTGGGGCGCAGGTGTGACCCCTCTGCAGGCACCACCGGAGGGGCCAGAAGGACTGGCAGCCCCAACCGTGGGGCCCATCTGCCCATAAAACCCACCCTGCCGTTCCCCCCGCACTTTGCTTCGTGCGTTAGGAGGGGATGTGTCAGCCAGGGCTATTGTTTTTAACAGGAAGCAAGTTTGGCCGCCTCTGTAATTTAGATTGTGGGCAATAAGCAGGGGTGTGGTGTGCAAAGCAAACAAGGCAGGATTAACAGTTCTTTTCACTTCTGGACAAGGAATCTGTACGGCTGCGGCCCACAGGATCCCGTCCCATATTGGCTACAGTTTCTCCTTGTGACCACAGCCAGGAGTGAAAAACCAGAGTGGCCTCCAGGTTTTCAACTGGGGAGCGAAGATAAAAGTCCAGGCCCCACGCTCTGACAGACCTTTACGAGCTACACATCTTGAAATGAGATTATCAGAGAAAATTAAGAACAGTCTTCTCCTTTCAATAGGTCTTTAAAAACAATAACCAGGCTTTACTGTAAATTCATTTATTTACCCTCAGCGTGCCAATTCCCAAGCTGATATCTCTGTGTACCAGGGATATATATAGATCTAAATGTGGCAAGAAGACAGAAAGATTTTATTTATTTTGCATAAGGACAGCAATGTGGGGAATTCTTTTTTCCAGGAAGAACTCACATCGGAGAGCTTGTTAAAGAAATACTATGAGGTAAATAAAATCCAAATTATATTTAGCTCATAGGAGGTGACAAATACTAGTCAGGTTGACTATTGCCGTGCTGGAAGTCAGTCAGAAACCACTGTCAAATAGAGCACAAAAATAGAGAAAACAGAAGAGAGAGCATGTATTCAAGATGGGTCTTGCATTTGCTAAAGTGAGCAACATTTTGCTGTTTATTGCCAGTATTTTTTTAAAAACTAGTTGTGAATGGAAGGCAAGGTACCTAAAGTCAAATCCTGGCTTGCATTCCGCTGAAATCACCTAAACCATCTGGTTCGGATCTCCAGACTGTCCGAAAAGCCCTCACACTACGCACGGGACTGTTAGTGGCAAACACAAGACCTGTGTCCCTCATCCACCCGGATCACCACCTCGGTGGCACCGCATGCATCCTTCTGTATCTTACCACTGCCAAGCCTGGACATCATTCCCCACCGCAGCAGCTATGGATAGGGCAGGCTGGATGAAGCATGGGCAAACAGAGGAAGCTTGGAGGTAAGTTTCCTTGCAAAAACCCAAGCCTGTGATAAAATTGTCCTAGACGTCAGTGTGGCAGCATGTATTAGCCAGAAGTAAACTCAAAGCAAGGATGTGGCAGCCATAAGCATTCAGATCTCTGGATCCAGACATTCGTTTAATCCGTAAGACTTCACATGCAGGGCTGAGCTTTGTGGGGACGCCCTAGATCCATCCAGTGATCAAACGCACTTTAATTCGCTCATAAGGCAGAGATGCCTCCTCTCCCCAAGCGTTCCCTACCCTCTTCACAGCTCCCTTCTGGGTCATCCCTCCCCACAGGGCGAATGGGTGCTGCGGGAGGATTATCATTCTTTCCTGGCACAGCAGCTAATCCACCCAGCCTGACTGCAGAGAGATAGCTGGCTGTTTGGGAAGGAGCAACCGTGTGACAGGAGATTTTTTAACCTATTCTTGCCTCGTTCCTTATAAGGAAGCCACAAAATCTCTCTCACTGAGGCAGCTGATAAAATTGCCTCCTTTGTTCAGCAGTAGAGCAGAAAGGACATCTAACCAGAGCAACTGGAATGTAACTTCAAGAGTTATTAAAATTTGCAAGCACTTGCAGTCATTTATGTGCACTCTATCAAACGAACATATAATTATCAAATGATTCCCCCACCTCTTCTTGGTTGTTGGTGTTATTAAGCAAAAGGAAAGGCTTATACTGCTCACCTGAGATAAAAGCCTGCAGAAAACAGCCTGCGTTACATTAGACTTTGCTATGCTAACAGTTGCCGTCTGCAGCTGGAGTTCCTTCTCTAAGCTCTTGAGCACTGTAAAGCACTTGAGGGGACACCGCCCTTGCCTAGAGACAGATTTTGGGTGAGATTTTGGAAGAAAGGTTTGCATACAAGTAGTGTGTGATCACCGCTGGAATGCTGGTTTCCTGCTAGACACACACACAGATTTCTCTTGACCCTCTGTTCTTTCACAAAAGAAAAGTGACCTGCAAAACCCCGGTGTTTCATATCTCAAAGCGGTGGGGCAATACAACCTACCTAACAATAATGAGTCATTGGGAAACAGAAGGATCAAGCTCCAGGGATCTCCTCCTCAGCACAGACCTGCAAATACACTGGAATAATTTGCATACCACAGCTTGCCTTGCAGAATCCACAGATAAAAATCAGGCTTGGCATGGCAAGGATAACTGAGCAATATTTAGCAGCAGAACAATGAACCAGCTGGGAAAGCAGGTAGTTATCCAAATTCAAGTGGGCAAGACACTTTGGGCAGGATGGTTACTTAGGGATCGCCTGCACTGGGAGGTTGGTACAGAGTAAACTAAGGTTTGAATACACGGTATGCAAATCCACTCCAGACAAAGGTGGTGTAAACAGTCCAGTTGTTCTCTGAGTTGTGGATGAGGATTGCCTGTGGCTTTTCTGGCTGTATGAGAGTGGAGGTCCCCGATGGCTGGGGAGCTGGCACAGCCGCTTCCTACCTCTGCCCATTGCCTGACACCTTGGCTTGAGCAGTAACTGTAGCTGTTGCCTGTCCCCTCACCCCTTGCAGAAGTTACTGCCTCCGTAACAGGAACTGGAAAAGCAAACCTTCCTCAGCTCTTCAAGCCCTCCAGCCTTTCTTTGCTGGCATGATTACATGAAGCAACATGAAAGCTACACCAAATTTGGGATGAAAAAGCAAGAAAAAAGTAGTCTGCACAGAATTCTCAGCATAAGCCACCAGGCTGGGAACTGGCACAAATGAAGTGTGGATTTGGGTCCTGTTATTTAGGGCTCAGGCTATAAATCACAACCAACCACTCTCTATTCCCAAAAGTCACTGGTCTGGGTGACACTGCAGTCTCCTTCTCCAGCATGGCAACACAAAGAGAGATGAGCTTGGGGAAAGCAAAGAGAGGGGCAGTCCCAGGGGATGCTCACTGATGGGGATTTGTAGGTACAGCTTTGCTGAGCCCTTGTAAGGGAGGAAAAAAAAAAAAAAAAGAAAGGACAAAAAGACTAAAATAGGGCCCAGGAGGAGCAAGAAAAAGGGAGCGGACCCCAGCCAGATGCACAGAAAACTAAAGGCTCTGATGAGACTTCCCTGTCCCTGCACCCATCAGACATATGACCTGGCATGCTAATACTGAAAGAGTGTCAGAGGAAGTGGGATTTGGCACCATGTGCAAGCTGCGGGGAGCCGGATGCGCTCGGTCCACAGTACATGACCAAGGCCATGTAGTGTTTGCAACACTGCAGTGTCCCTAGGAGACTCTGGCCCTGGCTGTGTCAGCTCTGGTGTGCAGGCTGGGGCTTGGCCAGCACCACCTGCCCATGCCAGAGAGAAAGGATGCAGGGGGCTACCCTGCACTGCCCACGCAGGCAGCTCTCCATCCCCTGTTTTGGGAGGGAGGCCCTCTCTGCCTGTGACAGCGGCTACATATGGAGTTCTTCCCACTGAGTGGCTGCTGTGGGTTTCCCTGTGGCCTGGGTGAGGGCAGCTTCTTTCTGGACAGAGCCACGATGTTGCTGATGTGGCAGAACAACCCTGCTGCCACGTGGGAGGACTGGATGCTGCAGCAGCAGGACTTTCAGAGTGTAAGCTTGAGCCCAGGAAGTTTTGGGAGCCACCAGCGCCCCTAAATACTCTACCCCTTGGGCATGCTCCAGGTTTGGTGCCTGCCTCGGGAAGACCCCTGCCAGGACATGGCACTCAGCCCCAGGACATCCCTCAACAAAAATGGCAATCAGGCATCACTTATCTCGCATGGTGAGAGTAAGTTTACATACAATTTGCATAATACTTTGGGTGAGAAGTCTCAGAGGAGGTTATGGTGTCACTTGTCACCAACTAGCCTTGTGAAGGCAAACTGAAAACCGTGACTCTACTGAAGAGGCTTGTTTAAATTTCTAAGGGAAGGGACTCAGCCTTCCTCTAGCCATTGGAAGTGCAGGGATATTCACCTGAGGCTCATCTCCCTGGAGAACATTGTGCAATGTTTCTGCTGAGCAGTAGAAGAGGCGGTGGAAGAGTAGAAGAGAGTAGATGATGACCGGAAAAGCAAAGAGAGCAAGCAGGGAGGGCTAAAGGTGCTGGAGCAGTTTCATCTTGTTCATACTTCCTCCTTCCAGCAGCATTGCTGTGCACTGAAGCATTAAAGGAGAGATCTCTTTGCATCTTGCTGGGCCCTACGGCAAAAGGAGATATCCATCTGCCCCTACAGCTACGGGAGAGTTTCAGAGCAGGAGTAGTGCAAAAAATTACGCTTATCTCACTGAAGAAGTCATCTGACAGCAGGTTTTTCTGTGCGCCAGAAGCTCTAAACAAAGTCCTTCCAATGGTGGTGGTACCTGTGTGGGTAGCCCTTCCTCCCTTCCCCCAGTCTACGCCTTGTCATGGTGGCTCCGCTCCCCAAATAACATCTGGAACTAGGTGCTTGAACAGCCCCTGTTAAGGAGGGGTGAGAGTCTCTCAGTCATCCAGGATTAGCACTGCAGACCAGTCGGTTCTGTTTTTTCCTGTCTAAAAGCAGGGAACAAGACAGAAGCATCTCCTCCAAGGTATGAGATGACTTTGAAGTCAAGAGATCAAGGGTGATCTTGAACGACTTTCTGGCACCTGCAAAGATCTCTCCCTCCCTAGCCTGCCAGTCACACAGATGGTGCGGAGGAGGGCAATGACCAGAACTGACGCCACCAGGGACCCTTTCTCCCTCCTCGTTGCTGGACCATTTCTCTTCATCTCTGCTCAGTTTCTCATAATAGTTCACCAGCATTACTGCTCCTGACTGCTGCCTGCAGTTCACTCGCTGATAACCGACAAGTAGGTTACTTGCATTTGGCCAAAGCAATAACGATAATTAACTGAGGGAAGCAGGTAAAATTTTAGATGCTTTTCTGACTCTTAACAATATATTGTCCAAACAGAACTACTAGCTTTGTGACCTTTTTTTGGCACTGAGAACATTTAAACTACCATAATTTCAAGTTTCTAGAAACTTTTTGTTTATAGGGGAAAAAAAAGAAAAGGTTAACGTTTGAGGCCCACAGTATAAATAGAAACAGATCGTATTTATGGGATTAGGATTTCGTATTTTTAGGTGATATTCGTGAATTTGGTTACATTCATGATTTACTAGGACTGCAGTGCAGAAACACTAAATCTGCTCCATGCTTTGGACAAATCACTTAATCATTCTGATTCATGGTATCCAGCGCTAATGAGAAGAGCCTCTTACACTAAACTTATCACACGTGCAAACTTTGTTTTGCCAGTTAATCAGGACTGTGCCGGGAAAGTGCAAATCCCAAAAGACTATAGGCAATGGTAGCGGGTGTAGCAATAAGGACAATCTTGATAATTATGTACCTTCAAGAGAGAGGAGAAACTTGTTTTGACTTGCAAGCGGAATAAACCTGTCATAGCTGTGATAGGAGTCACCCAGGCTGGCAAGAACTAGGGTTTTTTCAGGTGTCTTTAATAAACTGGTACAGTGGACGAGTGGTGGAAGAATCTGTGAGAAGCTCTGCTGAGAACACACTCCCTTGGCCCTCCAAATTTTCAGATTTCCTGATCTGTTCTGCTTTCAACCATGTGTCATTCTAGGTCCAAGCAACACCTCCCTGTCTAGCAGTCTGCTATGTTCACAGAGACCTCGCAAAGTCAGACCAAAGATCTTGCAAATACAAAACCTAAGCAGAGCTCTAAATATTTGTCGTATCGGGGCCTTACTTTGCAATCTTAATGCTGCTTATAACTCAGGGTCAACCCAAGAGCAACGCTGACATCCCATGTTGGAAACAGGGTGCTGATTCAGTCCAAGAAATTTTCTGGAAGATTCCTTTCTTCCAGATATCTCTAAAAACAGCACAGGGGTATAGATGCCTGTGCCTGTGATGATGACTGTTTCCACTATTAAACTACGTTATTCTAGTGTTCTCCGACTCAGATAACTGTCTTTTCCAAATGGTTAAATGCAATCGTAAAGAATGAGAGGACATTTCTCTATTTATTTAACCACAAATCTGAAGTACATCCACAGAACTGAACGCCCCAGGGAAATCCTGTAGGAAGATGTTGTCTCACCACACTGCCAATGACAGTGAAAGGGCGGAAACAGGCAAGGCGTCTAGTTCAAATTCAGTTCTACAGATATGACAAAATTTGGAGTAATATTTTACTGTCCCTTTCACACTCAAGGATAAAGCAGGCAACAGCTATGCTACCCCTAAATTACTCTCGGCATCTATTTAGGCAAGAAAAAGTTCATCTTTAGGGCCTTTATAACAATGTGTTTGTACAATGAAGAGCAAATCCAAGGAGCATCTGTCATCTCAGAGCAGGGTCTGAAGGTGGTGCCATTTTAATTACATCAACTGCAAGGAACAGGTTCGGTTAAGGAAAAAAAGGAGCCCAGAAAGCTGGAGTGGGCAGATAATAGCAGGTAGCAGGAAATTATTAGATTTTGGTTTATGTCAATCACCAGACTAATACCTGGAGGATATCAAATGCCATTCAGCATGGAGAAAAAAGCTGGGAAACATTGAACCGAGTAGTGGTGCACTTGGTTCTGACGCTGACACTACATCTCTGAATGGAGACAAACAGAACGTGCCTGCATTTAAAGCCACTTTTTCAACTTAGGAAAATATTCCGATGGCATAACGTTACTCCCATACCAAGTAGTGAGTCTAGCACATTTCTCTGAGCAGAGACTGTTTGACCTTAGCCACTGCCCCACACCTGAAGGGTTTGTTTCAGAATGTTCTTCCTCAGCCCCTTCCTCATCTCATTTCTTAACGTGTGGGTTACACAATCATTCAGCTGCAAACCAGTTTTGTTTTCATTTTAGCTTGCACAACCTTCCCGTTCTCTTTAAATGAGTACAAGGTAGTGGGGGGTTTTCTTTTCCAACCTCCATTGAAATATTCATAATAAGATGGAAAATTCCATGGAGCAGTTACAAAAACGAGAAGGCTAGATTACCGTACATCAAAGGGAAGCAGCATTTGCTAACTCCTTCATTTTACGTGCGTGTGATTCACAAACCGCTTTATGAAAATGGAAAAATGATTGAGGAATCGCTCAGGTCCCGACAAAAAATAAACTAATAGTAACAACCAGTAATTTCCATGAAAATGGGCTGGTCTCCAAAGCATCTGCCAAGACCAGACAACGTGGTGCTTGCAGCTTTCCTTTGTTTGCTCTTCAAAGCAGGTAGCGCCAGGAACCTTCCCATGCCTCATGGCAAGCTCTAAGATGTGGTACGTGACTTGCAGATGAGGGAATTTCACATTTCTCCCTGAATATTTCACACTGCGACAGCAAGGAGAACAGCACAGACGCAGCTGAAATGATGAGGAGACGAATTGAAAGGCCGAAAATAGATTCTTCAGCATTACTCTGTAGTATGGGGAACTAAGAGGGCAATTAAAACCAACATGAAAGAAGATTTAATTGCAAATCAGTGAAACTTGCTGAAGCACAGATAGCAAGAAGCAAAGAATCACCCCACCTGATGTCCAAGCCCTTCACAGAGGAGAGCATTGCCCTCACCTCCCTGGGCAGCTGATGGGAACAGATAGGCCCTTCCCAAGGAGACATTCAGATCTCAGACGGAGCATTCCCCGGGGCAGGGGCAGGGGGGGGAGCGTCTCCCTCTCCCCGGCGCCTGGGGTGAGTCACCCTCAGACACAAGCATATCAAGGAGAAGAAATCTAGGACAAACCCACTCACCCATTCCGTGGGGAGGAGCAGTGCAGCACAGCCCTCCCCGTCCCTGCGAGGTCACTGCATCCAGCAACGAAAAAAACCCGAGGTGAACAGTAAGCAGGCACTGATGGCAGGCCACGGGGTCATGCCTAACCGCTGCCTGGCCGTCTCATCGCGTGGAGACTGCAGCCAGTGCTACAGCACTGTGCAATTATTTCAGTGTATGGGCTACAGCTTTTGAATCTGACTGCAAAAAAGAGCGTCAGCAGGAGCATCAAGGACTCAACCACCCTTAGAGAAGGGGGCACTGGGGAAGGGCAGGAGGGAGCCTGGAGAGGGGGGGAAGAGGGAGCTCTTGCAGCTGATGGGGACTGGTTTTGAGGAGGTGGGCAGCAGCGCCGCTTGCATGTGGGAATGGTACGAGGCACCATGGTAACACCCTCAGCCCGTCTCTTTGGTCAGGCAGCTTTTAGCATTTCAAAGTGTTTCTTTTCTTTGTGACGCCTACCACTGACTAAAACAGGCAAGCGGGTATTTATGGGATCAGCAAAACCCCTCCTGCCTAGGTGCCCTGAAAGTCATCCTTATTGTCTGTCCTGCAAGCAAATTGCAATGTGGCTCATTTAAAGGCTTTTCTAATCCCAGGGCAGGATTAAAGAACATTAAGGAACGGGCGAGCAGCGCAGGCTGTGGAAAATGTCAGGGCCGCGCTGCTGGTAAGGTGAACCATGTGCTCGTGTCCCGAGCCGAGGGCGGGCGTCCCTGGGCGCAGGTACGGAGGGAGCCGAGAACAGCTGCCTGCGCCCAGCGGCCGCTCTCCTGGGGTGGCGGGGTTCAAACGGGCACCGCGGCGAGCGAGGGGACATATCCAGCCCCTCTCTGAGCAAAGCACCCAAGCCAAAAAGCAGCTCACCATCGCAGGCACCTGATGCGCTGCTTGTTCCAGAGGCAGCAGGGTGGGGTAGAGGACTGCAAGGGGAATCTGCTTTCCTCTTCAAGATAGAAAACATCAAAGTTGCCCTGAAAAATTAAAAGCTTCTGGACAGGCTCTTACAATATTTAAAAAAGCTAAACAGACTCGTTTCAAAGTGCTCCTTCCAAAGGTCCTTCCTGAACGTACATCACATGCAATGGAAAAAACACTGCATGCCTGGCATTTAATATTTTTCACCTGTGACCCAGGATTGATGTCTATTTAACTCCCTGATTTAATCCGACAACATGTCTCAGCAAGAAAAAAAACCTTTCGGCGTTTGGAAAGGAGCTGGACAAAACTAAAGTCACGCTCAACACTTCCCCTTCCCCGGAGAGATAGGAGTGCTGCTTGCCCTTTCCTGACGATAAGCATATCCTGGTGGTTAAAAATACATTTTGCTCTTACCGTAAATTCTCCATTAGGCAACTCCTTCAGCCCAGCCCACGGTGTTGGGGTTCATGATTCCTTAGAGGCCACACGTGACGAAGCTTGGCCTGCGCGCGTCCAAATACGCTGGAGAAAAAGCAAAAATAATAGGTCTGATCCTGCCGCCGTTGGCTTCACCTGGCGCAGCAAAGTCTGTTGAGTGGCAACAACGTTCATCTCAAATGACTCGCACCTTTCCCAGGACCCTGTGGACTCTGCATTAATTTTTCACTCTGACTTTACAGCATCTTCCAGACAAAAAGCAAGGGGTTGTATTGAATTCTGAACAACAATTAATTCTTCAGTTAATTCTACTGTTTCCAGTGATCATTGTGCCAGAGGGCTGACTTAGCAACACAGAGCTTAGCGAAAAGCAGGGCTCACTGCTTGATTTGAGATTCTGGAGGCCTGGAGCCAGTTATCTGCTCTGCAAAGTTTCCTGCCCTTCCCACACTGCCTCCTTTCTCTTCTTCACCTGGAAAACTCAGCCTGGTGAAAGCCTGCTCTGAGACCTGGGCTCTGCAAAGGACACAGATGCCACCTCCTACCAAGGAGGCACCGGCCCTGGGAAGAGCCTGGCTCAGCAGAGCCAGGGTTGCTCACACACCCAGACACCTCCACAGCAGCTCCGACCTGCAGGGAGCCTCTCCTAGCACATTCCTGCCAGGAAAAAGCTGGTGGGACGCTATTCTCTTAGCTTAGGATAGAAGCTCGTGGACAACTGTGATTCCCTGTAGCACAGACATCGTGAGAGTCACAAGTCCTGTTGCATGACCTCAGTACGTAGCCTTCTTGGCAAGTACCTTGCAATCAAGGAGGCACAGGGACGCCGTGCTCCCGGGCGTTGAGAGCCTTGGCTGAAAATCCTGTTTAAGGAACCATTTCTGGATTTCTTTTGCGATATCTTAGGAAAAAATTGAGGGGGTAAAAGAGGAAAAAATGGGAACTTCAAGTTTTATCTCCTCTGTGCATAAAAGGTAATGGAAACTGGGCAGCAGCCCTCTTCCCTTTCTGTTAGGATTCTAGGCTGCCGAATAAAGATAAATCCAAGTTCATCCTCCTGTCTTTGTTTCCAAGACTCAGTAAGACAAGGGAGATATGGCAGAGTCCATCTACACAGCCATAACCATGGGAACACCAGCAACAAGGGTAAATCAACACGGGATTGCCTATCATCAGCCCGTGTTTACACTGGAGGCCTCAGGCTCCCTGCACCAAACTGGCTGGCGGTTCAGGGCCCGTGCTTCCCTTGGTATGGCTATCGAACTAAGCAAGAAAAGGTTTTTATTGAGCAAATACCCACCTTTCTGTCCTAAACCAGTCTCTTTTAGAATATGTGTTTACAGCACCCCATTTTGGACACTGCTTTGAAGCCTTCCCCCTTCACACCCCTTGCCCAAGCTACCCCAAACCTCAACTTTTCCTTGACTCCCACCTCACATTTGGCCTTGCCTCAAGGTCCTTTTATTTAAGAAGAGGTAGACAGGGCTCTGGGTGAAATCATGTGTTTTCCTGAAGATCAAAAGGTGTAGGACGACTGCAGTGGCCAAGTTTATCGCTGTTGTCGCGCCCCCACCTAGTCACAGGCAATGGTAATAGCGAAAAGCGCCTGCCCTGGCTCGCCTGCCTCAGCAGAGGCAGCACTAGCAGAAGCAATGGCCGGCACATCAGCAAAGGGAGAAGCGCAGCCCGAAGGAAGCGTATTGCTTAATTTGAGTTGCAGCTGCTTGGCATCTTAAACAAGCCCAGATTTCTGAACTTGAAGAGGTTACATATGCACGCCATGGCGCAACCGAGGGTCGCTAAATATCTGGCAGCCCTGGAATGAGCTGTTTGTACCCGCCCTTGGGAGCAGTTATGCTTCACATGTTTTTCTCCTCTGCTTTTAAAGGTCACATGAAAGCAGCAGTATTTGTGAAGAGGAGGAGTGAAGGTGACTGCAGGGGAGAACAGAGACCTTCAAACAACTCTGAGAGCTTTTACAGGTGAGCAGAAGCTCCTTTCCACTCCCATTTCTCCCGGAATGGCCATCGCCAACACCCAGGGCCCAGCGGCCGTAAGTATTTACTGCCCGCACAGAGCCAGAGAGGGACTGCTCCCGCCTCCCCTCATTTCCTTAGCCTTTCCTCCTCCATTTATTTCCTTTGGGTTTTCCCCTTTGATTAAACTTCTGGCATGTAGGAATGTTTAATAATAAAACAGATAACTCATGGGAGATGATATTTATAAAATCTACTGCCTTTTTTTTTTTATTTTTTCCTAAGACCTTGAGAGAAAAATCTTGAGTTACATTCTTCCTTTCTTTTAAAAATAGAAAGAAAAAGCATAAGGAGCAATTAACAAGTTTTCAAACCATCAATGTTTTATTTGGTTAGTTTATTAAACACCTTTAAGACAATTAATTTTGGTCTGTACCGTTCTATAAAATAATTCAAGTTCTGAACAAACCTCCAATACATAAAGCAAAGTTACTTTTACCATACGCAAATTTCAGATCAAAATACAACACTCTGTTTTCTTACATTTATAAAACCCGGTCAAATACAAACGACATTAAAAAAGATAAAACACTTTCACTGATCCTTGGTACAATATTACAGCACAATTTGCACAGTGGCAACGAAGTCCCCAAAGCACAAGTCAAATACTTTAAAAAGGGAACCTCCCTTTAGTCACCCAACATTATACTGAACACGTAAACGAAGCGAGTGCTACTTAATCCAGGAAAATTCTCGCGTCCCTTTTCGTATCGCGTGTGAGCCACAAGGCAATTCTGCAAGGGAGGTTACTGGTAAGTAACCAAACAGCTTTCCTGCTTTGCTCTTACAATTTTATGTGCGACTACTCCATGAAAATAAATGGATGGAGGTGGACCAGACTCCGCACTGGGCAATTTACGGCAACTAAAGTAAACCAAGAAATGTGTATTTTTCTAATAACGGATCATAAAACTCTTTTAAAAAAAAATCAATACCAAATTATCTGTGGGTACAACTGGAGTAACTGCCTTTTTCTTCACTTTCAAGACACCTAACGTAGACACAGAGTGTTTTCAATTGTTGAGAGTTTGTTCCATTGCAAAACCCAGTGTTTCAGCAGTAGGTCGAAGTGCCATTAAAATTGCACATTTTTCTTCACTTATGAGAATACATGGTAGCATGCAATGTTCGTTTGTTACTACGCCTAAAAGCTTGCACTTACACTAACCTATGAATGATGTGGGATCTCTTACGAAACAGAAACAAGAACGAAAACTAAAATGCAAACATAAAATGATAAAACCGAAGTGTCAGTTGACAGTCATTCTCAGGAAGTTCTACTTAGCAAGCCTTACAATAACACCTCGAGAAGAGAAACTAAAATCAGAGCAATAACAGAAGGGTCTGATGTCTCACGCTCGGGTTATGCTTTGCATAGGCAGTCAAGGCAATTGCACTGCAGCGCGACTAAAGGGTATTTTTGCCTGCAGTTCTGCAAACCCCTTCTTCGCTTCCCCCCACCCCCAAACCACTAACTTTACTTACAATTCAATTGTAAGTTCAGTTCTTTAGCTAATGTGAGAATGTGTACATAATTAAATGGAAAAATACACTAACGGATCTAACTTGCCTCTCCTCCCTCCCCCAAACTCATGTCATAGCCATTAGGATTCCACACACTGTCCAAAACTTTTCCTATCTGTTAACATTAGTATTATCCTGACGGAATGAAGGAGAATTGCATACCGCACAAATAGTACATATTTAAATAATGCTCGAGTGTAAACAATATAGGATGGAAACAGTTTAAAAAAAAATCCCAGTGACGTACAGCAAAAAACTTAATTTGCTAATTTAGTCTTTTAAGTGCAATTGAAACACTGCATACTGCCCTTCTCCAAAACGATCTCTCCATAATTAAGCTACACTACTAGGCTTATTCCCTTAAAGCTACATACCCATGCTATAACTCATTATATTGACTTAATGCAAATATTTGTGGGGGTAAATTAATTTACAGGGTTAATTAAAATCTTTGTAGTATTCAAAAGGAATGATAGTAAAGGGATCAACCATGGAAAATGGGGTAATACACGTTTTTAAAAATATTTCCAATAATTCTAACACAAAACAGCAAGTATATTTTGAAAAATGCATAGAAACCCTGTCAATACAAAAATCCCCACTAAAATTACACAACTAAGCAATTTTAATCTAAATATTTTATGTGCTTTTCCTATAAAGGCCACTTTGACATACAAATACAAAAAAATTTACATTTTTCCCCAAAATAAATTATTTGTTCCTCAATTAGAAATACTGAATAGGGAAGCGTAACAACCCTCTCGCATGCCAGCTGCTCATCTGCAGTCACTACTTCCGAAGAAGAAAATCTCCAAATAGTTTCGATTACCAGAAGAAATAAGAAACACCTTCAGACTTTGTTCTGCCTAGCACTAGGAAAAACATGGAATTAGGAATGGAATAGGCTGAACCCCTTACCCTGTTTGTGCTGGGGGCGGGGGGGAATGAATACACACAGACATCTGCAGAGATTTTCTGTTTGTCTCCTGTGTTACGCATTGAAATCCCTTTTTGAAATCAGAGAAACAAGTCAAGGTTAACCTGAATTAAAAAAAGACAAAATAGTAAATGGAGTTAGGAGGGAGAAGCAATATGAGGTACGAGGTGGGTTAAGTAAATGACAAATGCAGGCAAAGTACTTGGAAGAATGCATATAAAGGTGAGAAGACATGATCAACTGGTAGAGAAGAGCTGCTCACCAGATGCAGAACCAGGGGAAAACAGTGTACTGGTTTTATTAGTATTTCATAGGGGGAAGAAGAAGAAGAACACAAGGAACAAACTTCACCGGATAAACAAAGCAATGGGAGAACAAAGAACCCTTACCAGCAGTCCTGACCACATGGGTATTTACCCCTGAATTGCCATGGAAGCAGCAAAATCAAACTCACAAACACACGCACAAGTGGTGGAACTGAAAACTTACTTGGACTGGATTTGAGACATCAAAGGTATTCTTTACTGTAAGCACCAGACCCACAACCGAACAACACAGGAACATAAAAGCAAGACCTACACCTATCTGGAGGGGCACGGCAAACCCAAAGTGCCTGACATGCTCTAGAGCAAAGAGATGCAAACGTCTCGAAGTGGCTCCTAACCTACTCCAGCGGGTAAGCCATGCTGGCGGGTCTACAAGGCAAGCTCCAAAAGACTACAATACGAGACTGACAGGAGGGATACACTTTGACAGCACATCATTCAGAGTCAAACACCTAATAAAGTGGCGGGCGAGGCAGTGGGAAGGAGGAAAGCCAGTGAACAAGAGTTGATCTCGATGCAAGATTCTTGGGCAGCCATCGAGTACAAGCTCTCCTGACCTTGGGCCAGGGACTGGAATTGGAAGGACAAGAGCCGTGCGCCTTCTGTATCACAAGGAATTCAGCTCTCTGGTGCGCTATATTGCATAGTTCGATTGAGGCCAAAGAGCATTTGCGTCTTATTTTTCCCCGTTTTTAACAGAAGTAACTCAACCTACTCAGGTCAGAGCATTCCAAAGCCTGGCCCCAAGCGATTCATAGATTCATTTCTACAGCAACAGAGGAAAATTTTGGGGTGGGCACATAAAGAAATAAAAGCAAAAACTCCATTCCCACACAAAGCACAAAGACCCACAGAAAATGTACACACATAAAAAGCCTGTAACAGTAAACACATCTGTAATACAGAAGTCAAACCATGACAGATGGATGATGGGAGTAAACCTGGCTGTCAAGCTGCACGCCAGCAATGGTAAACAAGACCAGGTGAGTGTTTCTACCACACCACACTAATGTCTTTTTTTTTTTTTTTTTTTCCAGAAAAACCAGCAATATATTCTGACAATATCCTCATAATTATTAAGATCTTAGATTTGACAGAACACTGAACCTTTACCAGAGCAGCGGTAATGTGGTATTATATTACAAACCCTGCCTATTACTTGGCTCCTAGAATACAGATATCATAATTGGATTAATCGATGTAGTTATTTCATTCTCCTACACTAAAATAGAATATTTGTGCAGTGCAAAGTCAGACTAAGTATATTAGTCATCATTCATATAATATGTATTTCAGTTCTTTAGCCTAATCCTACAAGATCCATGGTATTCAATACACATGGTTTACAGAGGGAAAATTCTGAAGGCAGAGCATTCTAACGTGAAGAAATTTTGCTTCTTCCTTTTGAAGGCAAACTTAAAACAATCTCAGCTTGTCAGGCTCCTACTTCAGATTATTAAACAGTAAGCACACAAACTGGAAAGCAGTTATACACTTCTGTTTTCTCAAAAAAAAAAAAAAAAGTGGAGGGGACAACCAGGTGGCCAGGAGCTCCCCAGCTACTTAGGCCAATACTTGCTGATCCACCCTAAAGAAATAGTCCCAGAGCCTCCAATATTTTCAGATTTAAATACAACAACTGCAAAACATTAGATATCCAATAACACTCAGCCCATAAACCTTTATATCTTACCCTTATGTAAGGGACAGGGTGGACTCGTCCTTACCCATGCTGCCAGGGTGCTGCAAGGCTCAGACTCTCTGCACAGGCCTGGCAATCAATGGTGTTGCTATTCAGCCCACCCTAAAATAGGAGCATCAAGGATTTGCAAGCTCAGCAGGGTTCTCTGTGGTCCCTCAACTCCTGGCGGTTTTTCAGACAGTGCTGCAGGTAACACGCAGATACTCCTCATGAAGGCCCCCAGCCCATGGTTTCTGGACAATGACAGTCTGGACGAGTTGGGATGGTCCAGAGGGCAGCACACAACATGGGAAGTCGGAGGACGACGAGGCAGTCTCTGGACTCTTTTCAAAAGGCTAAAGGGCTCTTAGATTAACAAGACTGAGAAATACTACACCACTGGGACTGCGAAGCCTGCAAAGCCTGCGAAAAGGCAGTAACCTGCTGTCTGGAGATGGGACGAGCTCAAAATCAACCCCCTGATCCTTCCTGCTGCTTCAGACAGGGCAGGAGTACGATTTTTATGTCCTCCACGGAATGAAAAACTTTTAGCAATGTTAAGTTACCAAATCCCTAAACCGAACTTGCAATACGGATTAAACAAAAAGAAAGACAGCACAATAAGAACGACAACAAAGTTCCTACACAGGACTAAAAGTCAGCTCCCTACTCCATGGCTTGCATCTACAAGACCCTTCTCCTCAGACCTACCAAGCTGACATCACTCTAGCGATGGCAGCAGTCGATAGCTTCCCTCCTTCTACCTCCTGACCACCTGCGGCACGGGGCGGCTAAACCCTCCGGGGTGAACAGACCTTGCCAGCCACGCGCGTGCCTCAGACAAGGGCTTGTTTGATGGTGGGGTCTGAGGCAAAACCCATACCTGACCCAACATCCAGATGCTCTGACAGCCACGTCGGCCAGCGTGTCGCAGACACGCAGGGAACAACACACAGCCAGGTCCTGGGACCGAGCCCAGGAAGATTAATATTTACGGACTAGCCACCATGATGCCAACAGAAGGCTCTGGAATTAGCAGCTAACTGGTACAGTCCGCAGAGACATCAATAGCTCCTTGTTTTACCCCTACTATTTCTGCATGGCCAGTAAAATGTTTGCTACATTGAATTCAAACTTAATATGAGCTGCTACTTAAAATTTTAGAGGAAAATGTTCCCCGTGAAGCATTTCTTGGTTTTGCCTTTACAAAGAAAGAAAAAAAGGCAGCATTTTCCCGTTACATTTTGCATTATTAAGGCCTTTGACAGTTTGGAAGCTGTCTTATGAGAAAGGATGTTTTTTAAAAAAAGGCCTGAATACTCAAAAAAAAAAAAACCAAACCCAACCCAGAGAACAAACATGAGCTGATTATCAGCTTACATTGGTGCTTCAAGAAGTCAAGCACAGTATAAGGAATTCAAAAATATGTCAAAATAGCACCTTTAGAAGCAGAAGAAAACACACCTTTTTTTTTAATTCTTCAAGCTAAGCAAAACCCTGCACACTTGAAGATCCCAAAGAAATGGGCAAATACACAATGTCAGGTATGGAAGGTGGGTATCTATTTGTACAGTTTTTCCTCTGTAGGTGAGTAAATGGGGAACTTCATGGAGAAAAAACAAAAATCCAGATTAGACATTACAGAAAAATCAGTGAATCTCTCTATTGAGATAATGGATCAAGTTCACAGGCAAAACAGTGCAGAGTAGAGGCAGAGAGAAAACTATCGGAGCTGTCCTTAAAAGAGCAGAGACTTCTATTTTTCAAACAGATTTCTTTCTATTTAAAAATTGTCAGGACAGTCTTTCAATTGCTTCTCTCATTTACAAGTATCATAGTTACTTTCAAGTAATATAAATTTTTATTTACTTTTTACAGCAGCTGCAGGTCAACCTTGGTCTTTTTGTACAGAAACATGCATTTAAAATGAAATTAAAGTAAACTGTCCTTGGACAATGGCATCATTCTGCCCTGCTTCTTGTCGGCTTTTAGTTTTTTATTGAAGGACAAAATGCAATTTAAAACAAAACAAAACAAAAAAGATTTGACAAAGTGCAAAGAAAAAAAATGAGGTAGCTGGGAATAGGGGCTTTTCCCACGGACAAGGTGGCAGACTTCCAGCCACCAGTAACATGCGTACATGGGAGCAGGCTACACATGTTCTACCTACAGAATTGCTTACAGATGTTCAGGTGATCTCTAACCTGCTGACATTATTTTTACAAGCTTGATGAAAAGTCATTTCTTCGGGTATTAAGCACTCTCCCCACATACACCAAGCGGAGTTAAAGGATGCAGAGATGTGCAAAAAGCCAGTGCACGTCCTCCAACCCACAGGAGCTCTTCCTAGCAATCGTCGGCAAAAGCAATGCATTCCCAAGCAAATCTGGGGCAAGAGCGAAAGCAAAATCCTGTTAATAAGAGCAAAAGTCACAACAGCTGACACCAGAAAGCAGCATTATGCATGGGGTATGCCCAGGAATCTGCATCTGTTGGTTTGACAGGGCTTTGGGGGTCAACTCTCGGCCAGCCACAGCCTCGAGTCCTCTCTGGCACTTGACACGTCTGCAGCTGGGCAACGTCCAGCCACGTTCCCGAACACCGAGGGCAGCAAGGGGTGGCAGTTACAGGAGGTCTGTGCCAAAACTGGCATCTTGCCCCATCAGATGCACACCGCAAGGCTGTGTGCAGTGTAAGGAGAATCTTGCTGTTCTACTGATACTTCTTCTCCCCCCTTAACACCGTCATGCTACCTTGAAGGAGTCCACCATAACACAGCTGGCCGTTCACACCGATTAAACTAAGATACAACAGAATACTCACCCTACATTGCAAAATACAGTCTCAGATCCTTAAATACAAAAAAGTTTCAATTCCAAGAAGCAAATCATTAGGTTTTGGAAGTCAGGGAGAAAAAAAATGCTTAAAATTGACTTAACAGCTGTTTCCCCAAGCAAACAAAAGCTAGAACAGAGCTCAGTTTCTCTAAGCAATCCAAAAGAATCCTTTGGACTAGTTTCAGACTAGTTCTGAAAGAGTTTGAAAGTATTTCTTAAGAGGGTACTCCTTGGCTTTCCTTCAGAAAGAAATTTTAATGAGCTTTAAAAGAATGTCAGCGCTGTTCAACTTGACCACCTTGCCAGATACCCCAGTGTACAGGCTTACTTGTTCTAATAATCAAGGAGACTTTGCTTTTTAAGACCTAAAAATAGCAAAACAAGTGACAAGGATGATAACGCTTTTCTGTTATCATGTGTAAATTAACAAACTAGATACTGCCCAGCCAAAGCTTGAGCATGTGAGATCACTAAGGTGAGAATCTCAAGAACAGCCAGGGATAAGGTTTTCGTAGCATGCCGCCTATCGCATACTGAAGTTGAGTTTCCAAAACGTCTCTTGCTTTCATCAGGTGCAATATTGTTCCACAGATGTTTTTCTATTATGAAATTAGTAGGGGTGGCAGCACGCTAACAGAATGCACAGAAATTATACTTGTAAAAGCAGCCCACTGTACAACCTGCTTAAATGGTATCTTTCAGGCTTTGACTTGGTTTAGAACTACGGACGAAAGAAACTTGCCCTTGACAAGACCAGAGAATGTCTTAGCATTAACTAAGAAAGGAAGGAAAGGCAAAGGAAAAAAAAAAAAAATCAAGGGCATTACGTGGCGATTCAAAAGCACCTGGTATTTACAGAAAAATATAATTACATTTTCATGTTTTATCGATAAAATCATGTTACTTACACTGGGGATGCTTCTTTCTATCCTATTATTGTAATCAGATCCATCAGCTTTTACAAGGGCTCAGTATAGTCTCATTTCATTATGAAAATTCAAGGGCATAGGTAGGCAACGGCATTAAGCACGTTCATTTACTGATGCACTCCGGCAGATGTTCATGATTCACGTGAAAGCCTGCAAAAATACTGGGCAACAAGATTTAGCCTTTTACACGGAAAAGTTCCAGCCTTCCAGCTCACTTCTGAAGACATTTCAATAGATTATTTCAAACAACCTTCAAATATTATTCTAAACAAATCCGTTATTTATTTTAATTATTTTTACAATTAATAAGCAGCTTCCTAAAATAAGCTGGTTTTAAAGATATCTTTAAGATTTTGTATCACCAACAAACTTACAACAAAATCACCTGTTGGTAGCAGTTTATAGTTTAATTCTCCTATCACCCTTAATTCTTTTTAGCAGGCATTTATCTAGTTAGGCACTTCGCATGGTTTTAGTCTATCCTTTTAGCTTACTTGTTAATCAAAAGTTTGAGAGAATTGATTGCTGGAGTACAACAGCAGTTAGATTAGAGAGTCACGCAGGGCGCAGCTGATCGGAGATGTCACCTTAAAGCCTGGCTGCAATCCTGCCTACAGTAAGGAATTTCCCAGAAAAAAGAAAAACAACTAAAACCCGTAGGGATGCTGGAGAGCAGGTGCCCAACCTTTCAATAAACCTCAGAGCACACGGATGTGACCCCTGCAGAAAACAAGTGGTGCTTCACCCAAATCTTTCTGGCTTTACAGCGATATCTCCAAGTCAGCTTTTACGGGCTCGCCTTCCCCATCTTAAGCGATGACAGATCTCCTTACTTTTTCTTTCACAAGTGGTGTGCCACGGAAACACAGACCCTGCTGACGCAGCTCGCAACTCCAATAACAAACGAGGAGGAACAACCGAAAATGGCAAATGTCAAAAGGCTACAGCACTGATGACTGAAACGCAGGCCTGTCCTCGTTCCTTAACAGTAAAAGGAAATACTCCAAGTTAAGATGGAAATAGTAGCTTCTAACTGCAAAACAAACATGTATATAATTAAGACCCTCCCACCCACCTGAAGAAGCTGTTTAAGGACTCCAAAGAGTTACGAGAACACAAACCCCAAAACCTCGATGTTAACATTAGAGACAGAAAGGACCCGTACCCCCAATTAAATATAACCCCCTGGAAAGCATCGCTGTGAGTGGCACCAAAACATACCGTCGTTACAATCTTCGGCTTGCCTGTGTCCCTGGGTACAGTCACACCTCCCGAGACACAGCTGTCCTTCTGCAGAGAAGATTAATTCGAACGAATTGCACTTTACCTAAATATTTATAATTTTAAATACTAAAACCTGTTGTCAGCTGCCACTTATTAGATACTTGCATGGCACTAGTGCTCTAATAAAGAGCAAAGTGGCCACATGCATCACAATGAGTGATGTCTCAAGGCAGCTGTGAAGAGTAACACAAACCTGCAGAACAGTATTAAAAAAAAGTAAAGATTTACAGTGTTTTAAATAGCATTCATTTAAAAAAAAGAACCACTGCTCTTTTTTGGAACACAGTGAATTTTAAGCATCTCTTTACTTTCATAGAACAGTTGAATTATTGTTATATACAGAGGAAACCAAAAGTTTGGCACTTGTAACAACTTGCATTTGTTATTGCATCCTGCACTTTGCATGGCACATGCAAAAATACCAAAACCCATGCAGGCTGTACGGCCACAGTATTTATGGAACCAACCAGAGAAACTGCAGTTAGAACAGGGGAAAATGCTCCCTAAACCCCTCACTTTTGTACTTGTGCATTTACCAAGCCAGGTAGGCACAAGAAATATTGCAAAAAAGAAATTAAGCCGCCTGGTGTTTTCTGGAAAGGGAGTTTATAAAGCAAGCCAGGCGCTTCAGTAGCTTTGATGAAAAAACTCCTATTTTCAGCAAGAACTCTGCTTCAGAAGGCAGGCTGTGTGACGCGCAAGTTTTGTGCAGTCAAAAGCAAAAGGGATACAGCCTGCCCACAGTTATTAGTGAGCCAATTTTGTAAAGTTGCCTTTTTTTTTCTCCAGATTCACTGCTATCCTTCAGTGTAATCTCATACTGATTTGCCTTCAATTTAAAGATGAGGTACCCTCAAAGCTACAGAAACTCACTTGCCCAGGAACAGCTGAGTTGATACAGCATTTTCACAATAACTGAAAGTTAAGGAATAGCGGATCAAATATTTGAGGGCAGGCAGACCTTGCTGTGGTGTAACAAAACAGAAGACTATTCAGGATGTCTCCTTTTCAGGTTATAAAAACAGAAAGGATGAGAATTTGAAATCCAACACCGACTCTTTAGGACACAAGCATCTCACAAGGCCGGGTAAGGAACGGAGGCCAGACCAGGTGTGCACCCCCTAAGAAACCCAAGAGATTTGTTTTATGAGCACTTCACACCTTTGCTTCTGTAATCACTCTTCCTGCTGTGCAGAGCAGCCACAAGGCTACACATGTAAAACAAGCACAGAGGACACTGTTGTGTGCTTATGGTGTTATCTTTTTTCCCCACTTGTACACTCAAACTTCTTATTTTATGCTTAAATTAGCAATTCCAGAGTTTTTCCAAAAATAACCTGTGGCACACGGAAAAAGGAAGAGGAAGCTTTTTTTTTGGGGGGAAAACTGTGGTAAGAGGTGGAGCGAGGGGAGAAAAAAGCCACCGCTATTCCCACCTTCCACAACCCCTACCCCTTATTTGGTGATTTTCTGATTACAACGGTTGGGGTCTGTCCAATTCTACAGCAGGGGGAAGGAAAGGACGCAGAGGCCCGACCCAAGTCACTCAAGCCTGCAACGTGACCCAGCCAGTCCTCGCTTGGGATTGTGCTGAGCCTGACTCAAGATGCAACCACCTGAGACCTGCCCCTATGGACCCAGCCCCGATCCGAGGTGTGGTGGGCACCGAGTTGGCAGCGTAATTCAGCGAGATGTTGGTCTAAAAACATCAGCATTTTAATGCTGTGATGAACTCAGAACTCCAGCAAGTCACCCAGTTTGGTAAATCAGTAAGAAAGGTGCCCAAAAACCTGATGTTTAGAAGCCAGCAGACTGCACAGACAGCTGGATAAGAAAATCATTCAAAAAGAAGTCACCTGTGGGGGGGAACTTGCTGAATTTGAGTGCCAGTTCACGAGCTGGAAGGAATTAAGGCTACCCTGCCAAGCAAAGACAACTTAAACAAGTTACTAAACTGCCAAACCACCTAAAACCCCTAGATTGCAAATGGAGAAAAGTAATGAGTTGCTTCCTATGTGGTTCAGCCATCCCAGGCAGGGGTACACAGCCGCCAGGAAAGCAGAGACAGCTGGGGTGGCGGCATGTGCCAGTGAACCCATTTCAGTCTATAGCTGTTTGCACGTCCAACACGCACAGGAAACTGGTGACCTCCCTCCACGCAGCACCTCTGGTATCAAAGCCTCCCTCCTCTACTGAAGTCGACCGCCTCTCTCCCAAGAGAAGGCACAGGTCAGCTATCCCTCTCTCATACACTATCATCTGTACAAACAGGCTCTCCCTGGAGAACGGAGAGCCTTGGCTTCAAAGCCTTGCTCCAAACTGGGAGGCAATCGAACCTGGTTATTGCACACCCCAAGAGATGCACTCGTCACTGGGCTTGCAGATCAGAACTGGACAGACAGACAGACACAAGTCAGACCCTGAAAGATGCGTCCCTTCCCTCCTACACACACACAGAGACTAGAACATCTCCTGAATCGGCCCAACAGACAACGCAGATGGGGAACAATCCCCATCCCCTTGAAGCAAGGCCAAGGAAGCCAGTGTTGAGATCTCAGCAGTGCTTAAATCTTCGGCTTGAGCACGCACCCAGAACTCCAGAAGACAACGTCTTTAGAGACTCGGTCCCTGGCCACCAACCGCGCAGAAAACGATGAGTACACGCGTGCTAAGAAATTAAGTTTGAAACTGTTTCAGGTGAAGAGGCTTAAACTTCTTGGTCACAATCTCACCGAGTGCATTCGCAACATGCTCCAATTACCAGCAGATTTATTTTATTTATGTTTAAAAAAAAAATTAAGAATACCTACTGTTAATCCTACTTTAAGTGTAAACATTTGGTTCAATAATTTTAACTGTAAAACACTGCTAGAGTATATATGATTTGGATTTCTTATGTGCATTTATTACTTAGGTTTTCTGGATGCTGAATGCCCTCAAGAGTACTGGGGAGCTACAGGGACTCAAGAGATAGCAGCCTGCAATATTCTGAATGACATTTTCGAAAGTTTTCTAAGCCACTTAGAAACTGAGCTCCAAAGTGAAATAGATACTTAGGAACATTCATCGCTTTTGAATACGGGATTTTGGCACTTTGTCTAAGAAAAAGAATTGAACAATGTAAGATTTTTGAAAAAGGGAAGTTTTACAGATGACCTAACAGCACTTGATTTATTTCACAAGACAGCCAAGGATGGAAATAGTGGTTCACATTTCTGTAGTAAAGCATTATATATAAATTTAAAATCTAAAGACACATATATATATATACACACACACACTGTTTACTGCAATGCATAAATATATAAACTTTTTAATACGCCAACTAATATAGGTCAGAAAATTGATGTATATAGTTCAAGTTTTGCAGCACTTCAGCACTGTAAAAATAAAAAAATAAATAATGGTCAATGGATTGGCTGCTGCCCTCTTCCCCACCCCACCCCTTTGCTCAGAATCAGAGTAATTCCAACCGCACATCAGCGCTATGGAAGGACTGAGCAGAAGTAAGTTTCAGAATGTGGCTTCAAGGAACATTTAGTGAAATAACTATTTTGTACTAGTTTGGGATTGTGTTTCAGCATATCTAAGATGAGTCAATAAAGATGATGAAGGTTTACACTAACACAACTGAGGGCAGAGATCGGCTTGTCTGAGGTCCGCAAAGTTGCAGAGTGGAAGGTATTGCATGAGGTTATAATACTGGTTATACAAAGTCTCTTTTTCTGAGGGGCAGGAGGTCTTATTTCTATTTCCATCTCTCTGATTTTATTCCTTTTAAATAAATACAGGTTACATCCCACCCATCATAACAATAACAAAATAAAAAATTGAGGTAAAAGTGTTCTACCAGCTGATCTTGACTATGAACAGAAGTCAATTAAATATCACTACTGATGTGAACAAGACTTAGTAAGAAATAAAATGCAACATACGAAATTCTTCACTATAACCACACCACAAAACCCAGTTTTCAAAGTCAGACAGCAGTAAACAAGGCTGTTCCTTAGCATGGAAATCACTAATAAACCAACTTTTTATCCCAATTTAAAGTTGCTGTACAAATTTTCCTTAACTCTTAGTCCAAAAATCATGTTTTCTGAAAAACAAATATATCCTTGTCATATTTCACCTTTGTTCTAAGAGAGATAAAATGCACGTTTCTATAATCCTCAGTCTTAAAAACCATTCTTAGTTTGCAAGCGATCTGAAGTAAAAAGGAACACAACCTATTTTCTTTAACTGGTCAAGTTTTGTTGTCTTTTACCAAAAGCAGCAATCATCACTGACCGTTCCAAACACCGTTTCCCTTTTCACTTCAAAGAGACAGGCACCAAAGCCCACACAGAAACGCACGCCACCCGTCTGTACACCAGTTCATCAGGCTATTCAAATGACAGCGCAGAAAAACCAGTTTACTTCTCTGTAGTATACTGTATCCATTTCAGATGAGTCCATTTTAAATATATTAAAAATATTTGTAGGAATGAAAACATTGCAAATGAATGAAAAACCATATGTACACACCTCCACCATTTTTAGGCACAGACCTTAACTTTTGAGGAAGGACTAGAAATAAAAGGTGCAACAACCAACATCTCCTACGGCATTACGGTCAAACAACAGTCTTTGCGGTATACCAGGGAGGTTGGTTATCATATAGGTTCTGTGTTTTATAGCTATCCAGTCCAAGATAGCACATTTATTCTTATCAGTTCCCCTCAGGGGAAACACATCTTAAATCTTTTTTTGCTTTTCAATAAACTTCGCCAAAGGAATACCAAATCCCACCAGTTCAGACACAAAAAACCTCCTTCAATAACACAGTTTAAACTCCAAATGGTTACAACTGAAGGTGTTTCCTTGATCCCCCCTTTTATTTTCCCCCCTCTCTTCTTTTTAATGTATACTTAAGTTATTTGTTCCCGAAACAAGAACTGAGACTCAAGCTTTTTAAGCATTTAAAACAAAAACAGTTACCATACCAAAGCACAGCATACAGTGTAAGTTTCAGCTGTAATTCTCAGCTTTTCCTTTATATAGAGCTATATTATGGCGGACTGCGCAGAATTCTTCCAGTCTCCTCCACTGCCAGCATACGGATCACGGAGAAGGTACACGAATGCGGAATAATCCTTGTTGAAGCTGCAGTCGAAAGAGCTTGCAGTTTGCAATCCGCAAAGCTGCACAGCCAGTACGGCGAAGGTCCGATGGGAATAGGGGTTTAGTGCGCTGCCAGGTTCCCGTGCTTCTTTTAAATTCTCTAACATAGTCATAATTTGTACCTGAGTTCACACGTGCACAAAAAAAGATAAAATGCTTAAAATATACTGTAGCTATCAACACATTTAACCTCTAATAAGGCAAATACATGAACAAGAGCATGCACAGAGACATAAATCAATTTCTGGATGTTGAAATTCTTGTCAAAAGGAAACTACTCTGACATTTCTTATCTACTTAAACCCACCACATTTGGAATTTTGCACTTTCATATTTTGTAGAAAGCCATGTTACACACTCAGATATGTACATACGGCCATGAAAGCACAGAGTCTTCCAAACATTTTTTACATTACGCGGACAGATGCTGAAAGCTGACTATTGAGTATGTTTGTTAGTACGCATTTATTCAGGTGGGATTTAGAGCCAAGAGCCACTATCGCATCCATATGAACGATGTCCCCAAAATGCAGAAACACCTGCTTACTGCTGCAAAGACGGGAGAAATAACCTAAGACTCTAACATTTTTTATTATATTTTATATTTTCTTATATTTAAACAAATGCAGTAACATACTCTTAGTCTTGATCTCTTCTGATCTTCAAACTGCTAATCAACCAAGTGCTTACAGCACTTCTGCAGAGCTCCAATGTAGAAAACCAACCTGTACATTTCTATATGTCCAGTGAAATTCCCCTGAAGACAACAGTAACTTAACAGAACACAGTCCCAGCCTTTTATTCTAAAACAATTCGGTCTCATTAGTGCCACGGATTTAAAAGCCTGGAAGACGACAAGCAACAGGAGGTTATGAGTTCTAATTCTGACCTGTATCGAGATCTCCAATCACATATATGCTGGCTCCAATGGGCACAGCTCCATACACGAAGGAAGAACTAGTTGGGATACATAGGTTCTGGTCATTTAGATAAATCCACCTGTAAAAGTAATAATAAAAAAAAAACTGGTATGCAATTTTTATTGAGCACATTAAAAGAATTCCAGGTTCTTTTTGCAACTGCCATCTTTGAATCAAAAGCAGAGCGTACAAGTTCATTTGTTATGTAAAAGCTGTTGGGAACATTGTCATGGCTTTTCCTGGCCAGGAAAAGCAATTGGTACTGCGCTGTTTGGGAAGTCCAGGAAACTTTATCCTGAAGTTACTTTATTTCAGAATTGCTCCACTCATCTGTGTACTCTATCCGGAATAAATTCTTCTTGCAGCCACCCAGTCTGACCCTCTGGAAGACAGCAGGCATATAAAAGAGCCTCTTCTACAACAGCTATGCCAGCCAATTTTCCCTACAGAGAAAATTGTAGGCAGCTTTGTCTTAAAATCAGTCGAGTCGTAAAAGCATGTAAGTCTTAATAGTCCACGCTAAGGAAGATAACAAATTGCTATATAGCAAGGCCTCGTTATTAAGCAGTGCCTTCCCCCATATAATTCCCTAACTTCTTTAATTGCACTTCATCAGCACCAAGAAATCCCCAGTCCAGTACGAAGAATGCAGTGCTTGGCAACGCTTAACTTTAAACGAGGGATAGAAGACTGGAAATCAAAATGGTAAGTGATTTGGGAAAAGAAAAGAAACATCCATTACCTGGAATTGAAACAGACCTTCCCGATCACATATCATGCTCTTCTCAACTACTTTCTAGCTCCTACTACAATCTTACGAGTCCCCTATGTTCACTTTAAGCATATTCTCATTTCAACACTACAGCAGCCTGATCCTTCTATCAAGTGAAAAGCAGTTTTCCATGTTGAAGCCTTTGGAAACCAGGTAAGTATGTACTCAGCACCCATGTGGGACACTGGCTTATAAAGATGTCCCATTTATCTAGAGCTGTCAGCATCCTCTCTAAGGTTCCGAAACAAAATTTCTAGAAAATGCTGCTGGACTTTTGCAGATGCTGTCACAGTTACTATTTACAGACCCCAAGCACACACACATCAATGCTATTTGAGGTGACTGCTCCTAGATCTTTTATTACATAATTTACAGAGAACATCAAAGTTTAAAAAAACCTTTGAAAAGCGTCCCATGTATTTTCATGGCCATACCTGGTTAATTTGAGGGAAAGAGTTAGGAAATATCCTCACAGATACTGCTGACCTTTGTAAATTCTGCATTATCTTAACCCATGGTTCAGAAGTAAGCCTCTCTTCGGGCACTGAAGGAGATGCTGCTACATCTCAAATACCATGGAAGAGAGATCAATTTTTAAAGGCCAAATGAAAGGATTAGCTGTCCATTATTCTGTCTGTGGTATACATTGAAGGATTAAGATTCTGCAGAAAGCAAGGGAATGGTTTGTAGCTGTCAAAGAGGATGACAAATGAACTGAGAACAGAGAAAAGGAGAAGTCCTCTACGCTGATTCAGAAACTCTGTTACAGTGCAAAACACCTTCCTCCATGTTTCATTAGCTTCCTTTCCTCACTGTGGGAAGAGGAGACAGTATTTTCACTGCTTTTTAGCACCAAGTTACTTAGAATTAAGAAAACTGAATAAGTGGCAGAGAAATGCAGGAGGAAGACTGCAATGTCTGTCTTTGTTTTGGTTTTTTTGTTTGTTTTTGGTTTTAATAGTAAATATAGGAATGTGTTAAAGAAGGGGAAAAAACAAAGATGAGTTTAGTCTAGCTACTGATCAAGTTTGAGCTTAGAAAGCGTGAACTTCAGGGGTTTGTCTGCACTAGATATTCAAGGTTTCAGGGTTTAAATAAAAAAACCCGCAACAGTGTGGGACCCGAGCACTCTCCTACTGCACATCGAGAAAGGACAAAATTAAAGTATCTGTAGTTGCTTGTGAAAATTCATTCTCAACCTTTCTCAACGCATACACTTCAAAAAACAGGCACAACTTTTCAGGAATGCTTACAGCAGCTTTAGCAGTTAAAACTAGGAAGGAACAAAGACAGGAAGGGCAAGGGGTCACGTTTCATCAGAATTTGACTAAGCTCCAGCTTAATGTGGGTTGTGCTTGCTGTTTGAACAGTATGGAAAAAACACCATGACAAAAAATTCACAGTCTTCAGGAATTTGAAAACACTCCTTGGAACATAACTCTTGCGTACTTCCCTGGGATGGCTCTACTCAAACCAAATCCGAGAGTTAGCAGGGGAGAAGGCATGTACTTCTGTAACCATAGAGGGAAAGGACTGCTCTGAAACTGAAATATGTTTTACTCAGATTAAAAAAGGGGAAGGAATCCTGATTTTTTTCATTCTTAAAGTGATATAAACAACAAAAATCCAGCCATACTGCTATAATTAATAAGCAGGATGGTAACTGTTGTATTTCCAAGTGGGAAGTAAATAGAGAAGCGATACAGAGCCAACATATTCCAGACACGTCACCTCAAGTTCACACCAGCTGTGAAAGGATGCCTAGAAAAGAACAAAAATCTTCTCCGTGTTCCTCTCATCTGACAGCGCTATCAGTCAGACAGTTAGTTTTCTCATTACATTTGCATAAGCACTTTCTTTTAATGAAATTCCTGCACACTGAATGGAAGAATCTTCCTAATTACACATACTGTGTTACAAGATTATTTAGTTTACTACTTACTTAACGGCTGAAAGCGGTTCCTTATTTTTACGATGTTCCAGCAGCAAAAAGAATATTTTTAAGGAGTTTTTACCAAGTATTGCTTTTAAACAAGTCTCTCTCACTTTTATCCCCCTCAATACCTGCAAATTTTAATAATGCTTTTGAACCAGGAGCTCATGAAAAGAAGGAAGAACGCCTACTCTGCTTACAGTCGACCAGTGGAAGGCAGCAGCGGCTATACTCAAGGACAGAGCTCCACCAGCAGCTCTTGCAAAGAATCCTAAAGCACATTTGTGCTCTCTTAAATGTTTCCAAAAACACACACTGGAAAATAAAAAAATAGCGTGTACAGACATCATCCAACTCTGCACACACCTACGTGATGCAAAAAGGCATATTATAAACTGTGAACTCTGGCAGAAGGAAAGACTGACCCATCAAGGTCTTTAATAAGTAGTTAAAATTTCCTGCTTTTTATGGAGCAGACCAGCGCTGGATCATTGAGCGAAGGATATCCTTACATCTCTATCTCCCACTTTCACATTTTTTTACATCTATTTTTAGCTTGATCGATATTTGAAAAAAACAGGATACAAGACAAGACACACAAAGCTCAATCTATAGCTTTTGAAAAAAAATCTCCATCCTGAAAAACCTGCAGTCTGACGTACATATTTTCTATTCTCAGTTCACTTAAATTCACTCATGCACATGACTCAAAGGACAGGCTGACAAAAGATTTATTAATTGAAAAATCTCAGTTACAGGAGTACTTCAAAATATGAGAATTATTTTCTACATTATCCCATCCATGTTTCATGTGTATGCTACTCCTCTGTCTCACTTCATTTATTTTATTACTTGTTTATACAGTACAGCTTAACAGGAGTCTCAATGTTTATTTTTTGCTAGTGTGAAGATCTCGGCATATTCCTAGTCTTTAGAAAAGTCTGCGTCATGGGTAAGAATAACAATTTTGAAAGACTGTGCACTGTGAGTTATTCTGGAGTACGTTACTGTCAAAGTAAGCAATATTAAACAAGTTAAACTTCAGTCCTTTAATCCAACTCAAGCCAGCATTATGCCAGTTTATATGAATTAATGTTCATATACTGATGTAAGTACATACTTAGACATATACACTAAGTAAAACCCACAAATCAGATCCTCATGGACTCTGGATGCTTACGATGATGCTAGATCCCGTATTCTCAGGTAACGAGAGCTAAGGCACATGAAAAATGATGCAGATCACACGTGTGCATTGCTGCATGTACCTGTAAACCAGCAATATCTGATGGCTGAACTCGCAGTACGAAAAATTCTTTCCATTCAAAAAGAAAGTGAACATGATGGAGTTCTGCACTTACTTAAATACAGCTGGAAAAGCCTGTAGCTCATTATGAAGTATGCAACAGTGATATGTAACCATTAAAAAAACACTCTGAATTTTGGTGTGAGACTGCTAGAATTTATATGCTGTGCTTTTGACCCACTGCTGCTAAATGATCTTGCAAACATTCCTCCTTTCCACAAATCTCTCTCAACCCAACACTTTTGGACTTCTGTCAATAATATACACATACACTGTCAACATGGTGTTTCAGCTTTGACAGTTCCAGTATTATTCCTTCGCTGTCACTACAAAAAGAGTATTGGCTGTGGAGTCTGACGGTGCTTATTTCCTTCTTTGAAGCTGCTGGTTTGAAGGGAACAAATACCTTTATTTGTTTCAGAAACTATTGCTGAGGAAATAAACGCCCTTCTCAATTACAAATTGATCACCTTGTAGCACCTGCCTAATGTTTAAGGATGAAGAATCAGTCTTTGTATAAATCACATTAACTATGCACTAAGGAACTGCGAGAGAGATACTGTCTGCCTGTGGTAAAATCTATAGCATCACTTATGCTTTACTCTTGAGTAATGATGCACAGCAGAGCATATGATACACAGTCCAAGTGGAATTGCTTAACTAATCAAACACACACATTGGTACTTAGCATAAGGCTTTCACAGACTTAAGAGAAGCATATTATTTAAGCTTTCACCCTTCACTCAAAATAAAGCGATTAGATTTGTTTTCTGCTATTTCTGAATCAGCCCAGGAAATAATACCCTCATGTTTTCCAGAGGAACAACTTGCCTGCATTTGGTCTTCATTTAATATTTGTGAAACACTATTTTAATGAAATTATCATAAATTTTCCAGATTCAATCTTACTTCAAAGAAGACTACCAGACAAAGTATTTTGTCTCAGTATTTGCCAGGCAGAAATATTTGCTAATTGCATTTTGAAGGGAAGTCCCTTCATGGCTATTTTCTCTCTTTTCCACATAGGTATGACGGCTCAGGTCTCACACTCGCTGCCACAGCCACACTGAAAAGCATCCATCCCGCACAGCACTCCGAGGGTACCGAAATTCGGGGTAACTGTTAGATCCCACGAGCTGGAGTGCCAGAACAAAACGCAGTAACACTGCACCCTCTTCTGGCCAGTAACACCCCTTCTGCCTCCCGGAGCCGGAAGCAGGGGCCTTCCAAAACCGAGAGCAGAGGCACAAACCCCAGCAGCAGCACTAGAGGCAGAAGTGGCCATTGTCCCGGTCTTCACTTGGCCCTCCGTTTCCGAAGGAACACATGCAACCTGTGAACTAACTGCAGTGCAAGCACAAATTTATGCTGACTGAAATGTCTAAGCTCAAATTTTGTGCAGTGGCAGAGCAGAACGGTAAAGTCTGAATATCTCAGCAGCCCTCAACACATGCCTCCTCCAGCAACTCGAGACACAGATTACTTGCTGCTGCCTCACCTTCCTCTGTGCCAGCACAGCCCTCGTGCCACACGCACAACATACCGGGTGCTAGAACAAGACCTGAAGCAACTAGATTTTTGTTATAATTTTACTTGAATCCTGCAACACCTCTGGGATGCCACCAAGAAAAGACACAAATACACACATTAGAAATACTGCCGGGCAGGCGCCGGTGCTGCAGTCAGCAGGTGGCACCAAGGACTCACCTGCAGCACCTAGGCTGGAACCTCCCAGATTTTTCAAAGTCCGCTTTCTGAAAGCTCAGTCTGTATCAACCAGTGAAACAGGTTTGCAGTCACTGGTGAGGACCTTTTGAAGAGCAGAATCAGCCTGGAAATATTTCAGGCAAATCAACTAAAAATAGCAAGCAGGAGACTGGGGAGCACTTCTTTCCAGAATTTTTTCCCTTTCAAAGACCTCTTGCCAAAAAGTTAATCAGCTTTTAGCATTTCCCCACACCCCACCAGGGCTAGAAAACGCTAGAGAGCATCAGCAGCAATAGCTTTTCTTATCTGTCTGCTTCCCATAACCACTTTAAACAGTGTTTTTTCTCCAGCTTCATTTGATTATAGCTAGTTTGGACATCACTTTGAACAACACAGAAGACCTCTTGATACAGAAAATTAAAGTCTCTTTATATCTACGTCTTGCAAGAAAATAATATAATGAACTTACATCTGCTATTCTATTTTTGTGTGCTTTTATACAGGTCACATCATAAATCAGTCTTGACTTGTAATACAGACTTATTAATCTCCTCCACTGTCAACAAGCCTTGAAACATCTGACCACAAAGTCTTATTTCAATTTAGTCTATAAAAAAGAGAATCATCCAATTTATTGTTACATGCAAGAAAAAAAACCACTGGAGGAACCAAAGCTTGTCAGTTATGACTGGAGAATACAGTGACTACGCACAAAATTTTTTCTAAGGTAACATTTCGAATAGTTACCACATGTAGTAAGGTGGATTCCAATACCAGAGCCCAGAGATAACAAATGAAGTCATCAGAAACAGATTCAAAACAAACAAAACTAGATTAGCCATGCACAGTGAGTCGAGGTGGCTGTGGAACGTATAGCACCCATATTGCCTTTCCTATGGCAAAGGCCTACATGGGTTCAAAAAGCAATCAGCTATAAATACTTGGAACAAAAATGCATGAAATTTCTTATCTCTAGCTTAGGAATTCCCAAAGCTGCAAATCCCTGGAGGTAGGACTGGATCATGGAGAAGTATCCCTGTACATACTCACGCTCCCCACGAGCACTCACGAGAAGCCTAGGGCACGAGTACAGGTGGGGGGCAGCAGTACCCTGCACCTGGGGAAACTGCAGAGTGCTGAGGACGAACCGGGCAAACTACCTGCATGATCAAGGTGGTTCTCTTCAGGGCACTCAAGACTGACATGGTGGCCCAGGGCTTTAGGCTCGGTATCTTAGAGGGACAAGCCACTGAAGCAGATGGATGTTTGGTAACAGCCATACTGGATCATAAAGGGTAAAACGAGTAACAGAGACGCCTGGCAAAGATCTAACATGCTTTGAAGTTCTGGAGCAAGGGAGGGGTAACAGACAGGCAAGCGTGTAAGGCACGTATTTTCTATATTTATAGCTACAGCTAGTTACCTTTTAAACTCATCATGATAAAATTCAGATTTGCACGTCACCATCTCACTGGCTTGACTGTCATCACGACTCCTGACCCCACCAAATACATAAAGCTCAGAAGCAACTCCACAGGCCACTGCCCCAAATCTGAAAATCCAAATAAGAAAAAAAAAAATATGCAACATATAAAACCATTTCATATATCCTTCTGAACTTTCTCCAGTTTTATTTATTTTTTTTAAATTTATATACACACACCCACCTTATATGTTCAACAAGATTAGGTGAGTCATGAATATGACTTGTAAGCACTTAATTTAGACCACATAAAAGAACAAAACAGCAAAGTATTTACCTCTGGTCAAAATCTGAAGTTCCAATTGAACTACAATTCCTGGTTTTCATTTTGTGTCATGGTAGTATTAATTGTAACATCAGAAGTGTATTTCTACAAAATTCATATTTATTGCTTGGATGCTTATCTTTACTCAGCCACATCTTAACTACAGGCCACCATGGTTCAGAAAGACATGGTGAAATCCATAGGGCCTCTGACAGCCGTCTTCGGGGATTCATCAGAGAAAGGACAACTTTCTCTCGTCAGAGTGTTAAAAAAGGTTGTACACAGCAATCTAGTTCCCCCCCTTCCATTTTCACTCACCTTCTCTCTTTCAGAGGACAGATTGCTGTCCACTGCTGAGTCCTAGGGTCATAGCACTCGACAGATTCAAAGAGTTTTCCATAGGAGCCTCCACCCATTGCATAGATTTTCTTCTTCATAGCTGCATAGCAGCCAATCTTGTGGAAGGAAGAAAAAGTACATCTAAAATTACACACAAACGCACAGTATCGAGAGCTCAAAACGCACTATATGCACATACATACGTGTGTGTATTTGGGTTGCCTGTACCACATGTCAAACAATGCGGTGCATAAATGTTCTCAGCCACAGTTTTGTTTTGGTATATGAATAAAGAAGCTGCTCTCCCTCATTTCATTTTGAGACTGATACAGCTTCTACTTGAAGCAAAAGGTTGAAAGTATATATATACACACACACGTTGGCATTAACTATTTAACAACAAGTAACGTGATAACATACGATGTACTACTTACCTTTCTAACCATGGTCAAGTCTGGCTGCTTGGTCCAGGTCCGGCTATAAATATCATAGCTCTCCATAGAGATTAGCTCCCTTTCACCATCCTCACCTCCCAGAATATACAGAATTCCATCAATCTCTACCACACCAAAATTATGTCGTGCCTAAGGAATACCAATAAAGTCAACATTGTAAAACGTGACCGCCATTGTGAATAAATCAATACAATCTTTTTTCAGCATATCTGTCTGCAAAGTGATATTGGTATTATGCCTGGGGTTTGGTGGGTTGGTTGGTTGTTTTAAAAAAACGGTGAAGTCCTAAACACCAGAATAAGATTATTAATTTATTCAACTAAACAAAACAAAGGGTATTCAAAAAAGACAGCGCAGAAAAAGCCAAAGAGACCACAGAGAAATCTAAGAACAGAGCTCGGTTGTATTTCAGTTTGCATAGTCGTGGTCTCCACAAGGAAGCTGTTGCTTTCAGGTCTCTACAACAGCAAAACTCGGACCCATTATCTGTGAAAAGGCAGCTTTTCTATTTTGTATGTAGGAGCACAGCCACCCTCAGTCTCACAGTAAACAGGAAACGTAACGTATTGTAAAGTCTTACTCATAGTAAGCAGGAAACTTAATGCATCGTTAACTACAAATGTGGCCAAAACTACAGGCCTTTGCCAACCAGACTGTAATGAGGAAAATCCTGTGGCAAACAACAACTTCTTAATAAACACCCTACGCTGATTTAAGAAGATAAAAACACAGGTGTATTAAGGTTATATGTTTACAAATAATAAACTGTTACTTTTTGATGGAATGCAAACATGAAGAAGGAAGCACTAACTCAAACCAAACCTAAATATGTCTGTGCAAGCCAAGTTCTGTATGTTGGCCAGTCCTCTGCCCATCTTTTCTGCACAGTCTGATCCCTTTGTCCATTTAAGAGTTCTCTTGTTTTAGAAGGCCAGTATACACAGAACCTTAAGTATACTATATGACTGATTCATTATGAAATTTCTGAAATTTTGTAGTTCATCTTTACAGCTAGCTCTTCCCTAATTGCTTCCTTTTTGCAGATCCGGCAGTCACTATGAGACCACAAGTGTAACAACAGGATATAAACAGAAGTCAGTCTGTAGCATGATTTTGAATGTGTAAGATGCAAGCAACTGGAAATTCAGAATAAAATTCTGCAGAAGAAAAAGAACACTTTGCCAAAGTAAAAACTTAAATCCCAACAGTTAGATAGTGATCTTGCCTCATTCATTGGTGGTAAGGAACTCCACGAATTGGTATCTGGATCATATTTCTCTCCGGAGCTCAGTGTTCCCTTGTTTTCATCCTGACCGCCAAGCACAAATAAAAATCCTTCTGTAAGACAAAATGTAACATGATCTTAAAAACAGGACTCACACCTGTACACGGAGCAAGGTGACGTGACTGGTGAGCTGTATCCTGGAATTCGCTAAGAGATTCAGACCAGTCACGGGTCAAACTCTGACTGGAGGAGGTAAAGCACATACTCAAGTCTATCCCTGCAGATGCTATTCAACATATTCAGTGATGCAGCAACTAGAATTTACTTAAAACATTAAATACTCCTGGAGAGACAGATGTAGCAGATTCCCACAAAAAGTTGCAGGAATAGTGATTTTAAGACACTCAGATGACAGGGATTTTCACAGAATCAAGTAATGTTTTGGGCAGACAAAGGGGAAGCATGAAATAACCCCAGTGCAGTCAATCTTAAAGAAAAAAATATTATTACAGGCTGTATCTCAGATTTTGAGGCACTGGTAAGTTTTCGTAATATTGACTTTACAAATACAAAGTTCCCCTTTACCTGCTGACAATACTCCATGATTGATCCTTGGAATACTCATAGGAGCAAGTTCAATCCAGAGCTGTCTATTGGGATCATAAAGAGGACACATACACCGCATCACTGAGGTTGGTTTCCGTGATCTGAACACAGGGTGGGGAGGGAACAGACAAAAACAGAAAGACAAGACAGAGTTTTACGAGTTCACTGTTAACTTATGTCTGAAACTTGCTTGTTCATTACTTAATATATATTCATAAAGCGTGACATTTCCCTGGTAAGGAGAAGACCCCCAAACCAAACACGTGTAAATTTATTTTTGTACAGGCTGGAGACATAAAAAGCAGATGTGCTTCATTCATGTTGAAACTGCCTGTAACATTTTTTTTTTATGAAGGAACTTTGAACAAAGTAAAAAGAACTGACAGAGAGTATTAGTAATGTCTGAATAAAGAGATCCAAAAACCTGCAAAATGTTATTTGAGTATTTTATCACACTTCTATAAAGAGCAGATATCTAAGTGCTAAACTTACTTAAACAGGAAAAAACCCTCCCCTATACTGCAAAGAGCGCTCAAGAAAAGAAAGGGATTATTGGGTGGAACCAGAATTCTCACCTGGCATCTCAGATGCACAATAATGACTTTTTTTTTCGAGCCGCAGCTATTATAAACAGCACAGTTAAAGCACACGTTCACTATTTTTAAGATTTATTATAGATGCTTTTCAGATCATTAGAGAAGTGTTTCTCCAATGTTCTGTGCTTATTCTGAGTAAAGTCTACTCAGTTTAAAAAAAAACAACAGCCAGCACTTACTGAACAAACAACACGTCCTACTCTAAGCCTACTACATGTTGAATGTCAGAAAATTATCACCAAATAACTATTTATTGCTGAATCAATCACAGAGGTATTTTAGGTGTGTCTGACCAACTGAAAAACAAACTCAAATGACAGAGGAATAAGCCCATTAGGTGCACATGTTCTCTCCACACCGTGGTTTCAGACGTGCCACGAATGCTAGACACTTGTATTTTTACCAGCTGTGATAACCTGCGATGCCACTTCATACTTACACTCGTTCTTCTCCACCAACAGTCACTATACACTCCGAGTAACCCCGGGGCTTGAAGGAGGCCAGCATCGCCTCTCCCTGCTGGGGCGGCGTGAGGGGAATATTGTTGCATTCTTTGACGATCTCCCGTACCAGTGGTTCGCTCATCATCTGCTCACGTAAATACGCTGCATCCAAGCCTGAAACCCACACTGCTGACATGACATCCTTCATGTGAACCTACAGAAAGAGACAAATGCCAGAAAATCCCCCAAACTTTACAGAAGGGCATTAAGGCACTCGTACATACAGATGCTTCTTCTGCACTTATCAAAAAATTTAAAAAAGTATTTTTGATATTTGGAAGTAATAAAATCTACAACACAATGTTATTAAGTGTTTATATATTACTTCATATATAGTATGAATAGTCTATTTCTATTATTTAATAGTCAAAGTCTTCAAAATTTCACTACAAACATGCTACTTGCTTTCTCTCTACAAAAACAAGATTGTATCATCAAATACCAAAAAGGTACTTTTTTCCTTAATGCCTATTAAATAATAAAGACAGCAGATGATACATCATCAACACAGCTTTCACCCTTTTACTGCAATCCTGCTGTCTGCATTTCAGGCAAAACTCAACTAACTCTGTAAGTGCAAAATTAGCCCTGAAAGAAATGTATCTATTTTAAGTTCCCACCGATTAGAATAAACACAGCGATTTGGGCCACATTCAAAATATAAACATTTGGATGTCCTGACCTTTCTCGATTCTGAATCATGAGAAATCCACCTAATCACCGCTTCAAAGACGTATCTTTCGTTTCCAACATTGAGCTTTTCCATCGACAGCACTTCTTTCAGTTTTTGAGGAGTCAGTTCCAAGAATTCCTCTGTGCTGCTGACATCTCGAAAGTGAGTTTCCAGATACTCTGAGGCAAGGTAGTGAACATGATGCAAACAATAGTGCAGTGCAAAGTCCCGAATACCAATACAGTTCTCAGCAGCTATGCAACCTTCTAAAAACTCACAGCAGAGAGTTTTTAAGTCTGTAAGCAGCAGGAGATCAGCTGCCTGTACCACATCTTGGATAGTTTCTTCATTTAGCCTGATCTGCAAGAATCAATTTAGAAGTTATAGCTACTATCACTCATTTGTTTCATGACATGTCCGCATTCATTACAGTCATTCTCAGTGGCTGAAAAATGGAGTATTAATGCCAGTGTAAATATTATGAGAAATTGATATGACTACTATGTGTTTATAAATTAACACAGAGATAGAAAGGCATTTGCTTGACAGAAGGTGTCGAGCAGAATTTTGCGCCTGAACTAACCATAAAATTGCTCATCTAACGTGGGAATCTAAAATGAATTTTGCAGCAATAAATCAGTAACTTTTTAAAATGCCCATCTAGAAGAGAATTTCAAGCCACATCTGCCTTTGCTGAATGAGTTTAACTTTCAGCAGAAAAAGAAATCTCAATCTGGTTCTGAATAAACCAGACACACCAACTTCAATTCCTGCTAAGCCTACTGGCACAACGATCTGAAAGGGCATGCCGTCAGCAACAAGAGGCGGAGAGGTGGCCATGAGGAGGGAGGACACCTGATGTACTGTAACGTTCAGTGATGGGGTCTCAATCTCTATTGCTACCAGCTCAGTTCTCTTTTGCAGCTGGCAAAGACTGCATGTTTTAAAGCAGGTTACTGAAGGTAGCCACAAATTTTAATTCAAGCATTTGACATTGACTCTAAAAGAGTTGTCCCCCGCTGCACAAGAGCAGCAGAGACAGCTCCCGCAGAGCCTATTGCCTCTACGTTACTTCACATGCGCAGCCCCAGTGTGATAGATCGCTTTGAGGAAGTTTTACCACAAAGCTTTAAACCTCGATAGGCTTATCTTTCAGGATAGCAGTGTTAAAAACCCAGGTTATTTTGCCAAATAGTTCACTTTCCGTTTAAGTTTTTTTGATACCATACCTGCCCACTGAAGATGTAATCTAGTATCTCTTTCATGATATCAACAGATATCCCTTCAAGTTCAATCTTGTATGTTGAGCCGTCATCCTTTGGAGGATTATAATTCAATTTTGTTCTAAGAAAGGAGAAAAGAAAAAAAAAAAGCTCACAACCTGGGCAATGTTTGCTCTCAATTTTCTGAAGAAACAAACGCTAGCTATGGGTCACTTGAACTACAACAGAGACATTAAAATCTTACAGTATGATGTGAAAATTGCCTCTCTTGAATTAGCATGAAAAAGATGTATGTACGGTCTCTAATATTGCTCATCACGTTTCCAAACCGAACAAATACGTTCGCCTTGCAAACTACCCATGGCTTCAAAGAGCCAAAGTAATTTTTTCCCAGCTCATTCATCACAAGCATTCAAAACCCTCACTCAGAACTTCAAACAGAAGAGCAGCTCTGCTGACAGATGAAGCACAAGAATTTGCTTTGATAAAGGTGGAAAAAAAAAACCCAAAACAAAAAACACTTTTCCAAGAAAAAAAATCATTACAGTGAGCAGATGTGATCAGAATATACACTGGCAGCACAAATATTTGGACTGCGCTACCATTTTGTGTAGTTTATGATGTTATCAGCCTAATGCTATGCCTGGCTGGGCGCTCACAGTTGTAGAAAACAGCCCATGTGCTGCTCAGCTCAGCTTTAAATATTCATCTGCATCAGTGGACGTGTCACTTACGAGCAAGTTCTTTAAAAATACCAGGAACAGTCTGATGTGCCTTTGAACAGAACACAAGGGGACTGGGAGAAAAAGAGGAGAAAATAATAATAAAAATAAATGATAGAGCAGACAGCTTTGCTTTCCATCATCTGCTAGTACAAATACTTTTTCCAGGAAAGACAACTTTTAAGTGTTCAAAAGGGAGCAGTGTCCACTGGTCTAGTGAAAACAGCCACAAGTGTGAATAAAATTTCATTTTGAACATCTTTTTTCCATGCTTTAGGCAACCAACAATACATAATGTAAAGACCAGAAAACTTGTTTCACTGCTTCTGTGTGTGTATATATATCTATTTCACAGCACGTTTAAAAAAAAGCCTTTAAAACATTTTTATATTATTGTGAATATATTCTTAGATAGAATTAGTTTCCCAATGTGAAAAGCTGTGGCTTTGCTTAGCTGAAAATGTCGAGTTTGTTGCGGCCTTCCACTATCCACACTCATTCTAAGTAAATAAATAAATAAATAGGACTTAGCTAAGGGCAGATTCTGCTTCGCTTACTCATATCAGAATAAATTGGTTTCTCACAAAATAAGATATAACTCACATCAAATAAAATCCTAGTCTATAAGGAGCTATTTTTAAGTGTGACTAAGGATGGTAATTTTAGCCCTGAAGTTAGTCATATTTGTGGTCTTGTTTTCACATCGCTTTTCTACGCTGCAAGAGGCCCATCGCCAGCGAGCAGAACACTCTGGGAGGTAACGCTACTCTGATGCAGACGCACGACTGTACGAGGTCTGCGTTTGTACAGCACCTAGCACAAGTTACAATACAAATAACAACAACGTAACAGGGATTAGGAAATTGTTTATTTCCTAACACTTGAAAGGAGATTAGAAAAAATAAGCCTGTTCTCTAAACAGTCTACGTGACTTCCAATAAAGCATGTGCTGCAATAGCAGACATTGATTTGCAACTTGTCAGCTGAAAACTTCTAAACCAAATATACAGTTCAAGCGATTGCCATACAACGTGCATTGCAACTCACACCGTCCTCGCCTACGTGGAATGTGCATTTTTCATGTCTACAATTCCAAATGAATGAAAGAGCATACACACACACACACACAGAGTAACACGCATTTTCAACTCTAGTATCAAGATATTAGTATTTCAACCCAGTATCAAGGCTTCTTTACACACATTTGCAAGCCTACCCAAACTACCTCAACTTCAATTCTGCCAACTATGCTCGAGTTTTGGGTTTCTGGGTTTGTAATGAAAGCTGCGTCTTGTTTCCTGGGATGAAACTGTGTTTTCTTTTAATTTAACGTAAAATGTATCAAGGTTTGTAAGTCTGGCTTCCTTCACCAGAGAAGAGAGACAGTCAGATGGTATCTATATTTCACAGGGATCAGGTACCTACGAGAGTAGCCAGCATGGTCAAACACACAGTGTTATCTACACAGAACCTGGGTAGTCCAACACATGCTGTGGGGCTTAAAACAGATGCAAGGCACGCAATGAACATGTTGCATGCCAGCATTAAGGAAGAGATTAGGGACAGGACTAGTGCTACTTATCACTAACTTTCATCTTAGCATCACCTGTACACACCCAAGCTAAAACACCTCTTGCGTGGACTTTACACTGACACCTCCTAGTAACCAGAAAGTGTTATTCAGAGTTTTTGGGTCTTATCAGGCTAGATGTTCTAATTACTGTGTACTTTTTTAGGCATCAACAGTTGCTAACCTGAAAAGAACCAAACAAACCACTGATGCAATCCCCAAACATAAACTGAAAGCAGAAAAATAACCTTGAGAAGAAATTGATTTCAAAGCTGCAGATACTCCTATGCGGGCAAATACTCGCCTTGTGCAAATGCATCCCAGTTCAGACTAAGCTTTGTTCCTGTCATCTGTTCCGAGAAGCAGTAGCTACCCATCTGTCACACAACTTTCATTTGTTACTTAATAAACTACTAGGTTATTTATTTTGGTACACAGATTTCTGAGCTATGAGACGAGAACCATTCCCAAACGGCAGCTGGAGGTACTCCTTGTCGCTCACGTCAAGTACTGCAGGGCAGCAACTGGCTGTTAGGAAGAGGGGAGGAAAAAAAATCATGCAAGGACCTATTATAACCAGGTTTGGGGCTGGAAAAGTTTAAGATAGAAAACGGTGAGTCTAATGTGGAAATAAAGCTGAAGGAGGAGAAAAAAGTAGGAGGTACGTAAGCGGAGGGCAAGGAGCCGTGCCTCCTCTTGCATCACCCGGCATCAGCTGTTACCTGCACCCACACCTTGCTAGCAAACTGAGCTCTGGGCACCCTTGTCATAACACATGCAACAGACACAAGGAGAAAGTTTCAAAACACCTTTGCTCCCAGTTCAGAATGACAGAGCGGACAGCACGCTGTGAAATACCCTGGTCCACTCTCAAATTTCACTTTAGAAAAAAAAAACATTTCTAGCTGTGCTTAAGTAGAGGTTTTCCAATCTGTCAGCGTCCCAGGAAGGAGGATGTTTTCTTTCCACCATGCTTTTCCTCACAGTGGTTTATTCAGCCTATGACTTGTGCGGCAGAAAGCTGGAAGTGGCAATCAGCAACCAAGGTGCAGAGACGCGCCCAGCTGCAGCACGGCTGCTTCCAACACATGCGTATGAGAGCTTCCTACTCCGGACAACATTCCTAATTACTTTAAAAGCACTCTAAGTTGCCAAACCACAGCAGAAAAGCCTGCCTCAATCTCCCTTAATTCAGGTGAAAGACCAGAACATTGAGATTTAGAAGGAAATAGAACTCCCACAGCCAACCAGAAAACCCTTCAGCTGGGAGCAGAGCGAGCTGACACACATACCGAGCTGGGGGAAACAAAACAAGGCAACTTAGTCCTGTTTTCTTAAGTAATTTAATTTTGAGCATCTTGACTCCATACATGTTTTAAAAGGAAGTTTTCCATTTTTTAATTAAGATGATCATCACTGTAAGTTGAAATTGCTTCCAGTAAAATAAATAGTGTTCTATAAGCACATAACAACACTCACCCCAGCTTCTTGTACCTGGTCAGGAAAACTGCCTGGCACATACTACACCTTGAGCATAACAACAACTGGGTTTATGTTGTGTTTTGATATTGTGTGTCTGTGTGACAAATTTAGAATCTGCACTTCCACATCACTTAAGGAACGCAATCCCAACGAGTCATCTCAAAGGACACTACGTAAGGCTGGATGAGGAAAAAAATTCCAATACCTCTCCTGTATATGTAAGCAACAATATAAGCAAGGTAAATTGTTAAAATGAATACAAGGGCTTAAGAACAAATGTTGATATTGCTAGGAGTCACAATGCACATCTCATGGTATAAACCAGATGCAAGTAATTAAAAAAAACCCCAACAGATAAATTTAAGGCTGTCCACAGTTCTTGTTAAAATTAAGATGGACCTTCCGACTTACCTCTCATTTTAAAAGAACAAAACAAAGAAAAACCACATAGTCATACTTCCAACCTTACAGCCAAGTCCGTGTGGGAGCACTGCTGTGGGACAGTTAAGACGTATGGGAAGCACATTGAGAAAGGGTCCCTGTGTCTGAAAACTCATTTTTCCTATGCTTTACAGCTGACAGTTTACAGGAGAGGGAATAATAATTAAAAAACAAACAAACAAAAACAACAACAGCAAAAAAAACCCACACAAACACACCCCCAACCAAACAAAACAACAAACAAAATTAAAACCAAACCAAATAATTCTGCTGCCATTGATAAAGCTTGCTTTCCCGAGTCAGACATAATTCTGTGTGAATACTTTTATCCTTAAAACTTCTGCCTTATTTGTGAACTATTATGAAAAGATAACCCGTGTGTTTCTAAAATGGTGATGTAAGTTACAAAGAGAACAACAGTATTATTCTTGGAATGCTTTAATCCTTAGAGCACTGGTATATTGGTACCTACAACAAACAGGTAAAGAAAACATCTGTCTGCAAAGATTGTGCCTTTGTAAATGAAAATGCTCCAGACCACATTCACCTCAAGCAGGTTTACGATATTTACAGTGAACAACCATCAAAAAATCTGGGAAACAGAAGACAGACGCTTTGGTTTTGATGCTTTGCAACACAAAACTTTTACCTGCTCTCACGTCATCGGATTGCAAACAACGCAGTTCGCTGACCTACTTACATAGCTGTAGCAGGGTGTCACGAGCAAAACTGCTGGAGACAAGAGCGAAGCACGTGTCTTTTTGAAAGGAGCTGTCTTTCCAAATTAATGATTTTGCCCCAGATTAACCATAAGGGCTAGTCTACACAAGCTTTGCCAATATTGCCACAGTAGCAAACCTTAGTATGAGAGCAGCAAAGCCATCGTTCCAAATCAAAGAGTAATAAAATTGAGTTTTGATGATGCATCCTTTACCTGCACCAGTGTTTTGGCCTTCATTTTAAAATGCTAATGCTCTCTGAGGAAGTTACACCTCCAACAAGTGTTTCCAGCAAAGACATGCACCAAACATAAAACACGCTCACAGGGATGACTCACTCCCAGAAAATGGCAAGTGAGTACTTTGAGATTTTGCATCAGTAAGGAGAAAACTTAAAAATTCTGCTTTTGATGCAAACATAAGGTCAATTTAGTCTCCTCCTCATCTGGGCTTCCTTATGTAGGTTTGAGTCGTTCGAGTCCAAGCTTTCCATGTTAAATCTAATTAAATCCTATTTAGTAGTGACCATTTTAATGCTGAAGTTTTTTCATTTGTCTGCCTTTATTCCTGCAACATTTCCTCCCATGAAAGCTGGTCTTCCTGCATGGAAAAAACCTTAATAATCACATTATTAAACAGGTCAGACACAAAACCATGATGCAGCAGTTCACTCCACCCATTGCCATCCTCCAAAAAGATATTTTACAACCAAATCAGGTTTTCTTTGAGGTCGCACCCTGGCCTTTAGCAGCACACATAAAAGACAGTCTTCACCACACCCTGCAAAGGGTGCCAGCTCTCAGAGGATTTTGGCTATGCCTCTCGTATGTCTCTCTTCTTAAGATTATCTCTAACTGCAACTTCAGGTCTAAGGCAAAGCAGTCCACCTAACAGCTCAGCACAAAAAAGCCTGCAGAAGTTGCTTTGCTTGGTTTAAGAGAAACAACAACTAGGAAGAACTTAGTTTTTTCATCTGTTGGAAAGTTTAAGTCAGGCAAACATGTAAGGCCTCCCCTCCATATGAAAGAGAACAAAGCAATTCCTTCAGCAGCAGCACAGGGGACAGGTACAGGGCTCAGGGGCTTTGCTCAGTGAAGAGCTTGTTTACCCCAAAAATCTGAAGTTACTCTGAGTACACTGAGCTCATCCACAGCTTGACTGTAATCTCAGCTGGAGATCTACCCTCAGCCAGCACACCTTGCCTAAACACGTGAGTTAGCCCTAAGTAGACAGAACACACACTTGACGAACACAGTCCCCAAGAACAGACTCTTGGAGCTTCTCTGCAGCATCAAGTACCCACAATTTCATTTTACTTTCGGGGGGGGGGGGGGGGGGGGGGGGGGGGGGGAAGGGTTTATGCCAACTTGGAAAACAACCAACCAAATGCACCAGCTGAGCATACAAACAAGTCAATCACAAGCGATGCAGATGAGCTGGCTGTTGGGCACCGACGGTTCGTGCCAGGCACCTCATACGCAGCATGAAGCGTAGCTCGGCCTCATGCGTGGAGCCGAGTAGACCTGGTTCAGCAGTCAGCAGTTCAGCTCTTCTCACGTGAAGCACAGATCTATTACGTACCTTCTTGCATTAGAAATACCTGCCACTGGATTTAGAAAGGTGGGTTTGGGGTTTTTTTCTTTGTTTGTTTTTAAAAGGTGGGGAAAAAAAATCTAATCCCTGTTCCTCAATGGACTGCAGGCTAGCTCACATGGAACGCTCATTGAAGCGCCTCCTTAAGTAACTAAATCTGTATCGTATTTATGCCATTTTTGTGCTACACATGACACTCAAGTTCACTCACTAAATAGATGATTCATGAGATTTCCAGTCCACATCAGCTGAAAATTTAGCTTTCTACTAAACAGCAGTGTTACACCTATTAGATAGCAAGTTGGAACTAGGAAAAGCAAAAGGAAGACATTTCTGGAATACAGTTTTAAACCAAGATATTAACTATCTTACTTGAAAATATGTTGTCTTTCAAATTAACTCTGCTTTAAACTTGTTAAAAATGCTTTTTTAGAAGAACATACCCATGCTGTTAAACTCACCATTAAATATATTTATGAAATGCCGTGCTGTGTAGTGTGTCTCTAATAATTCAAACATATTTGGAAAACAGCAATGAACCTGCTGCAAAAACTTGGTTTAATCAAGCTTTTATACCTCACTTATCCTTACAGCACATGGAAGAAATAAGCATCAGAGTTGGAGAAAGATTTTCGTAATCGCTGCCAAGTATGAAGTTGAATGGACAAAATCACAAGTGCATGAGTAGTATCGTGGGACAGCTGGAGATGTGACAAGCACTGAGTGTCTTTGGGAATCCAACGAAGGAAGGCACCAGAACTCCGGGCACACCAGAAGGTGGAAAACAGATCTGGAGGACTATCATGGAAAGTGATGACACAGCCAAGAGAAAAAAGGAACGAGGAGTGGGGATTTGACCAGCACAAGAAGGAAGAGCCAAGAGTCTGCAATCAGAGTACTAACTGTGTCCGTAAACAATTACAAGAGCTGTATTAGGCAGCTTTAAGTCGTTCAAGAGATGTAAACCAATGTGCCTGAGGACATAAACCAGCCACTAACTACACGGTATTAAGAACATATTTCCTTGATAGGCAACAAGCAATTTCAGAGCTGTCCATAGCAGTGATTTTTTGTTTGTTTTCTTGGAAATATCAAGCAGTGGCATAGATATAACACGGGAGACAAAGAGGAGACAGGAGACTCCCCTGTGTACAGGTAACACTACACTGGTACTCAGTACCAGGACAGAGAGAAAGCTTTCTACAATATATGAAATACGAGGTCTGAACAGAGAGTGAAGAAAAAAATTCTTTAAAACCATTAGTTACTTCTCATATTTTGTCAGTCAACATGGGGAGGAAGTTCCTTTTGTAACTGCAGCTGAGACCAATGCAAACAAAACAGATTCACAGAAAAAAAAAAAACCAAAACCCAAAACAAAAATCAAGAAGTCCAGACTCATCAACTCCGATCTTCCCCCAGACACATGAGCACCTTCAGAACAGCCCTGCTCCAGCCACAAAATACATTTTAAAGCGTGCAAGAAAAAATATTAATAAAAAGGTTCTTTTAATAATAAAAGTTTTGCCAAACAAGGCAATTAATGCAGGTGTAAAGGCAACCTACAGAGTATAAATTACACAGACATCCCAAGCAGCTCCATCCTGCCACACCTCCTTCCACCCCAACTCGCCTCTTGCATCAGGCACGCAGATGAACTGCGCGTCTTCGGATACAAAGGAAGGCCAAGAAGTTTCATCTCAAGTTCTCCTGCGTAAACAAGATGCTCCGATTTCCAGTTCTCCCTTGCGTGATGTGTAGGAGCAGCCCAACTGTATTTTCTTACTATTTTGAGCTGGGTAAGAGCCTTATTGCTTCCTCCCTTCAGGCATCTTTAGGGGCTTGTTGGAGCAGGAATATAATTAACAACTCCCCATTCAAGCCTGGTATAGTGATTTTTAAATCCCTTTTTAAACCATAAGCTTTTAACATACCTTTATCACTGTTGCCTCTCAACTGCTTATCCAAATGTAACGCGTATTTAGGCACTTCTCCCGAGTTATGCCAGATAGAAAGTTTCTGGACAAGGCAACTATTTTGTTTTATTACTTCTCAAAGTTACAGAGACTTTACAACTCAGTTATCACTAAAACATCACAGGGGACATTTTAGTTTCATTAAAAAAAACAACAAAAAACCAAAACAAAACAACAGCTATGCCTAATTTAGAAAACACCTTTCAAAGTCTGGAAGCAAATTCTGGCCTGGTTTGTTCCTGACTTCCTACTGCCAGGGCAGCCTGTAAAGTTCCCAGGAGACTGCCAGAAACAAACTTCTCATAAGAAACCTTGAAGATGACATGGCTTTAGATCCCTCCTTGATAGAGCAGTTACCACAATACTGCCCTGCACGCCCAGTGAAGAGGGAACAAGACCTGGCACGAGCAGAGCGCAATTTGGCTAAACCAGAACTGGAGAGCACAGGGTCTTGACAACCAAATACCTCCCAGCTTCAGCAGTGGTTTGTATTCGTGACTTCGGTACTAGTTCCAAATACAAGAAGTTTTAAAACATTATAAAAGCTCTCTATAAATGTCAATAAAAACCAAACGGGTATCAGGAAATAAGTAGCAAAAGCTACTGGAACACATTGGCTTCTACCTCACCTGGCTCTAAAATATTTATTGTCTAACCAGTGTAACAAAAACTGCCAAGGCGCACCTTCTCAGTGTGCTACAGAACGGACGTCCCGTCCCACTTCTCATACCAGTGCCCAGGGATGCTCACGGACACGCTTACACAAGGACGGTATCTCAGCAGACCGCCGTCTCACGGTTCCTCAACGACTCAAAATACTCCAAGTGCCAGCACGCAGAGGAAAGGACAGGAGTTCAGTGACAGGGGACACGTCCCACCACATCTCCACAGAAGTCTATTTCGGCACTGGCAGGGAGGTTACGGTTTTGTGGCTGTGCAAGGGTCCTACAAGGTCTGCAATGTTTTAGGGATGTCAGAAGGTTGAACAGCACAACCGAGAAGATGCAGACGCATGCTGTCAGGTTGTTTCTGACCAAAATCAATTTAGAAGTAGCACAGCTATTTACAGGTAAATGGAAAAATAAGATGAACTTAATTTTTGTTTAGCTATAATATGCTCATCTGGAAAAAGATGAAAATATGGCTAGAAAAGCCCTGGGGAACAGTATAAAATACATACACGCATCTGTAATCTGTTCACGCAGATGCGTGAAAACCAAAGACGAAACTTGCTGAGATAACAAAAATGTCTTTCTAACAGAGCAGCACACAACATTTAAGTTCATCTAAGAATTTGAGCTTAAATATCCTTTTTTGAGGTAGTTCCCACATGCTCCCTGTGATACAGGCAAGCAGACAGCAAGCTAGCAAAATATTAGGAGTTGCAAGTTTCAGCTGGCCAGGAACGACTCATGCCAGACAGTGACAGATCTGTTCGGATGAGAACATCTGCTGCTACTGTTGAGGATACCAGGAATACTTGGACCAGACCTATCCTATCAGAGGTTTGCGGATATATGCTACAACTTACGCCAAACTTACACCAAACTTACTAGTGCAAGCATGGTTTATTCTGGTAAAAGCACTCTTATGCCACCATAATTTACACTAGGCTCACAAACTAAATAAATTAAACGAGGGCAACAGAATTGTATCTACATTAGGGCAACTGCCAGGACAAAAAGTGCTAAAAAAAGTGCAGGCTTCTGGCTGATTTGTTACAGAAGAGAAAATCCAGAGCTAACGTGGCTCAAATTTAACTTCTCCGCGATGCACAGCAACATCGCTTTGAGCCAAACCACGCTGTCCTATGGCAGTCTCTTCCTGAGGAATCCTCCTTTTCTCAGGCTCAGGAACATACCACAAGATGTTAGAGATATGCAGGAAGACTTCTGTGTTTTGTAAATGACAGGATTTGCTCCAGGGGCACACAGAGGGATTAGACTAGCCTGTACATATAAGGCAATTCTGTAGGAATTCACACAACCACCCCAGACCTCACTGCCCTCACAGAGCTACAAGCAACTTGGCATTAAGCAGTTGAGGCAAGACCTCAAGAATCCAACTACCACAAAAATTAAAAGTCTTACTGGTCCCACAGACTGAAAATTTATTCATTAAACAGGCTTTTATTTTTTTTTTCTGTTCTTGCAGAAGCTAGCCTATGGACAAGAAAGGCAGATGGGACGTCTGACTCCTGTAACACTTCCGCGTGTTTCTGTGTCCCCTTCATGCCTTTCGACCTCTCCCCACTGAAGCTGCCATTTTTGAGCTGCGTGGATAATCCACTTGCCAAATAACTAGAGGGAAAACACATCACTGTAATTTACAAGTGTCCTACTCATAACCAGTCAGCCAAACAGCTTCCATGCAAAACTAAAGAGCAGGTAATGCTCCTCTCTTGGTGGCTGCACAAATCTGTCAGCACACACAGACTCTGCTCACACCCAACCACCCCCTCACAAAGTCCATGCCTACTTATTTTCCTACTCACACCCTAAACTAAGCATTCATGCAAACCCTACACAGCTTCTGAGCTCGCCCACCGACTTGCCCACAGCCACAATACATAATGACACAGCCAGATACAGAAAACACCACACCAACTCATACTTCCACTTCTTCACTGCCGAGTATAAGTTTCACAAATCTACTCATTTTTCTTCCAAGCTTTACTTCTGAAATTAGTTAATGGATTTTTCTGAGTTTTATAGTGGAATTTTTAAAATGAGAGCGACACAAATCAGTTGGCATTTGGAGAGCGTAACAGCCTCTGGTCCCATGGCATGCTTTGGAATCATCTACCCTTAAAATGCAAGGGCATGTAATTCTTGAGTCACTTGCAATTACTCTTTATATTAAAACCTAAACCAATCACTGTACTTGAAAAAACAACACTTAAAATAAAGAGGAATTGCATAGACTAGGTACAGGCTGGAGATTAATTTTATCTCCAAAAAGAGCCACTGAAACATTATTTTTGGCTGGAAACGTAATGCTCCAACATTGGCAACCTACCTGACCAACTCTACCCAGTGTGGAGACCAGCTGGACTAAGAGATAGATCCTGGAGTGATAAAAAGAAGAGAGATAGGCAGCAGGTAAAAATTAAGCTCTGCGAAGGTAGGTAATACAAATGTGTTTCTTAATGCGCCATACAAGAACTAGATACATGTATTTTTGGTTCTTTACATCCTGCAAGCCCGAGGAGAAAAGATGAGTAAGCTTAAAAAAAAAAAACCAACACACAATCATATTTATATATTAATGCATGTAACCTACTTTCACACATAGTTAATGAGTTCCTTCATGGGATTTGAACCTGAACAATTCTGAGTTTAAAAAAACCACAGCTCTAATGACTGCAAGTTTTGTTGCTAAGGTAGTTATGTCTGGCGCTCTTTCTCCTCACACGTGCTTAACTCATGTTTCCCCAGTACATTTTTCAGAGATGAACAAAATGCAATACTTAAAGATGAAATTCTGTGAAAAGGCACTTCTCCACAGAATAACTTACAATATCTTTTAACTAAGCAGTCCTTCTCACAGTAAAAAATTGCACATTTCCTGTAAACTCATCTTGCTGTTACAGTAGAACAGCAGCTTTTCCAAGAATATGACCTCTTTCCACCTAGAGCAACCCTTCTGGATCTTAACTTAAGATGTGGCATATGGTCATCTAAAATATGATGACCAACAACCTAAAACACATTCAGGCATTGTGAAGAGTATTGGATCAATGGCTCATTTCCATTTCACGTCTTTGATTTGTCTTTCACCAGAGTCTTCCAAAAACCGCTTCTCAAGACAAGCAGTGGAAAAAATTATTAAGAGTACATAGGCTCTGTGGTGCCTTTTTTGCAAATTCTTGCTGATCTTCCTTCTCTCTGAATTTTATTTCATTTTATATCTCAGCTCTGCTAGCTCATGCGATGCAAAGAACTGTTCTTTAAGTCTGTCCATGATCAACATCCATTTAAGAGTTATTCACCGACTTCATATTCTATCTATTTTTGGTTTATTTTTGTACTTGAGAACGTCAAAGTTGTATTACAATGGTCACCCAAAACACCATATTTCCTAAAAGCAGATGATAATGGGACACTGAAGCAGGCTGCATGTTTCTGGAGAGCAGCATAAAGCCTCCCCATCCCCACCGAGCACCAATATGCGGATTTTACGACAACTTCACAGAAAGCTACAACTGGAAGGAACGCCCAACCATTGCAAAAAGTCTGCTGCAACAGACTTAGGATAATCCTACTTTTAAGTGACACCGAAAGGTCTGCTCCTACTTTACAGATGAATACAAAGTTAATGTCTTTATTACCTGCAAATGATAGGACTTAGAAATAAAAACCCTTCGGAATTGTACGTTTGTACGTTTCCACGTTTCCGTTTGCCCTCTCTGACACACAGGTACGTACTATAAAAATTTTATGGCAGGTCTATTGTTTTTCCTTGATGTCATTGGACTCATCACCACCGCGTGCGATGGAGAAGTTCAAACCGCTGTCACTGGCTGCAGCAGGACCTTTCATGAAATAGGTTTCACTGAAAACACAGTCCAGGATAAACCGTTTGCTGGAGCACCTCAGGAACCACGACTGTGCCGGAACAGCCCGTCCTCCCCAACACCCGCTGCCAACCTGCGTAGTTCTGGCTGCACATGCCGCTGACACCCGCTGCCGAGGGCGGCCGGCCGGCTCTCCCGGCACGGCCGGGCTTCGGTACCTCTGGCAATTTCCGAGTTAGGTTCTTGGATATTGTACGGGCACAAGGGAACAAGAGATGGGGAGGCAAAGCAATATTTATTTTTAATTGAAAAGCTGATGTACTTCAGACCCCGTCACAACCGCCGCCCGGAGCCCCGCCTTGCTCAAAGACACGGAGAAGACAGCAGAGGCCCTCCGCAGCCCCCGCACCCCCGCTGCCCCCGGCCCAGCGCCGCGCCGCAAGCGTACACAGCGCGGCTTTTCTGGGTTTGCGCCAGGCACTTGGTGGCACTTCAGTTGTTGGGGGGTATTTTTCTTCCAGGGGGTCAAACGGCCTTTCAACACCCACCCCACCCCCCAAGAGCAGCAGCTTGAGGCGGAGGACATGGCTGGTGCTGGGGGGGCGGCACCGGCCGGCGGAGGGGAGATGAGGGGAGCGGAGCTCAGCGCTGAGGCGACCCCCGGTGAGGGCAGGCCCGGCCGCCCCCCGCCGGCCTCCCCTGACTCCTTCGTCCTTAGGAGAAGCCGAGCCCGCTCCTTACGTAACCGGCCCGGCCCGCACCGGCCGCCCCGCCCGCCCGGGGAGCGCGGCCTCCCGCCGAGCGGCCGCCCGGGGGCTGCGGGCCGGGCCCGGCCGCGGCCGTACCTGATGTAGGGGCTGGCGGCCGCCAGGATGTTCTTCTGCACCGGGATCTCCTCCCCCTCCAGCACCAGGTGCGCGTCGCAGAAGCGGCTCTCCTCGCGGAAGGAGCTCAGGGCCCGCAGCAGCCGCGCCGGGTGCTGCGGATCGGACACGGCGCTCGGCCCCGACATGCTGCCGGGCCGAGCTGAGCCGGGCCGGGCCGGGCCGGGCCGGGCTTAGCCGAGCCGGGCTTAGCCGAGCCGAGCCGCGCCGCGCCGGGCCGGCCGCCTCAGTCACTGCCCTCACACCATGGCTGCCAGCCCGCCGCTGACATCATCTCCCTGCGCCGCCCCGCCCCGCGCGGCCACCTCCCCCTGCGGGGCGGGAGCGGGGGCGGCCTCGGCCCCGGCTGCCCCGGGCGCGGCGGCCACGGCCCGGCCCGGCCCGGCCCGGCCCTTCCGCGGGCGCCCGCCGGGGCAGGGCAGGGCAGGGCGGCTGCCCGCGGCGGCTGCAGGTCGGGGACCCTGAACTCAGCGTCGCCCCCCAAATTATCTCTTCCCCCCCGCCCTTGGCCTTAAAATGTGACTAAAACCAGGCTTTTATGTATTTATTTTTTCCCTTACGTGAGCTGGAGGTGGAAATGATAGGCATTAGTAAGAGAATGAGAATTAAATACAGTGAGGCTTGTGTCGATAGTGCCACTTTCTACAGCCGCCGGCTGGAAATACGCCTTTTCCAGGCAAAAAGACTTTATTAAGCAATGTTCACAAGGTTTTAGGCCATATATTTAACCCCCTTGATTGCACATTAAGAGATGACTTGATTCCATCTGCTGCTGCTTTCTTTAACAGCATCCAGTATTTAACTACTGAAACTTCATTTGCACGGAGTGACAGCGTTTCAAAAACTGTGATCCACTTTACCGTCAATCCAGTCGATGCTGCCAGGAGGGGGCAAACACGGTGGTAGCTCACCGTGGCCCCCTGCTCCGGCAGTCAGAAGTGGACTTGGCTTTCTAAGGCCATGAAACACCCAAAAGGACGTCACTCCTTCTGTTTCTCCATTGGGAGAATAAAATTTTCAGAGGGCCTGACCTAATAAAGCTGTGGTGGGTCATATGCTTTTATTATTTGCATTTCTTTAAATCAGTGATGTCAAAAATAGGTATCTTTGAAACGTGGACAACTTAAAATTTTATTTTATAATTCATCCTAATCCAGTTTGATGGTGTCTCCAAATCATTTTACCACTAGGAAAAAGAATAAAGGTATCTGGAAATGTCCCCACAGGAGAGAGAAATGAATGACTTTACAAAGGCAACATTGTCCTTTCCAAGCTAGAGACAATGCTGTTTTGTTCTCCAGATGGAGATTTCAGCTGGGACATCTGCACACGCAGACCCCACCAGTCAAAGCACAGCACCAAGTGCCTGCTTGTGAAGCTGTGAATAGCCCCATTTAAGCCAGTGTTTGCAGTTCAACCCTCGCTTAAGTGCTTTCTGGCTGGAGAGGGGTCACAGAGAGGAGTACTGTGCTCTAGGTTTGCTGTGCAGCTTTGAACAAGAGTTTTAGAAGCAGAGGATGTGTTTCACATCCTGGTGTGATGCCTAAAAACATACTGACCTGCATGAAACACCAGCAACTTTGCATCACTTATTGTTATAACATACCTATTTAAAAATATTAGAAGGCCGCTTCTTCTGGCTTGGGTGTAATTATCCAGGTTGTCAAGTGTAGAATGAGGAAGAGCACAACAGATCCAGAGGACACGTCCCCAGCTCTCTTTGAGGGTAATGAAAGCAGAGAGCACTCTGCATCTTGCGCTGCCAGTGAAAGATGTATTTTGCTTGTTATTAATACTTTGGTAATTGCATACCCAAGGGAAGAGTGGTTTAAATTATTGCGAAAGCTGTCATTGAGTGGCCTGGTTATTTAAAAAGAAAAACACTGGTTTGTTTTTGTGCCTCCTGCATAGATTGTCATGTAGGAAAACATAGTTGTACTTCTGGTTTGTAATTCGTCCTAGTAAACAGTGTTTCTGCTTCCTCCTGCTGCATATGTGGGGCAATGGGACAAGGTGTAACAGATAATATCCACTCCCAGAGAACAAATTAATTATTATGCTATGTTATTTGTTCCACTTAATGAAACCTGTTGATAAAAAAACCCAAAACCAAACCGAACCAAACCACTCTACCAACTAGGGGGCCATTTATAACATCTTGGAAGTAATTATATGTGAGCATAGCCATGGCCTGATTCTCTTGCTCAACTCTGTTTTTTTCCTTTAATGGAGCTGTCTATCCTTACTATTTTTATTTGCAGTCACTGAATCTAGATGGTTTTTTAAGCCATTGCAATAACTCCATTAGTTTTACTGGGCTAATTTATGACTTAAGTTGGTGCAAAAGAATAATCAAACCTTTCTGTCCCTCAAGATTTCATTCATAGTGAAGGATGTCAGAGGAGCAAACCAAATGACAGACTCATTACCGTGTGCCATGTTACCACAACAAAAAAAACCCACAAGCCTTGCAGCCACTTGGCAAAGCGTATATGCATTCCCCCTTGCTACTGTCAGCCTAGAAATGATACAGTGTATTACCATATTCAGGGTAGATGTTTCATCAGATTACTATTGCAACTGCTAAAAACATTCTTGAACAAATTTGTGATTAGCCGTATGGTTTTATCTGCATTGTCTCTGACACAGGAGGATGCTGGGATTGGCAAATGCAGATTTACATCACTGTTTTTCTCTTCAGGTTGACTACAGACTTGATGCTGATCAAATCCTGTGTAATACTGACCAAGTGAATACGGCACACAGTTTAAAAAATCATACCCACGACAAGTTCTTAAAATTTATTTTCTGCAGCATTTCTACATGAACATAACACATTTGCTTTCTTAGACTACAGATTGTTTTTATGATGAATATTCCCCTATTGCGTCATCTCTGCCAGTAAGAATTAGCTCCCTAGAAGTCAAGTAACTTCTGTATCCAAACTCATGAGCATCCAAAAACATAATACTATGAGTTCTAAAGAAGAAATTCCAGAGACAAACTCTTAAAAGGAGATCTATAGTAATGGTTAGACTTTTGATTCATTACCTCCTTATAATTCCAGAAATATTTCTGGACACTTGTTATATCCAAACCTTTTTAGATTAAAAGAAACAACCCCACAGCTGGTGTCTTTTGCCAACATCAGAAGTCAGCCTTCCATTCCAGTACTGGTTCCATCTTACTTGCAAAAATGGAATTAAACTTCTTCTTCAGAAGATAAAGTTCTCTTAAATAGCAGTGGTAATATGCCTCGAAAACACTAAAGATGACTATTTCTGCAGACACACCTTACTGAAGTGTTTATTTCCATTTTATGGAATATATAAACATCTGAGTGCCCAAAACTGCATATTTTAATTTTTTACATTAAAAATAGCCTGTCTGTTCTTTATACTTACAAACTGCAAAGACTTAAGCAGAGAAAGGGAGGTATAGTTGTTACAGAGCAAACAAGAACTGTGGATGATGTTGGTTCAATTCCTGCTCTGCCGTAAACATCTGACGTAATCACGAACAAGTCACCGAAGCCCAGATTCTCATGTGATGGGGAGATAGTAAATGACAATGATTTCATTCTGTTTCCTACCTGTAAAACACAGTGAGCAGCAGAGACACTGTGCGAGTGCATATATAAAAGTGAGAGATACCTGAGTAGTGTGGTGATATGTACAGACCAGATGAACACCTAAAATGGATGGATGGCTACCTAGTTTTCTCCATCAGTAAAGATGCCTCCAACAGTAAAGGCAACTACAATAGGAAAATGCAATTCAAAGGAAAAAAAGCTCTCATTTAAAGAAAAATGCCCCAAATCAGAAAACAGAAGTACACTCAGGGGATTAGGAAGTGCCCTTCCTACAACAAAAACCAGTCATGGTATACTTGGCATTTGAACTCTATGTTGAAATGTGCTTTTTAATTGTGACCATGAATGAGGGTTGTGTACTCCTATTAGGAAGCATCTGTTACAGGCAATGATAAAGCCGTGTCAGAACATGGCTGCTCCTAAGCAGACAATAAAGCAAATGCTTAGCTCTAGCAACAATAGCTTGTAGTTTCAGCTACTGTGTAGTTCAGGTGAGGTCTAAATTAGGTCTCTCACTCCTTCACCTGAACAATTTGTTGCACATGTGTATCTGAGTTCTGCTCTCATTTCTATACATACTGTTACTAACAGAGACTATTAGCAATATTAATAAATACTACATTTCTGTTTATCTTTTACACAATGTAATCATTTAATTACATGAAATGCCATGTCAGATATTCTCCTCAAGGAAAACTGATTTAAATACGAAGTGCTTATGATTGAATCGCACTAAAGTATAATTGAATGCTACATAAAACCATATATTCTATTTCAACTTACTTGTTTTTGTCAACATAAAAGGGAAAAATACACCATGAAATTATTAGCAAAGCAGTTTTTTTTTTTTTAGGTTCTATATTAGAAAGTTGTAGCACCTCAGTGTAATGCTTTGGTTATGGTGGAGTTTAAGAAATCAAGCACCAAGAGAATACATTGCCCTGAATTATTAGTATCATAGCAGATAGTTTAATGTGAGATTTTCTGGCAGGAGACAACTTTCATCGTGAGCTGCAGTCTTGAAACAGTCCGTGAAAGTTACATGACCTGCAGACATATGTGACTCATGCCATGCATCACCCTGTACAGTACTTCGTTTGCTCAGAAAGCTATATTCTACTCAAATAAAACATTTCTCATTACCTTTGTCTCCTATTTCCTGCCCCACGAGTTGTATACAACATTAGCACCTAATACTTATCATTATTCTTTTAGAATAGTTATGTACCAGTTGTGCATACAATTATTTGTAATAAAAGTTATTGCTGTCTCTTATAAGAGATTGTATATAGTTATTGAAGAGATTATATTCAGTAATTTCTTGTTTTAAGGTTGTTCCTGAATGATATTATCCCACATTCAGTAGAAGGTTGTTTCAGTCTGTATAATAGGATAAATAGCGTTTTACTCAGTCTCAGTCTTCAAATCTTTCTCTGGTAGAAATATTCCATGCAGGTCCAGATGCATGTCTACATCTACTGTGGCTCGGCCCAATTCTTTGAATGTTTTAGCATCCAAGACAAGTAGGAAGGGTGCTTTCTTTGGATCAGATATCACAACACAGGTCAGAACAACGCCTGTGACATACAAATGAAGAATTAGAAACACATACTAGTTACACCAAGCAGAAAAGATAACACTGTCAGGAAATGGTTCTTGTTTCCTAAGAATTTTAGGATACAAACTGAAAGTGCGTACTAGATCAAGAAGTCTACTGACAGTGCTAAGGAACTGATGAATGCTTCTCTTCTGTGTTTTTTTCTGGTCTGCCTGCAGTTAATTGGGAAGGAAAAAACCAAACCAACACCGAATTGTGTGCCTGGCAGTTTTGGGACTCATCCTTTCCATTTGCCATTTGCCTTTGCAAGGAGTCACCTGAGAACAGAACTGGATCAAGATTACAGGGATACTTGCAGTGCCAGTTCATCTTCTCATCTGTAACAACACTGATTTCCCACAGCTTCAGCTGCTCCAAACTGTTGATAAATCCAGCTGAGTGGCTCTCTGGAAAGTCCTAAGCATTGGTTTTACTGTTTATGGCTACCTTGGGACATTACACAAGCTGATTTTGGTCTATTGTTGCTTTGGTTTTTTGTCTGCAGGAGTAAAATGGCTGGTGCTAATTTTAATCTCACAGTGGAAGCATCAACCCAGCTTTCTTGACTAAGAACAACGAAACTTGTAAGATTTAATGCAAAACTCATGTAACCCCAGCTTTCAGAATGTTGTCATTATTTTACCATCATCCTCTTCTCTTGCATCAGGGCTGGGAACAAAAACGGGCTCAGATGGCCAGCAGCGGTCCTCTCCCCAGTGGAGCATTTCCTTTGTCTGGATATTAAATTTTACAATCTAAATTGTTGTGACCAGAGAAGAAAAACGTCAGTGACCCAGACAATGGTTTATTCCAAAGGTACAACATGAATGGACTGCTGGCATGGGGGACCAAAGCTAAGAGTTAAGGAGCGACAAGGCATGTGTCATCACAAGAAGGAAACACCTGGAAAATGGTAAACTTTGGAGTCGCATTTAGCAGCTGCATAATCACACAATGTTCTTTTAATTTAATTTCATTAGATTACAACTGCACCTTTCATTTACGGGCTTTAAGTATTTTACATATACTAACAGATCATGAGAGAACCTTCACTATAACTAATGCCCTCGCTATACAGAGGAAGAGTCCAAGGCCCAGAACATTTAAGTAACTTGCACCAAATCACTGCGATTCTGTAGTAAAGCAGGAAACAGGATTTAAATCTTCTGTTTTCTAATCCCATGAATTATTTTCCTTTTATTGTGACCTCAATATTTCTCAAGGTCTTCTATTGTTAAGTAGGGTATATATGCCAGAACAAAGGCTATTAATAGTGACGTGTAAAGATTAAACCAACGGGGCAAGAATTCCACACAGATACTGGTATTTACTGAAGGAACAGAGTACAGATTTTCATCTCATTAATGGCTCAAATGCCTGACCAAAGCCATCACCAGTGGGCAAATGCATGGCATTTTCAGTTCAATTCTATTAAGGCCTTTTCTCTACCCATACAGATGCAGTTATATTCTTTTCCCCTTTGACCTTTAGTCAAAAAATATGTTTACACAAAACCGAAACTATTCAAATTACTCTAGGAAGAATTTGGAAGAATTCTCCCTTCTAACCAAGATGACAGCAATTTCGCTAACAGACTTTACCTAAGGATTACACATGGTTGTTGTTGTGCCTGCATTCATTAAAGAGCAACTGATGTAAAAAAAAAATCTTCTAACAGCATTTTTTATTATATTTAAGTCAAGCAGGGATTATTTACACTGGAAATCACAAACTTGCAGTTTTGTTTGAGCTGCTGTCAGATGCGCTGCAACCAATTTTCTTGCATCATGCAGAAATCCAGCTTTATTTTTTAATCAGTTGTGGTAATTATATACAAGAACCAAGAACGAACACAATTTGTGCTGCCTTATAGTCACAGAGCAAGAATTATAAAGAGTGAGTTTGTCTGTAGAATACTCTTACCTTCAACTATTAACACTTGTCATCTTAATCTATTTGTACTCTAGGCTGTCTTCTGAAAACCTGGCATCATGCATACACAAATGAAGCATTTGCTACCCTCTAATACAGAAATAGCTAGCCAAAGATAAAGCTTTCTGAAAAATGAGATATTGTTTTAATATTTTTAATTTATTAGGTATGGTTGCAATAACTTACATTTTTAGTTAGATTTCCAAAAGGGAAAAAGTATTACAGATGTATGTCTGTCTAGTACTTCTTTTTCCTACTCTCTCCTTAGTAGCTCTTGGCACATTACAGAAGTTCACCCCAATTTAGCAGAAAAGTGAGAGTCTCGGTAACTATTGTGTTAAAAAGACTTTGTGGAAATATGAAGCTGGATAAAGAAGCTTGAGTTTATTAATACCTTATAAGGGAAGTGGTACAACATAGCTTATCCTTATAAGAATTTAGGCATTTCATGTTTCTTTGCATGTAAATGACTCACCAATGGGAAAAGTTTTGACAGAAACACATACACTATTAAATACTTGACAATTCAGTCTCAAGTCACATCTGTAAGAAAGCATTTCTTCTGCTGCCTATGGAACTGCATGTTTTTAACAGCTGATAATAATGTTCCAGATTTTCAACTAGTAAAATGAAGATATATTGTTTCCATAGTTTGGCCCAGCAAGGCTGTTTTAATCATACAGGTAAGGTAATACATGTCCAACTTTTCATCTCCCTGCTTTCAAGTGCGGAAATTTATGAACATAGTACCCAACTGCAGTGTCTTTTAGAAGCTTTACCTTGATGTTGAAAAAGAGAGTTCAGTTTCTGGCCTCAGAACCACATGCTTTGAATTTGCATGTATGAATGCAGATTAGGCTATATTTTGGGCTAAACTAGTAAAACATGCTCTACTTATAACTGCTTAAATTTGATTTGTGTCCCATCAATACAGTTTCTGACTTTGTAAATGTGAATTATACCTTTGTAGGAACTGGACCCCACTGGACTTCCGTTGCAAAGATGCACTTGTATTTTTTGCCATTATAGTCATAGTTGATGCGAGGCAGTTCTATCCCTGAGTAAAATAAAGTTCAAGACTTAGGAACAAGAGAAGAAAAATAACTGAAATGTACATTTACATATGCCAATCTTCAGGAAGTTTTGTCCTGTGAAAAACCTTGACAGTATTTAAAACAGGTGTTGCATAGATTTTTTTATGTCTGAATTTCTAAAAAGCTGAAGATGGATATTAACACAACATAATTAAGCCACGGTTGTTAGTTCAAAAAATGACAATTTTTCATTCTTAGAGATTCGCTATACTGGAACTTAAGAGGGTTTTTTTTGTTTTGTTTTGTTTTTTCTTTCTTCATAAATACATGAGATGTGAACATCTGAGATATAATTGGAGGCTACCATTCTAAGAAATCACTTTCACTTTAGGTAAATATATACTCTTTACATATTCCTGTTATTCTCCCCTGAAAAAAAGTTTAAAAATCCACTTTCAAAGGCAATCTTCATAAAATACAGCAGTAACTGAAGTTACTATTTATAACAGACCTATTTAACTAAAATTATTCTTGTAACAGGTAGATTTGCAAGCCATATTAATAGTTGTAAGATCAGACTTGGGATCCCATATTAATATAAAATTGATGTAACTTCAGACATTTAAAGGATTTCACTCTTGATACATATATATCTGAGATGTTCAGGGTCATATATTACTGGATAGACCCAGAGGAGGGAAGTAAAGAAGTGAAAGATATTGTCAATATCTACACTGAACATACTAATGATTAAAAGTTTCATTTCTCTTAGCTTTATAAAGATCTTACATATATGAACAACTATTAGGCATTATTACAATGCACCTATGTGTGCCTAAGAGAACATATTTGAGATTTGTATAATAGGTATGTCTCACCTTCACATAGTATTTCAGGTTGGCAATAGATGCTGCCATCTTTTTCTTTTATAGCAGTTGCGGTAGATGGAAGTGTGACTAAATTAGAACCTACTTCGGCATCCTGAAAGAGACATATGCTGAAAAAGTAATGTGTCTCCAAGAATATGCTTCTAATTTAGATCTTTCATCAGGTTTGATATTAATATAGACAATTTTGGGATTAAACAAATAATGCAGGTTCGAGAAGTTCGTTCTTATGGCATTTATCTTGTAACACTAGATTCTCACCTTTTCATTAGAAATCGTGTTAGAGGATTTTAATATATCATAATAATTTTGAATCACACCAAGCCTTTAGAGAGGTTTAGATAGACATGGCTATGTTCCAGAAGCACAATAAATGTATTACATAGTTTGTGAATTTAATTAATGAAGATGGGTTTCAAGGAATTAGGCGTCAAATTCCCACTAAAAGTCACCAAGGTTAGTTTTTTTGCACCTGCTATAAATCAAGTGCAAAAATAGGTGTAAGGCACTCTTCTTTTTAATACGCTGAAGTCTTAAGATTGCAGGGTAGTTTGGATAGCTGGTGTGATCCAACACATCCTTTGTCAGTGCTGCCTAACTCTTTTTTAGACATGAACAAAGCCGCAAGGTTCTAGGATGCAGAAAGAAAAAGTATTATCCATTCCAAATGTATCAGGCAGAAACTTGCCCAAGTTGCTGGGCAGTATAAAATCTTCCCTGCAAACAATGATGTAAAATGATGCTTTAAATTAAACTGAAAGATAAAATCTTTCCTCTTCCTGGCAAATCTCACACTTAAATGAAATCTTCTAATTTTATTAAAACTATTGCAACAGTTGGGACTGTGTGTATATTATATATAGGCTTCCAGTAAAGTGGAAGAAACAGATTGTGCAAAACCTTATGCACGCCCTTCCAGTCAACAGCCAACTTGATTTATCTGCTCATATTTGATAGTATTTTAAAGATAATCTCACTGGTAAGGAAATTACGTATGCTCGATGGCCCTGTTCTCCAGAACGGATGGTGTCAGAACCTAGATCCATGTAACTGTATGTCCAGCTCCTCATGTAACTGTATGTCCAGCTGCTCATCGCCATTTCTCACAATCCATACACAAAACAGAATTCCCGTGCACTTTGTGTATATGTTATTTTTAAAGAATCAGAAATTTGCACATAAGGGCTGGGAACTAATAACTCACCCATTATTCACACTGATGTATTTTAAATTTCTGATCAAAGAACAGATTAAAAAGCCATTTTCTTTCTACCTTGTCATACTGCAGAGGAACAACAAATCGTTTGCAGGCTGGTATGGAGGTAAGCTTGCTGCTCTCTTCAAAGTCTTTATGTAGTTTTTTTAAATAGAACATATCATATAAGCTATTGTCTGTATAGGCAATAATATCAAAAATAATGTGGCCATCCTCTTCATAAGCATTTATATGGTGAAAAAGCACCATAGCATCGCTATAAAACTTGGTGGATACTTCTTTTTTAGTCTTCTTGTCTACGAAGTGAAACCAAGTCTGAAAGATAGGAAACATTATTTGAAACCATTAAGGATCAGCAAATAGTTATTCAGTAAACTGTTTTCTAATGATAGCCAGCAACATTCTAATGTATTGCCTGTTTCTACTGAAGCATATTAAGAACTCAGGATTTGCTGCTAGGATACAAGAGGTTCCAACCTAAAGATCAAAAAAATGCAGGAGTAAAATGAGTGGGGAAGTGCTTTAAACTCATTTTACTGTTGCAAATTACTATTTGGGCTAGGCTGAGGATTGAAGTTTTCCAGTAAAACCTGTAAAATCCCCTGCTCTATTTTTAAGTTAAATAAATCTGCCTTAGCCCAGAGCCTCTGTAGTGCTCCATGCTGGTGCCCTCTGCCCCAGCGTGCCCCACTTACTGATGGCCAGAGCATGTGGAAATAAGGTCCTCAGAAAACAGGTTTTTTCCTCAGTTGCCACAGTGAAAGACTCCCCTTTTGTTTGATGCAGGCTTTTCCACCAGTCTGGCTCTCCTATCTGATGCAATGGATCTAGAGCAGATCTCATCCATAATATACCATATTTTGTTTGGACCAGGAGTAACTTTATGCGGAAGGGATGCTAAGGCGGTTTGAATTTCTCTGCTAGCACAAAATATTTCTAAAAATGCCAAACTATCCTCTTTCTCAGGCACTTCAGCATCAGATATTTATTTGTGAAATTTCTGGAGATGGGAAATAGTATTCAAAAAATACAACTTCTAAAAAAAATGTGCAACGTGGAAGTCAAGGGTTGAAAAAAAATGAGGGATTACTGAAATTAACGAACCAGATGAAAAACAGAACAGTGTGGAAGAGGTCACTGGCCTGGCTGACTCCATTGCTCAGCATTAGGAAAAATACCTTATCTTCCTTATGATAGGAAAGGCAGGAAGCCCAGCTCACACCTCGGATGTAAGCAGTTGCCATTTTGACAATATCCAGTCTGAATGGCTGCTCTATGAAGACAATGTAATTTTCTGTGATTCCAAAGCTGTGGTAGTAGCTTGGGTGGAGCAGAGAGCGAGAAGGGATGGAGCACACCACTTCCAGATGTTTAAAACAAGATTTCTTCTTTTCTTTTTCTGAAAGTAAGTGATAAAAAAAAATTAGATTTATAATAAATTCCAGTCCTGTGCTTGGATTTCTCCCATGTATGAAGTAAGAAAGAACAGGTTCCTCTCAGTTGTATTTGCATTTTCCTGTTAAGAAAGTGGTTTGTTTCCTCCTGCAGAATTAATATAGAAGCTTGCATCTGAGTGAAGCAACACAGTAATATCACAATGCCGGATCCATTTAGACGGAGCACCCTCATCTTAGTATTTTATTTCACTGGTTACTGTCTTCAGTACTTCCAGCATAGAAGAGAAAGATGTTCAATTAAATCAGCAGTAAATCAGCTTTACAAGGGTGTTCAAATGCTGCCATGGTTTTGATCTTCTAAGGACGTGTTTCTGTTTGATCTATACTGACTTCCTTTGAGCCCCAGCTAGAAATTACAAAGTTATCTTTCAGCTGTGGAAGGCCTCTTGATTGTTCAACCAAGAGGACAGACATCACATTACCAGCTGATTTTAAACAACAACACAAAAAAAAAAGATTGACTTGAAGGAAAAAGAGCAAGTGATTTGCTCTGTGAACAAAGGACAATATATCAGCAGGCCTAGTGTAGGCCAGGTTAGAGAGGAATTAACTCTATATTAGGTAATATTTGGTATTATGCTTCCTATAATCACAGTATCAGCATTTTAAGAGCATTTTCATTTATGAAGAAAAATAAAATTTACAACTTCTAATTATATATACTGCCTGATAGATAAAATTGTTTCTCTTCATCCTCCCTCTACACATCAGAATACAGGGAATGGAAATTCTTCTAAAAGAGTTAGTTCACTCTAGTAATATTCAAAGTAGTATTCTTCTAAAAGCAAATTCTTCTAAAAGCAAGGTTCTTCATCCTGAAATACCCTGTTTACAGTGTTCAAGATGAACCTTTGTAATAGCACATGCCCAGACAGGCTAAGCAGTTAACATTAAGTTCACAATAAGTTAAAATTAAGAAAATTAAAGCCATCAGTTACTAGAAGAGCTGTATCACCACCCCTTAACCTCAGAAGAAAAGAAATTGCTAACAAGTTTCCAGAAAATACTGATAAAAGACATATCTTACCTGGCACAGAGGGAGGAATCTTAAATAGAACGTATTTTGTCTTCCCTTTATCAGCTATTGAAGTACCCATGTTAAGAATATTTCCAGCACTGTCATAGTGCGGGTGAGAAGTTGCGGTATTTACAGCTATGTATTTGCTGTAGTCAACCTGGAAAATGATACAATAGGAGATTTTACAGATGTGTAAGAGAATTAAAATTGATCTCAGCTAACACCACAAATTCACCAGCTTTTTAGCACTGCAGCCTTTTATTGGTACCCCATTTTCAAAGGCCCTGAAATGTAAACAATTAAGCCAAATGACTTATACAGGCACTCAAACGATTTCCTAATTCAAGGCTAAAACAATTTAGAATGTGAATTACATTCACCTCTCCCTTGCAGCCATGTAACACAACGGGAGGATTGGCTGAAGAAGTTGTTCTGCAAATGTCCATTTCATCCTGAAAGCAGTTTATTTAATAGGGCTGTGAGTCTAGCAATCTTCTGGAGCAAAAAGATTTCTATTTGATTTAAAGTTTGGAAATTGTACTGAAACTGTATTGCATGCTAGAAAAAGCTCATTGTGTATTTCAATATGTCAATAATTAAGTAATATCTTGCATAAGGTACTTGAAAAGTAGTCATATAATTGACCTACTGAATTGTTAATTATGTAAATCACTTGATAACTACAGGTGCTTAATAACGGATGATATCTGGTATTATTCCTGCAACCTGGCTAGATTATGTAAATGTGAAATTGCTCAAAGCCCGATGTTTCCCAAACTACTTGGGATTTAATTTTGAACTAATGAGTTCTTAAAAGATCTGGTATCTTCACTATTTCACTTTACCATGATTTCAAAAGTAAGAGAAAAGTAGAAGAAGAAAAGTATCTTTCCAGTTTTGTGTCCTGCACATGTTAAAGGATCCTTATGAGTCGGCCTGAAACTTTATTCATTAGCAGATGAGGAACCAGAATGAAAGACAGTCTTTTATACCTTCTCTAATGTCTCCAGAGTCTGCGGATTAATTTTCCTGATGAAGTTAGTCTCACTGACAGCATAAAAATCATCCCCGGTTTTCATAATGTTGATCAGGCAGTTGTCTGTGAACTCAGGAATGGTGTGAGACAAATACGAGAATGCCCTGTAGAGAGGGAAATTTCATATCGGTTCATTAGAGCAGCAGAAGCTGTGCTAGCTTTTAACCCGTGCAAAGCAGAAGTCACCCGAGCAGTGCGGGCTGTGCACAGCAGCAGGGTCACGGAGCTAGGTCTGTCTGTCTGATTTCAAAGAAGATCCAACTTCACATGTGGGCTTGACAGTTTTCCTTATTAGTGTAGGATTTTAGCATATTCACTTGAAGTCAATACAAATTTGCTTATATTCCTTTTGAACTTAAAATGCCAGTGTTACCCTATGTGCTGGAAGAGGGAAGAAAAGCATCTTATCTCAGGGTAAAAACTTACAACATATCAACTATTTTGCAATAACTATCCGTGCATATGCTCTTACCAAATATAAAATTCAAGATCATTAGAGGTGGTCCAGCCACGAAGAAGAGATGGGTAAGCTACTTGCATTTGTCAGGGAATATCCACAGCCAATTTTACAAGACAGGTGACAACATGATGGCTTACACCTTGCCTCTCATGTACAGCCTACTATCCTTTCAAAAGCAGCTATTGCAGAGATCCCAAGTGGTTCTGATTTTGAACATAAGATTAGCTCAGGCCTATGGGTGCAGTCCTTCAAAGCACTGCACGTGACTCCAGAAACAATGGAAATTTTTAATCACTTTCTTTTCTTTTGTAAAAGTGGTCTTTAATCCAGAAGGTTTTCAATTCTTTTTAAAGTGACTGATGCTTTTCTTCTTTTTGTTGAATAAACTTTGCGTTAATTCCTTCCCCATCTCTTCATCTTTTCCTTTCTTGCTGCTTCTCCCCTTACAGAGTATCATTTTTATAAACTTCTGTGAAACACTTTAAAAAGAAAATATTTGGTTTTTCAAAATTGCACCAAAATCTACTTGCAATAGTGAATAAAATAGCCAATATTGCTGATAAAATGAATTTCAAATATTTGCCCTAGAATAACACATAGAGAATACAGGGCTGTTTGCATCTCTTGGCCTTTTCAATATTTAGCAATCATAAATTTACAAAACAAATTTTGTATTTGTAAATATGTGTCAAGGGTAAACAGAAGACATCTATGCTGGAGAGAGAAGTAGATAGAAGAATCGTGCTGGAAAAAGCATCTCTTACTTGGCAAATATGTTTTTGCATGGATCTGGATAAGCCATAGTTCCAAACTCAGACACCACAATTCTCTTTGCTTCTATATTGTAGTTGTATGTGTCACTTCGGAGATACTTACTTCTGTAGTAAACTTCACCTGACAAAGGCCAAACAGGTTTCAATCACATTTCATACTGAGTTCTTTAGAAAATTAGCATAGGTAAAGTCAGAGAAAGAGCTTCTCAAGCAGATGTCCTTTAGCTAAGAAAAGGTTGCAATGAAACCAACAAAGTCCCTAACTCCCTGTTTTGGAAGGCTTTTTCAGCTCTCTAAGGAACATTCTTGTGGCTGCTGAGATTGGTAACAATTTGTCTGGCTTCCTTGATTCCCAACACATTTGGACAATACTAGGGGAATGGGGAGCGGAAAGGAGGGATTTGGATAAACCCTTCCAGTAAACCAAAACAATCTGTGTAAAAAATGATTAATTCTGCATCAATGTGTGGGTGGTGATAAATCTCTGGTATTGGCAAAATTTAGTTATGAGAGAGTAACAAATTGCTTGAAGGAATCAATGTCTATCCTTACCAATTTAATGGACCACTGTACTTGAACTAGGTGAGCTCTGTTTGCTTTAGGTAAGTAAAATACATTGGCAATTTAAAAAACACTGGTCATTTCTTTATAGGCTATTTTGTTAAGGGTGTAGAGCTTGACGGGCAAGGAGGTCCTGCAGTTGCATTAAATGCCTCTGATCACAGAAATGGAAACTAAAAAGTAAACACTAGGAATGGAGGATGACAGGAGTAAAACCCAATTCTTTTACAGATACATACTTTTTGCAGCAAGAATCTAGGTGTAAAACATCCTGCCTCACCCTGTAAAACAGCTGAACTGATAAAAAATGCTTTAACTGAAAACAAAAAATGACATTGTTTTGGATAGAGGTGCTGCCTGTTTTCCTTCATAAGGATGACAAGTAGGAGGACTGCTTGTAGGGGTGTCAAGTGTACATAAGTGAGGTTTGATTTCTGAAGTGACACAGTGGCCCAGTTTCTCTCCTGGCAGCTGTTATAGCTGCAACCAAATCCCAAAAGGGGAATGTTAGTCTTCCCTGAAACTAGGTTGTTCATCCACAACAGAAAAACCTCCGGATATTACAGTACTTTTGGTTGATCCAGTTTGAAACAATGGAGGTTTTCTTGCTCTGGGTGGAAGGCGAAGGCTGCCCTGCTGTGACCTGCTCAGAGCTGGTTGCAGGCTATCCTGCAGTGCAGATAATATTGAACTTTGGCACTCTGGAAAAAAGGACAACATAATCTATCTCTGATAACAGCCCTGCCGAGACACTCCTGCTGCTGCTGTGGAGAGCGAGGTGTGAGTCTATGTTTGGAGAGCCTTTCCCCAAATGGGTTACCACCCCACTACACATGCCACTCTGCAGATGAAACCTAATCAAACTCAAAATAGAATTAGCAACATGAGGCACCAAGATTTGGGTTGTTCAGCTTTTTTTAATCTTATGTGCAACAACTTACCATTTTTAAATGTAAAGCTATGCAGCAGAGCCAAGCCATCAAACCAATGGTTATACTTGGTGTCCCCTATTGTGTGCATCCCTGGGCCATTTCGGAGAAGTATCCCTTGCAACCAAGTGGGCAACTGACCTATAAACAAAAAAGAGATACCAGTATCCATTCATTTAGGTGAGGGGCTTGTTACAGGACAGTTTTCCTAAGGGCATAGGCTTCACATAGCCAGACAGACTATGGGTGTGTCAAGATTTGTAATTGCATATAATTATGTTGGAGTCTGGGTTAACTAAAGTACGATCTGCTCAGAAATGTGGCAGTAGTAATATTCTGCATGAATAGTGCTATATGAGATTACTACACGAAGATGAGACTGCTGGAATTTAATTTGCTAAATATCAGGAAGTAAAGTTGGACCTTTCTTTCCTGCACTCTGATTTTGAAGTGATGCATTTAAACCCTTTTACTCATGCCAGGAAAAGCTAGAGCTTATCAGAAATAAACATATTTTATAAGTTATATGACTTGCGTTGGCCTTCCATACATCAATTTAAACTTCAGGCTAAATGAATTCCAGTAAAAATTTCATTAATTAAATTACACAGCATAATGTAGTGTCATTTTGGGAGTGCTTTTGTGATACTAGTCACAATGTTGGTGTTTTGGACACAAATAAAGGGTAGGAATATTATACTTAAAATATATAAGTACTGTTGAGGTTTGAATAAGAAATGTACCTCATCAAATCCCTGCAAGAAATACATTACCTGCCGTTTGACACACAGAATAACAAAAATTAAAGAATGTCATTAGGGTTAAAGAGCTGAACAAAAGCATATCAGATATTAAATTAAAGGCTTCACTTGCTTCTTTGTGTGCATGCCTCCTGAGGGAACATTTAAGATCACATAATACTTTTCCACACTATTCCTGCACTAAACGTTGTCTCTGCATAAAAAGCTATTCAGAACTTTTAATTCTCCTTATCATTTAGTTTGTGACCCCATGTTGAATATGTTACACACTTTCTTATTAGTACTCCCTTTACAACAGATAGAAATGTCCTCCTATGGAAATATTCAATTTTGTAAAGCTGATGCAGTTGCAGAGAGGTAACAATTGTTTTACTGTAAGACTTTCTGAGATCCTAAAGGGACTTTGGCTGCTTTCTAAGAGAATATTTCCTGAATTTTGACCTTTTTAGGCAAGGAAGACAAGGAGGTTTGCCATTTCTTCACACAAATTACATTAAGGATACAAGGAAAAACCATCCAAATGCAAAGGAAGGATATGGAGTGAATGTCAGCTTTACCTAAAATATATTCTTAGTCAGGCTAACCAATTAATATTGTATGCCACAATACTCACACAGCTTCATTAGGGTTACAGTTCTGGAATACATGAGGAAGATAAAAAATTGTTGACACAATGGATGAACTTCTTCTTATTATTATTATTATTTACATTTTAGAGGAGCCTTGAAAACCGAACCTTACTTGCCTTTCTAATACAAGAAGCTCCAATGCAATAATTATAGTACTTTTTTGTATAAGATGAACAAGGTTTAACCCTTAATACAGATAACTGCACAAACCTTGAGTAACTAAAAATAGTTGGTGAGAAGACAGTGAGACAAGTTAGCAGAAGAAAAGAATCCTTCAGAGAGAATAGGATTATGATCTTAAGAAAGTATGTATTCAAAATAGATACATAACTTTTGTTTGGCTGACTATGGAACAATAATTGCTTAACAAGTTTAGTCTGCTTATATGTCTAAAATAAAGGCATTTCTCTTCTTGCCACTTCCTTTTCTACAGTTTTCTGTTATTTGGCAATAGAAGACTGTAGGCTCTGCTATTTCTCCAATACTATGGGCAACTGCAGTGTAGTGATTAGTAGTCTTCTGTGCTCCTACCCTCCTACCAGTGCCATTTATGATTGTAAATCTATGCAATGAGCATGGGCTGCAACAAACCTTTTGCTAACACTGAGCTGGGGCTGACTGCAAGTGGTCTTGCTGCAACCAGTCCTTCTTTCCCTGTGGTGAAAATGTAATACTTCTGCTGCATATGAGGTCTTGTGGGATTTTGACCCAGTAAAACTATCTTCTGCTTTGGGGCCCATCGTTCAAGACAAGTAGATATTTCTGCAATTCAGTGAACATCTCTTGCAGCTCCTAGGGTGAAAAATTTTGTTTAGAGATTATTCCTCTGTATCAGAATAATGGTGCTCAAAAAGTTCCAGGACAGGCCAATAAAATTATTTTGCTGGCAGAGATAAAAGGTGGAAAAAGGGGATCTTCTTTTTAAGGCACTGTGGACTTGATGCAGCTTCTGAAACTTCTAGTATAATTCCAGTACAAAAAGCATGGAGCAAAGGGTCATCTAGTGGGGTTTTCAGATGAACGTTCATCTTAGTGGGAATTAAGAATTTCTATAAATCAGACTGGGTACCAATCAGCATCCTAAACTGCTTAGATAGCTTTAAAAATCTGGACCTTGCACCTTTTTTGCTTCAGACTTTTATCTGAAGTGGAAATAATGACACTTTTCTGTACCACGTGAGGACACAAAAGCAACAGAGTAAAATTTCCAAATATTTGAAAGTTTTTTAACTGTTATAGCAACAGAGTCTCATACAATCATACGGCTGTACAACGCTTAGGAGAGCATGGGTTAAATTACAGCTGACGTTAGAAGTATAGAGTCATATTTACAGTGTACATATTGATTAACAAGGAGGCAAAATACTGGCAGACCTCAGGGCTAGCAAAATATTTCTCTGTAGTTTTCCTAATTTGTAAATACTGAATCATCATTGCCAATGAAGGAATATTTTGTATGCATGATCTTGTTTACTGAAATATGCAGTCGTTGTTCAAATAAACCATTGCATAATACAGATCAGGTCTGATACATGGTTTGATTGCAAACAACTTCAATTGTTTCAGGAGTAAGTTTTTATCTCGAGCAAAAAAAATTGAAAGGCATAAAACCACCGCAAATTATAACAAAGCACTTTGACTTGAAACAAAATCTTTTCCAACTCAGCCACCAAACTGAAAAACAACAACAAAGTCATGCAAGTTTTAACTGTCATCTTTTTAAGTGCTGCACTTGGGAAGTGACTTTAAAATTGGTATTAGATGCCTACCATGTCTTGGACTACATATTACAAACAATGCAGCATGTATTTACTAAATAGGGGTTCTCAGCAACAAAACTCTCCCGTAGAAAAAAAAAAATCTGTAAAGTAAAAGAAGCAGTAAAAATAATAGATTGATCAAGCGTTCCTCCCTAGACAGCCATTTTAAACTACCTCGCTGAAGGATACTCCGCAGTTTTTACTGGATTAACTTCTGAACCCTCTTTTTAAGGGTACACGGTGGCATCCATTACTGCTGCTTTTCGACTTAGAAATACTGTTGTTGAAAAGTCCCAATTTTAGAGACTCTCTCCAGGAGGCAAGGAAGAGTGTGAGCAGACAGAGGGAGGGTAAGGAAGGGTTACAGGGAAGAGAAACCCAAAGCCTGAGCAGAGGCGGGGGGAGGGGATGTCACCAGATTAAATACCGAGATTTCTCCACCAACTTCAGTGAATCCTGTTCAAACAGACCTTCTGGAAAAGTACACCATCTGAAAAAGCCCATCAAATGAGAAAAATCCCATAGTCGGGGCACAAATATTATCTGAGATCAGTCCTTTAAACAATTCACTTACATTTCTCGCTTTTTCAGTTTCCCTTTTCAGCGTTGTCTTGGGTGAACAAGTGTTTCAGTGTTTACATATTTGAAAACACCAAAGTAACCACACGTATTAGAACATACTTTCTTTCACTTACCTTGCACCTCAGCTTTTATGGGTTCTGGATGTTCTTCTTTATTTCTACCAAATAGTGTATCCATCTTTCATGTAATAAACAGTTTCTGTGTCCTCTACCCCGCCGTTCCGGCAGCCAGCCGTAGTGGTCCCCTTCTGTCTGGGCTAAGAACTGCTCTTTCCTGTTATATATAAAGATAAGGTCAAAGGGCAATGCGAGCTAGTGGCTGGTGGCTTATAGATTGACAATTTAATATAGCTGATCTTTAATCCCTAGCACATACACTATAATTCTTGCACATTCTCATTAAAATTAACTCTTTCACTGATTCAAAGGGGAAGTAAGAAAAACGTAACTCGCCTGTTTGCCCCTTATGAACCTATCTGAAGCAGCCAGGCACGCCCAGGGAGTCAGGCAGAATGACTCTGAATCATCACCTTCAGCATTCCAGATAAAATTTTAGGCACTGCATAGGGGTGCTTGCCCCATTTGGCAGGTAGGGAAAGAAAAAAGACAAGAAATCTCTACCCACTGTTCTGAGTTTGACTCTTTGGGAGTGACCGACATTTCAGAGCAGGGTGTCATCCTTTTCTTTCCATTCTGTGAAATTTAAACTGGGCTGTTCTGTTAGTTAACTAAATATCATCACTGAACACTCGTGTGCTGTATTTCTTTATATACAAGCTGTTCCAGAGTGAACTGAGCGCCACATCTTTTAATCAACCATCTTTTCACAAATAATCACGATAACATATTCTCCCTTATGTGACCTGAATCCACTCCATGAAAGTACTGCAGGAATCATTAAAAATTAGGGGGATTTTTAACTTCATGCTTTTGTTTCTTGATAAGGTACTTAACCGAGTTCAATGTTGCTAATTTTAAAATCCTCTGGGAAAAGAATTATTTCAATATAAAGCATGTGATTGCAGAGCAAATCATAGGCTCCATTGAACATGAAGGATAAAAAGATTCTTTGCACAATTATATATTATGCAATTTCGTACGAGGTTACCCTAAAATCTGATTTTTTTTCGGCTAAATCACTGTTGTTCCCAAAATGTTTTAACATCACTTCTTCAGGCTGACTGATCTTTTATAAATGTACATATTTATTTTATTTAAAACACAATTAGTGCTACACTTGACTGCTCTGGCACACTTGTTACACACAGACATTGCTCCTCTATTCCTAACCTATTGCCTGTTTGATGGCCTAGCTTCACTTCGGGAAATCAAGAAGACAGCATGCCTTTGTCTCTGCTTAGAAAGCACTGACAGAAACAGGTGATAACAAAATAAAAAGCCAGATTAAAAATGAAAATATATGGGCTTTGTTGGAGTCAGTAGTATTAATAAACAGGAGGATTGAATCAGAAGGCTGCACGAAATGAAGGCTATCAAGGTCAACATACATACACATATGCATATACACATATATATAAACACACACACACATAAACATATACACACACACTATATGCATGGATATGTATATACACATATACGTGACAGAGTGTGTGTGTCTGTATTGAGATGTAGACTTACTTGTATTCGCAAAGTCAAGTAAGGGATTTTTCAGCAATGTTAGAGACTGAAAAGGATCTGGTAAAAAAGCAAAACCATCTAACTCGACTTCCACTAGGCCATGGGGACATTTTCTCTGTCCATGATGTTCTGCTTTGCTTTAATACATTTTATTCAGCGTATCCTCATCCATTTACACGCCACAGCTCTTAATGCTGCAGTTTTAATTATATGACCTGTGAGCGGTCTGATCTGTAGCAGTGCCAAGCAGATTTCCATAGAGCAAGCAAGCAATAAAAAGGATTAATTCAAACGACTTTTGCCCTTCTTCACCATGAATGTTCATCTAGTTTATGATTCAGCCAAGATGAGATAATGGGAAACCTTGTTATAAGTTGTTTGAATGGAAGAACAAGGAGCTGCAGATATCCAGCAACTTTTGATGTTAACCCAAATGTGTTTTGGTAGCTAATTTCAGGTGTCCATGCCTGAAAGTTTTGTCCTGTATTTTGTATAACTTACTTAAATAAGGAAAACGAAGTTGCAAAGTTCATTTTTCTCCTTGTCAGTGAAAAATACTTTATTTAGCAGTAAACCACTTCTTTGTTGTTGTTTTCATCATGCTAATGACAGATTAGCAGTTAGTAAGGTATGGAGAGATGAATTTTCTTGCTAACTCTAATTTCCGCCTTTTTACATTGAAATGGAGAAACAACATATTGATTTAAAATTATAATGTGTACTTATCAGCAGAAGTAGATGTGGATTAGGTGACTTTCCTAATTTTATTATTTCACAATGTTTTGTCTCCCTTTGTAATAGCACGTTTGATGGGAGAGCACAGAGAAGGTTATAGAAATCCATGTTGTAGAGAACATAGAGGAAATACAACCCATTCTGGACAGACTGCCTGTGCCTCTTTGATCTTGGGTTTACCAGACACACTGTAACTTGTATATATAATGTTTACCAAAACATTATAAACTCAGGGAGACTGTTCTGTCTTACTCTTCCAGGTAAGGAATATTGAAAACATAAGCCTTAATGCAAATGATCCAATCGCCTGGTTTGAATAGCCTCCCCTGCTGCTTGACCTCATTTACAAACACCATCCAATTGCAGAATCCTTCAAATACCAATCTTCCCCCAACCAAATCTAGCATTTTTCCCCACAGTTTCCTCTCTCTAATCACCCCTCATGACAACATTTTTGAAATTACCAGCTCCCCACCTCAGGCAGGTTTTCTTCACTATTTTTTTCTGCTTTACACAACTGTGGTGAAGACTACAAGCTGTTTCTTTTTATTCTTTTTGCTTTCACTTCCCTCCAGTCTCTGAGTGCCTCTAGCTTCTCTCCCAAACTTAAAAAGGGCCATGAAGACATCTTTCGAGCAAACCACTGCCCTGCCCAGCATTGGCCTGGTTGTACCCTGTGGCCATGCAAGGCTGGGGTTGACATTTAGGGTGTGATCTCTGGGCTCAATGGAAACAAAACTTCTCAAGGCAGAGGAGCTGCTTAACTAAATTTCTAGTATAACAATAATGTCATTGCCACGTGTCTACCTTTGTACTTTTGGTTCACTTACACAAGAAGGAGAGCATTGCCCTAGATATCAGAGACAGAACAATATTATTCCTTATCTGTATATTGAGATGTAAGGATTTAATCTCAACCTTTCTTTTATAGAAATCAACTTCTAATTAAAGCTCATTAAAAAAGGTCAAATTACCTGAATATGACTTTAATCTGTGCTAAGAACTTTCAACTATCAACTGTTAACTATTATTACCAAATAAAGACTCCAACAGTAGAACTGATACAAACTTTAGAGTCGTTCTTGCTGAAATCACACTGAGTGCTATCTCACTGTGCCAGGAGACGTAAGCTCTGCTCTTTGTTAAATACTGTCTTACTGACATGATCTCATTTTGAAAGAAATACCACTGGCACTATCTAGAAATAGGTCTCTTGCACTGTCCAAGTATAATTGCAAACACAAACTGCCAATACAGTTTGCTCAAAGTTAAAGAACAATAGTTTCCATATATTATTGTGACCAGGTTTTGTTTGGATCAAAACAGTTTTGATAAAATACTGGTATTTTTGGTATCTGGTATTGTTTGGATCAAAATCATTATTTCTGTGAGATATTAATTTTCTTGGTGAGATTTTATTTTTTTGAGAGATTTTTGTGAGATTTCAATTTTTTTGTGATAAATAAAAATACTTTTTTCTTTTACTAGTCATATTTTTAATAAATATCACCAGAAATACTGATCTGTTCATTTAAATAAAAATATAATATAACCTAGTATGAAAACTCTTCAAGTGCTGAGGCACAGAACTGCTGGCCCACCCATACTAGTATCCAATCAGACTGAGCTCACCCAGTCACCATAACGCCCAAGCATTTAAATGCCTAAATATTCAAACACTAGACCTTCAAACAAGTAAACAGCCATGGTGTCTACATGAACTTCCTCACCATAAGACTTTTATAACCTTATCTGCACCCTTCAACATCACAAGGCTATTTACATGTTTTAATATTTAATGTTACACTGTTCGGTAATGTGTTTTCAAGTGGGCAGAATGACAACACGAAGGTTGGCGTTCACTTCCGTGACTGAAGGTGTAGAAATGGGGTTACAGGCATTTACAGTGACAGAAGTCAATGCTGCTACACATTGTCTTACCTTTTAGCCTACTATATATCTTTGGGAGAACATAAAAGAAAAACAAAAATGAAGTGTTTTCTGGTTTTAATCAGGTGGCATCTGAGTGTAGAGTGCTTAACATGAAAGCAGTGTTCCTGAATGAAGAGACTGCTGGACCTCCAGTCTTCTCATTCTGGGGATTGTGAAGCCTATCTCTTTCATAAGGTATTGGATATCTATTGATGAGAGACATTATTAATGAAAACAACTTGTAACACAGCTTTTTTCTTTCTGTTTTCATGTTCTGTAAGCTCAGAAATAGCTCATAACAAGCAGAAGAATAATGTATAAAAAATGAAATAAAACAAACAAGGGTGGAAGCTGGACTGCCTTAGAAATCCAGCCAGTCTTATGCTTATGGAAATCTGGAGTGACTGCAGAGACACCAGTGGAGTTGTGATGGCTGTAGATTCAGATCCAAGCAAATTTTTTTGCCTCTGTGTGTGTGCTAGAAAAGTTCAGTCCATTTGGATCTACCAGTTAATGTTTTACCCAGAGAAGGTACCTTTAATCCTTAGAACAGTTCTCTTATTAAGATATTAAGATAATCTAAATTGTGCCACTTAGTCAGTCATGATCATAAGAACACATGAGGTGTCAGCAGATGCTTCAGATAGCACTGCTTCTTTCTATGAGCATTCAAGCCTAACCTTAGCTATCAGTAACCGTAGCTTCATTTATATTCTTATGGGCACACTTTTCTTCTTCTTCCCAACAGTCAACGTTCTGCTGTGGAAGGCAATAAAACATAGGAACTAGCTGGGAAAGGTGGGCGTACTGAGGCATCAACAGTATGCCAGGTGAGGAAAGTCAGGCTACAAGCCCAAAGGCAATACTTCCGAAGGGACAGTTCCTAGGAGAAGATCCTCAGGGGCTTATCCAGGCAACAGTTGTGCCAGAAGGTAACCATACACGTCCTGTAAACAGAAATTATGTCCAACCCAGCAACTCCTGAATGTAGTGCTACTTATCTGTATCTTGACCCCATCATGCCAGGCATGAATGTCTAATTTAATTATTGCACCCTGAAAACATAAGAATTGTTTTCCCTGTTTTTCTAAACAAGATAAGATCAAAATTGCAACTTGGCAGGGCTCACTGGTAAGTTCACTGTGTTGCCACATGGAAAATTAAACAGTAGAGCAACAACAAAACCAAACCCTTTGGAGTCAGCAAATAACTGGGTCTCACTGTCAGGACAAGCAGCCCAGGAGAGCAGCAAGGAAGGATTGTGACCCACCTTCTTAAACTAATTGGCAGATGGGTTTTTTTTAAGCCAGCTGGAGAGATGGAAGATGTAGGTGTACCTAGGGGCTTTTCTCCATCCCTTTCTGGACAGTCTGCTTAGTACTCTGTTCTTTCTACCTATTTGGGTAATAATGAAACAGATCTTTTCAAGAGGCAGTTCTGCACACTGCAGAAGTGTACTTGACATGCTAAAATGGACCACTCACGATCTTGTCTCAAGTTAATGATATCTGAAAATCATCTTTTTTCTACCTCAAATCCAAAGAAACATAAATAAATTTTTCATTTATATGAATATTCAATTCATAGAAGAGAGATGTATTTCTATTCCTGATAAAATCCGTACATTACATTCAGTAATATTCAGGAATGCAAAGATGGTAATATCCTCCTATAGAGAGTAAATTACTTGTTCTTCCTCAAGGCAAATGAACAACAGCCAAAATGAATAGGGGTGTGATTTATTCCTTCCCGTTGGCAGCTCTTCACTTCCTTAACTCTTCAAATCTAGTACTTTCTGGCCTCTATTAAGGCTTGTCAAGCTATTCTGCTGTGCTGCAATGGCCTTTTGAATCACAGGATGTTCTTAGGCTGTGGTGATGCAGCGGTAATCTGCACAAGGGTACAAATCAGGACCACCCTGAAGTCAGTGGCGGCACCATACCTCTTTGCACACCAAGCTCTCCAGTAGCCCAGTGAAACTCTGGAACTGATTTTTCTCAGGTCTGGGACACCAAAGTTCAGAAATAGAAAACCCTTATGAATGAGCCGTGTTCTCCTAATAACAGCAGTTGGTCATGGAGAGATTTGCATTTGGATTCAGGGCGCCCTGCTCTATATAGATATTGATTATGTTGAAGAAGAATTGAAGCCTGTATTTTTCAAAAATTGCAATCCAGTGCTTGGTGCCTAATTTGGGGCATGAAAGGCTGATTTGCAAAGGTGTCAAGGCAAGCCTACCACACTTACATATGTTTGATAAGCATTGTGTGTGCTTGTCTCCTGTTCTACAAGAATTTAGGCATGTGAAGCTAAACTTTCCAAATGGCATATAATTTACATATATAAGCTTAGATTAAAAAAATTATTTAATGATTATGATTACTTTGAGATTTGGCTACCAAAACTGAACTGGTTTTAAGGGGTTCAATTTTTAGCAGTGGTGAATACTGCCTAGAAGGTTCCCTTACAGAACCTCAGTGTAGGCCACCATTTTTTTTTAACACCTATTAACTTTTTCAGCATCATAAACAAAATATGCTTCAGATTTCTTTCACCTCAGCAGCTTCTACTTCCAACAACAACAAAAAAATTAATACACCTTGAACTATGCATTTGAAAACCAGGAATAAATAATTCATCATTGTCTTCTGACATGTTTCATATAGTACAATGCTTTTGTGAAGAATCTTTCTCTTGATGGCCACCATCTGGTGTAACTCATAAGGGCAAGTTAGGACTCTGTAAGAGATCTGCAGGGCCCCCTAAAACATTTCTGAGAAAATGAAAGACTTATTCCAACAGACGCAAGAGAGTTCACAAACAAAGGAGTTATTCATAGCTTTATCACAGCTTGGAGTGCGGGTGTGAAAATATTGAGAAAGCTTTGTCACTAATTTCTAGTCAAAGCTTGCAAAACACAATTGCTTTGCAAGCCTTATTTTAGCTGGTGAATATGTTTTAGTTTAAGTCACTGGTACATAACACGTGCTGTAAGGGTGGTTGCTACATGAGCCTTTCAGGCAGACAGCTATAACTGAACAAGGATTAACAAGTCTTGGCTATATGCAAAGGGCTCGTAGTTCCTTAAAAACAATGCTTATGTACAGACTTTTCTTTTGTGAGTCTGCCGCGGTTCTTCAGAACCACGCAAAAGGCAAACAAAAACCAGCAATTGAATGGTTTTGGTGTACCCAAAATCTATGTAGCTGACATTATGCTTGACACTTCCCTTACAATACCTGTTTGGGGTCAGTTACACTCCCATGGACAGACAGAAAAGGAGAACTTACTGTAACTGCCAGCCACTCCCTTGAGACAATGACAGAGGTTTAATTAAGCACTTCTATGTCTCCCTATTGAAACACACAAGATGAGATTACACAGCCAAGTGCACCGTTTTGTCTCTTCCACGCTAGCATATGTGACTATTTAAGTAACTTCTTAAACTATTTAAATTATTTCAATTCATCCAGCTACACAAAGGCAAAGAGCAAAAAAATTAATAAACCATTCTACTGTGAGGCTTCCATGTGGACTTCTGGCATAAGAAAACTATTTTTAAAAACTGTCTTTCTGTTGACAAAAACTGCAAAAAGCATGTTTCCTACAAAATGGTAAATTCAAGGAGCACTGTTTATTTGAACTCAAGCCATCTTTCAGTTATGAGTGAAAAGGGCTTTCAGGAATTTTCTCTCTTCCTGAGGACCCTAGTTCCTAATTTTGACGCTTTCAAAGCAGTTTTTTCTTTTATGTAAATGCTTTTCTCTTCCTTGTGGTGAACAGAATAAACTGACAGACTGCTTTACTGGCACTGTAATATATGAAGTTAACAAACTGCAGAAGAGGGAAACCATCTTTCTTCCATTCCCCATCTGCCGCAGGTAGTTGAAGAGTTACTTATAGCAACCTTAGATTAGGAAAAAAATTCACACTGCTCTAGAAATTGCCAACAGTAGACTCACTTGGAGAGCTTGGCTTTATTTGTAGACATTTCCAAACATTGTTCTTTTTGGGGGCCTGTTTCAAAATCCGTCAAACCAGAGACAAGACTTCCATTAATTTCAATGGCTTTGGAGCAGATCCACAGAGGATAGCCTGTGGCATCTCCAGCTCTGGCATTTTTAGCAGTATGTTCATGTAGTCAAATTTCCAGTTGCAGAGAGAGAACTGGACAATGCTACAGAAATCCATTCATAACAAATGTGAGTCAATGGCACCTATTGGAAATGCATAATCTGTATCACTGAGCCAGATACATTTAAATACAGTCTCCTTCATCACACCTATGTTTTTGGAAACAGGCTGTGTTTCTCCAAAGCCTGGCAAGTCAGCATGGCCCAAGAAGAAGCAAGGACTCTGAAGGAAATGTCATGAAAATATACAGTGGCCAACTAACTGAACAGCAGCTGCCCTCAGCTCTGACTTTTGCAATAGCTTGAATATAAAACAGTTGGGTTGGGGGTTCCCAAACTGAAGCCTATTAAGTTTTGTATGCAGCCCAAAAGGGACTCCTCATTTGCAGTCATCTGCAATAGAACCAGCTGATAATCGTAGTTATATGGTCTCTTCCAGGAAGGGGATGGGTGTCTGGGCAATGACTGGGCCAGATCCATCAGCTAATTAGAATATGGATTGGGCTTCCCCAGAGCTGGGAAACCCAGTCTGAATATTCACATCTCAGCTGCTCCATCAGCCCTCTCTATTAGTCAGTCAGAAATTAATGTGGGATCTGGTCCAAGGGCTCCATAGCTGAGGTAAGTCTTGATTTTCAAGTGCAGTAGGAAAGGGGACATCCAGCATAGTGTCTATCCCTCCATCACAGTGCATTTTCTTCCCCTTTCCTCTTCTCTGCTACAACTGTCCTACCCATTAAACACTTTCCCATGAACTTTATCTTGAAAACCCTGATCATAGTCCTGCTTTGTCCAGCTGAGCAAGGTTAGTATGAACTGGAAGTCCAGAAAGGTCTTGGGATTGAAGATCACTCTTAATGCTTACTGGATGCAGTACACATACTTTACTTTGTAAGAAAGCTTTAGAGAGTTAGATCTTGACTGGCACACTGTGCAATATGTGCATTATCATCAACTCAATAGTGGAATGCAGGTGGCATTTCGGCTATGCGGGAATTCAACCAAACATCCCTGCTTCCTGCATCTCTGTGATGCAGTAGCTGGCGCACTGATCCATGTCTAAATATAAATGCATGGTTATTTCAGTGTCAGCTTATGGTGGTATAAATTAATGATAATGGCATAAAATTCAATGGAGTTAATGCCAAGGACAGGAGGATCGCAATACCTAAAGAGCCTTATTTGTACTGTATTTCTGCTAATCCAGTGGCCTTGGAAACCTGATGGGTATCTTCTGTAAAGAAGTTCAGAAGCACTTAGGGATTTCAGCTCCTGAAGTTGCTGGGCTGGCTTCCAAAAGTCCATCAGCAGCCTTTGGAATGTCCACATAGGGCTCCCAAGTAGCTCTGATGATTAAGGCAATAATTTCATCTTTTCTAAATCACTGTTTTAACTTTTGGCCTTCCCTTCTACCTCCTAGCAGGTATGAATACTGTTGCTCTATATAGTTAAGCAGCTTGGCTTTTAAGGGATGATGGGAGCATTTCACTTGGGGTGTGGAATTCTAAACAGACACAATGCTTCAAAATGAAGCTTTCTTGGCACAGCTGAGATGAACTTGCGTATGAGTAAACAGGTGGACAGGATGAATATGAAACAATAATTGTAGACATTGCATTAGCATCCAAAAGAAGCACCTTAAATAATAATTATTAAAGATAAAACAATCCAAAATAATTAAATGTATCTAGAGGAGCACTGTGTGTTTTCCTGTCTCATAACTCCTTGTGTTTCTCATTTTCCTCATTCTCCTCTCATTCTTACTATTGTATCTCTTTGTTGTTGTTGTAAAGACCTCCAGCTTTAATGTTCACACAATGATGCCTTTGATGTAGGAGCTTTATCTCACTTTCCCATGTGTCCAATAGCAGCATATATCAACTTTATCTCCTCTGCTCACTCATTAGAGCACTAGTCTAATGTCTTCTCTTCAAACTAGCTTCACATGGAATGAGACATATATACAAACAGGCCTCACAAGGGCCACTGCAGTGACTTAGCATCAACACTTGGTGCGTGTATCCTCAGACACAATCACCATTATATATTAGAGGCAATCTGTTCCATGTTCTATTGCCACTATTGTTGCAAGCAGCAAAGAGGAAGGAGAAATGCTGATGACATGACAAGGATGACATCTCAAGCTTTTGAAGAAGGCAGCAAAAAGAGTGGTGATGTGATAAGCAAGACCAGTACCCCACAGACCACTGAGCTGAGAATGTGGCTTGGGATCGCAGTACTAATTTCTCTTGCTGTATGCTTGGCTGTGGAGGAGGCAACCATTGATGAAGGAATCCCTTGCTCAAAGTACCAGCTAGCTTTCAACCATTCATGCTATGAGTTTGTTAGACTCCAGCGTACCTTCACAAGTGCTCAGAGTTGGTGTGAGAGAGGAGGGGGGCACCTCGTCTTTATTGAAAACGAGGAAACTCAAGAGTTCTTGCAAAAACATATTGCTGAGGATCAGGAATGGTGGATAGGACTGATCTCAAACTCCTTGCTGAATGAAACTACTGACGGTAGGTGATTTTAAAATCTTGCCTTCTTTAAAACTGTAGCAGCCCATGATGCTTACTTAACATGACAACAAATGCAATCAGTCCCTCTGTAGACATCTGCTGAAAAGCCACTGTCTTTTGCTGCTGTAACTTCAGATTTATATTAAGACGTTTTAATTGCCTGCTTCGCTTCCCAGTTGCGTTTGTCACCCTTCTCATCGGATCCTGTGGTGGTGAGTTAGATCAGCTTGCTGACACAGTGAAAAAAATGTGCTGGGTTAGTTCCCTAGAGGAAGAGCAAGTTGAGCCAATTCATCACACTAGGAAGTGCTGCAAGGTCTGATGCAAGGGAAATGGTGGAACCTTGAGGCTGGGAGCACAGGGGGAAGTGGCGGTGTCTCTTTTAGTGATTATATCAGGTTAGATATAAAATGTAATTGAAGATCCCTACGCAGACTAAACAACCTCTGCTTCAGTAGGAGCATGGCTACGGTCCTGCTCTGCAGGGTCTGACTCTGTAATTGTGTTACTGTGGAAAATAAACATTCAGGACACGATTACTTTGTTCACAGGGTCAATGATTTGGCTGGACACTTCAAATGTAAGCTACAGTAACTGGTACAAGGATCAGCCACCTCGCTTCTCATCCACATGTGGGTACATCCTGAAGAATGCCAAGTATCAGTGGGGTGTGACTGAAAATTGCAGCCAGGAATTTGACTTCATTTGCGAGTTTGGTAAGATACACAACTGCTGGAACTGAGAAGTGAGCATGCCATGTTCACAACTGTGCATAACTTGCCTTGTCGCTTTCAGAGTGGCTGCACAATAACTTAATAAAGCTTATTAAAAGTGAACAAGCAAAAAGCCATATAACCCCAGCAGGTGCTCTTTTTCCAGTGTGCTGACATAAGATCTGATCCAAAGGAAGTAAGAACCCTGAAATCACTGGGAGATGCAGGAGATCAGCAACAAGCCATTAAGGTCCAGGTTTCCAATAGAGGGCTAGAAAAATAGAAATGGATCTGAGAGTGAATCTAAACCTGTAGCAGTCCATGTCTACAGTAGACATAAGCTAGCTAGTTTAAAGCCAATTTGAGTAGTGCATAATAGCATGGTTACAAGAATAAACTCACACATCACCATAGTACCTGAGCTAGGTGGGACCTGTATGACTGTCCTGTAAACATAGTCTTAACCAGAAATATGTGCCAAAATAATTCCCATTTGTAACTGAAGCAAAAATACAGCCAGACTTCCAGAGACACCACTCTTAGCAGCCTGGAGTAAGCAGAAGAGAGAGCAAGTTTTTCTTGTTTCTTCTCAGACCCTTCCATCAGGTGAAGTTTGAGGGCTTCCCCAGGATAAGGAAGCAGACAGGAACCTGTACTTCCTGGTGGTATTTTAGTGCTCAGATAGAAAATCTACAGACATTGTGTCCCTTAAATTGTGACTTGGAACAAACAGTCCCAGAAAGGAATGCCGGCAATACTGTCCCATTCCACATACAGATATGAAGGGAATTTGTGTTCCTCACGCTTTGCACATAAGCCAAGCATTTTAAACTGTAACTAGAACTAAGGTCACAAGCACTGGAAGGACAGTCTGGCTGTAGGCTCACTAATATAAAAAAAAAGTCTCCGAATCCAGTATGCAAGTACAGGTTACCACAAGCTCTAGCCGTGCTACTGCCCTGCTCCGGTACTGTACTACTTCTGACATGATTAACAAATAATTCCACAATCAGCAAAGCTAATAAAGTTCTGTTTCCTGTCCTGATTTTCTGTTTCACATCCCCTCCCTACCTTCCTCCTCAGCCCTCCCAGTTCACTTCCATACCTCTGCAAATACTTTTCCCTCCCTCAGTTCTGCAGCTGCCTTAGAGCTCCAGCTGTACATGCCAGCCAGTTGAATCCCACATTGTGGAACAGATAAACACTGGGTTATAATCCCTACTCCTAATAGAGGCACTGATGTAGCTCTTTCTCTTCTACCTAGCTATTGATTTTCATGAAATTTTAGGTTGTTTTGAGGTTTATATCTATACATCAAATTTGGCTGAAGATGACTAACATTAAAAATTATTGGGGAAGAGGAAACTGGCAGACAGCACAATCCCTTAAGCTTATTCTCCTTGCAAAAACAGACTAAAATTATTTTTCCATTACAACCACGGTAGACAACTGTCTGTTTGTAAGGAAACTATCATCTGTTACCATAGGATCTGACTTAAAGCCCATTAAATTTGAAGAGTGTTTGCATTATTGAGCAACAATGTCCTACACTACATCCATCATTCCATTACCCAGGAAACTGAGAAGAGATTCAGGCAATCATAGACTTGTTTTCAGTATCTACAGCCCATGTCCATTAATACACATACATATTTCAATAATAGAGTAGACTCCTTTTCTACCAGCTTTGCATGCAAGGAGTTAGATCTAACATCTCAAAGAAAAAGGAGCAATATTTTCATTAGTTTCCCTGGGTGTTGAATGTTTGGATGTTCTTGCAACCTGACAGCGCTTAAGTTTGTCTCTCTGTAAAATGGGCATAGTGATACTTAACACCTTCACACACAGCTACTGTGAGGCTTGGTTCACATTGAGTTTGAAACTTCAAGTGAAACTGATAACTTACCTACTTGAGCATCTGAGATAGGTATAAGTGCACAAACAATTAACCAGACAGTGTTCTGCCATCCTTTCTTTGGTCAAGTATCCTAGCATTATCTGAGTTTCTCAACACAAGTAAAAACTGATTATTATTATTTCTTATTATTTCTATTCTACCCTTTGGTGCCCTGTAGGTTAGCAATTTGTTGTAGTAAAAATATATGTATTGAACCAGGGTTTGTACATAGGAACACAAAACAGATTCTGTATATTTTTCCATGTAAAAGCTGCTGAGACAGCAAATAGTATGAGAACTCTCTATACAAAGTAAAGAACAAAATATGCACGAGATGATAGTCCGTATTAGAATTTAACAGCAAATTATTTTTCAAGCTCATTTAGAGAGCTCTAATCTCTAAACTCAACACGTTGCTATAGTTACAGCCAGGATTAGATTTAGCCTTTAAATAACAATAGTACACAATTACTGCAGTGTGCACACATTGGCACTGTTAATCAAAGTACTTAGGGGGAATGATCAAAACAGCAACTGGAGGACAATGTATTTAAACCTGAGACAGCTGAAAAAAAAAAACATTCTTTTGCAACACATCCATAGGATAGCAGTCTTTCGCATCCTCCTCTTCAGGATATTAAGTATCCTGATTACTACAGGATACTAAGAATTCTGAAAGATAATTAACTGTCTCAGATTAATCAAAGGATGAGGTGTATGCATTTAGAGATATGACCTTACTCATTTGAGCAGTCCTGCTGAATGAAGTCAGTCAAGTATCACACAGGAACAAAGGTATCTCTGTAGCAGAAATGGGATCAGGTCCCATACTTAATATGCAAACTATTCTCCAGAGCAATTACCTGAATATCATGCAAATCACGCACCGCCACAAGGCTCTTTCGGAAGTAAGGAGTAACTTTAAACCTTCTGGTACTGCAGGTCAAAAAAATGCTAAGTGTTTTCCACAAAAATATGTTTATTTTTTCAATGAAAATATTTCAGTTTATTAAAAAAGTTCTCAAATTTTTGTTTAAGGCAGTAACAACCATAAATCTATTCTTCTGGATTTTAAAAGAGCAAGAATATTTTGTTCTTCATTCTTTTTTTCCATTTTCTTAATTTTTTAGCTTAAAAGGGAGAAACAAACAAAAAAAAAAAAAAAAAAGGATATGCAGGAGAATTGTAGCAGGATTTTTCAGAAATTCAAAAAGTTAGATCTGATTTTTTTTCTCCTATTAGAATCTGGCCAGAGCATTGCCTGTGATAATTACAATGCCACTGTACAATGTGGATCAGGAGAAGTTATTCAAATTGGAGAGACCTTCTATGGACGGAAGACCCCGCACTACTGTGTATCGGAGACTCCTCTCCAGTATGATACAGATGAAGACTGTAGCTGGATCAGTGTCAAAGATGAAGTAGCAGGTAGTATCTTATGGCATTGCTTGTCAGAAGCATAGAGTATGTGCCAAAGTTCCTGGTTGCTAAAATATTTTATCTTGAATTTCAGTAGAGTTAGTGAATAGGAAAGTGGGTTATTCCTAACATGAAGGGAATTGCAGAGAACTGGCATGGAGGAGGTTCCCACAGGAGGCTGGATGGAAAGGAGGGATTTTGTGAGGAGCAAAGATTCAGAGGAGAGGGGGAGCAAATGGAGAACAAGGGTTCCTCTCACTGTGTGAAGAACATATGTGGGCACACCAATTCCCTAATTAACTCAATGGGACACCCTAGGTTTGACAGAGATGGAGGAGAACACATCCACACAAACCTAACTCCAAACCAGGAGGGGTGAAAAGGCTGGCACCCATGGGGAGAGGAGGACAGGAGGGATCTGGTGCTGGCTGCCATGTGTCGAGTGCACAGCCTGCTGGAGCTACAGGGCTCCATGGCTTGCCAGACTGTACAGTCACCATGGCCTGTCCCTGTGGTGATTCTTTGGGCTTCCACCCAAAATTAAACAGAACACATAACTTCTTTTTTTTTTTTACAGTCTCTAATTCAGCTTTATTCCAATAAAATGCAACAGTGCTAAGAAATACCAGGCAATAAGCAACACACTAAAGTCAAAGTGATGGGGGAGTTTGTCTAGAAATCAGTGACATGATATTGCTTCCCCTCCCCTATTTGTTTCTGTAATCATCTCTCATCTGAGCTGTTATGACAGTCAAGACAAAACCCACTAGTTCATATAAAATGGTCCTTCTTTCCAGGCCAGTGTCATGGTCTTCAGGCCTGCCAGGTGGCAGCGGATGGCACTTTCTTTGGAGAACCTTGTCCAGCATCTGGAAGCTATTTGTCTATTCAATACCACTGCAAGGAAGGTAAGTGGGAGGGGACTGTCAACAGCAAAAGCCTATTCTGCTCTTTGCTGTAACACTGTGTCCATTGATATTTATCTTAAAAATCACTGCTCCATCCTCTGGGAAGATCCTGGAAGAGCAGTGACCATTAAAAATAGGCACAAAAATGTAGCTTCCCTGTCCTAACTGAGGGGTTTTGGTAGGATACAAAGCCAGGAAATTCAGACACATAAAACACACTTAAATGAAATTATGTTCCAACAAGAATCTTGACCACGAGCTATGGAAAAGAATCAGCTCCCTGTCACACCACTAATGCACTCAAATTAGCAGCAGTATCAACTGTTTTGGAGAAGGCCTGCTCTCAATACATGAAAATGAATTGAATTATGTAAGAAATGTAGAGAAACAATGGCACTGAATTCTGTCATTATGTTTTACAGGTTTGCAGCTGGTTGTAACAGATACATGTTTTGTCTTTGAAAATATCATGGTCACTTTGAACTGGCTGCTCTCTCCATACTCTGGCAACCTTTCCTGCATCATTAGTACTGGAGATGGTCACACGATTGATCCTTACTACCCTCTAACGTAAGATATATCCTTCATGTATCATCAGTAAATTTCACTGCTTGCATTTGATTGACTGCTCCAAGTCTCTTAAATGAGATGTTAAAAATTAAATAGATTAATAATAGACCGTACATACAAGACACTTGGATTCTGCAGAAACTTGTTTTGAAATTAATACAAAATTTTATGTCAAGCTGCCAACCACAATCTTTCTTCTGCTTATTATGACAAATGATTCCTTTTTCTTACTGAGGGAATTTATTCCAGATCCTAAGACACAAAATTACTGAAAACATGTCAGTAATTGCCAAAGAAACAGACAAGCTTTATTTTCTTAAGTTTAAAGAGTATTTTTTGATAATATTTAAAATAATACAATGACATTCTGGAGTTTTTCTTTTGTTTGAATTGCATAAAAATTGTGTCTTTAAAAGATCAAACATTTTTCTGCTGGATTTAAAAATCAGATTTTGTTGTAATGCTAGGAATGGCAGAGAGTGGCTCTAAAAATTTATTTGCCTACTAATGGAATCCTGCTTGAGGCAACTAGAAAAATAAGAGTAGAAGAATGAAAACCAAAAAGTGGTAATGTACTGGAAACAGTAAACATTCTTGCACAGCCACAGACACAGGCCTGTAGCTGTAAAGAACTTGAAAAAAAAATCTTTGATAGTGAACCTTTAAGTAAAATATATTTGCTAGCTGTAAGCAAAGACTTGCTGTTTTTATGGGAAGCTTTTTTACTTCACCTACTAAATGGCTCGCAGTCATGCTCATCTTTTTCTGTGTCCAGTTTGATACCTGCTCTTACTGGGATTGCTTTTCTGGTCTGATCTTGTCATTGGCATGTTTCTGAAGTCCAGTTAGAATGAAACCTTTTTCTTCATTAAAACAGCTAATAATAAATATGCATTATCAAGGATGATATCTCCTGATCTTTGTTTGCGTTTGCTAGGTAGTATATAAGAATATAAATAGTTCAGAGAGAATAGTGTCAGGAATATTACTTATTTGCCTTCCACAGTGTATGTCATTCAAGAAGAATATCCTTAGATTCTTTTCATCATCTCCCTATGCTTGTTAGAAATAATAGCAACTACCACAGACTTCTTCATATCCATTCATCTCCTATTGCTATCATGACCGGAGCTGCACCAGACCCAAGAGTGAAGAGACATTTTTGCTAGCATGGGCAAGTATAGAAGCAGCTGCACATAAAAAAAGAAAACAAAAATAATAAAAAAAACCAACCAAGGGAGCACTCTGACAAAATGCTGAGCAGCCTCAGCTTTCACTGATATATCTAAAAGATGGTAAATCAGGAATAAAATAAAGAATAGGGAATTAAGGGCACTGTTACCTGTTCTAATGTGCATAGTCATGTGCCTGTGCCACCAAGTCACAAACCAGATCTAATGCCGCAATGTTATTGAACTGTAATCTCCCTACTTTACAGCAAAATGTATCCACCCTTATAGATATACTTTGAGAATGGCCACCCCAATATACATCCTTAAAGGCACTGTAGCTGGAACAAAGGAACAATCTCAAACTCTAAAAATTCTATGTAAATAAATGAGGGATTACAGTGATTGCAGGAGAGCTGAGTCAGGTCAGAAATTTGGAAACTGTGACCACTGTTATCACATAAGGCTAAGGACTTCCCAGGAAAGTCTTCCACAACAAGCAGCTGTTCTCTTTCTATTCTAGACTGGTCAGCAATGTCACATATAGATATTCATCTCCTGGAGAATTTACTGTTTTTGTGGAATGCACCACCAGCGAATGGCACGTAACGGCACAGAAGCGGGTGACTGTCCGAGATAAGATGGATCAACTGAGCATTACTGGGTGCTATAGCCAGTACGAATCTGGGAACAGCTCTCACTGCCGTACACTGTATGGGGAGTTGTTGTGGATTCAAGTAGAACTCAATGGAGGTGAGGGTAATTACTCTGCACGATTTAAACAGCAGGCTAAATATTATGCTACCCATGGGATAGAAGCAGGATTTTCATTATGCAAAACAATACCTCTTTTTAGTGAATGCTTTCTCTCTAATTGTTGCATTCCTGCAATTGAATGCTCTCAGCTCCATTGGAGGGGTTCTTTCTCAAAGCTATTACACCACCTCAAACATAAGTATAAACCCTTTTTCCCTCTGCACAAAGTTGACAAAGCATGAGCATAACTTTAGTCACATGAATCCACATGAAGCTAGTAGGAATATTTCCATATTTGAAGTTAGGGATCCACAAAAATGCTTCTCTGAATTAGGGTAAGAGGATTCCACACTAAGCTGGCCACACTTGCTGATGTATATTTTGTTCTCACTTCAAGTTCCTGGAATCCACATATATGCTTAAAAAATAAAATTCAGTAGCATGTGTTGGAATTATCTTGACTGCCCTAACACTCCCAGCAGAAAACATATGTGATAGACTTCCATAGGGAGCCTAGAGGGGCACAAAAGCCTGCATTGCTGCAGTGTTCTTATGACTCCTTTATAAAAACCTGAACGCTGCACAAAGCAGCTAGAAATGGATGGCCTATTCCACAAGCTGTGAGAAATTTTGAACTGTCTTTTTGCAGGCAATGGCGTGACCTACATTATATTAGCAGACAACATGACACTCACTGAATCCAGTGCAAAGGAAGGAATTGTCCCTCACAATCTGACACTCGACAGTGCCTCTCAAGAGCTGCTAGGCCCAGGGCTACATCAGCTGGAAATCCAAGCATCCAGCAACACAACTGCATTGGAGATCTCTGAGAGCATTGCTGTTCATTTAATAGAGCCAGTATCTGGTCTTCAGGCTGCATTAGCTTCTCACACTCTGCAGCTGGGGGAGGATTTGGAGATAAATGTCTCTGTGTCTCATGGTGCCCCAGATAAGCTGAAGTTTGAGGTGACTGGATCTAATGAAACTCACTCTCACAAAGAAGATGGCCCTCATGGGGAACCTCGAATCTACATCATTCCCGTGCGCTCTGAAGGTACAGCATGCTGACATCTTCTGTATTTCTAAGACACTCACAGCTGAATAGAGGAGTTCACATAAACAGTCACAGCACCCTGGGGTAGGGGACAATAACGTACAGCTGAATTTACTAGCTTTTCTAGCTGCTCAAACTTGGTCTGCAGAGCAGTGTGAACAGCAGGGTCTTATTGACTTGTAAGTGAGCTAAAAAATTGAACTAGCTAATGGGTTTTCCATATGGAGACTGAAAGCAAAGCTTCATCTGATTTTTGCAATAAAAAAGATACAGTGAACCAGAGTTTATTTTTTCATGACATGATCTGATTCAAGTACAAATGATGACATTTTCCTGAATAACAAAGTGTTTTCCTGCTGTTTGTTCATACATATAACTTTTCAAGTTTACGCTCCTCTGCATTTTACACTGCAGTAATTAATAATCTGAGGAGTTCTCAGTAGAGATGACAAAGAAAAGGGGAGCTTTTCTGTGCGTCGTCTCCAACACGTAGTTTTTGTTGGACTTACTTATGAATAAGTTTTTGACTAATTTTTTTCTTTCCATTATTAAGAAATTAAAGCCTTTAAAATATGGGATTAGGGAGATTGTCCTTAAGAGTTGATTCAGTGGCAGAAGACAAAAATGTTTCCTCCTCTAATAAACTATTCAAATCCCATGCCAAAGCTGGAAGACTAGAAGCTAATTATGATTTCATTTTATGTTTTAAAATTATTCCATATTAAAAGTTCTATTGAGTCTCCGTATACCCATTTGAACATCCCTTCCCTTTGGACAGAAATTTTCAAACAAGACAGCTGGTCTCTCAAGATGCCTAAACTAATTTGGACTCCGGTATTAGCGCACCTCTAGTTTCCTGTGTGGTAATATCATAGCCAGCTGACAAAGAATAGCAATGCAAGTGCTAGGACAAAGGCAGCTGAGTTGTTAAAAAGCTGAGATAAAGAGGAAGAACATTCCTTGAAAAGCCTTTCAGCAGTGGAAACTCATCAGAAAAACCCCAAAGCTCTTAACAGAATAGGATTTTCTTTACTAATTGGATTTTATATGTCAAACACAATGGACTGGTCCCACTGCTATTCTGAACTGGCCATTTGTCTTCTCTAGGTACTTTCCTGGTGAAAGTGGTGGCCATGAATGCCTTCTCAAACATGAGCCTGGATCTTGGGTTCATCACTGTGCTGGCAAACAGTTCTCATAAAGAAGGTAATTGCATTAGTCTGTCAGTGCTGGTTTTGACCACGTAAGTGTCTTTTTGCAATCAGAGCGTTTCAGGGAGTGTTTATGGTTTGCATCTAGTAATTGCTTTCCTTCCAGCAACAGTGCTGAAAACTTTGGAGGAGGCTTCTTCCTGATGAAGGCATATTCCCTGGCTTTGAAGTAGTCATAAATTAGCATCACTCTGTATATGTTACACATTGCACATTTGCTATTTGTCCGAGAAATAATTAGTGAAGTTTATGGCCTGAGACATAGCTCTGAAACCAGGAAATATTTGTATCACAGCAGTCTCTTAAATTGCTGTCAGTAAATGCTTCTAGATGGCTCATCCTTACATTTACAAAAGCAGATTATACCAGGAATAAAGTGACTTTAGTACTAATCCTATTGAGACTTTTCCAGTGCTTTCCCTCAATTTTTCCTTGAACATTGATGAAACTCCATCACTTTCTGTGAATTTATTTTGATTTACACCATTATGTCTGAAGAATCAGGATCATCGTCTTTATAGTATGTGACTAGCTTGTTGTTACAGTTTTACCTATTGTAACTAGACCATTTATCACAGTTCTGGAGTCTGATTCTTATAGCCCTATCTTTCAGACTGTCAGTAGTCAAATCCTGTGTATCTGAGTCATATTCACTGGGGATGTCTGAAATCTTTGCAGGTAGCACTAAAATATTCCACTCTTTTTTGTATTAAACAGATTCTGCTAAGGAAGAAAGCAGCTCCAAAACAAATACCCAAAAGACAAAGGTAAGCATTATTCAAGGATCTTTCTTTAAAATTGAAATGCTTAGAAATTTTTCTTACCAGTAAAAGTGCTGCATAAGATATTGAAAAGAAGTATTTGTAGCATACTAGATTATGGACTAGATTTTCTGTGCCCCATATGATTTGACATAAAATCTACAGCAAAAGTCTCTGAGACAAGTGTGTTTACAGGCATTCAATCGACAATTAGTAAAAGCCTACGAGTAACAATTACAAGATTAGAGAAAATGAACTTTGCACAATGATTCAGTTTTGGAAGTTGAAACGTGCTTAGATTAATTTTTAAATCCTCCATTTGACTAAATGGAAACCTCTCTTTGAGGGGCTATCCTTCAAGCAGAGTTTAATATATTTTTATATTGTTTCTAAGTGTTTCTGCTTCTGTATTGGAATGTTTAAGTTACTTTGCAAAGAAGGAATTTCCAGTTTATGGCAAACTAAGAAACTAATGATACACCAATTGCTAGTAGCTGCACAAATTTAAATAATAAAATTGCCAGACATAATATTTTGTTATCATCTTAAAGGTCTAGTTTTTAACTGTAACACTAGCAGACAGATGTCTGCTATAGGAAATGTGCTGTTTCACAAGAAGGCATCAGGCTTTGTAGATTGCCTGGAAGAATATATTGCATCAGAGGAATATAAATCTAATTCAGAACTAAGTTTATCACAGTTTGTTGCACAGAAAGACAAATTCAGCTACCTCATTTTTCTCTTTATCTATAGCTGTAATGTATTCAATTCAGATAAAAAAGGAATGTAGTAGAAATTGTACTAGAAGAAAAATGATTGTCCAAGGGTTAAAAGTCTTGGTCCAATAGTGGAAAATTAATGGGAATTCATTTCCTAAGTACCTGCATTAGTTTTGAAAATGGGAGCTGGGCTCCTAAGCCACTTAAGAGTTTGGGAGTATTTTGCCACACAATTTCTCTGTGCCATCAGCCTCTATTCCCATAGCTTCCACTTCCATACTACCACTCATCAGGGGAAGACCATTTAAACTACAGATCCGCATACAGTGATTTGGGGTCTAAACTTTCAGACCTTTTACATTATAAAGAAGCTAGATATGTATGTGTTTATACATGCTCCTGTCCTAACTGATATATTTACTTATTATTTAGGATCACAAAAGAAAAAACAAAATATATATTAAACCGAGTCGCCATGTGGATCCTTTCACAACTGTTACACTTGGCTGGCCAGACAACAACAATAATGCCAGTTTTCTCTGGTCCTGTGGTATGTGCATTTCCTGAACTTTTCCACCAACTTCTATTTGATGAGTAACAAACTCACCGTCAGGTCAGATCAAGTGGTGAAAATCTGACTAAAGGATGGTTTACTCACTGGCTTTAAAGTTTGCCACTCACTGTACATGAAGAACGTCCTTCTACCTTACCCTGGTTTTAATACTAAACTAATTATGGTATATAATATGGCACATACTCAGTTTTTGTCTTTTCTCAAAGGTGGCTAATCCTAGGTTTCAATTTTTCAAGACCTGCCTGTCCTAAGCGCTCACCCTCGTAGCCAAGAAGTATTCCCAAGTGACTTACATAGTTAGGCAATTGCAAGGTACATGTGTCTCAATAAAACAGCAATAATTAGCACCAAATATGACGCAAAAACATTTGTGGCTGAAAACTGGATTGAGATTCAGGACATTTGTGTTCTGTCTCCATATTTATCCCTGGCCTCATACATGACTTTGAAGAAGTCGGTCTGTACTCTGATTACCCACTCTTTAAATTGGGTTCAGGAAACTTGTTTGCTCTTTGAAACCTATGGCAGGAAAGTCCTTTATAAAAGACATGGGATGTTATGACTATTTTAATTATGAAGAAAATGTCTTGCAGGAGCTTGCTGGCCTGAGTGGAATGAATGTGTGCAGCAACACATCATCCGAACCAACCAAACTGAGGTGCAAATCCCACCTTCCTGCCTTCCTCCTCCAAAGTCAGCTGTGACTGTCAGGGTTACAGTCCGAAGCCATGGCAATGAAGAAAGGCAGGACGAGCAATGTCTCTATGTGACTGCAAAACAAGAACTACCACTAGAAATCAGGTCTGGTTTTAAACCATAATATTCACTGGTTAATATTATTACTACACAAACATAGTGCAAGGCCACAGTTTTCAATAATAATGATAATAAAGTGATAAAGTACTTATTGTTGTAAACCTATTTATACCTTACCATCACAGGAATTACAGACAAAATGGGTCTTGCTGCATTTTCCAGTCCACATTTCTGAACACAATCCTATTATAAACTGAATAATGTTCTTTTCAAATCCATTTAGGGTTTTTGACCCCACTACATCCTTTCAATGTTGGAGACTTCCATACACAAACCTCACTGAAAGAATGAGAATACAAGCCATAAGATATGTCTGAAATTCCTACTAGGCACCCAGATACACATTACTGCTTTAAAAAATCTGTTCTTCAAGAGTCTGGTGCCTCATTAAAGAGCAGTGGCATTTCAATGATCTGTTAATATAATAATTTCAGGAGCTTAAATAGAGGCAGGCTTCATTTGAGAGCCTGAATCAGGTTTGCAACATAAATAGTTTGTGGGTTCTGGGCCTCAGTCATGTTGAAAATGGAGATGAAGGTTCCTAAATCTCTTGCGTTAAAATTAAGTATTTCACTATTTGTGAGTCATGTGTCACCTATCCCATATTGCAGGGCTTTTGCAGATTTTCATCAAATGAGAGTAAAACAACCAACATCGAGGACTGTGACATCTCATACCGTTACTACTTGTAACTACTATCTTAATTCCTTACAGGTGTGAGGCAAACTGCAAGCCAGTGAATGCTAGTGATGAAGTTGTTTTGAGTGTTTCTGGACAGAAGGACTCCCAGGCCATATATTATAATTGGTATTTAGATAACACGTTCCAAACCAAGGTGAGAGCATCAGATTTGTCAGAAATACTGCACACACAAAAATAAACATCCATCCGGAGGGAACGCCATGTGGCCTCGGAGTGGTACTTTGTCAAAGGGACACTTTGGAAATAATAGTGAAGACCAAGACAAGGGGGTGCCAGGTTTGAGAGGGGTTATAATGAAAGGCACCAAACTGCCCCCCTGCTCCTGATAAATCACAACAGAAATCACAGCAAAGAGCCTCCTCTGTCATGTTTTCTTTTCTGTCTGATTTTCCAGCCTACGCCCCTTCCTCTAGCCTGTGGCCTGACTGGTTTCCGGCAGAACTCTTTGAATTTGCTTCAAAGCAACACATCCATGTTGAAAATGAACAGCTCCTTCTTGCAGACACAGGGAGAAGCTTTTCAGATTAAAGTAACAGGTAGGGGCAAGCAGGGATTTTCAGACTCCTTTGAGATAGTTTCTGCCATCATGACATCACACTGACGTTACACACACATAGCCTTGCTGACAAATAAGTTAAATCAATCCGCAAGTTGAGAGCTGTTACTTTATATGTGGGTTCTTTAAAATAATTAAGAGCTAAGTTTGTTCTGGGCTGTTGCACAGCAGGACAAATTCAGTCATCTTACTCCAAGCTGTTACTAACTTTGTCAAGGCTCATCTGGAAATGAAGTTATGCTAAATACTTGACCAAATAATACTGCTTTGCTTTATAATGCAAACACTACCATGTTTTTAATAGTTCTTTTCCTCTTATGGCTTATTCAGTAGCGGGATTTCATTTCTGATTAGGCCTACCCTGATGTTTCTGGTGCCTGAACAAACAGCATCATTGCTAGAGTAGGCAAGATTATGTCTGAAGATCAGTGCTGCCGGGGCATGATTACTGCTGACGTTCTGCTCCCTCCACTCCCAGCAATGACTCAGCGTGGCTATGGGGAGGAAACATACCTTGTCAGCACCGTGCCTCCGCCCAAGATCCCCAGTTGTGTCGTGTCTCCCAAGCAGGGATCAGTGCTCACTACGTTCACAGTCTCCTGCAGTGCTCCTTGCTTGGCGGATTCATACCAATCCAGTTGTAACAGGCAGCTCACATACTGCTTCTATCTGAAATCAAGTAAGTCCTGAGGTGAACTGTTCGGCTAACTGCCCCTCTGTGGTTCTAGCAAGCAGTTACTGTTGCTAACAAGAGCAAAGGCACAGCCTGCTTCTGCTCCCTGGAGACTAATAAGGAGTCAATGGGCCTGCCCAGAGCAAGCCCACAGTCCCCTCTTCTTAGAGAACAGGAGGTGTCTGTGTGGTATCTGGTAGGTGACCCCCTTTTTCTTATTTCAGATTCTCTCCTGCACTGTGGCCCAGATCCTGAACTCTTCCCAGTTTATCTTCCACTTGGAGAGGAGGAAAATAATTTCGATTTACATATCACAATTACTGTTAGCAACAACTATGGTGATACAGTTCAAACTAATGCTTCAGTGAAGGTACACAGTAGAATTACTTTATTTCAAGATCTCTCAAGTTGATACCTAACCTGCGATTCAGTTTTGGAGCTTCTTCCCATTTTATACTTATTACTTCCTCCTGAATGTGCCATAATCATAATTTTTCTATCTAACAGAGACTATTCTTTGTGGACTCAAGGTAGTCGAAGAATCTTCCACTGTCCTTTCTCTAGGATAGAAGTTTAAAAGATGATCTATTTGGACACTGGGCAGCATAAGCTGTATTTAGTGAGTCTGGAGTTACTCTATGTAGGCCCCGGAAAACTGCTTCTGCCTCAGTGCCCCAGTAAGGAGATCCTTATCAGGCCACTAAAAAGCAAACATTAAAAACAGGGAACATAAAGTTTTCTGTCCCACTCTAGCTAGGCTGTCAATAGGATGATCGTGGAAGTGGTTCAAAGATAGTTATAACAGCATTAGCAACGTTAAGAGCATATCTGATTTCTTCATCAGGTTGGACACGCAGATGTGATCGATGGGAACCTGACCCTGCAGGCTATTGTGTCTGAGAAAGCAAACAGCATCCTAAAAGATGGGAACAACAGCATGAGTCTTTTCCAGCTGTATAAGTCAGTGACATCAGTCCTTAATCAGGAGACCCAAGAGGAAGGCTTTAACATGTCTTTACAGATGGACACACGAAAAGAGGTCAGCCAGACACTTGTTTTCTTGCAGTGCAATGCAATATAATGGACTCTTCATATTCTTTGACAGCTCTTAAGTAATAAAAAGCTCATACATCACCACCTGAAATCAATGGAGGTTTCAAGTTTCTAGTATCTGTCTCAGTTTTTGGCACAGGTTCCAGCTGTTTTTCACTATTTGCCCACATAAATAATTTGTTTTATCATCCATCAGTAAAAGAATTAATTCTCAATTGTTATTGCAGTAACTGAACTAATTAACTTAAAATCAACCTGATTTTCCAAAAACAATTTAAATATTAATAAAATGGCCTCTCCTGCAAGAGAAATATCCTATCTAATTTTCCCCAAAAGTACTAGATGGCAGGTAATTTTAGTTTGTTCCTTTCAGCTACCAGCTTATTTTTCAGTTATAAGCTTATATTTGTACAGTACTTAGAGTGCCTCAGATGAAAAAATCTAAAGAAATGCAATGTATCCTTCAATTATGATTCATTATTTGAGTAACATCAATCACACATGGCTCTGCTCTCTCTGGAAGTGGTACTTACACAGTAATTCACATACATTAGTACAAATTCTAACAAGTAACTCTCCTTGCTATTAATGGATATTAAGTGTATAAATCATCTGTGTTGGGAGGTGACATAAAACTCGTGATTATACAGTTACTAAGGCAAGTGGCATCTTGTCGGTAAACCTAATATCAGTTCAAATGATCCTTGTTGTGGAGTCTTACGCTACCGCATAATTTACAGCAAGCCTGGCTGTCAATATGCAGCACTACTTGCACAGTCCTAATTAGCATCTTATTCCTTTGCCTAATTACCCCTTTTCATCCCAAGCTCCGAGGGCTGATGCTGACAACTCTCTCTGCTGTTAACATAACATCAGTGCAGACTGCTCTTAAGATGTCAGAAGTTTTGAAAGAAATCACTTACAGGAGTGAAGAGCTGTCTGTCTTAGCACAGGTAAGAAGCAATTCATCTTATAACTCCTCACACTAACAGTACAGGCTCTATCACACCCCACTGACCTCAGAAGAGTTTCAGTGCCTTACAGTTATCTGTTCTTTACCCATTTTTTCAACTGTACCAGCATGTGTATTTTGACCAGAAGGAAATACATTTTGCTGTTTAGAGTAAGTACATTTGGACTCACAGACAATGTCTCAGCAACCACTACGATCCAGGCTATGACCAGCTGGCCAGCTACATTTTATGATACATCTTTAAGATGGAAACTTTAACTTTTGGTCAGAGGCATGTTAGGATGTATATTTCAACTTGTAAAGCACTTTCAGAATACTGAAGAAAAACTGCCCAGGAGGGTTTTTCTAGAATTGCCCAGATCCATTGGTCCCTGATCCACGCACTGTCACAAAATGCATGTAGGCAAGCTGTCAGTGAGGCAGGAACATGACAGCACCCAGAGGAACTGAGTACAAATGTTCAGAGTGGCCTCACAAAAGTATTTCTTGAATCTTATGTGGCAACATGACATTATTAGTAGATGATGCTATTTATGCATAAGAAGCGAGCACATGGGAGGACAGAACAAACTGTCACTGGGGAAGTTTCCCAAATATGCTGGCAATAAAAAGAGCTGTCCTGGTTTCTGACGTATTATACAGTTGCAGCCAGACAATGGCTTGGGAGCATTTCAGCAGTCTGTGGTTAACTTTGGCAAGACAAGAACATAGCTCAGATTCAGCACTCACCCTACAGTAAGGCTGCTAAGTGTTTGCAGACTGTGGGAGTGGATATGTCCAAGCTTGCAATGAATTTGCTTGGCTGCCTCACCATCCTGGGCTAAAAGCTGGCCAGTGCTTTCACAACCACAAAGCAATCACTGGCTGCATTTGGGCACAAAATAAAAATTGTAAACCTCATTCTCCTTTGGTTGCTGGTAATCCAGTAGGGTTTGTGGAAACTAAGACTGAAATGCACATGCACTTGACAATATGGTGGTATTTTTTGGACACACCACCCAAAGTATAACCTAACCTACTACATTACTGTACATCTAAACTGTATCCTTGCCCAGTGTTTGGCAGACAAGCTTCCTTCAGATGTTATTCATCTTTTTGACAGATTAAATCTGCAGAAGCAGGCTGCATTTTTCAGGTCTGTATTACATGTTAGTATACATCTAGTCTATCATCTTTATTGGTGTTTGAGGTATTACCCCAGCACAAATAATTATAGTAAAAACAGCGTTAGCCACAAATAGTCCCATGAGATTACTTATGTTGCAATATTCAGTAAATGGCACAAGTGTCACTTCTGTCATTTGTACTACCAACCCAGACAAACTTTTCCCCTTGTTTCCCATGCAGGTGGAAGCTAGCAACACTCTAAAAGATGTCAGTGCTTCCTTGCTCACTGTAAACACAAAGGACAGCAGAGATGATCAGAAATTAAAAGATGCAGCCAACTATCTATTTAAAGCAGTGAGCAATGTCCTTAAAGCTTCTGTAGAAATCAGAGCTATGAACACTTCAGTGCCAGAGGCAGAACAGGTAATTTTGGTTTGGTCCAGTTTGTAGTGCACTGTGTGTGAACATCTGCTTGCTTTGGAAGGTTTTTAAGAGTTCTGCTGCCTCTCGTATTTTTAAATCGGCATTGGGTAGGGTTCATTGTGACACCATGATGGACTTGAATATCAAAGAAAACTTCTCCCCATTTAGACCTGTTAGACTGACCGGTCTGCTAATGAAGATGATAGAAGACTTGTAAGATTTATTACATTTAAAGCTGCACAGGACAGAGCACTGGAGAGCACGGCATCAGTGTGCAACCTCTAATGGATGACGAGCACACAGAGATTTTTTTCAGATTTGATTCTATCTCCTCCTTTTGCCCCATAATTCAAGGAAGCCACAGGTATTCAATATTCGTGATTAGCTCCACTCCTTCAAAGCTGGGATCAGCTCTAGTTGCTGCTTACACTTTTTCAGAAAGCCCACTCTGATTTTCTAGTCAGAATTATGCAACATGTTTATTTTGTCCTATCCTTTCCCATCTGTATGTGAATTGTCACTGTTGCCTTTGTGTGCTTCCTGGGCTGAATGTACTGTAACTTTCAGCACTGCAAGCAAGTAGGGCATGAAATAAATCTAACCTGAGAGAAAAGGTTAGGAACTGTTCGAACTAACACTAATAACACACAATTAATATGTAATTAGGTCTTGCTCTTGCAAGTAACTGAAGTGTGCAGCTAAAGGGCATTAATATATTGCATTAAATTGATGTCATGTTTGTAGTGCTTCAAATTTCAGTGTGTAGAAGTTATAAATAATAGAATACAAAATTAAAAGCTGTACAATATATCTATTTGCTGTCTGCAATGTTTTAATGAGAATTACAGAAATTGAATTGCTGATTAGAATAGCTTTCTCTGAGATTAAGAAGCACCACACCAAGTTTGCCAGCTGTATAAGACACTGACAATTAGGATCATATAATCATTAAGGTTTGAAAAGACCTCTAAGACCATCATGTCCAACCGTCAACCCAACACCCCCATGCCTCCTAAACCATGCCCTGAAGTGCCATGTCTACACATTTTTTCCACACCTCCAGGGATGGTGACTCTACCACCTCTCTGGGCAGCCTGTTCCAGTGCCTGACCACTCTTTCAGTAAAGGAATTTTTCCTAATATCTAATCTAAACCTCCCCTGACGCAGCTTGAGGCCATTTCCTCGCATCCTGTCGCTAGTAACTTGGGAGAAGAGACCAACAGCCACCTCGCTACAACCTCCTTTCAGGTAGTTGTAGAGAGCGATAAGGTATTGTTCCAAAAGGAAGTAAAGGCAAATAATGTGCATCTTGATGATTATGAGGGGCTTTGTTGCAAGTTTCCTCCTCTAATCCTTTTCCAGAGTTCAGTGTCACATCAGCTCCTGAATACAATTGAAAATCTACAGAGTGCCCTTCTGTTTGGGAAAGAACCGGATGATGAACCAACAGTCCTTACCACTCCTTCTGCCACAATGTATATACACAGGTAACAGTAACAGTGTGGCCCACCTAGGTTCCTGAGAGTTAATCAAATTTGCCCCAAATATTCATTACATTGTCCCTAAATGAATCACCCAACTAAATATTGTAGCATAACAACAAATTCAACAGTGCAACGAGGCTGTCATTACCAACTGATAGTTAAGAATGGCTTGGACTCCAGTTAGCTTCAATAAAGCCACCTTAGAAATTCTCATGCTGTGTCTTCTTTGACCAATGGAGAATTTAGTACTATTTCCTGGATGAGGCAGTAGCTGCTTACCTTTGAAATTATGTGGAAAACTCATGTCCTGCCAGTTAAGGGTTTTCTTTCTTTTCCAAGTTGCCAATAATGATGTGTTATATAGAACTGTAACCAGCTTGGCAGAAGCAAATATAATCATGAGGACCCTGACGAGCATTCTCCATTCCCTATAATCATCCCTAAATTGTTCCCCGACAGCATGGTTTTCATCCACATTTAACTGTGCATTCAAATCAAGAGCATGTTCACACAGAAACCAGCTGTCTTTCACATAAGTACACCTAGTTGGGTACAGTTTCCTATCCAGATACACCAATTCCATCCCTTTTTTGATGATTCTATGGTAGTGTTATGTGAAGTACTGCATCATGGACAGAAAACGTACAAAGTATTTACTGGCAGAGTTTGAAATAGTTTTCCAGATAAGTTATACTCGTGAAGTAAGAAAGCTTTCTCTCTAGGTATGAAGCCCATGCTATTGATGTTTTTTCTGTTTTGTTTTTTTTTTTTATTTTCCTTTCTGTTACTCTCTTATTCTGTTTTGCTTGTGTCCATCCCTAACTGGACAGATTACAAACAGAAAACATGGATGGCACATCCATTAATATCTCCAGTTCCAGCTCTGCCAGCTTTACTCTCCCACCTGCTTCCTCTCTCAGTGTTTCAGGAGTTGATGATGAAACAGTGGATATAAGGGCAAGTAAACAGCTTTTATCTGACTCAATCTGATATACAACTTACATTCTTGGTCTAGCGGTTTTAGAATCTCTTCTCCTTTTACAATGAATACACAAGCACACAAGTCATCCCTCCCTCCTGTCACGCCAAGAAAATAATTTGAACTAGTTTTGGACAAAGAAGCCTTCACTTATCTGAATTGCGTGAGGTAGGTTCAGCAAGCTAAGGAGGACTGAAAGCTTAAATTCCCTATCCCATCAGCCCCTGACATACACTCCTGATTCATACTTGCATGGCTAGAGAAGGCAATGGAATGAATCAACACCTATAAATCTATTTGCTGTTTGTTTACATCTAATGCTCTGAGGAGGATGCAACAGCTTGGAGTCCCTATCACCATTAAAACTAACCTGCAGCAGTCCTGTTTCACCCCAGCTAGAAATAAATGAGTTTGAGGCACCCAGATCCTGAAGGATACAAAAGGCCTATGAATGTCCTGATGCTAACACATCCCTCATCTGAATTAGGATAGGGTGTTTTTTCCCTCAGAACAACAGATTGCATATTATTGACATATTTTTATAATAAATTTTCTAAAGACCTCTCTGGTTGATTTGACACTCTCAGGAAACCCCTACAATAACTGCAAAATAGGTTTTTTCATTGTGTCTTTTCCAGCTCTGCTAAAAAATATCCAGAGCCCACTAAAGCCAGTGGAAACACATCCATTGTCTTACCTGAACATTAGGAGAGGCTCCAGAATTCTCTCATTGGACTGACGACTCTGACATACTCTTCTGTGCATTGCTATCATAGTAGAAATAGACTTCTCTTCCTAATTCCAAGAGGGGTGCCACAGCCTAGCTTTGGTGGAGATACTTCAAAAAAGGCTTATGCAATTGCATTTTGATATCTGGTGTCTAAAAGGCAAAAGGGTTACAATGAATGGAAACAATAAACATTGTTGCACACATATCACATTTCAGAATCAAAATCACTTTCAGAGTTTGTGCTTGACCTACCTTAGAGATAAGGCAGCTTCTTATTTAAATCTGGATGCAGGCTTCTTTTAAGTCAACTACTGTTTGGGTCTGAGCTCAAGCTTTCACTATTCAGAAATTTAGAGTGTGAAAATAATGAAATATTGACAATAGCTCAACACTGATTGATAATGTCTTGCTAATAGATGGTGAGCTTTGCCGTGAATCCCTTTTTCTCCAGTGACACCAGTTTTGACATCAGTGGAACAGTGGGAGGTCTAAGTCTTACTGGTCTGAATGGCTTGATCATACCAGTCAGCAATCTCAAAGAAAACATTGAGGTAAACCCACTATTTTCTGTCCCTCTTCTTCTTTTCCCATTTTTTCTTTCTCTGTTAATGAGCTGTCATTTGTGTTATCATCTTCTGAGGCGACCACAAATGGTGGTAGTGTTCATTACATTGTATAATGGGATCATGGCGTCTGCATTTGTGATGGAGGGATTTGTGTCATGTGAAGAATGAAATAACAAATATTTCTGTCTTTGCTTAAAAAAGAGGTATCTTGTTCTTCCTTAAATGGATGTGAGAATGCTAATGGTTGTGGAAAAAGACTCCAGATTACAGTCATCCCGAAACACAATTGTAATGTCTGATTTCATCATCCAACAACTATATGTTTGTATTACTACTTTTTGGGCTTCCTAGCCCATGTATAAGCTGACATCTGAATCCTTCATATGTCCACTTCATGTAGCCAGTTATTTCAGTTTTAATCTCAGTGTTTCAGTTTCAGTTTCAGTTGTTTCAGTTATAATTTCAGTTTTCCAGTTATAATCTCAGCTCTTCGTTCAGAAATGCTCCAAGGATCACAGGCTTTGTGATGAGTTTACATAGGTTTGAAATGAACTTCTCAGAGGTTAGCTGACAGTATCAGGAAAATTACTTTGAAGCCAATATTTTTGCTGGCCATGCTTTCCCTATGTTATGAAAAAAGATTATCTAGCATGTGGCTATACTGTGCTTATAGATAATAGAGGCACGATGCTTTGCTGTATTTAAAGCTATGTCTTTCTGTTTAAAACCAGATAATGTTACCAAGGCTTTCAGCAACTCAGGAAGATAAGATTCTGTTGAATCTGGGCAATTTTAGCACTTTCCAAGTCAATGTCACCTCAGAAAACACATCTATAGTGATCCACCTGGAATCTGAACATGACATTCCACTAATACTCTACTTAGGGTACAGTTATCGTCCAAATGAAACTAATTATGATATGAAAAATCATCTGTTCTGTAAGAAAACTACTGAAGGTAAGACTTGTTAGTGACCTATGAACTTGTGCATTCTGGGCTTATGTAACCAAAAGACGTTCACCACCCGTAGCAAGCTAAGGGCAGTCAGTATGGGCAGTGCTCATCCACAACTTTACAGCACATCCATGGTTGCAGAATGAGCCTTGACCATGCATTCAGATGTCTAACTGGAAAGAAACGTCTCAAAGGAGTTTGAATTTGTCATGCTTCAGGATTCCAATCTCTAGTACACAGTGTTCACTAAAAGAAGCAAAGAGTGGGATGTTTTGAACAATGAGTTGCTAAGAATGATTTCATACCCGTTTCTTCAGTTGGTTTATTTTATTAGATGCAATACAGCTGCATACTTCTGAATTAGCATTTCTATATACACATTGAAACTAAAATATTTATGTTCAAGGTGAGACAAACACCTGGGTTCTTAGCCCAGAAGAACTCATTTTTGGAGAGGGAACCTACTATTTCATGGTTTTACAAGATACCGGAATGGATTCCACAGTCTATGACAGGCTAACTATAGCTGTTACTTGCTTCGCATCCCGCTGTGTATTTTGGGATGAGCACCAGGGGAACTGGAACAGCTACGGATGTCATGTAAGTAGAGAGAAACAAAACAATGTTCATATTATATACTTCAAAGCCAGCCCTTATAACCACCATCTTGTAGTAAAATGATAGCATTGAACTCACACCATAAACCAAGATCATTCTGAGCTGTTTTAATAAACTCAAGTTTAGTCATACCAGACTAAGCTTCAAATGACATTTCCATTTCAATTTCTTGGAATAAGCTTCTATATAAGAAATGGAAGCAGTCTGACAAGGCTGTATTATATTATAATGCCTGTTTCTGGCTAGACATTAGAATTAATATTCCTTATTGGAACTTGAACAAATCTTTTTTTTGCATAGCAGCTTTCCACACTAACTTACCAATCTCAGTTATCTAATACTTTGAAGCCAGATGTTTTATTAGGAAATTTTTCTGGTTTTCAGGTAGGACCAAAAACAAATCCTAGAAGCACACAGTGCCTCTGCAACCATCTGACCTTCTTTGGGAGCTCCTTCTTTGTCGTACCCAATGCCATAGATGTTAGCAAAACCACGCAGCTATTTGGTACATTTGTGGACAACCCTGTGGTGGTGACAACTGTAGGATGCATCTTTCTGATATATGTGCTTGTAGTTATTTGGGCTCGAAGGAAAGACATCCAGGATGATGCCAAAGTAAGTCTTCAGCTAATAAAGACTGAATGTATTTAGGCCAATTCCCACTTGGCCTAGCCTGTTTTAATAGGAAGTCTTCAACCAATCCTACCCCCTTTTCTGTAACTCTCTGTTTACTGGTAAGTATATGCGTTGTGCACAAGATGACAAATTCCTATCCACAGCTTTAAGGAATCCATACTTACAGAACAGCTAACATGCTGCTTGTATTGTGTCACTCTGCAGGTGAAAATCACAGTACTGGAAGACAATGACCCCTTTGCTCAGTATCGTTATCTTGTGACAGTTTTTACAGGACACCGCCGTGGGGCAGCCACAACCTCCAAGGTATCGATGGCACTGTGTGGTAAGACAGTTTACGCAGTCATTGAGAGAACTGGATGAATAATGGAGCACCTGAGGCTATTAAACAGGACAGCTCAAATGCAACGTCCAAGCTAGAAAGTCCTTAGTTTTCATGAAAGCAGGAAGAGTACGCCAGACGAATAATCACATATAGGATCGAGATGTGCAAGTCTTCATTTTGCCATCTTATTCTCCAGGTGACTCTCACCCTCTACGGGCGGGAAGGAGAGAGTGAGCCACACCATCTAACTGATCCTCATACACCAGTCTTTGAACGTGGAGGAGTGGATGTTTTCCTACTCTGTACCTTCTTCCCTCTTGGGGAACTGCAGAGTATTAGATTGTGGCATGATAATTCAGGGGACAGTCCATCCTGGTAAGTGGAGACCTGGAGATCCTGGGAAGTGAAGATCCACAAATATTTTTTATAATGATAACAAATATCCTTTTCTAGCCCTTGAAAATTATCCTTTCTACAGTTCTAGAAAGGAAGGAAGTGTTAGCTTCTCCTTTATGCAGGTGAATAGATCAAATCATAATCTAAACTGCAGGACCAGGAGTGCTTCCCATATCCTGTGTCCAGTACAGGATGGGATGTGTTCTGTGCCTTTCAGTTTAGACACAACCTAAGAAGCTGAAGGCCGGAGTCTGTCCTCCATAGTCCTGTTGAGTCCTGAATTTCATACCACTCAGTTACATGTGAATGTGCCCTTTATGTTTTTCCGACAGGTATGTGAATCGAGTATTGGTCCATGATCTGGCATGGGATCAGAAATGGTACTTCCTCTGTAACTCTTGGCTAGCCGTTGATATTGGAGAATGTGTCCTAGATAAAGTGTTCCCAGTAGCTACAGAACAGGACATGAAGCAGTTCAGGTACCTTCTATTTTATGGACTTTTTTAGTCTTGATAGCAATCAGTCTAGAAAAGCAACTATGCAAAAAAGATCAAACCCCTAGATAAAAATGAAAACAAGGGAGGTCTTTCCATTGCCCTAAAATGGGTTTTAAACAAGGAAAAGAGGAAGGATGGTTCAGTAAGTCTGATTGTTACCCTAACGGTAATACCATACTGGAAATATTGGTGTTAAAGAAGGATAGCCTGACAAGACCTACAGAAATCCAAGCATCTTCTCTTATGTGTAATTTCCCTAACAATTTAAATAGAAACTGCTTATGATTAGCTTTCCCTCCGTGGCATGGCCAGAAGGAAAGGACATAAGTAGCTATGACCATTCCATGCAAATCAAGCCATGATATTTGGTAATTTCTCATAGTTATTATTTCTTCTGATAGTGCCTAGAAGCATGAACAGGTTAGAACCCTGAACTACAGCTTTATTCTTCCCTCTCCTTTCTAAGTATCTGTTTGATTTCCCTCTCCTCCTTCCCAGCAATCTGTTTTTCATGAAGACCTCCAAGGGTTTCCAGGACGGGCACATCTGGTACTCGGTTTTTAGCCGTTCCCCACGAAGTTCCTTCACACGAGCCCAGCGCGTGTCATGTTGCTTCTCACTGCTTCTCTGCACCATGCTGACCAGCATCATGTTCTGGGGAGTGCCAAAGGATCCAGCTGAGCAGAAAATGGATTTGGGTAACAATCCTCACCATTGCTTGGGCAGGGAAATAGATAGACAGCAGAATCTAGTCGTAGGACAGTTGAACAAATGGGCTTTTTCACAAGAGAGAGATATCTGATGGTTCCTAGGGTTATTTTTACCCCTCCCCTCTGTTTGATCTTGACAGGTAAGATCGAGTTCACATGGCAGGAAGTGATGATTGGCTTTGAGAGCTCTCTCCTCATGTTCCCCATCAACCTGCTCATTGTGCAGATCTTCAGGAACGTACGATCCCGGCCAGCCACACAGGGGAGAGAAAAGAAGCCAGGAAAGAATGGTCGAGTGTCCCCAAGCCTACCTCCCACCCCACAGGTCACCCAGGCTGTCTCGCTCACTCCAGAGGCTGTGATAAAGGCAAGTCCTTGTGGCTGCTCCCCAGCGAGTCCTGCACTACCCTCTGCTACCATGCACTGCCCAACCTCCCCAGTTTAACAGCAGAAATCTTCCCCGTCAGATGCCCTTCAGCTTGTCTGAAGTGAAAAGCCAATTACGCATGGTGCAAAGCACTTATCTACCCATCTACATAGAATCCCAAACTTCATTAAGATCTGCCTATGTACACCCCAGCCCTTGCACAATTATTATATGCAACCAAAATCACTGTGTTCAGGGGTTAAAGCAAACATTAAGCAAGACAGTGAAGATAAAAGGTATTATAGACCCCGTCTTTCTCAGCTTAGGTCCTCAGGCAGGTAAGCTGTATTTTTGAATCCTGAAAGCTGTCTTGCTGAACTCATTGAAATCTGCCTGTTGCAACCAGCACTGTAGGATACGTTATCCTTATCCATCTGGAGATTTTAGCAATTGCTGCAGCCCCCAGCCAGTGGTGCCTTCAGACCACATCAGCTTAAGTCACTGCAGCCAGAGTCACTGCTGTGTTGCTGCTGTCTTTTCTAGGATATAAGAAGAATTGCGAACTCACTCTTTAAAGCCCTGAAGACTCCATCTCTCACTTCAGTATCGGATCTTGGAAAATCAACTAATATCAACACACTTTTGGCACTGGTTGAGGACATCATCTGCCAGCAGAACAGAGCTGGGCAAGAGTTTTATGATGAGAGCAAAAAGAAGGATGACCCTATAATTGTCACATTAGGTGCTATGGATATACAAGGTAAACAACACAATGTGACATGTCTACTGAAACGCTTGCAGTGAAAATGATGGTAACGCTGGATGTGATGACCCAAGCTCTTCTTACATTCTGACTCAAAGGCAATTACAGAATCACAGAATAGTTGAGGTTGGAAGGAATCTCTGGAGATTGTCTAGTCCACCACCCTGCTCAGAGCAGGGTCAGCTGGAGCACGTTACCCAGGATCACATGCAGTTGGATGTTGAATATCTCCAAGGACAAAGATTCTCTGAGCAACCTGTTCCAGTGTCCAACTGCCCCCACAATACAGAAGTTTTTCCTTATGTTCAGACAGAATTTCCCATGTTTTAATTTGTGCCCATTGTCTCCTGTCCTTTCACTGTGCACCACAGAGCGCCCAACTGAGTAAAGACACTGTAAAATTTCTATTTCTTATGCTGTAGAATTAAACGTTAGCTGCCAGCCTGGCTTGGGAGCAGGATCTGTATCTAATAGCATAAAGACTCACAAATATCGGTTGTTTCACAGTCTTTTTTTATCCTGTCCTTTTTCTCTTTTTGGCCTTTTGCTGTTGTTCCTTTCAGTCTGACTCTTAACTTAGGCATTCATTTATTTTCAATTAAACAATAATATATTCGTAAAGTATCCCACTGATTTCATTAATGCTTGCATTTGGCTTTTCCAATGAGTGTACCAAGCTACTAATTGAACAGGTAAACTATAAACAAATTAGCACTTGATCTTACCTGACTTCTCTATTAAAGTTTTAGGACCTCTGTCTTACTAAATTATGTCCTGGCAACAACTCTGGCCCATTCCAGCAGAAAAGCATTAAAGCTCTAGCACTAAAGTTGCTTTTACACGTCCCTTCCAATGTTACTTTTCACTTTGTAACATTCATAAGCTTGACCTCCAGTTCTGCTAACCTTTGTACTGAACAGTATTTTAATCTAGGGACAGCTATGCCAATTTTCTTTAAAAAAAATAAATAATTCTTTACCTGCAGAAAAAACAAGAAGCCCAACTCCAGAGAAGGGAATATGTGAGCGACTGAAATACAGTGATTACAATCGCTGCTTGTACATGCAACTCCAGCAGGTAGAGATGGAGCTGGAATTACTGGGGCCCCATAAATTTCAGATGCCTCAGAGTTACACACAAGCTGTTCGTCAGGTTCAGCACATGAAGAACCTCCTGGAGAACCGGATCTGCTCATCAGCATCCATCAGTGAGAGGTAACCTAGTTCTCATCTCGTTCTCAGTATAAGTAAATTCAGGTCATGAATTCAAAACCGGTCAGGATGATGGAGCCCAAATAATTACTGCTTAATGTGTGCTAGATAACCATTTTTAGAGCTGTAGAAACATGTCTTACTATTATACTATTGTAGGAGCAACAAAGAAATGTCAATGCACTGCGAACTGCACACAAAAGCAATAATGACAGATCATCGCTCTTTGTCATTTTTGCCTCCAAAACTGAATGTTACAATACAATGCCACATGACAGTAAAGGGCTGAGCTCCAGTCTCAGACGTTTCTTAAAATGTATGGATAAAGAAAAGAATCAATAAGCAGACAAAAATATTTCAGTGAGATATGTTAATTAAGTTGGAAATACTGAAAACAATACAACTAATTATCTCTCTGGCCTTTATGGTGATCGCAAGAGATGTATCCAGCAGCTAAAATACATTCATGGTTTTATTTGTCCATATTTCTACTGGAGGTTCAATTACGCATGAAATGAGGGGTAAGCAAGCCCATCATATTTGTTTTGATTTTAGCTGATCTCTGCACACTTCCTCGTATTTTTGCTCGGTGTATTTTTTGCTATCCATACATGCTATATAACTGCATTAGTCCAAAGAATTTAGAATATTTTGTTTGAGATTTTAAATCGTAAGATGCTGCCTATCCCCACTGAACCCAAAGACTGTGATTTTGCCTTCTGTTCCACTGCAGACTGATTTTTTTCTCTTCTGGTTGACTCTCAAGGTGGTCCCTTACTCCAAGCTTCTCTGGCGATGGCAAGAAAAGTTCTTCTTCCAAAGGGCTGCCCTGGTGGTTTGTGTTCATTGCTTGGTTCCTTGTTGCAGCCACCAGCGGTGTATCTGGGTTCTTTACAATGCTCTATGGGCTGCATTACGGCAAGGAGAACTCCATCAAGTGGCTGATCTCCATGGCCATCTCCTTCTTGGAAAGTCTTTTCATCACACAGCCCTTAAAGGTGAGAGCCTCAGAAATACAACCACTGGCCAATGTGAACTCATTCCACTATAATTTCAGGAAGACGGTGTAATGTGTTCTAAAGAACCACAGGATTTAACATGTAAAATGAGAAGTCTTTGCCCTCAAAACAAGGGCTAACAGGTCGTTTACACAGTTCTGTTGTCTTTTGTTGACATTAACTCCATTAGTTTCATCTCCCTTGTTTTGTCAGAGTTTAATAGGTGATGAGGTTTCTGACCAGGGAAGATGTGTCATATGGTGAAATCAGTTTAGCTGGATGGACCCCAGTCCTGTGTGCTGTTCTCTTGTTTTTGAGCTTTGCTGCATGAGTTCAACAAAGGCAAAGCACAGTTGTTCTCCTGCAGTCCCTGGATCCAAAGGGCTCCAGGTCAAAGCCTGAGCTTCTCTATACGAAATGGGCATATGGTGAGTCTATAGCTAATTCTTTCCAGGTGCTGGGATTTGCTGCATTTTTTGCTCTGGTTCTGAAGAAGGTGGAACATGAGGATGAAGAAAACACAGCTATTGATGGGCCTTTATCTGCACCAGGTAACTGTCTGTAAAGTGAGAAATTATTAAAGAAAGTGAAGCTCCAAGCTTCTGGAGTGCTCAGCTCAACTGAGAGCTTCACTGGTTATCTTTATATACCTGAATCGTAGCTGACAAGGTTAGCAGAAATCACTAAATCCACAGGTTCTGTGACTATGTGCCTACCCATTAGCATTCCCAAGATCAAGGTGGAAGTGGACACAAACCTAAATAACTGATTTTGTGCCAGTTGGAGAAAATATAAAGACCAGTGTATGTTTAGGTTGGATAAATCTTGCTTAAAGATGAAAACACTTAATGAAAGAGACCACAAGATCAAAAAGATAAAAGAGAAGTCTGAATCAAAAGAATAATACTTCCTTGTTTATCTTTTTCCATATGCTTCTACCTCTGCAAATATAAATACGTGCACAGCCTCCCCCTGCCCTGTTGTAAGATTGTCCCTGTTATTGGAGGACCTACTTGCTGCCAGGATACTGATATTTGACTCCTTTCTTCCCTCCATCCCTGGCTTGCCTATGTCAAGAAAAAAAGAATTATTCTCCTATATTGATTCATATTAGATCAAGAATTGTACAAGCCAATCACTTTTCAGTCCATCAACATTCAAGGAACATCTAGAAAAGAAAATAATGAAATGTGGCAAACTGACTGCAGCCATTATAATCAAAATTAATGAATCAGCGCTATTTGTATGCAGCAAGCATGCTTAAATATTTTAGCTCTCATATCAGACATAAGAAAAATCAGATACACAAGGAGGCTGGTTTTAGCTCTGTGCAGACGTCTCAGTATTCATGGCATGGTGTGCAACAAAACCTGTAACTATTCCACAATCTAGTGAAAATAAACATATGACACAGAGCAAAATGCACTCTTCATCTAGATTGGTAGATCTTTATCTGACAAGCATACCTAAAACTCAAGTTTTCTCTCAAGGAAATTTCCCACCTCCTTTAAGTCTTATGACATGAAAGTCCTCAGTGTACATAGTTATCCACAACAACAATTATCTGTATTACTTCCATAAAATAAATAGTGGCTTCTGCCATCACCATCATGCCTAAAAAAAGCTGATAGCAGCAGACAGGAGTCCTAGGGCACAGCAAAGAATCCTGACCAACAGCTTCCTCCCTGATCAATCTCAGGCTCTGAATACATCACCTTCTGAGATGCTCAGCCTATAGAGAGACACCTGGACTATACCTGGGCCTAAACCTAATACACTGTGTTTGTGACTCCTTCCCTCCCCCCATTTGCCTTACTGTACTAATTATTAAAATCACATACCCTGTCTTTCTAAGGGAAAGCATTAAATAGAAATGTCTCCTTATAATGTCCAAAGAAACAAAAAGCAGGACATAAACTATCTGTTGACTAATTTCAGGGTTTACTGCTCTCACTCACAGGTGATTCAAATCCTCTCTTTGGAGCCCGAAGGGACAGTAGAAGTAATATTTACCGGCCACCTCCTGCAGCTGATGTGGAGAAAATGAAAATCAGCTGTATGAAGGAGCAGAAAGCATTTGCCCTCATCAGAGAAATCCTGGGTATTATCCATATGTAGATTATCTTGTTTTATTCAGTAGTATTTATCAGGATTTTTACATCAGTGAAAATAGTGTTCTCTTGGGTGAAAAAGTTTTAGCATATCTTTAGCTTTCTGCCAGCCATTACAGTGTAGAGACAGGCTGTTCAGTGGCAGCTGGAGCTGAAAGGAGGTGGGAATGTTAGCTAGAGATAAAAGTGTGGCTAAGGGTTGATTTTATGGTAAAGAAACACATTACAGACACATGAGAGGTTAAAGAAAAGTTAGAAAGGGTGGAAGGAGGAGGTCAACAGTTAAATGAAGATGAAATCAGAAGAGCAGATGGAGGCCATCTTTCTAAAAGCAGATGGTACCTATAGAAAATGATATATACTCCAGTTTTATTTCCTCTAAAAGCAATGTAATAAATTACTTCAACTTCACTTGGAACAAAGTTAGACTACTCATTTTATTTAGAGTTGTGATTACTATTGGTGTTGAGCCAGCCTTCCCACTTATTTTCTCGACCGCTACTCGTGTTCCAAATGTGATACGCTTAAACTGCAGCACATTGAAGCAGCTTGTGTAAATTCATTAGCACTGGTCGGTCAGGGTCTAGCAAAGCATCTCCTTAACCTAATAAGTGATGACAGCAGTAATCATTCATGCAATCTATTTTGAACAGCAGTGTTAATTCTGAGCTCACATGTGCTGTCTCTTCTTGTTTTTTTCCAGCCTATCTGGGGTTTTTATGGATGCTGTTACTGGTTGCCTACGGGCAGAGAGATCCCAGTTCCTACTACTTAAACAAACACATTGAGAACAGCTTTACAGATGGATTCCACGATGTCTACAGTTACCAGGATTTTTTCACGTGGGCAAACACCACCTTAGTCAAAAATCTTTATGGATCATATAAAGGTGCAAAGTCACATTGTTTCACTTCAGTTTGCCAGATTCTTTTATACATCTCCCTAACTTGCACATGCATATTTGATGGGAGAAAGAGACTGTGAGTGCATAAGACTGGTGTGGATTCTTATAATATGAATACTAGTGGATAACAAAAACCCCATAGCCTGACCCCAAGTTTAATGTACCCTGATATTTTCCTTATCTTTAATATACACCAAAAGTTCTGCACTGTAATTTTACATTTTTTATATTTTACATTACTTATTCCAGATATTCAGATATATGCCTCAGTTTTACACAAGTTTCTTTCCATAATTCAAAAAAAGAATGGCAGATAGGTGGCACTATAAAGCTTTTCCTCAGGAGAGCTCCGTTTGCATCATGACTTTGGTCAATGTGAAGGCTAATTATGCAATATCACCATGTTTCTATCTAGCCATATCCAGTCATAAATATGACCCATTTTCCAGCTCACATTTAAGAGTAAATATTGAAGTACGTTAGCAGAGTTGTTCATCGGACAGGACGGGCACTGACCAGCTGTGGCCAAGTGAACATACAGCTACTCTGCTGTGTGACTCGAAGCAAGTCACTTTTCTCCTCCAGGCCTCAGTTTCCTTCTGTATAAAATACAGACAGATAGTGATACTGAACTCTGTTATCTATGGATGTTATCTAAGAACTCAGTTCAAATCAACACAAGGGCTTAATTTTCATGGCTATTTTGCTTACAGTGTTTTTTAGAAAAGTATCTATAGCAAAACATTAATGCATCAGTAAATCATAAATGAGATAAGGGAATATTATTAGTAGTTCTGTCGTATTGCCAGTGCCACTCTTTTCCATCTCCCGTTTAGGATTCATTACAGATGGCAATTCCAAGCTGGTGGGTAGTGCTCGAATTCGCCAAATAAGAGTGAAAGGAGACACCTGCCCTATTTCTCCCAAACTCCCGTGTGTGATTCAGGAATGCCATGCTCCATATTCCCTACAAACAGAAGATACATCAGATTATGGGGAACACTGGAATACGTCGGTCTTCGATAACTCCTCTGACTTGAGCTCAGCATGGCAGTATCAGAGTCAGTCCAAACTCAGAGGGCACCCCATCTGGGGCAAACTTGCCATCTACAGGGGAGGGGGATACGTGATTCACCTGGGAACTGATCCTAAGAATGCCTCCAGGTACCGCTTGTATTCTTGGAAATTATTAGTGTATCTGCTGTAGTGTCAGTGATGCTCTTTCCTCTACCTTATTTAAGATTCATTTCAGGTTGCATCCTGAGTTTCCCTGCTGTGCATTGCAGTGGATACTGTAGATATTACTGTGGTGCCATCATTGTGGTTTATGTTCCTATCACCTTGCTCCATGCTAGGTAGCAATCAGGATCCAAAATTAGAACCTTTTTCTCCTAACTTACATGTATGGGTTCCAGATTTACATAGCTGTAGAAATACATACAGTTGAAAAATGAGTAAAACAATCCTATCAATGTATTAATCCAGTGTTGGATCTAGTCTCGCGGTAACTTCTAAAATACTGAATTTTCTAAGGGGATGACAAGGGTTGTGAGAAAATAATTTAGCCTAAATCTTGTTATGTTAATCTTATGTTATCTTGTTACTATGCTTGAACTATGGTATGTATGCCTGTTTTCATATCATAGTAAGATCTGTGAAGCTTATCTCTCTCTAGCGTTTATACTCTCTTGCAGACAATTTTGTACCTGCCTTGAAAGAGGAGAATTAGTGAAATTGTACTGAAAGTAATCTCCTATGTGTGAATATAAATAGTAACAGGGAATACTTTTTAAAGTGAAATAATAGAAAATGAGGCCTTGAAACCCAGGACTCAAAAAGAATTTGGCAGATAAGGGCCCTGAGATAAATGAGCAAGAAGCAGTATCCCACAGGGGTGGAGATCCAAACTTACAGATAACTTACATGTTGCCAGAGATATCCATGTTTGTACAGGAACTGATATGAAGTAAATGATCAGATACCTGAGGCATCTCAGGTTTAGCACTGGCCAATATCTGGCACCTGCTTCTCCAGAGAGGCCAAAAAGAAACTTACCACCTAGATTAATAGTACCAATATCCCCTATCTCCAGACATGACAGACCAGATGTCTACTTGAACACCTTACCTCTGGTTTACTCTTTCTCTATGATAATATCCAAACACTCCTATCCTCCATGTGATACTGTCTCTCTCCTGTATGACTTACTTAGATCATTGGCTATATATTTTTTGGCAGAATTCTCCAGTACCTTTTCAACAATGTCTGGCTAGACACCTTCACAAGAGCAGTGTTTGTTGAATTTACAGTCTACAATGCCAATGTGAACCTTTTCTGCATTATAACCCTGACGTTTGAAACCAATGCGTTAGGTGAGAACCCTTTTTAAGTTACACATTTCTGAAGACAGCATGCAGTGCACCTACAGAGTGCAGACTTACATGCTGTCAGTGTTTACCTAGTTCTCGATTCAGTAAACATAAGTGTTTTAATGAACCTAATAATGACAGAATCAATTAAAAATTTATAAACCATTTAGGAAAAATGTTGCATGACAGTAATAGAATGTAATGGAATGTCTTACGTTTGCTTATGCTATGGTCTTCTGCTGATGAAGAAAACATGGTACTGAAACTTAATCTCCAGAATTTATACAACAGGAACAAGAAAAATGGTGTTTCCCAATCATTTCAGTTAACCAATACAATATTAAGACAAAAAGTACAAATAAAAGAGTCTGTGGTTTTTGTTCCAGAAGACTTCTAATATATAGCTGTGTTATCATATAATACATAATCTGGATACAAGAAAGAAAATAGTGAAACTAGATTCTGGTTTGAAGGCCATAGAAGAACATTTAATCTGAGCAGTAACCTCCCTCAGGTCTGTCCCAGTATTGGAAAATGCCCAAACCAGGCCACAAAGCTGAGCTCATTTTCTTTTTAGAATGAGATTCAGATTTAGATCTCCAGGTCCTCCTGCTACATTTCTGCATCTGTAGTCCAATCCAAACCCAGCCCTGCTGGGATTAATATCATACTGTCATACAAGAGAGCGCTAGCACTTTAAAAGCCATCGACTACCTGAAATTCCTATTTGAGGAAAATTTCAAAGAGCACTTATAAGGCTACGCACATAATCAAGTCTAAATCTTAGTTTGATAGTTGGATTCAGTCTCACATTGATGTGACTGTGAGTACGGAAGTCTTACTGGTGAACTAAATTGTTTGAATGAAATCAGAAGGATGTAATTATTAGAGCAATGAGGTGAAAAATTGTTTGTTTTTTAGGGGCCTTCTTCACAAGCGCAGAGCTGCAAAGTGTCCGGCTCTACCCATACACCAACAGTCTCCACATCTTTGTGGTTGCAGCAGAAGTAATTTATTTCCTCTTTATTGTGTACTACATGATAGTGCAGGTGAGAGCCAATGGACAGCTTGGCTGACAGCATCACCTTGTGTCTGGTTTTGATTTCACTTACAAAAACTTTAGGACTGTACTTGATTTCAGTAGTGCTGCTGGTGACTTGCACCAGTGGAAGATTGAATCAGGTACGGTATCTGTATTAAATAATAGGAGGACAACTTTTTATTTGGCTGGAATGCTTCTTTTGAGAAAGCTAATGAGAAATTAATGCAAGATGTAGTTTTATCAATGTGCAGTATCTGCTTTATTGCAGAGGGGATAGCCCTAATCTTTAGAGGCGTATTGTATGATATGGAGTCATGAGACTGAAACAGTAAAACTCCTCCTTTCACAGGGAAAACTGATGAAGACTCTGAGATGGAGATACTTCCACAGCAAGTGGAATCTCCTGGAGATGGCCATTATATTGATTAGCTGGAGTGCCCTGTCAGTGTTTGTGAAGCGGACAATCCTTGGGACCCGAGACATCAGCTACTATCAGGAACACAAAGAGGAGTAAGTATTAATGCTAGTTAGTGCATTCTTTGTCGGTGCTACTTACGCAGAAATAAATCTATTTTTCCTCTTCCCAGACAGCAGCTTGCCTGTGCTAGATAGTGCTACCCTATATGATTATAGTCATGAAGCACGTAAGTATTTCAGGGCTTAGATGTGTGTCAGCAATAGGATTTTCTTCTGATATTGCTCTAATAAAATCCAGCAGACTTGAGCACCAAGTTCCCTAGCCTAGCTGCTAGTTCCCTCTCTGCACCACCCGCTTTGGAATCAACAAGCCTTTCTGCTACAGGACATCCATCCAGGTAGTACATCATCTGCCTCATTCTTTGTTGTAAAAAGCCATTGGTTAGAGGACAATAATGGCTTTTTTTATACAGAACGGAAAATTATTACATCTGTTAAAAAATGGTCACAGAGGAAAGAGGTCATAGAATCACAGGGTAATTGAGGAAGGAAAGGACCTCTGGAGGTCTCTGCTCCAACCTCCTGCTTTGGTGTTAGATCAGGTTGCTCCGGGCCTTGTTTGGTTGAATTTTGAGCATCTCCAAGGACAGAGGTTCTGCAGCCTCCCTGGAGCCCTGCTCCAGTGCTGAACCCCTCTCACTGTGGGAGAAAAAAAGAGGTTTTTTCATGGCCAGCTGGACTTCCTCTTGCTGCAACTTGTGGCTGTTGTCTCTTGTCCTTTCATTGAGCTCCTCCGGGAAGCATCTTACTACATCCTCTCTATAACCACCAACTAGGTAGTTGGAGATAGTAGTTAGAGGACTGCTTAGCTTTCTTTTCTCTAGGCTGAACAAACGCAGCTCCCACATCCTTCTCTTGTATGTCCTATACCCCGACTCCCAACCATCTCAGTGGCCCTTCACTGGACTCAATGTCCTCCTTGCACTGGGGAGCCCAAAACTGGACTCAGTTTTCCAGATGCAACCTTGCAAATGCTGAATGAGAGGAAAGAATAAATGCCTTTAACCTGACAACTACATTCTTGCTAATGCAGCATGCATATATCATATAGGTGTATGTCATGCTATATTAGTATACACAATTTAAAAAAGCTTGTTGTGGTCACCTCTGTTGTAAACAAAATCGTAAGTACAAACAATGTGCTACCTTTATAAATGGTAAATAAAAGTATTACCAAGTTTTTTTCAGCTAACATTAAGACTTGACTCGCCTCAGTCACAGATCACAGTTCCGACCTCCAATCTTTTACTTCATTCCTTACAGTACCTTCTCACCCATCTCATTGGAAATTAGCTAACCCTGTCACAGCCAGTGCATCCTGCTAGCTGCACAGCACCGGTAACCCCATCCTCTCAACTACACATGCATAGAAGAACCTGTCTTCCTTTCTAAGGGTCAGAATTCGATAGTAAGCTTGCATTAGCTGCCTTTAAACTGTGACTTGCTAAAAATGAGCAGCATTTGGGCTACAGCCTAGACACTCTCTCAGCTCTAGCTAATGCTGATAAAAAAACTCTGCCACGTACAACTGGGCTTTCTGTGTGCACACAGCAGGAAGTACAGATGGGAACATTCAAGCAAAAACTCCAGTTAGCTCTCCATTGAAAACAAGGACAGAGTGACTGGCCTTCCCAGCATACTCATTTATGCACTTCAAAGGCTTCTGTGTGCACGGTCTATTACATCTTTTCTTTTTTTCTAACAGCTGTGTAAGCTTTAATGAAACAGCGAGAGCTGATGCAGTTCTTGGCTACCTGATTGCGTTCCTAGTGCTTCTCTCCACAGTGAAACTGTGGCATCTCCTGAGGCTCAACCCTAAACTAAACATGATCACTTCAACTCTAAGGAGGGCATGGGGCGATATCTCTGGATTCATCACTGTTATTGCAATCATGTTCCTCGCCTATTCCATTGCTGTGAGTACCACTGTGGTTTCTGGTGCCTGCAGTCTGCATCCAGGCACTGTCAGGTTAAATGAATTAGTTCTGAATGCTGAAAGCAACATAGCTTTGAAATGTAAAACTGAATAAAGCTGCCTGTCTAAATCTTAGCTTAGCAGCTCGGAGCCCAATTCTTCAGTATAAGTGAAAGAGAAGTTAAAATATCCACTTGTCTGTTCTTTGCAAAATGAAACTTAGTACAAAAATCAAACTCTGAGATGAAAAAATGGATTCTCTGGTTGTAATAAGTGTGACAAAGAACAAAGTACAGGAAAAATAATTTTCTGGATAAAGCTCACATTGGGGAGAATGCAGCAAGTGCCACTTTCTGTTTGGCTTGTTTTTAAGTGGGAAATAATTATTTTTCTGCCTATTATAGGAGCTTTTATTATGCAAATAAAATTACATTTTCATTCTAGTGAGATTAAAGAATTATTGGACTGCAACTCTTTATGTATATTTACTGTTTTAGCTGAAACGTTTGGTGTAAATCTTCTGGCAGAGTAATGTGGGAAATTCAGCACATCTCAATTGCAAAATCACTGAAAAAGTGGAAACCATCTAAGCCAAATCCAAACTGTCCTGTAAAGGGCAGTCCTGTGATAAATGGGACCTGCCGCAGTCTCACACTGCCTGACCTCATGTTCTTCATCTCTCTCCCCAGCACTGACACTCTAGCAACTGAGTAGCTTTAGGCACTGGTGTGGCCACAAACTTAGCAGGTAAAATAAGTGATGAGATCAGTTCCATGACCCAGCCTGTTGTCACATCATGCAAGGGATGGAGCCATGAAAGAAAGAGGCAGAGGGATGGATAAAAAGGTGAGACTGCAGCAGCCCCCATTTAAATTGGACACAGTAGGCCCACAAGATAAAAATGAAGAAAATAGCACCTTGGTTACTGAGGCAAACAAGGAGGTTGCCTGTTCGGAAGGATCTGTGCACTGAAAGGCAAGTGTTTGTGACTGTGATTAATTTGGTCAATCATGCAGGGATAAATCTGCCCCTTGGAGGTGGGCTAAATTACTTTCACGATTTTGTCACGTATTTGCAGATTTTTTACATATCTAGTGGCAAGCTGAGCAGATAGAAGACATTCTCCTATCCATGATAAGAAGTCTTACAGCTAAACACATTAGAAAGTGTGAATCCCATTCTTAGCTCTAGGTTAGTCTTCTTCTATGACCTTGTCTGGTGTCTCCCCAGCAAATACCCAAACAAAACCAAAAAAAACCCAAACACAAAAAAAGCTTCATGGTTCTAATGACAAGCTAGGAGGGCTTTCTTTTAACAGAGCAGTCATTAGCTGATTTTGCAGCAAGTATTCTGATCATGACACAAGATATGCCTTCTTTTCTCTGCAGACAAACTTGATATTTGGCTGGAAGCTCTACTCTTACAAAACTCTCTTTGATTCAGCAGAGACCATGGTCAGTCTTCAACTGGGAATCTTCAACTATGAGGAGGTACCACCTCTGATTTTGAGTTTATCACTGTGTAATTAGCAGCTCAGCTATCAAATGGGCTTTGAACCAGCAAACAGAAAGACTTTCAATTAGTGCTACACATTAATCTAATTTTGCAAGCTCCACAGGCTCCTAAAGCAGCCACCTTTTCTCATCAAGACAAGAAAAACACACCGAGCGAAATACACCTCACATCCCATTTTGACCATCACTAGACTCATAGTGAACGTTTCACTGAGAAAGGTGCTCACATTTTAACTAGATGTGTTACTTATTGACTACTGAAAGTTTCAAGCAATTTCCTTAGAAAGCTACAGACAGAAATGTGAGCGATGCCCTGCATTTGTTCTGAACACACAGCCATCAGCTTCTCAAGAAAGGCAAGGCCTTCCACAAGGGAACTTTATGCTACATTTTTTTTTTTATTATTCTTGACTTTTTCATTAAGTTCTTTCAAATATTACAATACCCTTGGAATGACTCTCTGGATTAAGCTAGTTCTTAGACATCTCTGACAGTGAAGTCCTCCCTGGTGGATGTTTTTAGACCATGGATCCAATCGGGTATGGGTAGCTTTGAAGATCAGTAATTGGGCCTAAAGCTTTTCACCTCTGCATCCCACTCATGAAAATATATTCCTACGTTATCACTTACATGAAAATGAGGGGTTTGGATTTTTACACAACCCTGAGTTGATATGTGTCCGTGACAGTCTGACTGGGCTTCTTTGTAAAGACACTACTAAATAAAAGCATACAGAGTTTTCATCTATTCTTTGGAAGCTGAGGCATGATGAAGCTTCAGCTGTTCTGAGAATAAAGAGATCTCCAGGCTTGGCAACTTCCACATGAAACTTTCATACACTTACAATCAAATGCAAACACTTAAAAAACCCCAAAGATTGCCCATATTCATATATCATATCTGTAAAATATTCTATCATCTTTGTACTATATTGTATCAACATAGGAAAGTGACTAAAGGAGAAAATGTGTGTGTATATATATATGTATAATATAAATAGCATAACTTATTAGCCACAGGGATTTGCAGAGATGAAGTCCTTATTGTGTCTTAACTGCTTGTATGTATGTTGTTTTGGTTTTTGGGTTGGTTTTTTTTTTTCAATCAAAGCATTATGTCTTACCTTATACTACAGGTCTTGGACTACAATCCAATTTTAGGCTCATTCTTAATTGGATCCTGCATAATTTTCATGACATTTGTGGTACTGAACCTGTTCATTTCGGTGATTCTGGTTGCTTTTAGTGAGGAGCAGAAGCACTACCAGGTGTGTTCATCTAAGCTCTCCTGCCAGTTTTAACATTTATTGTGCAGTGCTTAGTCATGATTTAGGTATGCTACCTTTGGATGAAGCTCGTGTAAACTCAGTCCAACTCTTAAGAAGTCAACATTTACTCATAAAGCACACTTCGGGTTTTCCAGATTTACACTGTCCATTCCTGTTCAGATGAGTCCCTGTTCATATTTAGTACAAGATCTGGTTTGTAGTCTTCTATTCACATACTAAATCCAGCAAAATAGTCTTAGACTTGTGCCCCAGCTCCACTGAATCGGTGCCAAAACTGCTACTGACTCCAGGAGGACTTTACAGCTCCTCTTAAACATGTCGCTGTGAGTGCCTGACCCATTCAAGCTATTGACAGCATGGCGTGAAATCCAGCTTAGTACTGCAGTGCTGCCCAAAATTCCTCTATGGTGTAAAGCCAAGGGAGAAGAAACAAAGGATCTACTCTATAGAAAACAAGATATATTTAGTTTTTCTCATTTACTTCATCCAGAAATCGTGGGTAGCTCGTTGTATACACCACTAGCTGTACAGTAGCTGGCAAGTGAACTCTGGGCTCCTGTAGCTAGATTTCCATGGGATTTGGCAGAGCCAAAACATCTTCTGTAATGTACATGTTCACCCATGCTCATCTGGGACTTTTGTCTTGATAAAAATATTGGCATGCTGTTTTGCTTTGGCAGTTACTCATGCTGTGCTTAGAGTGAAAATTGGCTTATTTCACCTCAGGTAGAGATTTTCTCTTGCAACTTTCTCTGGTTTCAGCAGAGACTGTATCCGCTTCTGGTCTGTGCATCTGAGTAACTTCTCGTTGTTATTTTAGGCTTCAGAAGAAGAGGAGATTGTTGATCTGATGCTAATGAAACTTTTCAGTTTCTTCGGGATTAAATGCAAGAAGGAAGAGAAGCCAGTCACTAATGATCAACTGAAGTAACCTGTCAACACTTAAACGATAACCACCATGAAAAGTCACTTTGTGGGTGGGAGATTTACTTTTTAACTATCAGCTGCAGTGGCTAGACTTAGGTTATCGTGGCTTCTGAGTAAAACGCTGTGGTGTTCAACCAATGCACTGTTGCCGACTGATGTTATTGTAGTGTACTGGCGAAGGAGGAATGCTAAATGTAAGCCAGAGCGTCTCACGTGTACTTCCTGTAGACTCAGCACCTGTATTTAATAAACGCTGAGCGTTTGTTGCACCGCTTGGCTGAAGCCCCTCGCTTCCCGCCAAGCCCGCGCCACGGGGAAAATGGCGACCCCCTCGGGCCGCCGGCCCGCTCCCGCCCCGGGCACGGCGCGGCGCAGCGCCGCTCCCGCCGGCAGCCGCGCCGCCCCTGAGGGGGCCCGGCGGCGGCCGCCCCCTCCCGCGCCCGGTAACGGCCGCCCCCGCGAGGCGGGAGCTCCGCGCGGCACCGCCCCCCGCTCGCCCCGGCAAAGATGGCGTGGCGAGCGCTGCGGCGGGTCGGGCCGGTCCTGGCGCCGCGCTGCCCGCGCCTCTCGCCGCCGCGGGTGCCCGCGGCCCGGAGGCTGGCCACCAGCTCGCTGGTGCTGTCCGGTGAGTGGCGCCCGGGCGGCGGCGGCGGCGGCGGGAGGGCGGCCCGGTTCTGCGAGGAGCCCTCGCTCCCTCTCTCAGGGCTCCCGGGAGGGGACGAGGGTGGGCTGCTGCCGCCGCGCCGGCCTCGGGCGGGCCGCGTCCCCCCGCTGGCGCGGGGCCGGGGAGAAGCCGCGCAAGATGGCTGAAGCCTTGCGAGGGCTTGCGGCTGCAGGGGGGCGGTTCGCCCCCCCCGTGCTTCTGGCAGCGCGGGTTTCCCCTGTGCCGGTGCTGCCGCTCTCCCGGTTCCTCCCAGGAGGAGCTGGGTCATCTCCGTTAACCGGCAGAAAACGCGTAACCCTCTCTCCGCGCCGCGGCTTTTCAGCGAAGTGGCCCTGTCCCCTCCCGGCCCCGGCCGCAGGCTTCCCCGAGTGGGCCGAGCGCGGAGAAAACGAACCTGACCCAAAAAAAAAAAGACAAACGCGGAGAGCTCTTCCTGGGACCGTTGTGCGGAACAGCCCGTGGGTGCCTCCGAGGAGCATCAGCAGCGCTAACAGGTGGATGCGGAGGCAGGCCGGCCCAGCAGCGAGGCCGGCGTGGGCTGCCGGCAAAGCCGAGCCCGACCTTCGGGGCCTGTTCGGTGCTGAGGGAGCTTGGCCCGCTCTGGCCAGCGCCTGTGCGGTATAGCTACAGGAGCGTGAAAGGCAGGAGGTGCTTGGTGTGATTCTGCACTTCTGTGGTTAATTCTGAAAGTGCGTGCAGCTGTTGAAGGGCTCTTTGAATGAAAGTTAGCCACAGAAGTCTGAAAATCCGAATCTGTGATGCTTTAGAGAATGGGAATGTTGAAAAGATCGGAGAGAAGAGGAGGAGAGTATGCTATAAAAGTAATGACTGCCACTAAGAAGAGATCATGATTTTCCTTCCAGATAGTCTTTAACCTATCCGTTTAACTGCCTTCCGCTACAGGTGAACAAAATAACACTTATTAGATATTATTTGCAAATTGAGCCAAGAGCTAAGCTTTTTTCACTATTCTAATTGTTTAATATACCCATCATTTTTCTGTAGATATAACTTGAAGGAATGACATAAATTATGCTTTTGTTTTAGGCAGAGAGGAAAAATTTTGCATGCCTCTGTGGAGGTGTGAGTTTTCCTTCACTCTTGAGGTATATATTTGTGAAATATTTAATAGAGGCAGGCTAAACTAAATGAAGGTCTGAATTCAGAATGTGCTAGTTAAGCCAAAACCAAAGTCGTGTTGAAATGAATGAAGCTATAGTAAACTTAGCTGCTCTTCTGAAAAAGAATGCTCACAGAAGAGATTTGGTATGCTTTGACATCTCATGTTCATTCAATTTGTGTTACTTATTGGGCTGATCACATAAGCTCAAAGTTCAAATTTTGGGATTACTTATTAACTCTTATTAATTTGACCTTTTACTTTATTTGCAGTGTTTTTTGTAACATGTTTAGCAGTTTTCATTTTTCACCTTTTTTTTTTTGTCCTACAAGAAACTTAGGTGCTCTTCTAACCATTGAGAGCATTTTACTGCTGTGTTCCAAACTGATCATGGAAGTCTTCTGTTTTTCTTTTTCTTTAACTTTGCTTTATAAACAAATCTTATACTATACTATTATCCTGCATAGAAGGATATTTGTTGGCTTCTTTGTGATGTATAATGTCACAAATGTTCAGCTTGGGCTTGAGATTCTGTGTCATTCCCCGTTCTTACGGTTCGTTACTCGTTTCCAATGAAATTCTTATGGGTTTAATGTCTTGACCTAAAATGATTTAAGACATTTGATTTCTTCTGTTCATTAGAATGTGTCCTGCGAGATTTTTGTAGGTATAAATAATGCTAGCTGAAATTCTCTGGGTTTTTTGAGTGATATTTCATGGAAAAATACTTCATATTTGCATTTTTCTCAAAATTTTTTGTGTACTCTACTTGCAAAAACACGTATTGCTCTACTATATAGAGGTCTGTAAAACTTAGGCCATCTTCAGAGACAAACCATTTCATCCAAGACTTGCTTCTCTTACACGTGTTCAGACATAGATACGAGGATCACTACAATTGAAACAGCTTAAAATATGACTGACTTACAGTGGAAAGATTTTAGCAGGTCTAGAGTGAGAACTTCTGTTTTCTTTCATCAACAAGTTTAGAAAATATACAAGGATGTACAGAAGTGTAGTTTCTCTAGCAGATATAAGGAGTCCGGCCTAAAGAAAGAGCCCGAGAGAACCTTTAACTCAAAAGGAAGGTCCAGCTGTATTATGCTGGCACTAATGACCCAGGGAGCTCTGTTTAAGAAGTTATGTTCTCCAGCTTCTGCAACATCCTATGCCTGATTGGATAGGTGCTACAAGTGAAAATTAAAAATAAATTAATTTGAAAAAAAGGGGGGAGGGGAGGTTGAGGGAAGAAAGTATCTCTGGGGAAACTACAGAAATGAGAAAACGGACAAAGCAGGCTGAAAACCCTCAGAGTAAGAAAAGTTCCAGGTAAAATGTTAGTGAGAAAAATGTTGCCTGTTTCAATTACTTCTTTTGAAGTTTTTTCATATGACTTTCTATAAATAATTGCTTCTGATAAAAGCTAGTACAAACTGCCCTGAATCTTACAGATCTAAAATACATGTAGAATTGTAAGATTGCTGTGAAAAGACTTAACAGGGTCTTAAATATGCTTATTTTAAAACTATACAGAGTAACTGTAATAGTAGTGTTCTTCTCATGGTAACAGTATTAACAGAGGGCAAATTCTCTTAAGTAACAGTTGCCTGTATGAGTCGCCGTATTAATTTGCCCCGTATAATTTGCCTTAATTTTACATAGATCTGTGACAACATTAAACAGGGATAAATAGACTCGATAGGAAATGTCAGGGGGAGGGAAGGGGATCAGCCACCCTTGCTAGCTAGGTTGCAACGTTTTTACTTCAGCTGATGGGTCTATTTAAGTACTTTGAATGAGACGCTCTAACACTGACGCTGTTTCTAAGGAGTCGTTAACACTGGCCTTCCCAGGAATAATAAAGCGGTTGTCCGAAACAAACGCTCTATGTGCTTGAAAAGCCACTAAGCTATCATAGACATGCATAACAAATGAGTAAAGTACAAATATGTGCTTTAGATTTATACTTTTGTTTGAAGTAGAACAACTCCTTTTGCCCCTGTACTTACAGTCTCTATGACTAGTTCCTGTGCAGTCATCTACTCTCAGCAAAACCTCTAGTGAGCTCCTACCCTGTCACTAAGCATGCCAGGAGCAGAACAAAATGCTTCTGTAAATTGTATTTGCTGTTTAAAATATTTTCCAAGAAAAAGGAACAAAACTAACCTCAGTAACGAAACCCCACAGTTTAAGCCTGCAAATGTGTTATTGTATTTAAGTGAGCAACGTGTCGCTTATTCCTGAAATACCAATTTGTTTCATTTTAGCCCGCAAATTCACAGACAAGCATGAATGGGTATCAGTTGAAAACGGCATTGGAACAGTAGGAATCAGCAATTTTGCACAGGTATTGATCCCTCCCTCCTTACCAAAGTCTGCAATATTTATTTATGCATACGTGCTGTTGTCCTTGCTCTTTGGACAGTTACTGGTTGTTGTTCTAATTGCATATGCTATACACTGAGCGCGATTTTTGGACTTGGATCTATCACGTTATTTGTGAAGTGAATGCTGCTTCAGCGTTCTGATAAACTCTTAATTGCTTCAGATTGAGCCTATGGAGAGCTGAACTTGATAAGAAACTTCACGGTTCAGCAGAATTTAAAACTTCCTTTGTTACTTCAGGTCCTACAGGCCTGAGGAGTTTGTGGCTATGTGAAGAGGATATCATGCACTTTTTAGGCCAGATTTCCCTTGAACATGAATACGGTGCAATCCCTCTGGCTAAAGAATAATTGTGAATATAAGTACAACATGGCATGTATTCCTCACTCTAGGATAGGAATTCCTTTGGAATTTCTGTTTTGTTTTGTTCTCGTGCAAGTACTTGATACGGAAGAGTCACAGGCTATAGTTCAGGATAGAGATTCACGCATGGGAAAATTAAGAAAAACTAATGAGAGAAGCTATCAATGAAGTGGAATTAACATTTCTTGGGACAAGCAGCATTTCCATAATCTCAGTTTTCTGCAAACAACACTAAAACTCTAAGATCTCTAGTCTTCTGTGAGATAGGCTACGTTTGTCAGTGAAGAGGCAGAACCCTATTCTGGTTGAGCCGATTCTTATGCTGATAAGGCTCCTTATTAAGTCAGTAAGGACAAACTGTATGCTAACAGCTCTCTGGTTGTCCTTGGCTCTGGGAAGGAATCATCGCATTTTCTTTCAAATAGCACTGGAAGTAAATGCTCTGTGCTTTGTAACAAAATGATAATTCCCTGAAATGACTGGGAACTTTGTCTCTTAAAACTGTTGTTACTCTAGCTGGTGCTAAGAAGATCAGCAGGTTCTGCCTGAAGAAATCTGTATATAAACCTTGTAACTGAGCCTGAGAGTTATTACCACTGTAATAGATAAACAATAATTTGGCATTTGGGGCATGATAACAGAGCAGGTTTTTTCAAGTTAAGTGTTTAAAAAGTCAAAAATATGCAGTCCGTAAAGAACGAGAACTAAATTTAGAGGTAGAGATAACTTATATACAGTGATTCTAGAGTTACTGTATCAGATCTCTCCTGTGTATGGTTTCTTCAATGTATGCTTTGATGCTTTTGTTTTTCTTTTAAGGAAGCATTAGGGGATGTTGTTTACTGTAGTCTTCCAGAAGTTGGGACAAAATTGAGTAAACATGGTAAGTTTCAGCTGTAATTTCTAATGAAGTAATTACTCATCCTGCTCTCCCTTTGCAAAGATGAATTTCATGAAGTAATCTTTGTGTTCATTAATGCCATTATAAATCTTCCGGACGCAGAATAAATTCAGGTAGTTCTATCAGAGACAGCTTTCATTTCAAATTTGCACTGTCAGACCACGCATGGTAGCAGAAAATACCAGCTTATTAAACGGTGAAGACATTTAAAAATCAAACATTTGAAATACATTTTTGTAATTTTATCTGTACTCTGGTTTTAAAATACTTATGCTTTGATTTGGACTTGCTAGTGCTTAGGCTGACTTATTTGTAATTCTGCAGTTACGCGTTTCACGAGTTGCACGGTATGAAACATCTAATTGATATCAAGCTCTATGAATGTAGAGACTCTGTAATTTTGGGGTATCAGCTGTAATCACAGGGTTTTGCTCATTAGCAATGTACAAATTGTTACATTCTTACTCATTCAGTTCTGTAATCTTCCATGTTAAAAAGTGAGCATTATCAGGTAGAAAGGAAGAGCCCGTTCCTGCGTTTACATGGAGGGCTGTCTCAGTAGTGTATGAAGAAAAGATTGTCATTAGCTTCGGACATTGCAGAACAAGAATGTAGACTTAGGGAGGTGAAGCAGCAGGCCTTTCTTTTGCCATCATCCTTCTTGTGGAATAGGTCTGTATCGAACTGTTTTGGCCAAATCTATTGCATCGCATTGAATGGTGAATGTTAGACAAAAGGTCTTCCTGTTCAGGGTTTTAATTAACCAACTTGTAGTTTTGTTTTATCTGAAGGAATTTCATTTCCGTTTAGTTCTTCTCTTTTCTACCCATTCTGGCCTTAGCCTAATTCCAGGCTTTCCCAGAACATGTTGTTCTCCGATTCCTTGTGCTGATGCCTATCTACTCTTCTGACAGCTCCGTGTTCCTCCAGCCTCTGTCTTGTTTGCTTGTGGCTTTACTCTGGACTAACGTTGCTCTAGGCACCGTTTCCATAATTGCCTCCAAAATAGAAAAAAGGGAAGAGCGGCTGGGTGATTCCAGTGTGGTGCTTCTGAATACTAATGCGTGTTTTCCAGTGAGTGCAAATGTAATACTCGGTAGTGTTTCTGAAGAAAAACTGGGATTCCTGAAATTGTGGCTGTGTCTATTTTGTAACCAAATTATGTATAAAAAGGGTTTAAATTGTAGGTAGAAGGCATATTTAGGTCTCTTGCAGCAAGAGCTGGCTGTGGTTCCTTCTAACCCTTTATCATATAATATGCTGTAAGGCTTTAGCCAAAGGATTAGCCAAATGTAAGAAATTTCCATCCCTTCTCTAGTAGCCAGCTAGCTAGTGTTATGCAAGTTCCCCAGAATAATTCAGGAGAATAAACATCAAATTTAATACTGCTGATCATTGTCATAAAGTTGGTGACTTCAATCTCTTTGACAGTTTTCCTTGCTCAGGATCAAGACACTTCTTCACTGGCTAGGTCATCACCAGAATGTCTGACTGAAAAACTAAAGCGATTTGTGTTTTCCTCTTAAAAGCGTTCAATCATATTCTGTGTTTCAGATGAGTTTGGAGCTTTGGAAAGTGTGAAAGCTGCTAGTGAACTCTACTCTCCTCTCTCAGGAGAAGTGACTGAGATTAACGCTGCCCTTGCAGATAATCCAGGGCTCGTCAATAAATCATGCTATCAAGATGGTAAGATGTCATTTTTATCTTTCAGTAATGAACACCAGCTGGATTCTTGCTATCATGCATGGCTCTGCAATTCCTAGTTCTTCCAGTTCAGTGGTGTGGAGGCTTAAATGGAATATATTGAATATAGTTCAAGCCCAATAAAATTTAACATGAAAGTCTTATTGTAGTCTTGTCTTTGCTGACAGCTGCTTTACAATGTGTTCTTTTCAGACGTAGACTGTGGTTGAATTTAAATGTTTCCCTTGATCGCACTTCTCTTTTCTGATCTCATAACAGCTTGTGATGCTGAGAGGTCAGGCTCTTTCACTCTTTCTAGACAGCATCTCCTTAACGCCACTGTCAGAGACAGTAATAAATTAGGTAGCTGGTCTGACTCAAAAGGCCATTTCCTATGACAGGTTCTTTGTTCAGTTTTTAAAGTATTGAAATATTGTTTTGCCTGCACAAGAAGTCCTGTTGATTCTACCAGTGTTACAGGGCTTGTATTCCTACTGGGAGTACTTTTCTGCAGCAATAACATGGATGAATCTTTCTTGTAGGATATTAGCAACTGTTTTTCTTTTTAATTTCCTAACTACAGGTTGGCTTATCAAGATGACTGTGGAAAACCCTGCTGAACTTGATGAACTGATGAATGAAGAAGCCTATGAGAAATACGTAAAATCCATTGAGGACTGAGCTGGAATAATGAAATAAATCTGTATAAAATATTTCAGTGTAGTTTGTCATCAATCAGTGAAGTAAAGAATATCCAGTTTTGGCAACCTGAAAAATAGCACTTATGATCACATATACAGGCCATAAGTAATTGCAGTGATAAAAATGTTTAACATCTGCATACCTGTGAGGGTTTTTTATTCTGGATTATCTCATTTATGTAACTTCAGGATGTTATCTACGATACTTTGGAATTATCTGATATTTATGGATAGTGGATATTAACAAATCTAATAATTATGAAAATTTATTTGCCAAAATATATACTTCCCAAGATTCATTTGACAATCAAATTTAGTAACAACTGCCTTAATAAGATAATTCTGTTGTAGGCACATGACTGTTTTTGTAACCTGGAGTACAGCTTTCCCTGAAATGCTCTTCTATTGCTCCCAAGATATTGGAAAGCAGTGCCACCCTAACTTCCTAGTATTTTTCTTAATTCTAGTTGCAAATATGATACTGAGAAAGGAGAAGCCATATCAACTACCTCTTTGCATGATTTTTACTTCTTTATGGAATTTATTCATCCTTTGTTTTTCCTTCTTCATTTTACTGTGTAATCAAATAGTTCTGCCTTTGAGGCAGAAGGGTGTGGTCCTTGTCTTCTCATATATATGCTTTTTTCGTATGCAAAACCCATGCGATGAGAGTTTATCGAGGTTCTCGAGTGGATTGTTTAGGCTGTGGTTTTTGTCTGGTAACCACTACCTATGCCGCAAGTAATTAAGGAATTCTACGTCTTGTGCTTAGCAATTGTGGTGGTTTCAGAAGAGTAGATACTTTGGAAAGTGGTGTGATCAGTAATAGTTTGACATATAATGTATCCATGCGTGTCTGTCTTTAAGATCAAGTAGGCACACTGCTGTAATGACATCACAGGAATGAAAGTAAAATTTTTGCTTTGCAAACCAGTAAGCTAAAGCAGCTGATTCCATCAGCCTTAATGTTTAAAGAATCCACAAAAGCACACTCAAAGTTGATGTGACATGTGAGGGTAAGGTTGAGTTGTACAGACCTGCACTTTAGGAAAACGTAGTAGTACAGCAGAGTTTTGGTCTAAAACTTTTGTCCTACAATTTTAAAATGGTGGTTAGAAACTAAGCACAAAACAGGAGTGCAAACCAAGTATCTGTAAGTTGATCCAGGAGGAAGCAGGGGAATGTTTAGTCCATGTAAGATGACAAAGGCAAAATTCCTATTCCTTTGGAAGTTACTTTCAAAAGCACAGCCCTTCTAAAGGGCAGTAATACACTGCAGGTCATACAGAAACCTTTTTAGTGCATAAAAATGTAGGGCTTTCTTTTAAGATCGAAAGGAGTGTCAAAGTAATTGGTGGGTTTTTTAAATCCTAGAGGCTAATTTGTCCTGCACGAGTCACAGATAAAAGCCCTGCCAAGAGGGACTCCACTGTGTATTTAAGATAAAACTATCTTCTCCATAGGAGTTAAACTGCAAAGTGGCCAAGAGCGGGTTTGACTGTTCCACAGGAGTCCGAACTTGGCAGTGGCTGATAAACAAAAGGCTCTGCTAAACCTAGTGTAAATGCTTTAAAAACTGTCAGTGCTATCCATGCTGCACAGTATCGTGCAGAATTTATTGTGACAGCGTTCAGGGCCCAGAGAGCTGGGAGCTTGATCCTGGCCTCCTACAGACCTCCTGTGTCACTTTGGGTCTTTGACCTCCCTGTGCACTTTCCAAAGGGAAAGTTTGTTTCAAATTAGAAAGAGCGCAGGCAAAGGGAGATAGGAATGCAGGAACATGGTTCAATTTGATACTGTTTCTTCTACCCTATTTTTTTTCAACTTTACTAGAGAGTAATAGGCCCTTCATTCATTGCCATGAATATATGACCCTTGTGGATCTCCCTTTAAAGGTTAGTCCAGAGCATTATAATGCATTTTTATAAAATTTTTCCCTTAAAGTGTTTGTATTCTTTCCTTTTGATCAATGAAAGAATAATTTCTGTAACCCCCTCAGGAACCTGGGAATGGTAAAAACTAGCAAATCTGATCTCTTTCTCAAGCTTTGCCCTCATCTGTGTATTAGCAGTGTTTATAGGGTTACACATGAGTATGGATAAATGAAAATACTCTTGAGAAACCATCTGAAGCAGAATTCAACCTTTCTTTCATGGTGTATGGTTGGAGAGTGGATGTTCTTTTGCTTAAAGAGTTTCTATCTCTTTAGAGATACAGAGTCTCTATAGAATAGAGACTCTAAAAGTCTATCCCTAGTTCTTTTAGGGGTTTATATGACCTTCTACAATTCACGCAACTATGTGAATTATGCTGCCAAAGGAACGTATTCTTCCTTGTGTGATGTGTGCTGCCCAAGCAGAGCTCCTAGCTTTCAAATAATCCCATCACTTCACTACATTCAGCAGCAGCAGGAAGCCTCAGACAGACCGCCATGCACAGGCTGGAGCCAGGCTCTGCAAGAGCACGAATGCAAAACTTGCCAGCAGGAATCTGTAATGAATGCCTTTTGTCAAAATAAAAGGTGCAATGAATGTGTATTAGCTTTGGTCTATGACACAATTTTAAATGCTTTTGTATAAATCATAGGGGAAAACATCAAACTTGTTCACCAGTGTGTGCTCCTACAGAAAATGAATAAAGGAAGTGATTTTTTTTTACAAAATAACCACTTTATCTGTGACCTCTTAAATCTTGATCCTGAGCTTAAGAACTTGCCACTCATGATTACTGGATACTAAACATGACAGACTCAGTAGAGAGGCTGGTTTTATGGCAAATTATGATTTCCATACTTCTCCCACAACCCCTAATTACGCCTGTCTCACAGGGGTTAACTATGTTTCTTCATACTGACAGACTGGGAATTTGCAATCTTCCTGTAGTAATGGCTTCCATCACGCAGTTTTAATAAGCAAACTGACAGATAAAGGACAAAACATCTGTCTTCACGTCAGCCTAGTCTTGTGAATAAACAGACCTGTACCAATAAATCAGTGCAGAATGATCCTCAGCTCCTCAACTGAGTGCGCGAGGCTCTTCTGTCGTGATGTTGGGAGACATCACACAGCAAGGGGCAAAGGAAATCGCACCACCTGCGCTGTGTATTCTGGAGAAGAGAAAGAAAACCTAAGAGCAGTGCATAATTAATTAATAACACGAGTTCACCAGTGGGTGGAATGCTCCAGGCTGTCAAATGGTGACATGCGCCGATTTAAAGAATTGCAAGTTAAAAAAGAAATCATTGCAGAATTCTACCGCACGGTGGCACTCAGAACGTTAAAGCTGGTGACCGAGGAGCGCGGTCAGCCTGACTGTTCTAGTTCAGCTGCTCAGTCGCTAACAGGTACAGCAGTGACATCTCAGCTTCGGCCTAATTTAATTTCCTAGGTCACCTTCAAGATCAGAAAAAATATTAAGCACATCTTGCTTCACTGAAAAAATGCCTAAAAATCCCACTCCTCACAGCACTATATCTAAAAAAAAGGAATTGTCTTAAACCTCATTTTATTGTATCCATCACCTTATTATCTTTCTTCTCCCCCTTCTTGCAGCCCACATAAAATTTGGCCTGGTGGGGAAGGGCTGTGCATGGACAATCTCAGACTCTACCAAGTTCCAAACACAATGCCAGCCATTAGGTCAAGCGGAGCCCTTCAATAACAGAGCAGAGATTGACTGGGAGCCTTGGGAGAAACGTTCTTCCACTAGAGTCACAGGTGAAACTGCTTTTACATTAGCAAAGCTGCATCAGTCTTAGAGAGACTGCAAAAGTCACCTACATAGCACAGTGCCATCTCTACAGCCAGCCATGTTGTAATGCGGTGAAATGTGACTGGACTGATGGAAAACCGAACATCCTTTGGCAAGCCTTTTCCAGGGAATGCGACCTCATGGATGTAAGACAATACTAAAAGACCCTTGAGCAATGTCCATCAGTGTAAATTACCAGCAAGATATGCTGCAGATGGCACAGACAAATTTTGGAAGCAGCTTAGGAGTGTCCTCAATGTAATTTTTCTCCACTTTCCCCACACTACTTGAGACACAGTTTCAGAGGAGCAGTCCTTGGCAGGAGAATTGAGTCTGTGGTATCCGGAGTGGTTAGAGTTTGCCTCACAATATCGATATCCCTCTCTTCCTGACAAAGCATAATTCAGTCACTTCAGACCTGATCTGTTTTAATGCAGTACAAGTGTCCTACATCCTCTGCTATTAGGCTCTTTCATTTGTCATTTGTTTAGAGTGTTTAATTATTTATGCTATTGAATGTATTTTGCTTAGAGAGGTATTTTAATGGAGGTACAGCACTTGTACCTTTCTCTAACCGTGAAAATCAATCCATAAGATAGGAGGATGAGCCTGCACTTCTCAGGACTCAAGAGTACTTCTGTTTTTCAGCCACCACCCCTCCCCCTTCTTCGCTGCATGAGTCTGGATCAAGAGAACAAGACAGAGAATTAAGCGTTCTTGGCAACTCCTGTCTGTTCTGACAACCCCTCACTTGTGCCACAAATGGTAAGGCAAAGCCAGTGATAAAACTGGTGGACTATCACCATTGCAGGGCTCTTTTTTCTGCAATGTATCATTCTCATCTACAACTGAAACATTTTTGCAGCTTTCTGTTAGACTAAGGGGCATTTCTTACATCAGGTTGGCCTGGTCAACGTGTTAGACAACAAAGAAGAAAATTCAGCCATTCAAAACCTTGATAGGAATTTTTTTTGTCTATGTCCTGTATCTTCCATAGGTTTAAAGAGTAACTGAAGGATTACATGGTCCTTTAATGCATGCCCCTGCTTCTATGTGATCTACAGTAGTATTTCTAATAGGGAATCTAACAGCCTTGCAACAGGCCTCTTTTTAGAGGTAGCACAGACAAGCCCTATTTCTCCTTTCTACCTGCCCCTGCACACATGGAGAGCTGCAAGGAAGAAGAGGCAGTCATCCTAAAGTCAAAAAAGGGTTGGGAACCATGGCTCTAGGTCATGACAACAGCACGAGCTTTTGGGATGAGGTTGTGTGAGAACCTGAGCTGACGGTGCCGCTCCCTGCTGCTGACAGGCTCTTGCTCGCCCTCCCTCCTCTTTGGCCTCTCCCTTCTCTCTGTACCGGATCCTCCTCACCCTTGCCTCACGGGCCGGTGAGAGAGGCTCCCCCATCTGAGGCAGCCATGGCGTTCAGTACGTCTCCTCAGCCAGTTCAACTCATCAGCCAGACCAAAAATCGTTGGTAGATTCCAAGAAGCGCCCGGAGAGGGCTGTTAAGAAATAGGGATCGTTACTGTCATTAGTAGTAGTACTACTGTATGAACACTTCATACATTTTAACACTTGTTATTAATAAGACTCTATCTACTGTATGTAAATCCTGATTAATAGTCAGATTAATTATTGTAGTCATATTTTGTCCCATGTAAGAGTGGAGAAAAAAAAAAAAGAAAAATTAATCCAAGACTAAAGAACAATGTCAAACTATTCCTTTTTTCTCATTTTAGAGCACCACGACTTCATCATAATCTTCACCCAGAACTGTAATCTCATTACTTCAGGATCACTCAAGCATAACAGCAGTTTTAAATTCAAAGCATATGCCTTATCAAAAAGGGAAATTACACTCTATTATTCTAATTATTGCACTCTAATATTTATATAATGGCACCTTAAGAAAACAGTTCTGGATTCTGTAATTTATGTGAGCAAAGAGTTTTTTTACTTAAACAAAAAGATTAGATAGACGTCAAATCAGAAGGCATTCCCTCTGGAAAAAAACTGAAATCTGGGGCTCTATTTTAATTACTTTGCCCCTCCAAAGAAACACATGAAAATATTATCATTAATAATAACAATGAGACAGCTACACAGATGTTTCTGAAAGAGTATAGAAAAATAAGTTGTACTAATTACACAAGAACAAAAATGTAACATTTTTTCTCCTTATGGCTATATGGCTTTTATCTGTACTATAAAGAAGGCTTAAAAAGTGTTTATTAAAGACAAGCTGAAAACTGTTCTTGGCATTGCAAGATAAGATGCTGCCTACAGTGAAAGACTGTGAGAACTAGTGTATTGTAACAACTCAGGAAACAAATATTTTGAACTCAGCAATTAACAGAGGAAGAACACTTGGAAGAGCCCTTACAATTCATTTAGCTAATACCTAGATAGCCTCAAATCTGCATCACTACTGGAGGAAAAGGCATGTGCTGGTTAAAGATACAGCCTGACTGCAGTTACTGCTGAATACACATGGGGCTCAGAAACCTTCCTCCTAGTCCTTCAGCACTGAAAAATCTAAACTGTGCTTTTTTTAAAAAAATAAAAGTCACAGTTCTTTTCACATATCTCTTATCTTCCGTCTATGACAGCCACTCCCTCCTCTCCTGAAAGACCAGTGTTTCTGTACTTTCTAGCACGTAGCACAGGCTTTTGGCAGCTAAATGTTGAATTGCACTCGAGAATGTTTCAACTGGTACTAGTGACCGTAACGATGCAAAGCCTGGAAGGAGGAAAGTCACGAACAGCTGAAGTACTGCTAAACTATGGCTGAAACGGTGCTAACGATACAAGACTGTAAAGACAGCTACAAACATTTATGCCCACCAATAATCTCAGTCTATCTTCTTGAAAGGTGGCTACACTTCAGAAGACCAGATTACCAACATCACTCAGTATCCTGCAGCCTCCACGCAGAACACTCTTATGGAGGCTGCCTGAAGACAAGCTGGCTGGAAAATCTGGCCCAAATTCTAGATATTGGTCTTCAGATGTGCAGGCACATCACAACATGTCTTCATACATGCACTAGGGATGAATCAGAACATAATTGTTTCAGATCCTCAACTAAAAAGAACTCATGGTTTGTCAGTTAAAAGAAGAGGTTTATATTCACCACGTGCTCACAATTTGTACAATTAATCTTTAATGACAGCTAGAAGCTACAGGTTTATAAATATATATTTTTCATAATTGTGAACAACCAGTGACTAGACGCGGTTTTGGTGGAAAATTCTCTGAAATACTGTAAGGCTAGGTAAATTACAAGGCATTATTAGAAAACATTGATTTTGAACTTTTGGTGATATTACATTACTTTTACAAACATTAGAAACAAACACTACTTGGTGAAATATAAACATTGCAGCACAAACCACAACCAAAAGTAATTTACTAGTTAAGTACATAGTTAGGAAACAACTTTTTTTTTTTTTTAAACAAAGTCAAAGTAAATCAAAGAAACAGTAATGAAAACTTACACGTTAAAGAACACTGTCTTCAACAGACAGCTTCTCCATTACAGAGAGAAATAATTTGTGTAACACTCTAAGGGAGGAGTTAGGTTTGTTTAAACGATTCCAAGAACGGTAATTCGTGTCACAGCAGTCAGTTTTCCTGCATTACAACACCGATTCATGTCCCAGATGCAGGCAGGTTTTGCACCCAGGTAGCGCTCGTTTTGTATCAACCTTAAAATGCATAAACTTCACGTCAGGGCGTGCCTCCATGAAGCCAGTTACAGGATGTACACGAAGGTTTGTTATACCACAGCTTAGAAACTGGACTTAGGAGTAATCCCAACCAATTTCAGTTTTACTACTTTTGATCAACTTTAAAAACATATATCTTAGCTCTTTGAGTTTAAAAGTATAATACAATTTGACTTATTTTTAGGATACAGAGATAGAAAAACTTTAAAACTGACAACAGTAACACAACTTTTTGTCCTAGAAGGTGACAGAGAGTAAAGTATAACGCGTGAGACTTCATTCTGCGATTTTATGAAATATTGTCTTGTTACTGTTGTTCAAAGGAGTATGATTATGACTTAGTGATGTCAGATTGGACAAAAAATAGCCTAAAGATATAACGCTATTTAAGACATACAGCTTCCTTAATAACACTTTTAACAGAATATTCTATACACCACACACCAATACACCAACCATACCAACCAAGTTAATCCCTAAAAAAAACCAGGTGCACCATAATATTGCATAGAAAGAAATCCCTGGTATTAATACCCTTGCACTGGAGACGAGGACTTCTCCCCTGCCTTACTAAATCAAAGCACATACGTTTTTAAAAAGCACATCTCACATTTGACTTTTTCTTAGCTATATTCTTTGGAATCACTAGTGCATGTGTTACTTCAAGCACACTTTTATTCTGCATGCTATTGTTTTATAGTAAAAAAACTAAAATTGAAAGGAAAACAGTTTTCCTGCCTCCCCCTCAAAATGTAATGCAAAATAATCTTTCCATGTTGCATAAAAATATAATCAGACCTTTCTCAAGGACAGAAAGTTCAAACGAAAGCCAGTAGAGCTGAATGAAGAGGATATTCACACAAGATGGGAAAATCCAGGGTCAAAAATCCTCCCCGTAAAATAATTTAAAAGTCATATTTACAAGTTGGATAAAGAAAGAGTCCAACCAACAGCCAATGGTTTCATAGCTCACATTTGATCATGGAAGACCTACATTCAAGTCCATGCACTGATTTAAGGAAGGACTCTTCTGGGGCAGTTCTCTCACATAAGCTGAACCTGAGAAAACCTTCCTATTGAAACGGGTACATTTCCCTGAACATGTTTCATTTTGAAAAACGTCACTATTTTCCATTTAAAAGAAATACTGATCAGCTCTACATAAGGTTAACTTTTTTTTTATTTTACAGCAAAAATGACTGTATTTACTTCCTACCTTAAACTATTTATGTTCGAAAAACCTTAATTTCAGTGCTGAAAAATATGTTCATTTCATTAAGTAATCCTTTCATATATTCAGAACATGTACACATGACGTGCATACAGGAGACAGAATTATTGATGATTAGCCAAAAAGCCATGCAGCATAATTGGAAGGTGAAAGCCATTTTCTTCAGACATTCCTTACAGTGAGCACCTTCATCTCATGATACAAACTGTGCAGACTGATTAAATTAATGGAAAAGTTCGAACGATATGCACTATGCAGCATCAGATAAATAACAGTAAAAGCTGAAAAGACCATGTCTCCACAAATAGATTTCATAAAAAACTAGAACTTCTGATTTCAGGTAGAATATATATTTAGAATATCTGTGTAAGAGGTGAATACATACAATAAATATATTCTGTTACATTAACTATATTCACAGTTAGTTTTGTTACTTAACCACGTAACTGCAGAGGTGTACCAGGAAGACGTATTTTTTGACTGTAATTTCTTTCACTGTAATATGGGAAAATATTATCAAATTCATCTGGCTGCTACAGATACAGGATTTCTGGCACAGCTGAAAATATATCAGGAATTAGAATTTATTATTATATTTTTTAGTATAAACTTCATTTTAATGACAAAGCCATTATTGGACTTTTGGTGAGAGCGCCAAGGAACACATGAGATTTCTTCCTAGGAAATGTTGAAAGGCACATAAAAATTTCAACATATATTTAATAATATGTTAAAAAGCAGGTTCTGAGTATTTCTGTAGGTTACTTTACATTAAAATACAGAATTAGCAGACGTTTGCCTGTTGGCGCTATGGAAAAACGTTTCATCTATCTGTAAAGAGATCATGCTTATGCATGAACGGACATTTGTTCATTCAAGCGATACATTTTCCCCTCACATACGCTGAAACAACAGAATATGCACTTATTCTGTTGTTTCCTGAGACACCGAGGCACACACGTTCAGTTATTTGCAAATGGTAAAAGGAAAAAAAAAATTAATTTACCTGAAATAACGTACATTTATTGAAAATAGGTATGACAGTTTCAGTTACTGAATTTATGCTAATAAATAGTAATATGTTTAGCCAGCTGAAATCCCGCTTACAGTCACTTAATTGTTCTGATTCCTGTTAGGATTTCTAATAATTAGGGTAGATTTCAAAAATATTGCCATGAAAGGCAAAGAATGACATGCAAAAGCCCTGCCAGTTCAAGTGTGAAGCAGCAAACATGAGCGTATATCGGACACAGAGTACAATCTGACTCACCATAGAACGTATCATTATATTGCACATAAAATAACGTGGCACATTTCATAAAGCTACAACGTTGCACAATAAGTGACAGACACGCTTTTACATCTGCAGAGACATAAGCAGTGGATAATTCGTTTAAAAGTGAAGTACATGACCTAAGGATTATTGCCTCGCCTAAATCATTCTAGTATCACTTCAAAGGAAGGTGGCACGGGTTCTATTCATGCAAATAAGAATACAAAGAGCTGATATTTTTTCCAGAAGAAGGTTGGCTGCAAATTTTCAAGTATTTTACTTTGCCTGTGAAAGTTCATTTTGTGGAACTATATTCTTTAGAAATGTGATTTTAAAAAGTTGTTTTGCTCCTGCTCCCATTAAAATGATTGATGTCCCACCCACTTGAAAATTATCCTCTTCAACACAGGTTTTTCTCCTCAAAGTCATCATTTATGTAAATATTATGTAATTATTTGGGATTTTTATTTCACCTCAATTTATCAGAATGCTTCTAGCAAGCCACACATAGGTAACATCAGACTGAAACCTAAAGGACTGGAAACGGTACCTGAACGCTGCCAGCGGAAAAAATACTCAGGGCCATGGTAACTGAACATGTTTTTGGAAATCTGAATAAATCTTGCCTGGAAACAGATTAATGTGATAGAAGTGAAAACGTGCAATCAAAACAGTGCAGCTTTGGCATGTACTACTGATCAGTTTCTATTAAAACATCTCAAACTTCTACCACAGACTTCATCAACAGCATTCTCTAGTCAAAGCTGACTGGGCGCAACCTTACCTTTCCAGGCTTTAGAAAGTCGGTGTTTATAAATGCCTCTAGAAAACTATGTCTTCTACCGGGCTTGCATATATATCGTTGATAATCTGTGACCAAATTCAAGCCCATAAAGTTACCCACAAAATTTGGTGCTGAGGATAAGCTTCACTACTTGAAAGCTCAGGAGTCTCTGTTTTGTGAGACGTCCTTCTGGTATGCTACACCCTCAAAAAGTTTAACAGTCAGATTTATTATTTGACGAAGGGGGCCATAAATAAAAAGAAAAGAGCAGTAATATCTGAACAGCGTTATAAAGCCATAGCCCAATTCCACCTACAAAATTTCAACCAAGAGCAACAGTAATTTCACCTAAGATGAAAAAAAAAAAGGGTAATGCAATACCTTACCAGTGTGCTTGATGCATGTACATCCATTTAGGTGTTCCAGATTTAAAGAGTTTAAGCCACAGTTGCTATAAGGAGATTTTTTTAATGATTAGAGACCCGGAGATGCTGCATAAATCAAACCACAATGAAAACTGCCATTCACTGGCAAATAATTTTGAAGTTCTAGAATTACAGTTATTCACTGTTAAAAATGGTTTTAGCAGCGTCTGTGTTTCTAAAGCCATTAAAACAGTAAACAGGAAATCTTACTAAATCTTTATAAGCAAAGTTGCAGCACCAGTTAATCTAAAATGCACAGAAACTATTTTTTTCTCCAAGTGTTTTCGACAGTCGACGTAACAGTCCTTGGTTCACTATTTGGGTAAAAAAGGCCAAGCAAAAAAAGCTCTGGAAAGCTATAACACACACATAAAAAGAGGTTTGGCTATATTCCCACCAGATTTCAAAGTGCTTTCAAATGGAGACAAGTCCTTTTCCTTCTCTCCAGTATTAAGGCTCTTATTAACAAAAAAAAAAAAAAAAAAAAAAAAAGTTTAACTAAAAGACACTTGAGCTTTCTTTATCAAATACACCACTTAATATGCTTCAGTCATGAACATTTTAAGAGGCTAGTTCTGCAATACTAGCTTTATAAATGTGTACTAGCAATATACGGGATTACTTCATTACAAGATCGGGGCCTTTATATTCTAAAATGTGAAATACTCATTAAGATACTGACAGTACATTTCTTTTATATTCTGTTTCTATTAAAAACACAGGGATTAGAAAACTGACTGGGAAATTAAAACCAAGCTACCAATACTAGAGAATAGCCTTGCTATTATTTCTATTAAATCAGAAACAGTGATCTAGAGAAATGAAATGAAATACTCTTCTCCCACCAAGTTTCCAGAGCTGGGTTTTTTTGTTTTGTTTTGTTTTGTTTTTTCCCCAGAATTCATAAGTTTAATTATTCTGACTGAACCAGACCCTCAGGAGACAAAAGTGCTCTCAACTCCCATTAAAGTCAAAAGGTTCTATGAGAACTCGACATTACTCACGCTGTTTGGGACACTTAACCGTTTCAAGGAACACAAAAATGGAGTTAAAAATCACATTTCATCCCTAAACAACCTACAGAACACCCAAAGCGTTAAAGGCCTGATCTTACAGCCCTTCGCAGCCGGAAGAGCACACTGACATCGGTTTTACCACTCTCAGAAGTCGTATTTGTAGCGGTCCCTCTCCTGCAAACACATAGACGCCTAAATCCGGGAAAATCAGCACCCAGATTTGGCACCAGCACAACCTGTGTTCAGGTGAACTCCTGGAAAAGCAAGTTAAAAAAGGAAAATACTATGTTTACCACTAATATAATTTAAAACACACCTTTGAAGGCAGAAGTCAGCATGGTCTGTAATTGTTATTGATGTATTTTACGTGGCAAGACATGACTTTCTTCAATTTGTCTGCCTAAATTTAGCCAGCTTTGTGAAGCCTGCCACTTGCTGAAATCATTATGAAAAATTTGGAGCATTCTGTTTTTCAGAAAGCGGGGTCCTGCATAAGAAATTCCATTAAACTGTTAACAGAAATAAAACTGAAAGCATTGCTTGGGATGCTGACTAAAATTACGGATTCAGCTCTCGCCACCTCTAGCGCCTTTGGTGCAATTCCACGACCCTCCTGCTGACCTGAACACAAGCAGCTTCATGGGACCAATCCCACCGAAACAAACATCAGACCCTGACAAGCCTTTACCACGTGAATTATAAAACAAGACGCTTGCTTTATAAAAATCCCCCGGCGGCTGGCATTTCAGTTAGTACGCGACATCGTTTTCCTTTTCTAAATATGCTTAAACACGTCCAACGGAGTTGAAAATTTAAAAAGACTACGTGTCTTTGCTTTAAAGCGATCAATCATTTTTACAGCGTGATGAAACACAGCTGCACCTGGGGGCATCCCTACTCTCGCCTTTTCGGGCTCAAACCTGTAAGCCGTCCCTTAACCCTGCCCCGTCGGGCCCTTAACCCTGCAGGACAACGAACACGAGCGGGTCAGCGAGGGGCTCGGGACACGGGTGCGCCCAGCGCCTCGCCGGAGCCGGGCTTGGCTCGAGCGGGATGAGGCAGGACGGACGGACGGCCGGCTGCCCCCCGCGCCTCCGGAGCCCGACCCCGCCGAGCCGGTCCCGACCCCCGCCGCCATTTCGCACGCGTGGGTGCCGGTCCCGAGCAGGCAGCGGTGCGGCCGCCCCCTCCCTCCGCACGCTGCGGGGCCCGCCCGGGCCGCCGCTCCGGTGGGAGCCACCCGCGGGCCGCCCGGCCCCGACGCCCCCGGGAAACGTTAAACGCTCGTTATCCCGCCGCGGGGAGGGCTCAGGAGAAGGCGGCCGGCGAGGGGGCGCGCAGGGCCCCGCCGCCGCCGCCGGGGGCCGCCGCCTCAGATGAAGTGGATCCAGGCGGTGCTGTCGGGGTCCTGCGGCGGGCCGGCGGCCGGCGGGACGCGCCGCCCGCCCCGCAGCCGGTAGTTCTCGCCCTCGTTGTTGTCCCAGTACTCGGCGCCGGCGACGCGGTAGCGGACGGCGAACTCGAGCGCGGCCTCGGCGGCGGGCAGGGGCAGGAGGAAGGCGAAGCGGTCGGTGAGGCCGTCCGCCGGGCCGGCCGGCTGGTAGGCGGCGGGCACCTCGGCGCAGCTGGCCCAGCCGTCGAGCGTGTAGCGCACCGAGACGGCCTTCTCGTAGGCCAGGTTGAGGACGCGGACGGCGCCGCGCAGCCCCGCCGGCTCGGCCCGCACCCACTCCAGCCTCACCTTGTGCTGCCGCACCCGCTCCGCGAAGCCGGGGCCGGCGCCGGGCTGCGGCGGGAAGAGCGGCTCCAGCAGCGGCGGCCCGAACGGCACCGGCTCCAGGTCGCCCAGCGCCGGCGGCTTCCTCGTCTTGAGGAGGTCGGCGGGGCGCGGCGGCGCGGCGGGCGGCGGCACCCGCGGCAGGTCGGCCTCGCAGAAGTGGCGCACGGAGGTGAGCTCCAGGCCGAGGGAGTCGGCGAACCGCACCGTCTTGCGGCGGGAGGGGCTCTGCTGCAGCGCCGGGCGCAGGCTGCGGTCCCCGGGCGTGGGCAGCGACTTGGCGCGGCGGCGCTGCGTGGGGCTGGGGGGCACGGCGGGCAGCGAGGGCTCCCGGCCGCGGGGCGGAGGCGGCGGCTTCTCCTCGCTCGCCGCCGCTTCCCGCAGCGCGGGCGCGGCGTCGCCGTCGGGGCTGCGGCCCCCCTTGCACTGCTCGGCCAGGCTGCCATAGAGGCAGGCGCTGCAGCTGAAGTTGCGCGGCAGGTAGAGCCGGGGCGGCGGGGTGGGCACCGAGGTGTGCAGCGAGCCCGCCTTATCCATGGGGGGGGGGGCCGGCGGCGGGAGCGGTGCCGGTGCTTATCGCGGGGCCCGGGGCCCGCCGCTCTTCCTCCTCCTCCTCCTCCTCCTCCTCCTCCTCGGCGGCCGCGGCGTGCGGGCGGCGAGGCGGGCTCTAGCGCCCGGCCGGCGGGCTCTGCCCCTCGCCCGGACCCAGGGGCGGCGGGATGGGCTCGGCGCTGTCCCCGTCGCGGCCGGCCCCGGGGGATGCCGGCGGGCGCATGTGGCCGCGGGCGGCGGGACCGCGGAGCTCCGGCTGCTGCTGCCGCTGCTGCCGCCGCGCCGGGCCCGGGCGGGGAAATGGGCCTCGAGTCATCCTTCCTCCCCCATGGCCCCGCGCTCCCCACCCGCCCCTCGGCCCGCCTCGGCCTCCCCACCGCCCCCCGTGACACCCCCGGCCGCCGGCCCCCCGCTCCCGCCGGCGCCCCCCGCCCCGGTACCGCCGCTACGCCGTCCCTCCTCCTCCTCCTCCTCCTCCTCCTCCTCCGCCTCGCTGTGTTCTGGGTCTTTCCTCGAGGATCTCATCCGAAAAGAGGAGGCGGGAGGGATTCCCCGGTGGAAGCATTAACATTCATAGCGGCGCTCTCCCCCGTCCGATCCGTTACAGAAATAGCTGCTAAAAGGAAGGAGCGGCAAAGCCGGGCTCGGGAAGATTAAACGGGCCGACAAGAAACAGCTGGCTGGCAAGTTGGATCTCGCAGTGTACATTTAAAGGAAGAAATCCAGCTAATCTGCTGTAATGCGTTTACAGTACATCTGCTGGATAAAAGACACCTGCCGCAGCCCTGCCACAGCTTTCCATCTCTAGTAAAAGCAGCTCCAGTCCAAACGCGGAGGGCTGGTTACGAAACGTAAACCGTGGCCGTGCTTTTCCAAAGAGCATTTAATAATTGCCGAGCAATATTCAAACGAATTATAGCCCAAAGAAAAGCAGGCTCCAGCGCAGGCAGTTCAAGGAGCTAAAACGCTATTTTAGCAAGCCGCTTCGTTCCACACTTTCCGTAATCTGGTACTCATTTTTAATTAGTAAATTGCATTAAAAGCAATGATCCTGCTATCCCGCCATCCTGAGCCTGACCTGTGTTGACATGTGATTCTGATTTAGCTTCTGAGCAGGAGCTTTTACACCTTTATCATTTTACCTGTGGCACTTGGTGTTCCGTTGAAAAGTCTAGGTAGGGGAAATGCGGCTGATGAGATTAAGAATGGGACAAGTAAACCTGATAAGGACCAAGAGTTAAAAAAAAAAAATAGCCACCAGAACATGGGGAAAAGCTCCCCACTGTCTCATATTAGAACTATCAGCTTTAATTCCTTTATTAGTAAGTATGAAAATAATTCCTAGGTCATTGCCACTGGGTTCCAAATCTTTTTAATGGCAGCTGGTTCACAAGTAGGGAATGAAAAAATTTGCCCAGCAGTGCTAAATTTGACACCGTTATGCTTCCCAATGATCTGTCATGTCACTGTCTTACATTCACGGGATGATCATAGGTTTTGAAAAATCAAACAGTAATAACATGAAGGATTAATTCCATCTGAATTCATTAGCCCAGGACCTTAAAATTGTCTCACTTGTCCTTTAATGCACACTACAGGAAAGATTTGTTAGGCCTCTTTCCCATGCCTCCCTCCCAAAAAAGAGCATTTCAGGAAAATAACATGAACTCATGTTTGGTTTTCACCCACTCATACTAATTTGGGGGAGAAGAAAAACAGGCCCAAAGAATTGTTCAGACGGGCTTTAAGACTACATCCTTTTAAATTATTTTTGTAGTAATTTCTAAATGTTGTAATTAAGCTGTTCTATGGAATTAACACTTGGTTTTGCTGACGCTAATTTCTCTTTAAAACCAGCGAACAGTAAGAACTTTATTTTTTACATTTACAGGTGAAGCCTTTGTCTTTTTTAAACCATTGTGAAACTATCAGAACTAATAAACTAAACTGACTTGAATGTGATTGCACGTTCAGTGAGGTTTGGGCATGTCTTTGTGGTATACACGGGGAACACAACTGTTTGGAGCAATTTAGCTTCTGCCGTACTTTGCACAATAGGGGTACCTCAGCAGAGTTTGACTTCCCCTCTTCTGGTAATTTTAGTTGCCTAACTTCTTCTTATTATATACTTGTGTAATACTTTTGCTTTTTGGCTTTTTCAGGCCTCTTTTCTCCCCACAACCTTGGTAATATTTCACGGAACAAAAAAAAACCCCAACTGCTTTCTTCACTGGTGATTGTAGGTGATGTAGTTCATGTAACTGAGTTGAAAATACAGATTCCCCAAAGTTAGTAAACCAAAGACTGGCATAAAAAAAGAGAAAATCCTGTGATAAGACAGCCAAAAAACCCCAGCATGGTACACTTTGGACTAGCCAGGTCAAGGCAGCATGAGATATAGAGGGACGCCCATATGAACTGATTGACATGATGAGGACGCGGTTCAGAAATTTCAGTTGAGTTCAGCTCTTGTCATCATCAGGTAAAACCTGATGGTTCTTTAGCCTTGCAAGAGAATGAGAATACTGTGGGGGCATGCAGATAGTGGAGAATAGGGTAGAAAGAGACTTGATATAAATGCATGCCCACTGTAAATAATTTCACAGGCAATCCTGTGGAGTAGAGTGGAAGAAAGCCATTTACAGGCTTTTAAAAAATCAGAATTAAATGGTACTTAAATCATCAAAACCTCAACTCACCAGCTAATCCTGAGGTGCTCACATTTTCACCTGCAATTTCCCCGAGACACCTGAAGTTCTGGCACACATGGGGCACCTCAGCCTTGTCTCTGTTGAGCACCGTCACCACGTAAACCCCCCCAGAATCTGTAACAAAGGTATTTCTCACTTTTTTTCTCTCGATCTGAACATTCCCAGCATGTCTTGCTGAATCTACCGTGGGATGTACGGCGCTGCTGTCTGTTCACCCTCTTGCTCACTTGCCAAGGCTGGGGCTGAGGGGACTCTTACCCCTGTCTTTCACTTCTGAGGGTGTCCTTATGACTAGGCCGGTCTTCCGCCTCTGATGAATTTACTACAGACGTAGTACATGAAAGTTTCGAGCACTGAAATTGAACAAACATACACACAGACATTCCTTCAAATAGCCTGCAGTATTGTGCATCCTTCTGTGATGCGGAAACTGTGGTACGAGTTCAAAATGGGAAGCATCAGACACCATTTGTAAAAGGAAGTTCTTTCGGTTTTGCCTACTGTAAATACTTGTATGCAGCAAATGCGTAAGTCCTTAGAAGCAAGCAAGCACTACCACACGTACAGAAACTACGGCTTAATATATGCAGCGGTAGGCATCCATACACCACCCCCTCTCTATCTTAATTTAGTTCACAACATTTTGGACATGTAAGTTTAAAAGTCACTTACAGTGCTATGTCAAGGACATTATCCGAGGCTCTTTTCTAAATAATACTGTCAATAACAAAGCTGATGAAGAAATCGTTAGTACTGACCTAGCACGCCCCTTTAAAGAAATACCTATTATCTTTTCACTGGAAAATAGTATCTTTATGACAAGATGATTTGGAAGGTGCCAGCAGGAATAGCGCAGTCATAATGTAAACGCTAGAGCTATACAGTGTTGCTCTATTACAGGGCAAGAAAAGCAGGTGGTCTTACATTACAATTAGTGTCAATAGACTTAGGAAATGGCACTCCGGCATTGTTTTCATTGCTACGGATTCCTCTCCCCTTGCAGATTTAAATAGCATGGTCATAGGATAAAAGTTTATCCTAAGAACATCGTCCTAATAACTTTTTGTCGACCCGTCTCTGCATCTTCCAGCTGACATCAGAAATTTTAAAGACAGCCTCTTGTTCTGCCGATGTAGCACTGAGTGACCCTGACATTTCTGCCGTGCCAAACTGCATTTAAAATCTGTCTGATGATGGAGAATTTCCAACTAACCGAACAGAGATGTTCAGTCCCCTTCTTTTGTTAAGATTTAAATGATTCACAAAGAAAAAGGCAAAACCGATGCAGGCGATGAACTGGGAGCTTTCTTCTGCTGCACTTACTAATTGTCTTGACTCCAGGTAATCTCGAGGAAAGCAGATGCCGGCGCTGGGGAGCATTAGGCAGAACTACGAATGGAACCATTAATAGGGAGGAGTGTCTGAGTGCTGGGGCTTATCCAAAGTGGCCATCGTCACATGTCCGCTTTAACTTTCCATAACAGGTTTATTTTTAGTAATGAGAATTGTAGGAAGATAAAATGGATGTAAAGGCGAAGTGCATTACGATTACATCAGCTTTTGAGGTGAAGCTGTGACTCAGTATGTGAATTGGAAAGGTCAGCTTCCTCTCATTTGTATCTGTGCAGCTCTTCTGAAGCTGATGAACTATGTAGGTGTTACATTAGAATATCACCCGAGAGTGTAATAATCATATGACTACATGAATCTGACAATGGTATTTACACTGACAGTTTGTAAGCCTTGCATGGTACACTTGTTCTGCATGCACATACTTTAAAAATACCTTCCCACATCATTTCACATCAATGATTAACTCAGACTTTATTTATTTCCCCAAGAAAATATTTTAGACACATCTCAGAGAAGTGCCAGATCAGAATTAGGTAATATGCCTGAAGTATATATTAAAAAAATGAAGCATTCTGTTAAAGAACACCGGTATCGATCTTCTGTACCAAATATTGTCTTCACCTAACCAGGATATGCAGGCTTTATCAAGATGCAGGTTGTGTGATTCACACAGTTGTATCAATGACATTTGATAGCAAACAAAGATCAGTGAATAATTTTGCTAAACAGAGATGTGACACCTGGAAAGGTTGCTTTGTGGTTGGGTTTTGGTTTGTGGGCTTTTGTTGGGTTGTTTGTTTTTTCGTTGTTTTTTTTTTTTTTTTTTTGTTTGTTTGTTTGTTTGTTTGTTTTGTTTTTGTTTTTGTTTTTGTTTTTTTTTTTTAATATTGGGATCCAAATGAAGATACAATATTAACATGAAAATAGAATTGTGCTTACCTCAGTGCATGACCTTGTGAATCTGCCTTACTATATGATGAAGCTCACACGTAACTTTATTAGTTAGGCATCAACCATCTCTGTTGACTCCAACCGATTGGCTTAAGACTTCTGGAGAGAGTGTAAGCTAAGAAAAGCCCCAATTAAGACAACAGTGGAAAACAAAAAAAACCCTCAATCTAGATCAAAATGAGATCTATCTCATTTTGTGGAGAAGATGATAAAGAGTACTTGAAGTATTTTTCTTATAGAAATAGTTCTGCTTTAAAAGGATTGGATGTTTTTAACAAGTATTAAATAACAGCTAGCAGGACGAGGACTCTCTCAGTCCTAGAACTTTTAACATAGATTTTCATGCAAATATCTGAATAAATGCACTTCAGGATGTTCCCAAATCCCATCTTCTGGTAAAAGTGCTTGTGACTCAGCGTTCATGGCATCCATGGTGTAAAATAACCACAGGACCTTCTAGCAACTGCAAATGGTCTCAGTAGTGCTAGTTAATGATTTTAGACATAAAAATATGCTCATTGTATGCTTGATTTTAAGTTTTATATTTTTTCATATGTAAAGATCCATGGGTCAGGCAGTGGTTCATTGCAAGAGATTATTTGGATTCCTTATATTGTAAGATCAGTTTGTCTTCTCATTTTTTTTTATTTGTTCTTTTCTTCGCCTTTCTCACAGTTTTTCTTTCCTTTTCCTCCCATTTGGTCCTTTCACATCCCGCTTTCTCACACGCACTACTCTCTTCCTATTCGTGTTTTTAGACCTCTGTATAGGCTCTCTCCTTCTCCCTTGTGCCCCTGTCAGCACTCTCCTCAGTTTTGCCCGCCAAGCCTTCCGGTTCTGCCATCTCTCCCACTTGCCATTCTCGGCCGGAGGTTCCCAAGCGCCTGCCCGTCATTAGGCTTCAGAGTCCTTCCCCACCAGCCATCTCCCAACCCGCGGCCAGCCGCGAGGCTCTGCCATACCCATGCAAATCCCAGGACCCACAGGATAATCTGAGGCAGGGAGGGACCTCAGGAGCTCCCCCGCAGCGCCCTACTGCCGGAGCAGCTCTCCCAAGGCCCACACGGCGTTTTCCCCTCACAAACAGGCCCGATGGAGGAGCCCTGCCATTTCCCCTCAGGAGCCCCGCCATTTCCTCTCAGGCGGCTGGGGGAGCGGCGCGTTTCATAGAGATTTGGGGATTGTCATTGTAGTCACTCTTTCACCCATGGTACAGAAAAGATGCGAAAAAAAGCATCCTCCAAGACACTGAGCGGGGGAGGAGGGTTTACCTATCACAAATGGCCTCTGACATCAGAGATCAGATTAACCTGGTCTCTCTTGGGATAAAACCGAACACCCCTGGGGAGGGACTACGCAAGGCCTCAGTTCCTTCTTTCGGTTCAGGAGGTCTTTCACTCTGCAACATGACAAAATAGGACCTGTGAGGAATTAGAGTTACTTGTTATTTTGCACTCAGAAGAAAACACAAATAGCGGTAGTGTTCACTTACATCAGCAAAGACGACTACTTCTACATTTTTCTTCTTACAATGCTCTGGCTTGTCTTAGATTTAACATGTTTCTCTCCTATCAGGTGCAAGACTGGGGTAAAATTGACCCACCTGCCCACTTCCAGCTGCAAAAACAAGCCAAGAAATGCAAGGCAAATGCAACTTCCAACAATTGCCAGTTTTGCTCAGACATGTTGCACTCTATTGACAACAGTATAGGTCAAGAAGCAAAGACCACAAGAGATCAATCAAAATCAGAAGGCGAGTTAAGTGTAGATGCCATAGCTGATACGGCTTCACAAAAGGAAGAGATTTCAACCCATTCTAGTAAGGCTAACTGTTGTCCTACAGCATACGGCATTAAAGTGGAAATACATAACAAGTTGCACTGTTCAAACATTCCAAGGTGAAATTAAGAACTCGCCAATGAAGAGAATAGTGTATGTGGAACCTGGAAGATGTGAAAAATCCAGAAGCTGTAAGGCATAAAGAGATTAATGTCTTTGATGTGCTTGATCCAAATGGCTCTGAATCTTTGACTTTAAGTCTTCACACGTACTTACACCTGTGAAAGATGCCTCTCCCAAGGATACTTCAGACACTCCTTCGAAGAATACAAAAGCCATTATCTCTCAGAATGGTACTTCAGCTGAGACTGCTTCCTATAGTCACCATGCTAGAGCAACAGAGCAGAAGGGTGAAAAAGGAGCTGACATCATGAATGATAAAGCAAGGGGACAAAAAATAGAAACTCCTGAATCGCCATTTATCTCAAGCTATACAAAGGTCTCACTCCTGCAAGAAGATCCTGAGCAGTTATACTGGCACTGTGCTCTTACACCAGCCAAAAGTATTGCAATTGTTTCTAATCCTATTGCTTTTAAAAAGAACAGTTGTCCTGCCTGTGTGCAAATTCCACATACAAACCAAAAACAATATATAAAGCATGATGACATCCAGGGCTCTTCAACCAATAATGTCAGGAACAGGTATGTTGAGGTCAAGGAAGGAAATGAATAAAAAATGCAGGAGGTTCCACTGCTTTCTGGGCTTCCTTCCTTAACAGTCAGCCACGCTGCGGGAGCTGCAGTGCCGTCTAGCCTGACCTAACATTTCTATATTGTAATTCCATGCATTTTTTTAAAGCTTGTTAGACTGTGAGAAAAAAATGAAATTTCCTTGTGAGTAATGTGGGTATCTGTAGTTTTTGTAGATGCTATTAATAGAATTCTAAGCTGATGAATGCCAATTACTTTCATGTAGGTTTAGTTTCTTCCTGTCCATAAGACAGATTCATTAGAGCCTTAAATAGCTTATTCTGGGGATGAGGTGCAACCTCTTCAGTTAGATTTGCTCTGGATGACTACTGTAGCCTGGCACGGTAATTAGATATTTGATGCTGCTGAGCACTGAATCAATGCCTAACTTTAGGAACATTCTTAAATCCATGCCTACTCCACAAGGCATTTATTAATATTCTTAACTTAAACAGTGCTGAATCCTATTGAGCTTCACAAACATTTGCATGCATTCCTTGCTATTTTGGCACCTAAAAGAAATGGAAATGACCTGGAAAGCAGGCAGTGGTGGGATTTACAATTATTTTTTTTCTTACTCCTTGCCAGAAGATTCATTTTTTAAATCCTGTTAATGTGTTCTTTGCTTGTTTCTGTTTAATACGTATTCTGTGCATTCTGGTATTCACTTACTCTTGTTTCATCTCATACTAAATGAGGGACTTTGAGATCAAGTTCTCTTTTGCTTTTGTGTTAAACAGAAAACAAAGTAAACCAGCAGCCTTTCCATAGATACATAGGTAACTGCAATTCAGTTCAGCATGCAGGACGGAGATTCATTGCAACTTACCCTTCCCCTCTTTTGATGCTTTGATAAAAATTTGGAATAGGGAAAGATAACACCAGTGCAGGGCTCCCAATACCATATAATTTCTACTTTAAAACAGATGGAGGAATTCAGTGTCTTTGTAGATTTATTTCTTTACTAATAAACGTGCATAAATGTAGTGTTTAGTAGTTCCCTGGCATCAATTTGTTAATTGTGTTCATCTTCAGGTATCTCAACATCAGAGCTAAAGAATGCCTCAGCTTCTAGAGGCATAGTTTCAGTAAAACAGGTGGTACATATTCTATATATCTAAATAATTATGTGTTTATTCCCTTAAAAAAATGGAAGGATGACATGGCTTCATCTCTTCACCCAAAACTCAGGTGAAACGACCTCTAGAGAACGCAGGAGCTGAGTGCTAGTGTTAAATAACAGCTCCAAGCAGTTTGCTTTGTCTCCTAATACAAATTTCCCTGGGAATTGCTTAGGGAAATCTGGAAATCTTTTAGAACACTAATTTGTACAGAAAATATGTTAGGATTCTTTTAAGAAGCATATCTTTAAGTAGAGCAGCACATCGGCTTGATGCGTACGAGAGTATGAGAGTTGTCGCACTGGAGGTTAGAACAGGGCCAACATTTTTCTGGCAGCAAATTTGATTTTTCAAGTGACGGTCCCTCTGTATTGGAGAGAGGAGTGCCGCCTACTGAACGGCAAACAAAATAAGCACTTATGCCAGAAACAGCACAAGGCTGCTGACAGGATTACTGTCGTCTGCATTCTTTCACTCTTCCTAAACAACAAAAGCTACACACTTCAATCTGAAATGGCAGTAATTTTTTGTACCTGTTCGGTATTTTGTTGCAAGTCAAGAGGGAAAGTCATAAAGAACCTACTAAAAAGTTATAAAGATCTATTAAAAAAATAGGTCATTATAGCTGATACTATGATGTATATACATCTTTTATCTCTTTCAATATCTGGACATCTGAAAAGCTCAAACAATGACTATCTGGAGTCAAGCGCTACCTTGGTTGGTAACTTCCAGGAAACAGATTTTTTTGTTGCAGTAACGTGTCCAAACTGCTCTTCAATTACGGTGCTACGGGTACACAAGTGCAGTATCATTCTGACAGAACAGAGACACCCTCTAACATACCATTTTCTTCCCTTCTTTGACCCCCTCCCCCCTGTGTATCTTTTCTAATCCTGTGCTTCATATTTGGATAGAAAATGCAAGCTCTACAAAAGAAGCACCCTTCACGAATAGCCCCAAGATAAATAAATCCACATACTTGTTTCAGTCCCGTTTTTCACTAAATAGAAAATTCAAAAATATATGTATCTGTGAAACTAGTAACATTTTCCATAGTCTAGAAGGAGAGAAGATAGTCTCTCCCATTCAGACAACTGAATATACTGCTGCTTCAGTAAGAAAACTGAAAAATGAACTGCGTTACCAATCAACAGTAAGTAAAGCCAAACATGTTTGTTCTAGTAATTTTAAGTTGCAGCCATTGCAGACAGGTAGTAAATTCTTTAGGACTACAGAAAAAAAAGTTTAAAGTTGCAGGGAAAGCTATAAACTTTATTTCCGTGTTTTCCAGTGTTTCATGCCAGATAAGATTTTTGCTGCGGTTTTTGAAGCTGTCAAATCAGACAGATTAGACAGAGGTTTTACTACAACCTGATACAAGAAAATGTTTCTAAGAACCACTCTTGCAGATTATTGCTACAAGGCCTGTAGCAGAAGACCAGAAAAGCCGCTAACTAAAGGCCTCGAAGATAAAGAAACAAACACACAACACTTACGCCATCGTAAGCTTAATCAAGTTACCTGCCCTTGAACACACTGGGTTCTTCTAGCACAGGAAACAGCAGCTTCTTGCTTAGTTGTAAATTCTCTCAAGAATAAAGCCATTCCTGTTCAAGGAAAGGAAATAAACTTATGGGCTAGATCAGCTAGAAGTGCTTCCTGTATTCAAGGTGCCAAAACAAAACAAGCGAAAGGGAATTGTTGACAACAATGTAAAAATACAATGAGGGAACACCTGAAAGTTAAATCAACATTTTTGCCCTTTTGTTTTAGGTCCAAACTTCCAAAGAACTGATTCCAGAGGATGCACTGTCAAATCCTGGAGCCAGAAAGAAAATCTGCCTCTAATTCCACTGTTTTGACAGAAAGCTATCAGCTTGCCAGCATGCAATTTCTTTAAGTGAAGGAAATTCAGGAACTACACAAACCAGTCAGGGCTGCCTTCACGGCCAGCAGAAGAAATAAGTGAATTATCAGCAACAGCAAACAAGCAGGTAGTTAAAAAATAGACGAGGCTTCCCTGATCTCTAAACAGCCATTATCATCTTCTCAATCAAGAGTGAAAGTTTGTCCTGCCTTTTAGACTGTCTACCATTTGTGAAAGCTTCATGAGGATCAGTCTGTCAAAGTATCTGACTTTTGTCCGTGGGCCAAATTTGTTCCAAATAATGAAAAACCTGTAATAACTCAGCCTAAACTAAGGAGAACCATTCCCACAGCAGGGATAGGGCCATTATTCCTAAAAGGATAATCAGCATCTTAGACATTTGCCTTTCTCACAATTTTAAATGGTCTGAACAGGAATTTAGTTTCTAGACACTTGTGACATACTCCCCTCTTGAAATAGCTTTCATCTTTTGGTACCACTACGGCCAAATGCTGCCTTGTGCAAATACTTACCTCAGAGCATGACAGGACTGCAAAGAGCAGCCTGCTATACGTCAGGGAACGCGTCATTCGTGACTATGGCTGATGTAATAGTACAGATCAACTTTCAGTCAAGGAGCATCTGCTCGTTCACCTACTCTGAATTTTATACACAAGATATACAGGTAACAGCAGAAATCAGCATTTTATGTCTCCAATTAGCAGAAAATGGTGGGATCATGACTAAGCATGGGAACTGTACAGGAAGAAAAGGGACAAAGTATGATCGGTACTCCTCATCAACCTACTCTAGCTTTTTCTTTAAAAAATATTCATAGTGGCAAAATTTTCTCAGTTATATAAAATATATTGCAAAATGATATATGCTGTTAAAGAAGACTAATTTTCTAATAGGATACTTTGAAAACTAATCATAAGGCAGTTGAATTTCTACTTGACATTACTCATGGCTCTAGAGATCTTGAACATTACAGGAGGGGTGGGTGTAAGGTAGAGGAAGAATGCAAAGTAACTCTTCTGTCCTGAGAGTCTGTTTTAGAAGAAAGGCATCCGTCGGTGAGCTGAAACTGCAGAGGTATTCCATTGCGCATACAAGGCAATTCAAGATTAAAATTTGCATGCGCCGCCAAGAGGTTTGAGATGGAGCACCACTAGTGCAGCCAGCTGGATGCTGCTGCTCGGAAGAATCCAGCCCTGCCTGCGTGCACCAGGTTCCGCACAGAAGTCTATGCATAGGTTCACTTACAGCAGAGAACCTCTCGAATGGATTTGTTTCAGGTTTATGAAACGTAGCATCTTGACATTCTGATTACATTTGTGTTGTGAGTTTAAACTTCCTAGGATTCACTGAGAAGTAGGACTACGCAGGAAAACTTTTGCCACCTCCTAAGATCAAGGACTGACATTGTAAGACTAAAACTGTCTTACAATGTCAGTCCTTGATCTTAGGAGGTGGCGAAACTTTCAAAATCTCTGTCAATTCAAAAGACATCTAGCTTTCAGAAGGGAGGACGTTAAGGAGCAATGGGTGGTGCTTGCCAATAGGCCCTAAATACCCCACCCATGCCTCTGTAGGCAGGAGATCACAGCCATTAAAACAGAAGGCAAAAATGGATTGAAGTTAACTTTATTCCAAAATATGTATAATTTACAGGACTAAGTAAGTGCTTCATTTGTGAACAAAACGTTTCAATACTTGTGAATAACTTACTAGTAGCTTTGTGTAACACTTCAGTTTCCAACAGAGGGAAATATGAAACAGTATTTTGGCACAAGGTTTTGTCTGCATGCATTAATATACTTAGAAGTTTCACAATTACTAGGACAACATTCCTTCTTTGGGATTGTCACTTGTAAAATAGGTCTAAGAAATGAATGCTTGCTTTTGTCTGCTCATTGCAAGTTTACTGGCTTCAATAGCAAGAATTAAACATGGACACCCTTTGAAAACTCAGTTTGTCCACTAGATCAAAATCCCACCAGCGATGAGAAGGAAAATATTTTAAGGACATTTCTCAGCCTTATTGAGATTAACTCACACATGCTCTGGGAAAGACTCACCCATGAGATTTTATTACTCATCCATTCCAAATAATTACAAGTTTAAATTTAATCATAATCAAGTGTTGAATTCTATAAGCTGAAAAGAATATGGCTATCTTTCATATCCAGCTTTATCATTGATGCACTCGCAAATATCTGTAGATAGAAGTACTGTCAATCTAGCTCTGCATGCAAGTGCTTGAAGCATGCATGTAAAGCATTAGTTGTTGTGAAATGTACAGTTTACATCTTCACAAGTCATCTATTATATTCCATTGCTAGTTATGCTGAATATACTGCTATAAAGCCAGTATATGAAAAAGAATCAGAAGTAAAGGACTTCTGTTATTTAACTCGGCGGTTCCTTCAGGAGTTTCCACTGTTTCAGGCTGTCTGGTTACATTTTCAGTGAAGTGGAAGAGTCATGCGCACAAATACAAATATACCCTCAACCTGACTGCAAGGCAACGCAGAGCTGAACAATGTAGTTCTTGGTTCTGTTCATTGCATAGCAATGGCATTTTAAACAAGAAAATTCAGTCATGCTCTAAGCAGCAAATCCTTCTAGCACACATGTAAATTCACATCAACTGTTAAAAAACAAAACCAAAAAAACCAAGATGATGCATGTTCGCATCATGCATCAAAGCTTGCTACCAATATCCTGATAGTGTTCATATAGTTATTAACGGAAGTCTGTTTACAGTAGGCCCGTTCTACCAGGAACACAAGCACCTTAAACCAAACATGACTGAAAAAGCTTGCAAGGGCCAGAACGTTAACATTTTGGTGTGAATGTATTTGGAACAGTAAATTGTGCATTAAGATCATGTTTAAAAAAACAGCACGTCAGAAATAGCTTAAAGCAAAGAAAGTTGTACAACCTTAATGATAAAGGCAAGTACATTTGGTTCACCTCTGAGTTGTCATTTCAGTAACTCAGACTATTCTTTTGCAAGTGGAGCACCCTATGTTGATTCAGTATATGTTAGTCCTACTGACTTACCCTATATTTGAAAAGCTATTAAAAACCTGTAACACCCGGAGATCCCAATCCTGCCAACACTTACATCTCTACCCAGCCTCACCAAAAAATCAGTTCAGATCTGACTAAGCATGTGAGCATGTGTTGGCAGGATAAGGATTTAAAACAGTGGAAAGCAGTCATCTTTGTTCTGTTGCCTCTCACAGTCAACGTACATCTGACTAACAGGGAAATTCAGCCTTTTGTTTTCAATGGAAAAAGTGACTGCGTGTGCGCCTTGGAGTTAAAATTTGTAAGGAGTGTTAGTTACACCCATTAAGTTACAGACACTGATTGAATTGTTCAAAACTAGACGACGTCTTAAGATTTCATATCCTTTGGAAGTGGAAATTTTCTACACACAAGCAGCTTTGCATAGCTAAGAATATGGAGCATTAGCAAACTCTGACTTTAAACTACCCATTTCTCTAGGCTGACATGAAGAGTTGCAGGAGGATTCCCTCCCTACCCAAAGCAGAAAGGAGTATTTACAAGCATGTTAGCAGAAACAGATGCAAATAAAGCCAAAAGTAGAAGAAACATAAATCTACTGTCATACAAACTTTTAGTATTGTGACAAACATGGAAGGCAACAAGACAGACCTCTCATTTTTCAGCCGTTTTGTGCTTATGTTCTCATAGAACCTGTGTCCCAAATTTGCTGTTTCATTTGTTTGATTTCTTATATACTAAAGAAAAGCTCAAGTGAAACTACAAACCTACTAATTCAATTTTAGTGTAGCATTACACAGGCATCCAGATCCAGATCCAGCAGTCGCAGCATGACAGAATTAAGCAGGAAAAGCAAAGAGTAAGTACCACTAACATTAATATCGCCTCCAGATAAATATTTGTGCTAAGAAGCTATGGAGAATCTGATGTTACTTTTTGTAGAGCAGTTTAACTGGCAGCAGAGGATACAAAAGAGAATAAGCAAAGTAGTAAGTCACTGCTGACCAATACTTAAAATAGAGACAGTGCCTTGAAAATCAAATCAGAAACAAACTGCAGAAAAAGGGAGATATGTATCATTTTAGTACTACCAAGAAATAGTCCTGACTGAAGTTCATTTTTAAAACAATGGCCAAAATAGAAAATTAGCCATTTTAAAGAACTTGTTCAAATTTGAAGAATGTGTAATATTCAGCAACAGTGTTTCAGATCAGGTTTCATTAGGTTCACTGTGAGTTTCAGTGAATCATGAATTCTGGTTGCAGTCTTCATATTTTCAGAGAAATACTTAATAAATCCAAACTGAATGACATATGCCAGCAACACAGGATCCAAATCTGTTTCTGACTTCTATGAATAATTTATGGAGAACCAAATTTGGAAAGAACAAAGTTAATTTTGGTCAGAATGAGGTACTTCCCTAAGACAAAGCAGACATATTTAATAATTTCTTAATACTGCACTTCCATATTTACATAATTTAATGTTGTAGTACTGTGTTCACCTAATTAAAATTCAAACTATTTTAAACCCATAGGATGAGGGAAGGGAATGGTATTTGCATATTCTAATAAAACACACAAAGCTCATACATACTTTCAGTTACCAAGTACAATAAATGAGTAACAATTACATTGTAAGACTGCATCCACACAAACCTTGGGTTTTTTCTGATAGTCACTGTTGTTAAGAGCTTTGGCTTACACCATAAGAACGTGGCAATTCTCATTCTCATTTGTAAATTAGTTTCAAAGTTCTTTAAATGCTAGCTGGTCTCTCAGATGGCTACGATTCAAAGCCTTCTGTAATTCTGCTCCTCATCACCTAAGATTCCTTCTCTTGCAGAAAAAAGACCGACTTTCTAAATTACAAAGGTAATGAACAGTTTCTCTCTTCTGCCTTCTACAGCTGTGGAAAATACTGTTTTCCCCAACCAGATTTAGAGTAACTGCTTCTTTTTCATGCGTCAGTACAGACAACTTGCACATGGGAAACACAGAAGCCTAAGTATGAAGAAATGTTCTCCAGTATTCCAGCCAGGTGGAAGAAAGGAGAAGGAAAAACACTTTAAAACCTGAAGATGCAACATTACTAGAAAAATACTGCAATAGAATAAATTAACCTAATTTTATGATTTATTTTATTTCCCAATTTCAAAGTAGACAGGTAAATATGGACCAGTCATATCTTCAGAAGAAAGAGAATTCCAAGTGATGCCTTCCTTTTTTTAATATATCCCATCTTTAGGATCAGAACTCTAGGCATTGTGAAACCTGGGGGGACTTTCTCCAAAGCAGAATCACTGTACTCCTGGGGGGAACTGCAAGATTCCTTTCTGCAGTTTCTTCAACCAAAGACTGGAAGTGTCTGAACTCGCAGCTAAGAACGTTGAAAAATTAAACCAGCAACACAGCGGTGGTTTCACGAGTTCTTCAGGAGAAAAACATGAGTTTCAGGGTTAACCTAAAGAGATTATTTCCAGTAAAAGTAGAGACACTTACTATATTAGCGTGTTAACTGTGGCAATTTAAAGAGTGGTAGGACGAGACAAAAAAAAAAAGGTATTGCTCATTTTCAACAAAACAAGCTAGCTGCGATGGATGAGTAACTTAACTCCCACATCCTTGAGCGGAGGATATGAAGCACAAAGCACAGCACGTCTTCAAAAATAAGGCTTGGACATACATTTACTGATGGGCTGCCTAGTAAATACGCAGCCAACACCTCTCCTCTCACAATGGAGGAGTAAAGTGTAAAGTCTGTTACAGGCCCAGGAACTTGACACGAAGAGGTTTCTCTTTTCATTTAAGGTAACAGAAACTAAAACCTGTCTGTGACAAAACCAGAGGCCTACATTTTGCAGGTATTATAGTAAGAGATAAACTTAGTTAAGGCCAAATTCCAACATACATTCACAACCGGCTTTTTTTTTTTTTTTCATGCAAATGAAAAATACTGCAAACAACAGTATGAGGGGCAAGATGGACATTAAAAAAAATTCCAAGAGGTCACACGTTTCTTCTCTGAAAAGCAGTTTGTTTGAATTTGATTATACTTGGAAAAGCTCTGTAAAAGCTGCAGGAACAGAGGGCTGCAGATCAACGTGCAAAAGTGAGATACAGCTGTTCTGAAATGGCTTGTGTAAGCTGATCTCCCAGCTCTGTTGTACGCATTCCAATTGTTTTTGGAAGTGAGAAGTCCAAAAACAGGAGTCTAGGTGAGTATTTTAGAGAATTTAATTTCCCATTTCTAAAGATTTGTGTTAAGGTAATAGAGGTATAAACCACTGAAACATTTCTCAACTCATATCTTAATAAAGCTAGGAGAATTTCAGCGAAAACAAATTATTCCAGTCTTTGAGGCACACACATTATAACATTTGCATCTTACAGACAGAAATAATTTAAGCAAAACCCTCCTGACGACTCTAAAAATGTTAGTCCCATTTATTACACTAGCTAAACGGAAGACATACTAATTTTCCCTATAATTATGTATTCCAAGTTCTTCTCCTACGCTTCAAAGGTCATCAGTGCCACTCAGGGAAAAAAAAAATACTGCTTTCTACATATTTTTAATAATAAATATATTCAACAATTCAAGAGTCTATATATGTCTAGTGCGTTGGACAGGTATTTGGAAAATACCAACTTATGCAAGAGAAAGAGCTGTGAAGGCATGAAGTAAAAGAAGATAATACAGCTTATAATGCTCATGCCAGATTTAAATACAAGCTACTAAAAAAAGTAAACAGAAGTAGCTCACACTAACAGAATCCTCCCCTGTAAGTTCAGGGAAGCATCTGAAGTGGACAGGTCAGGGTTTTGGTGCAGCACATTGGAACCCTATATGTAAGCCAGGAACAGATAGAGAGAGAGAGAGCTATATAGAACAACTTTAAAAGCTCTTCTGTTTAAATGAAAGCAGTATCAGTTTTGTAAAGAAGTTTGAGGAAAAAAACATAGGCACCACATAATTTTTTTTAAGGTTCAAATGTACATTAACATGTTACAGCCCCCCCTTTCCCCCATTTACACACACACAGCTTATATAAAGTTACATATTCAATAGAGTACCTTCAGCATGAAAAGCCTCTTAGGCCAACTGCTCATGATAACTACATTCAATAATGCAAAGCGGATACCTTGGCCAAGCCATCTCTCCCACCCCAATAACTTAATTTCAAACCACAGGAAACAGTAATATTACATAGTACTCAATGGCTGGGCTTGCCAGAGCTCTGAAACAAGGAACACAGCTCTTCACAGGTCTGTGTTTCCACTGAACTGAACTGGGACTCCATTGTATTCCAGGCTAAGTCAGCCAGAAGAAAGTCATCCATTGCTGTCTGTGTCTCATTGCTGGTAAGAAATAAACTCCCTAGATTCTCAAAGCAGCTATCCATAGTCTGCGTTTCAGCGCTACTGAGCTGGACTTTGCTTTCAATATTCTGAGTAGGTAAGTTTTTAGTAGCCGGATATACTTCTGTCTGGGTTTCTGTATCAGACGAGTCAGTACTCATGGAGAAACTTGACTGCTTCAGAATACTTCCTAAAGGCAGATGGGTATTACTGTCCAAAAAGAAATTCAAGTCTGTCTGTGTCTGTGTATCAAACATCTCCAAACCTAAGAAGTTAGAACTTCCTCGGCAGCTGTATGACTGAGTGGCACTATCTGAAAACAAGAAATCAGTCTGAGTTTCAATGTCCAGTGACTCCAAAACTGGCTCAGAATTCAGGGTACCAAGCTCACTCTCTTCAGTCTGAGTTTGGATATTGGATGCTGAAAAGAACTCTTCAATGTCAAAGTCTATTCCTGTGCTCTGTGATGGACCAGACGGCAGATGCGTGTCAGCATTAGAACTTGTCTCAGACAAAAGGCCACGATTATCCAGTGTCTGGCCAGACATGTTTCCTGAAAAGATGTTTTCCAGATCACTTAGTAGGTCCATTGTCTGGGTTTGATTATCCATCGTATTTTGAGGTGGAAGTATATTAGTCTGTGTATTGAAGCTGATAAGGGATTCAGACTTCACCGTATCTTGATTCAGGCTCTTGCAATTACTCCTTTGCAGCAAGGTTTGATCTATATTTGCAGGCATTAAGTTGTTCTCTGGAAGCTCAATGTGAGTAGAAACATTATATGACGAATGAACATCATCAAAGATGTCACTGCACATTACAGCCTGGTCCATTTGCACTCTTCCGTCAACAGAGTCCTGTGACCTACTGGTTTGAGTCTCTCTAGAAATGCCACACGTCGGAAAACAAACCTGACTGAAAGCATCAGTCTGAGCAGCTATGGATGAAGTCAGTTTGGAAGCAGGCAGCAGCGTCTGTGTTTGTACACTGACGGGTAATGAAACCTGTGAACTGAATGACAGATCTGTCTGAGAGCAAGAGGATACGGAAGAATTGGGAGTCCAGGCTGCAGCCGGTACAAAGTTCTGTGAAATGTAAGATAAATCAGTCTGTATATTTATTGAAGAAATTTTATTCTTGTGACAAACATTCCCCAGCTCTTGCCCTGTGTTACCAGACGTAACCTTATCCCACTCAACTTGTACACCAGTACTTACTGGTTCACGATCACCGGAACTTGTCACTTTTGAAACAGGCATACTATCTTTAAATACAAGTGTTTCTGCCTCCAGCGCTGGAATCAGAATTCCTATAGACTGAGGCAATAAATGAACAGTACTTACAACTGAACCTTGATTATCAACAGCCACTACAGCAGGTTTGACAGAAGAGTCTGTTGCAGATACATATACGGGCAAGTGAGCAAGCTGCATCACTGGAAGTTTAACCAAAGCCACCTTGGGCTTTGGTAGAAGCATCTTCGGTGTACATTTTGGCTGCATTTGGTTCGTGAGGTTAGAACTGCAGGAGCCTTCAAGAGAGGCCACCAGTTTCACTTCAGAGGACTCCAGTTCCCGAGTGCCAGGATTATTATTACGTGTATCGAGGAATGCTTTGTTTGCTTTCTCTGCCAACTGCTGGTTATGTACGGAGCTTTCCATTTTCCTTTTCTTACTAGGAGGATCCCTGTGAACGTGAGATCAATAATTTATACTCCTTTCAAGCACAAAACATCTGCCATCCATTGCTTTGAGTCATTGCATTGAAAATATAAACTGAAGTCACAGATGAGATTGGATATGAGAAGACAACTATCCTGACTAAAACACAAAAAGACTCCATGAACTTCAGTTTTGTAAAATTTCATTCCTCACTCCCCCATTTAAAAAAGAAAAAAAGGTTACTGCCTTTATGGAGACCTATTTCTAAATGGAGGTGGAAGGTTAGATGGTTCTTCCCCCTTGTTAAGGGGGGGAATCATTCTGCACTCTGATTTGAAGACATGTTTAATTTGTTACTTTGATGCTAACTCAGACTGAGCACTGAAGGGACAGCACTTTCAGAATTAGCGTACAGGTAAAGATCTCTCAGGGAAACTGGAGATAAAATTAGCACTCCTTCACACAAAACTTGATTTTGCAGCAGTTGCATCTCCAAGACAGACAGGCTAGGCCTCGGGAAACAGATTACCCTTTATGAAATATATGTACACGTTAAGATGACTATAAATCTAAAAATGTATATATAGGCATAAAAAAAAAAGAATCCACTAATACTTGCAAAAACAACTAGACTATAAAAGAAAATAGACTGAACAGCATTCCACACCACAGTTGCCAGCTATAAACATTTTCAAACCATCTGTACTCTCACAGAACTGTAAAAGCAGATGCAACAAGAACCACTAGCATTTATGCCATGCAGTGCAGTGCCATCAGTACTTTCTGTCTGATATGCGGGGAAACATGATCTTATTGAGTAGGCAATCATCATTGCCTTCAACAAAACAGAAACTACTAAAAACAACAGAACAAAGAAACTGCAAACTGCTTTACAGCTAAAACAACGTGAGCCTATTTCCAATTTAATCAACAGAAAGGAGACAAAAAGCCAGTACATGGGAGACAGAGGACTTGGTGATGAATGTAAGTATTGCTACTTAACTGCTTCACTTTTACCTGTGTTCTGCAGGAATTTCATGGCCAGTTCTGTAAATATGAGACAGTAATGCTGTTCTGCTGGCATAAGGGCACCCACAAGTACACTGGAAAGTCTTGCCACAGACCTCTATATGCCGCTTCAAATACCATTCTGTACCATAGGAGTTACTACATTTATCACATTTGTGCTTCTTTTCAGCATGCATTTTCATAAAGTGCTAGAATACACAATGAAAAGCAAACATTAGCCTTCAGCTAAGGTAACAAAAAAAGAAAATCATGTTTAGGGGAGACATTAATATTTGCATTTTTTTTAGTTGTTAAATTGCATTGAAGAATAGAATTAAAATTTTTTTAAAAGTCTCATTAGGAATAAGTTACAAGCTTAAAGAAATCAAAAGAAAGAACTTAAAGCTTGCGCTATGTGCATCTTAAAACACAAATAAACATTTATGTGTCCTAACGCTACTGGAGGTTTCCTATGGACATTAGTAAATCTACAGATGAATCTTGCCAAAGAGTACGTACATGTTGCAAGGTGCACTCTCCTGAAGATCTATAACTGAGCAAATAGTCTCAAGTCAAACAGGTCAACTTCAGGGCAAACACCAGATTTTCTCCTTTTCATTTCGCTTCTTCTTTTTTGCCCTCTGTGATCTTTCTCCACCTTTTTAATTTGTGGAGAGGGGCCGTCTTCTAGTTTCACAGAACATACTGGCATCTGCCTGACCAAAAGGTTCAAGTCCTCTAATATCAACATGCAAACATGCAAATTCATTAACTATATGCCCATGTGGAGTTTCTGCATACAATTCTCCAACTTCCAGATGTATGCTGAGAGGCTTGGCTCATATCTGAATGCAGAAGTGTACACTCTCTGGAGCAGAGCCAGTCAGAACCAAATCAGTATGAAAATAATACTTTAGGAAATAGGAATACCTGTTTTACAAGAGAAAACTGGGAAAATGGTCTGTTTGGTCCTCTAGGGCAGCCTTCAATAGGGCAGCAGTAGAATTTCTGTGACGTTTTCAAACCCTTCCTTACTGGTGCATTATGTTTTCCATCCTGAAAAAGAACCAGTTGAGAAGTTGGCAATTCCATAGGTTTGCACATTAAAGACAACATTCAGAAGACACATCAACTTTGGCTCACTGAGTTTACACACCTCAGTGAGCTGAAGGCACTTCCCTAAGTGATTTGGAAGTTCAAATGGAGTTTTGCACCTACGTGGATGCTATGGAGCATCCAAATTACCACGTGAAATTACAACAAGCTCTACAGAGTGGTGGTACTGTACTATTTACTTTTACCAAGATACTCGCTGCCCCAGGCCAATTATAACTGCCTTTTGTGTTATTTGAGCCAAAAAGCTTTTGCTACAGATACTACACTACACTGCCAATTCAACGTGGTTTTTACTTGTTAGTAGCACAAGTCTACTTGAAGCTCTATTAGTCACACACTGTGTAACACAACACTTCCCTGATGTTGGAATTCTGTTGGCACTATTTAGAGTTTACTTGTAATAAAATGAAAAATGCCAAGTATACTCTGCCACTTAATTCAGATCATAAACCACATCTCACTGAAGCCTATGAAACGAACAACCGGTACACTACTTCTGAACCTCCAAACATTAAGTGACTGGTATACCTGTGCTTTCCATGTGATCTGCCTCAGTGACCATTGCACGTACACTAGAAAAGAAAGCAACATAACTTGCTCAAAGAGGACCTCAAAAATACATACAAAAATGACACACTAGTGGGATTGTCCAGATTGTTCAACCACGTAGAACCTATTCCTATTGAGGACACCGCCATGGAAGCCAGACAAGACGTATCCCTCTAGACATATCCTATCCGAAAGAGCCTCACTAGAAACGTCAGGCATCTGTGTCTAAGCAAAAAATTCAAAGTGAACTATTAAAAATCTGACGCTCAGAGTAGCTGTCAGTCTCCTTACATCCTAAGACTGAGTAGGAGGCCAACCAAGTCCCCCGAGCCAGTTACAGTAGTCCACGATGGCATCCCCAAGAGGATTATTTAGGGAAGAATTACCAGAGCATGCCCTGTTTGAGCTCTGCACCCGATTTTCCTTTGCATAACGACAGCGACAGTAAGCACAGCAAGTGGCGGAATGTTGATTTTACACCAGTCACTCCCTGACTACCACGCACTTTGTGTTTACACAGGTTAGACCAAACAAAGAATCCACAAAGCGCAATAGTCATCCTGTGTGAAGCAGGCAGAAAGTATGTACCACAGCTGCCAGAACACAAAGGGTTTCACTCCTCACATCCTGCTTCTTACCTAGCTACAGTTAGTCACAACCCAACAACTCTGTTCTGAGCTACCCGTGCCTTGCTTTGGAAGTATTCGTTTCATTTGCACTGCAGGAACACCATGAAGCAGGTGAGTGGGACACTTCAATGATTTTGTTTTTCCTCAAATCATCTCTCAAGCTAAGATACTCTGGGTAAAATGTAATCCCTTCAAACAATATTTCAGTTTTAGTTCCACACGCTTAACCAATACTGCTACTTGCTGACATTGCTGCAAGTTCATTTTTGTTAATGACACACCATACTCAAAGAAGCAAAGTTTAGAGCCTCTCAACCAAAACGATCAGCTGCCATTTCATCAAGAAAACCTAGAATAATTCTCTAAAAAGGGAGTTTTCATGTAACTTTTTAACCTCCTAAGCACCGTTATGTACAGCAGTTTTCCCTGTAGACAAACCATTCATAAACAGGCCTGGTTTATCTCTGCTGAATAATTACTGTGATTATTTTTGCATTTCCTAGAGTCAAAACAGGAACATGACACAAAGAAATCTAGTTGTTCCAGCCTCGCTACTCCCAATTACACTTTTAAACCCCGAGTTTACCCAGAAACACTGTGACCAGATTCCCAGCCTCAAAGTCTTCAGGAGGAAAAAAAGATTTGCTTTTAAGACAAAACCATGTTTGGTCTCTCCCACTGCAGATGAAATCGAAAATAGCTTAGTAAGCAGCAAGTGGAGTTACTTGTTCCTAAGTAACAAGTTATTCAAAGCGTGTTATATTTAATGTCACAACCCAACAAATGACAGGGCAATAAGGGAAATATATTCAGGCACTTCACAGGTAAACTACAGTCAGGTTATTTAAAACTACGTAAGTACTAAGGCATAGAATAACACCCAGTGTTTAAAAGCTATATAAGCATTAGTAAGATGGTTTTTTAACAGCTGGAACATAGACTTTCCAGGCACAGATCACAACTTTGTTGTGCCAAGTTGAGAGATACTCTACACACACAAGGAACCCTATCCAGACAGTAATCCTGTTTTGACTGTCTCAAAGTCCTCCTGGCTCTAAATGGTTCATCTCACATCTTCTCAAAAACCGGTCTGGCCAGTCATCTTTCAGATGTTCTCACAGGTCCTTTCCTTGTATGGCTGATTTTACTTCCCATGTTTCTACAATAGCCACCCACCACAATTATTGGTAGATATTTGTTTGATTAACTTCTCACAACGCAGACACTTCTATCATGAGGAATACTGACATTCGGACAGGGCTTGTGGGAACAACATGGACAACAATGATCCTTGCTACTGATTTACTCAAGGTGAATGTCATGCTTTCCTACAACAGAAAGGCTTACTCCAAAGGATCAATTTAAAACAGTAAGTTACAGTAGATTGTAGCCAACTATTTAGAATATTTTTTTGCAGCAGGTCATGCATTTCTTTACTAAATAGCATGGAGATAAGTGCATTTATTCTTTTTATAAAAACTATTCTGGCAGTGTAATATTTGCATTTGGGTAACCTGCCCCAAGGGTAAGTTACCCTTTCCAGTCCACCGCTGACTACAGCCTCCCTGCTATCACAGGAATCCACAGAATCCACTACTTTACATGAACTCCTCTAGCTTCATTTTTAAACTACACAGAAGTCTTTCCCTTCTCCCCATAAAATAATACAGACAAAAGGCAAAAGAATTAAAAAAAAAATTCAAGCCTAATATATTAAGTGCCAGGTTATACCCACTCTTCTCATTTTATTGGCTTAATTCAGCTAAGGAGCCAGAAAACAAACATTTATATATCAACACTTCATCATATCTTCTTTTGTTAGGCCAAACAAGCCAAATTCCTCTAATTTCCCTTTGTCAGACACACTTGCTATTCATCACCCTTAGTAGCCCTTTTCTACGGGTCTTCTGCATTCATTTTGGCTTGTTTGAATCAGATTCCTACCCTACAGCAGTGACAGAGAATATTGTTCTGACATATTTTAGGATCGCCCTTCTCACAGCAGCAGTATCCTAAATGCTCGTACGTCTACGACCAAATAGCTTTTGGAAGTGTTTCCCATCTCAGTTATTTCTGTTACAAGCCAGGACGGATCAAGTTTTTTTGTTATCACTTCATAAGACCATAACCTTGTACCACTGCGCTTGACTCCATTTTTACAGGGTAATCTTGCTTTCCTACATAAATGTCCTTCCTCTGCTCCTACAGTACCTCACAGTTTGTGGTATCAAAAGATCATACGGGTGCTACTTTTATTAAAAAAAAAAAAAATTTAACCAAGTCAGCCTCCCTTCTCTTCAGCACTACTATGTTCTCTTCTTCCTCAATAGTTTCTTACCATCTCATTTGTGAAGTTGCCTCTTCACTAATCCTTACGTTTCACTAACAAATGCAATCTACTAAGTTCTTTTTGTCTGGGGAATCAGTTATCTCTTAAAAGGAAATACTAATGCTAAAATATTAGTCCATCTCTTTCTGGGGAAACAGAATAACACACACCTAGGTTTATATCTTTTTAGCTTCATATCTTTATCCTTTCATTCAAGATGCATTCTCAAACTGTGCATAATATTAGATATATTTTATCTAAGACATAGGACAGGAAAATTAGCCTCCCTTAAGCCTCAATAACATTTTACTCTCAATTACAATGCCCTTGGAATAAGTCAGATGCTCCTGAAAATCTGCATCCACCCACGTTTCAGTCGTTATCCAGGCTATCACAAGACTCAGTAATCAGGTGTATAAAATATGTTATAATTCTACAAGGCACCGCTACTTAACAGCTATCTAGGCAACTGGTGAGAAAGCAGCATTTCCTCACCCGCTGCACCCCGAACACAAGTTATATGCCCCACTAGCTGCAGTCCTCGCTGGCTGCTGCATATGCTCCAGTACAAGCTCGCAACCAAACTGACCGTCTGCTGAACCTGAGTCGACTTCTGCTGTACCTCCATTCACATGTACACGCGAGATAGAACACATGACACACAGAGAGGCTGTTAGTGCATATTAGGAAATGAAATAATCAGAAATAGGAGATCGCAAGTGTGCTTGAGACTTATTTCCTTTTGTTCGTCACAAATGATCATCTGTAGGACATGCTTGATTCTGTAATTAGCCATTTCACAAAACAAGTATGTTTATTGCTTGCCCACCGGGGCTGCATTTTCTGCATACAGCTATGAATGTTGTGCTTGAAATTTTCCAGGAATAGGATTTTTCTTCACACACTTGGCATTGTGATTTTGAGAAAAGTAAGGATATCGTTCTGAAAGGCCCACACTCAAACATACGCTTGCTGAACCGTGGCTCTCCTCGCCCCCAATACATGCTGTGTTTTCTCAGGAGTTTTATGATAATGAGGGCTTGTTTCCAAAATGGCATCCATCTAGGTTTTTTTTGGCTCACAGACGTTTTTGAAAAACAAACAAAAACCCCAGCATAACAGCACTCGGCGCTTGGATTATGGTGGCTTGCCAAACGCTGCGGGTAGGAAACGCAGCGTGTTTGCATAGCACCTCGCGAGTGGGGCTGTAACGCCTTACTACAGAAAGATAAGCGATAAGCAAATGAAATAACAGAAAGCGGGTCCCGAAGAACTTTTAGCTGCCTTAGTTATGTTTAGCAGCGGTACAAGGGTGGTTATTTTCTGTAATTTTAGTGGAATTCTCCACACAAGTGGTCAGACGGCGCGCAGGCACCCACCCACTCGTGCATTTACACACGTCCCTGCGCAGGCTGTTCAGGTGGGGGGCGGCGGGATTTAAACAAGAGACGAGGAGGAACGCTGCGTTATTCCCATGTGGAGCACCGCCCCCCCCCCCCCGAGTACAGTGCACGAAGCGAACCCCAGCGCAGCCGAGGGCTGCCCTCGCCCCCCCCCGGGACGCCGGGCAGCCCCCGCCGGCCCTCGCCTTCCCGCCCGGCAGGCCGGGGGCTGCGGGGCGGCCCGGGGGGAGGCCCGGGCGCCGGGGCGAGGCCAGGCCCCCGCGGGGCTCCGTCGCGGAGCGGGGGGAAGGGCCGCGCCACCGCAGAGCCCCGCGGGCCGCGGCGAGGGGCGGGGCGGTACCTGCACCGGGTGGGCCTTGCTGAGGTGCATGTTGAGGGCCGGGCTGTTGGGCAGCACCTTGCCGCAGCCGGGCACCGTGCAGAGGATGTTGGTCCTCACTTGGGACAGCTCGGTCACCGAGGGCCGCACCAGCTCGCCGGCGGGCGGCAGGTCCCCCACGGGCACGGGGGACGGCGCCGGGGGCCGCCCCAGCCCCCCACCACGCCGCCCGGCCGCCGCCGCCATGTTGCTGTCAGCTGCTCGGCGCCCCGCCCCCCCCGCCGCCGCCGCTTCCGGGGCCGGCCGCCAATAGTCAGCGCCGCTGTTGAATATTCAGCAGGCGCGTAGCCGGCCCCGCCCCCCAACGTCATCGGCCCGCGGCGCTGAGGGGACGGGCTGCCCCGCCCCCCGCGGCCCCGCCGCTGCTCTGGGGGCTGGGGGAGGGGCTCGAGCGCGCCCCTCGCGAGTTCGCAGGCGGCACCAAGCTGGGCGGGAGTGTCGGTCTGCTCGAGGGCAGGAGGGCTCTGCAGAGGGATCCGGACAGGCTGGATCCATGGGCCGAGGCCAACTGTATGAGGTTCAACAGGGCTCAGTGCTGGGTCCTGCACTTGGGTCACAACAACCCCAGGCAACGCTGCAGGCTTGGGGAAGAGTGGCTGGAAAGCTGCCTGGCTGAGAAGGCCCTGGGGGTGCTGGCTGACAGCCGGCTGAACACGAGCCAGCAGTGTGCCCAGGTGGCCAAGGAGGCCAATGGCATCCTGGCTTGTATCAGCAATAGTGTGGGCAGCAGGAGCAGGGCAGGGATGTGCCCCTGTGCTCGGCACTGGTGAGGCCGCACCTCGAATCCCGGGCTCAGTTTTGGGCCCCTCAGGACAAGAAGGACATTGAGGTGCTGGAGCGTGTCCAGAGAAGGGCAACGGAGCTGGGGAAGGGTCTGGAGAACAAGTGTGATGGGGAGCGGCTGAGGGAGCTGGGGGTGTTTAGTCTGGAGAAGAGGAGGCTGAGGGGAGACCTTATCGCTCTCCACAACTGCCTGAAAGGAGGTTGTAGTGAGGTGGGTGTTGGTCTCTCCTCCCAAGTGACAAGTGATAGGATGAGAGGGAACAGCCTCAAGTTGCACCAGGGGAGGTTTAGATTGGATATTAGGAAAAATGTCTTCACTGAAAGAGTGGTCAGGCAGTGGAACAGGCTGCCCAGAGAGGTGGTGGAGTCACCATCCCTGGGAGTGTTCAAAAAGCGTGTAGATGTGGTACTTTGGGAGATGGTTTAGGAGGCCTGGGGGTGTTGGGTTGGTGGTTGGACTTGATGATCTTAGAGGTTTTTTCCAACCTTAATGATTCTGTATGATTCACAGCAAAAATAAAGAGAATAACAGTATAGGCTTTAGAGAGTAGATGGAGCTAGAGCAGGTAAAAAAGCAGTTGCACCAGCCTTAACCCCGTTACCTTCCCACAGGTAGATGGGCTGCAGCGTCTCCTCCACAGATCAGATATTTTGCATTTATTTACTGATGTAGACTTGCATTTTAAGGAACCAAGGATAACACACAGGAGTTTTCCCCTAAAGCTTGGCCAGTGAGAGGAAATAAAAACACCCCACGCCTATTACCAATACAGAGCCCACCCTTAAGTGGGGAAGAGCAGGGTGATAGGCGTAGCCCCCAGGCTGGGCTGAGGCCTTGTGCTCATTGTACAGCCCTTGTCCTCTCACTGCATGCATTCTGCTGCTTGTGATTAATCAATACATGCCTGCTTGCCTGGAACTGCTGTGTAGTTCCTGTAAGAGCATTGGTTACAGGAAGTTAGAGATGAAATGTATAATAATAATCAGAGATCCCAACTTTTTGGTTGTTAAAAAGGGCACGGAGACTGCCTTTCCCAGAAACGAGCCAGAAAGAGGCAGCAGGCCAGGTACTCGCCATGTTTCAGAGCATTTGGGAGGTCTACCTTTATGGTAAATCATTATCACTTCAGGCATTTGAGTTATTTGGGAAAGAGCATTAGGAAGAAAGAGTTGCAGAGAGTGAAATGCGTACTGGAATGCTAATGGGTCTGACTCCTAGAAGGCTCTATGAGGGTATGAGTGAGAGACGTTAAAAGCCAACTCTTAATGTATGTCACATATTTTGTGTATCACACAAAACCTGGCCTTGTTTCAGAATCCTAACATCAAGTATTTTGTCAAACTAACATTTAAATCAGAGGTGGAAGTCCTAAAAATACATCACTAGCAGTTAGTCCTAAACTCCTCTTTATGTGCAAGTTACACAGAGATGCTGAAAAGCAAAACAAACCAAAAATCAGAAACATGCCTTAACATATACTAAGTCAGGCCAAACAAACTTCTATGAGAAGACTTAATTTACACATTTATTTACAGTTTGAAGAACAAAAACATTCCCACACAACCTCTCAGAATATTTACACTGTGCCATGAACTTACGAAGACTGTCACCACACACTGACAAACCTAAAGTACATCAGAAATTCCATGTACACAAAGTATATGCACAAAGTTTCCAGGTAACAGAATTAGGAAAGAAACATTTGTACACTGTAACTGACTGAAGATCAAATCCATCTCAAGTTAAAAGTGATGCAGCAAGTTACATAATATCTATATAATTACTAATTACAATTTACCAACTCCGAAGAAATCCACTGCAAAGCTCTTGTTGTTTGCATCAGTGAATGTTGCCGTCTTGATTCTGCAATCTTTGTGTCCCCAAGCACAAAAAAGTGGTAAGGTGCAAGGACTGCAAAAGGATCAAATCTTCATTGAAATATTCTAAACCATGGATTTCCTCAGAAGAAAATTATTGCCTGTTTCACTGTATTCCTCTAAGACAAAATTTCCTAAGACCTTAATACCAATAGACAGATTTTTCTTTTTTTAAGTATTTGTCATTGGCTGTGCCGTTGGTGAGTATAAACTCTGGATCTGAATTAATGGCCATTAAAGCTGGATGGAGACTTCTTACTGACATCTGTATTCCAAGAGTCCCTTCTTCCCCATGCCCTGTAATGGTCTTTGAATCTAATCTTCATCTACTAAGATAAAAACATGCCTGACCAGCAGATCGGTACTCCCACTTATTTCAACAAGACTATTCATGTGTTCAAAATGGGGCACATATTTGTTACACTGCTGAACTGGAGCCAAAATAAGGCGGCCGCCTAGAATATCTTTGCGATCTACAGCTATGAAAGTAAACTGAATAGCTATGGCTGTCTTGCTGTTATCTTTATTAAGCTTTAGCTAGCTTTAACTTCACAAATACTGTCATAAAAATACACTTAAAAGCAGTCATAGCATTTAAATTTAAGTGTAACCACGATCTCTGTTTAAACCTCACAACTAACAAGTTTTTATTATGGAACGGGCTAACTCTCCTCTTGAAAACAGACGTGGAAATATAATTCAAAGAAGCCATAATTTGGGAAAAACTTTAAGTTATTATCAAAGATTAAGTTACTTTTTTAAAAATCTGTTTTAAAGTTCATGATGATTTAGATTAATACAAGTAATAAATAGGTTGTATATTTCTCTATGAATCAGTTTTAAAATTAAGGGCTTACAAAGCTTCCTGGAAAGAGACCTTTTTTCTCTCTAATTCTAAAATAATTCCTAGCTTTTTGTGGTATACATGTAAGTAGTGGTGACAGTGGTGCATCAGCCATACCTGGAGAGAGAAACAGATAATTATAGCTTAACTCAACCAATATTTACTTTTCATAATTGTTATAAAACTAAAAAACACAGCTTGAGTATCTGTGTACAAACTAGCAATTCTCAGAACAAACCAGTATGTATTTAGACTTAAGTTTTTATAGCGGTAACTTTTTTATTCTACTAAATTTCTATGTTATTTCTAAACAAACTAGGAAGGTTCTCCCTTATGCAAGATACAAACAGAATTTAAGATGACAGAAATATTTAACTGCCGATTTTTCCTCCATTGTATAGTTGGAACACTTACCCGCCGGTGCCAAGGATTTCAGCGATTCTAAAAGGTGTGGACTAGAAAACTTGACCAGACATCTGAATGGTTCTTTTTTATCCAAGACATCCATTCTAGGATCACTTTTAAACATCGTCTCAAGCTGTTAACACAAAATTGAACCAGGGTGTATAAGCAGTGAATATATTTTTTATTATTTAAGCATTACATTAAAAGTGTAATATGCAATAAGACTCTCTTATTTGTCTGTTATTTGCAATGTTAGTATGACTCCAGCTGGAGGAATATTTTAATAAAATCAGAGGGTGCCACCCTGTGGTAAACAGTTTTCTGTTGACAGAGACAGCTTGTTCGGTAATATTGTAAAACATAAAATATCTCTTAGAATTTCCAGTATATCTGTTCATCAGATAAAATCCGTGCATCATCCAAGAAGTTAAATTACAGTGTTATATGTAGTGTAAGCTTCATATGTTCTTCAAATAACCCCAATTTCTCACAGCTTCACCACACTGCTGGTGTAAGTCTACCTTTATTACAAAAACAAGTCAAAGCACTTAATTCCCAAGGCTAAGACACTGAAACATGATCTAGTAGTCTGACCAAATCTCAATGCAAATCTGTTTAAAGATACTTTAGACTAACTTATTTTAAAACATCCTCTGTAAAGTTTAAAAAAAGTAATATTTCCTCAATTTGCAATTTAATGTAGCTACCACTACATTAAAATCATAAAAACAAAATTTGTTGGTTTTACTACCTTATATTGTGCAAATTCGATTTTTGGTAGGGGACCAGCACCAAAAACTTCCAAATTCACTCTCTCTATTCTTTCTTTCTCATTTCTGTTTTCTTGAGTTATCCTTAAATCTGCTGCAGGGGAAGAGAGTAGAGAGGAGAGAAAAACGGAAAGACAACTTTGTCAGCTGATACAATACTGTCTCTCTGATCAGGTGATTACTCCAGTGAAAATATGAAGATAATAATTTTAAAGAATTAATCACGATCGTTTTTTTCATAAGCTAGTTGTCTCCATCATTTATATTTTCTGTTCTTACCAAGAGAAAAACGCAAGCTCATATGAAAGGAGATACTGGGCACCGGGTATTTTTGGTTTCATAACTGTCCAGTGACAGTCATGGGGAATACTGACCTCTCCTAGCGACGGCCAGTATCATGGCACCCCACCAGGGATGGATAATGTAATGTCGATGCAACATATGTACATTTCCTATTACGAATCTCATTTTGGAAGCCAGCAGTAATGACATTCAAACTGCTGGTTAATTTAAAATATACATACCACTTTCTAGTGCTACAGGCCTTTCCTGTAGAGGTCTCGGATAATAAGTTTGGAAGTTCTAAATGGAGAGAGAAAGAAGAAAAAAAAGATTTTAGTTCACTTCCACTTTTAGAGGCTGTATCGGAAAAGATCTTTCCAGATCTCTTTTTACTTCTCATTCTGAAGGCGAGTATTCTTCCAATTTTTGACAATTACTAGAAGTCAGAAAGCCCAGCTTTATTTTGAAGAAAAAAATGCCCATCCTGTGATATTTGTGAACATTTCCCTATTCACAAGTTTTACATGGACGAGCGGAGTAAGTGCCTGTTCTGTTAGCCCTCAAGTCATTGCTCTAGGAAGCCTAGTGAAGTTATTCTAAAAAAATCTGAGGACTGAATTGTTCATACAATTTTTAGACTGAGTTTAACCATCAGGAATAACAATAGTAAAGAGTAAGTGGGATACCAAGTAATTACATCCCCATTGTAATGTTACCTTAGTAAAAGGCTGTCCACCTCAGTAGCTCACTATTATTTTAACTTGATGGTCACTTGCAAGAGGTGACTTTTCCCCCCTGCTAGGGGGCGAGAACTAGGCCTGAAACAAAAAGCAAGACTTATCTTAGGATGTACTTGTGAAGCGGCTCACCTGGCTATATCTCTTAAACACAATATCTTTAAGGGAGTTTAAAGAGTGACTTCGAAGCTCCATTTCACGGATGTCACGGTAATTGGAAGCAGCAACCAGGGCCTTTAAATAAAAATTGAAATTGTTTTAACAGTCTTAATCATCACTGTGTTTATAATATGGAAAAACCCCCAGTATTTCTAGACATTACGGCATTTTTGTTTCAAGGTAAGCAACTGCCCTTTAACTAGCAGGATTTCATGTCTGACAAAATGTTGACTAGACTGTTATTAAGCTTGGGTTAATATTCACAGCATTCACAGGATTAACTAGATAAGCCCTATAGCCTTATCAGCTGAAAAATAAACAGATTAATAAAATAATTACATTACTAGTACAGAAGTCTGCTAAATAGAGGAAGAAAAATAGGACTACCAATGCTGACAACGAGTTGACAGAGAATGTCTTTTAAAATTAATTCATAACATTCCCTGATGGGCTCATACATTTAGTTCTTGAAGTTAACTGTGTGGATGTAATATTCTTCAACTTCTATAAGACAATTTAACTGAATACTACCTAACACTTGGTTAAGAAATCAGAACAATCCAAGGTCAGCAAAATCCCAATAAGCTGAATTTATTCACGATGCACCATTCTAAAGGTCACAGATAATTTCTTGCCCCATTTTTGTCAAAAGCTGATGGAAAAACTGACTATGTAAATTAGTAAATGACATTAAGTGATGAATCTTTACCCATCCTTTTAAAAGGTAACACAATTATACCTCCACATGATGGCGGTGAAGTCAGGGTCTACACAGTTTTATTCTGTACCTGACATAGTAGAGGCAAGTTGCTCTTAAGCACTGAGGCAGAGATGAAGACATAGGGAGTCTGTGAATGGTATACAACATAGCTGGTTTTGTACTGGTTCGGTTTTCTGTATGGTGTTCCCCAGGCAATTCTAATCCAGATTGCGTTATCCTCATATTCTCTAAAGTTGATGGTGACCTAATAGAAAAAGAAAAGCTTTGATTTACCAGCACATTCATGTGTCCAGAAAGATATTGTTCTCTTAGTCCTGTGTTCACAAGACCCAAACAAAATTTAGTACACCACTGCTTGAAGAAGGAACCAATCCCACTAGTGTGGTCAGGGTTGTATTTAAATCAAATCTCCACAGAAAAATGATAATCTTACAAACCAGGAAAAAAACAAAGAATCACATTTCAAACTCTAATATGACTTTGTTCCTTTTGATGTACATTTTCTTCTGAAGGGTAAAAATAAAAATAGCTTATTACAAAAGCCTCGATTCTCTTTTTTTTGGAAAAAACCACAAGGTGTCTCTTTAGATGGAGGGCTAGAGGCAATATTTCCAATAGGCCCAATTTTTGGGAGACTAAACTTTGATCAGCTTGTGATTTTAGACCTGAATATAGTATTTATCACTGCTCAAGAAACACACAGTCAGAAATTTTAAGATTCCCTTCCCTGTTCTTGTAGATTTGCTCCTTGGTTACTTCTTTTTACCTTGACTCAATCTGGGTGACTTAAGATTGGGAAAGCTTCCTTTAAAACAAACAAAAAAACACCACCAACCCTCCCTTTGACTGAGGCATACAGAGTCAAGCTTTTAGTCTAGCTAGGCCATAAAGTGTTTAAATTGCTCAACTTCTCAAAGTTTTGTAGATTTAAAAAAATATTGCAACAATTTATTACAATAGAGTTACATGAACTGCAGCTGATTATCTGTTAGTCTGATTTGTATTTGTTGCCCTCTGTTGTCAGTGGGAATCCTTTGTGCATCAAGAAGTGACACAGCTACCTAGCCAGAGGCATTTTCTATTACTTTTCTTAAATGGAGCTGGTGAGCTAAAGCAAGCAAAGGCTTCTGCAAATTGCTTAGTGAAAGAGTGAGATGACAGTACCTCCTTTCCATTTTTTTCTTACCATGCTCATTTCTGTAGCCTAGAAACTGCTTCTTGCCATTGACAGTGGTCTTTCAGTTATAATAATGTAATGAAATACCAGGGCCAGGTTATCATGGCCATCACAAAATACCATTTCAAAACCTGAACTAAAAGGAAATGCATACTAATGGATTAGTTTTGGTACTAATCTAAGTCATAACAACCGAACTTCTTTGCCCTCCTTACTGGCTACTTCAGATTCCCTCCGTACTCTGTTTGATCTGATTGTTGTTTGTGTATTGTTCTTGGGTAACAGGACAAAGCAGTATCAACTCACCTAGGCAACATGTACACTCAAACAGGGCAAAGATTTGACAGAACACAAACATACTGCCTTTCCTGAAGCCTGTCATATTTTAAGGCAAACATATTTTATTTCACTCCAGCATAATTGTAAAGTTGCTAGAATAGATATGCAATACATTTTTCCTGTTTCACATGCAGTTCCTACCATTCCCAAATGAATAATCCCATTTATTTTTTGATGCAGACTGTAAGAAAAATACCTTACTGAAGTTATGAAAACAATCTATGACACCAGAGCTGTGTAACAAATTTAGAATAGATTTATTCTTACATTTTTCAAGGTTGACCGAAGTCGTCTTTTAAACTTTTTTTTGAAATCTGTTAAGTCAAAAAATTCCGCTTCTTCCCCTGTTACACAAGAAAAAAAAGAAACTAGAATTGTGTTTACAAGAACTAGTTCAGAGAACTTTACAGTTTTGCTGAAACAAAATTAAGCAGAAAAAGCTGAAGCTGCATAGCCTTATATGAAAGCTATATATTAAATTTGAGCCTCATTATTGCTATTTAAAGGTTAATATTTAAATAGTAGTTATTAATTTCTAATAATTGCTTGAGAAGTTAATTGAAAGTAGTCTAAAAACATTAAACATCTCTATTGAAGAATCCACACTAGACTATAGTTAAAGATATCTCCGCTGACTTGACTATATTTGTGTTTAAAATATATGATATGAGGCAGCGCTGCAGTAAGTTGTTGAGAACTGAGATTATAGCAAGGAAAGGCATTTTACCTGTTTTGTTCATCTGGTAAACACTCCACACTCTTTTGTTTGGGTAGATGTGGTTGTCTATGAAAAATAGGAATTGCTCAATAATGTCATGTGTTATCAAATGGTAATTAAAGGGACCAATAATTTGACAACGCTTTTATGACCAGGGTATTTCAAAAAGATTACTTCTGATAATGCAATATAATTTATTCAACACTCTTAAAATACCACTCATAGTAAACCTAAAAGCAAAATAGTCCTCTGTTAAAAGAGATAGGAAGATCTTTTTTAATTCAGTTAAGCAACTAATAAAGGGTATTCTGAGGTTCAGTGTTTAAAGAAGGATTTTACCTAAAATGATCGAAACTCAGTCTAAACTCAAACTAAGAAGTGTAGACTCTTGACCTTGAGATTTTAATGATTATATAATCAAGTTGTGAATTAATATCAAGTTAGAGTCCCACGGGAGTATTTGCTGATAATTTTGCCTATGTCACTCCCTATTGGAGCAAAATATTACTGATTTTAGGGTTTGGTGCATACCAGAGACAAACATCTCTCTCTACATTTATAACTGTGTGCTAGATGTAGCTTACCACAGTTTACATCTATTTAGACCTCAGAAGAGGCAAACATGCTTTTGTTGATTTTGAGCTTTTGAAAATTCTTTTAAAAAAAAAAAAAAGGACTTGTCCAATAAGATTCATCATCTAAAATGTAATCTGCTTACACCAAATGCATCTGTACCTCACTAGGGTAAATGCTATGTAATTAAGGGTGTTATCAAGTTAGAAAAAGTATGAAGATGTTACTGGCATACATTTTTTTACTTACAAATTATGTCTAGGACAGCTGCTTGCTTTATGTCTGCAGAATTTTCCTGGAAAGAACAACAGTGCCTGGTGAACTGCAAGTCCAGAATGCTCTATCACACTGTTTAGTAAGTGAAAAATCTCAGTATTTGGTAGTTTAAATTACATTGCACTGAAGTCCACAGCATGTACACTCTCCTCAAAGACACCACACCTGGCCCCAACGTGTGCACAATATAGTTTTGAGAAATCAATACTGAGAGCTATTTGAGCAAGGTTTAAATGTTTCTGCAGAGGCAACAAGAACAACATTGTCCTTACAGTATGATGTACAAGCAGAAAGTAAAATTAATGGGTATTCATGACATTATGCAACAGTGACAAGTATTTCACTGTCAGGAATTTTAACGTGCTTGATTCCTCCTTATTTAACCTTTACAGCATGAAAAGATTTTTAAGAAACTTTATGACACTACTTGTTACAGATACAAATGTTTCAGAAACAAAAGGTATTTTAAAGAATATGACACTTGCTATCTTACAAGAATAAGTTAACAGTTTCTTGCCTGCAGTTTGATCTACACCCCGTGTAATTAATATTTGAGTATGAAATTCAAAGGGAATAATCAAAAGGCTATAGAAAGTAAGAGAGATTGGTAATAACTATATCTAACTGGGCTATGATGCTATATATAAAGACTCCTAGTACACCAAAATAAAAGTACATCAGGGGGAGACAGGAAAATTTTTTTGCTTATAGTACACAAAACAGAAGTAGTTCTGGCCAAGGAATTTTTCAAAAGAATCTGAAAAGTCTAAAAGATATAAATTACTGCTATCATTACCCATACTAAATAGATTTGAATTAGCACTATGTAGTGAGTAGACATCACAATAAATGCCTTTATTTTACAATTTAGAAATACGCCCATTTCTTAAAGGTTTAACACACTGAGCTTTTATCTACCTTGTGTACCTTAGAGCTCAAAGCATGTACTTCCGTACTCAGTAAGGGTCAATCCTGCACTCCTATCAATCAGACAAAATTGGTAGTATTACCAGGTCAGCTTTACATTTTTCAGACTACAGATTGCTATTCGATGCTGTGTTATGGCCAAAGAAAATTAATTTCAGAATGTTTTTTTTTTTTTGATAGTGCTTCAACATGTGTCCTGTGTGTCGCTGTCCGGCAGTTCCCAAAGGAAAGAATTACCTCACAAAGTTGAACAACATTTTGAGAAATGTTCTCCTTCACCTGACCGAAGTTTACAGTTTGCAGCTGTGCCTCAGAGAGGAAACCCCATTTCTGTAGCATCGTCTTGATTTCATCTCGCGGGATTTTTAGTACAGTTCTTCGGATATACTCAGCCACAGTTTCATCCATGGTGAAGCCACCTGGAAAGTTAAAACGTTAAAGAAGTTAAGACCAAGGCACAGGCTGGCTCAGGAGACTTGCTCCCTGTTTAAGGTGTACAAAGCAGCACCTAGGTACGGCTAGCAGAACGCTGGCATCAGTCCCAAGCGTAGCGCTACCACAGATTTCGGCGGGCACCAACGACAGCGAGTTAAAACGCTTTCTACAGTCATTTCCCCCAGCCCCTCACAAGTTTCCCTCCCTCACCGAGGCCCGGTGCGAGCTTCTGCAGAGAGACGGGGCGCTCGCCCTCGCCCGGGGCTCTTGCAGTGTCCGGGGGCCTCAGGCAGCGGGCACGGACGCGAAGAGACCCGCCGAGCCGAGCGGAGCAGAGCACAGCGGAGCGGAGCGACCCTGCCCGCCCGCCACACAAGATGCAACCGTCCGCCCGCCCGCCGCGCGCCCCGCCAATCGCCGCCCGCCTTTCGAAGCGCCCAATTAAACTCCGCAGGGTGCCAGAGCCGCCCAATCGCAACGCGCCCCGCCTCCCGCCCCGCCCCGCGCCGCGCCGGCGCCGTGAGGGCTCTTCCCGCAGCCCGGCGGGTTCCTGAGGCGGCTTCCGGTGGGGTCCGCCCGGGTCGCGGCGCCTCCGCCCGGCCCCGCGCGGTGGGCCCGCTGCCCTCGGCTCCTGCCTCCCGCCTCGCCTGGCTCGTCCTCCGGGGACCGGAGTAAGTGCGAGGATGGCTGAGAGGGGAGGCTTTGGCCGGACCCGAGCGGGCAGCGTTGTTCCTTCGTATCCCTAAAGGAGAAGAGGGGCGTGTGGGGAGGTGCCCTCCCCTCCCCGCTGCCCGTGGGGGAGCCCTGCCCTACGCTGCTCTGCCCTGCCTGGGCTCGGGCCGGCTGCTGGGACCCCCTGCTCGCCTCGCATCCTCCTTCGGGGCTCAGGGAGGCCTTTTAAAAGGGCTGTTCTGAGCGGGAACACGGGGCTCTCCGTTGCGACTGTCGTAAGCTCGCTTTTCCTTGCGTCTGCGTGTATCCCGTCGCTATTTTAAGGACTCCTGGGAGCCCTGAGAAACTATAGGCTGAAAAGAGCATGGGCTAGTTAAGTGGGCCTCTTCTCCCGCCGTAACTGTTGGTAAGAGTGTAGGTGCAGCAGCCCTTTCGCCCGATAGCAAGGCTGTGCTCCGCTAGCGGTGTTGACTGTCTGCCAGGTGCTACGTGCCTTTCTTCAGGGGGTCTTGCTGCTCAGGGGATGAGACCCCGTCTCTTCCAACAGGGGAGCGTGATCTTCGTCATCCCTTTCTCTCAGAAGGGGAAAAGCAGTTCTACAGCAAGCAAGGAAATCCTGCTAGCAGTACTAGGTTTGTAGTGTTCTTTGTTAGACTGGGAAATGAATGAAATGGCGATGAAATGAAGCCTGGTCTGGTGGATGCGACTGAAGTACAAGAGCAGCTTGTAAACCAGGAATTTGGCGACAGCACCTCATCTTCGGCATGCTTTACTTCTGTGCTGGCTGGGTCTTGCCATTCTTGACCGTATAGTCTCATCTTCGTAGACATAGCAGGAAGAGAAAGAGATTGCTTCAGTAATCTTTTGTGATACAGTGCTACACTGTGCAGTGTGACTTGCTGCAGATTATAATAAAAATATTCCACTAAATGTCCCATAACTATGCTGATGTTTGTTCTATGGATACAACCTTAAATAATTGCCAGGAGATGAAAATGCATCATTGTGCTCTACTTGATCATTTATTTTAGCCAGAAATAGAACTGTAGAAATTACTTGGTATTCAGGTTGGTGTTCAGCTTGCTTTATTCATTTGCAGTAACACCTTCTTAACTTGCTTTACTAAGTATGGCATCAGGTACGATGTAGTTTTACCAGGTACTTACTACTAAAAGCAGCAGGTTGAGCGCTCATTCTGCTGATGTGAGGAATGTCGAATTGTTGGCAGAAAGTGGTCATGTTAAAAGACAGTTAAAATCAGACTTACTCTTTAGGGTTAGGGAAAGTAAATGCCATCTACATAATATAAAACATTTTAAAAGTGGACATAATTCCCTCCCTTTTGCGTTTCCTTACTGTTTACAAGTCTTCATAGATACGTATCTAAGTTATTTCCCTCCGCGTTCTAATATGTAACATTGGAAAACTAGTGCATAGTTTTCAAGACTGACATTCAAAAGGTTGCAACTAATTTTTATAAGATTTAGCTAAACTTGATTTATTAAAGTGAAGGTGTCTGGCTAAATTTCTTGGAAACGTTGGAAAGTTAGGGGTCGTTCTCATTGTGCCTAATCACAACCTTAAGGATAGCAGCATAGAATGATATTTCAATATCCTCATCTGGAAGATGTTAACCATGTTATTAAAAGCTAGAAAGAGTCCTTAGTTCAGCGCTCCCTAGGCTTTTTGAAATGGTGTTCATCAACTGTGATTTCTCATTTCACTGTACTGATCTTGTGAGTATTCTAAGCTGTTATCATAAAAAATATTCCTAAATTGTGTATGAAAGATAATACTAGGAATGCAGAAGTTCTGCTGAAGTGACATGAATGATATCTTCAGGCAACACCAACCAGTTAGGTGTGGAGCTGAATCCTTTTTTATGCTAAAACTTCGTATAATCTTACAGAAAACACCCATGATTAGAGTGAACAAAGAGCTGTTTGGGTTGTAAGTATTTTTCTCCGAAGCCAAACAGAACAATACTGTGTAGCTGAGAACTGAAAACCAAACTGTCTGGTCTTACTGAAATTAGACAGCGAAATGAAGTGCAAAAGTAAATGTTACACATGGTGAGCGAACTTTGTACGAATTTGCAGATCTGTTCGCCCTTCCCTGTTAGTGCATGTTCTCGTTTGCGTGGTCATGCTGCCGCCTTGTGGGTATTATTTGAGTGTACGCAGCAAATGTCTGTGTCTTGTAGTAGTGCAGAAAGCAAGCTCTGTATTTCTGGTTAAGGAGCCTAATGATTAGCAGTGTAGGTGCTCAGATGCAATTTTTCATCTTCAGGGTTGGTAAACAAGGATTTGCATTTTGCTTTAAGAAGTCATTTTTCTAAGCAATATGAATTCATGGGCTTAGGGTTTTTTTTACTATTGACTTTAGAAATTTGAAAAAAATTAAATTACTTTTGTGTGCAACTTTTTAAATGGAAAAAATAGCAAAACTTGGTTTAGAAATACTCTAATGTGTTTCAGTGAAATATGGAAGAAGCATCTTAGGAAAACAGTTATCTAGATTTAAACCTTTTCTTTCACTTTTGTCCCCCAAGCATGGAAATATTAAGCATTAAGCTAATCAGCGACACTACAGCAAGCTAACTGAGTTTTTCTTCTGCATCAGGGAACTGAACTGGTTAGTTCATATTTATGGGAGATTCTGTAAAAGAAGGAAGGAACTTGCCTGGACTCCTGACATGCTGATCTCATGCTTCATTTGGGAAAGAAGTGGGAATGTACCAAACCCACTTCTTTCTCTACACAGCTAGGTCCTTGTACTGCTATTTCCCATAAGGAGGTCAGGAGGAGAAAGTAGCAAGTGGAGAGATACAAGCACTTCATCCTGGATTTTGGTGTCTAACAGGAGCGTGAATTAAATGCATGCAGCGTTCTTGCCTGCTCTTTCTGGGCAGCCTTTTGGTTTCTGCCTACTTGCTAGGTATCTGCAGTTTTATTGAGATTTCCATAATACGTGCTGGTTCCTTTTGCACATTAATATCAATATTTAATGATTGAACGTGTGTATAGATAAGCTTTTAGGTTAGGGATGAGTGTCATTTCTTTAACTTTTATGCGATTCCTGTTAGGAAATCTTCAGCAATTCGAAATGCTTAGTGTCCAGGATTGCTTATGCAAGGAATTTTCTTGTAAGTATTATTTTTCTAAAAAACAATACTGGCATTGGAAATTCAGTATCCTTGTCAGACAAATTTTAAGTTTAGGCTTTTGATTAAAAAAAAAAATAAAATCTGTTTTATGTTTGAAACCATAAAGGCAGAACATCCCGTCTTTTCCCCACTTTAAGATAAACCACACAGAACATGATACTGGAACCAGACAATTTCTTAATTCTTTTTTTTCCCTGAAGGATAGCATAGATTTAGAAACTGGTTAAGGAAGTTGAAAGATCAATCATCTTTATCCATGTCATCTACTTTCAGAGGCTAATAATTTATAGAAATTTGCAGTTAGTTCTTAATGCATTTCAACCAAATAATTTAGATGCATGTGTAGTATAATTTTTAACAAGGAAGGGAAAACTGTGTAGAACTCAAAATCTCATATAAAACACAATAAAGGGCTGACCATTTTTGTGCAACCCAGCAAAATATGTCAGTGCCTTTAAGAGTTCATCTAAATACTTCTCCCCAAATAGCCACTTCAGATATTAATGTATGCTTAACAATTTGCAGTCCATTTTCTCCTCAAGCAATTCCTATATTTTCTTAATATTGCTGTTCTACTTTACTGCTAATATTTCTTCTACAGCAATTGCATGTTTACCTTGACATTCTTTATCCAGCATTTCTGTTAGTAGTTTTCTCAGAGCAATTTATATTGCTTATTCGCAATCTCTTTCTTTGAATTTTTTTTCAGTATTTTTTCATACTTAGATTCCTTATGAGCTACCACCTATATAAAATTCTGTCCATGTGGACTTACATTCTGGTAAGAAGGCAACCTGTTATTTTTATTTTAGATTAGAACATTATTTAAAAAGAAACTAAGGAAACCAACAACTCATCATGTCATTTTTTTATACATGTTTTTGTGACTCTTGAAACTCGTCTGTCAGAGTCATTCCCCTCCAGCAAAAATATTTTAGCCTTCTCTGATCGTTTATGGGTCACTGCCTAATCTGACACTCCTAAACATAAATATAATACTGAGCACTGATAACACTGTTCAGTCACGAACTTCAGAAGTACTTAAAGGCTCCAGTTGAGCCTTCCATGACCACTGTAAGATGTTTTGTTACTTTAATCCATCATAGCCTCCATGAGCTAAGTACCATATCTGGTAGTTGAACTTGAAAGATTTTAATATTGAATGTTATTTGAAAATGAATTTCAGGAGTACTGATCTGTGAACTGGTGTGACAGTTAGGACCTCTGATTTGTGGCATCTGTCCTGCAAGAGGTGCCATTGGAAACTTCATCTGAGTTGTTAGAAGGCTTTTAATTGATGAAGTACACTGTCACCTATTTATTTGTGGCATTGATAGCCTTCATCCACTTTACCTGAGAATAATTTTGTAAACAATGGCAGTGATTACAAATCTTAGTTTTGAAATAATGAACCTTTCCTTGAAAATGCTGCCTTTGACTTCCTGGCCTGTGCTGGTGTGCATGCTACCTATTTCACCAGGGCACGGGTCTTGCTTTCTCCTTCTCAAAACAGCCAGCTCAGATGACAGTTTTAGGAAGAGCAGTCGGAGGCTGAATGATGAAGAGATTTAATAATCAGCTGGGTTCACACATGTTAAAGTAATGCGCAGTCATTGAGCAGGTCACCCTCTCAAGGGAATGCCAACTCTAGTGCTATCAAAAAGATCTACTGATAAATTTAAAACATATTGACTTTGTGTGGCATGCAATCAAAAGCTGGTGGCAATAACGCAGCAGGGTTCTTAATCACTTTGCTGTTACAGTCATGCTCCTGCTGTCATATTTCTAAAGGTTCATTTGTTAATTTGTTGACTAGAATGCTTAAGCAACTTGTACCGTTTCCAACTTCTGTGCTAAGAGTATATGTAGTGTAATATTAGACTTTCAGATAATATGGGGGAAGATTTTTGAAAGAAATTATTACGTGTTTGCAGCACTGTGGAACATGTTCTCATGGCTCTCAAGAGCCTTTTAAATCTGTTTGGATTTTTAGAATTTAGTTTGCTTGTGGGAATGTAACTCTTGCTAAGCTGAACATGTGATGGGAAATATGGGCTAAATTAGTGTACATACCTCTTCAAGCTGAATATATTACTTGAGTATTCTAGGAATAGCAGTGTAGATTATAGCTGCCAGCACTGCAGCTGAATATTGGGATTTTGCAATTGTAAAATCTGATCGCTGGCTACTAGTATTTAGCTTGTCTATTTAGCTGGAGTGTTAAAATAGTGATGGCTACTTGGTACAAGCTGTAGTGGTATTTGCCTGATGTATTGCAGCTAGAAGGGTGATCTCTTTGGGAGGAGGGGGAAGGACAAAATCCTAATTAAACGAACAAAAAAAGGCATCTCTCTAATTCAGTGGCAGTATGGGTCATAAAAGTAGAATTTTGCCAAGGGGAGCCCATTTGTCCTGGTATGAACTGGACTTTTCTTCTCCCCTCACTGCTGAAGTGATCTTCCACAACAAATATGTCATCTTATTTCAGCCACTATCATATGATGCTTTCATCCTTTTCAACAAAAGATCTTGAAAATTACTTCTGGAAATAAGTTTTTTTAAAATGGGAGGTAATATAAAAATTTATTTCTAGAATGCAGTTTGCCTCCTGCCCCACAGAACCCTGCAGAAAAGGACCTGGGGGGTCCTGGTTGACATGAAGGTAAAACATGATTTAGCAGTGCACCCTTGCGGCAACAGAGGCTAGCAGCATACTGGGCTGTGTTAGAAGTGTAGCTAGCAGGTCAAGGGAAGTTATTATTATTCCCCTCTTTTTGGCAGTCTTGAGGCCACATCTGAAGTACTGTGCTCATCTTTGGGCCCCACAGTGTAACAGAGATGATAAAAAAAACGAGTCCAGCAAAGGGGAAACTAAGAGGGTCAGGAGGGTGGAACAGCTGGCATATGTGGCAAGGTTAAGGGAGCCAGGCTGCTCTGGTGTTCAAAAGAGAAGACTTGAGGGAAACCTAAATGCTGTCTTCCACTATCTGAAGGAGTGGAGGATTCATGTAGGAGACGGATCCAGATGCTTTTCAGAGGAGCACAGTGAAAGGGCAAGAGGCAACAATGTGAAGGTGCAAGATGGGACATTCCAATTGGGCATAATTAAAAATCATTACCATTTTGATTAAGTGATTAAGCACTGGTTTTTAAAGCATTGTCAATGCTTTGGATCTGGATTTTTTAAAAAGCATGTAGATAACTAAAAAAGATGCCAGTTCTCAGAGTGCTGTAATGAAATATCATTGTGCTTCCTGTTCTGATCCAGCTTTGTAGAAAGTAGAAAGAAAATTACATATACTTAGACTTTTTTAAAGCTAGAAAGAAGAAAACTGAAGTAGGAAAGTGAAAAGATAATCTGCAGTTCAAGAAAGATTAAGGCTACTGCGGGTCCCTGAAAATTAAAATGCCAAATGCATGCTTATGTCCATGATAGCAAAGAATATAAACTTCTAGTTAACTTTTAACATTTGGGCTGTGTAGAAGAAAAGACATGTGCTGGTTTTAATTACTTTAACTGTGTAATATATATTATACATATTAAGCTGCATTGTGATCTAAAATTTTTTGTTAAAATAATACTGTGTGATAATATCTTAAGTGGTTAGCTCAAACTTTCTAGTTAGACTTTCATATTTTAATGTTGGCAGGTGGAAGGTTTCTCAGATTCTTGTCCTTGTACTACTAAAATTATCCCTAACGAAAGATGCATCCAGACCTGTCTCCTCATCTGCACACTGAAGAATGTAACCTAGTTATCAGTCTGCTCAAGAAGTGCCACAAGGAGGTAAGGAGGTTTGAGCAGAGAAGAGTGGGTGGGTTGCGGAAATGAGTGTCAGATAAATTAGTGAGAATATTATATGATCATAGAGAGAAAAACCTCCTCTAGGCAGAACAGCCATGAAATGTAGCTAGTGCGTTTTTACTGAAGAGATATCTGACAACTGTGTGTAAAATTTTGCCAGCGATTTCTTTAGGAAATAAAACACGCCTTAAAATTTCCTGTGCCACAGCTTGACAAATCTGGACTTATTTTAAGAACTGAAATAACTTCTGCATCTTTTAGTACTGTGTGCCCCTCAGAAAACAATAATAAAAGCAACTTCAAATGCCCTCTTTTTGTATGCTCACAGCATTTCCATATTCCAGCTGTCCACTGGGCAGATGTTTTGGTCTATTTATAAGCAGATGTGTTGACAGGGAGCCGGCCATGCAGCATGCCTTACATTCAGTGCTTGGAGAGCTAAATGCAAATTACTGTTTGACATCCATCTTCTTAATAGGCACCTACCCAAGGACGTAAAATGCCAAATTGTCTTCAGACTTCTCAAGGCTCTTCATTGCTTCAAGAAGATAAAATTTTCATCACTCATTTAAAAGCCTTTTTTTTTTAATTTGCTCTGTAGTAAGCCTCTAGATGTAGAAGAGTCAGCCCTGCAATGAGAGCTATCTGCAGCATTGTTGCAATATCATTATTTTCCTAGTTATCTTGTATACTCTAAACAGATGTTCTGTACAGATATATTTCTGTATTAGTGCATAAAAAGTTCAATTTCATAGTTTCCACTGAGACAAAAATATATTTAAATGTTGAATATGAATGTGAAAACAATGGCCTACACCATTACATGCCATCTACAATATTTTCACATCCATGTTCGGATGTGATGTTCATACTTTTTTCGTAATGCAGTTATCCATAAACTCTAAGACAATACATATGTTAGCTTTACTGTTTTGAGCAGAATTCTAAACTTCTCTTTGCAAAAGTCACTGCAAAAAGAAAAACAAGGCTGGTAATACATGAAATATGAGAGATGAATGTTTTGTATGAAAGGGGGATAACAACATTTTTGCATATTTTAAAGCAGCTAAACTAACACATAAGAAAACTTTTTCAGTACCACACTTTCTTATGCTTTCTAAATTACAGCAGTGAAGGGAGCAGAGTTTTAATACTAAAATTCACTTGCAATGAGTATACTGCACTGGGTTTGGTCAGCAACATTTAATTGGTTTTTGCTGGCACTTGTAGTGCAATATCTTGAAATGTAAGCACGCTGGAATCTGTTGATGCCATCTCATATGTGGTACTTTCCATACCATTGCCTGTCTGTTCCTATGCACTGTCTAGATTTTTTAAACCTAATACAAGCTTTAAAACTACAAGTTGTATTGAGTGTAAGAGTTATGCTTTTCTTGAGTTCTAAAATTTTAATTCTACTAAAAATGCTTTAGGTAATTTGAGAGATTGTAGAGATTGTAGAAACTTTTTTTTCTTTTTTTTTTAGTTGATTTTTTTTTAAACAACTTTAATGTTGTAATGTAGCTACAAGTGTTCAGTAGCTAGAATTACATGAGAAGACTCTCCTTGTACATTAACTACTATGGTATCAAAAGGATGGCCAAATAAAATGACAGTCAGTTAAGAGGAGAATAAGACTTCTATAGGCAATATAAAATTAAAGTGTTGTCATTAATTTTTCATAATTGTGAAAACAAAGCCAATCAGGAAAGAAAATATGCTCAGATTTGTCCTGCTTTTTGGTACGTACATAGTTGGGCTTTCTGTGCTTTGACCAGAGAATCCAGAAATATTCATTTACTACTTGAAAGTAATGGTTGACTGTTTGGTTTTTTGTTTTTGTTTTGTTTTTTAAATAAAAATTAATGTTAATACATAAGCATCATAAGCTTTTTGTATAATGTAGCTTATTAGACTACCTTGAGTTTAAGAGGGAACTGGAACTAAAAGGTGTACTTGAATTCCTTGGCTGCCAGTGATTCAAAGGAATCTATTGCCAGTTTGACTTATGGATGGACTAGGAGCAGCAATAATACAGTCATGCACAGGATTATATTTTCTTGGTTTTGTTTGAAGTTGATCTTTACATGAAGAGGAATTACTTTTATCAGTTTTGTGCTCAACTATGAGAGGGTATTTGTGCTAGCACTCTCAGAACAGAAAAGGTGAAGATGGCTTCTTTCACATGCAGTTGAAAGGAAGCAATACCTTTTTGTTTAAAATTCAAGAGGAATGTACTGAAATGTTCTTTTAAATTTGAAGTCACTGAAATCTGGAAAGTCAATGATCTTAATTAGTTATAAGCGACTACCTGCTGTTTTGTTGTAATGCCAAAATGTCCTAAGAACCTTCACCTACAATTTAAATTAATATTCCTGAGAGATGAAAAACATTATTTTTAAATTGGGTGTCCTGTGTGTGCATTTTCACAAAAGTCAGTTTGATTTACTTTATTCCTAATCTAGAACCTGCCCATCATATCAAGTTTTGTATCTAGTGAGGAGAGGTTAGTGGGATTCCTATTTGATGTCATTATTTTGATTTTTTTTTTTTTAACAACTCTATTCTGGTGCCAAGTGTGTGCTTTAAAGAGACTTATTTTTATAGGTGGTAGCTGAAAGAAATGCATACTGTCTTGCAATTTTATCACTGTAATAGGCATAATTATTTTTGAGAAACTGATTCTTTTTTCCTCATAATGTGAGCCAAAAAGTTGACAGCTTGGGAATCTGGCTAAATAAACATAGATTCAACTCTCTGTATGCACTAGTAAGAGTGGAGTTAGCTTAAAATGTGAGTACTCACCTTGAAATTTAACATGCAGGTACGGGAATAGAATACAAAATGAAATCTGTATTAGCTAAAATGAAAATGTTGTAAAAGCAAGATCAGCTTGCAGGAAAGTGACCATTTATCACATGCAACTGCTTCGGAGTGTCATCTGATGCCCTTTATAAAGCAGAGCAATATAAACAACCTAATTATAGCAGTGCTATAGTTAAGTGTTTGTCATAATCTTTATTAACCCACTTCTACTTTCAGTCATGTTCTGTTGGCTGAAATCTTGTCCACTGAATTCTTAATAGTGTTCCTGTATTACTTGCATAAATCCATCTAGCTGCTCTTCAGCTACAGAAACGTGCATAGGTTTCCCTCTGAAATATGGAAGTGACTTCATTCTCATCTGTTTTGTTCTTAATGGTCTTTTTTTCTTTCTTTTTTTTTAAATTCATTAGTTCCTTAAAAGATTGGTTGAATTGTCCCTATTGATTGTATAGCTGTAAGTAACCTACTAAAACCTCCACTCCTTCAGGTCTCCTGAATTGCTTGGATGCTCTGCTACCAGATTCTGTGGCATGTTAGCAAGCATCACTCTGAAAAAGTAGTCCTTTTAGAAGAATGCATTCTGAGAGTGATTTGTTGGCTCATAATATGAAATCACTTCAGGAAACGCTGGCTAAGAGGACAGATTTTTATGGTGAATATCATCAGGTTATCTGGGGAATGCCTTTGTGAGGACAATGCCTGCAGTTTTTCAGAAACTAAGTAACACTTAAGTATGCATAAGGCCCGCAGTTCAGCTGTGTCGTAAAGATGGTAAATGCATCTTATTTATTAACCTCAAGATCTGGAGAAACTTAATCCCCCATTTTTTTTACTGGTTCCAACATTTCAGCCATTTAAGCCTAGTGCCTGCATCTTTTGGACCCACAACATATTCTTCATGTGGTTAGGATGATGTAGCATCAAGTTCTTTGCCTCTCTAGGCCATGAAAAAATAATGAAAACTAAAGCACAGAGGACGTTGCCTCCAGGATGCCTGTAGAACTCCCTACATCTTTCTGTACCACAAACTGGAGTTCAGAATATTTATTTTGTGTACATCATTCAAGCTAATGTGAGTCAAAGTTGTAAGACTGATTCCTAGATCAATAAAATGTATGTTCTACATTTAGACTTCATAGCTTCAGCTTAGGTATCCTATTTTAGTCTGGTTATACAACATGGTGAGTACCTTCAACTTTCATCGAGGAGGGGGTGGCTCAAATGAGATTCAGGAGGAGCTCTAACTTCTAGCTACTCAGTAAAAAAGTTACAAAGCATCATTTTTCACAAAAAGAGAAAAGAAGACCAGGATATGTTGCAAAATGCAAGTGACTTCTAAGAAACTTAGAGCTTCAGAGGAAGAAACCTTTGAATTGTAATTTTTTTTTCTCTCCCTAACTTATCAGCACAACATTTTGAAATTTTTTGGCCATTGCAATGATATTGACCGTGAGATGCGGAAGTGCTTAAAGAAAGAGGTAAGAAACAAATTTACTACAAGTTAAATGCTTCATTAAAAAAAGTCCATGGGATAGAAATACAGTTGCTTTTTACTAAATAGTTCAAATCAATAAATAGGCCTTGAAATGTAAGCGCATTCTGGAATTTGAGACTGAATTTAAACTGTTTTTGATAAATTTGTCAGGTAAAATCTGGCTTTAACAAATGGCATGGTCTATTTTTCGATACACAAAAATAAGCAAAGACACAATTTAACCAAACAAATACTGCAAATAAGAACTGACACTTCACATGTTGCTTCTGATTTTTTCTTTTTTTTCTTTTTTTTTTGTTTTGTTTGTTTGTTGTGTTTAGTAGTGGTATTGGCACAGAATAGAATATAAAGCAGTAATGGTCACTTCTGCAGGAGTAACACATTACTGAAGTCAGTTATGCTGACTGGAACTACTTGATGAGTTGCTGAGTTGGGCCCTAAATGAAAATGTTGCTGCTTAGGACCTACTCGTTGCCGTGCTACATCTGCAGATACGAAGGGATGGAAGGCGCTAGGAGTTTAAGTAGATTAAATAGCTAACGGGCACATTTTCAGAAGAGTATCAGCTCATCTTTATATTTGTGGTTGTCATGCCTACTTGACAGAACACATAAATGAACTTTTCACATACCTTTTAACTTAAAATTGTACTTAATAATTTTGACATAATTTTTACAGTCTTGTTTAAAAAAGGAGACTTCAAGTGTATGATAGCCAGGACAGTTTGGGCCCCCTCTTTTCCCTCTGTCAGTGGGAATTAATTTCATCTGCTTGTGTCAAATACCAGGGTTTTTCTTTCCGTGTAAAAACGGTAGCACAGATCTGGAAAATAATGAAGTAAAATTTCCTTCCATGTAATCTTCTTTTTCTTTGTTCCATTGAAGCCTTTACATTAAAAGGAGTTCTTGATGGTTATATTTGTCTGCCTTCTTAAAATATGACTACATTGATATGCCATTACTAGGAAGCCCCTGAAAGGCTGTTCACAAGTATAGACTAGGTACAGATGTAGCTTTTAAAGATCCATTGTTCTCATTCTATGTAAAAACATGGATGGGTTATTGAAAAATTAAATATTGGCATGGGAAAATGTTAAGCATTCTGTAAATGTTAAGTAATGTTTCAGGCCATTATTTCAGTTATAAACCAATCAGTATAATGAGTGAAAAAGTGCAAATCCTTTCCAAAATCAATCTCCTTAGTGGTTTATTACATTCTACAGAGAACGGAGTATTTGTGGGTTATTTGGGTTTTATTCTTGATACCAATTATTGAAAAAATATGCTCTAACTTAAGGCCAAGAATAATTTGTTTCTCACGAAAAACATACCAAACCATGCATTGATTTTTAATTTTTCATTTCTTTTAGCCATGGAAAGGTTTCCTTTTTGGCTGCAATGAAAGAAAGTTAGGCTCTTCAGTCTTCAGGCTTTTGCTAGTGCAGGGGCATACTTGAAAGCATGGTCTTCTTATGCATGTATCTAAACTGTGAAGGCTTTCTTGATTCCCTTCTACACTGGAGTCCCGTCTCTGTTGCATTTCTTTTTTAAACCATAAAAAACCCCAAAACACCTTACCCTCATTCAACCCAAATTTGCTTTTGTTCCTTTCACTTTGATATGCTACTTTATCTGTGCATATAATTAATGACCAGGATCAAAAATAGACCAAGTCTGTGATGACAAATTCATGTTTCAGAAGGCAGACACACTTTTAATCAGTATCTTTTAAAAGCAAAAGAGCCTGACCTGTGCTCTAGAATAGCACTGATGCAACTTTTTTCCTAGTTCATGTGTGAAGTGTAGCTATTGTACAGAAGATGGCTGTATAATTAAGTTTCTCCATAAGATTAACTGGATCTTCTTTATTAGAATGTTCTAATACTCTTCAGCTTTATAACCTCAAACTTAGAAACATGTATTTTAATCAAACAGATGTTAATTTCAAAGTAAAAATGAACCAATATATAGATATTAACAAGAACTGCATTTCTAATGCATCCATCAAAGATATTGTTTCTGTTCCTGAGTAATAAATGTTCTCTATGCTTTTAAATTTGACTTATCTGTTTAATGATAACAGCCGATCTATTAATTTCCTTATCTGTCTTCTAGTACGAAGAAAACAGGGCCAGGAACCAGGCGATGCGACGGAAGCTAATTGATGCTCGCAAAAACTCCGAGAAGTGAGCTGTACTGTGGTTGAACAGCTGCATCTCAATAGGGACACTCAGTTGAAAGTTGACAGAATACTTCTTTCACATCACCAGTGCTCGGCCTGTGTTTTGTGAAATGGTGAAAAAATAAACGCACCTAAAACATGCTCATTCCCAGGAAGGCAAACATTGTAGAAAAAAATAAATATAACAGATCATCACTCACAACTTAACTTAATTTTTGACCTCTAAAAGAAAACTATTATGGCAAGTCTTTGTTTTGGCATAGTTTTATTATGATTGGTAGGTAATGAGGAATCAGTGTGTGCAGAGTATTGTATTCAAGGCTGCTATATTCCCTACCGTGTGTTGAGTTGCATTTATTTCTTTGTGTTTAGCAGTTTTTCTTTCATCTCCTCTTTTTTTTTTCTTCTTGCAAAACACTAAATGACTTTTCCATCACTCTTTGTAATGTTGTGATAACACTGCTTAAATGAATTAGCAAAAAGAAATTTTAAACAGATGTGGCTTGAAATTGGAAATTGCCTGTCAAGTAATAATTGGAGTTCTAGTATTTTTATTGGAGCTAAAATGATGAAACTACTATCCTCCACTGAGAAGATTAAAAATCCTTCCTGCCAACCATATGTACAGTGTAGACTGTTGTAAGACAATTTGTTCATCATACCCAAAGCAAGTGGCTTTAGAAATTCAGAATGGAACATTTCCAGGGATTTACAAAGCATTGCCTCGATTTTTGTTGAGTACAATCAATGTGTGCTGAGTGGTTTTTGAAGAGGAGTGCTGCCAAAAATACAAGCTAAATAGTTCTTCCACATACTCTGGTACAAAGGCGAAGTCAAGTTATGACAATTGCTGTTGAAGGAAAACTCACGCTGAAGTGAAACAAAGTGTAACTTGCCTTTCTGTTAGGCAAGTCAACTAGTATTGTGCTAACCAGGTTGCCTCATTAGCCAACAAGAGGTGTTTATTTGCTGCCAAACTGCAGAAAGTCCTCAACGAGTCTCTGAATTCAGGTTTGATATTAAAACATCTGTTAGTTTGTGCAGTGATGGAGCTGCTTCAGTGGGTGTCTTCTGGAGTCACCTTATTTTTAAATGACTTTTCTGTTCTGCCTAGCAACAAAAGACTATCTAAAAAAAGTCAGTTTTATTGAACCAAATATACTAAGTGTCTTGAAACCTTTTGAAGAAAGGGTGCCTATTCTACAATGCATTCTACGGTTTGTTCTAAGAACCATTGTTGACACTCAGTCTTGCTCAATCTTGAAATTAGTACATGCACCTGTTTTTGGAAGAAAGCTGTATTTTGTGATCTATTTTGAAAGATTAATTAGACAGAATAATTTTACTTACTTCTCAATACCTGGATGGACCCAGTTAAATTGGTAAAACTTAACCACAAATGTTTTCAGTGGAAGTTCCAAGAAAAATGAAGCAATTTTTTCTGCATCATGCTGTCAACTTTCTTAGAACATGTAAATGATGCATTATTTGAATTAAATACTTGAGTGGTTGCAAGTGGTGGAGTCTTTTTATTGGTACTCTTCAGAATACTTTTGAAGAGTGCTTTATAGTGAAGCTCCCTAACTGGGAACTCTGCATCCTTGATTCTTTTTCCATTTGTGATGACAAAATCTACTTCAGGCAAGCTCTTAAATAGGATTCGGTGATGCTTGTAATCTTTAAGTAAATAAATAAATAGAGAATTGTCCTAGAGATTAGGTTGAGAAGCTGATATCTGAGTGCAGAAGCACTGAAGCTTTTCTTTCTTCCATCAGCTGCTGTGAGTCCAGATCTTTCACTAGAATAGCAACAAAATAAGAATCCAAGAGCCACTTAACACAGCTCATTAGTCAGAATCATGTTTTCAAAGATCAATGTGCTTAACAAATGGAAGACCAAATGGCATGCACAATTTCTATTGATACTTTGGACTACATTTAGCAGTATTTACAGATGAACTTTGTTTACCTAATGAAAGTATGATCATATTCATCCTTCTGTTTCTCTTTTCTAATTGCCCACTAGCAGTGTGATATGAGATTGCCCATTGATTCCTGTGGTTTTGTTCTTTTTTTTTTTTTTTTTTTTTGGGAGAGAGAGGTCATGTTGATAATTTGATCTTGAAGCTGAGAAACACTAGTATAATAATTATTACAATTTATCTGACAGAGAAAGAAGTTAGGGGTGAAGTGGTACATGTGGTTTTCTAAGTGGGCTGAGTGGTGAGTAGAGGACACGTTGGGTGAAATAAACCTTATCTATAAGGACTTTGAAGACACTTTATTTAATGTCATTTGTGCATAGAAGCATTTTCCCCATTGTTCTTTCTGGAAGAGCAAGTTTGAGAGAGAAGAAAAAAGGAAATTTGATGGAATTTTCTTCCTGGCGCAGCATAGCTTTGCCTCACAAGCACAATCCCAGAGCATAAGCAGCACCTATTGCATACGTGTTTGTGGGCTGCACAGTGACAGGGAGATGAGAGTTCAGTACATCACCATCTAATCTTTATCCAATTTAACCTTCATCTGTGCGTTCTTGCAGTTAGTTGATAAAGAGCTATAATACTGGCTTTCATGTATTATTTTTTTATACCATTTTAAATCTCATGTCATGTATGGCCATCATCTCTTTTGCCTAGTTTTTGGACTTTTTGGCGTTAAGGGGCCAAAACGTGCCATATCTGCAAGGTTCTTTACACAACAGGATTTGAATCTGGTATTACTGTTAAGCTGCAGCACTGAGTGTTAATATATTATGAATATACTGTTTGTCTTTCCCTGTTTCACTCTAGTTGGTGACACTGTCAAGGAATTATGGCAGAGGCATTTGGTGCAGATAAAGACTACCTGTATTTTCTAGACCTTGCAGTAAAACCTTGATTCAGCTGAGCTGACCGTGTGTACAGCTTGGGTGAGGACTGTAGTCCTGTGAGTGCTCTGGCCACTTGCTTTTTCCTATCTGATTCCCAGCTGATACACTGGTTATTCAAACAGTTTGGGTAATTGCTCTCAAACACGGTTATGAGTTGATTGTGAATTTTATAGGCACGCGTAACTTCCTGAAAATCAGGGTGTACTCAGAAAAACCCTGTAAGAAAGATAGTCTTGGTACACACTCCACAGGAATGATTAATGTGAATAACTATTACTAAAATATGCAGCTGAAAAGTTAGTTATGCCTACTGTAATTGTGAATTGTTGTAATGAATATTTCTGATGCGTTATACGCTTTGCTAAAGCTCCTCACCACATGAATGAAGTGTCTTCAACAGTCAGGAATTTCTTAATGTTGGCACTGCATGTGCTTTAAAAGAATGCATGACATCTAGTGTAACATCTATCTGATATAAATGAAAACACATTTCTGTGGAATACCTAAAATGACAACAGGAAAACTATGGTACAGAATCTGACTGTTAAATTAAAAGTGAATTATTAACACTTGTGCTGAAGCAAAGGGGATTCTCTGCCTGGACCACATAATGAAATTTAGGGCTGTAGACTTACGTTACACATTCAATTTTATTAACATTCACTAAAATGGAGTATCATAGCAAATCTTAGTGGTCCCATTAGATTCTCTGTTTAGTTTACAGAGCCTTTTGCTTGTAATTTGCTAATACTAATTCTGCTTGGCGTAACAGGAGGAACCTGATGAAGTTAATAGTGTGTCCTCTTCCATACAGGCATTTGCACCACTCAAGGTAAATCGGTATTTGGTATAACTGAGGCTCAGGGGTAACCATGCTGCTCATCACCAGAGCCTGCTTTGCGGTAAATGAAGGTCTACTAATAAAAACTTTTAAGTGAATACTAAATTCACATCAGGTTCCCCAAACCTATTTAAAGTGCTGTGTACCAAAAAATGTATCAATGGGAACAAACTATGTTTGTTCCTATTGTTCCTATGTTCCTAAAATACATTTAGCCTAAAATGGTTCTTGTGAACTGTCATGCTTTAGAACGATTCTTTTGAACTATTTGGTGACATTTTAAAGGCTGGGAACTTTGATATGGAGCTATCACTTTAACCAGCGAGACTTCTGATTTTTTACGTAGACCCCTAGATAAAAGAAGCTACATTTCAAAAAGGTAACTGCAGAAAGATCTTTTGGGGCATTCAGTACCTGGAAAATGATCTTACTGATGGCCTGACAAAACCGATCCCCAGTACAGACATCAGCCGTCCAGAATCTGGCGATTTGTCGTGGCTTGGGAAAAACGTCAAATGCCTGAAAGAGTACAGATGTGCGTAAGTGAGTTGCATTGCAGGAACCCAGATGTGAGCGTCTCATCCCCAACGTGAAGGCGCTGAAAGAACAGGTTACAAAGTATGTGTTTTGTTAGCCTGAAATCAGCGGTCTAACGGCAATACTGTATTTTTACAAAGCCTTTGATTAAAAACTGGCGTTGACCTTCGCTGCCAGCAACCTAGGGCTAGACTATTTTGAGGGTGAGGAAATACGTGAAACACGAAGCTAATTTCTCCTCCAGCACTAGGCTGAAGTGGTTATTCCCCACGCTGGGATCACCGCGCTCTCTTCTGCGTTACGCAGTTATTTCCAGAGCGATGTTTTTTTGCGTCGCGACCCCAGCCGGGGATGGCCCTTCCTTCCCGGCGGCGCCGCCGGGAAACGCTCCGTTACCGCCTGCAAGGCGGAACAGCGGGGATCCTAGGGCGGTCTCGGCGAGCCCTCGCCGAGCCGCTCGCCGCCACGCTGGCCGCCGCCGGGCGCGTCTCCCGGCGGCAGCCGCTGCCGGCCCGGCCCCGGCGGCTCACAGCTCCGCGGGGCTGCCGCCGGGGGCCGCCTCAGGGCGGGCCGCCTCAGGGCGGGCCGCCGGCGCTCGCCGGTCTTCGAGCGCCCCGGCCCCGGCCCCGCCTCCCGCGGCGGCCGCCCCGCGCCCGCCGCCAGCGCCGCCCCGCGGCCGCGCCGTCCCGTCCCGCCGGGAGGGAGAGAGGGAGGGGCTCCGTGTGGAGAGCCGCCATCTTGGAGGGGCGCTGGGTGGGCGCCGGCCCCCTCCCGCCTGCCCCCCCCCCCCCCGGCCCTCGGCCACCCCGGCGGCCTGGCTGCCGGCTGCCGTGCTGAGGAGCGGCCTCGGTCCTCAGAAGGGCCCTGCGCTGGGCGCTGGCGGGCTCGCCCTCGCCCCGTGGTCTCTGCCGCAGGTAACAGGACGCCTGCGCTCTTCCCTCAGCGGGTCCTTCGGGCCCAAAGTTCTCACAGGCGTTCCTCCGTGCCCTGAAATATACCAGGGATGCCATCGATCACCTCGTGATGCCAAATCCTCTTGCACAATCCTACTTTATTTATCACCCACTTTTTTTTTTTTTTTTTTCCCTAAGTCAATGTTGCGCTCAGAACAGCGCTGTGGAAATAAGCCAACTTGGTTGGACTTTGCTGTGAGCAGCGCCCTAGCGTGAGGCCTCACCCGTGATCACAGATCGCAGCAGGGAACGATGCTGATTTTGTAAATAACCCTCTCTATGTTGTTTGATAGGAATAGAAGACTACACCTCACTTTCCCCTGGATTTGTAGTTATAGCTATAATAGGTATTTTAGAAATGGCAATGATGTGCCCGTAATACAGGCATTCCTCTTTTCCAAAGTTCAACAGGTTATTTGAACTGGCTGATGCACCTGGCTCTGGAAGTGGCCGGGAATATAAGGTCATCCTCAAAGACAGGTGGCATTGCTGCAGTTTATTTTATTAGTGATTCACTCTGGGTAGCTTAGTGGTTGGTTTGTCGCTTGTTTTGCATATTCTATAATATTGTCATTATTTTTCCAGAAGCACCTTAGACATTGTGTGCAATTCACGAAACAATCCACCTGAACTGTCTTTGTGAATTGAAAATTCCAGTTTTTAATTCTTACGCCTTTCTGTAGCTTTCAGAACTAAATATTTCTGTGGATTATTTTGCTGTATTTTGATTTGCTTCGAATTCTAATATTACTGATAATGAATATATAAAGAAGTACTTTGTGTATAAGTGGCATTAGACAGCTGCGGTTACAAGCAGCCCACATAATCGTACTAAATCAATATTAAATGTGTGCTACTGAATAGTTGTCTTTGGGATGCTGATGGTCCCAATTTAATTTAAACTTCATCCCACTAGTGCTTCCAAAAAACCTCAGAGGAAAACAAATCAAAAATCAAATCCCCAAATGAGTAATTCTAAATGGAATAACAGATTTTTCATAATTGGTCCGCAGTGGCTTCATTTAGGTGGATATACAAGCGTGTGGTATGTGAGAGCAAACAGTCCAAAACCTGGTCGCTCTTCACTGTCATACAGCTAGCAGGTGGCAACCATGGGGAATGGGTTTTCAGACGCAAGACTTTTTGTGATGAGAGAGTTTGCTTATTTTAACTAGGAAAATAGAAGAGGCTGGTTGGAGTTACGGTATTCGGTGTGAGAAAAAGATTTAAATACTAGAAGTCTCTTCAGAAAGCCAATTTGCCTTTACCCTGATGCAGCTGTGCTGCTGTTGGTTGCGTTTTGCAGAATGGCCAAGAATAGATAGCATGAAGACTAAAGAGGGGTAGCAACAAGGAAACCTGAAACTTTCCTCTGGAGCTTCTTGGTATTCAAAATGGAAACTCTTAAATCATCTTCTAGTTATAACGAGAGCAAAACGTTCTCCCTTGAATTTTTCTATGCTGGGCTTGTGTTCAAGGGCTTCTGTTTCTATGCTTGGGGCTGTCTTCAAGGTGAGGGGGAAAATGACATAGTTGAACTAAATCTCCTAGCTGGGAAGTTGCATATTCTTGCAGGGAGTGGTGCATCAAGTGGAAACCAATTCCAGTGTCCGGTACTCACTGGAGATGTGGTAATGTTATCTCTAAATGTTCATTAGGTCTTACCATGTGTTAGAAGATACTGCATACAGAAGCTGTGTACTACACGTTATACTGGGGAAGCAGAAAGGCCATACAAGTGAAGTGAGAATTCTCCCTTTGAGCAGAACGGCAGGCAGGGAACCTTGTCCTTGTGAAAATATCTCTGCTTTAATAGACTGAATATCTGGGGAAGAAATTGGGACATTATTCATAGGGACTTTTATTTGTGGCTTGCTGGGGCTTGCATTGTTTGTGGTTATAGATCAACAGGCCAGTTTTAGTGTATTGTGGTATGGCTAAGTTGAAGTTTCCTCACGTCCTTACACCAAAAAAGCTGCTTAGAGATGTAGGTCGTGCCTGGCAAGTGTGGGTCACGTGAACCTAGGTCTCCATGTGTCTTTTCCTTAGTTGTGTTGCCTTCCATTTGCAGCCAGGAGGGTTCCAGAGGCTTCACAGCAATTCTTGTCTGTTTTATGCAAGTGAGTTATTAGGGAAGGGGAAGAGGAAAAAGTAAAGGCAGCAATGTAGGTTTACTGAAATTATTAGTAGCATCCAAAGGTACATTTGAAGTGGTGGGGTGTCTGTGTATGTATATACACGTATGCATAAATGTATAAAAATTAGTACAACAGTGAAAGAAAGGAAGCGGCAAGTTTAGCCAACATTTCAAATATGGAAGGTGTATAGTTCTTGTTTTCCTCTGAAGCTGCCTGCTGTATTGAAACCTAGCAGCAATACAACAGTGCAACCTTAGTGATGGCATTTACTTTTATTTTGGGATTTTGATTCAGCATATGAAAAGTGAAAAAATATTACCAAAAATCAAGAGAGAAGACAAAATACATTAATCTTTCTGTTGTCTTTTGAGACACTGCAAATAGCCATTTTAATTCAGGTGTGTTTGACTTGGCTTTGACAGTGAGAGAAGCTAAAATAGCTTAGTGGCAGCAAAAAGTTTCAAACCATCATCTGCTTCTGGTGCTAACCTGCGTTTTAGAATTACTTAAGCTAAGTGGAGGATTATGTTATGAGTCTTGCCATTCCCAAACAAATCAGATCGCTAATATTAACGAAGGATGAGAATGGCATACGAATACAGCAAATAAGTAATTTGCCATTTTTCAGCCCAAGAGAAAGCATGACTGGCTAGTAGATTTGCATACAGACTACACAGATGCCAAGTATTTTTCCTTAAATAATAATAATAATAATTTCTTACCATAAATACCTTTATTTCAACTTGACCAGCAGTGACAAGAAATGCAAGTTATTTTTATCGTTGCCATAAACCCTTTTAAGTAATTATGGCTTACTCTCCAAAGTTAAATCACCGTATTCTCATCTTCGTTTCAGCTTCCTGTGAAAGTGGTGATGAATAAATGCTTCAGCATAGCCCCTTGGGGTCTATGGTACATTACAAAGATCCAGTATTTAGCAGATATAGCCAAAAATAGCCTGGGGAAACCTCAAGTCTATCAAGACACTTAGATTTTAGCTAGTGATGGGCCCAAAAAAACCCCACGGACTTAAACATCTGTGAACTTAAGTTCAGATTCAGATCTGGTTTTATTTTACAGCTTCCTCTTATCTTTGTAAGCAGAACCAAAACCATGGTTTCAAGTCTCTTTTGTCCTGAGGGTTTGATGTGTGGCCTTGAAACTAAATCCAAATTTGGTGGTTTAGGCTTGTCCTGGTTCAATCTTTTTTTTTTTTTTTTTTTAATGAAAGTATGAACGCCACCTTAGCAGCTGGCCATATAAGCTGCCGTTTTACCATAGCTAAATTAGGTTTCTCCGTTTAAGTGTAAAATTGGTCCTTAGGAAAGGGAAGAACACAAGGTGGCTGCCCTGAGACAGTTGGCAGGTGGCAGGTTGACATAGCATTTTCCTCCAAACCTATGCCGGGCCCCTCGATCTTGACTTGAAACCGAGTACTGGAATGATAATATGTTATTACTGTTGAGCAGAGACTGCTTACAGCATAGGACAACGGTTGCGTGCATATAAAGTGCGCGAAGGAATCAGATTAGATACAATTAGCGATTTTCTGTTATAAACAAGTATGTAGACAGGGAATTTGTAAGTGCAGTTGGTTTTCTGCAGAAATTGTTGTATTTTATTACATTCTTTTCACAGCAACATTAGGGAGTTCTTTCAATTAGACATCTTTTGAAATTGGTTTAAAAAATGGTATTCTTCTTAGTTTACAAATAGACACTGAAGCCAGGCTAGTGGTTTTGTTTTGCATGGTTGTGGGGAATTGTTTAATTCTCCTTTCCGAGTCCTCTTTCTCTAGGTCAGCAGCCAGCAGAGAGGAACATTAAGTAAAAATAAAACTCCTATTTTTAGTTCAGCTACATAATGTCCTATTTATAATACTGAAATTTCAGCTACTACCTGGCCCCTTTCAGTTCAATGAACCATCTTCCTCTGTTAGACCTCATTGCTCTTTTTTCACACCTGCCCCATTTGATTCCTTTGCAGTTATTTTTGTAGGTTTGGGGATGCTTTTCCAAAAGGGCTCTTAATTCTGCACAATGCTGACAGCTATCAATTCAAGTAATTTGACTAGAAGTAAGGGCAAGTAGCAGCTAGCAGGGGATACTCAAAACTTGGCATAATTCATCCTCAAAATTTTAACACCGTGGAACTCTTAACAAAAAAAAAAAGCTGCAGTGATAATGATGTATCAGTTTCTGCAACATCCAGATAAATGTTTCTGCTTTCAATCCCTCATGATTACTGAAAATAAGATACTTTAACTTAATTTTCCTCCAGATGATACATGACAGTAATTTTCTTTTTTTTCCCCTCTTGTTTTTTATAAATTTTAACACAGCTTACCACACTGACAATATACTGGTGAGAGGAACACAGAGAAGAGTATATACATAAACAGCTCATGGTTAGCCAATAAGCTGCCTACTATTTGGAAGTGAAATTGTTAAAAATGTGTTGAAAACCTCAGAGTCTAGCTGAAGTCTGGGGTTTTGGCAAGTAAAAGATGGCCTTCGGTACAGGGCCTTAGGAAAAATGCGTTTGTGCAAAGGCAGTTGTTACCCTGCCCGCAGTCTTGGAGATAAGGCAGTAACTGTAACAACAGGAATAGTTCCAAAATACGTTTGTCAGCTTAAAGAGTTAGAAGGAAATGTTGATGTGCTACTGGGCATGGTTCTGACGCCATCACAGAGTGGGCTGTAAAATGGTAATACCACTCTGGTTAAGCCAAAACTAATGGAGAAAAATTCCCAGTTAGAAGAAGCTTATGAAACCAGGTAGACCCCATTATCCACCAGGGACCAGGCACTGAAAATAGCTTCTGTAAAACATTTTATTTATTTCCTCCATATTATGTATCTAGCTTGAAAGCAATGAAATTACTTGTAAACCTACTGCTTTTCAGCTGGGTTGAGTCATGCTTGAGGCTGATGAGGAGTTGGATGGGGGTGGAGGAGGAGGGAATGTAATTCTGGTAACATGGAGACCTTGTCATTGTGTGTCAAAGTTTGAGTTTTAAGAGCCATGGTTATGCTTGGGAGAAATTTTTGCACAATATGTATGACACATGATGCCACATATACTGTGCTAGGCTGGGCTGTGTTGGAAACTGAATAAATAGATTGCACGAGGAGTTAGCCAGGCATGGTCCGTTTGTTATAACAGAGGTAGCAAAGTCTGATGGCTCGAAACAGCCGTTCTTTAGGAAAATGGGGAGCTGCTTTAAAAGAGGCAAAAAAAATGTAAAGCCACAGTTAAAAAAAAAACCAAGCAACAAACCCATGCTGCTTCACAAAATTCAGTGGAAGAGGTACAAAACACTTTATGAAATTAAATTGCCTATATAAATAGCTCCGTATTTAATGAAATTTCAGGTATCTTCTGAACAACAAAAAGCTATTGTTTCTTCGTGTCCTGTTTCATCTCTTTATTTGAATACAGATCCAAAGAGAATTTCTTCTTCTCAGAGAGCTCTTTTCTTCCCCTTCTTTAATATGCATTTTTAAATGTCAGAATAAAAGATTAAAAAAAAAAGAAAAGTAAGTAAGGTATAAATAAAGGAAAAAAATATACCTTATGGCTGCTCTGTCTCAAAACCTTCATCTGTAGTTGGGTAAAAGATTCCTCTTGGAGAGAAGAGCAATGGTTGGAATGAGGTTAGGTGGGATAAACGTGTAATTCTATTGTTATATTTGTTATCTGTGAAAGGAGGGAAAGGTGGCAGGGTAGAGATCTGAAAAAGAGGAATATTTGAGGGTTGTCAGTCCCCGCTTTAGGAGCGACCACATGAGTGAATGAGGTCAACAGAAGGGTAAAAATAGAAAATGTGAAAGAGTGGTAGGGTGAGAAGAGCCCCTTGGAAAATGTCCACAGTGTATGAAGGGAGGAGGAGGAAGAGGAGACTACCGAATGTAGCTCCGAGAATAAAGTCAGGGAGGAAACCCACTGAGTACACAACTGTGTAGCAAACTGAAGTTGTAATGAGAGATGGGTAATTTGTGATGTCAAAGATATCAGTGGGGGTTTGTAAGAGATGGTAAAGAGAAGACAGTGTTAGGTCTTGAATTTAAAAAGGCCATCAGTGATGCCTGTTTAGCAGAAGCTAGAAAATGCATTTCTATAGACCTGAGGTGGAGACTGTTCTGTGCTCACAACAGCTTCCTGAGTGAAGAAATTCCCATTTTTAACCCTCTTTACCTTTAACAAGTTATGATCATTTCATGTCTTGTAACAGACATCCTCCAGCTATTCATTAAATGACTAATATTCTTGCACTTTATAAAGTCATAGCGTGTGTTAGATGTGACCATTCCTGGCAGCGCTCCAAACTCTGTTTCTGCAAAGAAGTATTTGTTTGCCTTCTACTTAACAATCAAGGGAATTAAGACACTGCTATAGTATTTTTTCAAATATTTGGAGTGTTTACTGCAACATAATACATTCACTACTCATTGCATTTTCACAAATTATTTTTTTTAATGACAAACACCCACCTCCTTCCTGATCTCCCTTCCTCCACTCACCTTTCACTTTGAGCAGAATCCTTTCCAAAGCAATCAGCTGGATCTGACCCAAGTACAAATATGCTAAATTATGCCATTGTTCTTCTGTTTTTCCTGAAGTTTTTTTGGGTTTTGTTTGTTTTTTTTTTTTTTTTTCCCTTGTATAATGCAAACCCGTTTGATACTGTCTTCTTGGCTTTGTGGTACACGGTGCATACATTCAGTATGGCCTTTCAATTATTTCTGTTTTGTTTTTTTTTTTAATTTCAGTATCTCTTTTTGGCTTGCTTTTCATAAACTTTGCAAACAGTTCCAAACTCATGAAGTTTTCAAACCTGGTGCTTTACTTGTTTCTAGAGCCTTAAGTGCAACTTAGTATAACTACATCTGCATTTGCAATTAAACATCTTCACTCAGAGACTGGTTTAAGACAGGAGAAAAGTGATATGGAAAACATGGAAATCGGAGACAGTGTGATAATTCCTGTGATTTATGTTCGAGAAGAACAGTTCATGGAGGCAGTGATAGCTTCAAATATTTTCTTTTAATTAAGTGAAAAACTACGATTGCTGTAGAGCATAAAATGGGGCAATAAAATGGGAATACACTGCTTGCTTTTGCACACATGCATTCTGCCCGCTGTGGATGAAAGGTCATGACGGATAATGAAAAAAGTGTGTGAAAACTGTTTGCATCCTTGTATCTTTGATTCACTAAGGTAGCCAGTGCAGGGAATGGGATTTGTCCATAAGCAGGAGGAGTATTTATAAACACAGATGATGAATAATTTCTTATGGTGGTATAACTGTTCAAGCTTGTCTGTTTCTTTGACGCTAACGGAATAGATGGGTTTTGTTCCTTGTGAAAAGGGGCCAGTGCCTATCCATTGGGTTGTATTAACCAGCATTATCTAGTTAAACTCTAGGTGAAATTCCACCAGGAAGGCAGGTGATCCAGTGTTTCTGGTATATGTATGTGAGGAATAAGACTGGAACACTGCTTTGGTTTTTGCTTTAAAAGTCTTGATTTTTTTATTACTATCCAAAAAATTAATAAGATACAGGAGAAGTACAAATTCCATTTGATATTTGAATATGTATGAGAAAGAGAAGGCTATCTTAGGAGACAGCTGCAAATAAGAGAGAGTCTTATTCACAGGAAATTGGGAGCACAGTTCAAAGAATATATTTAAGAAAGTCAGCAGCACTGAAGCAGCTAGAAGAGAATGTGGTGAGAGAATACTATGCTAATAATAAATAGAAATACAATTTTATTGCAACCAGTAATAACTCAGAAAGCAGTATGTAACTGTCTTCCACTGAGATGGACATAATGAAGCAGAGATGAAGTAGAGTTTAAGCTTGAGATACAAACTGTGGCTTCAGAATCCAGAGGTTGTTCATTAAGTATCTTGGAAACCGAGAGCCTTCAAGATACTGCCTCTTCCTTGAATGACTTTGTAAAAATTAAAATACCAAATTAATTGCAGAGAAAACTGTTCTTCAAATTTTGTCTTAATATTAGGAATGTCCTAGCCAGAAAATTTCTAACTTTTATTCAATGAAACTAGCAGGTCAAGAAGCATAAGCTTATCTTGAAATTAGGTAACTTGGCAGTATTATGTCTAGGATAGGTTACTATCATTCCAATCATTTCAATAGTATATTAACAAACAGCTTAGTAGCCAACTGTAAGATGATCCCAGAACACATTAAATTCACAGATTCAGTTGACAGATAACACAGTCCTAAAATCCTTGCTCTGCTGAAACACATTGCAGCTAACTGAATGAATCTACCACAGAAAGACTTACTGGCAGTGATAGAAACATAATTGAATTTAATAGGAACACATAATAAATACTGAGGCCTTTATGATCAAATACAAGTTGTCCTTTGCTATATGCTGGGAATAAATGATGAAAAATATTGCTAGAGTTTTATGGTTTGCTACCAACTATGTTTAGAATTTAAGTTACTGCTTTATTGTGTATCCTCCAGGTTTTCAATTCTAAATCTGGTTTTCCTGAATAGACTTGGGTTCTGGAAATCTGAATGACTGCTGTAATTTGCAAGAGCAATTGTGTAATCGCATTTTGCAAACTAGGTGGTAAAATACTAATTTTGTGGAAGATAGAACCAGGTTTGAATTTACCTTTCGGAAGAGCTTTCTTTCCACCACTAAGTATCATGATATCTGTATAAAAACAGTAAAACATCAGTACTACATGAAGAAAGACATGCATGGACCTCTGAGCACATATAAAGAACCTGGTTTTCTTCAAAGGACTGGCGATCCCAAGGTCATTAAAATACCATGAAAGCTTTGGTTTTGAATACCGTTTTGGAACTCCTCTGGAGCAAGAAGAAAAACAATGGTGAACAGGCAGGACTTGCAAAAGGTAGACCCCCAAAGTCTGTGTGTGATGTTCTAAACACCAGGTTCTTCACTGGCACGTTCTCGCGCTTTCAGCTGAAATGGGGCATGGAAGAGCTGTAGACTGGTCTGGGATTCTTAAGTGCTCTGCTGCCCAGGACCCTTTATAATCTGCATGGCATTCCCTTGCCCTTTTTCCTATCTTTAGACCCTTTTGGGGAGAAAAAATCTCATTCATATTGTGGATTTCTGCTTCTGCATGGAGATTTTGCATCCTTGAGCTCGTGGCTCTAAGGGAGTGTCATGGTTTTAGCTGGGATAGTTGATTTTCTTCACTGTAGCTAGCATAGTGCTGTGTTTTAGACTTGGTATGTAAATAATGTTGATAACACCCTGGTGTTTTAGTTGTTGCTGGGTAGTGTTTACACTAGTCAAGGACTTTCTAGCTTCCCATGCTCTGCCAGGTGCACAAGAAGCCGGGAGGGAAGGGGATACAACCAGGAGAGCTGATTCGAATTGGCCAGAGGGTATTCCATATCATGTGACGTCATGCCCAGTATATTAACTGGGGGGAATTGGCTGGGGGAGGCAGCGATCGCGGCTCGGGGACCGGCAGCGTCGGTCAGCGGGTGGTGAGCGGTTGCAGCACTTGTTGTTTAGTTTTGGGTTTTTTTTTCCCTCTTCTTCCAGTGTTTCATCTCTCTCTCGCTCATTATTTTCCTTTTCATTATATTAGTATTATTGCTGTTTTATTCTAATTATTAAACTGTTCTTATCTCAACCCATGAGTTTTCTTACTTTGGCCCTTCCGATTCTCTCCCCCATCCCACAAGGGTGGGGGAGTGAGCGAGCGGCTGTGTGGTGCTTAGTTGCTGACCGGGGCTAAACCACAACAGGGAGTAAACTTGAACGAGAAGGCAGCAAAGACTTATTTGTCCCTCTTGTCCCAAATGCTTAGTCATTAAAATGCACCAGCCTTAGAAAGTTCTATGTGTGAAAATTTTGTAATGTTGTGAGGCAATATTATTTAAGTGATTGAAGTGAAGCATGGACTTGAAGGGTGAAAAACTACTGCTCCAGAAAAACTTCCAGTTGGTTAAGTAGGATTTTTCCCTCAAGAGAAATTCTCAGTCCTGTCTGTTTCTGCAGACCCTTTTTTTGCTGCTAATTCGTGTTTTGCGTATGTGTAATTAGGAGTTGTCTGTTCTGATGTTGGATGTCCCAGGCTCTAAAGGTTCTCACTTCAGTTGGAGAAGTAGAGAAAAGCAATAAAATTAACAGGTATATGTCTCCTTTAATTCAGCTGCGGAAAAATCCAGTTGATCCCTCAGTTTGAGTGATAGCTTTGGACAAGAAATTATCATGTTTATTTTCTTCCCAGTCATCTTCCTCATTGTTAAAGGACAGGTGAGTAGATACTGTTTCTCTGCTGGTAATGTTCATGGCAGCATAGAAAATTAGCTTTAAGTAGGTGTATTTCTTAAATGTATGTCTTTCAGTCCCTGTCAGGGTTTGGAATCTGTTGGCTGTTATAGTTTTCGTTGCTAGATAACATATTTTTGTGTTTTATTCTTGCGACCTCTATCATAGATGCCTGTGGCTGATCAACAGGTGCTCTGTGCATGATTTGCATGGTAAAATTTGGTACAAAAGTTAGACCCATCCACAGACTCCTCTTTGTCATGCTTTTTTGGTTTGAAATGAGAACTGAGCCATGATTCTAACAGTTGTTGTCCTCTTTGAAAATGGTTAAACTGAATTGTACAATTTATTCTACAAAGAAATGAAATTACAGCATATAAAGATACTCTTCACCTACTGCTCCTGTCAAGTTCTCCATTCATGATGGCACATTAAGAAGAGGAGGAACATGCTATTCACTGTTTCTTTACTGTTAATGTAAAGGAGTTACTCTTGACTGGAATTTGGAAAAAGCAGTGACGTTTCTAGTGAATTACTCCTGACTTGATACTTAGTGTCCCTGAAACTGGATAATTTTCATGCATTCTCCTGAATTTTATCCTTTTCTAAACTCTCTTAGTTTTGGCCCTTTCCCCTCTGTATCTCCATTACTGTGTATAAGCATAAATAAACACAAATTAAGATATTAAGTACCATATGCACGAATATGTGCAATAGGAAACTTCTTCTGTTGCCTGACCCTTTAGGAATTATATACTACATCGCAATGTTGCCACTAAGACTTTCTAGACTTACGTGATCCATTTTGTTTTTCAAGCAGAATGCAATGCTCTTTTGAGTTTCCCTTTGCTGCTTTTCCTTCTGACATTTTGCTATAATTCTCGAGAAGTAGGAATAGGAGCCCTTTTTAGACAATCACCACAATTTCCTGTGAAGGAGAGTTTTTGCATTCCCCTCAAATGTGTGCACATCTTACAGCCATATTAACCTTTAAGATAGACAACTTTTCTTGTGCAGTGGTGCGTAAGGCGCATAACGATAGAGGCCAACTCTTATAACCTTTCTGCTCTTACTAGGTACGAAACTTTAATAAGCAAGTGTTAGGTTTTTGTGTCTTGGCTGTTTGTCTTAGTGCTGTTCTCCTTCCCAGTGTATCTGTAATATTGATTATAGCAGCCGTCGAGGCATGTTGAAATGATCAGTGTAAACTACTATCAGTACTGAAGGAGCAATGTGTGTGGCTGCGTTTTACCTCCATGACAGTCTCTCCCCCAGCATGTTTGCCGCTTCCAGACACGTCTTGGGGTCTTACCAAGCTGGGTAAGCTGTTTTCCTTGGGTAGTTGTGCATCATGCCTAATTTTTTTCCTACTTCTCCCTGAGCTGGCAGTGATTCCAGAGGCAACAAAGCAGTTCATTGACAATCATCCAGGAAGAATTGCTTTGTTTTCTTTATTAAACTGTGAGTTTATAAGACAGAGACTGGAATGGGCTTAGTTCTAGTAAGTTAGAACAGCCTAGAGGGTTTTCTGTGCTATGCCAGCAATCTCTTGTGTACCAGTGGTAACATCCCTACTGCAGTGTAAATCACTGGGTAGCTCAGCATACCTTTTATTTAGCTGAATATAAATAAACAGCAGGATACTTGAAAGAAATAACACTCCAGAGAAAACACAATCCTAGTGCAATTAGAGCATTTCTATTTAGATAATTGCTCACTGAAATTATAAGCTTGGATCTAATCCTCAAAGGATACAGAAAATTGGCAGTTCCAGGATGATCTGCTTCTTTCACTCTTTCCCCCCCCAATGAATATCTTTGTTTCTCAATCCCTAAATGCTGATTTTTATTTTTTTTTTTTTTTCCTTTTTTCCTCCTATAGTGAGAGTGATACTGAAAATGACAAAATAGCAAAGGATGCCCTGGAGATAATCTAATTTTTGAGGGAATCTGTGAAGAGGAGTGATAACAAGCATGGTAATTTACTGCTGCTTGAAAGAAAAACATGACCTCATGCAGTTACAGAGGGGCTTGCCCTAATTATGGGTGCAGACAGGGTGGTCACTAGGGTATTGGTGAGGCAGGCAGTAATCTCCACAAACAAGTATTTACCTCAGTGAGACTGTTCTGTCCTACCCTCACTATGCTTTTTGTGAATGTTTTTCTGTTTCTAAGAACTGTAGCTTGGTGCTTAGGCTAGGAGGTAGAAATAGGATTCTGTTCCTGACTGTCCTATTGACTTTGGATGTGAGTTTAGACAGGCTAACTCAATTTCTTTGCATCTTTTCCCATATCTATAAAGTGGGGATTACCAGCCAAGGGTAGAGTGCTTTGAGTTACTTCACATGCTTTAATTTGGTTTCTTTCTTCACTTCTCTGTTTCTTGATATTTTTTTTTAATCCTTAAATTTTCTGTTAAACTGAGACCCTTAAAAGCCAGAAAACTGGGAGTACAAAAAGACTTCCCTGTTACACTACCCAGCAGAGTGCCCTGAAAAAATAGTGCTTTGGCCAGAAAGAAACTGTTTTTAAATACTGATGTGTAAAACAAATCTCCCCTGCAATCCATCTCACTGCTTTGTTCAGTTGTGTTTTCTTAAATGTCTCCTCAATTCTCTATTTGCAATGCATTTAATGAGACATATTTGCACTTGCAGTTTATAGAAACACTTGCTGCCTTGAACACCTGCCAAAAAGTAGATTTTTTTAAGGATGGAACTAGAATAAAGATCTTAGGGTATGTTGCAGTTCATAGGATTAAAATCAGAAGTTTTTAAAAATAACATTGCAACACATTAATTGCTGAAAAATGATTGAATTCATTGATAAAGCAAAATGTGAAGCCAGTAAAGATGTGTATGAAGTACCATTATTGGTATTGAAAATTGGCTCTCTATTTATATGAGAAGATTCCAGACCAGAAAAATCAAATGTTGCCCTGTGTATGACTTAGAAATACTTATTGGCTAGAGGAGCAAAATATGCTTTGAAGTAATTTTTTCTGTGTGCAATTTTCTTCTGCGTATTCCAGAGCTCAGATTTTTTCACAAATACATGAAAAGTGGGTATGTATCCATATGCAGTTTCTGTGCACTAGGCCTCTTCTCCAGCTCCTTAACATTTAAGGGAAGGGAAAAAGTGTGGGTGTGAAAGCACGGGGGCAGTTTGAGAAGGCACTCTTTAAACGGTATGGGATTGTGTCATTCTGCCTCATAAATTACATCCCTAAACCGTTATTTATTTCTTAATCCTACTTTTGAATAATGAATATTCATCTAATCTGTTCTTAGTTCTCCATGTAACTCCCATCGTTGAAGAACATCTTTCCACAGGCACAGAAAGCCACCCTGAATTTCACTCCTCAGGACCACTGTGACTTAGATTTGCAGGGGCTTGCTCTGCTATGTTTTGAACAAGCCTGGAAGGTCTGGGTGCAGGCGGAAGAGACGAAACTGCTTATTTTCCTTTCCACCCTAGAGTGTGATGGCATGTATCAGTTCCAGTCCCTAGCATAAAGTAAAACTGATATAGGCTAAGCCTCTGCCTCAAAGGACTGTTTTTATTGATTTGGAATTGGTAAAATACAGCGGCAGTCTGCTCAGTATCCTCCCCATTCATGGTCTGTTTGACACTCCCAAATGGGCGCAGGATAAAAGCCACAACAATTGAGGATTCTTCTGAGCTGAGGAAATGCTTGTTGACAAATTTCCTTGATTTTAATTTTGAATCATGCTCTTAGATCAGAGCATAGCAGACTTAATGGCTGATGAAGTCATCCACGTTTTCCTTTGTTGCTTGTGATCTGCTGAATGTTCACTTGTATTACTGCAGGACACAAGTTTATGAAGTTGATGTGTTGCTATCAAAGCCTTTTAGTGTGGCCATTATACACCTCCTTTTTTTTCTCCTCTTTAGCAGTCAGCCATCTGCAAGAGCTGTTTATTGCATCCAAATGATTGTGATAGCATTCAGTTAGAGTATAAACAATAGCAGAGCTGGTTTCATTAGCAAAGGGCATGCAGAATCAATGTCTAGGTCTGATTCCTTTGTTCTTAAACTTGTATCAGTATAATTCATGTTTAAGTGGTTAACTTCTGATTTACTTGAGCTTAAGTGAAAACAGATACAGGTCCATGGACTGACACTATTCATGTTGATGGGAAACCATTTATATTGCTGCCAAATTGTTGGGTTTTTTTATTACAGTGGCAGTGAATAAAAACCAGAATAAATCATAAATTTCACTACCTATAATATGTGAGAAACAGAGACATATTATAGTAGCAGCCCCAAATTAATTCACAACAGTCATTTATCTTCATTGTTTTCTACAGAGGTTGGCTGAACATTTTTAATACACATAGCTTTATGTGGGCACTGATTATAGAATATTGTTGCCTTTCTTAGTGTTAAAACACTCTTCACTGATTATATAGTATTTGTCCCAGAGAGGAAGACAGTAGAAAGGCTCCCATGTCAAATTTTTATTCCTGTAGCTTCTCAAAGAATATTAAAAAAATTAAAAAAGAAAAAAAAGTCATGAATCTGAACTTAGGCTGCTAGATTTCTACATTTCTGCAGGGAATATATCACAGATGAAGCAGGCTTTCTCAGGGGGGATTATACATCATTACTTGGGAAAGTTAATTGGTAGTGCAAACCCCACAGAAGCATCCACTTCATCTGCAGACACAAGATACCTGAGCTGTCCACAATAACTTCGTTTTCCAGTCTTATAAACGAAAAAGGAGAGAGGCTTGTGCACTTAAATATCATGCATTTAACTAGGGTGTATCTATACGCTGCTGAAGTAAAAGATTCCACTTGGTGTGTTACTGAATGCTGGCAGGAATCACACTTACTGTCCCACCTCACGCTACACCGCCGTTCTGCCATGCAGCTTTTAGACTGAATGCTCATTTGGGGAGCGTCACTCTGCACAACATTGAGGAGCACGTGCATGCAGCATTGTATGTGGATGTTCAGGGAGGGAGTTTACCACCAAAACCAGTTGCAAACTTCTCTGTGTCATCAGATTCCTGTGAATTTATGTAGAAGACAGTGGAACTGGAAGGCAGTGGCTTGCCTGTATGGAACATATGAAAGATGGGAGTCAGGAGGACTTGGACACACCAGCATCTTCTGTCATATCGTATAAAAGGCCCTGATACTTATAACAATGTACCTGATTTTTCATTTGCATAGCCTTTTCTGAGATGCAGCTTACTTTTTCTTTGAATCTCCTTTAATAGGTATGTTGGTATTGTTACTGGAGCGAACAGAGGCCTTTCATTTCTGTACATCTGTGGGGAAGGTCCCCTGCTCTGTTCAGCATCCAAGTTGAATGGATATTAAAACAGGTGCCGACAATATCATGTCATCACCAGTTCTTTGGCATAGGGCTTGTGATCATCACAATGTTGAGCGTTTCTTACAGCATTCTAGAAGGCATACAATTACTGGTGCAGGGAAGAGGCTGGATTCTGTGTGAGAATAAAAGCAAGATCGTATTAGTATAAGACAATAATTGAAACAACAGCAGAGGCTTCTCAGCATTCACTGCTGTAGCTGTTGTTGCCTGTTAGAGACAACTTGATATTACATGCCTGGAAAGTCTGTACCATTCTTCAAGGTTTTTATGATTTTTCTTACTGCCAGTGGTTAGCACATATCCATACCTAAAACTGTTCTGAAAATACCCTTTCTCATTATAACTCATCCCATCAGAAGAATAACTGCTGATTCAGGTACTGCAGGCAGGTTTTGGGACACGGGGACTACTTTGGTGACTAGGCAGTTTCAAGAAACGGCAGAGAATGGCACCGAGTCACGGCACCAGCAGCGCTTGCTCAGGCTGCAGTTAAAGGCCTTCATTAATTTGTTGTCCAGCAGTTTGTACCTGTGCAAAGTACAGGTGGAATGTCACTAAACCAAGAAGGTTGCATTCACAGGGACAGATTTATTGAGATGGGATGAAGGGCCAAGAGGGTTGCTTCTTGCCTCTGCCTCTACTTTGCCTTGCCTGGTATGCTGTCCCACATCCTGGTCACATAAGCAAGAGCAGCTGTGTAATTCCTCCATCCACACTACAGCTGTTTCTGCTTTTATATCATCTCATGTACTTCAGAGGTTCTTGGGCCATAAACTGAAGCTCATTTCGCTGAGCTAGTGGGAGAGTCTGCTGTCCCCAGAAGCTTATCTCTGCCAGAGGTTTCTGTATTGCAACAGAAGCTGTGTGAACGCTGCCTAAGCAATTCTACCTAATGGTGTTAATCTGCCTTTGCTGGAGAGTACTGACCTGGTGGATAATGAAGAGAAGGTAGAGATGGGTGCAGACTTCAGCTGAATCTGGCAAAGATGTCTGTCTGTGGTTTCTAGTGGTTTGTGGACAGGTGGCCATCTTCCAGCCCTGCCAGTGGAGCTGTTCCGCAACCTATTTCTGTCAGATTTGAGAACTCTTCTACAGCTGTTTCTTGTAGCCTGTCAGATTTGGCTGAAACATTTGGGGCAGTGCTCACACAGCAAGTCTGAGGAGATACTGGCAATGCCATCGAGTTGGAGGATGCAAATTCCTTCTAGGGACATGGGTGTTTACAGGGTTTGTGATGCCACCCCTGCGTAAGCAGATGTAGCCTGTATTGGTTCACACGAACAAAAAATATAGCCCATAAACATGGAGAAGCAGGAAAAGCAGATCAGAATGAGGATACAAGTGCTCTCAGTGTTTTTTCTCCTTTGTACCATTTAGCCCAGGCTCTTTCTTCCCTGCTGCTCTCTATAGTTGCCTGTTCTTTGGGACAGTAGTGCAGAATTCGAGAGTTTTGGTGTTAAAATATAAGGTCAGGGCCAGCCAGGATATGAAGAGAGATAATGTTGTTATATCTCAGCAATAATAAGGGCCCTGGGAGAGCTAAAGAAATGAAGAAATGCCTTGCCACCTTATCACCTCACATCTTCCCTCCTCTCAGCCCGCTCTGACTCTCACAGCCATGGTATAAAGGCTCCTGTGCAGAGTTATCCATTGGTAAACGTAAGAAACCAGCTGGGGGAGTAAAAAGAAAGGGAATATTGTGCACTGTGGTCTCAGTTATGAGGCTTCAATGTTTTGTTTGCCCCAGGACCTAAAACAGCTTGTGGTCTGCAAGCTGAGGTTGAGCTGGAGTTCTGTGCTTTGGGGGGACACAGATCAATAAGTGCATGTTGGTAACAAAGGAAGATCTGACCCTTGGCTGTCACTTCCATCTGGCAGCTGGAGGCCAGGGAGGGATTTCTTGCAGTGGGGGAAGGGACTGATTCGTTCTGTAGAACTACAGCACGACTCTTGCTGCTGGCAGGGGCCAGTGACCGAGAATGGCTGATGCTGATTTGAACCACTGAACGGATGTCATTTCACAGCCAGCATAAGTCAGATTGTCTTTCTTGTGTCCCTTATTGCTTTTGTGTGTTGATCATGAGCACTGTACTTACTCTGGTGTAAACACCAGCAGCTTTCAAGAGCTCAAGAGTAGAGGAGGAAATGTGCATACGCACACGTAAGCATGCACACACACACACACACACACACACACACACACACACACAGAAGGAAATTAGGAGGAGTCAACAAAGCAAGGAAGAGTCAGCAACAGAAAGTGATAGAAGTGTAGGAAAGAGTAGCATCTTGAGGAAGTCTTATTAGGGGTCCTCTTTTCATCAAACACATGTTTTAGTGATGAACCCACTGAAAGGTGTAGTAATCTTACAGCAAAGAAACAGAAAAGGAGGAGATTCTAGACAGCACATTTTTTCTTGACCAAGCAAGCAATGTTTGGATGAAGTAGACCTTTATTGTTTTGAAAATAAAGTGGTGCTCAAAGCCATATTTGGTTTAGTGCTTTTCATTGCAGCATTAAAAAAACCTAGCTTCTGCCCTGAAGAGCTTACAATAAAGTAGACAAGGCAGAGGAATAAGGAAGCATTTGAAACAATGAGTATTTATTATCATTTTTCAAACAGATAGAATAGGATCAATAATTTGTGAGACTGTCTACAGTAGGGATTTTTGGGGGGAGTGAGTGTTGTTTAAAGGGGTTACTTCCATCAGGGTCAAAGAGTATGTTGTTCCACGTCACTATATTTGTGAAGTGCTGAGACTGCCAGGGATACATGTTGTATCTAGTCTTTGTTGATTGTCAGTTAGCTCAACCAGACTAACCCTCAGGGATCTGTTCTCCTCTGGATGTTATTGATCCTGATGTACTGCTACTTGTACATGTTCTTTCAAGGTACTGCTAGACTGGCTGAATAATGTATTTCTGGCTTAATAGTAATATTTTGGCACTTACAACATTTTATTAGCTAGCCAACTTTCAAAGAGTGGGAATGAAATAATGTTTCTGGAATAGTGTAATAGGAGTTAGGACACAAAGTTAAGCTATTCTGGGTATGTGGTTCCAAAGGGAAAGATTAATGTTTGTGCAGGAATGAGAAGAGCTTGAACTCCAGGTATGGAGGGAGCGAAAGGACTGTCTTGTGCTGTATGTAGACCACACTGCATGCCAGACCTCATACAATGCTTTATTTGCTAGTCTAAATTGCTGCAGCTATATGAGGGGCTGACAGGGATGGGCTGTATGGAGGATTCACCTCCATATGCCATCTTGGTGTGGAAGTGATCAGCCACCCCTTCTTGGTTCACATCCGTACTACTTATGTCACACCTGATGGTTTTGCCATTGTGGACTGTTACAAAGATGATTGCTCAGGCTTTATCTTCTGTAAGAGAAGATAATCTTGGAGTCTTCTGTGCAGAGAAGTTTTAGTGAATGGGTTAAATTCGTCATTGCAAGATTTACCCAGAATGCATTAAAACATGTTAGTTTTATGAAAAAAGACCAATGCGGCTTGGTGAGATCGTTATCCACGCAGTGGGCAGGAGGAAATTGAAGAGGTCTGAAAGTTTTGGTCTGAGCTTGTTGCCATTGTGTTGCAGAAATGCAATTGCCATAGATAAGGCGTAATTAGCTTTTAGGTTAATATTATAGTGCTTTTGAATTACCTTCCCTAAAATGTGCAGCAGTTCTACCTTTTTTTTGTTGTTTTGTTTCCACAAATTAGACACTGCACATGCACAAACACACATGCACTCTCACTCTGGTTTTTCTTCCTTTTTTTTTAACCAAGCAAACACTGGAACACAGACATAAAATTAAATGCAGGACAAATGTTGTAGTTATTATATACATAAGCATTAAGTATAATTTTGAACATGACAGTATTATCTGTTGTACTCCAAAGCAGAGAAACTACATCTTTTCTACACTGACAGAAGCAATAGTAAAAGTTAAAACATCATTTTTCAGGTTCTATAAACCAAACTGACTGATGTGCTGTCTGCTGAAATACACATTGCCGCAAAATTGATGCTGCTGTTATTTTTTATATGTCTAAACTTTTAGTGATTTGTCTTCCTCAAAGACAGAAAAAAGAGGTGTGGGGAAGAGATTCCTAGCATCTGCCCATAATGAAGGATTCTTTTTATTCTATATTTCAAATCTTTCTTGATCAAACCCGTGCCATTCTCTGAACTGTTTCTCAAGAAGGAAAAAGAGTTTTTAGCCTTGAAGACAAGAATTAAACAGCTTGCCCTAGAGAGCTTTAAAACTAATAGCAAGGGTGAACACTCTTGCAATTGTTCCTTCTGGTGTTTCAGGTTTGGAAAATGGAAAGTAAAACAATCTGAATAGTCTTTCTAAATGGTTGCACAGTAAAAGATTTTCTTGTCATGAGAAGGATAGGAGATTTTGATCCTAAAGGAGAGGAAGACCTGGGATGGTTTAAAACTGTCTTGCAATATACTTAGTTTACTCTTTTCTGGGCCATTTCTTCTGTATTTTATCTCTTGAAGAGGAAACATAATATTTCTCATCAGGGGAAATAATTAACCTTCCTTCTCTCTCCCATTTATATACTGAAGATAAAGCCATGGCTTCCTGGTTACTTTAATCAAGGATACACCAAGATTGCAGCTGAAGAGGGCCTTCCTGCTTTCCCCCTTCCCCCAGTTTTTCCCCTGTTCAATAAAAAGTCATTATTTGTCTATTTAGCATCCTGTGATGCCTAACGGGGTCAGTTAAGTGCTGTTGCTTGCATGAGGGGGAGGATGAGTGGATCGGAGGGGGAAGGGCAGGGGATGCATTGCCAGCTTTCATCGCTCTAAATTTTTCTAACAGTATTAGGAGGCAGGTCTGTGCTAATCTAGTTTGTTTTGGCTGAAGCAGTTTTGGTACCAGTTAAAGTGAACAGCTAGGAGCTGGTCTGAAGGGGCAGTAGCCTCTGCAGCTGAGCTGGTGACGAACATCTGGGGATAAAACTCTTCCACCAACAGCTATTTGCAAGACGGGTGTTTGTCGCACCCTTAATTTCTTCTCTCTGCAGAGCTGAACTAAGAATCTAGTAAGAGAGATGGCTGCATGCAAAACCCTTAGATATTCATTTGGTGCTGAAAGCTCTACATGTTAATTGCTTGTTATCTCTTATTATTTCTTATCTGTTCCTATTTGCAGGAACAGTATTTTAGTTTATTGGAATACAGAGCACAAGGAAGTTTTGCTATGACATGTCTCAGGAAAATACACTTGAACATACTGTCAGCTGAAGGATCGGCAGAGTTCTCACTTCATAGTTGCAAGAAAATTTTGAGAATGCTCTTTATTTTCTTTTTTTCCCATTAGTTGAATGACTGATTTCTTCAAGAATTAATAGCCCCATCTTCCTTTTCTTCCCACCCCTTGATCAAGGCTACTGAGGATCTGCAGTAAGATAATGCAGAGAAGAGCTGGTGGCAGAAGTTGTGTTTTGCGGTATTGCTGATCTGGTGTCCTTAATTCTTAATCAGGCATTGATTAAGAACCCACAGCATTGTTTTAACAGGAAAGATGAATTCAAATTGTAACAACGTGTGAGCTCTTACTTCTTTTCTCCAGTCCTGCCACCCAAGGTTTTAGAGGAACCCTGGATATCAATGAGTGCTAAGTCTCTCCACAATGCTGAGCCATTCAATCAGAAGCTAAGCAAAGATACCGCTTGCCTCCGCTCTGGAGTGGCAGTTGTTGGGCAGCTGGCTGGGTACCCCCGTCAGCCCTCTGACACTTTAATGCACAGCAAACCTTTTCCCTTTTTAAATACCGGGAGCAATGTTCTTAAATAGCAATAAATGAAGCACGTTCCTTTATGTGGCATGGCCTGTGGGTGTATAGCATGTACTTCTTAAACTTCAAATTCTTGATCCTGTTAGAAGGCAAACCAGTAACCAATCTGTAATTAAAATTCTTATTATGAAAACTGTCATTGCAAGAGTTCAGTACACACAGCATAAAACATGCTTAAGGCCGGTAAAAAAATTGACAGAAAGATTTTCTTAGGTCTTCATCTTCATCATCCTCTTTGTCATCATTGTTTTGTTCTTGATTTTCAGAAAATGTTGTAAAATGTCAACAGCACGGAGCTTGGAAATTAAAACTTGGATGAATGATTAGTACAGCAGAAACCAATGTATTAAAAATTATGGAAGCAAGTATCTTTTACTAAAGCAGAGTCTTTTGTGCTGATCATAGCAGCTGAAGTTGGTTATTTAGCCTTTCAGAGAGCTGTTTTATATTTTATGATGGGAGATTAGAAGCGTTATTGAAATGTGATAAAAATCAGCTGCATGTTCTGAAATTAGCGACGCTATTTCATCTGGCTGCTTTGTTTTTCACAAGGTTCAGTACCTTCTGCAGTGTAGTGCACACTAGAGGACCTTCAAAATGAAAACATCCTAGATTTGAGATTTGTATCATGACCAAGGGAAAAAAATATTTCGGTACAAGTATATAACGAGCAAGATTCTCCATGGATGTAAATTATCTTAGCTCCATTGATTTTAGTAGATCATGGTGTATAATGTACAACTTGGGGATCTTGTTCTGAATAATATTCCTTACAATATTTGATGCTGTGAATTTTTATGTCTATCTTTCTTGCAGCCATGATAAACTACACAACTTACAAATATCTACATAAAAAAAATTCCAATGAGAAAAATGTTATTTGAGCAGTTTGTGAGAGGAGAGATAGCCAATCCAAGTATTGTATTTGAGCTTCATGCTTTGTTCGTGCCGTAAAGATGACAAAAGTCTTAGCTAGGATCATGTATTGGTTTTAAAGCTGAGAAACCTAGTTTGAGAAATTGATGTGATCTCAGCTTCCTGCTGCGTTCACTCACACCTGTAAGAGGATATTGAGTGTCAATGTGCTTGGATAGATCAGTGTTGTTTTTGGCAGATGGTACAGACTGGTAAAAACCTAGTATAGTTTCTTACAGATCAGTAAGAAACAAGAAATTGGGTTAGCAATTTTTTTTATATAATGTGCTTTGGCTTTTGTTGTATAGAAACGTTATGATAAAGTACTGTAGTTACTCTCAAATAAACTATCTTCTGTAATGTCATTCTCATCTACCCCACCTCTCAAATTCTGAAGTAAAAAGAAAAGAACAAAATAAGTGAAATACGTAAACTGATCTGCATTTGTGATCTTGTAAATGCTACAAACAGCTCAGATTCTTCTTGGTATATCTGTTTGAATATTGGTGCCTCCTAGTAGATCTGATGAAGTGCAACTGACTGTAACAAGAGGCTTTGGGTTCATTCTAAGCACTGCTGAAAAGACCATGAGATCGGAATACAGGAAGCTTTAGGGCATGTCAGAAAGGGAAACTAAAAATCTTATATTACATGAGGACTAAGGAGGCTAAACAAAAATCAGTTTAATTTTATGTGTGGTTATAGGCTTTGCTACAGTAGTCCTTGCACATGAATGAATGCATTCACAGCTGTTTTTTAATGTACATAAGCAGTGGACATACTTTTTCTGTTCTACATTGTGCTTCTTTGTCCTCCTTTCAGCAGTAGCGAAAACTGTTGTTGCAGATGCTGGTAATACCCATGTATGAAGACTGTGGTAAGGAAGCTGGCACTTTCGGTAATAAATACATGCTCATCTGGTAGCGTGTTTGTTTTCTAAAGTACTTATAGTCAAAGTTCAAAAAGAGCAAGTTATTTTTGGAGTTTTCAGTGTTGCTTCATGGTTAATTTCTTCTCTCTAACAGCAAGAATTCATCTGTAGTTCTTGCTCCACATGTAGCGAAGTGAGAGAAATAGTAAAATAAGCTCTGTTAAGAAAAGTGGTGTCACTGAGGAAGAACTGCTTTGTAAAATACTCTGCAGCCTATTTTGCTGTTCTCAGAAGATAAGTGAATTTCAGTATGTGCATGCCTCCATGAAAAAGCTGAAACTTTGGTTGCTCGTTTCCAGTTTATTGTAGGTTTGCATGTCAGCTGAGTTTAATGTTGTGCGTGGTATCCCTTCTGTAAATGCTTTATGCAAATTGCTGAAAGCACATTTTCAGATTTGCTAGAAAGGTAGCAATTTCAAGAGTAAAATTTGTGAATGTACTTCCTGTACATTAAAATGGCCAGCAACTTGGTATTTTGTTCTTTTCTGATTTTTCAGGTGACTTATGTGCAAATTCAGCTCAACCATGTAGACAAGAAGATTAATTCCTTCAGAGGCTTTCTTGTATAATATGTTTGTTCTGTAATCATCAGGGTTTTTCAAAACAGTCTGAGAGATGTGTAAGTACTATCCCTATTTTACAGGTAATAAACTGAAGCAAAGGAGAGTGAATGACAGCTTATACTAATGCTGGTTGCCTAAACTGAGACACCTGGGATGGCCTAAGTCACCATTTTTCAACCATCATGTGGTACATACACTATATGGTCAAGGAACAGCTTCCATTGCAGCTAGTCAGTATTCAGAAACGTTGTACCTGAGGATCTCTGTTCAGAAGCTCTGAAGTTGTGGAATAAGTTTGATTCAAAAGATTTTCCAACTACGAGAAAGTAAAGCAGAGATGGGGATGAAATCCCATTCCACTATGCAATATTCAGGTGTCCTAACATGAGACTGTCTTCTTTTTGCTTGCCTTTCTCTTCCCACTGCCTGCTATTTTGTTTCAGATGTGCTTGTGTTGCAAATACAGATTTGTGGATACTGCCGACTACACCGATTTGTCACGAATGTGATTTGTTACACAGCTTTGGTTAGCAACAGTATTACGTTGTATAATTCTTAACAGTACTTAAGCCCCAGCCAATTTAAAACAGTAATTTGATGGAATTTGTTACAATCAACATAGCGACTTAGTTAAAGATTCGAAAATGGCAAGGTTCACTGTATTACTTACATGGAAAAAGTACACAAAGGAGAATTCAGTTACACTCAAGTTAGAGTGATTCACAGAGGGATCATGGATGCAGGGGATAAGGACGACCCTCCTGTGGAGTCACAAGGTTCAGAAGAGACCCCCTTGCTTTCTAAACTCCTTTCAGAGAGAAGTCTAGGTGCAACTAGGTCCAATCTTAGTCTCAGACTTGGTCAACAGTTTGTGTGAATAGGGATAATATATATGTATATATAGTCAAATTGCACATACACACACACCCCCTGAGGTTAACCTGGGATTAAAATTTCCCTTTTCATGAGTTTCATGAATTATTTTTACGTGCTGGCATTCATCAACGCATGGCCGGTGAACCTCGCAAAGTCAGGCCTTTGAGTCCTTGCAAAATCGTCAACAGACGATCCTTCAATCCTCGGAAATCTACCCTGAGAGGTGTCCCAGCCCAGAGGGAGACATTGGGTCACACAGCCCGCTACCGTCCTGGAGAGCTCAAAAGGTCTCCCTCTTGGATCGCTATTTATAGGATCTTGAGATGATTGGCTTTGGTCAGTATTTTACATTCTGGCCACAAATCGTGCTCAAGTTGTTAAGACCAAGATAACAGCACAACGATAGGATTTATCCTGAGATCTCAGGGTAGTCCTCATGTACCATTCAGGCAGCAGATAGCCCAGGTGTGGACAGAGATTGCCTGATGCCCAAGTCGTTATGACCAAGATAACAGAACAATGGAGTGGCCCGGGGGGCTGCACCACCACAGCTTGTGAACTTCAGCAATAACATGGGAGCCTTTTTCTCTAAACAAACCAAGCCCAGCATGTATCCCTCCTGAGCACTAGGGAGTGTGGAAAACAATAGTATGGAATTACATAATCTAGGACCATATGATACTACATAATGTATGGGAAGTTTCCCCAAATAGGAGTTCTGCTGGCACCTTGCATAGCACCTCCCAAGTTCTTTCCTTTCCCTTCCCCCTGCAGAGTCTTATCCTGCCAAATGTGTTTTAGTTCTCTTCCCTATTTATCTGCTGTTCTCCTCCATCTAGACAGACTACTGGCATGAATGTTTAAAGTCTGGCAAAGACATTACCAACTGAACGCAGAGTCACTGTGCTGGGCTTTACCTCGGTGGGGCTGCAAGGCCAGGAGGATTTCTGAGCATAGCTGTAGCTTACTGAGCTGCTGCCATGCAATACCCAAGCATGTTTTTGTGAGAGAGGCGTCATGTGTAATGATTCGTTGTCTTAAAGTATAAAGCAAATAATCAGGCTGAGCACTGTTCCTAAATGGAATCAGAGTAACCTTGTGTAACCTCTTACTACTTTTTGTGATAAAACCTCTTTAATAGACAGGCTTGCCCTGTGAGATCATACCTCGTTCTAGCAGCTGGCCCTGGAACAAGAACATTTAACTGCTTAAACAAAGGTGCTCTTAGCTTAGAGAGTGGAAGACAAGTTTGATTTTTATTTCAGGATGTGAAGAATCCAGTCTCCACTGCCAAGCCTGTGTGGTTATATGTTGTTGTACGTAGTCCTATGCATAAAACAGGCTACCATGTTGATTCTGCATATGTGTATAAAATAAGACAGTTTAGTTTAAGCTTTCACTATACTTGTATCCCTCTGCTTTCTTTCTTCAGTGCATAACAGTAACCAGGCATCCTATCATTTTATTATTTAACAGTAAGTTCTCTACCCATTCAGAGGTTTTACTGTATCATTTATATAAAAATTTGTGACTGTAGAAAAAAATACAGTGTATGTGTGGCCATTGTATAGCATTGATGTAAGAGCTACATTGAAGCCTTACTCAGTGACACATAGGAGAGAATTTTTCCATACAAATATCCTTTGGCAATTATTGCTGACAGGTGTAACAATAGAAAATAATGATATCTTAATGGAAGTTAATATTTCAAATGTATTGAGTATATTGTGGCACTAGTGACTTTCTGCAGTTGTCCACAGAGCATCCCAAAGGCATATTTAAGGCGCATTAAACAAGAACTATTTAGTGTTTATTTTCAAACACTTATGAGAGGTAGAGCACAATAGAAGAGAACCTTGTCCATGATCTGTGGTTTCATTTGCAGTATATTCAACAGACAGTCTGTAGTTTGTGTTTCCCTTTTCTGCAGCAAATTGCCTTTACTTGTGCACTTGCAAAATGTGCAAGTACAGTTGAGCATCTGTAGTCCTTATGTTTTAATTTGTGGACATTTCTGCTTGTGTGTATAGGCCGGGAGCTGCAAACTCGGAGATTCATGTGCCCAGTTTTGAAGACATATATGCAGTTTTGATGGTATGAACACCTGAACGTTTTAAAGGTAACTGAGAGAAGAGGGATGATTTGAAGTTGTTGAAACATGTTACTGGAAAGGTAGAAATGTTGAAGGCTGTTAATAGCGTTACTTTCCTTCCCCATGTGAATTATGTATGTTGTAATGTCCAAGTGTACGTTGGGATGAATGAGTAATTGAATGAACTGTCATATCTCTCTCCCACTCACCAGCTTGTGGAATCCACAGTTAGGGGCCGTTAGCAGTGATCTGAGCTGCAGGTTCACAGCTAATCCAGCACACTCAGAGTTAAAAATGTTTGCTTATTGCTTCAAAGGCATCACTATGAACTCTCACACTGGGATTCCAGTAGACCTCATAAAAAGTTACTGTTTGTGAATGTGCAAACACAAAAGGGAAAAGGCTCAGTAAATAAAATGGCACTTCAACTTTGCAAGTAATTCAGGAGATATTCAGTGTTTGGTTTATGCAGTTGATATTTTCGGGTGTATTCTTCTCAAGTGTAACTTATGGGTCATACCAAAAAACCTGAAGCTCTTCAGTTCAGGAGTTAAAATAGCTTGATGCAGCAAGGAAGCAAAGTTTTGAGGTTTAGAATGACAGTCTAGATGGAGTAAGTAATTTCTTCTAAAAGTAACCTTCCCCGGGTGTGATGTATTTTAAAGTGTGTTTGGTAATGAATGCTATAGTTAAATTTAGACTTGCACAGTAAGCCTGTTTTATAAACTCATTTCTTTGCAGCAGATTTTTTTTCTCATCTTAGAAGATGATTTTGTATGATTTTAGATTTTGAGAAAGACTGCAAATTCTTTCTTTTCCTCTCTTCTGTCTAAGCTTCTTATCTACATTCAGACCATATAATAATTTCTGAGTGGTTTTAATATTCATCAGGGTCACAAGCCAAACCACATTACTGATCTCCTTGGACATTTTGTTCCTCAAAACTTCATCCCCTTTCATTCTTGTGGCCTCCCTCCTTGTCCCTGCTTTCGTTGCTCTTTCCCCAGGGAGGCCTCTCTCTGCCTTGGATACTTTTCTTCTAAACTGGGAACTGTTTTTACCCTTCTGCAAAAGAAAAACTGTAGAGAGCTTAGAAATTCCTTAGCTATGTAAAAACGCAAGCCGAGGTCCAGATGCCTTCAGTGATGTAACTGATGTCATTTGATTCTCTGAAGTTTCCTGACAAGGACAGGGAAATGGGGACTTGGTATGCCAACAATAAAATAAAATATTTTAGGAAATATCTGCTTTCTTGTGTGCTTTTTTTTTTCCTCCTTACTTTTAGAGGCACATCCAATATTGTTGAGAAATACTGAAGAGCAAAAAGAAACTTATTCTGTATGATTCAACCTAAAAAATTATATCACATTTTAAAAGCATAATCCTTGAAAGTAGAAATTGCACTTATTTAGTGCTCATGGAATCACCATTAATAAGAAGAAAATAGCTTTTGTATATCTTAAATGAGCACATAGTTCTTACATTTAGGGTAATGTTTTCAATGTACATGCATATATACGCTGAAAATAACAAAAAAATTTATTCATGAACATTAAGAATATTTCATGAACAGAAGTTTGATTAATTTAATACTAATATTTTCTAATTTCCTGCTTTTCTGAGAATCACTTTTAAACAGGATATTGATTCTGTTTACAAAAAAAGAGCCAGTTTATTAATATAAAATTGGAGTTGTGCCCAGATGGAAATATGTACTCCCTTGCAGCTATCTGCTTTATATTGGAGCTAAATGCTGAGGTTCACCCACCATCCACAAATAGTATCTGACTTTACAGTAAAGGACTTTTGGGACTTCTTTTTAATCTTTCTTTCTGTATATCTGTGGTAGATTTCCTGTAGAGATTACATGACTGGTATCTGCTGAGGGTCTGGTCCAGTGCGCATTAAAATGTCTAGATTCTTGATAGGAGGTCCAAGGCTCTAATCCTGACCTGTGGAAATTAGCCTATGTTTTGTCACTGCTCTGAGTCTATTCAGAGTTATGCCTTTTCCAAAGAGAGATTTGTTGACACCATTCATGCATATGTATTATTTATTTACAAATGTTCAGTGTCTGATTTCTTAGTCACTTTATTTTGTATTTACTTAACTCTGGAGCTGGAAGCCTGAGTTTCTCTCGTGTGGATGAATGGTTAGGCTGTGTGATGTTTATTTGTCAGAGGAACCTTAGTATCTCAGAAAAAGACAACACAAGTGTAGAGTGGTGCACACATATAGAACAAAAATATGTTTCCATTCCCCTCTGGTATCTGAGCTTTTAAAAAAAGCTTATGTTTTTATTGTCTCTCTTTTGACTCAATCAGTTGAGCACAGTTTTGGAGTTTAGCATGATAATATGGATGGAAGGGGAAGCTAATGGTGGAGTGAGGTGCTTTATTGATACCATCTGGTTTAGGGGATTTCAGTGAAAAGTACCTAAATATCTTTTCAGACTGAGACCAAAAGCAGTTCATATGTCACACCGCGTGTTTTGCTGGAGCTGAGAATTGAACCTGGATTTTGTATAGCTAAACCTACCACCTTAAGCTACTTACTTGTTTTCTGTCTATAAGCTGTATGATTCATATGAATTCATTTGAACTTCATTTGAAGTACAAACTGATTCATTTGAATGATTAGAATGTACTGATTCATTTAGAAATGCACATATGACCATGAGAAAAGTAAATAGTAGATTGTAACAAACATATTGCGAAGAAGAGAGAGCAAATTGGATATGCTGTGATGTGTCTGGGTTCAGCTGGATTGGCTGGAGTTTAATTTGGGGAAAAAACAAATTTCTCGTAAATATGATTAAACAATGCAATAGAGCATCTGATATTTTTCTGGTAAATGACTGGTCATGTACGAAAACCTCTCAGTCTTCCACCCTTACAAATCATTTAAATTCCATTATTCCTTGGGGTTTTAAAATTACTTCCAGTATTTTTAAAAGGGGCCGTTGACTAGAGATGAGTAGGCAACCTTTCTCTTGAGATAAAATAGACTCTGGCTTGCAGTCCCCAATTCATTTGTCCTGCTATCGGTCACAGTGGAAGTATCTTTATATATTTTTAATCAAATGTTGTTCATAACAATGAACTTGAAAATCAGTCATGTGATACCCACTAGCTGCTTGTTTGCTTGTTTGCTTGTTAATGTCATTGTGCACTCTGGGAACACTCAATTCTCGGTATCCTTACATTTCTGTGGTTTTTTTAACAATTGTTGTTTATGGACTTTGAAATATTATGTAAATTAATCAGGGTATTACTCCATCCCTCATGTTTAGGCTAGTTCCTGCTTCCCTGCCAATCACGAAAAGCTCTCTTATCTAATACCTTTCACTATGCTGGCTGACAACAAATCCATAGGTGCATTGAGTAATTCCAAGTCTCAATTTTGAGAGAAACATTTTATTTCCCCCGATTACCTTTATTAAAAAAATGCATTCAGCCATCCTCTTTTCTTGCAGTAAAGCCCCATTTTCAACTTCATTGGTTTTTGTGCTTATCCTATTAGTTTCTGAGCCCTGTGTTCATGAAGTTGTTTCACAGTTCCCTTGGAGTTGTAACGATTTGTATCAGCTGCTAACCTGTGCTTCTTCCTACTTGTCTTTTGTCCATTGTCTCTTGATCCCCAGCCTCAAACCCCATTTTTAAATCTCATACAAACTTTCTGTGTCTTTTCCTGCTTCATATTGATCCTGAAGACCTCCCTCTAATGTGATGATTGTAATAAATGTGACTGTGCGAAGGCCAGGTAGGGTCTGATGAGCAAAACTGGCATATCTCCCATCTCGGGGCTTGATCCTGTTTTCATTCAGCTCGGTGAAAAATCTCTCATTGATTTTAGTACAGCAAGGGCAATATTAAATTTCCATGTATCTGTATTTATAACTCTGCATTTCTGACTGTGAATTTTCCTCCTCCTGGGATGGGAGCTATGTCTTTGTCTCTGTTACCACAGCATCTTGACAGCTGAGCCAAATCTGGGTTTAGGATCTCATGTCTATTGTAATACAACAGCAAAGACCGGAAAAGAAAAAGAGAAGGGAAAAGGGATTTGGGTGTTATGATCACCTTGCTGCCACACTGGAACCAGTGAATTTGCCCACTCTGTGTTCAGGTTTATGAATTCTTAAGTGAGAGAAGTTTTCCTTTTTGCTTGGCTATATTATATATATATGAGCACTGTGACTGATCTCTCACTGTGTGTATATTTATTATCACAATCCTTTTGTCAGTTTGTGGTGACAATGCAGTATCATAATGCTCCTATTGTTTTGGTTTTGTTTTAATTACATGACTTAGTGTTATTTCCTAATCAGTCTGGGGAGGTTCCTTGAATTTAACTTACACTGCTGCATGACTTGTTACATCCTGCTTTGTAGCTAAGCAGTGGATATATATAATACCGCATGAAATAAAGGAAGACATAATTCTCCTAAAAATATAACATAGAATTCTGCAGAAAATTAACTTCTCAATTCTAGGCGCCTGTCTTGCAACAGTCTCTCAAATCAAAGCTTCCTTCTGCAAAACTCGAGGAACTGAGTCTGTGGACTAAATCTACACATACTTAATTTAGATTTGTATTGGCCATCATTGCAATGCCTGAATGTTCAGGTTTGCGTGATCCACAGTGAGTCAGGTGCTGAGGTTTCTAAATGGGTTAGAGCAGAGGACCCATAACCAAGTAGGACAACTGAAGAAAAATGTAAGAAAGCCAATGAAGGGATACTATCTACTTCTACCCAGTATCATAGCTTTTTTCCAGAATGCGGAATGTGAGAGGTGTAGCTGTAATGCCCTCATCTACTTCATGGATTTGAATCTGCCTCCTGTAACAATCCAGAAGTAGAAGTATATCCCAAATGATGAACAGGATACTGAGAAGTGAAGGAGGGCTTTCTTAGTGCTTCCTGCTGAGACTGTTCTGCTTTGCAAAGAGCAGTTAAATGTTCAGTAGGTCAGTGGGAGAGAACAAGCATATTGCTGTGAATTACTGGCCAGGGCACTTGTCTGAGAGGGTGGGAATACGGTTCCTGTTCTGCTTCAGCAGTGTTGCTTTGTGGATCAGCACAACATCTGGAAATCAAGCTGCTGTGCACATTGTACAAGGGGAGTCCTGAACAGAGTCTGGTGACTAAGTACAAATGGGTTTGAGCAAAAGCAAGGTGCAGAATTGAGCAGCAGCAGATGCAATCTGATCTTTATTTCTTGGCTGGTGCTGCTGCTCAGCAGTCTCCTTGATGACTCAGTTACATGGTGAAATCAGCTTTCTGAATCCAAAGAAAAGAAGTGGCTTTTATGACAAGGGAAGGTTCTTTCTTGGTAATCTGTTCACAAAGTAGAACATTAACCTGCTGCAAATCATATTGCCATAATATAAATGTCATCTTCCTTAAAGTTCAAAGCGCAGGTTTTACGCAGTGAAGATGGGGAGGTCTTGCAGAAGAGAAGTGAGACCATTTCAGAGCACTAATTGACTTCTAGGGTGAGAACCTCACCCCAAGCATGTGGGTTTTGCTTTTTGTTCTTGGTTGGTTATAATCCTTTTTATATCAGTTGAAGATGACCTATTTTTCTAGTGGTAAGATAAAAGTCTAAAAAATGTACCATTCTTGTCAAATGAACAAGACCTTCCTCCTGTTTTAAAAAGATAGTTATTTTCATGCATATAACCTGTGGCTAGCTGCTTTAATTAAACAACCAAAACTGTGATTTAGTGTTTTTGTAGATCATAAGCAAGTAATACACAAGCAAAAATAATCCAAGCCTCCGCAAATTCAGTATCTCAGCCCACCTCTCTTTTGTAAGGTGATATGAAGACTTATTTTCAAGAAAGAATGTTTTTAAACACAGGACGGTTACACATGTTAAGAATACGACTGTCTGAAAGCTACATTACTGAGCACATGCTCAAAATGCTACCTCAGTGGACATACTGGAGTCAGCCAGTGCTCACAAAAGCAGGCACTTTTGTATTTTAAAAGGGATTATTGGCACAATTCTGAGTGAACAAACACTTCACTAAACACAGTGAAGACACAAAAGACAGGTTTTCAAAAGCAGCTATGTAAATTTGGTACCTAATTTCCATTGATGCAAATTTTGAAAAAATCGCATGAGGAGATGCCCTGTTTTCTTTGACTTGGAAGGACCCTGTTGCTGCCATGATGGGTAGTACTGTCATTCCACAGGTCATCTTAAAAACAAGCGGAACTATGGCCTCAGGAAATCTGAGGGTTTTAATGATGCAGAGATGTACCATGTTAGTCTGCAAATCATAAAATAATTTAGGTTGGAACGGCCTGCCAAACTTTAGTTTAACATGAATTAAAAATAATATTAAGTTTTCAAAATTATTACATATATTTATAAACTATTTGTCCTCATAGTAATTATATGAATGTCACTTAGATTTGATTTAAGACCAAACAGTACCTTTTCTGGAACTGGGGCCCATGTTCACAGCAGCCTATCGCTAATTAGTCTAAAAGACACCAATGGCTTTTACTGAGGAATATAAAGATTTATAAAGAATATAAAGATACTGCGAGCAACTTTGGGACATGTTAGACTGTCAGCTACTTACTGCATTTATACCACGAGAACTACTGTCATCAGTAAGAGGAGCTGTTAGAAAATAAAAATTTCTCTGTACTTGGTGTTATTCATTGTTATCTTCTAAAGATGATAATATACATTAAATCTAAGCTATAAATACTTTTCTCTCCAGTATATTTTATTTAATTTCTGCTATGATGGCAGTTTTTTGGTGGGACTGCGTTTCAACTTCATCCTTCTGCTTTTTCCCCCTGAGCCTTTATCTTCATTGACATATTTTTCAGTTTTAAATATTTGCATCTTCTTTTGGTTGAAATTCATCCTGGGTGTGCTAAGTTTCTTTTGCCTACTGCACTTTTGCTTACACACACAGCATTATACCTATCTAACTGTACCTAGCTGCTGCAAAACGTTTTGGTGCCTCTTCCACCAAGTTCACTTTTGAATGGAATGCCTAACCCTTTGCTGTGTAGTGTTGGGGACAGGTTTCTGCTGTGTCACCCGTGGTGTGTTCGGCGTGTATTGTGTGCTTCCCAACAGGCTCTTCCTTGTTCTCATGTTGGTTTTTCATTATGACTGTGCAGAAGAGCTGCTGGTCTCACTGCTACTGTGTGTTTATTTGTTCCTGTATGTGTTAAGAATACGAATATTTTTTTTTTCCATTTATGATGTAATTTCAGTCCATTTAAGGTGGCACGTCTTTGTGCTTGTGGTGGTCTTTTTCAGTGCTTGGGGTATTTAAAATTCTTCTTCTTTTTTTTTTTTTTTTTAACTTCTGTAGCTCCCATTAGAGAAACTTAAAGTGTGCTTTTAAATAAAACCCCCTCCTCTGTGACTTAGAGCAGAAGTTTCATAGCTTGCCTGTACGCTGGCCACTGTACAGTGGACATTGGAATCCTTTCTGTTTTTAAATGGATTTGCACAGCACATGAAAACTGAATGCAGTCTATTGCAGAATGGTTTTTGCACTCTTTTTTAGTAATTACCTATCATTACAGTGCTATTTAAACGCAACCTGATTAAACATTTTATTAGTACTTTACTACTTAATTAACAACTATTGCTGAAAACAGTCCCCATACTGAGACTTATTTCCACTTAAGCATCCATCCTGATGAAACGTAACTCCCCATTTGAAGGAATATATGACATTCTGTGGAATGTTTTTGCTTGGTTGTTTCTTGAAAGTGAGCCACTTATTTAGTGCTGAGTATCTGAAATTATTTAAAACAGTCTCTGCTTATGCTTTCTGCATAAAAATTGCAGAGACTATATGAATAAAATTCTCAACAATAATTCACATTCTTATCTGGGTGAAAAGCCTTTGTACAACAAGCCACCGAGTTGTAAAGTGTTCAGATTTTTCTGCTGCTAAATCAACAATTGCGTTAGTCTTGTGGTGCCGCTGCATGTGTCATTTCATTTGGTCTCTTACTCTCCTGATTTGTGCAATATGTTGCAAGCAGTGTAAACTGGTATAACCTGTAGATGTTAGCATTTCCCGAGTATGTACACACAGAAGACCAAAAAGGTGTTTGGGTATGGGAGTGCAAGAATGGGCAAATAATTTTTTATTTGTAACTGGATTTATTTTTTTTAAGACAGTTTTTGATGGAGGAGTGCTGGGTATATGAAATAGTGCTCTAGAGAGTTCTGGAGCTCTGCAGGATTTCCGGGAATTAGTGACGGGATGATGATGGAAGATTACTTACAGCTTTCTGCATACAGGAAAGATGTGTCATGATTTTCTTCCATAAACTGCAAGCTTAATACAGCAAGCTGACAATCTTACATTCCTCTTTCTGTATGAATTTCAGATGGAGGAATTTAGCAGCATACATGGGGAATTTGCTTTCAAAACTGAAGTTCTGCAGGACTTGATTCTGTTCTCACACTTGTGTAAGCCAAGTGCAAGCCATGACAGAATCATTCACAGTGAGTGACACTGGTTTCTCATCAAAATTATTCTTTGGTCATGTTTCTGTATTTCCAGTCCGTAAGATCACGGTGGAGGGGAATGTGATGTTTGAACTCCTTGCTGCTGTGTTCCTCTGTGGGAGGTTGCCATCTTTCAAGTGTCCTAGATTTTTGTCAACCATTTCAGCTCATAGTCAGCCCAAATTTATCTTCTTTGTGCGGATGCGGCTGTCTAATCTGCAGCCCCTGCTACAGTTGCTAGCATCTGGCAGAAAGACAGGGCTGAAGGTTGGGGTAAAAATCTTTTTGACCACTCCGGCAGGGTTTGGCAGGGCTTGTCTCTTAATGCTGTAGGTGATGGTTTTGTCTAAATTTTGGGTTTAGGCTTTATGAGGGCTGTTAGACGGGGGAAAAATTCTTTCACAGATCTGTGCAGGGAAACTAACCATGAGTATTTCCACCTTGGTCATACATTAGATGTCTGTACAGACTAATTCTTACATCCCTAGTTTCACAGCCCAGGCTTAATCCAGGGCAGGACAAACAATAACGTCAAGTGGACGTTACTGGCTGTGAGTTGAGCTCCTGTAGAAGATGGCTCACGCCGTGGGGTTCATTGAGGCAATGTGAAAAAAATTATTTGTTTGTGTAGGTGTTCATAGGATTGAGCAGTGTGGGGCATGGCAGAGCTAGCTGTTCGCAGCCTTTAACTGGAAGCTGTATCTGTTTGTTAATGGGGGTAAGCTGTAAGTTCACAGCTGGTCTATAATTACCCTTAACTAACACTGTGAAGGTAATAACTAGAGTCTCCCCCCACTCCTCTTTCCCCTCCTCCACAGGTGTCCAATGTGGTTATTTACACCTGTGAAGAGTGAGTAAGAAAGTAGGTATAAAATGCTGCCATTCTGGTTTGGCAGTGTTTAACAACCTTGTAAATGAGTGTTCAAATTTTCAGGTGGAAGATTGGGTCCTCTTTCAAATCTTTTTTTTTTTAGTTTTTTAATCCTCAATCTTTTTATCATTTTGTGCTATCCTGAATAGACTATCTAGTCTGATAGATTGATGATGATAGAAGTGATGCTTCAGTGGGGAATTTCTTAAGAGGGATTAATTTAAAAATAATTTGGGCAATCTGATGATTTCATCAAACACTCCACAAGAACACTGTGAAGCAAAGTAGCATGCACGGATACTCCTTTGGGAATATGACAGATCATTTGAACTGTATTTTCATTAGGAAAATGGACTCCTTTTTATATCTGTGCAAGTATTTAGTATTATAGATTCTAATGCTCTCATGTAACCCTTCTGCACTCAGCCTTGCCAGGTTTATCAGTGGGATTTTTGTCAGAGTAAGGATCATAAGACGGGACTGATATGTGTTCATGAACCTCTTTCTCATCAGTTTGCCAACTGCTATTTTCTTAAGCATTTCTCCTAATTTAAAATTTGAGAGCTTCTGTAAGTTCACAGAAAATTGAGATAGTTGTCTGTACTAATGGAGAAAAAAATCCAGTGATTTTTTTTTTTTTCTTTTTATGGAATGTTTTCATTCTGTTCATAAGAAAAGTGTTCTCTGGAGTGAGGGTTAAATGCATTCTTGACACTTGATTCCCTACCCTGCCTGCTGACTCACCATTTTGTTGGCACACAGCCACAGTACAGTTGTGGAGTGTGTTTACCAAGTACTTGAATCGCAAATGGAGTGCTGTTGGATTTTCTTGCGCTTGAAACAGTTGGGAAAAGTTTTAGCCTTCCAAATCAGCTATATCGCAGCCTACTTCTTTAAAGCTCAGTTTAATCTTTCAAGAGATTTTTAGAGAAAGTGGATTTTCTTAAGAAACATCATTTAGAGAGGGACAGTGTCTTTCTCTACTAACTAGTTACAGCCATGTGTGGAAGATGAATCCTACCAGGTCTAACGTGTTTTGGGATATTTCTTTCCAACTGGCATCACATTAGCATCCAGGAAAATAAGTCTGTCTGTTTTATCTCGTTCCATGTAAATACATGAAAAATATAATGTCCTGTTTTTCTGGTCTGATTAAGCTAGGCACAGCATCATGCTGGGGATGGTATAATCACCTTGTCTGTTGCTTTTTTCAGGTGGGCCTGGTCACTGGTGTAAGAAACTTGCAGGTTGCTTGATAGTTAATAGCTTACATTGCTTCAGATGTCATTCCAGGGAGCAGCCCTGCGCAAAGGAGCGTCGAAGGGTCATTATGGCAGGAAAACCCACAGAGGGCTGGACCACTGATATTATTAAGGCTTGCTTTCAGAAATAAAGGGAGGATCAGGGTCAAGCAATTGTTGACTCCAAACCCCATACTCTAACCAGTGGGCATGCTGCTGCTGATCAGCAAAGCTGTGCTCATCTGACCTTTACCCTTGAAACAGTAGGGAATGCCTTGGCAGCTCAGCTGGCAGGAGTTTTGAGTTGTTGCTCATTATGAGCCTAATGGGCAAAAAGTGGACTTGGAGGGAATTGTTTGCCAGAGTCTGAGTCCCTGACAAACAACTTGCTGCAGCTGCATACAAAATAAACAAATGAGAAGCTAAGATAATGCAGATCTTGAATAATTAGGCATGGGACGAGTTCTATGTGAATGCCTTTATCCATTTAATGAACCTCTTGTAGAAACTGAATACCCTAGAGCCTGGTAAGCAGCATACGTAACTGCAAACCAGAAGGCTGGAAGGACAGCAGTATGAAAATGCTGATCTTTTTGGAGTAATAGAAATTGTAGCATTTATTTGCAGACACATCAGAAACACATTTCTGGATGACTGTGAATAACTTACTTCTAGATGATAGTAATTAACTTAATCCTAACAAGTCAAGATTGCTGCTCAGTGTGTAAATCATTTTTCATTGTAGAAATTCTAACGTTAGATGCAACTTTTAATCTAACACCTTAGGAGGCAGTGGCAGTTCAATAGCCCCTGTTTCAAACATGACTCTTAGTTGCAAAGAGCATTTTCACTTTTCTCTTTATAGTTGTTCACCAATATATTTCTGTCTATGACCAATGTATAAGTTTCACAGATGTTAGTCATCCAGAATCCAAGTTGATAAATGTAACTGAAGAGTTGAGGAAGGTTAAAACACAGCAGAGCATGTCTTTCTAGTAACAACAGTCAGTGATAAAATTGAAAATGTTGAATTTCATTCAAAATTTCTTAGATGCTGCTGTTAAATTTTGAACTAAAGATACAGAACGCTGTCCCCCCCCCCATACTCATTATGTCTTTCTGATCAGTGCCATGTTATTTTCAAAGAAGATAACTACGAGATATTCCCTGTACTGTTATGGTGAAGGAGCTTGCTGTGGTATCTGTCAACCTCTGGGGTTGATCTAGAAGCAACTGAAGTCAGTAGGAAGATCTCCACGGATGTTGTTGGGTTTTGACTTAGATCTGCTGAATTTGCTCAAGTGACGCCAGTGCCAGGAAGCGATAAAAGAAAGGTGATACAGTTTAGCTTAGGAGCTTTAAAGTTACCCTCTGCATTACTGACTTCTGCTCAATGTGGTTCATGTATTGTGGGGAAGGTGTTGTGGAGACTTAAGTTACAGATTTCCTTTGGGGTCATGCCACTCCATTTTTGCTAGGAATGGGACAGGAAGTCACACTGACAGTACTGTGTCTGTCACATACAGACCTCAGGTGTTAATGATCAGTCCTGGAAAGAGGACATTTGCTTATTACATGGAAATTTACTGAAGGACAGGTGATACTGTAATTGCTAGGATTGTTCCTGACTCATTAAGTAGCATTACAATTTTTGTGACAAGAATTTGATGACATTCTGTAAATTATGTCATGATAAAAACTGTTGTAGTGCTTAAGATAATTAAAATCTACCACCCCCCCTCGCCCCAAACAATTAGGGCTGCTTTCTAATAACATAGAGCTGGAGATTATATATGTGTTTAGATATTCCTCTGAAACCAGTTTGTAGTAGAAACTTGGTTCTTACACCAGAAGAGCCTTTGTATTAAACTTTCATTGTTTCTTGTGCATTTCTGGTCTTTGCTTCATCGTCTGTGTAAATTAATTTATTCCCTACTAAATGATAAACTGTTTCCTTTTCCTGAAATGAAAATTCTGTTCTTTCTCCTATAGTACTTTTGACAGTTCCAGGTGAAAATTATTGTGTCAAGTCAGGTGGACTTAATAATTGGAATTCAACGAAGTTCTAAACTTCTATATTTATTGTGCATCTGTAATGAGCGAATTTTGTAAAACCAAGGAACGTGTATAAATTCAAGGAAAGCGTATAAATTAAAGCAAAGTGGTGCGAGCACAATTCAAATGGTTTGAATTCTAGAGTGGATTGTTACTCTGGCTTTCTTAGTAATTTGAAACTCTCTCTATGCTATGCCTGTAGATTGGTTTTGAGGATAAGTCAGACATCGGAGTCATGAACAGATGGATTACGTTTTATTAAATTTTTTAATCTTCTGAGGGGGTTTAATGAAAAATAAGGCACCAGGGAGAGGTGAATACCTGAGGTTAATAGGACCAGAATTTCACCCTCTGACTTTTTCCTCCTCAACCAAACTGCGCCCTAGTCCAACTTCTCAGACTTGGTTTGCTTTGAACCCCCCCAATCTTAAAATGATGTCCTTCTCTTTTTCTCACATGCTGTCATTTGCTGTTCATTTGTTTCAAAACCTCTCCTTGTTCTTTCCATATACAACTCAGAATGAGAAATGGCATGTCTTAGTTTATGTAGAGCTTCGGCCTGTTTGAGTACTTTCTATATCTGAAGTGGGGTTAATACCTGCCTGTTCTTTTCTACATGCAATTCATAGACTAGTCTTTTGTCTGCTTAAATTTGTAGACCTTCTTTATATATACTTAGGGGGCTCCTCTTCCATAGTTTGTTGGTACATTAATTTACAGCAACAAGGACTAACATTTATATTGGTTTAAAAAACCTTGACTTATAATATTTGGATGGATTTTTAAATGGTAAATAATTTTTGATTTCCTTTAAAAATGAGTTATTTAAAATAATATTCAAATGTTGGCAATCTAGGTTAAGACCAAAGCTTATCAATAAAACTGTTAGACAAGAAAGGTGTCATACTCTGTTCATCATGTGCACGTTGCTTCGTCCAGTGCAAGCTACGATAATTTAATTCCTGACAAAAGTCACTGTAATAAATAATTGGATTTGTTGACTGTGAAGCAACTCTAAATTGCTCAATCCTCTGCTCTAAATAGCTGACCACAGTTTTTACTAACAGTGTCTGTCAGTTTAACACTAACCAGTATAATTGCTAGAACATAATTGTTGTCCTTTGAATCAAGTGTAGGTCATTTTTTTTCAGACCTTGTTGTATGGGTGGTTTGGGTAACACTGGCTCCCTGTAAAAATACCCTTCCTTTTCTGTTCCAGGCAGAAGTAATTTACAGTTACTCTTCTAATCATGCAGAATACGTGGTTGGAAACGGCATTCATGGATGCTACAGCCAAATGATCACCTTGTGTACCAGAGACCCCATGGAAGGGTTGCAGGCTGTAACCATGTCGAAGGACCACAGGGTGATCCAGCTTCACACTGCACCAAGGGGGTTCTGGCCTCCCTGGCAAATAGCACCTCAAAATCAAATTCTCTCATGTGGAGCCGGAATACTGTATGTAGGAGTTGGTTCTGGGCAGATACGCTTTAGGTGAAGCGCACATATCAAAGAGTGGAAATGATAATGGTGGAGAAGGTGTCCTAGAAGTGTGTTTGCAAGACAGTTCTTGGTGGTTTTCTTGGATTTGATCATGAAATGATAAACGTGATGGATCATCATGAATGATTTCAGAGTTCTTATCACTGTGTGTTTTAGTGCCCTGGTTTTTGCCATTTGGAGAAAAAAAAAATTAGGTTTAATTTCTCTTTTAAAAAGCCTGCTGTATGCCTGCTTTCTTTTAAAAGGCAGGAGCCATGAAGAGCTTTATCACATATAATAAAAGGGTCTGTGGCTACTACTTATCACATTCATTCTGATTATGTAAAACTGAAAATCACTGCATTGAAATGAAGTTTCAATGTTTTTATTCAAAGCAGCTTCTCACAATGTATAAATACTGCATATTAACACACATGAAAAATACAACTTCTAAGGCACCCAGAAATGTGTCCATACACTAGTTACAGGACCATCAACAAATAAATTGTGTACAATTTGATCTAGACAGTCAATATTTGATATATCAGAAGATACAAGTCCCTCAGTACTGTACCAGTTTCAGAAAATATTTACAACACTGTGATATAGGGGTGCCTGTACCCTTATAATATTATAATATGTACTCATCATTACAAATATTAGAAACTGTTTTAGTCTGTTCCATGGCGTTCTGACAAAATAACTTAAGGGCCTAATTTGCAAAGTTCTACAATTAATTATTTGTGCAAGTTCTGAAAATAACTTTACATTGACATAATTTGTGAATTTTTGGTTCTTTGCTTCATCTCAGAGGTTTGGTAATAAGCCTTACCAATAGACATTGCCATCCTAGCTGAACGTCACTCCTTTCCCAATAGGTCAGTGGATACATCTTTTCCCCTTACACTTGATGTGGATGAGAATGCAGTGTTTGTAGCAGAAAGAGACTATTTGATCTTCAGTACAAATGTCAAACTAGTTCACTGGCGAAGGAACTAATGCTTTGTTAGAATAATGCAATTCTTTGGTCCTTTGTTTTTATGGAAGGCATAATATTCTTATTCACTAAAAATTGAAATCCTGTCTGTGAGTAAGCAAGCTAGTGAATGACTTTCAGTGTAGTATTTAAAGTAGCAGTAAAGAGATTTAATATGGCTTAAAACATACGGTTAATTGGGCAGACACAGATAACACATCCAGGATACCGAGTACCCAAATGTACTATGATTAAGATTGTCTATAAGTCTCTTATGTAAACTTCTTTAGTGTCTCCTAAAGAGCGCTGGCTTTAGCCAGATTTGACTTTTATAGACCCAGCCACATAAAGCCTGAGATTAAACTACTGTGGTTGGGAGCACAAATGCACAGTTTATATATAACAAAGCCCATGCTGACAAGTCTACTACCTATGTTGTTCAAAAGAAACAACCCGTATTATCCTTTTCACAAGAAAAACTTAAGGCCCTGTACTCTGATTTGCTAACTTTCCTACAGCAATTATTTGGGGAAGTCCTTAGCACTACATAAGCAATTATGTAGCTTTAAAGATTTCTTGTACCTAATGGTAAGGCTTATTCACAAATGCAATACATTTATAAATTACATTTAAAAGTGTAAAGGCTGGCAAAATAATAAAAAAAACTAACAAAAAATAAAACAAACCCCAACCAAAATTGTCTGTTTATCCCTAACATTAAAAGAGCATTTTATTCTAATGAAAAACTATTGGCACAAAACCATTATATTATAGGTTAAAAGAACAGTTAATAGTAGTGAAAAAGATTGCCTAAAACGCATACCCTAACCTACCACAGAAATATAAAAGTTTATATTCTGAAAATATATACTGTATTAAAGTTTGTAAGCTTATTCATTTAAACAGAAATGTACTGAAATAGTAAACTAAGCAACACTTATCTACAGCAAAAATATACATGCAGGACAACACAAAATAAATTGCTTACCTTTAATATCTACAAATGCAAAACTGTAGATTTTTAAAGATTGTACAAAACAATTTACACAAGAATAAAATAACATACTGAACAACAAATTGCATTTATAATCTTAAATACTGTGAATATTAGTAAAGGTACCCAGACTAATATGTACAGTACATCTAGATATCTGAATACCTAGTAAGGACAGAAACACAAGAGGAAATTGATTCTGATCTTTAAATACCGGAAAAGAAGCTTTTGACATTGTTATTACTCTTTATTGAAGGGAAAATAGATTCCATGAAAACTAGATTGTAACTGTATAGATATGAATAATTAAAAATGTTAACTATGGTTAGTGCTTGCTTTAATGGAAAAATAATTATAGAAAATGTATTTCAACCATTCTTTGTCATAAAAAATGCTAAGATACAGATATCTGAAAATTCAGTTGAAATGATGCAGTTTAAAGGTCTAACAACTTACGATTCTTCTCTGTTTGAAAATCTCATATGGAAAGCATACCTTCACATTGCTGAGCAATTTTTCTATATTTATCTACAAAAACCAAGCATAGTATTGAAATAAACTTCCTAATATCTTATTAACACATGACTAGGAGTTATGGCTCTCTGGACGGGAATAAAGGAAATAAAGGAAATTGAGGAATCATGGTACTTTCCATTGCTTTTTTTTTTTTTTCCTTTGTTTTTCTGAAGTCATATGCTGGAGGCCTGATTGTGCAAACACATATGCATGGGAGTGGTTTTCACTGGAGTAATCCCTCTCATTTTAATGGGACTGTGGTACCGGTGACTCGCGCGCCCGCACTGGCGTGTGGAAGGGGGTCCCGTGGCCTTGAGCCCACCAAGTCTTTGTGCCTGCGCTCTGTGGCGTTGCTGGTGGGTTGTGGAAATAAGCAAGTACTGGTATAAAACAAGTGGTGCATCTATCACTTCAAACAGTTACTGAAAGAGTTCTGTTTCAGACACTTAAAAATAAGTTGCTTGTTTTGAAAACATTTAAAACAGGCTAATTAGAAGCCAGATTTTGTCTTTTTAATGAAGAATTTCCATGAGAACTTCTGCCTTCAGGGTAATGATTTCCTTAAAATCCAGTGGTACAATTAGGCCATAGAAACAGCACTTCTAATTATTTGTGGAAAGAGAAATATTGTATTAATGTGTTGAAGTCTACTGTTTACTATAATCACCTGTTCGTTAACTTTACAAAGGCTTTGTTGACACTCTTCATGGAAATACTGGGAGGGAGAAAACCTAGCAGCCTCATTTGCAGAGGTTTAAACCATAACCAAGTCACTGAGCTCAAGGATGGAGAGCAAGTGCACAAATTACAAAGCAAACAAATGTGCAAAGCTGCTTCAAGAGGTTTTAATTCAGGCATGCTAAAATGGCGGGTGAAGTCAGAGCATGCTTGTGTTATTTCCATATTAATTGCCTTACTAGAAAGAAAGAAATGAGAGCGATCCAGTGTTCAGAAGTCAGTCAGTGTCACTGAAAAGTACTAGGATCACATTCTAAAATAGCAGATTGGATTTCTGTCATTTATTGTGGGCTGCTTTTATGGATAGCCATAAGTTCTTGTAACAGATGGTGGGGTGGCCAGATGTGGAGAGCTGGGAAAAGCAAAACAAAACCTCTCCCTCTAGTTCAATACCTAGCACCTTGTATAAACTGTTGGCCCACACCCAAAGGCCTCCAGAGCAGAAATTATCTCACACCTGAGGAATCAGGCAACTAGACTAAGGCTCATAGGGATTTGCTTTTAGACTTCAGACCAAAAAGGGATGTTTAAACCTGAAAAACAGTACGATGCCACATAACGGCACCACTCACCCTGTTACTGACATACGGCTAACAGGAATATAGTAAACTTAAATAAAGCATCTTGTTGGCAAGCCCTTCAATGCTCCTCAAGAAGGCAGAAAGTGAAGAGAGACTTCGGGGGGGACTCACTGTTTCAGAATCCACTTTTTTTTTCCCTTAACCCCGGCAAATTAATCTATTTCATACATTTTCTGTACAATTTTGCACATAGAGGAGCATGCACGTGGCTGTTTCTTTTACTGCCCACAGCGTTCTGTGTGTTTTCTACATATTCTTTATTTTTCTACACAGTTTGCTGCTAAAAATGTGTTTGCATTCTCATGCGATGCCATTAATTCAGTCAAGGGAAGTATGAAAATAAGATCTGTGATCAATACACAGCTGAATATGAACACAAAATAAATAAGTTAAATAAATTCAACACAGAAAAAATCCTAGTAGTTTTTGTAAAACTAACTTTACATATTATACATATAAATTATCAGATTTTTCCATGACACTGTTAGAACTTAGAAAAAAATAATTAAAATATTTCTAAAGTATGGTGTTTGGGTCTACAAAATATCGTGCTGACCCAGTTTTTAGACTGAGCCCTCTACAGATGTGCTGCAAGAGCAAGAATAAGTTAAGAAGGACAGACAAAATAAATTGTTACAGATGGTGTGCCTCGTTGGGCCTCGGTGGTGCTTCTCAGCACATGGAATGTATACTTTTATCTGGATGAGCATGTGAAAGATGCAGCCCTCTGTAGAGATTATGTGCACTGAACAAGCCTGCCTATGTCTCGGTTACACAAAATCAAACCAGCTACAAGCAGCCGTGTAGCTCACAAGGAAATCGACACAACCATATGTATTAGGATACACTGTCACAAATTCCTCAATGATGCATTGCCTCTGCTTTTCAAACACAGGTAATGTTTGACTCTGTTCACAACTGGAGCATTTTCTCTTTAAGTTAGGCCAAGACATCAGACTTCATAAATTTTGTCTTGCAAGTAGCTGAATAATGAATCCAGTCCTTTGGAAGAACTCCACAGCTGTTTTAACATCTGACACTCTTTCTCATTCACATCTTCAAGTCCGGATTTCAGGAAGCTCCGCACAAGACATTTGGACTCTTCCAATACCTAAAGCCAAAATACCGCTCAGCATTTTAGTTTGAATCTGACAAAAGTAGTAGGGATAATGGCGTGAACAGCATTTTTACACTACTGACTGTTTTACAATCTAAATAACTCCTCTGGGCACAGAAATTAGATCTGATTTACAGCCGTAACTCCACTTGCTGGTAGTCAGCATCTTTAAGAATTAAGGACTTCTGAGGCTTATGCCTTAGCGCCAACATTTTTAAAAGGAATGAGGGATTCCAAAGTACCTTAGTTTATTGAAGGTCTGCCATGAAGCGCTAGAAGGAGCTGAGCTCCCTCCTGCTGAAAATGTGATCCCTTGAAATGAAAATGTGTGAGGCAAGATACATTGGCTACTTGTTTTCTCGAAGGTAGTCTTTAAGGTTATAGAGGTTGGAAACCCAAATGTGGATGTCCATCATCTTTAACAATTTTCCCTCATGCATCATTTCCTTATCAAAACAGAAATGAAGAGGAAAGGGCCTTTACTGCAAATACCTTTTTAAGTTTATTTAGGTACATTTTTATAAAAGTGAAATATTTTATAAAAGAAGGATGTTAAGCAAAACAAGCACCCTCTGACTGTGCTCTGGAGCTAGATTTGCTCAGCATATACAAGCACTCTTAAAAAAGCCCAATCTCAAGCCCTCAGTAATTGCTCTGAGTTCCTAAAGGCATGAATAGCAGGTCCACGGTTGCTCCCATAGTTCCGCTCGTTTTTCCCAGACCCGTTTTTAGACACGTTGAGATTGCCTTCTTTAAAATTCTTTTTGAAATATATAACACCAGTATGTATCTCACAAGGAACCCAACTAGTCAAACAAAACCATTAATAATTCATATGTTATTGATTTTTTGGGGCAGAAGACTTAATGTAAACTAATACAGTGTTTATGGTGAGGGAGACGTATACTCTCCACTCAGCTTTGTCAACACCTGCTTGTTAAGCCCAGTTCCTACCTGTTTGAGGTTACAACACTGCTATTCCAAAATAGTATTTCTCTTTAACTCAAGTAAATGGTGTTAACTGCAAATCATGGGGCCTGTGTATTTTTTTTTGGTCTGTTTGTGAACAAGTATCCACAGTGAACTTGGATGAGCTCATCATATTCCTTGTTTTTGTGACTTCAGCCTGATTTGCATGTAGGATCTCAGAGAGTAAATCTAGTCTTTGACAATTTTAACTCGCATCTTTGTCCACAAGTTAGCACCAGTCTTCCCAACAGGTCTCAAGAGAACATTTCATTGGCAGCCAATAACAGTGAAGGAAGGAAGAATTCACAGTAAGGTCTGGAGGTTTTCTGAACTCATATAATACACGTTATATCAGCATGATCAAATAATCTTATGCTACATTTCCAGAGAGTTTCGTTCTGAATGTCTTTTTTGAGATCTAATCTACACTTCATTTAATTAAAAATCTCCTGTGTCTCCACCTTCTCTTCTACAATGGATCTTTGAAACTGAGGGATGCTAAGACAGTTTCAGGCATAGGAAGTATAGCAAGAAACTGCAGCAATCTGCACTTTAGTTAGTGCAGTTTTATTGCAGTCAGTATCACTTTCTTCACTGCATTTTTTTTAAACAAAGATGTGCCCAGAATAGGAGTATATCTGCCTGAAGGGAAGAAACCTTAGGAAGGAAAAATAGGACAGGATTTCCTTTCAACTTCTACGTACACAAAAGGAAAGTTATAATACACTGTGACCGGACCGTGTTCAAATCCCTCTGTGTCTAGATCTCACCTCTCCTTCACAGCAGAGGTTAGCTGGCACTACCCTACCCTTCTGGTGCACTGTGTAGAACATTTTGCAGAATCAGGAGCTATGCAGGTGCAGAAAAGAAGGCAGAGTCAGCTGAAACATAGTAAGCCAGGACAATGCGAAAGGCAAATATATTTTCTTACTGGCACTACAGAGGTTTCCCAGTACGGTTGTATAATTTCAAACTCTTCCACCTTCACGAAGGAAACCTATGCTAAAAATCCCCTTTCAAAATCTGGGGCGAGGAGGTTCCACTCATACCGAATCTGCCACTGAAAAATGGGCAACTCCACGAGCTCACTGATCCCTATCCAGATTTTCTGTTGTTAGCCCTCTTCCACAGGTGTGGTTGCGGAAACTGAGGACCCACCATGTGATGAGCCTTGGGAGCACACCTTGCCGCTGAGAAAGGTAATTTCATCACAAAGGAGTTTGATTTCTTACCACTGCACTGCAGGATGCCATTTCTTTTACTCGTAGCATCACTTCTTGGCTAAATGTTGTTGGCCAAAATACTTGTGACACTAGTCCTCTGCTGCAGGCTTCCTGTGCCGTCAGCTTTCTCCCACAGAACAACATTTCATTTGCCTGTGAAACCAAAAGATTACTTGTGATCTTGGGTTTTAAGTCCCTTAAAAATTTTTTCCATACTTGCCTGCTATTTTCAAGATTAAATTTACAAATGGTCTCCTGTATCTTTCCATACTGCAAAATACTTAAAAAGGAGTTTCGGTAGCTATTTAAGGATTGTGCAGGTGGCCAGAGCACAGCACGGGTTTCATTTAAGAGAAATGTGCTGGCGTGCATGATGAATCTGTATTGCTGATTTTACAAGAGTAACTGTCAGTGATACAGTGAAACTGTGCCAAGAGTCATGGAACCTACTATGAAATACTTTGTGGAGCAAATTCTGCTTTGCTCTACTGGTAAAAACTAAGCAGCCTTACTGGAACGAGTATAGATTGCTTCTAGGGAGCAGAGAGCAGCATCTTGCTCTGTTACTGCACAATCCTAACACAATACAGACAAATACTTTACAACATCTTTCTGGTAATGCATTTCTTCCTTTTTTTACCATGATCTTGACAATCTTTGCTTTTTCAACCTGTGTTCAATCTCTCTTGTGTACAGCATGTGTAATATATTGAATTCTGAGGTCATTTTGTGCTAAGAAATTGGTAGGGATTAAATGATCTTTCCACAGATTTCATTTCCATTCACGACAATTAAGAGAAACAGCTGTTTTCTGGTTTACTTTTTAAAGAGAGAAAGAAGAGCATGAATTTAGGAAAGGTTCTTCAGCAATTTGAGGTGGAAAACCTTACCAGTGCAACACCCAGAATTTGTGGGAATGTGTATGATGAGCAGCCAGCTGGAGTGAGTCGGATTGTTGCATATGGTGTCTGAAACCATGCCTTCTCACTTGCCCAAACGATATCACATAGTGGTAAAATAGAAGCTCCTAACCCAAGAGCAGGGCCGTTGATAGCAACCACAATTGGCTTCTTAAATTGAATAAAAGCTTTTACAAAATCCCTAAAATAAAAAAATAAAAGAAAGATCTTGAATACAGAAGTAACACTTAGATAAATACCCAAGCTTAAAGTACTTAATCTGAAAACAAATTAGAACCACAGATGAACACAATAAATGCCATGGCCCAGTTTTATGAAGTCAGAATTGCAAGATACTTCCTAGTTTGCACGTGGAAAATTTTGCTCACTTTTAGTTATTTAATCTTTCTGAGTACCTGGGATGTTGAATAGTTTTGTATATGTTGTATATGAACTGATTAACTGGAATGCACTGACTGCTGTACTTTTTGCAGAATGGTTTAGTTACGTTTAGTTTTACTTCTGGACCAGTAACTCATGAGTTTGTACACGTAGCGCTTCTCAGTTTGCTCCACAATGGCTAGTATGGATTCTGACGATCTGGTTTGGCTAACTTGATGAACACATTATAGCATGAAAGACAGGAAACTCGTAGGTGGATTGCTGAATATTTTTTTGAAAAAGTTCTCTTGAGATCCTCTGTCAAAGGTTACTGCAAGTCTCATCAATGGACTGGGAGATAGCAAACGTTTATGGCACACCATATGACAGAAAGAATGAGACCCACAAAGGGGAGTCAGAGAGAGAGAGAAATGTTTGAACAGGGAGGGAATTAGGTGAATGATCTGTTGGGTCGTCATTGCAAATGTCTTCGGCAAAGACATAACAAAGTAGATGCCCTTCCCTGCCTACAACAGTAAATGTGAAGCGATGGGAAATAATGGGGAAGTAAAAGTGATTGGATTAATCTGGATGAATGAACTAGAACATGTTAAATTCTGTGCAATGAGGAGATACTTTAAATAAGTTACCTACCAGCAACTGTGGAAAGACATCTGTTGAATGGAACAGCCTGTGCACCAATTAGGAAAAAGCATGAGTGTAATTGTGGGCAAATTATGGGCTCCAGCAGCTCAGTGCACAGCAGGTATAGGGAGGCAAACAAGATGCTCAATTACTTTAAAAAAGAGACATGTATAAATCAAATTCAAAACAAAAGAGGAGATTCTGTTCCTGCACTGGGTATTAGATCCAGAGTGCATCTTTGCTGACAGATTTTAGGAAAGAACATTCTGTCAAATGTGCCCTTTGATGAGTTGCAGCTCTCCCACTGGGGTCAAAAAGACCTAGACTGCTGTATTGGAGAACAGGAGGTGTGCCTTGCGGGTTAGAGTGCCGATTTGGCAAGAAATGGAAAACATACCGAAGAGAAATATTTTATTGGACTGAAGTACAAGGGCATTGGCTATATTTTAAAGGAAAAATGTAGAGTCTGAGGTGACCCAGCATTAAATGTTCAATGAATGAGTTCTGTTTTTCAGGCTATCTAGTAAGGAGTTGATTTTTGACCACGAGAAAACAGAGAGTTGTGGGAATTGATGCAGCTCTGTTCACACAGTGAGTAATAAAACGAAGATCAGCAGCAAGACAAAGAGTGAAATAAGGAACATCACATTTGTCTGTTCAAGACCATTTCTTTCTAGAGGATAGCAGGGTTAAGAAGAGTTGTGGTTCATTTTTGTTTGCAGAAGCAATGCTGTTCCCTCATCTCATTATTTCTTCGGTTGTTTATGGTTGAGTAGTGACTGTGGATCACTGCACCTGACTAATTCCAGAATTATGAGAACCTTAGCAGTTAAGCAAGTAAGCCTTCCAAGTAGGACTACAGGTGGGAACAGAGATGTGACAAATGATAGGTAAAAAGAACAGTCGATGGATAAATGGTGGCAGCAGATCTGAGGACCATGTGGAGGCAGAAGAAAACAGTGTTGAAGAGAAAAGCAGGAAGCATGTGGTGATAAAGGGGACTGGAGGTGAATATGGAAAAGCAGTTAGGGCTGTGGAGAGGAAACGGTTAGATGATGGGGAGGAAGAACAAAGCAGAACACATTAATGGAGGGGAAGGGTTGAAGGAAATGTGAAATCTTCATAGGAGTGAACAAGGAAGGGAGGACCTGGAGATGGGGAGAGAGTGGAACAGAACATTGAGAAGACACAATGAGCCTCTGACATGAGGGAAGGATGGGGAGCACAGAGGGCGGTACAATGGGTGGGTATGGAACACGCCACCTCTAGGACGGAGTGGAAGGCTACAATATTGGGAGCTTACAAGGGGAACAAATGCCTGCATTTGGTCTACAGAAGCTGCAGTGTCCAGCACTCCGCTTATCTGTGTTCCCTGTTTGGTACGTTATTTGTTTCAGTGAGTCATCTTTGTACCCAGAACCTGGCATGGTTCTGTGTCTCTGAACCGTAAGTTCGCACATGTTGTTTCTGGGCTAGAAGATCCTTGTTGCAATTCAAGGCAGTCTTTGAAAAGGACTTAAAATTCTAACTGTTGTTGCACAGTATAGCCAGAAGCTCAAAGATCGGAAAAAGTGTCACATGCCGAAGGCTTTTGGTTTTGATAGAGGGTATCTGGGAAGTTGACCACTGAATACACTTTGGGATGCTCAGATACCTCTGCATTGTTGCCGAGGTCTTGCTGCAGGTCAGGGCTCATAAGTACATCAAAGGCTATAAAGAAGTAAAGTCATCCTTCTTTGTTTTCTTCTGAGCACACCCAGAATTTTATGCATCGGGTCACATAACGATGCCCGACTGATGATGTGAGACTAATGCTGGGAATGCCTTCCAGGGAGTCTTCCGATTGCAAGGCTCTGTAAGCCACATATGAACAGCTGCAGTGCAGTCTGCCTGTCTGCCTTTTCCCTGCTCCGGGCGTGCAATGCTGGACACACACCTGGATGATGGCAGTTCAGGCTGACGGATCTATGTTCAGTACGTGGAGAAAAGCTACATCTGTAAGCTGCAAGCCCCAAAGGCAGTGGATGAGGACAGGGGCCGAATGAATAAATCATTCCTGTGAGACGAGACTTGATGGGTATTTAAACTTCAGTTTTACCTTGTGACCAAGTATACGAGATCCATACTTTAGAAAGTGGAAACACACGGTAATCAAGATCTTAATTTCATTTTGATACAAGTCTAACGATGTAAAGCAGTGGAAGCAGAGATCCGTTCATGTGTTTTAGGACATCCTAACCACTGAAAAAGCGAAGTGTACATTTTTTTCTACTCTTATTACAGTATATTTTCCATGAGTCGAGTCCTTTGTTCACAGAAAGCACAGAGAGTGCTAAATGGAAAACGTAGTGTATTGTTTCCAGAAGTACAATAAAAATCTATTTCCAGTGGGCCTGAAGCCGACATTCTTGACAAGGAGCAGTACATTGTACCAGTATTTCAAGAGTGTTCTGTGATTCCAAGGATGGAAAAACTGAGTGTCATAGTCTGGCTTATGCTCATTTAAATGTTGAATTGATAAGTATACCTGTATACTAAATGTGTGTAGATAAATGTATTCATATATAACAATACCTATCTACACAATATTTACATGAATAGTATTAAATTTGTATCTTATAGTGGAGTGTGACTGTGCTTGTGTTTTCAAACAAGAATGGTGATTTTCTTCCCTCACCTTTTTTTTGTTCTGCATTACTAAAAATCCCTCGCATTAAAAAAAAAAACTAGGATGTGTCATTCAAAGGGTTTTTCTTTTTTTCAATATCACTACATGATTTTCAAGCATAGCTTGGGTCTTAAAAACACGTCATAATTTATTATATTTAAGAAGTACATTTTAAATTCTTTCAAAATAATTACTACTTTGAGAATTTCAAAAGTATTAAACTGAGAATCCAAACTGATCTGCAGTAGTTGTAACCAAGAAAATTGGTGGTTAATACATGTCATGTAAAACTGAACCTGACCTTATGTTATACTAATATATCCAAAGCATTGATCTGTTGTAAAACAAATTCTTTAATATTCCTTCACAGAATTGTTGCATAAAGTTTTAAAGCTCTCAGAAAAATAATATTTATTTGTAGGAAGTAGGGGGGGAAAAAAAAGGGCCCAAACCCTCTCCTGGTACAGACTGGTGAAATACCATTGGCTGTAGTGGAGTAACGTTGATTTATACGGGAAGATCTGCCAAATATGTATAAAGCATATCTTGTGGATAATGGAAATATTTCATGATATATTGTGCAGATTGATTTGTAGACTGCATGTCATAAACCCTGGATTTCTATTAAGGTAATGTGATATATATAAGGAAAGTCACATTTTAGTTATGAAAATAAAACTACATTTACATATATATTAAGTAATTTAACTTTAAGAAAAAGAGTGGAGACCCTTCTAATAAGGTTCTGAAATACAGTGGCAGACTACTACTTCAACAGAATGCGAGTAAGCCATGGATTCCCATTTGTACTGAAATTCATTAAAATGATGAACATTAAAGCAAGTAAAATATCTGCCTTTCAGGAACCACTTTAGAACATGAAGCAATAGCTAATTTGGAAAAACAACAACAAAGTTGTATTTGAATTTGGAGGAATGATTTGAAATATTAAATACAGAGAATTGGAATAAAATAAATCCCTGTGGATATTAGCACTGGAATAAATGTGCTTTCTTTTCTAATAAGGAAAGGTCCAAGGTTCTTTTTACTAAACAAATTTGTAGGACTATAATTAGAATGCAATCAACACTTAAATATACAACATTTTTGGACCTGATAAATATCTTTATAATCACACACTGCATTTCATAATTTAGAGATCATAGGTAAGCTTGGGTCACCTTATAGCTTCTGCAATCCTAGTGCTTTCCTTTCTTCTGTCATTGGATAACCTGCCAATTAAATATGAGTAATCTAGGCCACTACAGAATACACTTCCCACTGCGCTGAGAAGTAAGAGTTTACTGTCATCAGCTGATGCATTGCACAATGCTCTCCGAACTTCCTTCATGATCTGTGGATAAAGAAAAGTAAACAATTCGACATGCATGCCGTTGCAATATCATTTCCCTAGTTTTACAAACTTATTGATTTTGAGAGACTTAAATTTTGGGCACTATTAATACTTACATCAATTATATATATTTATATAATTTTAATATACTTAGAATGATAACACTGAGAGTTTACAAAATATTTTATATTTGGAAGTGCTTTCTTGATGCTTACTAATTCAAAGAGTTTTTAGGACTTGGCTGTTCTTGCCTTGTTCTATGGGAAATTCTAGCCAGCTTATGCTATTTGATTGCAGTTTAATAATTTCAAATATCACTTTTTTATTTTCATCGTGTATATTCAGTGTACATCACTGTATCCTCAGTTACACGGTTATCACAACAATAGCCTGTTAATCTCAACAGGTTGTCAGCAAAATCTATAAACCCCAGTTTTCAGTTCTTCAACTACTTTGGTTTATATGACTTCAACCAGAGCAAAGCAGGACAAGAGGACATCATATACATCAACATGACAAATATATTATTCGTTTTTCTGTGGTCAGTGATATTGTTAAAGTCTACAAAAGTTAGAGCAAAAAAGCCACTTGAAATCGAGACATTTTGACCCTGATTTACAACTGGATCAAGCTATTAATTGCACCATAAATCAAACCTAATCAAAATCTGTATAGAATTGAGCTGCTGGTATTTGAAGAAAATGGCCTTTCATCTGAGCAGAGAATTGTTTTTCTAATGATTTTTAAAAAGAAGTATTATTTCCTAAAGTTCTGATGGGTAACTTCTTGTTTGGTCACAATTCAGCATAGTTTGTAAGCTGAAGTTTGTAAGCCATTTCAGCTTCCCCTCTTCTCTTTAGTGATTTCCTCCCCACTTCAAGGGGCATGATTTCATCTAGTGTGACACCTCCTATTGTTTGCTGTTAGTGTAAATTCAGGTAAAAGATAGCAAAATGTGGCTGGGGGATTAAATACGGTTTCCATGTGGGAGAAAAACAAGATTTTTGGCTTGCGATTATTTTTGTTCACTACTGTTTCCAAAAATTCTTTAGATCTCTGAAGTGCCTTGTTTAAGCAATGTCCCTAAACACAGAACAGAAGTTTTGTTTACACCATTCTAGGTAGCCTTTTATTAGAAATCCTGTGGCTTGTGACACCAAGCTTGAACGTGTATATTCAAAGCATGCACTGCAGTGCTACCTGCCTGCTTTCGATATGTGTTTGCATAAAAATGATTGTTGCTGGCTGCTGAGACCGGGACATGAGAAAGCAGGTGGTGAACTTTTAGATGCTTCACTTTTACAAGTGCACTTCAGAAGGCCTGTAATACCGAGTGTGTGACAGTGGGTGGAAGTGAAGTAATTAAAGCAGCAGAATTTGGAAGTGTATTTGGAATTCTTGTGCAGGTACAAAAATGTCATCAGCAATTTTACTGGTACTGTTTATTCTCAGAATCTCAGAAGCTGTCTCAGCCCTGAGTTGGTAAAAACATAGCAAAACCACACGTTTTGAAAAGGGGAAAAAAAGGAAAAAAAACCCCTAAAACCTCTGTTCAAAGTTAAAAAGAAACTTTAGAAGGTGGTAGATGTTAGAATAAAAAAAGATATGTATTTTGATTCTCTCCATGTGAATGCAAGATTGTCCTCTTCGTTTATTTTAAGTGTTCTCAGAATCTGCTTTCTTAGGGAGGATGTATAAAGAACATCAGAGGATACCAGTCTAACATTTTTATATACAATGAGGAGTGTTGCTTTAAATACGATGCCACAATATGATACTCCATTCAGCAAGTTTCTTTACTGTTCTCCTCCCTCCAGTGATATTTGCATATGTACCATCTCTTTGATGTCACCACTGCTATCCTTCAAACACATCATTACCACTACAAACCTGTCTCTTTTTTATTTTACCCCTCATTGATTTAGATGGCTAAAGCCACCTAAAAGTATACCAAACTGTTGAGCAGAGGTTACACTACTTGTAGGAAAACCCAATATTGTGTTATCACTGTTTTTTCAATGTTTGGGAGAGGGTGATATTAAAGGTCCGTTGTTAGGAACTGATTTCTCAGATATAGTTGAAAATGGGAAGGCTTTGACCGTATTTTGGAGAGTTTTTTTAGGCAGGAGTGGTGATTTAGTTCCACTGCTCCACTAGTTTCTAGCAAAAGAAACCAGTATCAGAAAACAGGAAACCATAACGTATCAGTGTTTTCAGTCTCCAAAAAGTACTTTTTAAAAAATATCTGTAAGTTTCTCATTATCATCAAAAGGTGCTCGGAGGCTCACTGGAATACACCAATGCCAGCAAAGTCAGTTCTCACTCCCTCATTTCATGCAATGATTCCTTTGCTGGTACAGTCCAAAAGTCACCTGGTCACCTTGTCGCTCAGCCTAGTTATAGCCAGCCTGCTGTCCACTGTTGCTGCCGAATGCCTTGGCATCGTGGCTTTCCTCATGGGTTATCTGGCTATGGGTATTTCTCTACAGATGTTTATATGATTAGAGGGAAGCTGCTAACAATAAAATACAGATAAAAAAGATGGTTTGTCCACAGGGTTACTGAACTGTCTATTAAACTGCAGTACTTTAAAGTACAAATTTCCATTTAATGCAGTAGTGGATTCAGTTTGCAAATACAGCGATACTATGTGTCTTTAGTCACATTCCTTTGTCAGATTCCATATTCTTTTTCTCTCTTCTGTGGTCCTTAAACCTGCCCTCATTTTGGTATAACTATGGCATTTGTCCAATTAAATTTTACTTTTGCTAGTGGACCAGATCTAATATTACTATTTGCAGGGCTCCACAGCAGTATTCTCCAGTTCCATGCTTTTTCTAATTAGCTTTTTTATGGTCTTTTAGTTAATTTTCAGTTGTGGGGGGACAGTATTTTTATTTGCAGGCATTTGACTAAAATTTCTGAGGAAGTATTTACAAAACAGTATGAGCCAGTTCTTTTGCTTATGAAAATCTATCGAATTATAAACTTAGACCGGGCCTAATGCTTCACTTACTGTTTTATTGAAACCCATATATATAATAAAATTATCACTTTCTCACAAGTGGCTTATTTTTTTAATCCTGTCAAGAAATAAATTGGTTAGTTCTTTAATAGGACACCTTATATTGCAAAATAAACATAAAATGTTTAAAAACTTCATTACACTTCTAAGAGCTTATTTTAATGCCTGTCACTGGATGTAGGAAATGTTAAAAGGCATTCGGTGCCCTTTGCTTTCAATATTGCTTACATTCTGGGGAAATGAGGAAGCTGGGAATTTATCACTGTAATTGCACAAAGTATCTTGAACAGGGGTCTCTTGTTCGCGCAAACAGAAATACTAGTTCAAAACATTAACTTCTCTGAGCCTCTGAGGACTCACTGCTGATATTCTTAAAGGTAAATATTCTGTAAATATTACAGTAAACCAAATTTTAAAGCCATTCAGTTGTTCTTAGAACCTCCTCCCCAATCGTACCTTTTTACATAAATACACTTTTTGTTACGTACTGACTCTTTGTGCAAACAGATTCCAGGTCCTTTCTGTTTGGTAAATAAAGGACTTAGGAACCTATAAGGCTGGCTTCAGGCAGGAGTACTGGCCAAAAAGCCAATCTGTCATTGTATGAGAGCAAAAATACAGATAACAGTAAACTTGTACCTGCTTTTTTTTTTTAAAAAAAAAAAAAGTCAGGAAAAGTGGTAAGTAAGGAAAAGTGAAGGGAAATCAGTGCTCCAAAATTCACCTGGTAGAACTTCAAACCCTGCAATTTTCATGGCTAGAAATTTGAGATATGATTCTTCTGTATGAGAAGTGTACTTGAGGTAGTTACATCAGCCTTCAGTAAAAACATTAGCTGTTTACGGTATGCTTTGCTTTTAATTCAGGGAAATATTAATTCCCTGTAAATTAAAACCAGTGGATGGATCCATTTAATCTTCAGTTCGAAACAGAATTTGGATCCTTGAGATGTGCTGAGATAAAACAGCAATGTCATCATAGGAGAAAGAACTTCAGAAGCAGCAAAAGACCCGTGAGAGAAAATGCCCTAATGGAATTTATAATGATGAAATATTTTACATATCTATTTTAAAAATTAATTTTAGAAGTAGCAAGCCTAAGCCACTGAAATAAAAAAAAAGCTGTGCTGTTCCATGACACTGGCTTGGAAGTTTTATAAGGTCTTGTAAAACATAAGAAAGAATTTCTATAGTGCCCTGAATAGTTTGTAGAAAAAACTCAATTACTAGAGCGGCACTGAGCCAACTTCAATCAGTGCAAATGCTGCTGGAAGGAGCATCGCCACACTTCATGCTAAAATCACCTGCACAAACCCACAGGTGTGATGTGGTTACCAAAAATGTAGGATAAAGATTCAAGCAGACTTCTCAAAGTTTTGGGTTTTTTTTAATAAATAAGTTCTTCTTTATTTTAATTAAATTGGCATAAATAGCAGAGGCCAATGGTTGAACAAAACTATTAAATTTCATCTGAAGATTAAGATAAAGCACAAAGGGAAGCAGAGTTATTTAGGGGTGAGAGTGATTTTGTATAAGCTTAATTTTATAATGACTGTGGGCAGTGCACACCTCTTCTTTTTTTCCTAACACAGATGGCCAAGAATAACCAGAGCACTATTTTAACCGCACCAAGTAGACCTGCTCTGAGTAAATTAATCATTTACAATTTGGCAGACATAATTTACTGAATGTCTAAGCTGGAAGTTAGTGTTTCTTTTGACAAAATGAAACACACTTTCCTCATTTTCGAGGAATTTTGTGTTTATACTTTTTATTCACTGGTGATAAAAGGTGCCAAAACTGAAAATGTTCTAAATGTCCCTAAAATACTCTTGTCAGTTTGTCTCAGCTATGGCTATGGGTGACAAACTGTAGGTACAAGGCATTCAACATATTCCTCCTTTCAGTTCCTTGGACTTTTGCAGTAATTGCCAGCAAGGATGTGGAATTGCCAATATTGGAGGTGCTGGATTTTGTGGTGTGAATGATCATGGGCTGCAGCCTGGACCGAGGCCAAAGAAGTTGTTTCATGTTTGCCAGCAAGCAGCCTTCAGAGAGCAAGAGCTTTCAATTGCTCTCAGCCTGGATGAGTTTTAAACAGACAACCTCAATGTGGAGAACTCATTACCTTGATTAATTCCTGACCATCCAGATCTCGGTCAGTAATGTAGTTTTCTAAAATGTATTTCCTGGTTTTCAAGTGAGCTTCAGTAAAGGTTCAAGAAATAGCCTGTGCCAGTGATGCAAGAAGAGGACTACTATTATATGCTTATCATTTATTCTTCCACAGAGGTGGGCTCCCGGCATATTGAAAATTTTCAAAGAATGAAACGGATTGGTTTGGCAGACCTGAGAAGCCTCAATTAATTCCCTGGTTTGAGCATTTGAACACAGCTGATGTGGAACAGCACAGCCAGCAACGTAAAGGTATCTCTGTTCAGCCTGAACATAGTAAGTCCTCGATTTCATACTTCTTCAGGCCCTTGAGCTCTTCGTTTAAATTACCTGCAGTGTCTATTAGTGGTAATTAAGAGATGGATGGAATGATGGATTTGATGCAATCTAATGTGTCTTAAGGAATTAGTATTAAAAGCAGGTGTTTGGTGTTCCGTGTTAACTACCAAGGTAGTCCTTTAAAGTATTATATAGCTTAAAAACTAGGAGCGATAAATGTATGTACCAATAGTTTTACCTATTTAGTATCATTCTGTGTATTAATGTCCATGTGTAGGCGTGCGTTTGGGAAGGGGAGTCAAATTTAGAGCCCATCATACCTGCCAGTGGTTTTATCTGAAGCTCATTATAAGTAATTAACTTCAAAGTTATTCGGTTTCTTATTGAATAAAATAATTCCTGAAAGCTACAATCTACTTTTCCCTCAAATGGTACTCGAACTGATATTTTGTATACTCTTATCTTGAAGTTACTGTAAAAATCAGAGCTGCGCTGGCATGTCGGGAGGGCAGCAAAGGTAGGATCTGCCACACTGCTGGCAGCTCGCGGAGGAACTGCCTGCAGAATGCTCAGGCAGGCAAAACTGGTGCTGGGAGGCAGCTCGGGTTGTCTCCTCTCTGATCTATGGTAACCCCTTTCCATCAGGCCATCACTGCCCATGTGGGACAGGGCTCCAGCACGTTCTCTGCTCTCCAGGACATGCATCCTAACGCAGGCATTTACTGACACCCATTTTGTTCTGACACGGGAAAGGTATACCGGGGCTTTGCTGCCCACTATGCTGGGATCACCGGGAAGGGAAGGAAGAGCTTCTCAGCCCTTCCAGTGACCAATATGTGTCCTGGAGTAGTACAAGCTACAACTCCAAGTGTATAATGTTTGGAACAAGGGAATTCATTAATACGATTTATTTGTTGTATGACATTATGCAATTCAGCTGAAAATAGAGCCCTTAACTGGTTAAAGTTTCATAAATAAGGACTCATAAAGTGATTCAGAGAAAAAGCAACTGAGGATCAAAGTATACTTCTAGAATCACTGTTTCAGGATATAGCCTGAAATTCCTCTGTATGCAACAACTGGAGCACTATGTAAATTAAAATGAAAGAGACCAGATTTCTCCTATGGGTAGTAAATATCAGTAACTTCAACATGTGAACAACTGCTTCACACAACTCCATGTTGGAAATACCGATTCTGCCATTCCTTTCTTTACTTCTAATTTTCGGTTTCAGACATGTAAATTAAAAATTAATTTCCATTGCATTCCTTTTGATAGGAATCCCAAGCGTGAAGAAGTTAGATATATCTGAACTCCATATCTCTTTTTTATGATAATCAATTAGGATAAAAATACATAAAATCCAGTTCAAGTGCAGTGTTTCCAAGATAACACACACATTAGGATGCCTTTCTTTGGCTTTTATGGCTACACGCTTACCTCTGGGGTCAGTGCATTGTTATCTGAAGTCTGACTCGACAGCAAAATATGTGTGAAACCATCTTCTTTCCGGACTACAATGTCCCTGAACCGGCAGTTACTTTCGTTTTGACGCACGCTGTATCTTAGTCTCTTATCGAAGACATAATCTTTCTCCCCATCTAGTTTCCTTTTCACAGTGTTGTGTAGATTCAAACTTCCATTGGCCAGAGAAGAACCTTTCAGATGGAAAAAATCAAAGTATAATTATGTCTATACCTTCAAAGAAATGGAGTGATACTTTCTATTAGCTGAAACAGAGCGCAGTATTTACAATAGCCTCTACGTGATAAATTTGATACATCAAAAATATGCCTGGCTAGTCAAATGTGGCCTCAAGCCATTCTTATTATTCCATATTCCAACATGTAGTACTTTTTGTTCTCTGATCAGACAACCTCTAGATCCAGTGAATTGTAGCATGTAGGCCTGGTACTCTTAATGGGATTCAGTTCTGCTTTGAATATGAAAGCAATTGCATTGTAGTCTTTCATATGAATTTGGGGTGATCCCTGAATTCACAGGAAAATTCTAATTCAGCTGTGGAAAAACATGACACGACAGGTTTAGTCCAAATCCCGTCTTTCAAAGTTACATTTTCTTCCTTTTATGGTGACCAAAAAGTCATTATCAGTTTTAAACAGCAATCTGAAGAGGCACTTGTTGCACATCTCTGGGTGACAGTAATTTAGGGGAGCTCTTACTAAGCTGACACAACTGGCATTCTCTTCCATGTATCCTTGTGGTTAGTGTTAGAAGTAGCAGTCAGCCATCCTCTTTGCTCTGGTCCCAAGCTTCTGCTCATTACATTTTACAGTTACAATAATTACTGACTGACTAACAGATATGATATTAATATTGGACTTTGGCGATAGAAAATATTAATGCTGATGCCATTTTGGAGGGTGTGCAGCGGTAGGAAAAAAAGGGAACTATGACAAGAAAGATATACTTCCTCCTTAAAAATAAATGAGAGTAATAGTATGTCAATTTTAAAAGACAGTTTATTCTGACTTACGCTGTGTATGAAATGTAAACTATTACTTTGCTTATATTTACAGTTCCTCTGTAACAGGCAATATATTATGACTGGTAACAATGCTGAGCCGGAATGTTGAAAATATCTACAAGATTTGTAAGCAATACTCCTTTTCTAATTGCAGATGTTTCACACTATTGCCATTAAAAGTAAAGCAGAGACAGGTTGCTGAGGAACAGAGATTAAAGTCACTCTGTTCACTGAAATAGTTTCCAAATCTGTTTTTTGTTTAAATAGACATAAGCCCACAATACGCCATATTTAAGAAAGGCCAAGAAAGAGCTGAATGAAAACACCTTTGTTTGTTCCGTTCTTTACTCCTGCCAAAACTGACCCGTTCCAGCTTCTGGTATCAAATAGCCAGGAATTTTTAAAGGGCAGATGACATAAATATTAGAACAGAGATTTAAATTTTATAGTTTAAATGACCACAATCCAATTAAAAATGCTCTGTTGGAATAGAATTGAATGATGAATCCATAACAGATTACTCTCTAAACCAAAATCACCCTCATTTTGGCTTAGCTATGTTTCAGCTTGATGTTTATGTAGGTAACTGAACCGTCTGATACCTCTCAGCTGGCAATGGCCTGGGGAATTGTTCAGCGTGTGAAATGCCTGTATATACACTGCAGTTACAGTATCTGATGTTAAAATATATAGAGTGCTTAACAGTATTTAACTAGTACATCACTTGGCTTCATCAGGTAATGTGTGCCTGTGTGTACACATGTATCTACACAGAGAAATGCACGTTTCTTAAAAAGTCTGCTATTTCAGTCAATCATAAAACTCTTTTTCATTGTTCAGTTAAGAGATACCATCTAAAGTATTGCCTACATTATACTGAATAGAGGATTTAACTTGTGCCATGCAAACATTGACAAATTACATTAGATCATCAATTTGAAGAAAAAGCATTTGAAGCCAAGAGAATTTGAAACTTGTTTTCTTGACAAGAATTATCTAGAAGTGTAAAAATCACCATGTGCTTGAACTTTAAAAATTATGAATAATTTCTGATGGCAAGTTTCTTCTTCTTCATAAGGTTTTGCTACTGCATATATTTTGACATGTATTCTTACAAACAAAAATCAACTTGTGAAATTACTAATGGAAAACTAATAGCATTGGGAATAATACACTGAAACAAATTAATTATTTGACTGAGGCAGACTTTTAAATATTGCATTTTTTTCTGTTCAATCCTTACTGTGGTGCTTGACCCAGCAATAAGCTACTAAGATGTGAGGAGTTAGATCTCCCAAAAAAGTGTAAAGAGCTTATAAAATAAGAGGCACAAAGGAACACTGAATGTAAGATGTGTCAGACTAACTGTACTGATTATCTACCTAGTGTTGAAGATTATACCACATCGATTTTAAGTACAGATGGTAAGAGAATGGTAGAAGATTAATTCACACAGATAACCCAGCTCAACAAAAAGCCTCATAGTAATAGTTTTATCTTAATTTTTTGGTGTATTCCTTTGTTTGAGTAATGTATTCAGTTTGTAAATTAAACGTAGAAACTATAGATCTTACAAAAATATTTCAACTGTCTGCACACCAGCTGACAGAAATTCAACCAGAGGAAGGAAAGATCTAAATTAATTACGAGAGAAACATAATGGAAAAGTGTCCTTTCCAGGAATGGATGATTAACAGAACAACATATAATAAGTAAATTGTTGTTTCAGTGTATACTGTGCATCCCTGTAATCTTGCTTAATCTGATAAAGTGGAGAAAATGATCGGCAAAATCCAAAGACAACACCCAAGTGAAACCAGTCCAATTTAGCACGTGTGTTGCATGGATGTGATGGAGCTACTGAAGGTTTGCTCTGGAGCCACTAAAGCATCCGGATTGTCTCTGCAAGAAGGTTAATAGCACCTGCTTAATGCACACAAGGGTAACAGTACCTTAGTAAGTCACGACAAAAAATGACTGTGACATAGGAAAAAAGAGGCATTCTCAAAGCAATCTGTACTGCATATGAAACAACTTAAGGATGTCACAAATTAACTAAGGAAGCTTTAGGTACCTCTAAATGTGGTTTACTGGCTTAGTAATGAGTATTTGATGTTCAGTCTGAGTACAAAAAGAAAACAGAACAGGAGAGAATATTCCTTTCCTTTAGTGGGAGTTTAATCTAATTATTACCTTGTTTTTAATCAGCAGTAGAACTTGTGGAATACCTAAAAACACACTGAGGTTTAGAAGAAGTTCCAGTATTTTTTAAGGGAACTTCAGATATTCCCAGACCACTGAAGCATCTAGTAATCCTTCTCCAAGAATGGCAGTAAAGGATGCTACTGAAGGAGGAAACGCAAGCTTGGCCACTTTCTGCAGTCCTTTCCCCTAGCATCATCCCAAAGTGTTGTATAGCAATATGAGAGGATTCATCCTTCCTGTTTCCTTCAGTATTTGCTCATGGACCTTTTCATGGATTTCTGTAATCCCTTTTGAGCCTGGTGATGCTGTCTGTCTCCACAGCCTCCTGTCATATGAGTTTGGGAAGTTGTGTAGCCACTACACAGAGAATTTTCTTTCATGTGTGCTTTTATCTGATGTTCTATGAGTTTCAGTGAGTGGTCCCTAGTTCTGCTATTGAGGGATTTAGTGAACAACAGTTCTGCATTTGCTTTATCTGAGGCCTTGATGATTTTGTAAACTTTGATCATATTCACCCTCAGCCTCCCCCTCTCCTAACTGAAGCCTCTTTTATTCTTGTAATCCTCTTCATTTTAGTTGCCTGTCCCTGCATCTTCTCTAGTACTCCACTACTGTCAAAGGAGACAACATGTAACGATGCTGCTGCTGCTGCTGTTGGTATTAGAAAGTGCCTAAAGCCTTCAGATCGAGCCTGAGACCAGGGCTCCATTATACTAGGCATTGCAGAAAACACATTAGGAATGTGTAGTCTAAAAAGATGAGGCAGACAAAGAGTAGGAGAGGAAAGAGAGAAAAGATCGCAATGAGCCTCAGGTCATTCAACGTTTTAGAGGATGTGGATCTCCCCATCTCCTTCCACTCCTTCTACTCACTAGAAGAAGACACCTCAAGCTATTGTTATTTTCAGATCCATCTTTTCTTAGTGTTTCATCACAGTCAGTTTAATGGAACAGTCTCTGTGCCACCACCCTATGTAGTGATGCTTGTGCTGGCATGGGCATGCAGGTAGGCAGCCATACTGTGAATTGACCTCATGAACTGTTCTGGCTGGAAACTCACCTCACAAAACTGCCGTTAATTTTCAAACAGATCAGGATCACCTAGTAGCCTCAAGAGTACTAAAACCAGAGCAGGGAAAGGGATGGGAATAACAATCAGGATATCATGGGATGGAGGGCTGGACTGTTCCTTTTGTTAGCAGCATGCATTCATGCTGAATGAAAAGGATCATGGAGCTAGGCCTTTAATTCTTCTAGGTGAAATAAACCATGCTCCCTTGCTCTCCCTGGTAAAACAGCTTGGCATTCCTCAATCCTCCCAACAGCCTTTCTCTGTCTCCTTTCTGTCTTTATTGTGGGTAATGGTTAATACTGTACATACTTAAAAGCAGTGTTCTGTTGATAATTTACTAATAATTTCAGACTTTTCCAGCTAAGGGAGCATCTGTAAGATATCTAAAAGCAATGAGTTTTTTATACAAATTGAGAAAGCAAGCATATTCGGTTGTCTTTTACTGCCAATATTGCTCCAGAATAAATAAAACAGAACAAGCTAAAAAAACAAGAGGAAGCAGTGACTAAGTTCATAGAGAGTATTTAAATTAAGGGTACCATGAGACCACAAAGATTTTCGTAATGGAGAAAAACAGCGGTTAGTGATACATGACAAGCAAAAATTCTTCAGCAGATGGTACAGAAATAGAGTGATGTAGAAAAGGGATTGAGAAAATTAGAAGGAGATGTTTTTTGATGCTGTCAAGAAACTTGACAAAACAATCACTCTCCCTTACAATATCTGGAGAGAACAGAAATGTGATAACAGAAGACAACAAATATCATCAGAAAGAACGGTATTGTTAGCTCCTGGGAACATCAGTGGATGTTCTCTCGCAGAGTTTTTAATATTTTCCAATTTGCAGACTGTTATGTCAGTAAAGGTGACTCTACTCTCCTCATTGATGGGTTGTGTAGAAGGTAGAAAAGAGATTTTGATAAGAAAGGTCTGCCCCAACTTCAGCAAGGTTCCAGGCCTCTACTGGGGTGCATATATGACTTTGTGCATACATCTGTACGTATACAGTCATCTTTCTCAGGTAAATAGCTTACTGGTGAGAGTTTTATCTACAGGATGAGCAGGAAACACTTGTACCCAAGTGGAAGTACACCCAAAACCAAACACAGACTGGTGGAAGTCCATTCAAGGAGTCATCAAAAACTAGTTTTCAAATAGCTATTATTTCTTTCAACAGAACTGGCACAGACAAAGAAAATAGGTATTTTTTGATTAGTTATAGTTTATAAATTACTAATTATATTGCTTGGTTCAATACACTGATTGTTAAACATTATTATAATACGAAAGAATACTGGTTCAAGTTGCTGGGTTTTGGAGGCCTTCAACCCTAGGCCAACACTGATAGCAGAGTTGGGCCTACAGCTGAGTTTTCAAATTGTGGGGAATTTTTGAGTTTTCCAAATCTAGGCTTCATCTCAAGACCAACTTAAAATTTCTATATACGTTTTCTGTGCACTCTTACACTTAGCTGTGAAATGAGCCTGACATTCATTTGGGCTTCATATAGGCAATCTCAAAACTGACACAAATGTCGGCTTCGTTGGATTCTGCACGGGGCTGCCCAGGAACCACAGCTTCTGGGAGCCAAACCCAGGTCCTCCAGGCTCCCTCTTTGTTCTACACATAGTGCCTGGGAGCCCTGCGAGTGTTGACGGGGCACGCCAGGCTTTCGACTTCCAGACTCTGTGGCAGACTGCCTGAAACCTCTGGCATAACTGGCTGCCTCAAAGCTAAACGTGGGAGTCCTGCCAAGCAGACTGGCACATTGCTCCCGGTCTCAAGGGACAGAGCCTTGGGACCTTGGCTCAGATTTGGAGAAAGTTTTGAAACCCAAGATGTTTGGAACAAGACTTCTGTTATTCAACAAATTGGCATTTTTCTCTGAAACTTTCTTCATTTGTAATTTGTAAAATTTCAGACCAGTTTTACTGGACGTCTGTCCTGTTTAAAATGAGTTTGTGATACTAACAGGACACATGGCAGAATCACACTGGCATCTTCTGTGCTACTTCCCTGTGAGTGTGAATACTGAGGGAGTTCGGTGAATTGTTGGACTTGTTGAAGAGTAGTTCAAGTTTCTTCAATTTGACATTTCAAATGATGCAAAATCCTGCATCAGGAAATGTGACTTCTCTCAAGCTTGTAGGGCAATATTAGAAAAAAAGCTAGTATTTTTACTTTGACCCTTCTTTACCAGTTTCTGTCTGCTCTTACTTTGGTAGTCTCATCTCTCCTCTTTATAGTTTTCTCCACTATGCATGTGCTGGGTATCACAGAGCAAGACTGGTGGGGATTTCTGACCTTGGGAGTGCTGCTGAGTATGGGTTTTTCAGACAAGAACCAGGTAGAGATTTACAGATCTCTTGCTTTTGCCTACAGGGAGGTCAGAATGCAAAGGAGAAAGGAGAGCAAATTACAGAACAGAAGTGATGGATTTGGGGAATGCAAAAACCATCCTAAAGAAATGTTTTAAAGGAGCTGCATATGTTAGGCCAGGAGCGCTCTGTACGTGGCAGAACACCTGGCTGCTTAGGCAAAGCAGCTTTCTACTGAAATAGAGCTCTCTTACAGGGGCTGGTGGATCCCATTCATTAGCTCTTGTGGGGACAAATGAAGGGCTCTTTTGACTTTAACAGTTCTTAGTGGCCCTTTAGTTCTTCATTAAAAAAAAAGGACTCTAAAATATGGGAATTAATGCATTTTACAGATGCATTGTGCATCAGAACCTCCCCAATGATTAACATAAAAATTATTAAAAAAACTTCATTAGAAACAGTAAGAAAGCAAAGAACAGTAACTTTATATGCATCTGTAATTAGATATGCAAGTCTTCTTAAGGAAGCACGTAACTTTTTAAACAGTCTTATATGGGCTCAAACATCAAAATACAAAAGCCTGCACTCTCAATTTTAAGTGTCATTGACATCATCTGGACTACTTACGCATTTAAAGCTGACCACACATTTTTCTGGTTTGGGAGTCTTTAACAAGATATTTGATGCCTGGATTGAAAGATCCCAGCAGTTACAGGACGTAACCAGTAAGACCAGGCAAGGACAGTTCTACTTCCCAAATCAAGTAGCATTTGCTACGTTGCCAGTTGGGTGGAAAATGGAAAGCGGGGTAATATAATTTATGTTGACTTTTGAAAAGTTTTTGGCAGGGCAATTCACAAGAGACTGTTAAGGAAATGAGTGCTATCACGGGCTACGGAAAGTGGCTAATAAAAATAAATAATTGGAACAAATGGTTACTTTTCATCATGTCAAATGATTAGTAGTTGGCTGCCCCAAGGACCTGCAGAAGGATTAGTTTATTTAATGTACGTATTAATGAACTGGGAAGAGAAGTATGAGAAGAAAATTTGAAGGGAATACAAAATAAGTAGAGTAAAAACTAGGAAAGAATTTGAAGAGCTTCACTGAGTCATAAGAAAAGGGTGAATTGGCAACAGTAAAGCAAATTAAATGCATAATGAAAAGAATCATACGTATAGCTGTGTTCTAAATTAACTGCAACCAGCAAGGAAGAAAAAACTAAGTGCAACTGTGTATCACTCAGTGAAAACCTTTATGCAGTGTGTAACAGCAGAAAAAATAATTCTCAAAAGGTTGTATCGCCACTCTATCAGTAAGCAGTAGGAAATCATTTGGAACAGCTCCTGCTGTTTATAAAAGGTATTAAAAAAGCCCCCACACACCAAAGGCACAAGAGGATCCTGAAAACTACCAGGAATCTGGAAAGACTTCCACGTGGTAGGAAGGCTAAAAAGGCTGGGGCTGCCTACAGATTGACAGGACGTCTTCCTCTTTATCCTTTTGTATAAGGACAAGAGCTTATTCAATGAAAGTAAAGGTCAAAAAAACCCAAACAAAACCCCAAACCCAAAAACCTGATCAAATGAAATGTGTATCTCATTGTTAGCTCCTGGGAATTGCTGCCACAAAGCACCATTGAGGCTTTAAGTTTGGTAGGATTAAAAAAAAAACAAAAGATTGGACACATATAGATAATGAGAAGCTACATAGTTGCACTAAACTGCGTAGTATTTATAGAGAACATAAACCTTTATTCTTTGAGAACTAAGCCAGTCAGTAACTATCAGGATTAGAAAGAAATTTCTCCTATTTCTTCTCATTCACTTCAAGGCTGTTTGTACCTTCCCATAAAGTATGTCTTTCGACTTCTGATGAATGCAGTCACTGTCAGAGACAAGGACCTGGCAGTTCTGAGTACTCCTGACTATGACAAGCATTAATACTGAGGAACTTGAATGTTATTCAGCCATACTTACCAGAATACTTCAGCAAGAGTGGTATTAATTCTGTTTCTAAAATAATCCTGATCCTTCTAGACCACTGGGTCTGTGCGCACATAGCTGAGAAGGGATTTGTTACTTGGTGATACACAAAACCAAAGTTGCAGTATTATACCTACCTCCGTTGTCATTCCTACTCTGTGCCTTGTCACCATTTCCTCACAAGAACTTTACACTGCAAAGGCATGTAACAAAGCCCACATTGCTTCATGTCACTCCGTGAGAAACAGAAGGAGAAGCCAACTGATAAAAAAGTGATATAATACATGGGGAAAGAGCGTGAAACATGTTTATGTGCTTCTCACCATATCACCTGTGTAGTGTGACAATGATTTTTCCAGCAGTGGACTCTCTGTTTGCAGTTACCGCAATTACCTCCCCCCGCCCTGGCCTCGAAAGACTGTAGTTTGAATCACATACCAATTCCATTCACAACAGGTGAATCGTTACTAACTTCCAACACGCTGGGCAAATTTTGTTCTCCTTCATGATCATTTAAATCCATATTTTGCTGTTGTGAGCCATTCCCAAAATGTCTAGAATCTTTTTCATGACTGCCATCTCCATTCTGCAGACCGTTATGTGGCTTTTTCAGTGGCATGATCTGTAAACCGCTGGGAGTAGTTCGGTAAGTCACAGTTTTGGCAGCCCTGTCATTAGCAGATGCTGGCTTTGCTGCATATCCTCTTTTCTGTTTTTGAAGAGATGGATTAATTCTCTTCCTTTTGTGTGTTGACCCTTTAGACTTCCCAGATTCAGAAGGTCTATGTGATATTTTCTCAACAGATGACCCTCGGCTTTCCCGTAAAAATTTTGGAGCACTGGCCTGTTTCCCATGTCTTGATCGCTTTTCTCTAGTAACGTGTAGTCCATTGAACTCATCAATAAATTCCTCACAATGTAGAAGATGATGTTCAGGTTCCCAGGTGTCTTCATTGCTTCCATAGCCTTTCCACCTGATGAGATATTCCCATTTGCCCTTCTTGTTCTTCCTTTTGTCTACAATCCTCTCCACCTAAAAGAAAAACAAAAAAAGTTTCATGTTAGAAAGAAAAATAGTTTGGTCATGAAAATTATGTTCTTCGTTTACAGCTAGGAAGGCCTCCCTGACATTGTAAAGGCACCTGAGGATTCATGAGATTCTCCTAAAATGTAGTGCCTAAAACATGAACTGACTCTGACACAGAAAGCCACCCAAGCTAGACAAAATGTAGCAACCTATTCTACAGATTTAAATTTACCTTAATTTCATAGGATGCAGTCCAACACTGTATTCCCATTGGATCCTATACAAACCATGCTGAGTGCTGATGAGAACCTACTTGGTGTATGATAAAACCACTTGACATAACGTTTAGGAATCAGTGTTACATGTTTCTGTTTGACAAAGAATTCCCATGAGCAGACCTGGCAATACAGGAGAGGAATGCAGTAGCCCCAGCGCTATTTTGACAGCAAGGCCATTTTCTCTTCTGAAAACATTAAGAAGAGACATGAACACCTGATCAATTCTGGTCTGGGAACCTGCAATAGCCACAATGTGAAGAAACAAGAGAGAGCCTGAATATCATTAATGAAAGCATGATTTGTTTGAAAATCGGGTTGTAAAATGAGACTATTATTGTTACATTCCCCAGCTACCTCCTGTTTGAAAGAGCTAAATAAAGCATATTTTGCTATATTGTCAGTTACTGATCATCCTCCTGAATCCACACACGCATTATGTCCCTATAAATATCCCCATACTCCTTCATGTGTTGAAACCATCTTGAACTGAGAACTGATTATAACAAATTACAATATTTTACACCAAAGATATATTTGCAGTAGTGTACATCCACTTTGCTACTTCCAATTTATAAAAATTTGTATTTTCATGAATGCAATATTTGAGTAAATACACAAATTTGTGAGTGCACCAATTTAAAAAAAAAAAAAGAGCAAAGGAAAGGCATAAAGGCAGGATTCTTATGTAGAAGTAATGAATTTCATGAACCTATGCTAGAGGATGTCAGCTTAAGGAACATTTCTGCACCGATGGATAAGGGACTACACCGGGACTGCAAGCTGAATGTGAATTAACAGTAACATGCTGTTGTGGAAACGGACAACTGTACAACTGAAGAAATCTTTGTGCTGTCTCAGCACTGGCAAGATCTCAACTAGAGGCAGAGTGCATGTGAAAACCCGAGCACAATCAGTGGACAGCAAGTCACGGGTTTAAATTGCATCAAGTGAAGCTTAGATCAAGTCATTAGGAAAAATGTTGCAATGGCAGTAAGAATTAAGCATTAGAATAGGTAACATTGGCAAGGGATGGAGGGTTTCTAGAACAAACAGTTTTTGTTAGGCAAACACCTGCCATGAAAAGTCACTGCTGGAAAATTGAGTTGTGATGAGAAAACCTTTTAAAGTCTCTCCCAAGTTTTATTTTCTGATTCTTTAAATTTTTTTATATTTAAAAAATGTGGCTTAGGAGAGATAATGATGCCACTAATGAAAAAAAATCATCTTTAACCAAAAGCACTATTGTTAATTTAGAAAACTAAATAAGTGCCTAGCTGATATAATAGTTTTCATTGCTCTTCAAAGGAAAATCATCTCATGTGAAGAACAACAGTGGAATCTGTATGGAGAATTTAACCTTGAAGAAGGGCAATCAAAGCAGTGTAAGTAATTGTTCTTTTTAGGTCCCCTGTTAGAGCGAACCAATGGATTAATTCTGTCTGTTCACTGGCTGGAACTGTACATTCATAGAAGTCTTGGTGGGTTCCCCAAAGGAGTCTAAATGCAATTAGCAACTAAACATTATATTTCTATCTCAATTCATTTACGTGGGAACTGTGCTATCTGTGTCTGAGTCATAGTGGACAGCTTTCCTCCATCTCCACGCACTCAACTGCAGCATCCCAAACAGCTCGTTCCTGTGCTCTGTCTTATCAAATATCTGCATAGAACCACTGCAGAAACAAAGCAAGGCATCCTCTTTACTCTGAATTTAGCACAGTCTCCTTCAGGACTGCTCAGTGTGGCAAAAAAATTAACTGAAGCTCAGTCTAGGCAGGTTTGAGATCATTCGTCTGAAAAGAGGAAAAGTCCCCACAAAAAAAATGAGCTGGCATTTTTTTTTGTCCTCATTTAGGATGCGTGACTTTCAATTGTCAAACTAATAGACTTATTATGATCTTGCTGACTTTACAGAGAGCAGCTGTCAAATTATCCCTGGCTTTAAAATGCTTCTCATCCTTCTATCTGGGACTAGCCAGAAAGACTGTACGTTGAACCGTGGAACTCTGTAGTGGCCTGTGGTTGTCTGTGGATTGTTACTTTAATTACTGCAGCTCACTATACTGAGGAGAAAAACATATATATACACATATATATATACACGTCCTGCAGAAAAAATTAAGTTGCTGCTAAACTCAGTAGACCACAGCTATCATTACTGTAGAGAATCTGGTTTAGAGCCATTCTGTCTGTACTAGTTAAACAATACATGCATCCCCCTCCCTTTTTAATTCAGGAGCTTGAACCTGGAACACAAACTGTGAGTCAGGTTGATGCTACCTCGGAGTAACTTCTTTCGAGGGATTACACCAGCTGCATTCCCCCACTTGCTCCCTGAAGGAAGAACCTCAGAAAGGGCAGACAAATACCTTGCCATTTTCAGAACTGCATACAAAAAACACCTCTTCAACCTCACCTTTTCTTCACTCATGCACCTATCTTTAACTATACTGATTTCTCAATTTTCACATTGTTGCTCTACTACAAAGAGGAAAAGTGAAGGGAAAAGGTTTCATGAAGAGCATTTTTTAATATGGAAAACACTCAAGTATTTTGGTGATGAGGCATTATGCATTTCAATTAAGAGGATAAAAGGAGAAAACATGAGTGGTCTTTGTTCCTGGGAAACAAAATACTGGCAATGGAGAATGCGATTAACCAGTTCAACACATCATAAAGGGAGAATAAAAGTATTTAAGAAATTGGGTCAAATTTAATAAATGGTTTCAGAAAAAACATTCAGAAAGCAAACATATTTGGGGAAGACTAAGGATTTCATTACAGCATTTTCAGAACAAAGCCATCAACGTTTCACTTCCAATTTAACTAACAAAAATAAAATAAAGAAGGACTAAATAAACTGAAGACAAAATGTTTTGTTTCTGGTCAACCCCCTTCTCAGTTTATTGTTTTGCTGGGGAGAAAATGAAAAAAATGTGGGTTGATCTAAAATTAGTTGTTTTCCTTGAGTTTTTTGGTTCAGCCATCATACCCACTGGCTTGCCTAATGATGCATAAAAAGTCTGAGTAGATATTTGCCTCGTTCTCATTACTGCCTCATTGTTCATTACTGAATGCATTTGAGGGTAGCATCGAACATACTTGACCTCTCAACATGGTCCCTTTTCCTTCTCAGGGCTTTAAGTTCTTCACTGATATTTATCCCCTTCAGAGCGCCACTGTGTTCCTTCACTGCATACAGTGAAGTGCCTCAGTGTAGACATAAATATCAGGTTTTTAACGACACCTGGTACCATCTGTCCTATTTTCCTTCTATTCACAGTCCACAGTAATAACAAACATCAGTATTTTGTTTTTTTAATGATGTATATTTGTTCTGCATTTACTTAAGGTTACACAAATTCATATGAGTTTTCTTAATGAGAAATAATTCTGTGACAGCTAGTGATTAATAGAAATAATACTTTCATTCCTTCCCTAGAATAAGCAATACATGGTTCTGAGAATATGCAGAAAAGATCTATGGCTTCAATGTTTGATTTTCCATTTCTCCCCTCAGTTCTGTCTTTAATGTGAACTGAATAACATCTTCCCAAAAGTGACCTTGGTAGTTACAGTTTGCCAAATCCTTGAATTCACTATATTTGGTTTGGAAAACTAAGTAGTTAAATTTAATAAAAGTGCAATGACTGCAAACAAAGTTTGCAGGGGTGCCACAGTTAAGAGAGTGCTAGAATTGACATTTACTATTACTTGCCTGGATGCTCTCTCTCCCTGCCCCTCCTGGTTAATTCTGGATGAATTGAGGTGCTGATTTGTTACCATATAAATATGTTTAAAGAGAACAAATAGAATGAGACCATGGCATCTGTGCAAATGCATTTGCCACACACTTTTTAGCTTTCAGCTAGCCGTAAACCTAGCTCTATACACAGCTGTACGAATGAGGATGAAAGTTATCAATAAAAGCCTTTTAAAGAAATTTTTGTATTCTAAATTTAATGTGAAATAAAAAAATACTAATTAATTACAGTAAAAATATGTAGAGAGTCATAAACTTAGTGTTGTGATGAGGGGATCAAGTGTTTATACATGCAGAGTACAACACACACACATCTTCCTTCACAGAAGATTCAGGGTCAAAATCACTCATTTAACAGCACAGTGTTATTGTCCACTTATCCAAAAAAACCCCCTAGGCTAAGTTAAAAAAGGGTAATTCCTACTGAATTATTTCTACAACTGTATAACTGTTGTTCTGTATAACTGTACAGTCAGAGCACAGTATACTCATCTCACAGTTCACAGGAGCTCCACAGAGCATAAATAAAAATCCTTATGTTCCCTGAAAACACCTTTCAGGAGATCAATAAACTTCCAGAAAGGTTTGGAAGATTGCATATCTACCTAGTGATTTCCAAAATAAGTACGTGCCACCTCCTCTTCTTGCCATGCATTTCTACGGAAACAATTTGAACTGTAATGTGGGATGCTCAGCTGGTCTCTGTTCATGCACTGTACAGACCAGCAGGCCGATTTCATTACATGCACTAGAAAAACTTGTGTTACAGGACTTGTACTGTTTTATGTGTTTTTTCATTGGAGGTCTTTGTCCCATGTTGTGCCTCGGGGTGTTGGAAGGGTATTTGAAGAAAGTGCCAAGGAAGGAAAGGCAGTAAGATTTCTGAGAGAGATAAAGGCCATCTGATTCAACATGTTTGTCTTTTAAAAATTCATTATTGCCCTAACTTCCTCCTTTTTGTTACCTTTGCTTTAAGAAATCATGTATTACATTAGTTGTAAATCTCTTGCTTGCTTGCATTTGTAACTTATTTGTGTTTCTCTTATATTTGTATTTCATTTCTCAAAATCTGGTAATTGGAGCATTTGTTCCAGATGTATGAAAAATATGGCACTATATCTTCTGAAGTGGTCAATATTCACGTTAGAAAAATAATAGTGGACTGGATGCTGGGTCTCTCTTCAGAATCTGACTCACAGTTTAAAAACAGAGTAGATCCAATCAATGTGCCACCTATGAACCGCCCCCCCCCCGCCAGCAGTAAACACCTGGAAGGTCAAAATGAAAGCAAAAGGGCTAGATAGTCATAAAAATGAAAGGGAAGACATTCCTCATGCGAATTATTCACAGGCAAAACATCAAATGACATCTTCCCGGGAAGTTCAGTGAACACCCTGTTAATGTCAAGAAGATACTACTTTTTATTCAGTTCCTTTCTTCTCTTTTTAAGCATATGGATTTTTAATTTTCTACAATCTTCTTAGAATCAGAAGAGGTGTTAAACTTGCAAGGAAAATCCTGAAAGTTCTGCATTTTCACTGGAAAAAGCCCATCAGCCTCGTATTACACATGGTTGCAAACCACTGCGTTAGGTATACATGTCCTCCAACACATACATATGAAGACTTATGACAGACCAAACAAATGCTGTAAAAACTCCTGCTGCTCCCGGTATGTAAGCCTGCAACTTTGATCTTCCTCTCCTGACAGACAGTAACACCATGGAGGCTTCCCACTACGTGATTCGATGGTCCAGGTTTACAGAGAAAACCAGAAGCACACTGCAAGTTCGTTGTATTTTACAGTAGTGTTGCGGCAGTTAGAAATTACTGCTAAAAGTGGTCGTTTCACATTGCTAAGACTTTTCTGGACCCAGCATTTTGCCTGCATAAGTGTACTCTGTTAGTTACCTTCCCTGGCATCCAGGTATTTTAAAGAAACTGAAAGATAAGCCTTGCTCCATGCTTACACAAGCAACGTGATCTTCTCTTTGTGTAAGGGGTCTTCTGGCAGAAGGAGCTGCCGTTATTACCAGTTTAGATCAAATGAAGCCCTGGCTGACAGCCTGCAGAAAAACAGCCAACCACACCTTCCATGTAGACTTGTATCTCTAGTAACCTTACGCCATTTTTCGTGGAAGTCCCACCTTTCTCTGAAATTCAGTCTCACTGAAACTGAAATTCTGGTCTGGTCTCTCAGTTCATTTCTGGCTCTTTTGAAAACTGCCCTGGTGCCACATCTCCCGTTCCACACAAGGGCTGTGTTTCTCCCCTTGATGCCATCTGTCCCCGTTGCTGATTCTACTAACAGAACCCAATTTCGTGCCCTTGTCTTCTCTGATTTTGTTTACTGCAGCTTTCTCCTGGTCAGAACTTACAGTGCTCAAATCTCCCAGTCTGTTAAAGCCATTTCCCTCTCCCACTATAAATTTACAGATGTAATCTAAATAACTTTCTTTTATTAGGATATTTAAGTGTATGTGTATAAACAATACCTGTGGCGGAAGTGCCACAAACGTTGTGGGTTTTTTTGGCAAATAGGAATAATAATATTCACAAGAATCTTGCACTGGAAGAAGGGCAGTTTTGTATAGACCAATACTATCCCTTGGAAAGGGACTGGAAAAGGAAACTTGACAGATGACACAGGGACCAGGACGGGACTTCTTGGTCAACATGTGTAGTCCCTGTCATTGTAGGCAATTACATCATATAAACACTTTCATATTGGATATGTTCATGATACAGAATGTATTTCTGCCCAGGCCTATTGTAGACAGGTTGCACAGCATACAGCTGGTCATTCTTAAATGTAATCATTTTGTAAAAAATATTTTAGGTTTTCCTTTGGAAAGCAAGACAGTTTTCAGAGGTACAAGAAAAGTGCACTAAAAAATAAAGATACTCTTTAGCAGTTGGTTAAGGTAATCTTGACAATGTTCTTTATATGGAGGAAGAGCAGGATTTTTCCTTTGCAGTCCAGGTATGCACCCGTGTCATCAAAAGAACTGTTATGCAACGCGGGGGAGACCTCTTTAGGTCTGTTCCTCCATAAATGGTTTAAATCCCTTTCTCTTACGAACATTAATCAACACATACAACATATGTAGAAATCCAAAGAACACGGGGGTTTCTGTTTATTTTAAAGCGTAATGATGCACTTCATTTATCCAATCCCTGTTTTTCTTTTGTACAGTAAATCAGTTCATTATTGGATTTCAGTGTTCATTTTTCTGAAGGAAAGCAAGAAGCAGGGCATACCTAATTCCTGATGTCCTTTATATTAAAAAGTGAAGTCAGTTCTGACACACCCTCTACAAACTTGCTAGCACAATTTATTTCAGAATGAATCTGCTGGAATTCTATCCAGAACATTTGAATTTGATGATAAATGCTTACTTTTATTTCAGCAGTAAAGTACAGCTGGTAATTTTTACTATACTGCTAAATTTTTTTTGTACCTTGTAGTACACACTTCAAATTTAGAAACAACAGAGATTTTCCTGGTTTGTAGATCAACAAAGGAAAAAAAAAATGCTGTTCCTATTTACTATCATAAATGAGATTTAAAAACACAGTTAGTGTATGCTGCTCATCTAAGAGAACTGAGACAGGGATGAAGTTTGCTTTAAGCAGAACTCTTCTTGTACAGTCTATTTCTGTGACAAGCACAGATGACTAAAACAGGAATGAGAAATCTAAATTCAAGGAGACAAAACATTTTGCCAAGCTCTACAAAGAGCTGGCTGGTTTGGATGCATGTATGGCTCTCAGCTTTCTAGTACTGTGGACTACTTCCTCAAATGTTTCTCTGCCGAATTCAATGAGATTCTCCAGTTTTATACCATCTGAGAGGAAATGTGCGTGCTTATCACAAAAGAAGAGTTCAGCACAACCTAGTAAGGACCTGATTCTGCCTATGCTTCTTTTACAGTACTACAAGCCAGCTGAATTATTCCTAATTTACTTAGATGCAAGTAAGTCAAAGTCAGAATCCATGGGATTTAAATGATGAGGTTTTTAACTTTTACTTTAAAAGCAGTTGATAGGAACAGGAGCAGGACTTGAAGAGACTTCTGAGCAAACCAGTGTTTATGCGAACATATCACAGTTCTTTCAGCAAAACTGCTTGGAATTTGTTAAGAATATTCATGTTTCCAAACAGATGTGGAAATGTGTAAGCAGTAGTTGAAAAATAAAAATATGACTATCACTAAAGGTGCTTTTCACCAACATTAAAACAAGTCCAGAAATGCAGAAAGCAATTATTAATTTACATAAAAGCTGCACCTGAAATCATTAGAAAAAAATTAATGCTGATTTCTTTTATGTTCATTTGCAGTTTGTTCTCCTTCACCTTGTTCAGTCCTAGCTTTTTTTAGTGTTCTGTTCACTCAGGCTTTTTTTCCACCCTATGGGTTTCACTCGGATTCATCTCAAGGCCAGGACTTCAGTTCAACACTTTTACATCCATCTCAAAGCTTAGCCAGAATTGAAGATTCCACATTAAAAATATACAAAGGTTCAGCTATAATACAGTATAAATAAATAAATATTTGAACTACTCTGCTGTACTACCACTCAGTGACTCATTGCTTTACAAATGCTACTGGTACGACTGTCATAAAATAAACCACATGTTCTTGTGTGGTAGGTGGAAAAATATTTTCTTAGCCCTTTTACAGCAAAGTGGTAAACTTGAGCACAAAGAGGTGAAAGCCTAGGTTTTGGGGAGCTGTTCATCACTCAGTGGTTTCCATAGGTGCTGAGGACTTAGGATTTCAGTGTGAGCGTGAGCTTCAGCTGTTCAGAGAGGCTTTACCAACTTCACGTGACAACTGAGGAGAATTGTCGGAGGGCAGCTTGCTGGCTTTGCAAAGCTTACGCACCAGGAGAAGATGAGAGACGACAGGAGGGTACAGTGTATTGGGGGAGGTGGTACAAGGTGATACTGGTCAGTCTAAGTGGCCATTGTACAACACAGTCTCCTTACCAAAGTGTTTTAAGTGAATTTTATAGTGATCTTTGAAAGAGGACAAAGTAATAGCTTTGCAGATATTTTCAAGGAACGTGCCCCATACTGAAATGAGAACTTGATAAAAGTTAAGGCTCTGTGTTGGAAAGCAGGACAAATGGACAATTAGAGCACATATTAGGTAGTTACTCCAAGATAAGGGATGTGGAATAGCTATTTTGGGGTATGGTGTGTAAGGAATCTCCAGTGACAGCATGTGTTTTCTAGCTGCTGTACACAGGGAGATGCAAGTATTTTTGAAATGATCAAAACATATTTGACAGAGCAGCAAGTCAAAAAGAATTCCCAGCTTACAGGCCTGAACGTGAAGGAGGATGGTAATCTCTCCCTCCTCACTGAGACAGGAGGGAGAGGAAAATTAAGAACTCTGTCCGTGCTATATTAATGGCTGGATAGGGGTATGGAGATGTCAGAATGATAAATCATGTATCCATTTCATGCTTTCTAGCCAAACTAGAATAGGAGGCAACTGGTTTGGAGCATCCATATAGCAAAGGTAGTAACAATCAACTTTGTGAATAATACCATGCAGGGATAGGTTTTAAAAGCAAAGGGCTAAAAATAGATAACTTTATACAATATAGAAAGTTGAGGGGCAATCCTTTGAGTGAAAAGCTGAAGTAGCAGTTTGTAAAGTCGTGGGATAGCAAGAGAAGAAAAGTCATGAAACACAAAGGTTTCTTTCAGAATTCAGTAGAATTCTTCATTTTCTTGGTTACACAGATGAAGGCAACGTGATGGCAGAATACAGAAATGAGCCAAAAAGAAAGGCAGAGCAGAAAAAAGGAATAAAGAAACATGCTTTAGGCAACTATAATGGCATGATGGGAGCACAGAATTTTACAAGCAAGTATCCAGGATACCACTGCAACATCACAGAAAAATGGCACATGAAATTTCAAAAATTATCTGTGAAAGAGTAATTGTCAAGAAGGAAGAATCATCATTACCCCCTCAGAAACAGCATTCAGATGAGCAGGGTCAGTAGGCCAAATTCTGGCCTCAATTATTGCATTGGTTTTCACTGCAAATTTAATTTGTGTTTGAGATCTGAATTCTGTCCAGTGTAAAACCAACTTACTACTGGTGCCTGGAAGGAACAAACTGTCTTACGGACGGCAGTAAAGGCAGTTATGAAAGCTGTCACTGTTCATCAGACGGATGCATTTTAAATCATCTGAGACTGCAACTAGTTAGAAATCTGCCTTTAAAAAGTGGGGACAGTGCTCTAAACGTGGAAATGCAAAGGCATAAAGGCATATTCATTGATATTTAATGTAAGAGGGTGTTTTGGAGCAATTAGATGGACTCTGTGTGAGGAGGACGTTTGCTTACAGTGTGGATGAAAGGCACTAACACATCTGTGCTTGTACAAATGTCTGCAATGAGTCAGACTGACTACACCACACTGCATGGCAGGCTCCAGCTGCATGCTGCCGTGAAACTCCTCTGGCAATGGTATAGTCCCCTGGGAGCCGCTATCGGAGTGGTGTGCCATGGAGGAGACAATCACAGGTTACCCTTCTGCTGTCCTCAGGCCCTAGATACTCTTGAAAGCTGACTTTGGCAACAGATGGTCACCATTCCTTGACCTCAGTGAGTCCTGTTTCAGCCTTGGTAATTCACACAAGCTAAGGAAGTGTTAACCGATGAGTCCTGAGTTCTTTTAGGCTGTCATTATTCCTGATGATAGGGTTTCAGCCAACTGTTGGCAGTACTTCCAGCCATAGGGGTTGCTATAGACTGGAATCCATTACTCCTTTCAGCAAGGTCCCAAGGAACAACACCGGGGTTTCTCTGGCAGAGAGGTACAGATCTTGTTATCCCGCTCAAAATGCCTGCCAGATCACTCCAAGGGTTACTGTGGAGGCATGTGCCACATCTCCATGCTGACGGCTATCTTCTCTTTCTCTTGATAGATCATGACGTTATCAAGCGCCAGGGTGAGACTGGAACTCTGGTGAAGCTGAGGAACCATTTAGAAATATCTGTGCTCGAAGCAGTATTGAATATGTAAGCAGTGAATATATTACTGAGGAAATTTTCCATGTATTTCTTAGTCAGATTCCTAACTTGGCGGTTGTGTTAATACTGCTGCTCTTGGATGCATTTACAGCAATGATGTGGCAAAGGGCTTTGTTCTGTGTGCCTCTGTAAAATGGGGCACTGTATTTTTATAAATGTAGGGTTTCTGAGATTTATTCCCTACATTTGTCTCACTGGGATTAGGCTAGTGTATGTTCTCTCCATGGCACTATGCCAGTCACAAACTGAAGCTGTGGAAGGCTGCAGCTGTCTGCTTGTTATTAATTGAGGGTTAGTGCAGAGACCAACATATATTGGTGCTCCAACACCCATACTGTCTTCCAGATACTTTAGGAATGGAAGCTTAAATTCACACTTCAGTGTAAGAAACCTCTGGGTCACACTTAATACTAAGATCCCACTTGCAAATGGTTTATGAAATTATAAAAAGGAGTTTTAACAAATGGCTAATAAGTTGTTAGAGACTCTTATGAATCTCGCACCTAATTAGTCTTCTAATTCTAATGAGTCCATAATCTTCTGATGTCCTCGCTGTCATCCTTAGCACAAACTATACATGTAGTCAAATGCTGGAACAGATGTTCAGAAAGGCTGTGGAATATCCATCCTTGCAGGTACTCAGAACTTGACCGAACAAGACCCCTGAGTAACCTAATTAAGTTGGTGCTGCTATGCAGTATGTGGAAGGGGGTGTTTGAACTGACACAGTTAAGCTCAGTTTAGATTTACCAGGCAGCTGGTTCTTTCTTTCCTTGACCTGATACCACCAGGGTCCGTTGACTTTCAGCTCATATGGCAAGAGCAATCTACTTCCTGAGATGTACAAGGGAGAGATGGGCTGGAGGACCAGGGTCAGCTAATCACAAGATTAAAAAGATTTTCTTAGTCATGAAAGGAACATTTTTTAATACTGAGATACATTATGAAGTAATTTTTCAGTGTATTTTCAGTGTTTATATGAACATTCAGTATTTATGTTATAAGCAGAACAAGGAATGTGCTAAGTCAGGGTGTGAACATACAACGTGTTCCATGATAGCAGCTATGTATTTGCTCTTCATCCCATATGAAGGAATTAAACACATGGATAAAAGGGTTAAGTTACCACAAAGATAAGAGGAAACATGCTAATAAAAATACACTTGCAGTTCATGTACCCATCCTGGAGGTTTGTGTGGAGATAGTAACAGAATGCTCTGCAGGACAGGATGCTTAGATGGGGCTTCAAAAGTCTTGAGTTTCTGTTTCTGGTCACCCTCACCACCTCAGCTGTTCTCTTCATTTTTATGTGCATTATCTGAAAAGAACACCCTCTCTGCAAAGTGATTTCAGACCTGGTGCTGAAAATGGGAAAGGTGCGTTGAAATAATTTTTACGTACAGCAGTCTACAAAATGAAAATTTTGGTGAAGCAAATCTGGTTTGAAGCCTAGTAAGCAATATGAAAACAGGAAAAAACCCCAAGATGAACTTGTGCTGAATATCTGCAGTTAGTATTTGTGCTAGCTGCTGCTTGTATTTAGCAGTTTTGTAGTAGATCATGCAGGATAATGTCCTGACAAGACCAAGAGGTTCCTAGCATACTCGGGAGGGGTGAGAGACTCCTAAGGTGAATACACATTTCCTTTTGCTGGGAAAAAGAATACACCTGGATTAGATGGCTCTGGAATCACATAAGGAATTTCTGATCACACATCAACCTTTCTTATTCTCCAAGGAGCAGTTGTGGACAAAGGCACACATAGGAAAAATAACGTAGAAATAAACAGTAACACACAGGATGGAGGAGTGTTATATCCTTAATACTTCAACAGAAATACTGATAAATATTGGGGAAAGTATTGCTTTTACTATGCTTGCCAGCTGTAGCCTAATGACCTCATCCTTTTGGAATACTTTTAGGGATATTAACTAAACTTGATAAGGTATCTGGAACGCAACTAAACTTGCCTTCTAGATAAGAAGAAGAAAGTATTTTATGTTTTGATGTTTTGAAGATATCAAGATGATATGCACATGGTTAAAGTTTTTAGTTTAATTCCAAGGAAACAAGAAACTTCAGGTGGTCATGGAAGAAGGATTTAAACAAACCAACAATTTGTCTTTCAGTAATCAGAGAATTTCCCTAGAGAGTATGCATTTCCCCAGTTACTACTCTGAAATGTTATTTGCATCATTACAAAGCACCATGCAAATCTATCCTACTAAATGGATACTAATGATCATCACTATTATTTAACAGCATACCAGGTGGAGCTTGGAGCAGTGAGCACTTTCCTTTAATATGCAGTGTGCCATAATGTTTTACTTGTTCTTAAAATTAAATGGTCAGAATATGTTAATCACAAAATCTATTATAGGATGTCTGTCAGATCAGTGCTAGTGATGGCTTAGTGTACCCCAAAGACAAATACGTTAGTTTTGCAGTATAAAAATTTGGTGTTATTCCAGAAAAGACCTTGCCCTTGGCTGTTGAATGTCACATACAGTATTCAGAATATGCACTGTGCAGTACAGAGCAAATACAACGCATGCAGTACCGTATGCTACACTATCTTTACAATTTCTGCCTTGTTGATTCTGTTAATGCACACAATTACAAATAGTCAGTGCAGATTTTAAAAGGCAAGTTCGCACCTCTGAATTACTTTTAAAGGGAATCTGAGATACTCTACAACCCATGTAAGGATATATGCTAGTTAGATGACAGCCACTGGGGAAAAATGAATGGGGAACGTTCTTCAGTTTCTCTAAATGGCTAGAAAGAGCCTTCTGAAGGTGACAGTAAGGGAGAATAAAGTGTTTGAATCACCTATACATCTACATTTTGTTGGAAATTTTTCTTGCTCGGATGAGCGCTCTGAGGTGTTTAGTAACTTCCTCTGATGGCCATATAATATGAAATTATTTTTATTCAAGATAATCAAAATCTCTGAAATCTTTCCACTTTCAATTGTTTGGTGGTGTACCTTCTTATTTTTTAAACCCTTCATAATACTATATGTATTAACAATGGAGAGCCCTGTCCAAGTAAATCAATAAGCCACTTCAGTTTTGTGTAAGGAACATAATTGCCTTTTTTTCTTCAACATAAAAATCTATTTGGCTTCAGTTTTTTCATGGTAGATATTCAGACAGCAAAAAGATTTTTCAGGCTCTCTTCTACCCCAGAGTTTGTATTTTAGGATCTTGGTTCTTTCCTCTGTCAAATGCCTGTCTAGTTACAGGACTTGTAAGTCAGCAATATGAAATCTAATTATGTAAGTAATTGTGGGCATTGTTCAATGAATGGCATCCTGTGATAATCTAAATATGCTGCATGTACAGTGAGAAAATTTATAATTCTAAAGAATTAGAGTCTGAAATTGTTTGTTTTTTGTAAGAGTATAAATTACTGAAAATTTCTGCTACAAGAGAGTGATATGCGCTTTATAGTTTATTCACACACTAGAACTCATTCTTGAACAGTTGTTCACCATGCCTTTCTTAAAACTATAGATTTCTAACCACTGTTTAAAATAAAAAGCTGATAATATCCTGTTCATCAGGTGTTCTAATAATAACGGTGAAAGAGACTCTGCATGTTTGAGCTTGAGCTTTCCAGCATTTTAGGTGTCTATTGTGTAGTATACCCTAAAAATGAAAAATACAAAACCGTTAAAAAAATAGTGACCTGCCAGAGTGAATGCCATATGATACCAAAAATTTTTTTCCAATGTCACCAAAGTTTTCTCTTTTTGACAAATGATTAGTCTGTGGCTATAAAACTTCTGGGGATGTAGCGTCTTGGTAACATTTTGAAAAAAAAACTAGAATAAAACTAGAATACAGATCTAAAATAAGTTTTATATACCATGGCACCAAAGAAGTACCAATGCCACTTCCATTTAAGAGGAACCTATGTTCCTTTTCAGTATGGTGGCTCAGACTTGATTATTTGTCTGTCATGACATTACTGACAGGTTCACAGATTCACAGATTTGAAGGACAGAAGGGACAATTATATCCATCTAGCCTGGCTTGGGTTACACAGGAATGTTTTTCATTCAGCAGTTCTGCACCAGGTCCCAAATTCTGATTTAGTTAAACAACATCTATTAGAAAATGATCGCATCTTATTTTGAAGTGATTCACAGAAACTGCTCTGTTGCTGTTAGTGAATCTTTCAAGTGCTATAAATAAAATGCTATAACCTTAATGTTAAAAAGTATGTCTCATTTCTAATTTATGAAGGGTAAACTTCCAGCCACTGGCACCTTTTGTATCTCTGTTAGCTAATTTCATTTTCCAGACCTTAAATCCTGAAAAGTGGTTTGCAGCTAACTGAACAGATGGTCTCTGTATTTCTTTAAGTTTTGTAAAATTTGGGTGCTAATGTGATGGCTCTGTCTAGAATCTTGTAGCTGCTTCAGAAGCCATATTCTAAAATTTCATCTTAAGTGTTAGGGTTCATCACTTGGGTTTAAAGTTCAAATTCATGTTATTTCATCCAATTTTGAGGGAGAACATTTTTATGAAGTGCAGGACGATAATAACTGTATTCACCAGATCAATATAAGTCACTCATCTTTGTTTTATTGCTTAGAAAAATACTGCAACTCTGAAAGAAGGCACAAATTTGACGAAAGAGAAAGGTAAAATTAAATGTAAGGAAGATGTGCAGTGTTCAGTTCTGTGCCCCAGTTTTATTCCTGCTATGTGAAAAGTTTACTACTTATTGTCTTAAATCTGTACCCATGTGTTCAGTTGTATGGACAAAGAGAACAGTCTTCCCCTGTGCTATACTGGATCATTGCATACAACTATATAATTACCCACATCTGCCTACAAACTGCTTTACATCCGCACAAATCTGCACCCTTTCTGAAACAGGACAACAATATCCTCATCCATTTGTGAAAAATTCAAGTGCTAAATATTTGTTTGAATTTATTTAGAGTCATAATACTACATAAATGCAAAATCTAAAACGAAGGCATATATGAAAGTTGCACATGCTGCAAAAATTTAATAATCTACCTTTAAAAAATAAATTTTCAGTGTTTGAGTTTTTTAACACCACATGCTATGAATTAAAAAATACTAATTAAACAAATTAAAACAGAACACTTCAGGAATGTTCTGAAAGCAGGCATAGAAAGCACTAATCAAATGAAAGGAAAGAGTTTAAATACTTTGAGTTTACTGGTTTGTACATTTTTTTTACCATGGTAAAGTACTTTCAAGTCTTTATATCCAAAGGATTAGTATCCTTTGGATACATGTGCCCGAAAATAAGAAAGGAGTTGGTTTTACTGACCTGAGAAACCATTCACTAGGCACGAGTGATTCACCATGAAATGTGCTGTGGGAAATGAAGAAGTAACAGCATTTTCTTCTCAACCTCAAACTTATTAAATAGTTTGTTGAGACTGTTGGGGTATGTGAAAGAACTGCTGCCACTTTAGAGCAGACAGCGAACCAAAAATTACATGATTTTATCAAATGAAATTCATGACTAGTGAATAAATTTCTACTAAAATATCCCAGTTCTGCCTTTCAGAGATCAGGGAACTCCACGGGGTAAAATCAGTCAGTAGTTTGCATTAGGGGTGCATGAGCTCACTGGTCCAGGGCAGCCAAGTATGAATGAGATTTTCATTCACTGATGAAAGTACATAAGCTACACTTCCCTGTCCTTGTAATACTTTTGCAGCCTACGTGAAAGCTGTACATATTGAGCTTAATTTTGAAGCCAAATTTCTGTGGACTCAGCTGTGGACAACCTGTCCAACCTTCCCGGCTTCCCTACACGTGGAGGCAGCAGAGAGAGGCAGCGGGGTGCCAGCATGCCGGCGGTGGGCAGCGGGGGTTGCAGGGCTGCCAGATGACTTCCCAAAGACAAGGCCAGCAGCATCCAGGGAAATTCCACTAAGCAGCACAAAGGGAAGGGATGGGATGGGAAGAGCACTGAGCAGGGCTAGGCACAGACGAAGAAGTGCCTTAGAGCCTTCAGAGTAGAACAAGCAGTTTGGGATTAGGATGATCTTGAAATCACTGTACATATTGCCTAAATTATATGTACCCGCTGGTGAAGAAAGTGACTGCCTCATCCATATGTCACATGGGAGATTTGCTACTTTCCTGAGCTACACACACACAAAAATGAGCAGCACAGATCTATCACAAGGAAAGGTACAGCAATCCTGTTGTGTTCTAGGATGCCTTCCATTTTCCTGAAAGAGCACCGCAACCTTTTGCTCCATGAACATTCTGGAAAGCTGTGAATATTTTCACTTAAGGTCCAGACCCTCAGGTATATTTTGGGTTTAGATAGCTGAAAACCTTTTCAAAAGGCTTCATAATAATGGAAGGGAAAGATAGCTTTACCAAAGAGTAGGATAGCATTAATTTTTTTAATGTACATAAATTATGTTCCTGTAAGTGACAGCAGAACCTAGCATATCAGACGTTTCCCTAATCATCTGAGTCAAAACCTACTGATTATGTCTTAGTAGAAATCACAAAGCATTACACCACTGGTAGATTCTGATATGTTATTTAAACAGTGCTATACTCCTAGCTATGCGAAACCAAATCTCTCCAGCACTGTAACAAGCAAGGTCAACACGGTTAGTTGAAGTTCTGTTTTTTATATGACCTTTATAGAAATATTTAGCCCTAGGGCTTTTAATTTTCTTGGTATATCTACCATATTTCTCAGCTTTTGGTATTAAAGCACACTGGAATAATTTTATAGAAGTAATTTTTTAGTTTTTGAGTGTTCCAAAGTAGACTGTCCAAGAATATATAATTTACAATACTTGGCCATTAATAAAACTGTACTGTAGCCAGAAAATAGGTGTGATAGTACTTTTCCTTTAAAACTGTATCAGTTCATCACCCGGAGTCATTTTTAGGTTTCTATGGTGAACATTTTTTCTGCAGAGGAGGCCTGAGAGTTTGCGGGCTGACTGAATCTTTCCTCCAGTGCATTTTCAGTCCTAACCACTATGGGAAATAGGTGTTAGAAATCCCTTCCAGAAACAACCTTTAACTTTAGGAGGAGAGGGTGAGAACCCTGCTCATTGTAAGACAGAGTCTGATCCAGATATCCATTTCTTTTGATGAGAGTGATTATATGAAATGGCTGACTGTGATGAGGAGTTGATAGCCATGACTGTAGAATTAATAACTTAAGAGATCTCCTTCCATCCTGCTTTGCTAAAAGTGAGACAAATGGTGCTGCAATGATTTTTGCCCTTTGAAGGTCGGTGTCCATACCACACATGAAACGAATCCTTGCCATTCATGTTTCGCAAGAACAATATTAACATTCATGAGCGTTTCAGCTTTAACCATGTGATGAGTTTGGTTAACAACAACGCCAAGTCCTTATCTTCTGTGGGTGCTTATTTCACAAAGCAAACCAGTTGTTTCTACATGAGTATGGACCTCCTGGACTTCTGTGAGTGCCTGTGAACATAGTGACCTGGGGCAGTGGAAGCCATTTGCAGTACAATGTCATTTAAGCTCCGTTCAGAGAAGTCTGATCAACTTGATGCTGAAAACAGCTGCTAAAGCAGGTGAGCTACTTACACTAGGGTTGCTGACGTTGCTGAAATTGGTGCAGCATAGAACCGGTGCAGTTTTTTAGAGCTCTATAGTGTACAAGGCTCAAAGGTCAGACTGAGAGCACTGCTTTGCAGGACTGAGAACTCTGAAGAATCTCTCAGTCCTATATAGGATTTATTAAGCTCATTAAAATAACACCCAGTCCTAAATGAGCCACAGCTTTACTTACTCTCTGTTGTGGCTCTTGAAACTCAGAGAGTGTGATTCCCTCACACAATAGCAGCGAGAAGCCACAGATCGAAAGCAGCTGCCACCATGTCTGCAAAGGGGAACGTGCTCCTAACAGTCTGCAGTTTCTGTCCCAGAAGTGCTGAGGCTACTGGCTTACCCCTATCAGAGATGTCTCTTTTTGAGTCAGAGGTTCAAGTAACCTTCTCAGAAATGGAGCTAAAGACTCGTCACCTCAAAAGAAAAAAAAACAAAACCAAACAACCCAAACTTGACTGTAAAACAGCCTTGGTTTATCCTCGGTCTCCCTCAGCTACACTCTATCTGCCACTGCAAAGCCCTATTACACTACTGTATCATCAGAGGGGGAATGAAAAGGTAGGTCTTGCTATCAGTTCTTCTGTGAGATCTAAGGCTTATCATGCAGTTCCTCTGCTAACCCCGAGGCTTACTACTCAAGTACTTTCCAAATCTTGAATAAGTGATATATAAAATACTAAATATCTGTAGGCAATCCCCACATATCCCCTCAATGCCTGTAAAAGTAGATGCATTTAAATACACATCCAAAACATACCTCTGTGATTCTCAGTACTAAACAACATCCTCAGTGCGTAACCCTGGACTTTGAAAGATCAACTGCCACGAGACTGCAACTTTTGATTACTGGAGATGCTTGTGATCTTGGAATGGCTGCCTTTTGGTCGTAATAGGAGCAACAGCAGCTGGACATGAAGTAAGAAAGGTGTTTAGGGAGAGTTCTGTTAGAGCTGTTCTGAGCTGCACAAAAAACTAGAATTAATAAGGGAATCTAGAAATTTTACAGAAGTCTTATGTTAAGACAGAAATTATTTCAGTTACCTAAGGAATTCTGCCTTGTGGCTTGGGGACAAAACAGCATTAAAGAATGCTGCCCTTGGTTTGTGAACTGTACTTTGGACACATATCTTGAAACAGACAGTAGAAAATCAAAGGGTGTATACTCTAAGATATGACAGCAATACAGATTGCATGTCTAAAATAGAAGAGTGGTTTACACATCTTAATTGATCAGTAAGCAAGACTTTTTTCCCTGTATACTAAATAGGCTAGAAGAGCAGCAGTTAATAGCAGGGGAGAAAACCTGCATCATTCATGGTACAAACAGAAGGTCCAGTTCATGTTAAAAGGAGACCTGCCTTTGTCTTCTAAGCACAGCACGTTGTCAGTGGTATTTGATATGAGTGGATAAAGCACAATAAATAACAGCAGCACAGTTGCAGAACAATTCAAATCACAGCCCACAGTAGCTTGTCAATAAGTGGTAACCATGCACACACTGCAATACCTGATACCACTCCTAAGAGTGAGCAATGTGGTATCATTGGCACTCACTAGAAACGCCATAAGTAACATCATGCCAGAAAGCCAAAGCATAGGATGGTCAAACAACGCAGGAAAAAAGATCTGGCATCCTTTGTGGTGCTCATGACAAAGCTAGGCAACATGTTATTCAGTTGGGAGAAACAGCAGTCTTCCATCAATTCTTCCAGCAGTTCTCTGAAGCTATGAAAAGAAAAGAAAAGGTGTCTTCCTTGGAGCTTGGAATTTTTGTTATCTTGATCCACTTGATAAACGCCATACAACATACTGTTTGCATAGGCCTTAGTCAGCAGGGAGAGATGACAGGGCCACCTTGGCACTCCTCTTTTAATCTGTCATCTGATGCAAGTGCATGCCAGTGCATGGGAAAGGCACTGGAGGTCATTTGCTGCTGGTGAGAAGGCAGCGGGGAAGATGGCAGGAGGGCGGTGGATGAGTCTCCTCCCAAAGGCCTCCGACCGGTCTTTGCTGACTGAGGACATGGGAGGGGCAGAGCACGCTGATACTCCTTAGCTGCGTCAGGTCACACAGGCAGCCTGCCTGCCACATAGTCTGATGGTGCAGTTATATTTCAGCTTCCCTAAAAGTACTAACACATCAGTATTGTGTACAAAATAGCAGGTTCTAAACCAAAGGGAAGTCAGAGGAAGGAGCTGATCCAAATCACCTGGGCTGTGAAGGTGTTTCTGGGCTCTCTGATGCTGAACAATTTTGCTGGGAGACCCACGATTCCCACCATTAATTGACGATTGCCATTCTTGACACCAAGGGGCAAATAAAATGCATCAGTGAGAAGGCCATAAAAGCCGGCCAAGGGCACCACCCTTTTTAATATATTAAGAAACATGAGTGTTTCTGTGGGTGTAAAGTAAAAGAGATGCTACTTCCCTGGTATATGTAAAAATACATTATCAAACACAGCTTTCTCTGGGGTTTCCATTGCATCTTTTGTGTATCATCAGTGCACAGATGATTAGGGCTTCTGTTTTACATAAGACAGGCCACAAGGGTAAGGAACAGGAACATTCGGAGTTAGTAAGTTTTGCCACCTGAATTGTCTATTTTTTCTTTAATTGCCTGTCTCATACTTTGTTTTTATATATACAGAAAAGCAGTTATTTTGCATTTCCATTGTAAAAACTAAAAAAAAAAAAACAAAACAAAAAACTTTAAAAAAAATATCACCGCTGCTGCTGCCAAAGAGCTGAAGCTGATACCTATTGCTTCTTTCAGTTTCCTTTACTTTTATCACTGTTTCCATACTGTGGTGCATTTTGCTGACTTTACAAATACTGTACACTATTATGTATTAATCTGCATATTAGGTATATAATAGTGACTGCTTGGATAAAACACTGTCAAGTTTCTCATCATCTCTACCATCTCCTTTTCTGACTGTTACAGTACATCGGTTCTGACATTTCAGCACAGAAGAAAATGATGAACCAGTGGTAATGTTTAATTGCACAAGAGTGGAAACTGCTTTTCAACTTTTCACATTTTTGGATTGTGAAAAGCTTGAGTTTGTGCGCCCAGACTCTATTACAGTCTCGCTTCCAGCTACTGTAGTCAAATCACAAAGTTTTAATTGCCCCTCATCAGCCAGTATTTATTCCTTCAAGAACTTCCAGGTTACTCCCCCTGGAGTCACGTGAAGACATTTTAGTACATAAATGTAGTTTTCCCTATAATTCCTAGTACTTAATTTGGGATCCAGAAAGTCTCCATCCTCCTCCCATACAGATTTTGACACCCGAGTCATACTCGTATTTAATTTGAAGCTATACTGTTTTGTTGTACCATTGCTCAACCTAAAAGGTTGCTACTTCCTCTGCTCAGGTAGAGGTAAGTTCAATCGCTTCTCATCGAAGAAGGTCTTCTCACGCTGTGTCATCCTAAATTCATGCATTTGCATTTGCACCAGAGCCCGCTATGCCTCCCTTACATTAATCACCAAAAAGCTTTGTGATCAACATCTTTGCAGTCGAAGAGTCTCAGAAGCCATTTATGAGCCCAGTATGCATTATTGTGCATTTTCTTTCCACATGAACCGTATTTAGCAGGAATTCCCCAGCACCTTTCCTGCCAGACTTCCTGTGCTAAGACACCTGAAACCTATCGCAAAAACATTTCTGCAAGACAAATTCATCAGGAGTACTAATGTGATAATGTGATTTTCTATTTTGCAAAACAGTCCCTTCTCCAAAAAAGGAAATGATTTAACGGTTTCAGAAATACAATTAGAGCAAATTTCAACTGCATAACGTTTAAAGGAAAGTCCATTAGCATCGTCAAACAAATTTTACAAAGTAGTCTTTTAAAAAACTATGCAATGTCACATTTTATTTTGTAATAGCTCTCTTATTACTAAGACTAATAAGATACATAAGCAAAGCTCTCTCCTTCATAGTTAGCCTGACATCTGCAAACGGTTTACAACACCACTGATCATCGCAGTCACTGCAAAGTGACGTAAAATAAAAAAAAAAAAGATAATTTTGTATCTGTGAAAGAATTTGACAGGTTGAGCTGGTTGGTTAGAAATTAGACCGTTTATATTTCAGTATATCAGTAATCACCAAAAAACCACCACAATAGCAACTTGATGGGTTTGTTAGAAGCTAGGGACTTTTTAGTGTATATGCAGGTAGGGCCTTTAAAGATTGATGAATGTGTATTAACAACGCTGTACAGCATTACAGAAGCCTACCAAGACCATCCAAAAATGTGAATACAGAAAAGTTGTGGATAAACCCTTTTAGATGCTGAAATGTGTTTCTCATAGAAGTAGGAGAAAGCTGTTTTTGTTCATTAGAAACATTTTGTTACATTAATATAACTTTCTAATACTGACTTGATAATTTGCCTCATTCCATGCAGTTACTCAAATGTTCACTAGTTTATCTTCATCCCTTTTACCCCAGTTATTAGACAGAGCTATGGCAATGAGCCAAAACTTCATTTTTGTATGCACGTTTGATTCACTGTTGCTTCATCACCTCCTACCTTCTACTCTCTTTGTTTCTACCACCTGTTGCATCTAGTTGGCCATCTAGACTGTGAGGGCTCTAAAAGAGAAACTGAACCCACTCTTCTGATTTGTCCTTTAGTTTGCAAGGATACTAACTGACAGTGATTAGCAATTAGAATACCAGAATACAACTTGTAAGGCAAGTATGTTTGTGATCTCTGCAGACTGTATCAACATCTTAGTCAATACCTATGTTTGTTTAATGACTGTAGTAAGTACAAAACTAAGAACTGCCATAGGAGGTCAGACTAAAGGTCCATTTAGCTCAACATTTTGTATATTCTAATACAAATTAATACTGGATGCTTAGAAAACAGCACCTGTAGTGTAAGTGCTGCCCTCACTCTACCCTCCGAGCTTCTGGTGATTAGCAGTTTAAAGAGTTTTTTGTGCTGAAAGGTATAAAGGGATCTATCCTCCAAGAAGCTGTATGCCATTCTTTCAAACCATTTACAGTTCTGACTTCCACAACATCCCATGTCACTGAGTTCCAAGATTTAAATACTGTGAAGAAGTACTTCCTTTGTCTCAGTCATTTGCCTAATCATTTCATTTGCTGCATGCCTTTTCTTGTGCAATGAGAAACAGCATTCATCACTGAATTAACTAATCATTCCCCATTTGTCTTTTCCATACCATTCATATCTTCCTCGATCACTTCTTCTGCCAGCCAGAAAGTTGTCATAAGGCATCTTTTAGCTGACAGCCATTCCATACCGTGCAACACCCTGGTGGCCCTGCCCTGGACTATTTCTAGTTCTGCATTCTTCTTGAAGTGGGTGCAGTCCTGCAGATGTGGAAGCACAGTGGTATTCCCCAGTGACGTGATGATGATCATCTTCTGTTTCATTCTCCATGAAACAATACCCAAAATTCTGTTTGCCTGAGGTTCACCTCTGATAAGCAGTAGCCTGGTCCCACAGACCGGATACCCGTTAGGAGCTGGAACACATTTTCTGGTTTAGTTTCACCTGAAGGGAGTGCAGTCACTGCTCTCCAAGACAGTTCTGTGATGGAAATGGAGTGGTAAATGGGGATCACAGGAAGATTCACTTCAAAAGCACACACCTGATCCAAATTAAAATACTAACATGGACACACCCAAAAACTTTCCACAATGATTCCAAGATCTCTCCTGAATAGTAACGGCTTCTTCAGGGCTCATTGTTATGCAGGTATAGTCAGGATTATTTTTCCTTTGATCATTAGCTTGCATTTATAAACACTGAATTTCAGCTGCTGTCATCCAGCTCTTCACTGTCAACCTTTCTCTTGATAATGCTAATAATAATCTAAAAGTTATCAGTAGAAAATGTGATTATTTTCAAATAATTGATGATTCTATTGTACAACACAGGTCCCAGTACTGATGTTTGGAAACTCTATCATAGCCACCCTTCATTGCTTCCTCTCCATGAACCAGGTATTTCAAGAGATGACCAATCCTTCTGGACCACAGCTTTGTTTCACTAGCAGCCGCTCCTGTGGGATCTCACAAGAAGGTTTTTTGAAAATCCATTTACACCAGCCAGAGCCATTCTTACCCGGATCTTGACTAAGAGGTCTGTGAGATGTGCCTTTCCTCTAAAAATTCATGCTAACTTGTCTCCAAACCAAGACATGTTCACATATATCTGCTGATTCTGTTTCTTGTTATAGGTGCTACTCATTTGCGTACAATGAAGCTCAGACTTAGTGGAGTGTAGTCCCATGTATCCCTTCTTAATCCATTGGGTGCTGAGCACATGTAAGTGATTACATTATTACAAGATGATTTCAAATAAACCCCACAAAATCTAAACAAATGCAGTGAAGTGCCTTATGGAAGAAAATAGCCTCATTGTTCCTCTTTTGCCCCTCTGAAGGAATGGGCTGTGAGTTTTGTGGGTGGTCTGTGAGAAATCTAGCAAAGCCCAAGTGGGGCAAGTGCTATTTTCAAAGAAAAGTGTCTTTTTGACAGATGTTTTCAATGTTGTTTTTGTTTAGCGTTTTGTTGTAGTCTACTGATCATGCTGCTACCGTTTACAATTTTGCAAGAGTCAGCCTATTTCCCCTTCTTTGGTAAGCCACAACAAGAATAATTTTCTCCTACACAGGTCAAACATATCAACTTATTGTGAGAGTTTCGAGACTTAATAGATTTGCAACAATATTTTATATTATTACTCATAATGAAATAGTATTCAAATAGTATTGGAATCTACATTTTCTCTGTGTAATAGAAGAAAACAGACTGAAGTCTATTTCCCCATAGCATTGCAATATTACCAGTCTGAAGTTTTGATAATAAAGAGTGTGACATTGTTATTCAACAGGCCAAAGGGATGATCTTCCCTTTGTCAAAACCAGAATATTCTTTTTTGCATGAATGTAAAAGCAAGCCAGCATTCACATACCGCGCTACTAGTTCTCCTACATTGCAAATATTTCACTTTAAATTGTTTGATATATTATATTGTTCTAATAGTTTAAACACAAGGAACAGTTAACTATTTAATTAATCTTTTTTTTTGCCAGTGTCAGGATGCCAGTGTCACAAAATGTGCTGCAGAAATTGTCTGAAAAATATATGGGTAAGGAGGAACAACAACAAGGGATTGCACTGATGAAAATGTACAGAGCCAAGAAACTGTAATACTGCTAAAAGTCAAATGAATGGACAAAGAAATGCTATTTACAGCATAGCTGGCCATCACAATTACTCCATTGATTTAAAAAAAATAATTAGCCAATTTCTTTCAATATTAGACCACATTTAAATTTTGCCATTATTTGAACTGTCTCTCTGAAAATATTTTAACTTCCAGAAACAATTACTAAACAATGAGTTTATTGCTGAATTTTAAGTTTGAATCAGAGACCAATTGAAAGTAACGCACTACATCTGTCATTCAGTAAGTGCTACAAAAATTTATGTCATTTTAATCTTCAGAGAGGTATGAACACTGAACCCGGACAACGAAGGGAAGCACGTTCAGGTCCATGTCTTTGGTGGTGGGAAAATCATTCCTGCATAGGCTATCAAGAGTAATACAGAGCATATTTTCAGTAGCCCTTCCAAGCTTATGATATGTATCTTGAGATAAACTACATTTGATCCAGATAGAACACTTCAGTGAGATTGTAACAAAAAACCGTAACATGCATAAGAAATCAATTGGTTTTCATTATCCCAAAATATGCCAAGCAGTTTACAATGTAATGAGGAAGTTGGAATCGCAGTAACAGAGTGACGTCATAGGTAAACAAGACAGTCATTATGTGCATTGTAATGCTCCATATGTGGCTCGACACTGGAATTTCTTAGTAAGATAATGAATATTGCCAGAGTTATCCAGTTACACTTTTGAAACTCATTCAGTATCTTTCACTTAGAGAACTGCAAGACCCAGGCAGAAGGGACCTCACGTTAACTCTTGGTTATTGCCCTTACACCTCAGTTTAATCTACTGCCCAGATGACTGCCCAGGCTATGATGGAAGACTACTGTCTGCACTGCAAATCGCACCCGATTTACAACAGAGTTCCGGAAACTTTCATCAGGCAGCAAGATTACTAGATTTCTACCATCTGAGGCTAATATTGCTCACAGGATACCTTATTTTGAGGACAGTTGCCTTCTAAAAACTGATTTTGATGATAGATCAATGACAATGTGTAAAGAAATAGCTGATTCTTCAAAACAGTTGTTAGTAAAGCTTTTCCACTAAAAAAAAAAAAAAAAAAAAAAAAGGTGTCACTTACAGGTGACCAGATGCTTAGCTGGAGGGAACAAGCCCAGTATCACTGAAGTCAGCATTGCCCATTGCTTGCTATTCTACAGAAGGAGGAGGTGCTTAATAGTGTTCTATATTCCCCAGATCCTACTTCAAGTTACTGTTTTCTGCTTGTGAAATCAGTCTTGTTCCTTCAACATGGAACTGTTATATCAATAAAGAGGTTGATTTAAGTTGAGAAATAATAATGTTTACTTAAATATACCATCTTCTTGCAAGTCACCTTTGTCTTAGAAGATACATGTGTGAAATACTTTAAAAATAGATTTCTGCTTTCCTGTTCAATAAGCAGGTTTAAGTATGTGTCTCTCCATTAAATGAGATGCAAGATGGAAAGCCCCAATGCTCAAAAACTTGCACTTCCTCACTTTGTAAAACAAAGATTATTTTCCAAACTCTGCATCTGCAAACCAAACCCACCATCCAAAAGTTCAGCCCTGCTCTCTCCCATTTCATGTCTCCACATGTAGTAAGGATTCAGCAGGCCAAACTGTGCCATTATTATCTTCAAGTTTTGACTTTGCTGGTACCTGAGCGCAGGTAAAAATGGGAGATGTTGTAACTCCTCTGGAAATACATTATCTTTCTGGTGGATCATGTGAGCTAAAATAAACTGCTGCTTATTCTTACACAGCTGCATAAACAGACTAAGATTTAATTGAAACCTGCCACTATGGTGGACAAGCCTCCTATCCACGGGCATTGTATCATTTTAGTCGGAAGATGCCATTTTTTAAAACGTCACTTTTCCACACGGAGCAACGCTTTAATGCAAAATCTGCTGAGTTTTAAAGACTGATTTTATTATTGTGATCCAGAAATATATGCATGTGACAGTCCCCTTCAGAGATTTAGCTATAATCTTTAGATCACTTGCCTAAGGTGGTGTAGTATAATCTGACACAATGTTAAAATAAGACTTTAGATCTCAACATCATCATCCCTGAATGTCTAATTGGGTTTATTGTGTATAAAACCCCAAAATATTAAATAAAAAAGAGCATCCAAGTCAGCTTCAGGAGCATCTCTATGATACTGATAACTGATTCATATATTCATCAATAAAGTGGAATTTTATTGCAGTAAATGGGATGCTCTGTGCTAGGAAAAATAAAGTTAGGCACACTGTTCATATTGCATTTTTTCCCCTCTAAAGCCATCTCATACACTTTTAATACCAGAGCCTTTGTGAGACAGCTATTTGGGTTCAGATAATGTGAGAACTCGATTGTACATGGAAAATACAAAATATTACTTCAAGATACTGCCAACAACTTTAATGCGAATCAACAAACTTGGTATTTAAGAGTAAATGCATTACCCTTTCTGTTTGTTACCAAAATTAACGAGGACTTCCTATAAATGCGTCCAACAGTGTATTTGAATCATAAAGCAAGACAGTGCTGCCTTACTGAAGGCCACTGTGAATACCCTTTTGTCAGTCCTTTATTTTCAGTTTGTTATTTCTAAGGAATATGCACCATAGTTCTTTAATGAGTGTTCTTTAGCTTCTAGAATAAATTGGTACCTGTTTCACAGTTCTAAAAGAAATATAATAGGAGGTATTTCAGGTGATTAGAAGCCATTTCTAACTAGAAAAAGGCACCTCGTTAACCAAACACTGAGGTTATTTTGTCTGTGATCTTATTTTGCTTCAATATAAAGATATTAATTGACTTTAAGTTTGAGAGGTTGAAAAGCCTTTTAAAATAACATGACAGTAGAAAATGAATGAACTGACAGGACAAATATGCACATCTATTTCCAAAACTTAAAATTTTACACTTCGGTTTCTTGAGCACCACCAAAATATGAGAAGTTAGTACAGGTAATACACACCTTACTTTTTGATGTGCTTTGTCATGGCTCCTAGATCACGACTGGCTTTAACAAAAATAATTTTACAGCCAATATTAAATACTCCAATTGCAGAGGTAGTTATTGTCTTATTTGCTGAAGTTCAGTAAGAACCCTTGAAGGACTCAGATTTTATTAATGGAGTCAAAGAGGAATCAGGAGTGTAGTACATCTTTGGAATGTCACCCTGAGTCCCAAATTATTTAGTTATACAATAGCCCCAACGTATTTCAAGCTAAAATCCTGAAACTGTTTAGTGATCGTCCTGCTATCCACATAATGTTTTACTTGTTTGGGAGGACACAAAAGAATGATGTCTCCAAGCAAGAACAGAGGTGTCAGCTCTGAAGGCACAAGGCACTTCATCTCATGTGGTAACTGGTGTGGGACATCACAGCTGTAAGAGCTTCTTTCTAGTGAGTCCCTTTGATGCGGCTGGTTTTCTAGGATGGGAAGGAGCCAGGAGGCAAAGCCGAGTCGTTTTTAAATGAAGCTTCTACCATCTACACACTTGCTACCTATCAGACATACAAACTCTCCAGCTTTCTAGACATTTCTTCTGACCTCCATCATGGAGAACTTCCCAGTGGAGATGCAAAACGTAGATGGATTGGTAATCTAAGCCCTACACATACTTTTTCCCACATGTCCGACATGTACATGAAGATTTTACACTGCGACCAGCTGAAATGGTCATATTCCAAACACCTCACACAACAAGAAATGAACAGCCATACTTCCACTTACCTGTTCTGGTGGATAAAATTCTTCCATATTATATACAATGATAAGCAAAAGTAGTTCAAATGGAGTAACAAAGAAAGGAAGTGATTCAGAGACTTTGAACCATAGTACTAACAATTCATATTCATCCATGCAAATGCCTGCAAAGTGACTGGGCCTAAAATGGACTGCAAACTGGGTTGTAAGTCTGCTCTCTCACAGAACACCTCCACGCCAGGCTACTACTCAAGCAACAGTAGTAGTGGTACTGCCGTGCAGTAGTACTCAATGCACAGCCCACACCCAACTGCCGAACGTCATCGTCGTCTTGTAATAACACAAAGATCATAACAAAGCAGAATTTTTTAATGGCGAGTAGGAGCTAAACCAGCATGGCTACCATTAGCCTAAGAGGTACTAGTTTTATTTCTTTCTAGAACTAACCCAAACATCCAAAGAAAACTTAGACAAGGCTAGGCAAAGATCCTCCACGCATCCCAGAAATTACCAATACAAAATTGTATCGCTAACTTTTTTAGGTCAAAGTTGTTCTTCACAGAACTCCCGCTGGCTACGCCAGAGTCACAACAGCAATACAGCTGACATGCAATATCCTTGAAGTTACAAAGTAATGACAGATATCGCAAAATGGTGGGGAAAAGGTCATACTACTCAAATCATCATGTACTTCTGATAATTTAACACCACGTAGGACAGCGTAAGTGCTGTTCACTTGAAAGGAGGTCTGCGCCCCACTCGGCAAAACAAAGTCCTGATGGAGCAATGTCATCCCTTAACTGTGACCTTTGGTACCGACTTGGAAAGACCATGACAAAGTTAAAGCTGACTGCATGAAACCCACCAGACCCTCCGCTTCCTGCACTTAAGACCCTACAGCTGATTATCAAGATCATCAAACAGGAATAAGCCCAACCACGTCCAACCAGCTGCAGCAGCAGTTCCACACCCAAGCACGCCCTGATGGCTGAGCAGTGCCTAATCACCAGCACACAGTTCCAACTGGAAGGTGATCGTTTCTGTCCCAGCCCTTAAACCGCGCGCTCCAGACACCCACAACGCGAACAGCCGCTTCGCCAGGAAACGCGGAGCCCGAGGAGGTGCTCCAGACCTAGAACCGGTGTAGGACGTCCAGTCTTGCTTGGTTTGTTTAGATGGTAGACTTCCACCCCGGTTCCCCTTACTGGAGCTGGATATTTAAAACACCTGGGTCCAGTCCTTCTGATTTTTAATTTCTGCTTTCTCCCTTCTTCTTCTTCGGCACGGGAAGAGTGGCTCGACTTGTTCTCAGTTTGGGCATTAGAACTGGGTGCCTGAGGTCAAAATTTGGCTGGGTCTCGCCGACTGCCTGCCAGCTCCTTTTTTCCTCTCCCTCCCCCCGACCTGGAAGCCGGGCGGCCGTCGCCCGATGCACCGCGCTCCCCGCCGCTGCGGCCGGGGCCGGGCCGGGGAGAGCCCCGCACACCGGGCCGGGCCGGGGGGGGGGGGGGGGGGCCGCCGCCCGCCCCACCTCGCACCCCGGCCCCGCACCCCGGGCCGCCCGGCCCCGCCGCCGCAGCGGGGCCCCCGCCAAACTTTGCGGCCCGCCCTGGTGCTGGGGGCGCGGGGCGGCCCCCCCGGGCCGGGCCGGCCCCCCCGCCCCCGCCGCCCCCGCAGCACCCCGGGCGCGAGGTGAAGCAACCTGGCGCCGGCTCCTGCACTTTGCACAGCGGGCGCAGAGCCGCCTCCATCCCTGCGCCTCCCGGCAGCGCTAAGGCGCATTTTTTCGCACTAATCTGCACATTCAGCACGTCCAGAGCGCCTATGACTTTACCTGGACTTTCTCCACTCTCCGGGCTCATCACACTGCGATCGCCTCCCCATCCTACCGCTAACTCTCGCTCTCCTTCACTCCTTCCTCCTTCTCTCTTACAAGGCCTGCTAAGATCAAGCCCGATGGAAAGTAGAGAGAGAAAGAGAAAGAGAGAGGCAGAGGGAAGGGAGGGGAGCCGCTCCATCCCTCCCTCCCCCCCCCGGCACACACGCCAGCCCTTTTCCCCCCACCCCAGCCCTTCCCTCGGCGATTTCCTCCGCTCTTCGGCAACTACGAGGGCTCCGCGGAGCGGCTCCCGAAGGCGCCGGCGCTGCCCCCGGCGGCGCCCCGGCCGGCGCCCCCCCCCGCCGCCCTCCCGCCCCGCGGCGCCCCGCGGCCCCCCGCTACCTCGTAAAGGTCCCCTGAAGCCATGCTGGGTTGCGGGACTGGGCTCCTCCGCGCCGTCTCCCTCTCTCCACCTCTCCCGCTCCCCCACTCGCTCTCTCTCTGTTGAGTAAACTGTGTTTTGCAGAATGACAGGCTTTGGGGCTGGCTGTGCGCAGAATCAGAGGCGAGGAGAGGCAGAGAGGCAGGCGGCGGGGCTGGCGTAACCAGCAGCTCGGGCGCACAGCGCCGGGAGCCGCGTCTCCCCCGCGGCGGCGGGGCCGGCGCCCCCCCGCCCCTCTCACACACACACACACGCACACACACACGCACCCACCCCGCCCGCCGCCGCCGCCCTCCCCGCCCCGGGGGGGGATGGACCGGCACCGGGACGGGGACGGGGACGGGTCCCCCCGCGCCCTCCGGCAGGGAAAGTCCCGGGGCCGCTCGGAGGGCGGCCTCCTCTTCTTCCTCCCCCCCGCCCCCCTCCGCCACCCCGCTCCGAGCCGGGAGCGCTTCAAACTCTTTCCGCGGCCAGAATAAATAAATAAATAAATAAAAAAAATAAAATAAAAAAAAAAAAATCGGGGTGGGGGGGTGGGAAGGAGCGGGCGGGCGGCGGGGAGGGCCGCGCCGCACGCCCAAGGTCACCGCGGGGAGAGGCGGGCGCGGGGCCGGCTCCCCGCCGCCGGCCTCGGGCGGCCCTGCCGGCCACCTTCCCGCCCCCTGGGCGCCGCATGGCCGCCCCGCCCGCCCCATGGCCATCGCCGAGGAAAGGGAAAGGGAGGCGGCGGGATCCCATCCACGAGCCCTGCGACGAGGGGCAGCCCGGGCAGGGCGGCGGGTTTCGGGGCCACCTCTCACCCGCCCCTCCGCCAGGCAAGGAGAGGCCTCTCCCGCTCCCTTGCAGCCATTTTGCAAATTAGCCGGCCCTCTCCAGGAAATGGAAGCCACCCTCCCGCCACCTGGTCTTCACGTGGAGGCACCAGGTGGCCAGCCTTTTGAAGCGGCTGCGGACGCGGGGCAGCACGAAGCTGTCGGCTTTTGCAGCGTTAGAGCCTTCTGGGCCTTTTCTCTGAGGAAAAGGGCCGGCCCATGGCCGCTAGCGTCCCAGCGCGGCGGCTTACCCGAGTGAGGGGGACCATGTGAAGATGGCACCGAGCAAGCTGCGTAGCATCTCAGCCTCCCGCCTGCCTTCATCTGCCATTACCACCCAATGCCTCCTGCTCAGGGATTCCCAGGTCGAGGAGGTTTTCTCACATCGGCTTGGCCATCAGCGAAGACGAACTAGCTCATCGCGAGAGGATGCCCTGCTTTCCACCGGGCATGATGGAGTCTTGAGGAGGCAGGAACCGGTGTGCGGCAAAGGGCCCTTAGCACAACGCTGTGGCCACCGTGAAGAAAAGGGCTCCGCTCTGCGGAGGCTGCTTGAGTATCAAGTCGTGTTCCTGCAGCTTCACGCTGTGAAGGATTTGTTTCTCCAGGTAAAGTGTTGAGCGTCCTCTCTATGTGATCTTTCTTGATACGAAAGGGCGCTGTTAGGGTTTGCTCTGACCAGCTCTTCACACCTTGGCTTCGTAGCCAGCCTGCCGTAGTTGTTACTGGCTTCTAGACCCCATGTTCTCATAGCTGACCGCTGGTAGTCCTTCCCCTGGAGCCTGGGAGCTGAGTGCTGCGCGGTCTGGCTTTGCCGTGGTGGTGGCTTTCATTCGTCTTCATTGTGTTGGCATTTTTCAACTCTTGATTTCAATCCTTTGTGTTATGCTGCACTCCATGTTAATGTGGGACTTGGCGCTGCCCAGGCTATTATCTGAGCAGCAGATTGGAGTCGATTATTGAGTATAATATAGTAAGTCTGGGCATGGTTAATAAATGTTGCTGGTATCAACCGCTGCGTTATTGCTGGAATTTCATTTATGACCAAAAATCCTGGCGCAGACCAAGTGGGGTGAAGCCGAAGACTCTTCCGACTGAGAGGATTCCTGTTTGAAATATCGATATTGGGTATTTTGAACGCTGTCACTTTTTATCATGAAAGTAGGAAATAACACATGAACAGCCAACTCTTGACTGACCCCATCTCCTGAACTGTGAATATTACCTCTGGTGATTATGAACTTGCCGGCTAACCAGTTTAGTATTGACTTACAGTTCAATAAAAACTATCTTATGGTAGTTTGGAGCTCGAAGATGTTTATGGTTTGTGTGGTCTGCTGGGTGGTGTGATAATGTTGAATTCCTAAGGACAAGCCACCCTGCTTACATAAAACGTAACTTCTTTTATCTAAACTGAAGTAACTGGAGGGTCGCTCTCTGCTTTCCCATTTGCTAGTGATACTTGGATTGTTGGGATTTGATATTTGAAGAGTAAAATGTTGAAAGGATTAAGAAATACTGTAAACTACCCATGCCTTTAGCAATTTTATTAAATAGTGCAGCAAAAATTTCGTAAATCCCAAGAAATGCGTGACTTAATAATCACACTCCATGGTTTCTTCTTGATAAATCAATTATTTTGTCTTATTGTGTGCTCATTGAGCAGAATATTCCATTGATAAGTAGACATTTTAATGCGTTTCTCTTCTAAGTCTGCTTTATTACACCTACTGTTTTGCTGCTTTCCACAGCAGTAAACAAAATGGCAGTCAAATCCAGTGAGTAATTTTTCAGATGTATTCTAGAATATTCCTTCTTTGAAACTGTTTGCTTTCTTCATAGTATCAACTCTCTCCAAAGGTGTCTTGAATGAATTAAAAAATGTCCCTTCCCAAGCTATAGAAGAATATATGTCTTTTCTTTTGAGACAGGTCCAATAGTCATACTGTTCTTTCTGGGCTTCGCTGTTACTCTGCTCTCAGACAGCTTACATTAGAACAACCCACCCTGCACCATATTGGAAGAAATCTCCATCTCTCTGTTTTAGAAAATTTCATTTACATTGTACAGTCTTGAGATCACACTAACACTGTCAGTATTGTTGCCGTAAGATTTGCAACCCAAACAAATATTAGTTTGGAAGTTTTGAAAGGATGAACGCTTTAGTGGATACTTTGAAGAGGGGAAACATCTTTTTCCTGATTACTCATTCCTTGTTTTAGAGTACACAGTCCCTTGGGATGCAGTGGTGTGTGAGTCAATAGTGAGGAGCAGAAAGAGGACTTTCGCGATTGTCAAACCCAGGAAAAGTTGATTGTGGTTTCAGTGTATTTCCCTGTCATTTAGCAGAAAACAAGGTTTTAAGTTTTAAAAAATCCAAGTGACCTTCATTTGCCCAGCAGGTCTCTATTGTAACTAGTCAAGTCATGCGGTATACCTCTGAGTCTTTTGGAAGAAAAGAGAATTAATTAAACTTATTAGCATTTTTTTTAAAGTTTCTGGTAACAGATTTTCTGGAAATACATGTTTTCCAATTTTAATTGCCTTTAAATGGAAATATCTTTACTCTGAAATGAAATTGCTGCAAAATCCAGATTTTTGTACAAATTACAAACTCTAAACTGAATGTTTTTGCTAAATATGTGATTATTCATTACTCTTATTGTTTCGCCGCCTTCTCCGATTTCCCATCCCAAGAGAGCAATGCAAGCAAGGGAGGCATTCCAAGTGCGATACGTCACATTTGAACACTTCTTTTGATTTGGTGGGTGCTCTGGTTTCCACTACTTTAATTACGGGAATTATCTCTCGGACTGAATAAAGTTAAAAATGAAACTATTATATTTCAGAAAGCTAAAATACCGTTGTCATAGCTGTGCCATTGATTTGTTATTGTTTGTTTAGTCAGTCTGTCCAGTGCTATGCAAATACTGTAGATACTGTACAGTCAATAATACAGTTCCCCCAAGGAGTGTACAGTCAAATAGTGCATTTTGGCAGCAAGCTTTATGAAAAGTCGCTGTAAAGGACTGCATTGTCTCTTGAAGAGGAAGCTGAATGATGGGCGAGAATGATTTGGTAACTGGAGAAATTGAGAGAATTCCTGTGCTAAGATATGAAAAATAAATGAGAAAAGAGTGAAAACAAGGCGTGAGTGAGAGGAAGGAGAGAAGGACAAGGAACCGAAGGTGAATGCATGGAGAAAGCTGTGCAAAGTCTTGGCTGTGTGAAAAAATGGGAAGCAAAATGGAACATTTTATCAGCAGCAACTGGAATTGAAAGCAGGGAACAAGGTAACAAGATGTCTATCTCTAACCAACGAAGGGAGAATGACCAGAACGTGGAAAGAGTCAGTGAGGGTGAAAATGAAAGAAAGTGTTTCAGTGAAGAAGAGTTGACAGGAAACGGCGAGCAGCTACAGCAGGAAGAGGAGAGTCACTTATGACACCACTGTTCGGGCTGGGTGATAGGCAGGATAATGGCTTTCCTAGGGCTTGGTACCATGGTGGCTGTATACTCACCTACTAGGTCTGAGAGAGAGCTAAAATGTCCCAGGAAGCTTGTCAGAAAAATTATCCAAAATATAAAGTCAAACAGGAGTTGCAAAACAAGATGAGGATGTCCTTAGCATACATGTAGCATCTGAAAATTAGAGAATAGATGAATGTGAAAGGAAAATAGGAAGGCGCCATTTATTTTGAATAATTGATTTACATTATTTTGTGACAAGAAGAATTAGACTTGGGAAAAGCCCGATATACTTTGCCCTGTGCCATGCTGTCTTTGAAAGCAAACAAGTAGTTGTGATCGTTTGATTCTGATTCTAAATTAATGTCTTCCTCTAAACCCTTTTTTGGATCTTATAACATGCAATTATTTACCATCAAGAGGAAGCATTTGAAATGGAATCTGCAATACCACAGTACAATAAAACAAACAATAATATATAGAAAACAAAGTAGTTTATTTGTTGGTATACAGAGTATGCCACAGAACAGAACTTTTCTAGGGTTGAAAGGGTATTTTAATGGCAGCTGTTTGAAACCCATCTTTACTTCTTACAACTTTATGATTCTGTTCTGTTCTATTTAGTATGGCCAATATAGTTTTGCCTTACTTTGGGAAGGGGAAAAATGAAACTTTGACCAAAGATACATGAAAAAATGGATGCCAACTAAGATATATGGAAGACGATGTTAATACATTAACACTTCACATGGGAATCCATGTGATGCAGTTGTATATACTTGTCACTACCCATCTTACTTCCTTGGAAAATAAGGAAGTCCCATTGCTTAGCACATTGTCAGTTACTTTCAATGGGAAATATTTCATATTAAGTACAACGTGTGCCCTGCTTCTGTGAGTTGATTCATGTGATCTATTGATTTTAACAGATCTCCATGCAAGTATGAGCATCAACTCACTGCAGTCATTTTAATAGACTGACATCACGTGAGAAAGAGAGAAGGAGAAAAAAATGCCTTGAAAATTAAAGCACAGAATGGTGTGTTGCAGGAAAAGGAAGCAGAGATAGCGTACACCATTGCAGGAAAAAAGGGCGAGTACAGAAATTACCCTGCTAGAGGAGACTTCACTGTCAAAACAATGTCACCTAAACCAGGACAAGCAGTGCTCCATAACAGCAGTCACTGAAGAAAACCTGGTAGTGAGTAAGACTTTGCATCAGATAGAAGTGGCTCAGAATTGGTTTCTGGTGTGAGTCAGCAAAGGTATGTTTTCCATAGATTATTTTCACAGCCACATAACAGCCATTGTAGAAGATGCTTTACCAGGACACGTGCTTGTTCTGGAAAATAAATGATTATGTAGGGCCCCATTCAAAAAATGTGGAAATGAGTGGAAGTATTCTCTTGACCTCTGTGAATGCGGGTGCCTTCCACACCTGTTCATCTCTCCTTTTGCTGGTTCCTCTTGCTATACTGTTGTATCATTCACCATCTTATTTTATGAAACTAGAACCATGTCTGGCAGCAGGGGTTGAAGCTAATCATTGTTGCATCTTTACTTATGTTGAAAATTAAGATAGCTTTGTCTTCGTCTGAACACATTGATTCTTTTACCAGTATCTCCCAATGACACAAAAACCCCCATCTTTCCATATTCTGCTCCCTCTTATTTGCAAATGCCATTTTTCCACCTGACATGTTGTCATAGATAACAGAAAGGTGCCAAAACATTCCTGTTGAAAGATTTGCTAGATTTCCAACTAAGTTGAAAAAATGGGAAAGTGTAGATCATGTAGAAGTCAACTTCATATGGGAACTCTTGTGTATACAGAGCTTTCAAAACTGACAGCTCAACAGTTGAATTCTCAACAGATTTAGGAAATCATGATGTACACCAAGCAGGGCCAAATGGCACACATTATTTTCTTATATTCCCGTATATCCTGAACATCAGGTGAGAGTCCACTATTGGAGACTTTGGTTTATGGCCTTATTTTTATGTGGGTAGAAAGAGAACTGTGGAATGGATAGCTCAAGTGGTTTCCTCTGTTGAGCAGCAAATGATGGTGTGTAAACACCTAAGAATGTTATAATTTTGATGCAGCATGGGATTTGAAACTTGCACAGTACCAATTAAAGGAAGTCGGGATAATTTTTATTAGGACTATTGCATTAGATGTGTTAGAATCATTATAAAGAATTAATAAATAGCAAGACGGTAGAAAACATTGTTAGATTTAGCTGACTGAAATATTCTTTTAAGGGAAGACATCTGACGAATTCAGTATGGTTTACACATGGAGTATATGTAATATTCAGAGTGATCATGGTATATTACAGCACATTAGTAAGCTAATGGATTTTTTCCCCGAAACTTTGCTCTATAAAAGTTGCACTGAACTCACGATATCTACTAATACACAAATATGCAGGGTTTTGACATCTAGGTGTATAATTTTATATGTTAAGCAATACTGTGTTTTGTGATTTTTAATCATGGAGTCAGCTTGTGTCTCTGTATTTGCCACTCACAACAAAACACCCTCTGCATAACTAGGCTACTCATGAGGGTCTCACAATGAAAAGGAGTATCACTGCATGATTGTAGCAATAACTCTGAAACTATGCAAGGACACATAACATTTCAGAAAACTAAAAGAATAATTCTTTACTAATGAGAGACAATATGGAGCCTGATCTGTTTATGAAGAGGATTACAATACTGGTGAGGCTGGGGAGCCTGAAGCCAGAAGGTGCCTCCAAGTCCATTTTTCTGGGCTTACAAGCAAAAACCCCGTAATACACTGAAAGTGTTTTAAAAGTACATGCAATTGTTAGAAAAGCACAGAATAGCGGTGGTTGTAGAAGACCTCTGTAGATCATCTAGTTCAACCCTGCAGCTCAAAGCAGAGTCGTCCAGAGCATGTTTACTTGTGACCATCTCCAGTTGGATTTCGAGTATCTCCAAAGATGGAGATTCCACAACCCCTCTGCTCAACCTGTTCCAGTGTTCAACCACCTTCAGAGTAAAAAAAGGTTTTCTTATGTTTAAATGGATATTTAAATTAGATTTCATAAAGCTAAATATAATCAGTTTATTTTTAATGAGATTTTCAAAACACTTACTAGAAACCTATTAGTATCTTGAACATGATGATCTAAAAACTGAAATGTGTCATGAATTGATGATTCTGAAGATCATGGCAAGTTGCATAGTCAGGGATGAAATCCATATCCAACTCTCAGGCCCTTGCTCCAGCAACTGATTGGATTATCTGTGGCATTCTTTCTGATTACATTCTCTAAGGAGAGACTTCTTTTTGCAGTTATGGGATGCTTGGGCCCTGGGAAATTATGTTAGATTCCACTCAAGAAAGTGCATATATATTGTATTTGAGGATCGTAACACCGCTCAAAATATTATTATGAGCTGGTAAAGGAAATTTAAAACAAGGAGCTTTTAGATCTTGTGATTCTAATCATTGACTGGGGGAGCTTGTTGATTCCAAGAAATGGGAAAAGCTTGTTGTAGTCCAGGGAGAAGTGGCATTGATTTTTTCTGGTGGACATTCGGAAATTCTTTCTAGTTAGCTAGATCTACTAATGGCATGCCTTTTTAAATGTGTATGTATTTACAGGAGGTTTGTTTAGGAGCATGGAAGCTAAAGTTTAAAGGAATGTTTTTCTTTTTTTATTTTGCTAAGATGTTTTATGATTTGAAATAAGATGTTATATGGTACCTTATCATACAGTCTGCACTTTAAAGATATGTAAATATATCATGCATGTAAATTATTTGTTATTATAGATGCCTTTAAATGCAAGCTAGTGGAACCCCCCATTTACATACAAGGGCTGTTGCTGGGTTTGGTAATGTCTCTGAGAAGAGAATTATACCCACTGTAAATGAATATACAACAGGCTCTGCATTACAGTACGTGCTTAACTATGCTAATCCTTAGGACTACTTTTTAGGGTAAGGGCTATAAACTAGGCCTTGTGGGACCTAGTATTTGCATTGTATGTATTTGTGGGAAAAGTATTCTTCAAAAGCACAGTTACGCAGTTTTTGACAAAGCACTTGCAAAACGGTAGTGTCTTGTTCTTAGACATTGTTCTCATTTTTTTTTATACTGTCATTTTTATTTTTAGGCATTAAACATTCTCAACTTTAGAATTGTCAAGAATTTAACTCTATTTAGTTTTTGCACCAGAGTGACTTTTAAAAATTTTGAATCCATCTGCAATAGTGATTTACAAATAATGAACCATTTAACTTTTCTTTAGTGTCTCTGATAGAGTGTGTCAGTATGGATGAGAAGGCAGCCAGCCTACTTGTGGTAGGCATGGACTGGTCCGCAGTCTCCATAACAGAGCTTTCTTAAACCAAAATGGAGTAACTTAAAGTGAGAATTAAAAGAACTAAATGAAAAAGCCTAGTTTTAATTTGAAAGACTGATTCATTTATCAGTGTGAATCAAGAGTAATTCTTGGAAAATCAGGGAATGTGAAACCTGAGTAGCGATGAGAATCAGGTCTGTACCTTACAGTCAAACCCAAATTTCCTACACAGTCTGCTTGGAACAAAGCAAGTTGGAGCATATTAAAAGCCACAACCTGAAAGCTGGGCTTTTTAAAGTAATGACTTCAGTATAGCAACAGCAATTCACCTTCCCTGAAACTCTGGCCTGTAGTCTTTAACTGGAGGTAAATCACATATTGGTAGGAACCAAAGGATTTGCTCCCAGCTCACCTCTCACCACTTAGTCTTACTCTGTGTTATTTTGGTTCTGTAATAATGCATTAATTTTACTTCTTCATCTGCTCTCTTGGCAACATGTTACTTCTGGTTCAGAGTTACCTGAAAGCAGAAGTTGTGTTTTTGTTTCAGCTTGGCATTCTGGTCAGTTGTAGTTGTAATTCTCATTGACTTGTATTACTGTGTGTTCCCTCTGTTGTTAAACAGTTAGATCAAACCAAATAAGCCTATTTAAACTTACGGTATGGAAGTAAGAGCTAAGTTTTGTTTATTTGTGAGCTCATGCAGCATATTGTTTGTAAGTATATGATACAGATAATTTTTCATACAAGACATAGTGCAGAATATTGGTACTGATATCATCGGATAACAATCTTGGTATGTTTTTTGTAATCTTGGACAGCTTCTCAGTTATGCATTTTTTTGCACACAAACCAGTCCATTCTCATTCTAATTCTGGGTAATGAGACATATAATTTTCTGTTCTAGTTTTAATAACGCAGTTTCAGAGCATGTGTCAACTAAGTATCCCTGCAAAAATGGCTACCCGATTCCTTATCTCTGTTTTTGTTCATTTTTCCTCTCTAATGCAAAGATCTTTGATGTGTGTTCTCCACCCTATTAGTCCCCTGAACTGAATTTTAGTTCTGTTCTGGCAGTAAGGGCAGATGTCTTAGGGGAGCACCCAGCCTCGCTGAGGCTAGTGTAGATTTTAAATTGACTTTACCTAGAGACCGGGACCTCGCACCTGATGTCACTGTGCTATGTAGGGATAATTTTCAGCCCTTTCAACCCAAGATGCAAAGCAGTACAGTGTGTCTACATGCGGAGGGATATGGTGTGATAGCAGTTGGGCCATTAGGGTGGTTGGGGAACTGAGGACCTCATGGAAGAAGGGGCTGAGGGACAAAGGTTTGTTTAGTCTGGAGAAGAGAAGCCTAAGGTGGATCTAATAGTGGTATTAAGAGGTGGTAATAGGGAGAACGTGTCAGGCTTTTCTGAGAGATGCACAGCAAAAGGATGAGGGACAATGGTCTCAAGTTGCAAGAAGGGAAACTTTGACTGGACAGAAGGGAAAAAAAAATCACAATGAGAGAGGTTAAGCGCTGGAACAGATACCCAAAGAGGTTGTGGAATCTCCATCTTTGGACATTTTCAAGACTCAACTGGACAAGGCCCTGGGCTGCCTGATTTAACTTTGAAATTAGCCCTTCTTTGAGAAAGAGGTTGGACTGGATGGCTTCCAGAGGTCCTTTTCACGTCAGCTATTCTGTGGTTCTATGAAACCAGAGGGAAAGATCTGAGATTTTTCTGCTTGATCTGTAACTGCTGTTCTAAGGATTTTGCTCCTTGAAATTGCAACTATTAACATCATGTCAGTATGTAGTTATACGAAATAAGAGTGTTCAAATTACCTTGCGTGGGTGGAGGTAATCTGTGCAGCCTTGAACTGCAAATAATAATTAAAAAGGGTGGTAGCAGAATGTATCCTGTGCTAGAGCTCCTGCTATCTGCATTGCTGTATGCTCTTTCTTCACTGCGTTGTGTACCAGTACCAGTGCAGCTTCAGCTGAAGGAAGGCAGGAAGCAAGTAAACTTACAAGACAATCATGAACTGCCTGTGGTTGTTGTGATGCTGATGTGCTATGCAGATGTGATTTTTGGCTAGTAAAACACACCTGCAGTTGGGCATTTGTCGTTTCTAAGAGGACAGTCTGTTTTCTACATCATTGTATTCATTCATATGCCTTTATGTTTAGGTTTCAGGCTATTTCAAAGTCTGACTCTTGAACTTTTCCAGAATGTTAGCAATACAAGTCTGTTACAGGGCAGTGTAACCCAAGGACATGATCGTTTGATGGCTACTTGATGATTCTTGTACGTACCTGCCAACATTTGGCATTCAGAAAGTGGTAGAGTTGGTTAATGTGAACGGACAGTCTTTCTGCCTTAGCTGTCTGGGCAGCAGCTGCAATATGAACAAGAGTTTCTTGGAGGGTTCAATACTCAGTAGGCCTGTTAGAAGGGGTAGTTTCCTTGGGTCCTCAAAGCAGCACAGCCAGTGCTTGAACTGAGGGCTGTCCTTACTGTCCCACACAACCTGTGTGCCACCTTCCCATGCATCTGCACAAGGGTTGAGTTGCAGCCAGATGCCAGGAGCCCGGACTGATTTAGCCATACCTATGGCAAAGACGCTGCTTTGCTTCTGCCTCAGGGCCGTAGCCATGCACAGTGTTCAGCAGCAGTGGCCAAAAACATGGTCATCTCTCCATGCACATACAATCTGCCCAAAACCCACCTCCTTTACCGTCCACAAGTATCATCCCCTTGCTGCCCTGTCTGCAGATCCTGCGCTGACCCACCTGTTATGTCTCACCATGTCCAGCAGTGCATATGAGTGTGATGCTGGCTGCTGTGATGTACTTCTTGGAGGTCATGGACAAGCTGGGCCATGGACTCTGCTTAACTCCTGTGATTGCTTCAGTGTTCCTGGTGTCACATGGTGGTGACAGCAGCAGAGACAGAACTGCCCTTGCCTCCTTCTGATGCAGCCAGTCGTGCTCAGTAGCTGCCTCCTTGCTGATTCTATCCATGTCATCAATTGAAAGACTGAAAAAGCAGTTAACGTGGAGGAAGGCTCATAAAAAAAGTAATCTGCTCCCAAGTAGAAAGGGAAAATATGCCTGTGAAATACATTTGGTGTCTTGAGTTTCAGGTCTAAATGAACTGTTACCAATGTCACAAAATCAGCCATTTTTTCTGGCAGTCTCAAAAGACTAATACTAGTGGATATAAAACCAGAACTTCTCTGTCATCTTAAGTGGTGGTCTGCTTAGCCTGAAGGTTATGTGTATCACCTGTCTACTCTTGAGAAATCCATGAATATGCCTCAGTCCTTATGGTTGTTAGCTGCCACCTTTCTGGGATAGGAAAATTCCTAACAGGGCAAATCTTGCCCCTTCTTTCACAGGATTATTGGGGTAGAAGTAACCTAGTTAATGAGCTGGTTTTAACCGAATGCTGAGAACACGCTACTGATTTGAACTGTGTTGGAAGGTGGCACCCTTATTTCCACTTGACAGTTAGAAAACTTATTTCTACAAAAACGTAGTGAGGAAGATTAATTTCAGATGTAGTAGATGTATTGAACTATCTCCCTTCAGGAAGACCAGCTCAAAGAATATTCTTTTCTCTCAACAGTATCTCAAGAGTGAAGGCAGACATGGAGGAAATTTCATATATGAATAGAGAACATGTAAAGTTACAAAAACAAACTGTATTTCTTGTCAGAGGACAGAGACTACAGATATCGGGAGCCACCGAGTAGTCACTGTTGGGGCCTACCACAAAACTGAGCAATAACAGATAAAACTTCTACCTCAGGAGGACCTCTGAATCAAGTGACTAATCAGCTACGTTAGCAATGGCTCCTTTGACCTGGGATTGGTCTTGAAAGCTACGCAGGACCTGGTGGCCTTAAAGGCTCTTGTTACCTACTCTTAGCTCTCTTTGCAGTAGAAATTACTCTTTTTCTATTTTTTTATTACAAGGTAGTTCACTGCTGCAGATTTCAGAACTACCCAAGGAGGGAAGAAAAGTGGGTATATGTTGAAGAGATGTATCAACCTTATCCTTCACCTAGGTTAGTCTCTGGAACGTAATAGTTAAGCAACAAGTCTCTTGCTAGGTAAAATGTATCGCTGTTGTCCTACTGTGGTGTCTTCAGAATGTATTTTGTACAGTTAGGCCGAGCCACCACAGTGACACATTGTATTTGATAAAGCTAAATAGAAGGGATTAATTTTCTAGTTTATGTGTCTTTCTTTGTGTATGTCCATGATAGATGACATGACCAGAGAGTCTCAAGTGTACTCTGAATGCTAAATCATTCATAAATGCCATTGATGAGTATTCACCTTTCAGGTTGGCAAATGCAGCAATTCCCTTGATCCCACTGTCTTTCTCCAATGCTTCTCAGCAACGGACTTAGATGAGAAATGGTGGAACAGTGCTGAAGCTCCTCTCCCTGCTCCAGGGCATCAGATGTCTTCATTATATGAGAAGGAGATGTGGTGCCTTTCTGATCTATCATCCTCAAATTCCTTTACAGAGAGAAAATCAGGGTAGAATTTATAAGGAAAATTATTGGGTAAAATAAAAAAAAAAACCCCAAACCCTGAGAAATAAAAGATAGAAAAGATAGAGAATTAAAATTCCTTCTGTCAGATCAACACTAGTTTGTTCATCCTGTGCTTTGTGTTACTAACTTTTAGATGTTCGCTGTTTTGCAGTTTACAGGGTCTAACAAACACTATCATTAAGGAGCTTTTTCTAATACTCAAGCTAATGTTCCTTGTGTGTTTTTTGCATCAAAATCAACATTGACTCACCAAATGTGACTATATAATCTCTGTTTTTTTCTTTCCCATCATTATTGCTGTATTTTTCCCACTTCTTTTCCCAGAAGTATGTTTGTTGTATCCATCGTGAAGTCCATGGGCAATATAATTATGTCAATCTTTGTGTAACATGTTGTATAGATGTATGTCCCACTAATTCTGTTGTATAGGCTGTCACTAAACTTTTAAGACCTACCCCCCCATTGGACTTGGTTAAAAGCCTTTTGAGAGCTTCTGGAAAATTCAGACTGATTTCAGTGGCTTTTTATTGGACATTTAAGAACCCTTCTTGATGTTTTCTCGTTTTGTTCTTAGATCAAATACTTCAAGAGTTATCAATTTCAAAAGTACCTGAGAAATAAAAATCTAACCTTGCACCGCTGCTGTCCTCCTCTTCTCTGGTGGCAGTGAACTCTAAAAATGTGTGCATCTGCAGGACTTCTGCTTTGTCCTTTTCTTAACTGAAATTATTGATGAATGCTTGACAACTGGGGTTAGGGAAAGGTGGTGCGGCAGCTCTAGCTCATGGGTCCCTAGTAGGTTTCAGGAGTTCCCAGTGTGTCATGTGCCTTTACTTTTGCAGTGATGCAGACCTGGCCTTTTAGGATGCCCATGGTCAGTTAATTTTTTGCAGTGCTCCTGAAGCTCATGAGAGGAGTGGAAGACCTATTCTCAGATAAGGAACTAAAAAAGACTTGGCTTGTTCAGCATAGGAGGAGAAAATCTGAGAGACAATATGAATACATGAGGGAATAAATACAAGACATGGAAAACAGCTATTTAAGCTAAAGGGCAATATTTGCTTATGAAAAAAATGGGTCTAAACTGGCCATGAATATATTCTGGCTGGAAATCAGAAGATGGTTTCTTAATTATATGAGGTTCTGGAACAGCCTACAAATAGGTAGTGGGTTCAGAAAAAGAATAGCTGCTTTTAAGGTGGAGCTCAATACTTTTATGAAAAGGATTATATAACATGGTGCCTATGGACTGTTTCTGATGACTCAGCACATCCCCTCCAGTCCTATGTTCCTAAATTTTCCTGAGCAATTCAAGTAAAAGAAGAAAATGTCAATTTTAAACAATTTGTAACTTGACTCAGGCTGAGTACAATTCAATGGGATAAAGAAAAGGCACTTTTTTAGCTTAAGGGCATTCTGCCTTCTGCATTTCAAAGGCCTGTGGCAACCATGGTAGCTTGTCAAAATAGACGTAAGAATCTTTTAAAATACAAGGTTTTAGACATGCTAAATCTGGGACCTGCCAATAGCAATAGTGTTTAATGTCTTTTTAAAACTTCCTGAATCCTCCCACCTAACCTAGGGGAGGAGGAAGAACGAGCTCCATTTTCATCATGTATAGAGGGAAGGATTGGTATAATCCATTTAAGAGAAAATTATTGTGCTAATGTGAATTATCTATGGCCCCAGACTGGCCTGTAGCAATTACATGTGCAGTACACAAGCATTGTGGAGGCACATAACTGGACAAGAAGTTGTAAGAAATCTTCTTCTTCATTAATTTGTTGGCAAAATGCTTCATATATTTTACAGAGAAATTTTGTTACATTTACTAGGTCCTGACCATTGATTTAGTAACTGAATTCTCCGTGCCCATTACGCAAACTTCCTTCATTGATGCCCAGCTTGTTACTGATTGGAAATGCTGTAGATCTCTACAGTAAGGCTGCAAAACCTGGAAGACGATAAGATACGTATTAATCCATGTTCTTGTTTGCAAGCTTTTCTTTCAGTATTTGGGATTTTCTTGTGCACTAGGCTCACTAGAAACTCTTGCTTTGGCCTAGATTAATCCCTACAAGCAGAATACAAATTACTTTATACTTGTGGATTAAGAGTCAGTTAATGAGGACAGTTGATATTGCCTCTTCAGTTTGGCTGAGTTTCTTGTGAGCCAAAAGCTTCTCCACGATTGCAGTTCTTACCTGCAATCTTAGCAGCAAAGCCTATCTGAGAAATAACTAATCAGTGCATTTTCTTCCTGGCCTAATTGCATTTCTCATGAATCAGCTAAACCCACTCTGGGACTTCAGCAGCTATTTCTGGGTCCCTGAAGGGAGGTGGGGATTGCAGGAAGCTCGCAGTATCGCTCTGCTACTGCTAGAAAATTTATCAGTGTCAATGGTTTACAGACTCTTAGTCTGAACATTAAAACTACTAGTTGCAAGCAGGACATTTTTCATCAAAACTTTTTCTTTTTTGGTGGAGAGAAAATGGCTTTTCAATTAAATAGCACTTTTGGGATGGAAGAAGAAGAGCTTTTGTTAGTACATTTGTTTCTTAAAATCTGAAAACATACAAATGTTCTCAATCCTGGTAATCGAAAACATGTTTTATACAGACCCCCCTTCCCAAATTTAATAAAATATTTTTGTCTCTGATTAAAACTTTCCATGAAAGAAAAAATATGGCTTCCCAGCTGCCTCTGCTCTATACTGTTTGGGTTTTCACAGGTGGAGTTTGTCTGGGAGAATTTTGAATCCCTTACAGCTGCAATGAATAGGATAAAAAGTACTTGTAATATTTGCTGAGTGTCTATCCTTGCTCGGCGTTAGCCAACACTTACAAAGTCGCATTTCAAAAAAAGCAATAGAAATTTAATATTTCTGTTGTTCTGTAGTGTAGTACTGGCATTTTCTATAGTGAAAAGGTTACCTTTTTTGTATGTTATGTTTCTATGTGAAGAATATTCCAATTTTCAGCTAAAATGTGTGGAAAGAACTCTGGTGTGTCTTTTAACATCCATTACTAAACATTCGAATTCTCCAAAGTGCAGGAGGATACTTTATGCTGCTAATGACTGACTGACCTTTATATTAACACCACTTCGAAGGCAGTTTAGTGGCTTACCTCTTTGGCAAAATTAATAAATTCAGGGGTTCCATTAATAAGTATTTTGATTCATAGTTCTGCTTTAAAATGTAATTATAAGTTACTCATAATGTTGCTTATACACCACTGTATTCTGTCTCTTCCTTCAAAAGCTGGCCTGTGATGTAGTTGCATTTCCATTCTTTCTTTTATCCCTAAAGCCACATCTTGAAATCAGTGGGGCCACATCATTGCAACAGAAAAGTATTTGGCACTGCATTGTCTGAGAGTCTCGTCTCTCCACACATTGTTCTTATTGTAACTGGAAAACATATGTCCCATTACTTCTGTTGTGGAAATATCAAGTAAGATGTAGAACGTCAAGTACAGTTGTTGGGGGAGAGGGTAATGGCTGGGGAGGCCTCTGGAATAAATGCTGGAACCTGAAGAACAGCTCTCCGCATTGCTTGCTCCAGCTTTCCAAGTGGTGGTAAAATTCTGAGACCAAATACATGGTGGACATTGGTTGTTGCCTGATACAAAACTTAACACTTTCCTTTCTAAAATTGTGAGATTTATCTCACCTTTTCTGTTTTAGAAGACTGTTGTTTGAGAAAAAGCTGAATACCTTTCCTTTTTTTTTTGTGTTAGCAAGTAAATCTCTCATTGAGCTTTCAGGCAGGCAAGAAGGTAGTTATGCACTTAAATATTACCATTATTTTTATGTGAGTAGTACCAGGATAGGAAATTTTAATTCAGCTGCAGATACTTAACCAAAACCATTTCTGTCAGGCCTGTCTTTCATACAACTAAACTGAAACAGTCATGAGTCAGCAGTGCATCCTGAATGACTCAGCAGTTTATCTGATTAGGGGTGTTCTAGCATAACTGGTGCAGTTAAAAAGAAAAGGCAGCAGAGATGAAAGTATATAACTTAATTATTAGCACTCATTTTCTCAGTGCAGGCAAAATGTCATCCATAAGTTGTTACATCATCTGCATTCACAAAATACCGAGAGGAATCAGTTACTTAGATACTTCCAGCTCTGATCTCACCACATTGAATCTTTGCGATCTGCCACGTTGTATCTCCAGTGACGCTTCCTGCAGCACTGATTTCTGCCAAACAGCTCAACCTGGTTCACGCACACGGTTTCTCACACACAAGTATCAGTCGTGTTTGTGAGCATCATTGTTCATTTGTCTGCTGAAGATGGGAAGACTCATGCACCCAACTGGATTTCATGCCTGTCAGTTTAATCGCTTGTGTGTGGAGGTTCCGGCACTCCCTAGCTTGAAGTGATTTGGCTATGAGATGTGTGTACTGGAATACACTTGTATGTGGGGTATACAATCTGGGTATGGCCTACTTGGAAGTTGAAAACTAATTTCATGACTGGTACCTGTATTTTAATCATTGGTTCCAGCAAAGACATAATTTCTTTTAGATGTATCGTAGTATTTTCTATTTCGGGTTACTTCTCATTACGCAGGCTAAACCGATGATTCTGATCCACGGTGCTTTTCTTTCCTTTTGCACTTGCTGCCATTATAATACTTGGCATCCAACATCACAAACACTTGCTCTGGAAGCTAGAACAATGTCACAAGAAAGGCCAGCTGCATTAATCTGTTATGGAACAGTTTTTGTTTAAGTCAGTGCCTTTTCATTTTCAAGGTCACATGATGACATCAAAGATCAATAAATGGTTAATGTGTTATACTTCCGTGGTGAGGAAAGAGCAGATTAAGAACTGCAATTAAAAAGCAGTTGTACTTTTTCAATGGTTACAGCTTTTCATTTTGACTTGGGGTGTTATTTATGCAATTGCCTTATTCCCATGACTCCACCATAAATGAGTTGTGAAATTCAATAGTGTATCCCGGCCAGGTAAATAAATGGGGACGAAATATTATAATGGCTTTCACATTTCGTATCCTATGTGTTTTATCTCAGATAAATAGGCTCAATAAATGTTACAGTATATGCACTTGTGCCACAGATACTACATTTGATTCCTAATGGGTCATAAAGTGCCTTTTGCAGACCTTTAAAAAATGTCGGTCTGTTCTATGGAAAATGTATTTCAGTGCTAAATTTACTTTATACTATTTTGCCCTACTGAACTTCTTCCTGTCTTATGTTTCTAAACTATGTAGATAGGAAAATTTACGTTTTGGGTTTGATCTGCCTCTTGGTTACAAAGATCTTAATTCCACTGAAATGAAGTGGTACAAGCGGCATTCTTTGCATCTTGTTGTGTTTTAATGTGTTCAATATTATATTAACAGAAAAATAATTATATCAAACCCTATTATAAGCTACATGAATTTTATTACTTGAACGTATAAAACAAAAGTAATTTACAATATTGCGTCAGAGTAAGTCTAAATTATGTTACAGAGGTCTGTATTGTATAGAATGGATCCTCCATCGTGTTTAACACAGTTTGGCCTTAAGTGATGTGACTGTTGGTATAAACTGAAATAATGTTGCTAAAATAGAGGATGGATGCAGCATTAGCACTAGTCTTTTGACTTTTGATCACTTGAATGAGAAGTCAATTAAAATTTTGTGTTAATATGAGAGTAATCTTTAGCTAAAGTAGGTTTAGATCAGTTATGTGACCATAGTCACAGTTTAATGCATTAATGCTTAAGTCAACTTGGGAAGTTACAGAAAAGCTGAGAATGTAACTTTGTAAAGTAATATCCCATAACTGATAACTTTGAAATAAGCTTGTTTCATCTAAGACCAGAATTTTATAGATGTGGCTCATTAAAAGAGAAGAGCTATTTATTCTAAGTAGAATATGACACATATTGATATAGCCAAATGTAGAGTTACATCTAGATGATAGTGTTAGTTCCACATTTATTTTAGTATTTAGGATGATGCAGTCCCAGATGATTCCATTTATGTATAATGGGAAGTTCTTGTACATTGCAGAGGCAAGGCTAATGTATAATTTCTCTTAGTTGTTCCATACAGGCTAGTACAAGAATGACTAGTTAATGGTTGCAAGATGTCAGTAAATCTTGGCTGCAGAATATTAAAATTTTAGAATCTAAGTTAATTAAGATTAATCATATTTATATTATTAGATATATGTTACTGAGGATTACGTGTGCATTATAGCTATGGTCTTCGAATAATTTCTGATCATCATAAATCTTTGAGCTAAAGAAAATGGCTGGCTCAAATGGCAGCGTAGTAAAGCTGGAGCTGAAGTCTTCGGCTGCACTCCATCCAGAATGCCAGGAAACTCCAAGGAAGTTTTCTTTAACTTGTATTAGTTTGTAGAAAGTTATTTAATATTCAGGGTTTGTTGACACCGAGGAAGAATATAAAACATGTAGTGATGCTTGGCTAAATATTTGTGAAAAAATGTGAAATGACGCCCGTCAGCATTACCGTGGCTGCCCCTTAGACTGGGTGTTAGTTCAGGGAAGCATTAGGAACCCATCCACTTCCAGCAAAGTCTTTGAAAGACTTGCCATCAAGTGAGATGGGATTGAGCCAGATCCTTTGGCTGAAATATTTAAGTGTATTCTTCAGGCAGTGAATTTCAATAAGTGACAGGAGAATTACAAAGAAAAAAGGCATGGGAATGTACTTGGGCAGATAAATGTATTCACCTTCACATTAAATTTTTTGATTAGAAAACTAAAGTTTAAATGAGTTGATTATCCCATTAAATCAGCTCAGGTATCCAAAAGACTCTCTAACAAAATCTGTTGAGCAATAAAATTAAAACAGTAAAAAAGATCCATAAGCAAACACTGACAACTGAGCCTACCTTGAACCTGTTCACCCATTTTCTGTCCCCCAGGAGCACTCAAAGGAAGGTTTGCAAGGTAGCTGCCATCACTATTGCTCCTTGGGCAGAATGGTGATTTACTGGACTGGCTGTTGCTAGATGTGATCTGTTCCACCACACAAGAGTAATCTGTTTAAAGCCTGTCAGAAGTTCACCATTTTAATAAGAGGGAGATTCCTGTAATCTGCAGTAATAGTAATTAAAGATTTAAGTGTTACACACTTTTATATGTCTTATGAACATATTCTAGAAATAATTTATGTACAAAAAATTGTATCAAACTGGCTCCCCTGAGGCCAGTGACGTATGTCCCAATCCCTTAGTGAGGTTAAGACTCGGTAAGAGAGAGTGATTAAAATCAGAATTAAAATGTGAATTGTAGGGAGACTTGTGTCCTCTCCGGAGTTAATGTAGTAACTGTTGCTTTGTGAATGGAAGAATAAAATGATCCTCAGAGACACTGATATTTTTCTAAAAAGTGGAAATAACATTTTTTTTTCCTGTTTAAAATTACTGAACTTTTTTCAGTTGTGAAGTGTTGGAGAGACTCTGTTGCTTTTTCTTCAGAAAACAAAAAATTCTCTCACCTTAGTCTACATGCCTCTGCGTGTGATGCTCCACAAAACATCATGTACATAGGTGTCCAAAAGGACACTGTGCCTGGGAAGAGGAGGAGGTCTTACACAAAGCTGTTTATGAGTAGGCATAAGCCATGTGAATGGAGTGGCAGACCTTTCATCGCAGTAGCAATCCACTGGGCATGCTTTTATGTTTTTAACAAGTCCTGAAAAAGTCAATGACTCAAAATCTTTTGTGTAGAATACTCTGACTAAAAGAGTTTATGAGGTGTATAATGTCCCATGCTCTGCACTTCCTGACTACCAGATTGACTTTTGCAGCTCAAATGAAATCTGACCTGCTGGGTCTTCTGGCACATCAGCAGCTCAACATCTCTCGAGGGCTGAGACCAATGGGTTTCCAAACTCTGCCCCACCTTTGTATAGCTTAAATGCATAATGAACAGGGAGGTCAGGGAACACCGAGTTTTAAAAAGCAAGTTTAGAAGCCTGTTGAGTTTGGTTAATCTGATTGTACTTTCTCCTTCTGTTTTAATAGGCAAAATACAAGCTGCTGTCTTGAATTTTCTGACCTGACAGACAAGCGATTTGTCGGTATTTCCAGTCATTAATAGGGGACTTTATATGAGATAATAGAACAATTGCTGCTTTAGCGCTGTAAACACTTGTCACATCTCCTTAGAAAGATTTAGCAACTCTAATTTCTAAGTCCTTAATCGCTTTGTCAAAGAGCTGTATTTCTCTGGGCTTGCCTTTCTTTTGCAGCATAAACAGTTCCAAGAGTTTTGAAGTTTTTCCTCATTAAATTGTTAAGAGTTTTATCCGAAGTTGGTGGAAAGCCTTTCTCTTATTTGTTGCTATAGTTAATAGTTTCAAACTGCATATACTGCATTTGAGATAGATGTGGATGGAGAAATTTCAAAAGTGTCATATTCCATTGCAGTGTGAAATTCTATGAAAACTAAAGCTCAGTGAAAAATTGCATTGTATTCCCCATCATTTAGTTTCAAGAAAGAAAGAGCTCACAAAAATGTCAAAACTCAGTAAACTCCATAGTAAATATAATGAGCTTTTGGCTTTGGTACTGCCAGAATCACTGGCAGATGGAAATGTTGTTTAAAACCTTCATAGATTCTTTCTCCTATTTTCTAGTTTGAATTTTTTTCAAGAATGGTTAATACACCTGGACAGTTTGTTGTTAATTCCATGCTGTCATATAGCTTAAATAGACATTCACAGTATTTAGCTCTCTAATGTACTTCAGACATCAATCATAAACCTTTTCAGGCTTCAGTCTGCTAGACTGAACCTAAGTTCATTTAGTTTTCTTGTGGAAGATAAGCTCTGCTTTTCCCATTCATCTTAGTAATGATTTTCACTGCTTGATCCAGTTTGCGTTCATTTTTCTTGAATGGGGGTTGCTGAGGCTGTGCGTAACACTGCGACAGGAGTGATTCCAGTATCTTGTACAGGGGCAAAATAGAAATATTTCACCTGCTGTCCCCTAAGCTTGAATCACAGACTCACTGAATTGTTGAAATGGGAAGAGTCATCTAGAGGAATTATACTCCAACCCCCCTACTCAAGGCAGGTTCAGAATATCAGTCAGTTGAATATCAGTCAGCTCAGTATGTCAGCTTAACTCTCAGCAGTGGTCCAAAAAGAAAAAAGAAAATTGGATATTGAGAAAAATTGGGAAAAAATATAAACAAAAGAGCATGCATTATAATGTCACTGCATGGTGCACTTTAATCCGTAACACTGTATATACAGTTGTGGTTCTGTGCCTGAGAGGAAATGCAGGACTCCAAAAGGTGGACAATCATGGCAACAGCATACCAAATCAAAGGCATGAAACTGCTTCCTCTTGGAGAATGAATGAAGAGTAGGACTTTTTAGCCTGTAAATGAAGGGTATGATAGAAATCCACAAAATCAGAGTGGCATGGAAAAAGTGAGGAGGAGGTTGCTCACTGTCTCTTCCAACAAGATCTGGGGCATGAAATGAAAGCAGCAGCAGGCAGGTTCAGAAAAGCAAAAGAAGATGATCCTTTAAACCCATGGGATTCAGCTGTGGAACTCTCTGCCACAGGATGCTATGGATAACAAAAGTTTTCATGAGTTCAAAAAGCAATTGGACAAATTTATGAAAGAAAAATCAATTAACAGCTCTTTAATAAGAGACACAATCTCTGGTTTAGGAGTCTGAAAGAGTATTCTGGGGGAATATCATTCCCCTGCTAGCCTTGTTCTTTGCTCTCTGTGTGTGAAAGTGTGCACAGCTTTTAAAAGCTTTTGGTTTTAATTTAGAATGAAGTTAAATTGCAAAATGACATTTTTATGTAATGCAAGAGTATAATGGGCCTGCTACTTGTTCTTTTTCACCATTATTGTTTTATTGAGTTAAAAAGGGTACTTCTAATTTACATCGGGGGGAAAAAAAAAGATACCACTATTATTAATTTTATTAATTGCACAAGCAGTCAGATATACCTCTGGTCACCCAGTCTTTTCAAAGGAAGAGTTAACTCATACCACGCTCTGAGACGGGACAGGAGCGCTGGCTTGCTCATTCACATTGCAATAGCTCCTAATCATGGCCATTTTCCTACTAGTAACTTGATATCTAACCTCACAGAAATGATATTTTCAGCAAATCCTTATGTGTTATACTTTTGTAAATATAGTGGAGTAATGTCTTCAGCTCTTAACCTCTTGATAATCTTGTGGGAGTGAATAGCATTTTCTTGACTAAAACCAGTATAATACAATCTGATCCTCCTGCTCTTTCTCAAAGAAATGTCCTACTCAACTGTACTTATAATTATCAAGCTAAGTAAATATCCACTTCTGTTTAAAGACAGCTATTTTAAAAGCTTGCCTTTAAAGCTAATGGGAATACTTTTTGATTTTGTTTTGTAAAAAAATAAAAACTAAACAGTGAAAACCCAAAAATGTTCAGTCAAAAGTTTTTGTTTTAAAGCCTCAGGTTTTGAATTTAGAAATGCTTCCAGGGTACCTTTTTTCTGCTATTGCTGCCTTAGAGTTACGCTTCAGTTTTCCTCTCATGGAAGTACAAGACTCTCAAACTACAGCTCTGATCCAGAACCATAATAAAACTTAAAGCCCTCTGTGTATTTCTCAGTGATAAGTTTTTGTTTGGTTTTTTTTTTTTTTTTAATGAATCAGCGTTTTTCCAAGGGAAGCCAACACTTTATGGAAAAGATTTTTTTTTTTTAGTAGGAAAAAAAGTACTCCTTTTAAAACCAGATGCAGCCATCCACTTTATGGAAGGATGGAGGAAAGAAATCTTTTGCTTCCGTTCTAGATTTTTAATGTCACCCTTTGACTTAGGCAGATTTGTTCTTACTGAGTGAATTTGTGATTCTTTGGGTGCAGTGTTTCTTGTAGCTCATTGGATCAGACCACTGTAGTATTACATCTCACAATGAGCAGGAGTCTGTTCCTTAATTCCTGTTTTCACTGTTTTCTGTTAACCTGCATCATCAATGGAAATTGTCCGGAGCCAGCCCAGCAGCTTCTCCCAAGTCATCTTGCTTGTTTCCTGCTGAGGGTCTTATAATAATGGCTTTTCACTGTTTGCCTGTTCCAGCAATTATTTCCTGGTTTCTAGCCAAACAGTGATTCACACAGCATATAAAGGTTTCATTCCATTTCTGTTTTCAGTTTCCAACTTTCTGGTGTTCTCCTGCAATTTCACTTCCAGAAGACATACTACCTTTTCTCTTCCCTTATAACCTCCTACTTCATTCAATTTACCGTCATTTGTCTACTTCTCCACCTCTTTCTTTCATGCTGTTAGAACAGAGCTTTGCTGGAGAGTTTAGAGGCTGCAGCAGCTTGCATTTAATTCTTCTTTGCTCTTGAAGATTTTTCACATTTCTCGTGGGGTTTTAGGTTTCCCATATTCTCTTCTGTATGGAAAAGAGTTTTTCCTTCCAGAGAGGACATTCTGACATGGCACTGCCTTTTGATGCATGGTCTTAACTGTGCAGAAGAACACAAAGAATAGTGCAGCTTTGCAAGATCTCTTTTATGAGGCCTTGCATGGAGCAATGAAGGTTGGAACTGGTGTTCACAGGTGACAATACTACATACTTTTTTACTTCTTTCCTTTGTTTAAGAAGCAGGACTCACTCACATGCAGATAGCAGCAAGGTATTTTCAACTAAAAAACAATGGAAAACTGATGCTGTTCTGTTCAGAAAACAAAATTGTTTTCTAGAGTTGATAATGAATCACAGCAGATATCTTAGTAAACACATCTGCTTTACTGTAAGGCCAGAGCTGTTAAATGCTGTGACCTTGCGTTCAGAAGTAACATTTGATTGCTAAATATAATTTTTACCATGAGCTAATTTTGTCACACTTCCTTGATGACTCAAAAATGCAATATCAATCTCCCTTCCACAACCTGTGAGAAATACAATATAAGTAAATGTTTAGAAGTGCTTATTTAGACCAAACCATCTGACATTAAATTGCACAGTCTATGGCGGAATAGCTGAACATGAGTCATTCTGATTCTGTAAAATATTGAAAGAGATAGGTAGAGAAACAGCATGAAAACTTCAATCTACAGTTTATATCCAGCACTGGGGAGAAAAGACATTTAAATAAATTAGTAAATGAAGGAGAAGCAGTAGTTTATATTGCTATATTAATAGGGAAAAAGGTGTCATTATTCACAACACTTGTTGCAATTTTGTTTTTCGCCGAACAATATTTTTGTATTTTGTATTTTTTTTTTTTACTGTTGAAGGTTTAAATTCCACATACAAAATGAAAATGGAAGAGGAAGGAAAGAGGGAAAACTAGAATTTATTTATGAAAAGATTTTTATATTTGTGTATCTGCGGTCCAAATGTGCACTGATCTGTAGACCAAGCGCAAGGACTCGGTTGTAATTGATGTTCTAGACTTCTAGTTGTATTTCCACACTTCCATAAACACAAGATTTTTTTAAGAAGCCAGATGTCTTCCTGGAGACGTATAAAAAGGAGAATTTATTTACTCTTGAAAAGTTGTTGGTTTACAGTTTTTAAAATCCTCTTCAAAGGATTTTTTATGTAGACTCCCATATCAGTCTGCATGAATGACTGTGCATGGTTGTTGCATGCGTATTAAAATGGAGTCTCTTTGAGTAGTGGTACCCTTAAAGGCTGCATTCCTTTAGCTTTTTTCACCTCCAGTGTGGTTGTAATATGTGATAATTTTTCACCCCCTTGTCTAATAAATATACAATAAACATGTAGAAATATATATCCAGTTGTATGAACTATAGTTCATGACTCTTCGTTCCAGTCTTAGAGAGACAGAATTCATAGCAAAATCCAGATCCCCAGGACCCAGCAGTTACTGATCATACGACCGGGCTTTCCTGCTGGTTTGTGTCATTGGGAGAAAGTAAGTAACAGAATGTTGCTCTGCCCATCACCTTTTCTTGAAAACTAGGAAATCTTAAAACCAGAATCGTGTTCTGGAGAAGTACCACATCTCTGTGATTTCACAGACATCTGGAGTGATTTCTTTCCCCCACTTCAGAAATTTTGGTAGTGGCACTGGCTTTCAGTGGAACCCACTTCATTGCTGCCCAAGTAACTGTTGAGGGGTGGAAGAAGCATCACTAAAAAGTGGGTCCAGATGAGCACTGCCTTTTCTGAGTGAGAGGGTCACAACTTTGAGTCTTATTTACCAAAGCTCAGTATTGAGGCCTGTTCTGGTACTCCAGCACTAATTAAAAAAATCCTGCCCGCCCCCCCCGCCCCGGTTGTTGGATTAGTGCCCCTGCGTGTCCCATCTCACTGTAATGACTCACCTCAGTTCTCATAGTTCTAGTCAGATTGCGTCACTGGATGTGCTAGAACCAGATATTGCAACCCCTGGGCTGATTGATAACAGAAATTAGACCTATTTTACCTACAGTAGCTGGATAGTCAATAATGAAACCTGTTAGTACCTTTGGCGCTTTTGCAATTAATTCTTTGCAGTAAATATTTTTCTGTGTAGTAACTTCAGTAAAATATTTACATTGCAGACCACTTCTTGGTTTGATTTCTTACCACCTTTGGAAATGGTGATCCTGATATCTGAAGAAGAGTACCGTAAATCAGCCGTCACTTCCATCATATTTTTGTTTAAATGCTATTGGCAATGTTGAATATATGTATTCAGTATCAAAAACCTGTCAGTTACACTACGCGTGGTGGCATTTCTGGGTTATTTTGCTGAAGGTGGCTGCCATTCTGTGATCACTGCAAAGCAGATTACATATAATGCGTATAAGTTGGGCTTTATCTAGTTACTTTACTGTTAGTATAAATAATAATGAATGTATATGAATTTTGCCTTTGCTTCTTGAAGTAGCAAATAAGTACAAAATGTGAATCCTAAGTTGGCTTTCATAACCCCTTACTGCTTGTCACAATATTTTCATAGTATCTTCCCACCTGCCATTTGAGACTCTTTGGGTCAGTCCCCTTATGATGCTTATATGCCAGGGAAGAGAATCCTATAAACGGTCTTGAGGCAGGGATGGAGCTGATTAAACAACGATTAACAACCTGGTCAAAGAGGTTGGAGAAGATTTTTAATACTGTCATCAAATATACAGCCATCTACATGAAAGGGAGCAAGCACGGACGAAATACGTCTTTTCTCATCTGCTACATATTTTTCAAAGATCTCAAAATCCAGCATAAGCCTGGTGAATTCCAATCAGCAGGTACACTTTTCTCACTCTTTCTTTGTTGTGAAGTTGCCTGAAATGCAAAGCAATGGTAATAGAATAATGCTGTAACGGAAGATCAAACTCATTCTTTCTGCTACATTAGCCTAATTTTGGTAATGCCCTCCCATGAGCATATAAGATCCTTGATGCATGGAGCAATGCTGGCATAAGTTATTAGCTCTGTGCCCCAATTTGTTTGTTCATCCTGGAATGCCAGAAATGTGTTTGTTTCAAACTAAAGTCTCTGCTTTCCAATTAGATAACAGTAAACTATTTTCTGTTTGCTTGTTTTTTTCTGTGAGAATATTTGAGGGAAGAAGTTAAATTATTGGACATTTAAAATTATCTTTTCAAGAATAAGGGTTTAGCATCCATTGCAAATACCAAGCTGTCTACATCAGCACAAAATTGTTGAGATTGCTTGTTTGTGATAGCAAATAAGTTAGTAAAAGACTTGAAGCATAAGCTTTATGATAGATATTTCCAGAACTATGGTGATCAGTATTTACTGTTAAGTCTGGCAATGTGTTATAACTTAATGATGACTCAATTTTTCCCTTCAAATTCATTCATCAGAATGTCCAAATTAGATTATACTGACTCCAGGCTTTTGCTTTAACAGACTGTGCAAACCCCTGTGGAAAAATGCTATGAAATTTAATAGGAGCAAGAATAGTAGGATTCTACAAGAATTTAATAAAGTCCCATGGAAACTTTTAAAATTACCCCTAGAACTGAACAGTAAATGATACCTTAGATAGACTGTTGATACAGCTCATAAAATTGTACAGCAGTGATATAACTTTCTAGAAAATTATGTAGGATGATTTTTTTTTTGGGAAAAAAAAAACCTCTCAAAGCATCAAAAGACTATCATTTTTTAATTTCCAAAAGAATGTTTCCATACAGAAATATTCCAGTCTAACCTACCATTAAGATGTCAGATCTATAATGGAAAAAACCCAGGTAGAATACAGTGTCTTTTAGTCTACGTCAGTTATTTTTACATTCCAAGCATTGCCATCTAGTTTAAAATGGGTGCCACACCTTGTGGCCAGCTTGAAGCGTTGAACTAACTTCTGGCTTCAGCTGAGCCCTCAGAAAAAAATTTTGATGCTTATCACTTCTGTTTGAGATATTTCCCCGTGTGCAGGAAAACTCCATTACCCAGCCCATCCTTTACATATGATTGGGACAATTAAGTTAGAAGTTGTTCAAGGAGTAAGATTTCAATAGGAAAAGAAAGAAGGAGCTGCACTGTGAGAAAGTTACTTACCTAGAAAGGGTCCGCTCCAAAGAAAGATGGAAAAACATTTGTACCTTCCTCTGCTGGGGTAGTTTATAGTGCAGACTACACCAGTAAAATGTTTACTCATCAGCGTTCCACCCCTCGGCTGAAATCTAGTACAGTAAAGAATCACTTCTTTCTAGCTGAGCATATATTGCACATTGTGATAGGAGAAGCACTGAAGACGTGAATAAGAAAGCAAAACAAAAAACTTTCTATTGCCTGGTGGAGCTGGGATGAATCACACAGCTGGGTGTGGAAAACTGCCTCCGACCTTACACCCAAGCACAATTTCTGATGAACTAAGAAGCTCTGTGAAGTTGTTTCTATAAGTGAATTACAGAGTCTGATCATCCAAAACACTTTCAAAACATAGAGTCATTTTGAACTTGACTTCTAAAATCTTGCTTTCAGTGTTTGACGGGAACGATTATTAATACGGTTTTGGGGTTTGACTTAAGGTGTCTTTTTGGCATTACAGGAATCGTAAATGTGCTGATTTTTTTTAGCCTCGTCTCCTGAGTTTTGTATACAAACATTGCTCATATGAGATGAATTTTGCCGTCATGTTTTTAGCTTGCAAGGTGATCATGCTGTGGTTTAGAACGTGAATTTTATTTCCCATTTCGTTCCATATCCCTACTTTGAAAGGTGTTTGAACAACTGTTCCTGAACTCCTTTTTGTGTAACCCTAATCACCTTTTCCTTTCCCTTGGTATGATTTTTGGATTTTTCCACTATTTCTCTGAACAGTTTGAATTCTGAGGAGGTGTTAGTGCTTTTTAATTTGCCCGTTATTTTTATATTGGAGTACTTCAATGGGGCTGTGGCTTTTTGGTTTTTAAATAACAGCTACTTCTATTGTTAATATTCAGAGAAGATGGTTTGACCTATAAGCTTGACTTTTGTGATCATTTCTGGAAACTTCTGAGCATCTGCTAGGTATTTCAAAGAAAAATAGATGCCCATAAAACTTAGGGAGGCATCACTGATGTGTACAAATCTGTTCCTTAACTTTTTTACCTTAAAGAACAAATGATTCAATATTCTGTATTTCTTAAACAAGAAGCTATACCTGCACTTAAAATTTAACTTAAAGCAAATACAGCAAAAATTCATGAGATTCATTATGAAAAGAGAAGGTGTTTTGATAAAATCACTGTGTTGCCAACTGGAATGTGATTGAGTTACTTTAAGAAAGGTCGGCCTTTGGTACGGTTGGTTTTAAAGGGTAGCTCTTACTTTGCAGACTCTGGTAGCAATAAAAGCTATTCTCATCTGTTTTGCCTACCGCTTTTGTACTTTGGAGAACGTTACACCATAACCACGGTTTATGCAGTAATTGCCTTCCTTGGGATACTCCCAGTATATGAAGCACATTGCTCACAAATAAGGGTTTTCACATGCTGAGAGGAAATTGGCAAATAGTTTGAATACATAATAGGAACTATACTAAGGTTTCCATTAACTACTCCAGTAGAAAAATGTTGCAGTGGTCAAATATTTTGCTATTAAAGAGCTGGCTAACAACAAGGAATGTGATTCTGCTAGATATGCCATCTATTTATAACCGATAAAAAAATGAGGTGCCTGCTCAGGACCAAGCGTAGGGCATGGCATTTGCCAAAAATACTGTTTTTGGTTTAATTTTCCCAATCTAAGTCAATGGTAGAATACACAGTGACTTCAGTGTTAGCAGAATGCATCCAAACATGGAATTCCTTTAAAAAAGTTGCCAAGAGAAAATGTTATCTCACCCAAAATACGCAGCCAGTCTAAAATTACTTTTAATATTAGACTAACTTTGTAAGAAAAATTATTCAGCTTAAGAAAAATTGTATCTTATGTAGATAATCTATTAATTGTAAAAGGTGAAAATATATTTAAATTATTGAAAATATCACTAACAGGTTGGTGTAAGTAAAGCACTCGAGAAAAGTGGTGAAATAATCAAGTTCTCACAGGTACTGAGAATAGTATTATTGGCATTTCTAAAAATGTGGTAGAAATTAATATTTAATTATGCATAACCTATTCTTTTATCTTGACTCTGCTGCAGTCCTGCTGCTTGGAACTAGAAAAGCAACCTCAGTGGAGGAAGTAAAGGAGGCTCTTTCATACTTACTCTCCAGCAAAGCCCAAAGCCTTCAGATAAATGCCATCAGCATTTATGAAACATGTAAAAATGAGTCTCCTTGTTAACTGATATCTGGCACAGTTCTTGGAATGGATTCTGACATTCTGGTCTGTGTGTTCCATTATACAAAGGGCATGGGGTTTGGCCACAGCCAGCTAGCAGAGAAATCCTTTACTGTAGGAGGACTTCCTGCTGGGGCTTCAAAGCTGGACCTCGGCCCAGGAGCTCTATCCTTACTAATATCTGCTCTGTCTTCTGCACCAAGCCAAGCTCTAATGAAGGAGAGAATCTGTTTCTGTCTAATGGTTTCCTTACTGTGTTGCTAGGTCTCCAATACAGTTGCAAATCTATAAAAAGAGAAAAGCAGCGTTCAGAACAGTATGTCTCCTATGACCTTCTTTCTTTGTCCAGTTGTGAGTATTAAATATCTTATCCAGAATTCTAATGCCACGGTTAAAATAATTTCTTCTTGAACTAGTTTGCTGTGATGAAGTAGAATTGTTCAGGAGACAGATTGCTCTGAGAGTGGAAGATTATTAAGTGCAATTCACTTTGTTAAACTGAGCAATATGCATTGCTAAATTGAGCTTTTCTCAGTGCTGGTGGTCATTCTTCTAGTTGCATCGTGAATTGAGGGGATTGGAACCAAATTCCCTGCTTGGATCTGATCATCATACCAATTCCTGACATCTGAGCTCCTAATTATGATTTATTAAGAACTTGGCATGAAGCCCAGATCAGTAAAGGAACCAGAATTCAGTGTCCCCACTGGAATCACGACAATTCATGTCAAGCCATGTAGTGGTGGTGGATCCCAGGGTGTCAGCCCGCTGGGCTATGTGACAGCAATGCTTAATCGCATCATGACCACCTCTGGCTATGCCAGGTGGCATGGCATGGAAGGCCTACGCCAACAACCTAGTGCTAGGATGTATGGTACCCTGCCTGGGTGCGCTGCCATGGCCACCCTCTTGCTCCAGGATCCCATATACCAAATGTGGCTGATAACTAAGAAAGGATCCAGCCATTTGTGGGTGAATTGTGGGGTCCTGGAGCAGGAAGGGGACAGTGACACTGACCTGAAAGTGCACGTAGTAGTGAGGTTGCAAGAAGGAAGCATGAGACAAAGCTCCAAAGGTGAACTTGATATTCAGTGCATGAAAACTGATGTCTAAAAATCTTATAACAATAATAGTTTCTGCTGTTTGTACTAGGGATGGAAATGTTTGTCTAAATATTTCATTTTGGCAGTTTTCTGGAAAAATGAGAGAGATTGCTAAATTGTGTTGCATTATCTGGTAATAATATTGATGTCCAGTCAATTTGCCAGTCTTCTTCCCAGTAAGCTGAAGCAACATGGTGTGTTTTGGAGAATTTTTTGGATTGCAGTTAATTGTAAACAGCAAGGTAGGATGGTTTTCAAAATATTCCTCAGTTAGATACCTAGCAGCTCATAGAACTAAAGCGTCATTGTCTCCATTAGTTATTAAATACTCAGTTACTATATTTTAAAAAGCAGATGAAAATTCTTTCCTTCACTGGTATAATGCTGTTCACCTAAATTCTCTGGAACTTATTCTCTGGACAGTACCAGTAATGTGAATCTTCCACCCTGTATTAAGCTATCAGTTTCTCCAGTTAAACATACTTTAAAATTTCTGACTGGACTATTAACATTTATTTGGAAAGCAAAAGACGCAAAGCTTACCTTAATATCCTTTATTAGAAAGAAATATCAGTTCATTTAGGCCTAGTGTCGACAGAATGTGATGACTCCATTTGAAGGAGTGACTCCTTTGGAGTCAGTCTCATAATTTATACCAGTAGAAAATGTATCCTTTTGCAGGGCTATTTGCTGTTGTAAATATTAACCTACAAGAATTTGGCAGCACAGTGAGACCCTTCAGCTGACTGATGCAGGACTGATACCCTGCATTGAACATATGGAGAACATCATGTATTTGGGGTATCTCATGGCTTTTGCCATCATTTAACTTCATCAGCCTTTAAAATAATGAAATAATTTTACTTGCCAGAAAATATCTGTATGGACAAAGCTTGCTAACATTTCTAAATGCCTGCCTTCTTTTATGGTTATATATTAGTTCATCTGGAAGACTGTCTATTCAAAGACTGGGCCATTCAGATTTAGAAACTTATGGAATAACTTCAGTATAATCATGTACTAAGTATCTAGAAGCTGAGGAAAAATCAGATTAAATGCTGGAGGTATTTTCTTTTGCTACCACAGGGCCAGTTCTGCCTTTATGTGAAATGCAGGTGACCTCTATGCAGCTGCAGAGGAATTTGACCTTCAAACAGTATTTTCTCAGCAATGACTAGGCACCTTCTTTTGTTTTTAATACAGTCATATAAAATTATCACCTTAATTAAAAGGGAAACTGTAAGCACTTGGTCTTCTGCTTAAATTTCAGGACTCTCTTGGTCCTTGGTTTGTTGAATGAAGATACTGTGTTTTCTTTCATGCTGCAGTATACTCTATTTAGTAACCCTTCCCGTTCCTTCAGACTGGAATTACTCCTCACAGTCAGAATTAGGGCTCACTCATCAGTAAACATGGATTTTATAAATTAATTACAATTCCTTCCCTAGATACGATTGTATACTTCTTTCTGAAGGAAGGATTGGCTTCAAATTCCATCTATAGAAACTGTTTTAATTGTAATCTGTTACTGACAAGCTATAAAAACCCCAACATTTAACATGGTTGTAAAAGTCTCAGGACTGAAATGCCATAAGTCAGGAACAAATAGTCTTGGAAGAGGTTAGTGGTGATGCCTACAAAAAAGATACCAAAACTGCACGGTACTTTTGCTATCAATAATTACCAGCTTTTTTTGTAGAAAATTTGTTTAACCAGACCTTTCTCTCTGTTGCCCTTGTGAGATTAAAATGTGGTGAATGGACTGAAGTTTAAAGATTAGCTAACAGGAGTAGACTAAATTTTTGAAGCTTAGCAAGTGAAAAATAGAGAGTGAGTTGTATTGCTGACAATGATGTTTTGGTCATTGGCTGCTAAAGAAGCTATAATTTAATATTTCAATTTCTGCACAAGAAACTTAAGGAGTTTCCTGCATTCTTAAATGCAGGTTTCTGTATTAATTTTCACATCCACTCTCCTCTTTTACAAAATGCTGTCCTCCTCCTACACAATTTAGTTGTTTCACAATTGTATTGCACAGCAGACAAGGATTTCCTGTAAATTGACAAATAATGCAGGTCTTTGGTGTAATTTAGAAAGCAGTCTTGAAGTCTGAACTTTTAGCCCCTGTGAAGATTTGACTTTTTGTGGATGAAAATTGTTTGTGGACTTTTCCCTTATTTGGCAATGTGATGATCATGCAGTTTGGGTTATGAAAACAGCAACCTTAGAAATAGTTTACTTCACCCATTTAATTGCATTTCTTTAAACTTATATGTGGGGAAAGTCTGCACTTGGGGCTTTGAATAGGTAAAGATTAAAATCATGCAGAATGATCATACATTTCCATACTACTTTTGTTTTCTTTCTTTTTTTTTTTTTTTTTTTTTTTTGAGCAGCGGTGTATCAGGAATGTCAACACTTGAAATCAGACATGAATGTACCTCCTTTTCTGACCAGGAGTGGAGTCATGGTCTCTGCCAGGTGGAGAGCCTGTATCAGTGGTAGACTTCCCTCCCTCTTCACCACGCTGACTCAGCCGCGCGGGCTGGTGTGCTGGAGGAAGCAGGCAGAGCCAGCGGCGTGACCCAGCCTTCTATAATTAGATCCTGATGTAAACGACGGAGTTAAGCCATAACTACTCAACTTTCATAAAACTGCTTTTGTCATTGCTTGATGCATGCTGGTCTATTGAGCAAGCAGGTATCAAAGCTAATCCTAAAAATGCATTGTTATTTTTACAGTGACCTTTCTAAATAACCTGAAAGTGGTGTCATTTGGATCAAATCAGAGCTGTTGGTAGTTCATTAGGCTCATGTCACTGTGCATTTGCCTCCAAAACATTTAGTCAAATCTCCCCAGTACTCATTTAATGCACTTAATCTAACATGAGAATATCTTCTTTCCCATTTAAATTAAAATCATAATAAGTTTTGGCTTTGGCATGAAAAAAAAAGAAAGGAAATGTTTAGCTATTTTTTTAAGGGTTGAAATGACAAGGTCTCTTTTCATCAGAATGGAAAAATCACTGTTTAGTTGTCACTTAAACTTTATCCTTTAAACTTTCAATATCCCAGTGTTACTTTTTCTGATGCTGTAAGTTATTTTCAAGTTACTTTTGTGGGAGTTGAAAAGCATGTAGTAAAAACATGTATTAGTTACAGAAATAACTTAAAACTAATAGTACTCTGAAAAAAAACCAAGCTATCCTGCACTTGAAAGCAGTTTGATAATTAAACTGAACAATTTGAAAAGTAAAAAAAGCAAAGCAATTTGGAAAGGAAGTAATTTGTGTAACTAGAAAATATTTAAATAGAACAGGACTATTTCCTGCAGTGTAGGATTCTTTGCAGAGTGTTTCAAACAGTTGAACTCACAACAGGAAGTAATTTGCTGTTGAAAATAAGATCACATGAAACTCACTGCCTATAGTGATAAAAGGGAAGTACTTCATTTGGTAAAACTGCTAGTTAATGTGAAGGCATCAGAGCAGTTTAATGACGCTGCGTGTTTTAAATTAGTTTGGAATGTTAGAAACAGGAGTAGAGAAGACATGACAATCACATGTAACAAGCATTAAATGAAAACGGGTCCCACTGGACAACTGATTACATGAAATGGCTGTTTGAAAACATCAAAATCTTTATCATGGGTGCCTGGAAGTGTGAAACCAATTAAAAAATGATGTTTTAGATCTCTGTGCTGTCACATACAGAGGAATAACTGATGACAGTGAATAAAATTCTTTCTAAATTCCTCTGCAGGCCAAGATGTAAGTATGGACCTGTAAGTCAAAAATTAAGCACCTTGAAACCCAATTTGCTTATTTCCTCTAAAGTGCCCACAGGAAGGATGATGTTTGATGATATCTGATTATGCACCTGGAGACAGTAAACCATTATACTTTTTCATTCTGAAGTATCACCTTTTCAGGTAGCAGTGGGGCAATCTTTTTCAGGGCTTGAGGAAAAAAGTCAATTCTTAGTATTAAACAATGCAGAAGGATTAAAAATTTTCTGGAGTTGATGCACAAAGTCACTCCTGTCAGCTGTATCAGCTACCACCTGTGTCCAATTTACTAATGACTTTGATAAGACAGAGTATTTTTATATACCTCCTTATACTTGATTTTGTGCCCATTTTCTGTTTTTGTTTTTTACCACGTTGTTACCCTTGAAGGACCTCTGAGACTTCGAAGACTGAAGTTGCCGCTTTACCCACCATCCTTATATTCTTAAAATACTTAAGGCAAGACCGCCACTTTTCCAAAGCAACATCTTGTCTTAGGGCCTAATGCCAAAATTAAGGGCAATCGTTCAGTTGTCTTTGGTAGCCCTTGCATCTAGTTTTAGAAACATTAGATCTGTTGAGTACATCTTTCTAAGGAATCGTTCTTAGGAAATATTTACCCTTACTCATTCCGTCTCTGGTACTGCCAGGCAGCGTGCACTGTATTTGGATGGTAGCTTGGCCATTCAGTAGCAATATGGTCATCCGCTCTAACGTGCACTTCATTCACAAATGTGGTCCTATGGCATATTCCTGACACATGCATCTGTGCTAACGTACCCTTTTTAGTTTATAATGAAATAAATTTAGTTCTATGCTTAATCTGAATTTAATAATAATTTAATTTAATAATCTGAATTTTAATTAAATCTTTGCTATATAAACATGGCATTTTAATGCTCAGTAATAAAATAATATTTTAAGTAAGTCACTAGAAAGATGTTATAATGGTTGAGATCAAATATATTTGCACTTATTCTAGGGGGAGAAGTGATCTTGTATCCAGGTATAACACAGTGGCATGATTTATCAGTTTTTCTGTACTATGTCCAACTATGTCCATACATATGTAAAAAAATTTGCATTTCTAAATTAGTCACAAGTGCTTTCTCAGTGGAAGTGTTGTTACTTAGTGTCATGTGTCTCATTTTGCTGGGAGTCACACAGTGTCTTCTGTCCTCTCACCGAGATCAGTTGGACTTTGGTAATGAAGTCAGTTGGAATTACTTGACCCTTGATTAGTTGCTCCCTGTATTTGTACAGGGTGTTATGACTGGAGGGAGGTTCATCTGCTTCCTCGGGATGTTGCAGTGTAAATGTCCCGTATACCTGGTGCAGTGCAGGATTGCACTGCTAGGAACTATGGCTGCTCTAAAAGATGAGTAGTCCACAATGTAAGTTGCCTGCAGGCTAGACAGACATGAAGAGTTCATGCAGTTTAAGGAGTTTGGTTGTTTTTGTTGCTTTGCCCCAGAATCACAAAGCAACAGGATTTCATTCTGCTACTGAAATCAGCTCAAAATATGCCTGATGTAATTATTTCATTGCCCAGTTTCCTGTAGAGTTGGGACTCTCATTAAGGTGAAGATTAGCAGTAGAGTGAAACTAGTTGAAGTTTTATTTCCTGCAACACTTGTTAATTTTGCAGTTTCTACTCAAAATCATAGTCTTCCAAACACTCTCCTTTAATCACAACAAGCCATGTTGACACAAGTTATTTACTTAGTAATACCTCAATATTTATGCATATTCATGGAAACACAGAGAAGATTATGGTATAAAAGTTGCTTCAGACCCAATGCAATCACATACCCACTGATAATTTACATGTGTATTACACAACTATTTATTCAGCCTTAAAAAGGGGAAAAATCAGTTACCAAAGCAACTGCTATATTGTGTGTTACTAATGCTATTTTTAAGATAAAGAACATTGGTAAGGCACGCATCTCAGTATCTCTTAGGAACAAGTATACACTTCACAAAGGGGAAAAACACCAGAACTATTATAATCACTGAATTTTTAAAAAAAGAAGTTCAGACCTGTTTGCTAAGTATTTCCTTATAATTGAGTTTTATCACCATTTTTACAGCATTGTAAAATATTCTCACGAGACTTTTAGGTAATATTCAGGAAAAAACCAAAGGGAAATAATGATATGCGACAGCAAGGGGTAAGTGAAATACATTTGCGTTCAGGATAAGCCCGGTAGATCAAGCAGCATTTGCAATCCAGAGTGTGCAGCCGAACGCACAACATTTATATCATTACAGAAGAAGACTCTATATAAATACAAGCTACTGATGATAGTTTTCATCCTTTCTTTTCTGCTCAGCCAGTAGAACACTCCCCTATCATTGCTCTGAGAGTTGAGAACATAATGTGCTCTCTATTCCTTGCCGCAGAGCAAATGCTTGGGACAGAAGATGTTTGCATATCACTGTTATGGGCCGAACAACTATGATTCTGTGTCATAGTAGAAAATAATAGCACATGACATAAGCTTCAGTAAATCGTTATTGTCCAAAGTGCACTCATAACCAAGTTACAGACTTTTTAAATGCCTGTTTCTACTCTTTTTGCTGGCAGTCCAAAGGACACAGAAGAATATGGTCAGTTTAGGAAGAGTTGGGTTTTATTAATCATATTTTAACTTCTTCTGTTAACAGCCTGTTCATGAATAGACTGACATTTCCTTGATTCTAGTTGCACTTCAGAATTGTTTACAAGATAATAGTTTCCAAAAAAATCCTGGTCCATGGCTCACTATAGCCAATGCATTGTGAGTGCCTAATGTTGATCAAAGTCTTTCAGATGGGGTAAGTCGAGTGAAGCTATCCTGAATATTATGGTATGTTTCAAATGGGTTTTGTAAACCTGTAGGGTTATGAATGTGAATATAGCTTTCTGTCAGTATTAGGCAAAGATCTGTTTTTAGAAACGCTGGAAAACTTAATTTGAAGAATGCCTGCGACATCACTTGTTCCTTGCGAAATCTTGCGTCTTTGACCAGCCAAGATAAAGCAATAGTCAAACTGGAAGTAGTGGAGCTACTCTGATGGTCTAAAGGAAAATTAAGATGTTCTGGAGCAAATATTTTGCTTATGGGGAAAAAAGGAGTTATGTACAATTTGCCTAAAGTCAGTTCTGCTTCCTATTTGCAGAAAGGACTGATGCACCTCTTTGGAAGACCAGACCATTCAGACTCTGGATTACTCACTTAAATAAAGTTATCTGTATAATTTTGTAGCTGAAGAGCAGGGCCCAAAACGAGCACCCAAGAAGTGTTGAAGTGATGCAATGTAAAGACACTCCCAACCCCGTTCCCGCAATGAAGTTTTCTGGATTTTATTGTAAAGGGGCGTTTGCCCAGCTCTGGGTCAGATTTTCAGAGCTGTGTAAATAAGACAACTTGCAATGACAGAAGAGTGGCTGGGTTTTCGTACAACTCATGGTGATCTAGACTGTTCACTTAGAAAAAGAGTTGATTTATGTGATATTATTATTAATCTATCCAATAACTTCTTCAGTCGTTTATGTTGCTGGCTGAATAAGGCTTCAAATTATCTGCTGTCCTATTTGATGAATAACAGCAATGTCTGAGTCTATTGCTAATCCAGTATTACTCATTTCTCTGCTCAGGTGCAGTATCAGTGTCTCAGTTACTTGATTCAGGCGTAATCATCTATGGATAGGTATTCTGGGAGAAGCACGAGCCATGGATCAGTGCATACATCCTCTTTGTGGCTCAGCTCTGCAGAATACTGCAGGAGAGCTTTTGTCTCTGATATCAGGATTGAAGTGCACAGGAGGCAAGTTATCCAAGTCCATGCAGAGCTCTCCATTTTCTCTATAAATTGTATAAATCCTGTTGGTCTCTGATGGAAAGTAAGTCCAAAACATTTAAAGGTACTTCATTGCATTTAGTATGCCTCTGTGGTAGTGGAAAGGGATAATCTGTATCAGGAATCCAGGAGTGTGTCACTTTCAACAAAGATGAAGATGGGAGAAAAGATGTAAAAAGGATGCATCCGTTTTAATTTGCCTTTATTCTCTAACTCTGGGTACTAAGGGCTTTTCCTGGCTCCCTCTGCTGGCTATGAAGCTGGCTTAGCATTTTTTTTCCACTACAGTATTATTTTTGCTGATTAAAATAGCTATGGCAGCTTCGTGTCTATCTCAGCCTCCCACCCCCCACTATCCTGCTCTACGCATTCTTCTGTGCTTAAATACACAATTGTTTTTATGACTAAATCCTTTTCTCCCTTGTAAGATTACTGTGTGATTCATATTTAAAAATGAATCCGTCCTTTTAAAAAGCAATCAGTTACTCCAAATACATAAACAAAGGAGCAAATAAAGAGAAAAAACTGTGAAGTTCTTAAAATATTTAGCAGTAATTTCCAGTATGAACTGACTTTTTATCAACACTGAATTTAAATAATGAAAGAAAATAATAACAACAGCGTAGCAGAAGCCCCAACCATAAAATGTTTGTATTATGCTTTATACAGTGCCTCTTTTCTAGTCACCTGAGATTTGAAATGCTGCACCTGCTTTATAGTACTTAAGCAATAGTAGTACTTTGGCCTGACATAGAATTTCCATCTCTAGAACATTTAAGTAGAAACTGATTAAATCTGACAGTTCTCCTGTAGAGCAGGTAATAACTACCATCGCAGATATATCCCAGAACATCCCCAATTCACAGAAGGGGACGCTAATCTGTTAAGATTAAGCAAAATATCAAGTCAAAGCAAAAAACAACCCTTGTTCAGATATTCACTTCTAACTGTGAATTCCACCACATAGATCTAGTTTTCTACTGCATCTGCGATTGATCACAGTTATTTGTACCTAGCTGATCATTAGCACACTTAGAGTCATGATATGTATGCATGAATTAGGTATTTGCATGAAGAAAATAACAGACCCTTTTTAAAGGGTTGTTGAAAAAGCAGCTACATGGGCTGATCTTGCCTCCAGGCATTGAAAAACAATGAGCACTGTGGCCACTGCAGCAAGAACTGCATTAGCCGGGCTGGACAATGCAGCTGACTACACCAACGGCCTCTCTGCTCTGCTCTTGAGTTGGGCAACAGTATCTTTCAATTAATCTAAGCCCTTCTCTTCTGAGAGTCACCACTTCCCTCCCAAAAGGCATGCTCCTGTCTGTCTCTGTCTTTTCTGGGCTGGAACCCAGCTGAAGTCCTTTGTGTGGGAAACAAGCTCCTGGGCTAAATTTTTTTAGTATGCAATTTTTAACACTCCTTAGTGACTCAGCCCAAATCCTGTGGGAATTCCTAAACCACTTTGAGGGTTTTGAAAATGTTGCCCTGTACCTGTGGGGCTCACTGCATTCCCAGAGTTAATGGGTAAATATGTTGGTGGTAGGCAGAAAATTCTATTAAGATTCTTGTATTACTCTTGCTGCTGTAATATATGGATGCTGCAGGATCTTGAATGTTTCCATCCTTCCAGCTTCCTGCTGAGATGATATTATTGCTTGGGTTAAAAGCTAAGTGCCTTTGTATATGTACACACTCCAGTCAAATATATGATTGCTAATAATCTGAGTAGCATGAATGGAAAAGCATTTCAGATGTGGTAACGCAGAACTTCTCTTTAGTTAGTAACTCACATTTGGTTTGAGGCAAGCTGCTGCAATCTGAGTTGAAGATTGCACGTTCTTCTTAAATTTAGGCTGTCGTTCTCCTAGAACTTTTTTGGTTGTTTTTATCCTCATTAACAAGTAAATATAAACTTAACCTTGAAAGTGCTTCTTGAAAATTTTATATCAAAAACTTTTCTATATATAAAATTGAATTTTTGACTAAGTGAATATTTTTTAAAGTTTTTAATGCAGTAAAGTAATTGCGATCAAAATTATCAAAATACATAAAATTAAGGAAATAACTTGAGAATTCTCTCTTTTTTTGACAAAAAGGCTACATTTTTAGTGATCAGGGTAGAGAGAGAGAAGATAGCGATTCTGACACGTTCTAACTAACTTCTCATTGAAGAATACTTAATATTCTGAGCCATAAGTTCTCATGGTGTTATCAGCCATGTAAACTGATACGTGCAGTTTTGGGCCAGTCATAAAATCTGAGATGCTGACCTGATCCTGCAGCCCATGTTTAGAGAGGTGAGGTGGAGTCAGCTGTGGGCTGCAGGCCAAATTTACCCAGAGTAGTTTTGAAAAAATGCATGGCGATGTTGAGACCTTTACAGGTTTTCCTTTTTAAAAAAGAACTTGATTTCTAGATTTTCAACCAAGAGGACAGTGCCATCAGACCTTAATAATCACTGTCCTTACCAATTGACTGTAAACTCCGCTTATCTGACCCTTCGCAAGAACAGATCACATAGTAGAGGAGGTGAGTTTATACAGTAGGGTCTCCCAGGTGTAGAATAAATATCCCAAATGCAGTGCTACTTTCCCACAAGGAATGTTTTTAACACCTCATTTGGAATTTGATAACAATCCATATATATCACGCCACAAATCAGTTTTAGAATATCAAAACAAAACCAAAGTTAAATCAGTAAAGTTGCATAGATGAGTTGTAACTGCTGTACAAATGCTCACTGTTTCATAAGATGTCCGCCACCCTACCTGGTTGCCTTTGCCTGTTTATTTCAGGCATTTGCTGCAATGACTTTTGCTGGAATAGCTCCTCTGTTTCCAGAGTCTAGGGTAACAGGATCCTGTCTACTTAGGTAATGAAAAGCTGCAACTTGATGACAATTTACATATAGACCATTCACATCAGTCTGTTTGGATAGATCATAAATTGTGTGACCTCTGTACTATTTCTTACCTGCAAAGGTGAAGAAAGAGAGACTTAACATGAAGGCTGTTCATATTTCAGAGATTGTTTCTAACGCATCTTTCCTCCGGCTATGCTTACAGACTTTCAAAACCTTATCATTCCATTTTCTGTTAAAACTGACGTAAGGAGCACAGCCTGTCATTTGGTTGAAGATTTGCATCTAATTCCTTGCATTTTTTGAACTTCTTATCATATAAGAGTGTTTCTGATGGAAACAAGATGGCTGAAAGAGATCAAGGGTAAGAAAAGGCCATCTCTTAGTAAAGTGACTTCATCTATATGCATGTGTGTGATTTTGCCTTGTAATTAATTTTCATTCAGAAGAGGAATCTTTTAAATATTAAAATATAGTTCCTTCAGCCGCTGGGCTTTTTCTGCTCTTCGTGGTTTTTTGTGTGATAGAGCTGTCTTTTCACCAAGGCTTCTCGCGTGACAGATGATATCTATGTATTGCCCTGCTGTTTAATGTGAAGCAAATGGTATAACTTATCTAATGTGACAGGTACAGTCGTCTGCTGTCCAAGCTGTGACAGGACTGACCAGGATTATCTGGATGAGCGGTCATCTTGATGTTGCAGCATGGAAGGTGTGGGCCTCATGGACAAACTGCAACAGTACAATGAGATACGGCCACTGAAGTGGAAAAGATGAGGCAGACTAGATGCTAATGTGATATATAAAGACATAAGAAGCTGACGAGTGAAATAAGGATACAGGTTTTGGGGGTATAGGTAATGTATGAATACATTAAAATTATGTAGGTAATATATGAAATACATACCTCTTGGAAAATCTGGTAGACATTATTGGCAATAAAATAGGATGTAAGTTCATTTTTATGCGGTTAGGCAGATGTCTGTACAGACTGCTATCCAGCATTATTTGTGAATCAGTGGAGGATTCTCCCAGTGCTAAGACTAATAAGGTGTAGAGGCAAGTGACTGAGCAGCCAACAGTACGAGATATTTTCCTAAATATAATTGCGAGCAAATGAACCAAGCATGTAAATAGTTTAAAAGTTGGTTTATTATGTGGCTATAGTGAGTGCAGCACTGTCCAGCTTGAAATGAGGGTAGCTTTGAAAGAACATAAAATTTTGCCATTACAGCCGTGATTTTCAAAGGGGCCTACAAGTGCCACATTTATGAACATTCATTGGGGAATTAGCTATCTTAGGAAAGGCAGAGCCTACTGCAAAGAATGAGTAAATAATATCAGAACTTTTAAAATGTCCATGCAATGAACCTCAATGTGTAATTTGTAAAAAGCATCTATGTGGGTGCAAGCTGATGGAATTTTTAATACTTATGGTGAATGAGCTTTTTAATCACAGAGAAGGCAACTGATGGTTGCTTAAAAAGACAGGAATGACTTGCCTTCAGGAAGAGGGTCAGAGAGAAATAGAAAATCATCTGTGATCTATGGTTCCACAACAGAAATCAGCAGAAAGAAGGAGCTGAACGTGCTGATAGATCAGTGCTGCACAGCAGAATACACTCAAGATCATGTGAGTATGATAACCCAGCAGGCTGCAAAGTTTTATCAGGTGTTTCACCGTGTTTTCTTAAATCCTCATCTTCGAAAGTCATACAGATATACAAAAACCAAAGCTTTTGTCTACAGGAAAGTTAGCTAAGTTCTTCTGTAGAAAAACGTCCAGTGTTCAACCGATCAGATATCTGTCATGATTAAACCAGTCCAATGATCCTGGCAGCCTGTCTCATACTTTTTCCAGTGGGTGGGATTGGCAGCACTGCTATAATGGTGTGGTTGGAAGAATACTTTTTAGATTCTTTCCCAAGAGCATCACTATATAACAATGTAGAGACTTCATGGTTTGTAAAATTGAAAAGTGCATGTGGGGTACTCAGAGAAATGGTGTTTCTGCCTACCCTTACTGGCCTGATAATAATTTACCTACATCACATGCCACTCAGCTTTTCTTGGAAAATGAAGCCCTAAAAAGTAGCCCCAGTGGTTCTGTCCTAGTGCTTCTCTCCCAGTCTGAATCATCAAGCCTTGTCTTTAGTAGCTGCTATTTCAGTGTAGGCAAGGTCCTGGGTGATAGGAAACTGTGGGTTGCAGTCAATGCCAGCTTGCTGTTCTGCTAGTTAGCTAACTTTGCAGTAAAAACAATGTGATCATTAAATACAGCTTCCTTATACCTTAGTGACTAGAACGTCAACACACTGTGATTATATACCGGAGCATCTGTGGGGTCTGAGAAAGAGAGATGAGATGTCTCTTTACTATTTTTGGCACTGATTCTTGGTATTTCTTCCATTTGCAGACCCTCTGTGCCATTTTCTGATGACAAAACTGATCCCTGAGGGCACAGTTGATATTAATGAGATGTAAATGACAGATGAGGTGGCAGATGACAGTGTCATCAACCAAAGAAATAAAGAGCAGTATCATGAATAAGCACAAAACATTCACAGGACAGAAATGAGTGGTATATAGTATTGTCAAACAGGTTATTTTTTTTTAAAGGTAATGCATTGGAAAAAAAGATAATCAGAGCATGAAATATTAGCATGAAATGCTTCTGACTATTGTAGCTCTTAGCAAACGTTTTTTCAGGCTATATATTGTAGGGGATTGAGGAAGAGAAAGATGATTCATTTATTTATTTAAAAGTGACAGTGAAAGAAGACATGCGTGGCAATGGAAAGCAGGTATTATGCACTTGCTGTTTATGAAATAAAGGTCTGATGTTTTCATGGGTCACCACATGAATAAAGGAAGAGAACGAAAGATGATATTTAGCAAAGGTCATGAAAGCTTTAATCTGGAAGCTTATGACATATGTCTTGGTATGTTAAATAATCTTGAAGCCTGGTAGAATATTAGATTTTCACCAGGATTTTTTTCTTGATGCTTATGGACTGATTCATACTTGTCCAGCCACTGACAATCCAGCTAATTTTTTAATCAGTAAAACATGTAAAAGCTGCTGTCCAATTTACTAGTGCCTGTAGGAGCCCAGACTTGAAGAATGGGCTGAGCTCATGCGGATTGGCACATGGATAATTCATTTCCCCCCTCATTCTGGCCTAGATATTCTACACATTTTGTCACAGTGATTTTTGGTCTTTTTTTGCGGCTGATACCCCTTTGGGTTTGTACAGATTACTGGCTTCAACTCTGGCTGGCTGGAGTTGCTGTTAACCCTCCCTCCTCCCCTTGCCATGGTACTGTTCTCTTCAGAGAGTGTTATTTTGGAAGCACAGCTGCAAAAAGCTAACAGAAATTTAACTTTGCCCCATGCTTTATTTAAAATGTGCTGTTCTGCATCACTAGGGCATGAGAATCTCTCCTCTAGAGTGATGTGGCGTAAGGCTTACCAGCTCAGCATAGCCTCTGCAAGAGCAGCTCCATGGCTTTGTCGTGAAAGTGGGCTTATGTCTGATGTGTTTACAGCATAGGTGGTGGTTGCTCATATATGTCCGTTTGAATCCTCACAAACTGCCCTTACCTACAGCTGCCACCAATGGTACCAATGTATGATGGGACTGTGATTCATCTGAGATCATCGATAAGTCCTCAGTAGCTGTAATGGGATTCCTGCTCCCCTCCCATTACACGGGAAACTACTCAGCAGTTAAAACTAGAGAGCAAAAATGAATTAATAAAGACACACAAAAAAGGAATTCCTTTTTCTCTTCTCTGTTGTCTTCTCCTCTTGTTCAAATAAATCACTTAGTGATTGCTGTTCTTTTTCCTCTCATCTTGACTTTGGAGGAGAGCGCTTTCCATGAGCTATACAGTAACTTACTGGTCTTGTTTGTACATGAAAAAATAGTAAACCATTGTTATTAACAAAGGTGGTACCAAACTTATGATATGTTCTTGTATCAGTTGTACAATGTATGGAAATATCATTGTTCTGCACACATGTTCTCTTAATTATTTTCTTAATTAGTAATGACTGTCTTCAGTGTCTCATTGATGCTTTTGTAATAGCTCCTTGGTTTTAGATGCTTAGCATTCTGTATTAAATTCCTCTTCAGCTGAAACTTCTACATGGCAGAAGCTAAAATGTGAATTGTTTGGGAAGTACTAAGCAACATCTGGGTTTTTTGGTTTTTGGGGTTTTTTTTCAGTGTATGATATACAATAATTTTCTGTTGCAAAAATAATTTACAAAGTTAAGAATGGGGAAAAATTGATAGACTTGCTATCATGTCAGTTTATGACGTGGTAGGATTTAAGGCCTAGTGAAGTTTGGACACCATTTGTGGCTCAATAGAATGAGAAAAATCCCTGTTACTGGATTTAGCCAAGGAGCTGCAGTTCTGTTATTTCTCCAAGAATGCCATGAGCTGGATTCCCCTCCTCTTCAGTCAGCTGGCTTGAATCAGCTGGATCAACTCCTCTTGGTGTAAGTAGGAGTTAGAGTGGGTTGGAGTTGCATAAATTGCTACATGTGGATGACAGTGGAGGATAGAATTTTAATTCTCTTTGTATTTTTTCTTCTGAAAACTAAATAAAGAGATTAAAAAATAATATGCCATTAAAATTATAATTCCAATATTTTAGTTTCAGGAAAAATGCAAGCCATGTCTCATTAATTCTTGGTCTGATGCTTGTCAGGATTCATTGTTCTCATTTGGCAATTGAAATTAAAACTGTATTACTTGCACTCATAGGTCACACCAAGTGTCTATCTGATTGGAAGACTGAAAACTTTTAGAGACTTGTTTCTGATGTGAATACTTAAATTAAAAATTCATAGTTCACTTTCCTCAGATCCTGTGCAACATTCCTTTAAAATTCAGTGTTCCAGTGAGCAATCTTCATTTGATACAATATTCATGGAAAGTAATCACAGAAGGTTGCAATGCAGTCAGAGCAGATTTGTTTGAAAGTTCAGTGGCATTTGTTTGGGAGCCTTTGCTGAGTGCTTGTTCCTTGCTCAGCGATGCACTGTGGTAAATTCCCCTGTTCTGCTATTCTTTGGCATGTTGAGTGACTCTTAGGCTGCTTATTCTGGTGTTAACATGTGTTACTCAGCATCCTGAAAAGCAGTCCTTTAAAACTTGCTAACTGAAGTAGTTTGGCTTTTCTTATAGTGTGTGTAATAAAACCTGTTCACTTTGGTTTGGTAGCATGATGTTTCACTGGATAATCTGGTTCCTGATTCAGTCCATGCATCTGTCATTCTGTGTGGATAGCAAAATTACTTGATTTAGCTGTCATGTGTTGGACTAATTCAACAGGCTTTGGGGTTAGTAACCAATTCGGGTGCAACTATTTATCTAACTTGTATTCTCTGGAAATCTCTTTTGGCACAAGTGGAAAGAGAAGAATACAGCAAAATACTCTGCTTTTTCAAAACATCCCTTGATCTTATGATTTGACAAAATTAGTTTTGAGAGAGTTTTCTTGCGAGCCTACAGAATGAAATTGGCAACTCATCCTCAGTTCCCTTAGGGTGATATCTTCAGTGATTTATGTAAAAGTCTGTGTAGCTGAATATGTGGGGAGATTATTTTTGACATTCCTGGCTTGGAGAAATGATGCATTTTGAATGGCTGGATACACTAGTTCTCAGGTGGCACTGATTTTTCCCATGTAAAAAATAATGATAGTTAATACATGTTTTCACATTTAATTATTGTAATTGTATTTCAATTTAGTTTTCTAATCAGAAGTATCATTTTCTTGCTACTTGAATTTAAGTGATTGTGAGGGGTTTCAATCACAGGTGTTTAAAGAATTGAGTAAGGTTGAAATAAATTACTAAAATTGTAAGATTTATTCTGTTTTCCCTTCTGTTGTATAGGAATTCACCTGCCTCAAGTGCTGGAGTGGCAGAGAAATTTGATTGGGAGAGCCTGGCAGGACATTCAGGTACAGACCTGATAAGTATCTAGAAATCACAGTGTGGTTGCTGAAAACTTCCTAAACCAAGGCTGAATTCAAGGTCGTTTTTATCTCTGGATATGTTTTCTTCTCTAAAACTATGAATAGACTTATTTATTTGAAGCCAATATTTACCCATATTCTAGTTCTAATTTTTTTTATTTTATTAGTTGTTCCTATTCTATGTCCTTTCGAAATAAGTAACATGGGAGTCTCACCTTGACCATCACAGGTGATTCAGCATTTTAAAGCACTTAGTGTTTTCATTGATACCACTACATGTGGTACACACAGGCATCTAGAAACTCTTACCACTCTGCCTGTTCTCTTTTGAATTCGTCTTGGAGCTTTTTTTTACTGGCTTGCTAGCTAAGTCAGCCCCGTCCCTGATTCCTCAGAGACTACTGTGCCCTAATCAGGTTGATTTCTTGATCCCATTCACTTAGTGGAATTTCCAATAATGTAATTTAATTTTGTGTCCAGTGCCATGTTCCTTTCCCTCTGACACTCTCATTTGATTTCCTTCTCACCACTGTGTCATGAGCGGCGTCTCACAGCTGAGGAACAGCCAACTCCATTTCCTGTCCTCAGTGTGCATTCAAGACAGCTCTTTGGTTTTCTTTGACACCCACCTACTACTCCCACTCCTTCGCTGTGGTTCCCTCATCATGGAAATATCTGCTCGGATTGAATACGCAAATGTGCTCCAAGAGCTCTGCTCTCACAGAGGAAAATAGCTGTAGCAGGGCCGTGAATAAAGCAGGCTCTGAGTTGACTGGAGTGGCTGCTTTTAGGAAAAAGAAGCATTGCAGTGCATTGCAGAGCAACGCAATTTGGATGAGGTATAAATGAGTAATTTAAAGCCATTCCTTGGTTTTTTTTTTTTTTCTCTGAACCAAATGTGCTTCTGAGCTGAGAGAATAAATGTGACATAAACCTGGAAAGGAGACTCCAGATCATTGTGGCATTGCATGGTTTCGTTACTGTGGCAGACTGCTTGAGATATGGTTGCTTGACAGTTAGGAATAGGTTTTTGGTTTGCCTACACACTTGAAACTGAACCAAGTGACTTTCCTGTTTTCTTAACACATGATCAGCAAACATAACTCTTGTTACACTACATACGTAATTCCCATAATATTGTCAGTTGTGCCCTGACATAATGTGTAAAGACACAGAGGATCATTTCTTCAGTAGATGTAAGCTGGTGAGGATGAGAGGTATTCTGACAGCCAGGCACTGGCATACCAGTTCTCTGTTCCCCACCCTTGAAACAGAAGAAGCTGTGCTTGCACAAGTGTTCTGGATGGGTAGTTTTTAGGTAGTGTAGGATGCCAGAGGAGATGCTGTTCTCTATCTCGGAACAGAGAAAGTGTGTATGGAGGCAACAGAGAGACTTCCAAGGAAATGCTTCAGATGGAGTTGCATAATACCTATTATTGGGGAAAAAACCCTCATATTGTTTCTTGCTCTTTCTCTTCAGCTGGGATAGTTTTAGCTTTCAAGTATCAACGGCACTGACCAGATAGTAATGGATCAGCATTAGTGTACCTGTCAGAGGAATGCAGGAGACAAGCAGCATTTGCTAGATGGACTGTAACAGTTTATACAGATAATAAGATAAGAACAGTTACCAGAGTCTCCAGCCATAATTGTGCTAGGCACTACACAAATGACCAAGTTGAAGTAAAACGTGCTGTTTCACACAACATGCCAGAGACAGAAATGAAAAGAGAAAGCAGGCTTTTCGGCTCATGTCTCCCTTGGACCACGCTGTCTTTGCATGTAAACAGCAGCTGCAGAAATGAACGTCTGAAAAATACATGGTTCCTGTGCTTACACCTTTAGAACTGTTTGCAAAATAAGTAGTTTTGAGATGCTAGTAAACATACACACTCTTAATCTTAAAAAAGAAGCAGGTAAGGCTAATTTTGTTGGTAGGTTATCTGAGAGGATTATTTCACTGTGAGTATCCTGGTTAGCAGTGAGGGCTGCAGCAATGCCTTTGAGCTGTGTCGGGATGTGTGTATGTGCTGGCTGGACAGCTTGGTTGGGATTTGTTGTTTTTTTGTGAGTGTCTATAAAGCCCTAAACCACTTACCATGATGGGTTTGTTTATGTAGTGTCTAAAATAAATAAATCTATTACACCACAGTGATTATTCACTGATTTTTTTTAATGTTGGGGTCTTGGTGTTCCCCTGCTCACAAAGCTCAAGAAGGCACGATGTGCACTTCTAACACTGTTTGCTAAATTTTAGAAAAGAGACTAATGAAAATGAGTGGTATCTGGTGATAATAGAAATATTAGTGTGTTGTTCAAGACAAGTTAAAACAGGGAAAGGCAAATGATAGCAGTGAGTCAGCCTTTCAGAGCAAATAACTAGTACAGACCCTTACTCTGGGTGACACTCTCACAACGCACTCAACTAGAAAAGTACTCTACCAGAGGCCTTTTCTGAAGATGTCAGAGAGAGAAAAATACTAAATGTAGTAGCCATATATACTGAGAACATCAAGGGAAGATTTAGGAAAAACTAAAGAGCTGAAAATCTAATTTCTCATGTGAGGAAAATGTTGGACCCATAAATAAATTATAGCTATGGAACATTTAGAACTGCAGAATTAATTATAGCTTTAATAGAAGGCTGAGAGTGAGAGCCTGCTGTGAAGGCACTACAGGGCTGATTAAGGCCAGTCTTGGAAACAGAACACTTAACAAAAAAAAATTTTTTTTTTTTGAATGACACGTGAAAATGCTGGTGCAGAAACCTAGCATGGAGTTATGCAACCACATATACAAAGGAAAGGTGTGTGCCAGAGGCCAGGTGGATTTCTGACTTGCAATTAATACTTGAATTTTACTTTCTGTGTTAAGATCAGGAATCACATTGGTTTTATACACAACTATCTTAAAAATTAGGCCTATTTCTATAGAAATGTCAAGTTCAGTTTTGTTTTTCTGATATGTTTTCATATTTTTACTGTCTCCTTTAGTCAAAATTGTTCTTCAGATTGGTCATTATGAAACTAGTGTGGATTTATGGTATATATGAACAAACTGCATTTGGAACATACCACCAAATAGTTGGGGGATAAATTTAAAAGCTAATCTGTTTCAACCTGTTTGAAGGAAGGAGTCATAATTTTTTGAGTTAATTATGTTCTATGAGCAGGAGAAGAACTATTAAAATAGAAATTACACTAGGTTTTGTGAACTGGGTAACAGGGAGTGTTTTTCCAAAGTGTGAGCTCAATTATGGACTGTAGTAAGAAGTGTGATGTTACAAATCTAATTGATAGGCAATTTGTCAAGGATATAGTATTCATAGATTTGCCGAGTTCTTCTTTCACCCTGCAAGTACAATATGTTCTTGTGTAATTTTGCTCAGGTGATCCATTTAAATTATAAGATTAGGAACAAATAGACCTCTGTGGATGGTATTGGTGTGTCGTACTCCCAAACATGACATCAAGGATGGGGTGGTGGTACCAATGGTTAGTATAATTATTATTCAGTTCTGCTTGTTTATTTGTGAGGAGGTTAAGTGATCACAGACTGGCTGGAGTCCACTGAAATGGGTGAAGCACGGATAGATTTGGGACAGACTCAACAGTAAATTTAAAAATAAATTTAGGATTTAGTTGAGCTTACTGAAGATGGCATTAAGGCTGGTGTTACTCAGTTGCCCTCTTCCAATCGTCATAAACATCCTGTGTTCATCTGAAAACATGTGGTGCTATGACAAATTGATGTGCGGAAAATGCTGTGGATTTTGTCTCTGCAGATAACTGGAACTGTGCCATACTGCTTTTCCTTTCTTTTTCTTTGAGAGTTTAGAATCTGCATGTCAGGAATATTAGAATATTTGGACAGCAGTCGCTGAGATTAGGTGCTGTCACTCAAAGCAAAAGCTGAAAATTATTAGAAAACATTTCCGGTTCTAATTACAGTAGAACACCTACTCTGAGATACAGAGTTGCATACCCTGCTCTGGGTTTCCCATTTTCTTGGCTAACATCTGTAAATAACTTTCAGCTTGTCCCTATTGATTCCCCAGCTGCTCTATCTCCCTTGTTGCTAATGTCAGAGACAGATGAGTCTCGAGGGGAGTGTGAGAAGGCTGGAAGAGAACTACTGCAAACGCCCACAGAGCAGTCGGGATGTTCCAGTTGGTCACCAGCATCCTTCTGGCACCCAGAGAGTCTGGAAGCTCAGACTTGAATGACAAACTTGCATGACGTGGAGGTCATACAGGTTTTCTAAATATCCGTCCTGAACATTTACACATGAACAGAGGAAAAACTAAGGGTTTACTATGTGTTCAATGGTAAATTGTCTTCCTCTTCCTTCTTTTAGTGTGTTCCCTCTCTGGGTTTTATCTTCCACTCATTGAATTCAGTAGCAAAACTAAAATTGGCTTGAGTGGGACAAAATCAGTTCCCATGCCAGGAGGAATTATTATAATAGGGTAATGATAATCTGACATTTGGTGTTTTATGTAATGGTAGCATGGTATTTTCAGGATTGTATTTACCTATGAGTTCTGTCTGAGGTTATGAAGCTACTGTCTGATATTATTTTCACCTGTGGATGTGTAATCATCTGCAGGCTATGCGTTTTACAGGCTGGTGATATCGGAGGGTCAGTAAACATTAGAACCTATTCCAGTCTGAGCAATGGGCAGTGCAATAGCTGATTGTTAAATAAACATGACTGTCAGGTTTGTCCTAAGCTATTTAGGAGGTGGTAATTTCCCTGGAAACTGGATTACAAGACTGTGTGTTAGGTCTCCGTCTTCAGTACCACAGATGCCTTCGGAGTAGGAATGCAAATAATCTCTAAGAAAGGGAGCTGATACAGAGAGCTTTACCTTGTTGATAGGAGGGATATTTTTAGCTGTAGGACCAGCTGAAAAAGAGGGAAAATGCTTGCCTGGAAAGGACAGCAAAAGAAAGGGAGGGTTTGTGAATCAGAGATGAAAATACATACAGGAGAGGAGAGTCATGTGCTATAGAAAGGCCAAGGTAAAAGCAATGCCGGAGCCCCCTTAGGCCAAGCAAAGCTTAGATGTACCTACCAACACTGGCAGGTCCAAAAGCATTAGGTTCAGTGGTGGTTGCTGCACAGCTGATGTATCTGTGCAGAGTAAATCTGACACATCCCAGCTGGGTCAGACACACTGCACATTTGCACACAGACTACATCGTATGGGCAATGAAGTTGATGCAGCAGTCTCTCTGCACATGTGATTCAGCATTCTTGTGAAATGGCCATTTGTTCAGGATATCCAAACATCCAGCATTTGGACAAATCTATTCAGTCACTGCTCAAAGCAGCAGAGAGAAAGATTTCCTGCTGTAAGCAACAGACTAGTATCCATGCTGGGAGAGCTGGCAGGTCTGCTGAACATGCCTGGATCCAATGCAGTTGGGACCCAAACACAGCTGTGTGTGAGCTCTACCAGGAAGATACAACAATTGAATTACTCCCAGAGTTTTCAACCTGCATTGAATAACAAGATTGGGTTCACAAGGCCTAGTCCTATTAGCTAGGGGGAGAGGGAGAGTGGAGAAAAAGGCATTTGGATGACGGTCAAATGAGTAAATACTCCATTTATTCTTACAGGTACCTTTTACTCATTCACATGCAGTCCCTACCTTCTCTATCAAATTTGTCTATTCATCACTTCTAGCCCGCCTACTCCAGCTTTGCTCTTATTCTGGTTTCCCCTTCCTCTGTGTATATGTAGACTCCAGCTTCTCCTTTATACTCCTATCCCGTGAGGCAGTATTTCTGCAAGCTGCATTCCTTACTTAACAGGATTTTTTTCCCTTACCACCATACTAGGAAGGTAAGTCCCAGTGCAATTAGGGATACACATGTCAACAACTGACTCTCATGAAAACTGCAGAACTGAAAGTTTGCTGCATCTGTGTTTTATTTTATTTTAAGTGGTTTAGTATCTTGCACAAGTTCCTGTGAAAAGTCAGGGTGTCAGTTCTTGTCTTTGCGTTTCATGAACACCTGGAGTTGTTTGTGAGATTGAATTCTGTAGTTAAAGTTCCTGGGTGAATGAAAAATATGCAGTTTAATAAAAGGTGAAGCAACATGGATAGTAACCAAAAATAACAGCACAGAGCAGTTATCCTGGCCTTCATCCAGTATACAGTCAATGGGAATGTCTTCATTGGCTTCAGTGGGATTTTCATCAAGTCTGTTGAGAATACTGGACAAAACCCCCACCTCAGACAGCAAGATTTATAATACGTTGTATGTAACGTGACGTGATAATAACCAGAAAAAAATATTGGGCTGAAGCCAAAGGCCAGTGGAAATCAGCTGTCATGGAAGGCTCAAAGGTTATTCAGGTACTGTTCTGTGTGTCTGATAAAGGTGCCTGGTGGTACAACTTACACATAACCTGTTCAGCTGGGATGGATGCGTTTCACAGAGCACTAGTGGGATTGCAGTATTTCCTCAAGAGTGTCTGCGTGTGATGAGTTCTCCAAATGTGAACTCAAATGGAAGGTGCTTTAGGTGACATAGCACTGCCAGTGACATTGAAAAGATGCCCTTCTAGCTTCAATGTTCATGTTCATTAATGGAGACAAACTGAAAAATCTGAGTCATTAGCGACAAATTATTTTCCAAAGCATTTGCAAGATGCTAAATATCTTGAGATGTTTGTAGAAGCAGAAGCAAATACTGAAAGCAAAATAATGAAAATTAAACATTTCCTTGCTCATTCAAGATTAATGATGTCGGGGTTAATCACTGCCATATAAATACCCAAATAAATAAAATAGATTAGGCAAGTATTATCTGAATATTTGCCTGGCTGTCTGGATTTCTCAGGATCACTAATTATTGACTTTTCAAAACTTGTTTCTAATTGACTTTAAATTCACAGTATCATAGAATAAGTTGCAAGGAATGTCTAGAATTTTTTGAATCACTTATCGAGTTTCTTTCCACCAAATGCATATGTAACACAGAATAATCGCCCTCAGATCTGACATGCGAGAAATATGAAGTAAAAATTGAGAAGATGCGATTAGATCAGTTAGTTTAGAAACACTGCCTCTAAATTATTCCCATATCTTTTCTGGAGAAAAAGTAAGAGTTCAGTGCAGCATCTATTCTCTCACCTCTTTTACAAGTTGGAAAACAGCGTTGCCAGTGAATAAAACATTTAGGTTGAAAGAAGGGTTAATTACTTTTTAAAAACAGAAATAGCCATTGGTAACCACAATTCTCCTACTGAATATTTTGCATAAAGTTTCTATTTATATGAAGCTGAAAGACTAAATGTGGTGCTCTGTCTTCAGAGTGCCTGGAGATGCATACATGACATGATGTTATATTTAACAAAAACATTATATGTATGAGAAGTTATATCTGAATATATCTCATATCCTAGTCACTTTTGTACTTAAACTCATGTTTAAATAAGCTTTCTTTTAGCTTAGAATCTGATGGTGATTTTGGAGGGTCAGACTGCTGCTATTGGACAACTTTTCAGTATATGGAAAAGGGTGCCAAGAAGTTTAAAATATTGCATTAATTGTAAAATGCTGACGCTAGAATTTCAACATGCAAGACATGCTAAAAACCCTCTTTAAGTGGTAAAAGTGTGTGCATGTGTTTGTGTATACATGTGTATATAAAGGAGTTTATTGCTATTTTGCAACTGAGAAAACTGAAGTACAGACAAAACTAAATTGATTTCCCACAGTCAGACAGTGAGTCAGTGACAGAACTGATAAAAGAAACCACCAGCCCTGATGAGATAGACTGAGCAAAAGCTGTAGCTCAGGACTTTTACAGACATAACACCAAACACAACACAGATGCAGATTACTTAAACGCGCTAGTCTGGTCACCCCTTCTCCAGCTAACTTCAGCTGGGACTCATTAATATAGCAGAAGCTCTTGCTTGCCAAATCTGATGCTGCTCCTAGCCATCAGCCTGTGTGGTGGTTTGGAATCGGTATCCCTGAGTCACTGAGTCACCTCTCCGCATATAATCTGTCCTGTACTACGCTTTCTGTATGCATGCATAGCTGGATGATGGGAGGAGGGAAGAGATGGAGGAGGGAATGGGTGTCAAGGACAAGCCTGCTGCTGCCTGAAGGAGGTTAGTGCCAGTGCAACATGCTTAAAAAAACCTAAGCTACTATATAATTTCTTTTGTTCTTTTAATTATACAAAACTGCAGTGTTTACTGATCGTTACACATATTTACATTAAAATAGGAAATCTTATTTCAAGCTACAGTGCAGACTTACTTGGTGTTTAAATGACACACTGAAGCATCAGGTACAATTTTGTAAACAGAGCGGTTCAGATTTGTGCCATGATGAGAAGTAATTCAGACAGCACATCTTTTTGTCTTGCAGAGATTTTGCTATAATTCATTTCACAAAGTCTGTAAAAAGTCAATAATAAAGCACTAGGATGGTGAATTAAAATTGGAATTTTGAAGAATGAACTCAGTAACAATTACTACTACCACTGAATTAATTCATATGAATATTTTATTAAAAGAAATTCTCTGCCTCTCTTCTAGCTCCAGGTAACTTCTGTCATGAGGTGCTAAGTGGAAATAGCAGATCTTAATCAGCAGATGTGAGTGTTTCTTGTGGCACAAAACTAAACTATTCAGATAACAGGGTTCGTAGTAACTTACTAAATTTTATTGTTCTGACAGGTGGACTGTATTTAATAAGAAGCTAAAAAGATTGAGCAAATATCTCTTTTTTCATGAAAAAACAATTTCATTTGCCACTGGGTAGGACCAGGCTATAACTGTACAGTGTGTCCCCATGTAAGTGCTGCTCCAGGCATAGGATTGAATCCTGATTCCTGCCCTTCTCCCAGGGGGGAAGTAAAATACTTCACTCCTCCTTTATGCCCCTTCTTTTCTTCTGGGCACCTAGCTTAGATAATGAATGGAAATTTTGTTTTCCGCACCGCAGAATAAGTTGCAGCAGGACGCTTTTGAGTGCATACCCTATATTCTCCGTCCACAGCTGTGCTTACCAGCTGAGTAGAGCTGACCGATACTGGTGACCAGTTTTGTCCTTTGGCATTGTGTGGCAGCCTTGTGAAAACCAGGGCGGATGCTCATGCAGTAAGATACTTATTCAGGGTGAGTTAGGATGGCCAAGTGTTACTGAAAGATCTATCAAATTACTGCTCCATGGACTTTGTAGTTTGATTGATATAATGCAAAATTAATTGTTAAAAACCTATTTTCTTTCTCTCCCAAACCAAACAAACATACTGAAAATTAGTACGTAGTAATAGAGTGGTAGGCTTGCTGCCTCCTTTCATATGTCACCAACCCCTGCAGCAAATCATGCTGTCACTCTCTCAGATGTCTTGTCATGCCTTTCACCCATCTCTTTTGCTTTATCTGCTTGATAACATCTCACCTGTCTTAAGCACTTAGACTGCAGCCTTTCCTGCCAATTGTGCCTCCTGCTTTTTGTAATTTCCCTCTGCACGTAACTTCAGTCTGAATCTCTTCTGTCCTCCAGCAGAGCTGATGTTTTGTACATAATACAACTCTTAAAAGAAAAAAATCTATTCCTGATTGTCTTTCACACTTCTTCACACACTTCCATTGCCCCTTTAATGTTTTATTCTTGCCATATTTATTGCAAGATGGCATACGGATGCTCTGGTCCTGCATATATTATTCTGCCAATTCTATTGCTTCTTTATTCCAGAAGATTTAATTGAGTATTGCACCATTATTCATTCATATTTTTGTCTGGTAAAATATAATTTCTTTTGTAAAAGAAATTATCTCAGTTTTTTAAAATGTCTTGCATTATCCTGCTGAAAATTCACCTCTTACTTGATGGAGAATTTTCTTGCTTTGTGAATTTCTGCAGTTTCTTCAAAGTTTCATGAAAAAAAATCCAACACGTTTCAGTAAAAAGAAACGTCCTTTGTGGAAAACAGTGTGCCTAATTCAGTAACATTATTTTATGGCATCTTGTATAGAAAGGTTTCATGTCAGTTCAGTAAATAGATGTTGATTAATTGCACATTGTGAAACCATCCCTTTTCCCACAAAGTTAAAATTAAGAATGGCTGCTTGGATCAGCAAGTTTGACCTCCTACATAACACAGGTCGTACAACTCCCTTCATATCCACTAACTTTGCTTATTGTTGGAATGAGACCATATGCTTTAGAAAAACAGTGCATGTTGTTTTTTAAATTATACAATGTTGGGAAATCCACCACAACATGGGTAGGTTTCTCCCATTGTTAATTAACCTCACTGTTAATAGCATGTGCCTTATTTCTAATCTGAATTTGTATAGCTTCAGCTTTAACAATTGGTGCTTTCTTTTCCTCCTCTTTTTAACATAAAAACCCTTGACAAAAGTCTTCCTTGGACAGCTGGAAATCTCTTTGTGACTGTCTGGTGTTTTGCAAGTCAGCCTGAGCAGCCATCCCCAAGAACATTTTAGCATTTTCCATTTTGTTACAATAGCTGAATCTTCCGAGCTGTTACCTCTCATTGTGCTGAGAGCTGATGTTTCTGGCAGGATGGAACTGCAGCTCCTCCTCTCTGAGCGCTTGAACCTGTGCACTCTTGGTGCCTTCAGTCATCCAAGGGCCACCGGGTCCCTTGGCTTGGGTGCCTGCCAACCACCCACCCTGCTCCTCTCTTCCCCTCTCTGTGGCTCTGGGATGGCACATTTCTTTCTGTGTTGAATCTGGACTGGCCAAGCTAAAAAGAATGACATTCCCAAAATACTGTTCAGTGCTTCAAATACAGGTCAGCTCAGAATGGTGGAGAATGGTAAAGGATCGATCAATCTCTCCTCATTTGGTTTGGGGCCAACATCACACCAAAAGCAGTCGTCACAGAGAGCAAACAGTGGACAGTACAGGCAGTCCACAGGCCTACCTGTAGCTCAGTCTTTGAGCTTCCTTGTAGCTGCTGTGATACGTACGTATGCATGTGGGATATAAGACTCATATATATGTTTATATATATATGTATTATATACACACACAAGTATATATGTATGTTAGATAGGCACACATTTGCATGCATATATATGGCAAAATAGCCATTTATGGTAAAAGCAGATTAAAAACCAGTCTGATTTCTCTCAACAGATCATACTTAAAATCTTTGAGGACTCATTATTCAGGGAAAGCAGGTACCCTGTGTGCTACAGGATCATCATGGTGGGAGCTATACAGGCCTTATTCTTGTAAACTCTGAAGAGTGGAGAGGTGGCTGGTTGGGAAATCTTCTTTGACTTGCCTTTGATATCATGAACATAGAGTAATCACACTTAAAAAATGGAAAAACAAGCCTACAACAAACCTTGTCAAAAGGAAACACACACAGGTACACATTCCTTACTAATGAATGTAATTTTTAAAATTTATTTGTTTACTTGACTATGTGATACAATTGGGAGGGTGTGTGTAAAACTGTAGTTTTCATAGTAGTAATATGTAAGCATGCTACTACAAATACAGTCTTTCTAAATATAGGACAATATAACTCCTGAAAACCACTTTTCTAGTAAAAAAAAAGCTCTGGAAATAGAGCTCTAAATTAATAAAAACCCTCATGAAAAGTCTCTTAGTTAGGCAAAAAGGGATAAAATAATTTAAAGGCAAGTACAGTGAAAATGCCAGTTTTAAAAGGAATACCTCCTGTGTAGAACTGTTGGAGAATTTTAAGCCATGTTTCCTATTGAAAACCTCTCTGAACTACCAACTTCATGCCTAAAATAATTAAAGAAAATTAAATTTACCCTTAGGACTGTTTGTAGGAAACTCTTCTAATAAGGTTTATATTTAGCAGATAGTAGTGCATTTATGGTGGTCACAGCCTGCCTAATAGAGCTGTAATAGATACATTTTGTATTTAATCAATATCAATGAATAATAACTTCTCTTTATTAACTGTAATGCCACTGTGGTTAATTTTATCTTGCATTGTAGGGATATCTGTATGTTGTTTGACAAACACTATGATTTTTTTTTTTAAATAACCCTATATATCTATTTTTATCAAGGCTCTTTAAAGATTTAGTGATGGCCTATTATATTCTAAGTGTTTACTCGGATTTTGCTTTCAGTGTAAAGCATATTTTCACATGTTGATAGGTATTAAAAGGTGCTCAACTAAGTAAAAGTCCATGGGCAGATAACATTTGGCAAATACCTCTGTTCTATGGGCATTATAAATTATAGCAATATTTGAAATATCTTCTGAGATAGTGATACTGAGTTTGTTTTCTACTGAAAATTATGAGAAGCACAGCATTTTATTACTGTGAAATATTTTAGATAATCAAATTACTGCCTACCCTCCGAGGTTCTTTTTGTTGACTTCGGCTGCTTCCGCTTTCTTGAAGACAGGCTTGAATCATCACCAGATCTCGTTACTTTTTGTGTGTCAGATTCCATCTTCTGGGTTCTGGCTCCTCGGATGCTGGCTGCTGCTGCTGCCAATGAGAGGCACTCACCTGCTTTGGAGATGCTGGAGTGGCTGATGAGAAGTACCCTGGTAACCCCAGAAGTCCGCTTGCCGTGCTGCTACGTGGCTGGGCACATAGACAGGCAGGAGGCTGGACAGGCTTCTGACAGAATTCAAAACCTCCTTGGCTGTCATCAGAGCTGTGTTGAATTTACGGCTGTGAAACATTTCAAGGAAGATGACTCGGCACAGTTCAACCAGTTTTAGAGCAGTTCTGAGCAAACTTTTTGAAAAGTGCAGAAAAACTCAGTAAAATTTTAAATAGGGAGGGCCTTATTCTAAAAAATCAGAACAAGACTTTGCGCATGCACACCAGCACACTCTAAAATACTGGCATGTTTTTAATACTTTTAAATATAATAATTTATTTTAGCCTGCCAGTGAGTTTTTTATCCAAAAGAGATTTTTTTTCAAAGAGTCCTTATTTACACTGACAGTACTGTCTCCAAGAAGAAATACTTTCATGCATAAGTGCTCCTCTGTGGGTATGAGGCATTCACAGGCTGGCCAGGAGTAGCTGCCGTAGCCATTGTTGTTGGTTTTTATTCTCATGATGAAACGGGAGGCAAACTTTTGTATCTGTTGATTTACCATTCCCTCTTTCTAGAGTAGTGAGGTATCCCTGTATGATCCCTGTCCTGAGAGCGCTTGCACTAGAGATGGAATCAGTTTGACAGATCTGGAGATATTAGAGAATACAAGGCTGCTGGAAATCTGCCATCGTTTGTGTCAGATCCATCCCTCTGTCTGAGTCTCAGCTGATTCTTCACTGACGGTATGAGAATCAAGACAGACAAACTTATAGTCACGGTTGTAGATTACTGCAGTTCCTATGCTCTATCCCTTTGTCTACAACTTAGCTATAATAATTCATATACATTCTTCTTACAAGAAATTATGCTTAATTTAGTGAAGGATAAAAGATGCCTTTAAAACAAACTGAGAAAGTCTCTGAGGTTTTAGTTTCACAATCATTTTAAGTGATGATGATGCTGCTGGCCTTCTAGTCTGGCCTCACCCAGCTTACAGAAGTCAAGCCTGTGATGTGCTGCTTTTGTGCTACCTAGATTCATGTTCAAGGCAGTCCTTTGTATGACTGAAATGGCAGTTATCTGACTCACCTCGAGCTGATATTATGTGCCTTTCCTTGCCATCACTGTTAGAAGCTACCACATCAATGGAAGGAGCAGTATTACCTGGATGAAATGTGAATGTCACAAGAATGAGCTGTATCAGACCATCTTCTAGTTCTGCATTTTTAGTATTCAGACAACATCGTTGGCAACAGAAGGCAGGCATCCTCCATAACAGAGCTGTTGCAGTCGAAGCAGAAATGCTGACATGTGTTAGTGACGTTCCAAGGATGTTTAAACTCACATCTCTGTTACATTTGAACTTGGTTTTGCTCTTTGGTTCAAAGGCAAATTCAAAGTTTTTGATTATGATATTGCTGAAACTCCACATCATTTTCAGTGCCCAGTTTACTCTGTAAATGACATAAAGCTCATGGCATCAGTAACTAATAAGGTTCCTCTTATTAGGTTATTAGAGAACCAAATAAGTCTGGTGTCATTTTATTTAGAACCCAAAGGAAATAACCTTGCTAAAACACTTGTCATTGAAGACCCGAGATAGTGTAAGTCAATATGCTATTAACCCATTTGTACTTAGCTCTGTACTGTACAAGAATGCAGTCTGAGATGAAGATTGAAGAGCTTTAGGTTTAATTCCTTGTTTCTCACGGATTTCCCATGTGACTTTGAGCAAATCACTTACTCTCTTGATTCTGTCTGGAAAGTGGAGAGAGCAGGATTTTCCTGCCTCACAGGCATACTGTAAGCCTGTCGTATACTCAGATACGGTGGTGTGGGGGGGCTACAGAAGTATCTAAAGTAGACAGATGCGTAACTGCTCCTCATAGCAGCCTCAGCAGAGAACAGCATGCTCAGGCTTTCCACAGGGCTGTGTGAAGTGAATGTATTTTCTGCCTCCCCCTTACTTTCATAAAAAGTATTTTTTTTTAATGAACAGTTGCTGTACTGAATCTGTATCTTTATTAGTACATATTTGGAAAGTGGTTGGAACTTGAAGGATAAAGCTATGTGAGGATGTAAGAAAGCAAAATTTTCTTTAATTTGAATTCTGACAAAAGTGAACATGCCTCACGTTCTCCTTCACCTCACTCCCAGTTGTCTCCTGTGGAGGCCTCCTAGCACTGAAATCTACTGATGAGAAACACTGATATAGAGACATATTAAGAGATAAATCAGGAGTCACAGGGCATCCAAACTGAGCAAAGCAGGGAACATAATAACCAAAAATTAAGCCTATTGCTAAGGAAAATAATTCAGTGATAGCTAACTCTTAACAGTCAATTTTAACAACCAAGAAAGAGGGTAATTGTACACAAAAAATGTGTTGGCTTCTACTTTGTGCTGTCAGATGTATAACTAGTTGTTTTACCCAAGCAACTCAGATGATGATTCTGGCTCCCAGTCAGGAGATTTCTCACACCATTGCACTCTTAACTTTGCAGAGCAGTGGATCAGTACCTCTATCTCCTTGGGCTACCTTGCACCACTGCCTTTCCCTGGTGTGCAAAGTGGAACAGAAGAAGTGTTAGATTTGCAGCATAAGCCACGTGACATTAAGACCATTCTTGGTGAGAGTAAAGCCATAATAAAGAACTGTAACTGTGCATTTATTTGGGGTTTAGATGGACATTGTCACAGCAAGATATATATCTGGGAAAGAAAAAAATAAGAAAACATTCTAAGTCTTCCTAATACCAGCTTAAACTGTTGTTATTACAAATGACCTAAAAAATGTGTGTAGTTTTCCACTTTTTATTCAGTGGCTTGTGAAAAGCATGGCCTTATATTCAACCAAGGTTGTCCTAGAAGGTGTCTTTCTCTAGGTCTGATTCCTACACAATCTTAACTTACATGGTTGGAATTTCTTGTACATGCATTTCATGGAGGGAGAACTGAAGCTTGGAGAGATCTAGTGACTGGTTCAAAACTTGCTTGAAGTCCATGGAAGGACTGCTTTTGGTATGGATTGTGCCCCAAGTGACTTGTCTGCTGCTATACAGGAAGTTTGAACACAGAATTGAACTTATCTCACCCAGCAGCCTGCTCTTTCAACAAGAACATCCATCCCCTCTCTTTGAAGCCACTCTTTGAACGCAGATTTGGCTATCGCATTAATTAGGCGGGGTATTTCAGGTTCTTGAAAGGAGTTTTGTGAGCATCTGAAAGAGCTAGTATGGTTTAAATGAAATTTGGGCAGATGGTGCTTGACATGACTTTTGATAGCCTGCTTGTATGCATTGCATTAGTATATATAACTGAGCTTAGCTTTGCTATCTGTAGTATTAGTAGAAAATAATAATATCTGTTTTCCATGGTTTGGGTCATATTTTATACAGAAGGAGGTCTTATTGGGAGAGTTACAATTGTCTGTTAAACCAACTGATATAGCTGTAAAAGTGGACAAGCTGTCAAAATAAGAGTTCTGGCAATTAGAAAATAAAAACTGCCATGAAAATATTAGTTACTTTTTCCTTCTGAAAATTCCTGAGGTCAAGAAAATGTCTGTTATATCATGTAAATCATACTTTTCTCAGGTAGCCATAGATATTCCATTTACTCAGTTAATGTGTTCATACTTGTTCCATCTCAAGGCTCCTTTTATTCATCACTCTACACATGTGGGATTGCATGGGTTGAGAGATGATCAAAATGGTATGTTAAACTGTGGCATCAAAACAAATATCAGTCATGGAAACAAACCTATACAGCAGGTAACAAATGTGTATACCAGCAATTTTACTTCAAAAAAATCTTTTAGCTATGGAATTAATTTTAAATTTTTGTTGCTTGCTGTAACAAAATGAGCATATTTTCAGTATATGTTCTGCTAAGCATTACAGATCAGTAACTTGTAGATAGCTGACAAAGTCTTCTGGGAATGTAATAGCTTCTTGGTTTGAAGTGTGTGCGTGCAATACTAGTGTTTCCAATGAAGTTGTCAGTGCTTTAGTCATGTGTGGGACTCCCACGATCGATACACAAAAAGGGAAGTGGGACAAGGTTATTCTTTCCTTATTCTCAAGTTTGAGGGACCTTAGTATGTTTATTTCGTTATCAAGGAGTTTGGAACCTACATCATCTGGCCCATGGCTTTTCAGCTTTTTTTATATTGCGGGCTATCTCTTAACAAAATGTCCCATGAGCTAACTCCCTTTTGTGCTCGCTGTTTAGACCCCCGCCTCTGACATTCCCAGCTGCAGAGACATCCCATTTGCTCTCTGACTGCAGGGTCAGCTGGTTTGAGTTGGATGGTGGTTAAGGGTGCCTAATAGTTGAACAAAAGGGACTCAAGAATATGGAGGCAATCACTCAGAAGAACAGTCTGAGCATCTGCTGAAAAGCTTGCTGACACCTCTTTAAACTTGATCTTATTGCTGTTAAAACCCAGTACTCACCTTCCGTACATGCTGTGATACTCCCATGCGTGTTGCACTGTGTGTCTCAATGAAAGACAAATATCTCACACTTTCGCACAGGTACTAGAGATTCTTCCAGAAGGCTGCCTTGTCTTTTCATACTTACTGTTGGTATTAAGTTTAGGAATCAGGCGATAGCCTAATGACTAAGCATTTTCTCTCTGGTGTTCTTTTTTCCTCTGATGCTATTAGTAAATATTTGTAATCATATTAATATTTGTGCCTATATAAATCCTATTTTAGCAAACCAGAGGCATGCTGGTGGGTGCTGGACCTCACAGACCCAAAGTTTGCTGTCTGCATGCGACAGCAGTGAATGACTGCAGTGTCAAGAGTCGAAGATTTCATTTTGCAGAAGCAATACTAACTTACATTATTTTGTGTGAGATTACAAAGAAAGATTGGGATATTTTATTACACTGTCAATCAGCCGGTAGCCTAGCTCTCATCTGAGTACTGAGCCCTCTCCCCGCTTCCTCCTCAAACAAAGCAAACAGAAAGCCACACGGTTTTTGAAGGTGTTTATCATGAAATGTGTGGAGCATGGTGACACCTTCAAATAGAACAGAAAACACATGCCAAATCAGTTCTATTGTGAACTAAAGAGAGCAGGTGGATTTCATGAATATATATATGTGTATTTACTGGGCATAGCAGGTTTTTCTAAAAATGAAGATGAGAGTAAATCAGTACAAAATAGGTGGCAATTGAATGAATTTCTTTAGAACAGAAGTTTTTATTGGAGAAACATAATAATTATTTTCCTCTACCCATAGCTGCAGACATTGACTGTTCTGCTAATGAAAGATACTGCAGATACTGGCTGCAAAAGAATACAGAAAAATTACAGACACTGACAAAAGGGTTTATTTTTCATTTTCTAACTTTTCTTCCCTGAATATTCCCTTGAGTTACCTTGTTTTGTTTACAAGAGATGCTGGGGGCGGGGGAGGGTGGCGCATGGCATGCATGGGCAATTACTTTACATACTCATTTCAATCATAATCCATTCAGAATGATAAAAATGAAATCAAATGTAATTTATAATCTAGAACATTGCAGCTAGAGCTTTTTAAATGTTACAGCTGCAATGTGATTTGACATAATCCCTTACAATCATTCAGGCTCTTTTAAAACCAAAACACATTTATCCATAAGTGACAATTACATCTCCATTTTTTCTTCTGAAAATTTGGTATGTTATTATGGTTTGGGGGGTGATCTTATGTAAGTAATGATTGCTGGTTGCACATAAAGCTGTTTATTTTCAGACCCACACCTATTCTGAACCTGTTCCATGGACTGTCATTTGCTTAATGCTGCTAATCAATATGAAATAATGTGCCACTGTTAGACAGTTAAAAAGAAAAACTTCAAATGGAGCTTAGCCGGTTGTGATGGCTGTCTTGTTAATACCATTGTCATGTGCTCTAAAATGACACTAAACAGTAATTCCACCATGTAAGTATTATGATATGAGTGACATTTCATTCTGTGTTTAGAAATCCCAAACCAGCATGAGATGATTGTATATCCTTCCTCCACGCAGGGAGAGGAATTCCCCTAAACCTGATGTGGAGTGCAATTTCTTGGTTATTGATTTGTTTTATTTCCAAAAAGCCAGTTGTGGCAGAATCCCAGTAGCCCAATGCTGAAGTACATCTGTGGCACATTTCTGAGCAAGCTGCTGCCAACCCAGTTTCTGTTTTGTCCACAAAAGCTGATCCCTTCTGTGTGGTTAATTGCCATTATCTTTTCTTTATCTCTTACAATCAGCAATGTCTAGTTGTTTTTTCACGATTTTGTAAAACACTGCAGCATTATTCACTTTGGCAAAGAACGTCTGGGTGTGCTGAGTCCAAAGTTGACAGTTGTTGGAAAGACTCTGATTTCAGCAGGCTGTGGACCATGCGTGAGAGTCTGTCTTTTTGTGCTTCACATCACCAGCTGAAAGGCCTGTTTGCTTCTGGTTGCAGCTGCCTGTCTGTCCTTCTTAAAGCAGCCTCATTTCAGATCTGATGTGCTTCTTAGAGTTGTGTGATAATGGGAAATTCCCTCTTTGAGGTTTTAAATTTGACTTAGTTGCTTTTTGAGGCAATTTCTCTCTCCCTTTCCCTGCTTTGACTGTGACTGCTTCAGTAAGAAAAATGTTGTGCATTTTCTTTGGGGAAAAAAAAAGGCTTGACCTTCTTCATGGAGTGGTCCCTTTTAGGGACATAGGAGAGGATCACAGCTCCCCATCTGGGCTTGAAAATGCCAATATTGATGCAATGAGGAAGGTCCAGAAGAGAAGAAGGAAAGCAGAAACTACAAAACTGGGAAAATACCAACCAGTAGATACTTGATACTAGGTAAAGGAGTGGCCAAAAGGGTACATTCTTGGTATTGTCAGCCTCAAGAGATTAAAAATCTTGAATTGGATGTTCCAAAACAATCATCTCTTTTTCTGTAAAGACACTGAGTTCTTGTTCTTTTCTTTTAAGTTTCAGATTTCTGCTGCTCTTTCTAGTGTATCAGAGACATAGCATTAATGTTTTTCAGATGATTTGAGAGGTGGTCCTGGGGTGCTGCAGCTGGTCTCATCTTTTACATCTGCTGATCTGAATGATGCTGCTTTCCAGAGTCCAAATCAGACCTGTTCCCGTGGGCATTATGTTACATGTGCACAGCACCAAGACTTGGGGACAGTTTTGCCCTATTAATTGTGTCCCAGCCCCTTCCTCAGCTGTGCCCTTCAGCCTGTTCTAGTGTCATTTTTCCAACCCCCATGTCCTCAAACCACACTCTACTTCCTCTCAGCAGGTCAGGAAGGCTTTGCCCCTAAACCCTTCCTCCTCAGAGCCTACAACTATCTGCCAGTTCCGTCTTTCATACTGTCTCTGACTGTCTTTGGGTTTTGTCTCCAGACTTAGTAAGCTCAGCTACAGAAGGAGTCTTTTTTTTTCCTGCCTTTTTCTGGCCTGTTCTTGAAAGAGAGCTTAGGAATAAAGAGCTTTACCTACTGCTTTTGGTTGTTGACAAAGAGAGGAGTAGAGCTGATGCACTGCTTGTCCCAGGAGGTATGGAGAAGTGGGGCAGGCAGACAAAGGGAAGGCTTAGGAAGACATGAATAGAGCTGCAGAGTAGCTAACCATACAAAGAAGGAATGGGAAAAATCTGATAGGTCTTTTGGATTCAAGTTCACACTCTCCAGCAGAACTCTGATTACAGAGGTGAAAAATAAGAGAGCCTGACAGGAGATAGTCAAGACGAGAGCCAGGATTTCTATACTTATAAGTCTGAGATGGGCCCTGAGTGAGTACTGCTGTGTTGAGCAAGGAAGAAGTAAAAAGTGGAAAAGATCCTGAAAAGCATGCAGAGTTGTATTACTGTATTCTGTAACACAAGACCATTCAAAATGTAGTTGTTTCAAAACAAAACGTTCATATAAAATCATAATAAAATCAGTCTAAATTTGGAAGCTGCTTAACTTTGATGGAACTATATGTTCTGATTACATCCCTCACTTAATTAATTTGATAATATTGACACTAATTTATTTCTTTCTTTTAATCAGTTGGCCTTATTGCCGCTTCCTGCCTCATGTTCGTTGGTTAGTAAGCATATCTTTTGCAGAATGTAGCACAGCAGAAGACAGTAAGAATGACTGAGTAGGAAAGGAGACAGAAATAAACTTCACCTGGTAACGTAACCCATGATTTCTGGCTTCCCACATGGTGTGCTTAACTTTCTAATTTGATCATATTTTTATGTTTTGAATATTGTATGAAGTGGTTTACCTAAAAATAGAAAGAGAGCTAAATTAAGTAGAAGTATCATATCATTTGAACTAGTTCAGTCGGAAGACGCTTTTAGCTGATGGCATAGCTGGGTTTGTTATTTTTAAATTCTTTCTGTGTGAGAGAAAGACAAGAGAGTTGGGCTTAGACTTAAACGATTTGGTAAAAATCTAAAGTAACTTAAAAGCAGCAGGTCTCTGTGACTGGATGTAGCTGGTAGAACCATGTCCCCATAAGTTGTCAGTATAAATTGAAGGTGCTGGTTCAAATGACCTAGGTATTTTGTACGAACTATCTGTAGAACTGTAACTGTTTGTGGAAGTGTGTAATTTGACTGTTTGTGTCCAGAACACATTGAAAATGGACTATTTTAAGTGCAAATATAATAATTTAATGCATGTATGTGTGTACAAATGGATGTCACCTTGAGGACTCTATGCTATACGTCAAGCGTAAGAGGTTAGGTGCTGAAACACATAGCCATTGTGAATCACTTCTGAATGGGATATTGGGGAGACTAAATGAATCAACAAACAAACTTTTGCTCTCTTCTATTGGAAGGTGTCTTTGCTTTCTCGCTAGGGTAGTATATCACATTTTCTCTTGTTTCTTCTTAAGTTTCAAAATCAATTTTCTCTCCACAGTTTCAGTTTTGTTATCTGTTGTATCTTATCTGCTGTTTTGGTGGAGCTGGACAAGAAATTCAGTCCTGACCAGTATTTACAATGGAGAATTTTTTAACAATATAGTTTTGGATGAGTATTTGAAAATAACTGCATGTTATTTTAATAAGTGAGTTTCAGGGTTGTCAATTTAGTTTAAGAAAACCTAAAGCATTGACTTGCTCTATATTTTTTCATAATACTGTAGTGACAAATACCTACAAAAGGCCATTTGGAAGGATTTTATTTGTGTTTTGTTGTGCTGTTACCCATTAGAGAAGCCCTAACTACTGGACCTGCGACCTCTTACAATAGGTGCTGTATAATCACTCCAAAAAAGGCAACGCAGAGAAAACAAAGGAATGTTATTTTCATTATTTTATGGATAGAAAGACAGGTACAAAGAGATTGTGGATTCTTTTGGGTCATGCAAGAAATACGTTGCAGTGTTTAGAAATAGTCTGAGATGTCCTGAAGTATAGCACAGTGGCTCAAACCAACAGTCTTCAGTCACTTGTAACAAAAATAGCAATGTTAATATCAGGTTCAATTAATGTAATCATTTTCCCAAAAATATTTAAGAGAAAACTCAGAGAATGTGTATTAAAGCAAGAACAGAAGCAGAAAGCAGCAGGAAATTATATCCTCTGTCTTAAAATACGGAGGCCTAGTTTTCAGAAAATACTTCTCATTCATCAGAGGTACAGAATTCTGCTCTTTGTATACGCAGCATTTCTTTAGTAAACAGTGAACGTAAAGGCCTTTTTTATATGTCTCCAAAAGCAGCACTCCATTGCTTTTCTACCAGTTCCTGTGTTGTATCATCTGGGATGCAAGACGTGTGTGCAGCAGGGCGCATTGGAAGAGGTGCCCTCAACAGCGGAGTTCATGCAGACGCCACGTATGGAATGGAATTTGAGTTGAGTCAGCACAGGACTGAAACTAGGCTGAGAAGCTCTACTCACAGGCTCATTTATTAGCTTGGGCACAGCATCAAACTTCTACAGCTTTTGGACTTGAATTTCCTCAACAGTGTTCAGCAGGGGCTCATGCCAGTGAGGACATCTTTGCACTGTGCTTAATCGCGCAGAGCAGGCACAGTTATGGTTTATTCTCAGCCCATGCCTCGGGTGGGTGACAGAGGGACCAGTATCTTCTGAGAGGCTAGGTCTAGTTTGGTAGTAAGCTTCTCAGTCTTGAATTATTGTATGTCTCCTAGTTTTGCAGAGGTGCTGAGTACTTATGTCTTCAACTGAAGACAATAACGATGCAGGTGCTCAGTGCATCTCAAAACAGTTTATTCATTTAATCAGTTCCTGCCAATTTTTAGCACTCATCTTCCCAGGACTGCCTTCCTAGCATGTCTAGACTTATTCACAATCCACGCCTTTGAAGATCATTAACACTACTGACTAGACGTGTGGGATTAGAGGTGGGTATTTAATGAGTGCTGTTGTTTCTCTATGCCTTTTGGGCGCTGGGATGAAACATGATTTAGAAACTTGTATTTTGGAAGATGATATATGTAAAACCGGTCTCTCTGCATACATCAGGGGGTTGTTTGAAAAACAAATGACTTCCGTCTCTGTGCCCAAGTATATGACAAATTAAACAGAAAGTGCCACCTTGCTTTAATGTGTTTTGGCTGACTAACAGCTGACTAAATGTATATGAGCAAATACCTTGGGACCTCACTATTTATGTTTTTTTAGAACCACTTTAAGTAAATATGCATTTAAACTGTTTCTATCTAACAGTTTTCTCTCTGGTTTTGGGATTAAGCCAGCTAATTCTGCCTTAAGATTTATTAAAATTGGGTAGACTAACTCAAGAATGCTAATTTTGAAATGATCTGGAGTTGATACTTCAGATGTGGCTGAATCATGATTAGGGTAGTTTCTTTAAGGACAATGGGGTCGCGTGTACCTTATGCTTAAGTAAAAGCACAAGGAGCAAGAACGAAACAGTAGGGAGCAGAGATGCTGAAAGATAGGTCTATCAGAAGACTTCATTTAACCTGTGCCATTCAGGAGAGAAGGCTGAAAACTTTAAGTCCTTCCAGACTGATTCTGTTGTACCTTGCTTTTTGAAAATAGAGATGTTTTTTACAAAGAGAGTTAGTGAAATATTCTCTTGAACATTTTCTAGATCGATTTCTTTGAAACTTATTTTCAGAATGTATCTCCTGCCTTACTTGTCATTGGGAGAGTCTGTATTGGTGAAATACTACCTATGCTACTTCAGTACAGGAAGACATAGCTGGCAGCAGTTGGATGAATTTAAAGACTTTTTTTCTTTTTTCATAAATGGGACAAATTTTATGGCCTGTCCCTACATGGTTTTCAAGCACCTATTCTGGAGGTTCCAGACTGACTGTGTTTGGGTCTCGTTTAAGCTTCTACACAGTGAATAAGATATGGAGCAACCTATGATAAAATTTTAATGAGCAGCAGTCATACTATCCACAGGCATAGATCACATGGCCCACGTTAGTGGTTAGAACTACACACATCTAAAACAGATGCCTTTTTCATCATTGTCTCTGCGTTACTCTTCTCTGGGGATATAAAATAGCATTTAAGAATCCTCCCAAGGGTGCATTCGTGGAGCAGATAAGACAATTTCTTCAGCTAGATTGCAGCTGTAATTCTTTTCAATTGTAATTGCCGGCTGGAGAGGTGCCTGCAGGCCAGAGGGATGCTGTTCTTTACATTAGTTTCTTTGAGAAGAAAAGGAAATATAAACCTGGTGATTGTTTCTAAGATTGTTTTTTCCAGGTGTCACCATGTGAACTCAAAAAGACCAAAGCATCTTAGTAAAATAGAAAATAAATAATAATAAAAATGCCATGGCTTACTCTTGTGACAGTCTCTTTAGGGTTACATATTTGTGTTGGGAAAGCTGTCCCACATTTGGAAGGCTGTGTTGCAGTCAACTGCTTCTTGTCACAGGGTGCTCTAGGTGAGAAGATAGCAGTCTTTTTCTCTTAACTGCTCCTTTATTTCTGTGTTGCTTTGCTTTTATGGCAAAGAATTAAATGCTCTCTCTACCAGCATTCTGACATTTGGCAGGGACTGGGGAAGGAATTGCCGTGCCAAAGCAAATCCCTGTGCAAAAGCTGCAGAGGACGTATTATTTTTACTTTTTTGTTCTGAGAACATCTATGAGATGGAGTCATGCTGCAAGTGTTGTTCCAAAAGGTGGCCATTTGCGTAATGACAAATGGAATCAAATAAATTAATGTTGTGTAATTTAACAATACTTGACTTAGGAAAACTGTGTTGTGCCAGATCTGCACTGCTGTAAGTTCACTTGATGCAGGTGCAAAGATCTGTGCCAGTTCTCTAAGGCACAACTGAGACCAGTGAGAGTTTAGGAAAAAGTCTTGCCAAGTATAATAGTTATTAATTTTGCACTTGCTAAGGGATAGCTCTGTAGCTTATTGCTGTGTCACACTGTTTTCAGGCGATCTATATTATACTGGAAGATACTCAGTTGCAAGCCATAAGACTTGGATTGAAGAGCGCTTTGTAATGTTGAATATTGAAAGGGGAAGGGCAGGACTGGTGTGCAGCCACAAAACAGCTTGTGAGGACCATGTCCTGAAGTGAGGGATTGAAAATCCCCATGGCTTTTCATGTTGTAAATCAGTGTCTGGTTTCTGGGCTGCACTTGTGCAGTTCCCTAGATCACTGATATGTTTTTAGGTTAGATGTAGTACTCACTGGGTGAATTTATGTTGACTGTGTAAGGAGCTGATCAAAACTTTCGCCTCTAGTCTTAGGAGTGTGATAGGATATAAGACTCTTTCAGAAGTCCAAAGAGAAGCCCAGAATTAGGCTACTTAATAAATGGCACATTTCCAAGAAAACCGAGCATTTGTCTTTCCTATTGCAGTCTGTGAGTACTTTTGGCAATCTGCCCAATTTAAATTTGGTTTTAGAAATATTTACACAGGTTTCTATTTTTAATAGTCTTCATCTTTGTTCTTGTAACAACTTTTATATTAACTGCAAAAAACCCAAAGCTTTTGAGATCAGTTAAAAACTGCTGATTTGACAAAAATGTTTTCCCCATAAAGCTGCATGATGTGAGTGTGGTTAAATCCAGTGGCCTCGTCTTGGAATGAGAAACAGTAGATTGCACATGGCATATCCATTTCACTCAAAGCCTGATGCAGCCAGCCTTGCGATCATTAATCCACAAATACATTTTCCCTGAAAAATGAGTCTGTGTAAATTTTAGAACTCAAAAGTACAATTCAGCTCTGAAAGCAGCCTGAGCAGTTTGAGAAATTCACATGAGTAGTTTGAGGAATGAGGTGAGTCGTCATTCCTCAAAGAGGGGTTTTCTGTACTAATAAATTGCAGTGGTGTTTTGATTTTTCATGAAAATTAGCAGTCATGTTGTTTCATATACAAGAAACTTAATCAGCAAAGTTGGTGCTGGGAAGTGAGGCTGGTTTGCTGAGTTTAGTCTGGATTCTGAAAGACTCGTGAATTAAAAAGACTGATTAGAGGAAGGCCTAGAGAATTAAGAAATGTACAATGACTGGAAAAATGCTCCTTTTTTATCAACTTTTCTCTCAAGTAAGTTTACATAATTCAGAATTGGATTGCCTTTAGCTGTCAATGTCTTTAGTCAAGCCTGTCCCTGAGAAACGATGCTGTTATACACACTGCTAACTAGCATTCAGTTGGCTCAACAGTTGCATGGGTGCTACTTTAAAAGGTGCAGAAAATATTGGTGACACACTGTGAAGAGTAGATGCCATCTGACAAGGTAGTGGGTGGGACATGGGTTCCTGGAACCATCTTTAAATATGACGTGAAATTGAGATTCTGGTCTCAATTATATCAATCTGCTATTGTAAAGAAAGTCGAAGTTCGAGATGAGGTAGTTGCTTTCTTTAGTTCATGCTCCGCGTGTATTGCAAAACTGATGAGGGGAGAAGGAAATAAAAAAGATAAAGAATAAAAATATGAAACCACATAAAAACAACTTAACATGAAATTTGTACACTCTAAATTTTCAAGGAAAAGCATAGCTATAGACACCAACCCCTACTGCTTTCGTTGTGGGCTAGAGCAAATGGAATGGATAAGTGCCATACCGCTCTTTGGAGAATGTTAAGATTTTTATGTCAGTTGGACGTGAGGGGAAAGCGAAAAAGTCTCTACCCCTTTATACCAGCAGACAATGAAAAATGATTCCCCTTCAAATAGATAACAACCTTACCTCATCCCAGCAATACCTAAAATGGTCTGGAATGGCTTTTCATTATCTAGCTTACACATCTGAAAAATGAAAGGCAAGAAGAATAGAAACAGGAAACCAGTTCCTTTTGATGGATGCAGTTTCACTTCTAACGGCACTCTTGAAATTCACATTCTCAGACACATTTGCCCAATAATTTTCAGAGCAAAGTCCTTGGGGGGATTTCCCAAATGACTGCTACATGCATTAAGAGAAACTAGTGCTTTTTCTCCCTCTTCTCTTTCCTGAGGTATATATTTGTGTGCAGAATGCTTTGCCCAGATCTTTAGATGCTAGATAGGCAAATACATACCATAGCTGAAATTTGCCCTGCAGTGATGCTCATCTCTGTGCAAACTGCCAGCACAGCACCTTATGTTGTGTAAGGCCAATTTTTGGTCCTTAATGTGGTTCTTCTGTTGTGCATAAGAATTTATTTAGATCATTCCACTGGCGTAAATTTTCTTTATTTGCAAACAGAAAATATTCTAATTCCATTCCCAATGCAATTGCAAGCCATGCTTAAGAAATGCTACATCACATACTCCTTTTATAGTTCATAAAATACTTATGTCATCTTATCTTCACTTTCATTATTTCTGCCTGGAACTGAATGTATGGCTGTGGCTTGGCACTGCCAGTCTCCCAGGTTTTGATGACAGGCAGTCTGATGGAATGGAGATAGGTTCTTGGGAGAGGCTTCTTTCTACAATGCAGACTGGAAACTAATGGATTATTGGTCAGAAAATGTCTAAATAGCCCCGTGGCTTCTCTGACACTAGTCAAAGTCCAGTGGAAATACATGTCCACTGTTTGGGGATAAAAGGGGCAGCAGGGGTATTCTTTCAGCTCTGGGTACATCTCGGCAACATGCTCTCTCTACTGGATCAAAGAGGAGGATGGAAAAATAACAAAAGAAAAAACCGTCTAATAAATTAGGTAAATCTTTTGGTCTACAAGAATAGTAAATGCGTAAGATTTTAGTTTGTTTTCCCCCATGCTTCTCTTCTGCCCATTGCAGAACTGGAGAGTGCAAAGGGCAGAGACCCTGCTGGACTGTGCCTGCAGATCATTTAGCATAAGTGGAGCTTGTTCTTGTTTAGGAGCTGGGAGTTCCTTTGAGCACTAAAACTTAGAATTATTCTTAGTTTTATTGACTTAAGACACAAGCCTTTAGCATATTCTCTGTTCCTCCATTCAAACTTAATTATTTAAATGCCCAACTTGTTTATAGCTTACAAAACCATTGTTTTGGGAACATTTTATTGAATAATAGGGCAAAACAGAGAAGAAGTTTATTTAAAACTGGAAAGATTTGGACTGCATCCAACTTCTGAGCTTAGCTTGCTTGCTTAGAGAGAGGATCAGCAATAATATGCATCAGGGTAAAATACTGTGACTTAACTGCATCTGTTGTGTGACTGATGATGCTATAAGGTTTGACAAACATTGGCTCATTGTCCTTTATTTCTTTTAATGCCTCATGTATTTTTTAAATAATACTAACAAATGATAATAACTGGAAGTTCATGGATTACTTTTGTGAAGGCTGTAAGATACCAGTGACATATGTGCATATGTTTAAGGAATGGCGTGGAAATCTTGAAATGACCTGAAATGGTGAGGATAATGCTGATATTGGCAGTTTGGATTTGATCTGTGAAAGATATAAATAGTGACTCAACGTCCCCATTGCTATTACAATAGCAGAGTTTGCTAGATGTTGCTATGTTAAATATTTACAAATTATGCATACATAAAAACAAAACCCAAAGTGGAATACATTGGCACTAACTATTCATGCCCACATTATTGTTCAAACACATAAAGCTGTTGCAATTAATATCACCTTTAGTATGTTTATTTAATCATAATGTTGTACATATGGATCTGAGGCAACTTTCAGCTTTTGAATCACCAGTACCATTATGCATTTTATAGGCTTCTAAGGTCTTCTGCATTCCTTTACCAAGCTGTTTTGTGTGCCCGTGCCTGCTGCTTTGCTGCCTGTGTTTGATGTGAGTGATACTATGAAAGAAAAGCATGAACTGTATACACTGAATACTGGGCTTAATGTTATAGTGGGTGTTATAATAGAGAGCAAGCTATTAAGAGAGTCTGGACTAGGTATGCTGAAAAAGCAGAACAACGAGAAAACGCAAAAGACATCAATGGTGATGTTTCCATGGAATCATTTGGACTGAAAATTATAGATTTGATCTGCAGAGGTAAAGGATTCAAATACTTACAAATGTTAAATGTCTCCCATCCTGCAGATACATGTGCCTCCCAAGCCTTCCAGATCATGAGAAAGTCCTTAAACTTTCAATGACAGCTGGAACCTGCTAACGCTTGGAGCAGGTCTGTTGTATTTTGTGGATGCTCTTGAGGATGGCAAGAAAATTTCTTCCCTTCTACCAGAATGTTGCAAAGAGCTGTATTTTGCAGTCTTTCTGTGCTGGCAGAGAGAGATCGTTAGGGACAAATGACATATTTAATTTGTCTTGGACAAGCTATTTACAAGCTTGTCCAGGGTTTCCTAAGAATCTTACCCTTCCCCACAAATAAATAATGCTGGAGTTCTGCCACTGTTTTCAATTTGAGGAGAATTGGGATCCAACAGAGGGTGCAATCCATGGGACAGTAGTTAATATAGCAATTTCTATAGCAACATTCAGCTTCTATTAGTCTCCATGGGTGCACAAAGTCTCTAATGGTAGAAGCCTAGGGAGACCTGGCTTTGAAGTGTATCTGGAAAGTGACCATAAAAAAGATATATTCCTCAATTTCACCACTTGCAAAACTTCCATTCTTAGGCCCCAAAAGAACAGTTATTGCCAACATGACAGACATTAGGAGGCAAAACCACAGGCATACTAATCTATAGGAGAGTAACGTAAAAGGCCCACAAAGACTACTGACCTTGTTTGCAAGTAATGGAAAAGGTCAGTGCCAAAAGCAGCTCAAGTTAGAGTTACAGCTGGAAAAAACAGGCAGAGAATATGCTGACTGTTGTTTTACACTGCCTAGCTAAGAAGCTGGGAATGACTGAGGATCACTTCCCAACACAATCGCAAGAATAAATGCTGTGGCCACAGGTGATAGTATAAATTCCACATCAGTGGCAGTAAATTAAGCCTTCTGCCCTGACTGTATACCTGAAAATCATGAGGATCAAGGAGTCAAGGCTCTACAATTCAAGAATAAATAAGCACTACCATGTTTCCATCTAATGCAGGTTGAAAGCCCATCCATTACTGAAAGCCACTGTCAGAAGATTGTTCTGGGTTTGCTGCAACAACAGACCTTTCTTTCAGATGGTTGTCCAGCAGTCAACTGGCTTATGTCTGGTCACAGTGTTATTACCTGAAATGGCCTTGTTAAATAAAGGTGTGATGTGAATATTCAGTGTTTTATAAATCTGTAAAAAACTACATACCATCACTCCAGTACAGAAGTATCTTCTAATAGTAGTGACAGAATGTCACATCTCCCATACCATGTCATCTTCATTGCCAGGATACAGTGAGTAGAAAAGTGTCACAATTGAGTTTCCTCTTGGCAGGATTTATGTCACCTAATTTTAAATATCTACAGCATAGATGTCAATGTAAGAGCTCATTATCCAAACTCCCCCTGCAATCACTGGAGAGAAATGGCCACTTTTAAGGCTGAGCTAATCAATAACTCACCAAAGAAGGTGACGGAAGGTGCCTTTTTTCATTTGCAGAGTCTCAGGGAATCAATACACTGGATGTGAGAGTTTCCATTCTGTGTGATATATGCCTCAGGTCTCTAACTCTCTTGTTGGGTAGTTGCAAGTGTTTCAATGTCAACATTAAAACCCCTCCCCAAAATTAATAACAATGGTATTTTTCTAGTATAAGCAATAGAATATGTTGTTTATACTTTCATTGCATTTAAAAACAGTGTTTCAAAGTAATGTATATGAAACTGTATTATAGAATGAGTTGGAAGTACTGCTTGTAAATATTTCTTAGGGCTGTTATGCTATTTTAGAGGCTTTGAGTAAATATATACCACTATCAAGAAGGAGCAGCATGGTTAAACAGTAGAGCAAAAGGAGGCTTTTATAAATAAAAAAGCATCTGGCTCAAAAATGGGAGGTGGAAAAAGAGCATAGCCTTGGCTGGTTAAATATAAAACCAGACCATATATAAATATGAAACCATGAGGCAGACCTAAGAAGATTCTGAAGAACAACTTGCTGAAGGCATAAAACCATTGAAGAAAAAACCCTTTTTCTCCAGAGGAAAGAGATTCTGCCAGAGAAGCTGCATAGCCAATAGATATGTAAAATACACATGCAAGAAAAATGACATGACAGAAAAGCTGAATGAATTATTTGCATTGGGGTTCACTCTGGAGGAAAGTTTGATTTTTTCCTTTACAGTGCCAAGGCTGAAGACCTGTCTTGTGTTCAGGTGCTGGTAGGGGAGATATTGGAATAAATAGAAATGAGAAGCAGATATAACAGAGCTGGAATGAATTTTCTAATTTTTCATTAGAAAGAGAACTAGTGCTGTCCTTCAGACATCTGGGTTGGGAATCTCTGCTGTTTAATATTTTCATAGCTGAACTAAAGAAGTGACCAGGAGTAGTGGGTTGATCAGTTTTTCTGGTATAAAATTATTTTTGAAGATGACAGTCAAAATTAAAGCTGAGAAAATTGTTCTGAGAATTGCTTATGACTAGTTCCCTGAAAATGTCACCTCGCCACTTTGACTAAGTGAAAAAGGCTAATAAAATATTGGGAATTATTGGGAAGAAAATGGAAAATGAAATAAAAAATTGCTGTATGCTAGTGTACTCAATGGCAGACCTACATTTTCCATATGATGTGCAGTTCTATCAGCCTGCTCCCTAAAAGGCAACATGGAATTAGAAAGGCAGAGAGGGTATCAGGAATGGTCAGGTATGAGTGGCCACAGAAGAGACACTAACAGTCTACGACTCTTCAGCTGGGAAAGAGGATGCCCAGAAGTCATGGGGCAGAGGTTTCATATGGCAAGGCAAAGGTAGAAATATTATTAATTTCTCTGAACACAGCACCGACGAGGCATCAGATAACATGGTGGTGCTGCAGATTGAGAGCAAACTAAAGGAAGAACTCGTTTTGCACAATGCACAATTAAGTCATGGGATCCATTGCTGCAGGATGTTTCGTATGCCAAAATATATATAGGTTTAAAAAATGATTAGACAATTCATGAAAGAAAAGTCCACTGAGGGCTGCTAAACAGGAAGATGGTGATGTAACCTCCAGCTCAGGAAGTCCCCAGACTGCAGATTGCCAGGAGCTGTGAAAGTTACTGCGGGAATGCTCGTAGAGTCTTCCTTTTTGGATCTGTTGCTGGTCACTGCCCTCTGGGGAACAGGGAGTAAGCAGTGGTTATTTTTTGCTGTGGCTGTTGCATGCAGCTGGTGACATACCATATTTTGGAATCTGTGTCTTAGGGTATTAAAACTGAAAGAAGAACTGATTTTAATTTTCTTCATTCCTGCAGTTTGTCTCTTTCATGCGTTTCACTCAGTTTTGGTGATGAAACAGGACTGCTTGATTCCTTTTCAATTACAGTGTGTTCAGTTTTCTAGTTCTCCAGTGCTACCAAAATTATAGAGAGTGTGGATGTCCAACATTCCTGGACAGTATTGCCAAATAAGAGCAAAGAAACTACCAAAAATATATGGAACAAACCAAATAATGATGATATTTCTATTCATGTTGAGTTCTGGATTGGTCTTCTACCGATGGCTTTATTTCAAATGTCAGTAGTTAATCTTGGTTCATTGTTAGCATTTTAACCTGGTGCCTATTTTAATACAATGCAGATGCTGATTCCCTGGGAATTCAACACGTTGCTGGGGGCTTGGTGCCTATGTCCCTTTCTGGTAGGGGTTTTGAACTCTTCAACTGCAACTTCTCATAACAGATATGATGGGTATTCCTCCTCCCATGTTGGGAATTGTTCGTTAAAGGCAGACTTAGAACAGGAAAGAGCAATTATAAAAGTTCTATTTTAAGGAAAATCAATCTAAATATGAGTTACCCAGAATAAAACAAGTTCTCTTTGGTGGTAATAGCCAAGTGTAATCTTTCTATCAGATGGAAATGTAATGGGAAATCAATGACTGGACTACTCTTTGTTCATTATATTTTGCTGCCACACTAATGGAATCCCTGAATTTACTCAGCCTATTGCGAACTGCCATGTCCGTGGAGGAGCAATGCAGCAAGGAAACCTAACCCCAGAAGGGAAATATCAGATAGAACACACTGACATTTAGACACTCCGTAGCATATTGCAGAGATCTGAATAACTGAAAATAACAAGGAAAATAGCAAAGATTTTTAGTAATGATATAGTAAAGACAGACTCTTAATTGATTCAGGAAGTTGCTAATTTCTTATTAAAAGAAGACTTTACAGTTTCCTGTTGTTAGATCTGTAGGTTGATATCTTGACAATATTTCATTTTCCTTAAGAAGATGTTCACTTTAAACCAACATTTAGAATGTTAAGCAACAAGTACTACACTTTCCATGGTAATATATTGCTTTTAACATTTGTAAGCCATATAGTGTGCTGTTAAGGAATGATATGATTAGTTGAAAAGATCCCACTAGCTCAGGTTAGCCAGCAAATCGTTCTTTTTAGCAGACACGTCTATACTTAGATAGCTGGAAAAAAGAAAGGATGTTATTTGTTAGTACCATTTCAGTTCAAATGTACGTGATGCTGATATTTCAAGCTGAGGGCTTTTGTATTTGAAAGAAATGGAACTGGAAACACATTTGCTCTAGGAGTAACTTTTACCCATTTTAGAAAAATAACTATGAAGCTCAAGGGAAGTTGTGTCTTTTGGCAGTTTTCTTTTTTAATTTTTCAAATTGCTGCAAAGTTTTTACCTTTTCCCTGTGTTAAAGTTAACAATACCTTGATGTTCATTTTGATAAATTAGCAACTGTTCTTATTTGTAAGAACAGTCTTTTATTTGTGCACCTCTTCACTGCTAAAGCTCCATTTAAAAGCTATCTAGATTGCTCCCCTTTCCATTACTCCTACTAGACATTTGTTTCAGAACTTCACTGATTATTAGAAATGTCCTTCAGATTTCTACAACATATTTATGATTAATGCTAACATTGTCTTTATGCTTAAGCAGCTCTTTTTATTTCTCATATGTATATCTGGAAACAGTAGCTGCATCTTCTCAGTCTTTGTTTTGCTTGGATCAATGGAATCCCAGTCTTTAAAAATACTTTAAAAAATTCTTAAGACATATCATTTGCTGCCCCATCCATCTGAACAGTTTTCCTTTTTACCAATGTGAAATAGTATTTTTTCTTAAAAACAGATAGCAGAATTGTACCATTGCCTAGATAGATTCTGTTCTGTACTGTGTACCTACAGAGCTGGTGTGCTCATCTGACTTCTGTATAATGTTTTCCTTTGCATAGTACTTCATTAGGTTTGTAGAAGGGGATTGAAGTGCCTTCTTTGCATTATTTTCAAAGATGTAGTATGTTTAAGTGCCCAAATAGTTCCTAGTTAACATGTTGCAGCCTTGTAGCAATTATGTAGTGACAATTAGCATTTCAGATATTTCTGTCTATTCCATTGACGGTCTCTGAAATTTCTATGGAAAATGATGATTATGAGCCCATCAAAATAGCTTATAATTGCTTTCCTGCGTTTCTTTTTTTTGGAAGAAAAAATAATATAAAAAGCATGATGATGCATTATTCAACTGTACTTTTTCATATTCTAAATACATATTGATGCCCATCCTCTGAATTTACGTTCTTACCATTGCACAGAAAACTAGTTTATCTCCAAAGAGTTTCCAGAGCCTCCTCTTGGTCTGCATAGTCAAACACTTGACCAATGATCTCCATATCAGTAGTAACATGATCCTGAGTCCTTTCTGCCACTTCTAGGTCGTGCTCGGCTCTTGGCTGCACCACCTCATATTGCTGTGAATCAGCCTTTTTTAGAGCAGGGCATCTGGCAGGGAGCACAGAATTGTGGGGTTTTGCTGCAGCCATGAAAACTCAGAATACTTGTGTGGAAACCAGAGAATATATCAGTGTCAGGCTAGTCTGCAATAGCCTTATTCAGGTCTGGGCCCTATGCCAGATTTCATGTCGTTTCATTGCTTCTTACTTGTAATGGATAATAGCACTGCTGTGACCGATTCTGGAGGGTTTTTTATTTTTAAAGTATGGGCTGAAACTCTGCCACAGGATCAGAGACACTCTAGATGGTCAAACTCCATTCTGTTGCGCGAAGTGAGTTACTGATTTCTTAACCTTCCCATGAATTTTCCTTTACTTGTTAGTTAGTATGAAACCAGTAATAAGTAATAATGAATTAATTTAATAGGCAATGTATATATTGTCATATTACTGATTTGCACTCTACTGTTCCTTAGACACACATAGGCTATTTCTTCTTTTTTTCAGTGGTTTTATTGTGCTTGTTATGCATATCAAAATTCAAAAACCAGCATATTTGAGTAGATCATAGGTATTTATACATGGATGTTTGGAGGTTTCCTAGACCAGGGCACAAGCATTTCTTAGAAATGTGGTGGGAATAGTCTGTGAGAGGCTCTGCATCAATGAGTGGGAAGCCTGGCAAAATTTCCATCAATTTTGGAGAGACCAAGGTTATACCCGAGAGACTAAAATACGGAAGTGAGGAAATTATAGACTAAGGAATACAGTAAATGTTTTGATTTCAGGAGAGATATAAATGTTTCTTACTAGAGGTATTTTAAAGAAAAGAATTACTGTTGTGTTTGTTTTTTTTAAAAAAAAAAAAAAAGTTATGGGCTTTTTTAGCATTTATTTAACCTCCTTCTGGAATTTTACCAAACACCTCTCTGAGTTACATTTGCTATAAAGTGTTAAAAACCCCACTAATCCATAAAAAGCAGTCAATTTTCTATTAAGTTACTAGATTTTTAGAGTGCTTTCTCTAGAGATTTTTTTGGTAGCTTCTTGCTGTCCCATCTGTTAATTTCTATAAGAATTTTTCCATGAGCGATTTTTTATCTGAGTGATTAGCTTTTTTCTTCTGTGCAGCTTTCTTTTGCAGTGCTTGTTTCTTGGGTAGTTGTCTCAAATTCAGGGCTCCGGAGGGATGTGTGAGCCTTTCCTTTAGCAACCCCTCGCACTCACTGCTTGTGGAAGCTTTCTAGCCCCAAATTAGCAAAGTCTGCTCTCCGTAGCACCATAGCAGGTTTCCTGAGCGGGTGAGGGCCCAGCAATGATATCCGCAGCCAGGTTTTGCAGGCTTATTCTGCGTGCCACCTGAGCCAGCAGTTGGGTGTCATGCCAGGGGCTGCTTTGCTGAATGTAAGGTGATCCTGGTGTAGCGTTGCAGAGGCACAGAGAGATAGTAGAGTGGTAGGTGGGGTGTTGCTTCATGCACCCAAGAAATTTTGCATTGTTGTAATTTGTTGGAAGAGTTTTAGAAAGGTGTTATCTATGGTTCTTGGACTACAAAACGCAAGTAGCAGAGCTCTGCTGTAAGGGTTAATACAGCCATACCAAAATGGTTGTTGACCTCGGGACAGCTGAATAGGGAGAGTCTCCTTGTGCAGTCTGGAGCCACTCTGCTTCCTGAGCCTGCAGGGAATGCAGGGGAGGGGACGGGAAGGGAACATAACTGCCAGTATCTTCTGCTGGGAGGCTGCCAAGAGGAAGTAGCTTTAATTTCTGTGGAAGGCTCGGCAGTTCCCAGCCATTCCAGCCATCTTTCTGGGAAGCACCATGCCGCTTCCAGGCAGTCTCAGGAAGAGAGGCTGTGGGGGGTCTCCGTCTGGATTTTCCTCCTTGGGAAACATGGCTAGGAGTTGCACGGAACTGTGATGGGCCCCAGTAAGAATATCTATATTGGGATGTGTAGGCTTCTATTTTATTTTTGGCTGTTCTTTTGCCCTAGATTAAATTTTCCACAAATTCTTTAGCTGGTCTGCACAGTCCGTGCATGGGACAGCTGTCCGGGCATCCACAGATGGAGAAAGTGGCTGTGTAGGAACAGGAGTGAGATGGAGGTCTCTGTGGCAGCTCCTCCCTTCGCTGCTGGGTGACAGAAGGAATAGATCCTCAGGTCTCCATAGTCTGAAGCTGTGGTTTATTAAACTAAATTACATTTTTTTTTCTTTTGAGTTATTTATTATTATGCTTTTGCTCAGTTATCAAATTGGAAGCAAATGGTGGAAGAATTTGCTTTGCATGTAAATGAGAAAGACTGAAACGACTTCTCTTTGCCATGGCACTTTGTATACAGTTTCCTTAAGCCCAAATGGCTGATCTTTCCATAATGAACTTGAGTACATCTTTTTGCATGAGTAGTTTCAGTAACTTTAGTGAGATTTCATGCATAAATAGGCAAGTGAGATTTTACCTTTGAGAGCACCAAATCCTTTTGGAAAAATCCTTTAATGTTTAAGTAGAAAAGAAACCAAAGAATTTATAGATTAATGACTCAAGCCTACAAAACCTAAGGGAGGGTTTTCATAGATTCTTTTAAACATCTGGTAACATTTTGCATTAATGTTATGTTTACATGGGGTTAATAAACTGAGCAGCAGTAATAGGAATTGTAGGGAAGTAAGCAAAGTATAGGAGAAGAGGCAGCACCACCCCTATTAAGCAGTTGCTCTCAAACAGTTTGTAACACTGTATTAATGATTTAATGGACATCTTAATAATTATTCCTCTTTATAACGTATTTAAAAATGAATCTCCATATAAAGCATGATCATGTATCCTGTCACATTTGAGTGCAGGAATAGGATTTGTGTTCTGTGCTTTAGGGCTTATCCAAGCATCAGTAAAATAGGTCCTCTTTCCTATTGTATCTGCCAAATGTAATCAACCTAACCAAAAGAATGTGGTCTTTCTTGACCTATAAATATACTAAATATATTTTGTATAACACTCTGCAATCATGACTTGGGCAAGTATCCTGTAACTCTGGTTGAGAAGGAGGCAGGCTACCTGCTTTCTGTTTCATTACCTTATCAAGATAGTATCAAATTCAAAGAAAAGCTGCTAAGTCACTAACATGGATCTTAAGTTAAGATTTTTTAAGAGTTAAGTAGCATTCATTAGGAATAAACCAGCACTGCAGAATTTGGCCCTCTGTTGTGACATAAATGGTGTATTTCAAAACAGGCAAATGTAAAACAGGAAAAACAGATCATATTTGAGAGGATTGTGCTTATATAAACTTGGTTGTTAGGGGAATTAACTTTCAGTGATTTATTATTCTGCTTGTGCAACCTATAGCACAGAAATACACGGGCCTGTTTGCAAAAGCTGCACAACTGCTGTTGGAAGAGTGGGGCCTTTTTTCCTTCTCTGTTACAAGGATGAGCAGATGTTAAGCAATGCTTCACTATTTTATGATTGAGATTTATAAAGGCTAGCAATATGTATTGAAAAGTCTTGAGGTATGTTTTCTGTTAAAGACTGATAAAAGAAATTAATGACATCTGGAATTTTAAAGAAAAGTAAAAATTGCTTCTTTTAAAGCAGCAGTCATAAGAGCAAAATTAATATGCAGAACACTGATTCCTGAAAGGATGTACATAAGGTGTTGTAAGTGGTTACCAATGTATGGGAAAAAGAGAACTTGATTTAAAACAATTGAGTAGGGGAACATTACATGAATCACTAGGAAAAAAGGGAGACGTTAACTATACTTCTGAAGTGTAGCAATTCAGGCTACAATAACGAGAAGTTTTTTAAAAGAGTGAAAATTCAAATAACTTACCTTTAATATCCTCTCCTTGAGTAATAATTATGCATGATTTCTACAGAAATGTTCTTCTCATAAGCAGTCTATGAATATAAGAAAGTATATTACTAATTTTTTCACTCTGTAATGTTTCTAATCATCATTAATGGCCTTCATTATTATTCAGTTATTCCGTTTTAGAAAAGCCTGCCAGTTATGCCAAATTATGTAGGGATATATGAGATTCTATGGCTGTTTCTTCACCAGATACCAAAATGATAAGTGACTATTTGTTCTTACAATATAAGAAAAATGAATTGTTATAGATTCAAGACACCTTATGACTAGCCAGTAACATCCCAGGCTGTACCTGCAAGCAAGAACATTTGAATCACAGAATTATGAAATACAGACTCAAAATGGTATAAAACACTCTTCTTGGGTTTATAGTTTTTTCCAAATGTTTGGTGTAGTGCCCAAGCAATCTGTGATTAGCTTTGTCATACAGACTAGATCCGTGGGCTTATTTTTTAAATCTCTCCTACCACTTTCTAACCAGCACAGTTGTTGGAATTCCTTTATGACATGAATTTTCATTTTCCCTATTCACAAGCACATACCCTGTCGGAATACTGGGGACCTGATTTAAATGGTTATCAGTGTCACTGTAACGCAGTCATTTTCTGTTGCCTTTTTTGCTCACTGGCTAAGGATATGCTGTCGTTATTTGCTTAATAAATGGGCAGTTAAGGATCTTCATTTTTTATGCTTGCTGCACATTCATGTTTTATTATTATTTTATTCTTTCTATTTATAGATTTTACATTAACATTTGATGAATTTTCCACATAAATGGCAATACTTGATGTAATTCATATCACTCTTAATATGTACAATTTGCATATATTATCCCAAGCAATGACCTAGTAAATGAATTAAATAAGCCTTGGTAATAAGAATGACATATCTGAGCCCATTTAGACAACAAAAGCCAATGCCTCACCGAAGCAGGGCAGTATTGAGAAAACACAGACACCATCTCACTATATATTCTAATTTATCCCAACCTCTGTTGCAAAGACACAAACACCTTCAAAGAATGAACCAGTGTCTGAAATAAACTAGTCAAGGGTAATATTTTCAGTTCTTTTAGTGAGCACAAATATAATTTTAACATATTCCTGAAGAACAAATCCTCCAATGAGTCCTATGTGGTTTTTATTAATTTTGAACCTAAAAACATTAATTATATCAATTATATGAAAGCAGCAGTGAAAGAATTGTAGTTGCTTGTATTGTGTAAGCCATGCTGGGCTCCTAGCTATTCTTCCTTGAGGAGCTGCAACAAAACAACCATTTGAGGAAAAGAGACTTGCAAACGTTTAGAGTGATGGAGCAGGAGTGTTAAACCGATTCTAGGTAGGTGTCTATATGTCTGCTTTACCTGATAACACTCCTGTTGCCATCCATTATACTAGGTAACTGTTACCCAGCAAGGAAAGATGCATCTTCTGCAAGCTATAATGGGATCCATTTGGATTGTGTAGCTTCTGTAAGATCTGCTGAGACAAGATAATCATTAAGACTTATACCATTCCTGCAAGAAACTACTATCATATGACTTGAATATTATTAGGGTAGTATTTATTCCTTTAGTGATCATTCAGTGTTAATATTAATTTAATATATTATTAAATCTCTCTGTTGTGGTCATGCTTTTCTTTTTCTTTCCTCGGTGATTCGTATTTAGGTTATTGGACTTGATTCTGGTTTCTCACAGATTCTTACATTAGCTTCACAGGATTTACATTAATTTCATGCTATTGGAATTATTCCCAGCAATCTCATTGTGAGGTTTTTTTTTTCCTTGTCCTTACAATTGTTCTTTGCTTTCCCTTTGGCGACTGTGGAAATGTTAGGCTTTGCCTACACAAATTAATTATTTCAGGCTAAACTTCTTTGTTTTGATGGGAAAGAAAGTTGTGCCTGTACAATGAAGCCATTATACCTGCAGTATATTGAGAAAATGTATTTGTACATTTATCCCAGTATCTGTTTGGTGAAATAACTTCAATGTGATGTTCTATGGTCTATTTTTTTTATTAGACCACTGAACCTTCCAACACTACTCTGCACCTTCACAGTTAGACCAGTGACTGGAAAGACACATTTATTCATTACAAGTTATATATGATGGATGTGCCAATCTATTTCCCTGGGTGCTCTTGATAAAACTTAAACCAAAAATACAATCAAGACAAAATGGGTAATAACTCCTGCAGAATTTCAGGGGAACATCATGAGCACCCTTTGAAAGCCAGGATGTTTGTTTATTTTTCTAGTGCTCAATTCCACATAAAGAGCCAGTTCGCATTTGAATCCAGTTCTCCTCAACCGTCTAGATGAAGAGGCAGCCTACTCTGGAAAGGAACAATCCCAATCTATTTTATAGCAAAGGCAGAAGCTTTTCTACAGCTGAAAACCCCATATGGAGAACACTCTACTGCCAAATTTCTATCTATTAAGTTGAATAAGATCCAGCATATGTGGCTCCCTTGATTACAGTGCTGACCGAAATGTGCAAAGAGAAATGTGTTCTTTTAAACAGATAGCTCCTAAGACAATTTGGGCTTGAAGGCTTATAAAATTCAAATTCCACCTGGATACATGTAATCATCAAGGGACAAAACCCTGAGCTCTACCATTTTATGCTCCTGGTAAGATGCACTGCCTACCAGAGAGTAAAGCATTTGCTGCATTCTGCACTAGCCAATTTCTCTAGCTCATTTTAAAGTGTAATTTAAGCCTCTTTTTTTATCCTTCACTATGCCTCTCTGATGACAAAACCAGTTTTCTAACTCCGAACTGCTGGTAGGCTATGTCCACTGTTCAATCCAGGGGTAAGGCTTACGTTAGACACTTGAAACCAGTTCACTTGGATGCTGGTAGCCCAAAATTGCCACATGATGGTCAGTTCAATGCAGACTGCAAAACCTACCCAAGAAGCAGTGGATATTTGTGGGCAGCCAACCTTGACCTACACAGCAGCTATATTTGGACTCAGGGGAGGTAGCTTATAACTGGGGCTGTACAGTCTCCACGCACACCTTTGACTGATCATATTAGACTGGGTCGCTGGGCTGAACAACTGTATTTATCGGAAGAGCCTGGCTGGTTTTGTCATCTCTGAACCCTCCTTAAAAGATCTCTGGGCGGATGGTGAAAGCAACTCAGAAGCAATGCCTTAACTAGCATTTAATAGACAGAAGAAATGCAACCAGTTGCAACAGCAGCTTAATACAATTAGGGAGCCTCTATGGCCAGTTTATTGCTGTCTGGTTCGGGAGGAGTTCTGCTTATTGGAGTCTGTATGTGCCAGCTATGCCAGAGTAATACAGAGCAATCCAAGACAAATTCAAGCAATTTGGTAGCTACAGCAGAGCACCTGCACTGGCACATCGTACCTCTGTACCACACTGATGTCATCGTACGTGTGCATTTTGTTGGTGTCCGGCATTCGGTTTAGCAGTTGGTCTCACTCAGCTAACAAACCCTGTGTGGACAGTAGCACCTTAAGGGTTTAAGCTTCCTGTTGATTTTAGGTATTGGTTCGGGACATGGAAAATGTCGAGCCAGGTAGGTACCTACTTCAAATCAATGTGTCAGCCAGGAACAAACAGGTTGTCTGTGACTAAGGTGTAGTCATTAGAAGAGAATCTGAAAAACTGTTCCAGTGTCCTGGACAATATAGAGATGGAGCCACAGCATTCTGCCTTATTGCTACTCCATTTATAGTGTCAGGTTTATGGAAAGTCTTTGAGCGGGATGAGGCATTTAACCTGCTTAAGTACTTTTGTAAATCCCTTTGGACATTCACCTAAACTGTTAGGCAACAGAGCGCTTTATATTTTCAAAGGCAAAGTAAGGACATTAAGTAATTAATCCCCACAATGTTTCTGTGATCTGTTATCATCTGTATGGAAGAGGATGCTGAAGTGGAGGAACTAAGGTTACATGGAGATGTACAGAAATATGGGATCTCTTAATAATCAACCCTATGGTTATTTCCTTCCTGTTATTCTGCTGTACTGTTATTTGTAGATGATTAAAGTTGGATCCATAGACTTCCTGCAAAAATGAAGTCTCAGCTCTGACTCACCTGCCATCCTACTAAGGAAATATAATAGAAAATGAGGACATATCCCTTGTGTTTTCTCAGGTTTCAATTGTTTCCAGAGGCCCAGGCAGCATGGAAAAGTGGTTAGTAATGCACTAACACTGGACAAAATATTTCACAAACCATGTGTCTTTGAAAGACTGCTTTTTGATGTGATGTGCAAAAAACTTTTTTCGTTTTTCTTTTTTTTTTTAATCTGCCTGACTCCATTGACTAAATCTCTACAATAAGGATGTGAGTTTCAGGATTTACGTACAAAGAGAAGAACAGCAGTTATGTGCTGGGGTTTTTTTAGTGGAGAAGTGATTAGACAGATGCCAGCTGGAAACAAGTTTTGAATCTCTCTGTATTTCAGATCTGCAGTGTAGCCCCAGTGCTGTTTTTTGGGAAAGACTGGAGATAGACAATAACCATGACATTATCTGAGTACTCTGGGGAGTGGCTGCACTGGCTCATGGGAGTCCCATACACAAAAAGTGGATGATAAGGCGTCTCTGCAAAGGTTGTAAACGAAGATCAGGGAATAGCTGCAGAGATAAAGGACTGCATCTTCCACAGTGGATGGTCTTCGTACACCATTAGTGAAGTCACTCAGTAGCATGTGGTATTGCTTATCATCTCTGATGTGCCAAGTCACCAGTCTGTGAGTGATGGCTCTTGTTCTTGGTGGAATATGCCAAGTGGCTGGCTAAGCCCTGCAAAATGTGGAGCGAAGACTGGTAAATCCCATGTGCTTCAAAGGCAGACTTCAGTCACTGTAGGCACCTACGTGGATCAAGACAGTGGGAGAAATCCCACTGTGAAATTGTGAAATGTCAGCTTTAGATGCTATTGCAAACTGTAACAGGAAAGCTGCAGAGTGGTATTAAGGTATCCTCAGCTTACAGAAGCAAATGCCAGGTCCAGAAGCATCTCTAGTCACCGTGCAGTTCAGTTTAAGGGTATGGTTGGATCTAAACCCAGTGCATTGCCAGCTTTTATATTCAAAAAAATGAAGCCAAAGACTATTCCACGGGAGGGAAATTCAGGTTTTTCTTCCATTTTTGGGATGCACTATCTACATACCTAACAGATTGAAATAACCAAATGAAAGTCTTCTCCTTAGGGACACAAGAGTTTAGTATGTGTCCTGTGTAGTCTCAAGCTCAGCTTTAGTAAATTAGTCAGAGCTGCATGAGTGTTCATTGAGCAGAGATGTGAGGAGCAAAGCTAGACAGATTGTGGGAAGCACATTTAATAATTTTCCTCTCTTTCATTAGCATTTGATTCTTACAAATACTTTATGACTAGTTTCAACTCATGGTAACCCTTTTTTTGAGGTCTTGGCTTAAGGGGCACTTTAGAAGCTTTGGTATGAATTATTTATTTTTAATAACTTGTTTGCAAAGCCTTTATTTGCTGGGTACTATACATCTGGCTAGGAGAGAGAGTCACTGCCTTGAAGGACGACATTGAAGACAGCACTGGTTGTACAGCCCAGTAGCAGCAGAAACAGAATTGAGTCCCAATCCATTACTCTAAGCACAGGGCCATGCTGTGTTTCCAGTCAGAAAGCTCAGAGCTATTTTTTTCTTATTAATTATTCTTGGTATATTGCATATGTGTTCCTATTCAGGGTTGACACCTGGTCTGTAAGATTCAGGAGTTTTATTTTCCAGCTTTGCCAGTCTACTTTTGCTGCTCATTCACCCTGGAAAGTCATTTCCCCAAGGATCTTTGGACTCATTTCAGGTTCAGAAGGCTTGGATTTCACATTGCTCCCCATACCTATTTTTGTCCAATTCCTGTGCTTTCCCCCCTTGGACTTGTGTTTGCCCAGGAGAAGCAGAGAAAGTTGGCTTCTTCTGAGACATCTGTGCAACAGTAGATAATATTGTCATCAAGACACTAGTAGTATTGCATTGCATTTCATCACTTAGGCAGTGTCTGTTCAGTGTTCATCCTGTGCTATGTTGTCAGCTCTAGGCACATGACCTCATTGGACTTTAAATGCTTGCAAAATATGATCAGGAAATAGCTTTGTGGTTTTCTTGATATGGAAGTCCTTTCCATAACTCCTGAAGCGCTCAGCAACTTTTGATGGTGAATCCTAAAAATAATTGTTTAAAAAAGCAGAGGTGCAATGACAGCATATTAGTTTCAATTCTTAATTTGTTTTTAGTGATACACAAATAGTGACTTAGATGAAAACCTGGCTTTGCTGAAGTCAGTGGCAGAACTTCCAGTGACTTTACTGAGGCCAGGATATACTGGTGGAGTCCTAACCACCTAAATGGTTGACAGCTAGGAAGAACTAATATCATAGTGTTTCTCAAATGTTACTAATTTAAATATAAATAAGTTTTACCATAAAATGTGACATGCAAATATCACTGATTGAGAAAGATCCCTTACTCTTAGCTGCGAGCTCAAATGATCCTAATATTCAAATATACTGCAGTATTTATAAGCAACGGAGCAGAACTTTGAGAAAGTTATGGCTGGTATCTGAGAGCTGTAACATTTACAAACATTAAATGAACAAACCCATATATTTTTATGCTTGCCATTCCAGACCCATGAAACTTATCTGAAAGGTTACGAGACAAGGGACTGAAAATGAATCTATTACACAATTGCTGCAGGGAGTTGCTGAGCACAGTAATTAATTGCTGGTGTATTCATTTGCAGCAGGAGGAGCAGCAGAAGGAAAATATCTCATTGAATTTAGAATTGTATTTATTCATGTATGCACTGCGGTGTTACAGCACAATTATTATCTGACACATTGGAAGCGGACTTGTGCTCCATTAGTTGCTTGAGCTGTATGCTATTATTGGGTGATCTGCTACAAAAATGCACAAAACATTTATTTTCAGAGATGCATTCAGGATTCTAATTGATGCCTCACAGATCTCACCCTGGCTTTCTCAAAACCCATCAAGAGAAGTAGGAAGCTCAACTTGGCGTCATGTATGGTTTGCGCACAGTCCCCTAAAATGCTGATGTGTCCACAGGGGCAGGTAGGAGAAAATCTTGAGTTCACAGGTCAGCAGTCTCTAACGAGGACCTCTGTTTTTTTTCTCTGTGTCTGGAAGGAGACACGGGTGCAAGCCAGTCTGTGCTGCTTTCCAGTTTCCAGTGCAGTATTGGCACCAATCCACAGGCAGTCGCTCATCCAGCATTCCTGGCTAGAGGATCATTTCAGCAGCTATGTAATATGTCAGCCAAGAGGAAGCAAGAAGGAAAAGGAAAGTGGAGTTATGAAGTTAAAACCAAGAAAATAAAAATTCCAGGCAGCTGTAGTGTGGCAATGGCTGCTGATGGGGTAACAGTTTATTTGGTGAATCTGCTGCATAGTTTCTGATAAAACCTCACTAATCCTATTCGGAGGTTTGTTTTTTTTTTTCCCCCTGAATTGTACATTATTGTTGGCATAAAGCTTGTGAAAGCTGACGTGACAACAGCTGATGTAAAGGTTTACACTTTGGACAGGTTTTAAAAGAGTAAATATGGACTAAATAGTGACTGTAGGCAGAACCGTAGTGAGGACATGGTATGCAAGTGTCACCATCCCATGAACGAGAGAAATAATGTGTGCTTTGCAACTCATTAACCAGTGCTGAGTTGTAACCCCAACCCCACCAAGCTCAGCCGTAGAGAGTCTTGTGGAAGAGCGGAGGTGGGGATGCGCACGATCTCTACCCACATGCCAGATGTTGTATCCAGGAAGAAATGGGGTATAGCCTACCCTGGCACCTCAGAGCAGGGTAAAGGAAGAAGGCAATGGGGACCGGGCTCTTCCCATGCCCACCTTTTGTTCACAACATTGTCATTGTGAGTGGTGAAGAGCTTGGTCCAGTCCTCTTGCTGCAATGAGTAGTGCCCTGCCCCGGAGGAGCCTCACAGGTTCCAACCTGGCAGCTTATAGAATAAGGTTATTTTACACAAAGGGTTAGCAGAATCAGGTTTGGAATGATTATTCCTGAAGGTTTTAAAAAATAAACCAATGGCTTCCTCTAGGCCTTTTAAACAAACAGCCTAAATGAACGCAAAGTTAACCTCTCTTCCCTATCAGTCTGATGAAAGAAACAAATGGAAGCGATGACAGGATTATATTACTCTATTAATATGACAGATTCTAATTTGTAAGAAGAAATGAACCTCATTCAGTGCTTTATTACTTTCAGAAAGTCTAAAATCAATGCAAGATATGCCATAAACATCATTCTTGGCAGGCACTCATTGAGGTAAACATATAACTCAAAGATAGCTTGAACTGAATTCTGACCAATTTAGCAAGTAATAAGCAAGGCAGTCTGTGATAAGAACATTAAAAAGAAGAGACAGTAACAGAGTTACGAACAGATGGTATCCATAAATAATGTTGAAATAATAATAATATTTTAAATTTAAATATGATGCCTTTCAGTCTGGAAAATCCCACAATGCTTTACAAAACTGAATTTAAAACACAAACTTAAACTGGAATGCAGCATTTCTGGTGTGAAATATGACAGTTGTTTGAGAGCCCAAGCAATGCCAAGTCGTTTGGGACAAGAAGAGAATAAGAATTTTAGTTCATTGCTGCTGCAGCAAGAGCATGGGTTGAATTTTATTTCTTTCCTCTTCTCTAATCTATTTAATCTGTCACCACTGATCGTATCTGGATATTTTGCCATAATACATTGCTATTATCCTGAAAGACCACTCTCCTTACTGTTAATGATATCAGATGCAATGTTGATTTTATTTATTAAAAACTCAAAATGATCAGCAATTTGGCTTTATCCTATGCAAAAAATTGGCATTCTCAGCAAAAATACCTCCCAAGGCCAAGTAGCAACAGTAGTTCGTACATCCATGTGTGGGGAATTATATCTCCTGCGTCAATCTAAATTCTGAAGCCTTCGTCTTTTGCTGCAGAACATAATTGCTCCTTCCAAACACTTATGTAGCTCAGCCTAACTTGAGGCTGTCTTCTGATCTCAGATAAACCCAGGCAATCCTTCTGGCTTTAGTGGGATTATGCCAGCATAAGTGAAACTAAAATTTACCCCATGGTATATGAGAGTTGATAGGTGCATAAGGCACTGTGTGACGTTTGAAGGCTGCAATGGAAAAGTGCTGGAGGATGATAGGGAAAAATCATACGCTGTGTACACAGGACAATGGAAACTATTTCAAGCAGCTCCAGCCTCGTATATTCTGTGGAGTCCCCTCACAGGGAGAAAGATGTTACGTGATAGCCTGGGTATTTGAGTAAATAGACTCTGCATCATAGAAATAATGTGAAATAGAAAATGCTGAATACTTCTGAGGGATGAATGACACAATCTATTTGCAGGAAAGCCAAAGACAAATCAGGAAGTGATGTTGGTTAAAATTAATTAATCTTTAATACTTTCGTATTCAGGTCTGTAGGAACCATAGCCAGCATTTTCCCATTCCAAGCTCACATTTTTGATAATGGCACTTGCAAGGACTCTTTATGTCAGATGAGCTTTATGTCAAGGTTGTGGCAACTGTCCTGGAAATAGCAGAAATACTGCAGGGTACTGAAATATTTTAGAAGAGTGGAGCGTTTCTTGAAAACGGGGGTTTTCCTTGTAAAAACAGAAAAAGAGGTTGGTGACAGGGCTTTATCTGAAACTAACTTTTTAACCTTTCCATAAAGCTATGCTAGCTTGTACTCATTAAACATTCGTAGCTTTCTAAAAGTGGGCTGCATGTAAATAATTTTTCATTTATAGGATTCCTATCCACAGTGCCTCTGAAGGTTTTCATGATGGCGTGGGAGTCAGGTGTGAGCAGATTTACCATGCGTGCATGGAGAATAAAGACAGCCTGCCCTGGGAGGTAACATAAACCGGCACCTGTGCGTTGCCATTTACTTTTGTAAGAGCTACTGTTGGCAGCGCATTCAGTCTGCATTTTGATGCAGATGATAATTTAGATAGCAAAATGAGCTAATAAGTTGCACAGTAGTACTCATGGCTCGCTGGCATCCCTTCCACTAAGAGGAAATTGAAAGGTCAGTGGGTTGGACATTGCTGTACTCTCAGGGCCATTTGTTAAAATGCACGGGGTGAAATCTTGTCTCCTGTAAATTATCGGAACTCCTACTGGTTCCACTGGATCCAGGTTTGCTTCTATCATTTTTCAGTCAAACTGTTTTTTTTTTTTTCATGGAAAGAAAGGAGAGGGATGCGGAAATTACATTGTCACATACATAGCAGATATGAGCATAGGTATAGCTTCAGGTTATGGAATAGCTATCTTGAACATCATAGAAAATAGAGGGTTTTTGTTTATTAGGTATAAGTTACATATTGAAAAGTCCACTCTTAATCCAGGATGTATCTATTTTATAGGAAATATGAGTCTTAGGTTTAACTATGGCAATTTGTGCAGGACTTCTTGGACTGTCAGCTTACATGACAAACTGTAACTCATACTTAATTCTTATTTATACCAGCTGGATGCTTGTATAAGCATACACATACCTACATGCATCGACTCATTAGTGGTATCTGAGACTTGCAATATTTAAAAGGTTTTTTAATTTTAGACCTGCCTTTGTGAGACACCGGGCAGTCTCCTGTTCATTTGTTTTCATTTACATCTTGGGATTTTACAACACAATGGATTTGTTTCCTGATTCTATTTTTGCATTTGCATATTTGCAGTGCATCAGACTTTAGTTGCAAGTTTAAATTAAAATTTATTTTTCAAACCTACAGGATTGTGCAGGCAGAGTTGACGCTATTGTCAGGAATTCTGGGTCACCATTTCATATCCTTGAAGCTGGTGCCTGTAAGTTGTTACTGACAAGAACTTTCCATGTAGGCTCTGCACAGTGAGCCTAGTGACCTCAGTCTGCTTTCTGATGGGCACATGTCCATAGCTAAAGAGCCTGTCACTACAGCTGACATCCTTATTGGCAGTCTGCACAGAGAGCCTGAGTTTGGAGTGGACGTGGAGATACAGCACATCTCCACGCCACTGGGCACAGAGACAGTGAGGTAGCACTTTGCGACCTACTCCCAGATCCATCAGACTTGAGAAATGTGATCCAGGAAACATCTTCTTGTTCTTCTGGAAGTTGGTTTGGGTTCAGAAATGGGGAAACTGCTGTCACATGGAGCTATGTCTCTGCTAATATATCTGTGCTGTACTGTGGAGATGTACTATGTCAGGTTGGCCCTTTATGCCAGACTCCACTGTCTACGCAGACTGCTTTGGGGATACTGACTTCTTTGAAATGTTTTGGGTTGGGTTTTTTTTTTCCACATGAGCTGAGGCATGAGGAAGAGAAACTGTGTTTAGTTTATCCTTGCTGCTGTCTCTACACTTTATTTCTGTTAATAGAGGACTTCACTTTTCAGGCCTGTCAGTGTGGTAAGATCCTCAAATGCTAAATTCATATGAAAACACAGACCCAAAAAACTTCAAATTTAAATGTATTTTAGTCCAGCTTTTAAGAAATGGGTCATTCAGTAGCCTGTTTTCTGACTATTGTGTTACTTGTATTTTGTCCACAGCCTTATCTTGGCCATACAGATTTCCAGTTTTTAGGAAACAGGTTTGCAGGTCTGTCTATAGGTATTCAAATATTTCTGCCTGTTTTAAAACCTCAGCTGAAATTAAAAAAAAGGTCTGAACACTAAACATACACTACTGCTAACTTAACGACTTTACATAAATTCCCTCTCGATGATTTCTTTTCTCTGTCTTCTGGAGGGTGACATTTGTTCTCACAATCTGTGGTGAGACCACAGTGAGCTGGCTGACCACAGTAACTGCTGCATGTCGTTCTGCTTGCTGCAGATTAGGAACATGGGACGTATCTCTTGCTTCTCTTTTTTTCTTTTTTCCTATTTCCTACTTGCAGAACAACTGAAAAAGCAGAAGGTTGAGATATTTCGTGAATGTTACATTGTGCCTTGCCCTGCATGGTGTGCAGAGGAGGCAGGGAGAGAGGATGAAAAAAGCTGTTGGACTAACTTGACTCTTGTGTCACCCAACTGCTCAGAAAACAGAGGGTTGACAGAGACCGGGGCTTCAAAAGAGTGAGGTTGGAGGAGGCAGGGCTTTCCTGCACCAGCCTGCAGAATAGTTGCTGCTCCATATGATTTCTGTTTCTGTCTAGAAAAGTGCTTTTTACAGTAGGAAAAGCATTCTATATTTATTATTTTTCTAGAGCTTATTCGCTATGCTGAACTTAGATCAATAAAATGAGAAAAAGGAGGAAAAATACCCAAAGATAAAAGAAACCCAGAGAGCTGTGCATTCCAGAATAAACACAGCACTCCTTGACGTGGTACAGGCACTGTTTGTGCCTGGCTTCCCAACAGGGGTTCTTGCACATCCAGTAACTTTGTTTGTATTTTGTAAATTAGCAGATGGTTCTTTGATACAAAGGAGAAAGTGTTCCCACATCAAACTGAGTATCTTTCCCTCTTGCCTCCACTCTGATATTAAACAAATCATAGAGGAAGACATAACCACAATTGCTAAAAGTAAAGGGGAGGTGGAGTAAGGAAGAAATATGTGTAGGAAGTTAATAAAGTTCAATTGATGCTGACTACAATAAAGCAAAGAATATAACTGAACAGGAGATATTCTCATTTCTGACATTTCTGAGCTGTGCTCCAGCAGACCTAGGGTTCGGCCAGGTCAGTTTGTGTGAACCTTTTCATTGTTACCTTCCAAGCGGAGGCTGCCTAAATCTAATCAATTGAGGGAATTACTCAGACAAGCGTGTCACTGACAAAAGTGGGGAATAATTTTGCACCTGTCGTGTAACCATTTCATAGAATCATTGAATCATTTAGGTTAGAAAAGACCTTTAAGATCATCGAGTCTAACCATTAACCTAACACTGCCAAGTCCACCACTAAACCGTGTCCCTAAGCACCACATCTACATGTCTTTCAAATGCCTTCAGGGATGGTGACTCAACCACTTCCCTGGACAGCCTGTTCCAATGCTTGACAAACCTTCCAGTGAAGAAATTTTTCCTAATATCCAATCTAAACCTCCCCTGGCGCAACTTGAGGTCGTTTCCTCTTGTCCTATCACTTGTTACTTGGGAAAAAAGACCTACCCCCACCTCGCTACAACCTCCTTTCAGGTAGTTGTAGAGAGCAATAAGGTCTCCCCTCAGCCTCCTCTTCTCCAGGCTAAACACCCCCAGTTCCCTCAGCCACTCCTCATAGGACTTGTTCTCCAGACCCTTCACCAGCTTCGTTGCTCTTTGGACGCACTCCAGTATGTCAGTCTCAGGGTGGAGCCTGTGTCTTACTTGGTGATATATGTAAGGCATAGTGCCTGTTTACCAGAAGTTGGGCTTGATCTTGGCTGGAGCCTCAAGGCAGTAATTTGAGTAATGTAACAGCAATTAAATAAGATGCTTACAGACTAGATCTGGCTAAAGCATATTCCACATTGCTCAAAAAAACCCTTTTTAATTGCTAGTCTGAATTTTCTTTGGAAATATTATTGCTGCAATAGTCAACTCTCCCCTCACTTACTTGAAACTTTGTCTATACAGATACTACAATGATAAACTATCATGTATTTCTTTCTGCTTGTGTGTGTAAGCTATATATAAGAGAAAGAGAACGCTTCTTTGTGTTCTTTGGGGCAAGCCTTCCCTTTTTGATCTGTGTTTGTACAAGACCTGACATTATTGGGTCCCAGTCCATTATTGAACCATACAAGCATGACAGTACTATAAATAAATAGATACCCTGAAGATAAAATTCCATTTACTTGCTGTTCAGCACTTTCCCCTACAGGTCTTTGCACCAGAAGTCGTGCATGAAAACAAGTTCCTCCACTGTTCCCATGTTTTCTGCGTCCATGTCTGGTCTTATTGACCTGACTGACAGTGGAGTATTTGTCGTTGGCCCTAGTAAGAGTAATGGATTCAATAGCTGTAATGTTTTAGAACAAAAGAGAGTATGCTTTCTTCTTCTGAAGCTTTGCCTGAAATGTAGCTTGTGTCCAAAGGTGGAACAAATTATGGTTACTTTTCCCTCGAACACTGGGTAGCAATTAAGGGGAAAATTTGCTGAAGTACTTATGCAGAGACTCAAAGGGTATGATAAAACCAAGATGGATTTAATGCTCATTAACAACAAGTAATACTCTAAGCAGAGGAAAAAGAAATTAAGAGAAAAATTTGCATTATATATAGGAAAAATATGTACTGTGGAAAAATATATATCCAATACTAAACATGGGCACAAGCCCAATCCTTCTCATTTTACAATCATTGAGAGTGGCTCCATTGACTTCCAGAGGACTTGAATGGGATCCAGCTCCAAATCTGGCTTTCTTAACTCATGAATACTCTGCTTGAAATCGATAGTGTTTCTTGAATTAGGAAAGTACGACAGATTTTTGGTACTACAACTCTTGCCCTCAGTACTTCATCATATATATGATTTGAGAGAGGGCCCTTTCAAGGTAATGCCTGTTATTGACATGCATAAATTTATAGTGATGTTTTGTTCTGTTTTCTAAGGGTGGGAGTCTTAGGACATATACAGGGAGATAGGTAAACTATCTAGAGACGTTTAAGGAGTCACCAATCTACCCTCTAAAGGTTCCCAGTATAATTCAGAGTGTGCACGGGAGATAATATATTGGACTAATTTGTTTATTTTGGCTGTTTGGTGACTAATCCATCCATGGGCACTCCTCACTTCCTTCTTTGTGTTTATTGCTTGAGTATAATTGGGTAGTTATTTGTAAAGGGTAAATCAGATTTGAAAAATGAGAGCGCATCTCTGCACATTGCACATCTACGTCCATTGAGTAGCGCTGCTAGTTGAGGCAGGTCGCATAGATTACACGATTTTGTTACAGTTTTTTTGTTTGATGAACATCTAAGACCTTTTCACTGAATACAGTGTGTTCTGAGCTAAAATGCAGTTTCTGACTGTTCTTTTGACATACAACTGTGAGACTCATTTTCTGTGATACAAAAACATGAACTGTGTATAAACTTTGCATTTTTCATGAATATTCATTTAATAGTTATAATTATTTTAGTCTTGCTTACATAATCCCCTTGTTTTCTAATACTCAAAACAGCTTTTTGGTAATTAATTTGAATTTTAGTACTAACAAGTGGCGTCTCCTATGAAGCCTATTACAAACACGGCACATTGTTCTAAATTGCGTAATAAAATAATCATCATGTCATAGAACTATGACATATTCAGCAAAATGGCCCTACTTCTGTTTGACAGGGTGAATGCCTATGTACTTTTCAAAGCAACTAGTTTAGCACTCTTCATTTACAAAGAGGGAAGGGAGAGGAGAGAGAAACACTACTCTGAGAACAGCTTTGACCTACTTTCCCCACCAATCTGCGTGCAGCCGGAGCTGCTGTTGTGTTGACACTACATATCCAAGCTAAAGCAAACCCAGCAGAATCCTGGCCTTAGAGATCGGCTCTAGAGATGACAAAAGGCCTTCTGGGTTTGGTACGACTTTTGGACGTGCAGGCACTGCAGGACTGGGATAGAGTGAGCTGATTTTCAAAACTGAGTCTCGTGCCTCCTCTTTCCTGTGAGATCTAAAGTAGATTACGCTCACGTAATGAGGCTGCTTTGTGTCTAATCTCTCAGGTACATGTATGTCTAAAGCAGGTGGTTTTGGTCCAGGGAGGGTCTCCTTATCTGCATGGGGGACAGGGTCAAAGAGCTGAATTTGCTACTCTTATCAGCATTTTTTTCTCTCCTGCCAGGAAAATCAGGAAAACAAGGGAAAAGCGGTGTGCCTATGAGAAGCGCAGGGATGCCCATTTGTCGTGCCTAGCTTTGACTCTCTTTTAGCCCCTAGAGATTATTTGCAGACGGTGCAAATTAGAGTAGCCATAGAGCTCCCCTAATATCATGCTGAGGGGAGGAATTTTGCACAGAGCCTGCAGACCAGGGAACGGAAGCCTTTTTTGTATCTACATATCTGTGCAGGGGTAAATACCTCATTACCTGTGCTGTTGGGAAATTATTGGATCCTGAGGTTCAATTAATGATCTTTGGGTTTTGTTTTTTACTTGCTATCATTAATTTTTGAAAGGACATAATTTGTTGATGTGCTGCACATCTATAACTCCTGCTGCCTGTAGTGGCAGGAGGTACTGCTACCTCTTGAGAAATGTGAGTAAAAAAATATGTTGTGCTGATACGCATCACCACATCAGTTTTATCATTTCAACCAATGTTTTCACAGAAGCTGACCAGTACACTACAAAGCAAATGCTACTCCTTTGCCCCTGAAAGTCTCACGTCCTTTAACGGAAATGAATACAGTTTTATTCTTAGCAGCTTGTTGCAGAAAACTCCAGTAATGTGGCTCTTCACCAAAACATTCTTTTTATGACTAGTGTTAACTTAAAGCAAGAACCCTGTTGAATCTGAGAAGGAGAAAGACCCTAAAACTTTTGTTTTGAAAACGTGGCATTTCCCTTACCCAGTTCCAGAGGTTTCTTTTCACAAATCCTTTCTTTGCGTCTCCTTTAACGAGGGTATTTGTGATAGGACACTGGTAAGATGCCTTGAGATCCATTTATTTATTTGGGTCCTAAAGGAATAGAGTTGACCTCAGTTTAGTAGAACAAGTAAAATAACGAATCAAATCAGAGCCTTTAAAAATACCTAAATGAGATCTAGTAGAAACTACTTTCTGCTAGGTGAAATGTTACTGGGACTTTCTTGTGCCCTATTGCTGGAACCCTTGGGGGAAATGATAGCACAGTGTGTCGGTATGTGAACATGAAGTGCACTAACTGCTGTGCCCTGCCTCACTCTGTGGCAATCTCATCCCACATCAAGACTGCCTTTTTATAAGCTGGCTTAATCTACTTTCAAAGTGGATTAAAATGGGCACTCATAGGGTGGACTGAGTCCTTGGATAAAGCCAGCGCAGAGCACCAAGTGCAGTTATTATGCTGAACTTCTTCCCCACAGAGATCTGGGTATTTTAAAATTCACTCAATATAGCGGGTTCTACTTCTTCCTGGGAACCAGCAAGTGGGTGAAAGTTTGACATCTGCCATTCTGCTGAATCTGTGTTTCTGGGGTAGAGGTTCTGCTCTCAACCCTCTTAAGATTTCTCAGCTGCCATTGCCTATTGCTAAATGTTTCTTGGCTACCTGAATTTGCTCTCTGATAAGCCATGTAGGCCACTGGGGCAGGAAGCTTTGTGGGCTGCTTTCATTGGCATGCTGCTTGGTTTTGAGAGGCTGTGATTCAAGGGTTTGGGTTTGCATGAGTCTCTTGCAGTGCTGAACCTTGCTGCCTTGTGAAAAGTGTCATGCACTCATGATCCAGAAGTTTCTATGCCTCTGAGCCATGAAAGCCAATGGCGAGCTCACAGATCGTAAGAACTGCTATTACTGTAGCACTCAAAAACTCAAATAGTTCTGAACGTGTTGTTTGATAATTGTTTGGCGGAATGCCTGTGTCATGATTTCAATTAGGCAACAACAGCTTAAGCTACAATTCTTTTTGTGAGGTGATTTTCCCATTGATGTCTGCTGGGAATTGGGCAAAGTCAGAGTTGAGGCATTGGAAGGAAAGTGAGGATGAAACTGTAGGTGGATCGAGTGACTTTTACAGTTCAGAGAGAATCACAGCAAGATAGATTGGTTCCCTAAACCTGCCATTTCTTTCATCTGAGCTATTGCTTAATAGTTCTCTTTAATTTATATTCATTTCCTTTTAAGCTTTTGATATTTAAGGAACTCTTGTAAGCTGCAGTGCCATGAACTGAGTGTCACGAATTCTAGTCCTAGCTTTCATTCCTCTCCATTTGGCAATGTCTGAGCTCAAGGAGCCAGGACCATATCCAGACTCTCCACGTTGAGACAAGGTCTTGGAGTGCACCTATCAAGTCCTTAGCTTGACATCTGTGGAAACCCATAGCTGAGAAAGAGTTTCAGGCTAATGCAGCCAAATCAACCAGGTGTCTGGTCTGAACGATCTGACGGCCAGGACCATACTGCTCTGCAGAGTGCAGATGTAGCCCACAAAAAAGTTAGGGAAGGTGCTTGATCCTCCTGCTTCAGTTTACTGTGCTGTGCAAATAGTCATAATCTTCACTGATGCGGATCAATTTCTTAACATCTGGGAAGAGATTTGAAAACCTGAAGCAATAATTTCACAATTATGCTTAATCAGTACTGTGCATTTAATGTTAATGTTATTATATGAATGTGCATTGACAAATTAAGGATACATTAAACTCCCTTAGAAAAGTCAGTAAATATAAAGTCTTTTGTCATCAGTATGTGGCTTATAATCCTGTAAAAGCAATGTTCTACCCTGTCCCTTATGGATGTGTACTGGGGACATGGGATGCTTTAATGACTTCTCAATAAGCAAAGCTTACAGCCCAGTTCTTTCACAGCATTAGAGGTTTGACTTGATTGTGGTGGTTTTATTTCTGCTGAAAGCACAATGAATGCCTTGTATTTTCAATACCATGAAGGTAAGGAAGTGCATTACATTTTTCAGCAGGAGTATCACTTCCAGCAGGAGTAGAACAAACAGACCTTTCTAGCTGTTTACATGAATAGACTTTCAAGTGTATCCTCTAGTTCCCTTGGGAGGTTAATTTTTAAAACTTACAACAATGCAAAACAAAACTGAGTTAGTCAAGTGCCTTTTTTAAATCTGGAATGAAATACAGGCTCCCATCCTGCTGGTCAGGTCGGCTGCTGCATAATGACTGTCTGCCTAATCAGCACCAGACGGCTAACCTGTCCTGTTAGAAAACTGACCTGCACCGCCTAAAATTGCCCGTGGTCTGCTTGCACTATCACGCCTTGGCTCTTGTCTCAAGCAAGGGCTATCTGTGCAGTAGAGACTTTGCTTCCGCTCAGAGCCCAGCATCAGGGGGGTCTGTTACCGAGGTCTGGTTTTGGGATGTTGCACACGAGCTACCCTGCACTGCCCTTCTGCTGTGCTGAAGTTGTGCTGGGCATTATAAAAGCTGAGGCCAAATGCAGCCATGTGCAGGCACAGCTAAAACCATACTAGGAATGTGCATACTGCACCAAAAGTTATTAATTCCCTTAGCCGCTCCAGTAAATCTCTTTCTGCCACAAACACACACAGAGAGTTGCTCCTGCCCGAGAGAGACCTGTGGGAGAGAATCGGTGTCAGAAAGGTTAAGTAACTCAGTCCATAATTGCAGGGACTTGTCCATAATTTCAAATTCTCTGCAGAAAAGGAAGGCTTTTCTTTCCATTAGACCATAGGTGAAAGGCAGACAGAATCTGGCCATCCTGTGCAGATCTTCTAAGTTTAATAGTTTCCTCATTTGACAGAGATTTTCAAGCCAAGGTGATTAATGAGTCATAAATATAATGCTACAGTGATTCTTAAAGTAAACAACCTTCCTTGATTTGAAAATTCCAGGAGATGAGTTTTAATTTCTCCTACCAATCTGGGAATGTAAAAGATTTTCCTGCAGTGCCTTATTGATATAATTTGACCTTGCTCAGCAGTGGAGCTCCCTGATGGAGGTGTGGGGGGGGAGGAGGGGTGTGTGGGCACACATGCGAAGTGCTTTTACTATGCCTGTATTCAAATTCTAATTCCATATTCTTGTAAGAACGATCTCACTGGGAACCAAAAATAGCACAGACGGAAAATATTCTCACAAGATGATTGTCACACAAATAAGAATAGATTCCTTTAACCCATTCTCTTATCAGCTAAGCTGTCTGCAGGCTCCTGATCCTCTGCTGGTGCTTTCTGTTAGCCATTGGCCAAGAATCTATTAATGAAAAACAGCAATTTAATAGTAATAAAATATTTCTGTGGTTGCAGTATGCCACAAAACTGGATTAAATGAAGTGTGCTTACCTTGTGTTACCAGTATAAAAGTATTGCTTCAGTGATGGTAATTTGCCATCGTTGTAATAGCGTGTGTTTTTGAGTTTTGGTGACTTTTTATGGGTCCTTTCTAGCTTTAAACATTGCCAGTTACATCTCCTAATGCTCCAATGAGATAGCACAAAATGCGTGTCTGACCCAAATTCTTTCTGCCAATCACCATTTCCTGTATAGAAAGAGAAGGTGAATTAACAGTGATGCCTTTATTTATTTTTATTACCACAGCACTTGCAAGCCTCGGTTTTGGAAAAGATTGGGCCGTGCTAGGCATTATAAATACACAGAACAAAAAGGCTGTCCTTTCAGAAAGCCTGTCCTCTAAGTACTGGAGGGGGATGACAGAGGATACTGGTAGAGGGTGCAAGGAAACCGTGAAACAGTATTGTTCAACACACAAAGCAACCTGACAGTTGTCTTTATAGGTGCCATGGCAGAGCAGAGGTATGAGGACATTGAATGAGAAGTATGAAGCTATGGAGGTTTAGGGAACTCCTGCAAAGTGAAAGAAACCCTGAGTTTGTTTTGCTTGTTTGAAGCTCCAGCGAGTGGTGTGACCTAGCAACACCTGCACGTCCGAGGTGGAAGCTGATCAATGCAGGAAATAGATCCATCAGAGAGGGTGCCCACAGGCTTGAGAGGCGGATGGGTGGTGTGTTAGAGAACGGGGAGGTGGCAAAGGGATTCAGAAAGAGGGGGCAGAGGAGAGTTGATCCCATGAATCCCCTATTTTAGCGAGGTTGTTTTGGGGAAAATGCACTCTGCAGAGTGTTAACAGTGGTCTGTAAATGAGCTGATCTGTCAAGTTAGTGTTTTACAATGGTGTGTTAATTCCCAGACTTCTATGATAGACAATTATATATAAATAAAAGCTATCATCCTGTTCTTTTATTTGAATTTGTTTATAGACTATGGAGAAAAGCTGATGGTTGCATATTTACCACACAACAGATGTTCATAGTTCTCAGGCACATCATCTGCCCAATTGCCCATGGCTTTGTCTATTCCAATTATTTCTTCCTGTATGTACACATTGGGTCACATTCCAGCTCCGAGACAAAGAGTGTTTTATTTTTTGTCCCTCTCTGGAACTACTGAGGTCCTTTGGGCTTCTGACAAGGGCTGTCACATCCTGAAGCAGAGCCCTGGAAATATGCCCATGGCAGTAACCTGTAAGGGAGTCATTGACAGGCTCCCAGTCAGCAGGTCTGGTGATACTTCTGCTATGAAGCCTTCCATTTTGGGCACGATCATCAGCTTGCCCATGTTGCTTTATCCCAGAAAGGGATATTCCTGCAAGGCTCGCTTGTACTGACTATAAAGAGAACTTGGAAAGACCTGTCCCAGGATGTTGCTGTGCCAGCTAAAGTGGGTAGAGTGTATGGGCAGAGTCTGAGGGCAGGAACAGTGCGTGCTGAATGCTGCCCAGACAAGCAATAATGTTTTTACTGTCATAAGTAGCTGAAGAATTGCTGTCCTCCCTTCTTTTCTGAAATGATAGCCTTAGATGGATTTGGCTTCTCTGTGAGACAAGGGTTGCCAGTGAACTTCAATGCGGAGAAGGAGTTGGGAGATGCACTTCCCTGAGAAGAGGAGATGCTGCTGGGGACCTGCCTGGTGATACCTTGGCTCTTCATGAAGCGGAGTGACCTGCCTTCCCGGGATTTGGAAACAGGCCCCACATGTTTTCCTTGCATGCTGAGTTAATGCGCTGCTCAGCTTCCCTTTGTGTTTTCGTGTCCTTGGGAGAAACCAGTACTGAGTAGCACTTGCTGCCGCCGTTCTGGCTTGGGCAGGTGAGGCGAGAAATCTCGGAACAGCTACACTTGTAGTCAAGCACTGAGTCACAGTGATGCAGTCCTGTGGGGAACTCGACGTCATTTGAATGCAGCCTAGTGCTGCAAAACGTCACACAGAGCAGAGAGAGAACAACTAGCTCAGAGCAGCCGGTTTTGACATTGGACAGACTATCAGCCAGGAACAGTGTAGCCAGCCTGGGATAATCAGCCGTGCTGAGAGGCAAGGATAATTAGGCAGACACAGAGATACCCTGCAGATATCCTTCTGCAGCTCTTAACTATTCTTAGAAAACTTTTCCCAATATATAGCTTATATATTGCTTGCTCTGAATTAAATGAGTTCTTATCTGTCACATATTCTTGTTTACTATGTTGGAGGTTCCTATCATATTCTCCTGAGTCTCCCCTTTTCCAGACCAAACACATAGAGCAGAAATTCAGCCTTTCCATATAGGAGGATGTTTTCCTCTCAAATTTGTCTGCATTTTTGGTAAAATATGGTGTTCCAAATTGCACCCTAAGAGAAGTTTCACTGATGCTTAATGAAAGGGAGTAATTACTTCCAATGTCTGACATGCATCAGTCTTATTAATACATCACGGAATGAGCTTTACTTTTCATGTTGCAGTGTGTCATGGTGTTGAGTCATATTCCACCTGAGGTCCTCCATAACTCCCAGCACTCATTTTGCAGTACTCTTATTTAACCAGTTATTTCTTATTTTATTTTTGTTCGTTTGATTTCTCCTTCCTTTACTCTTCTTGAGTGAAGAAGTACTTCACACTTGCCTTTATTGAGTGTCTTTGCTTGTTTTAAGGCTGTTTCTGCAATTCATCAAGACTGTTCTGAATTCCAAAAGAGTCTTTTAAAGCATTGGCAACCTTCCCCAGCATTCGCACCTCTGCACTGTCCTCTCTATGAGCCGAGTCATTAGTGAGAATACTGAATCGACCTGGTTTCAGGACAGATCCTTAGGGGACCTCGCTTGATACATCCAGATATGCTCAGTACCTGTGGGAAGAAAAACTGGTGTTTGAGCATAAGCTTTGGTCTTAATTCAGAAACAGCAAGACATTAAGGCAGTTCAGGTAGCCATTTGAAGTGAAGGCTCAGCTTCATAAAACAGGATGAACAGGAAAATACGCATGTGCATCTTCCACGCAAGCCATCCCGTGCCTTCACCCTGCTCAGCATACAAATGCCACATGCTGCCTTTGCGCCACGATTCCATACAGTACCTCGAAGGGGGTTATAAATATACATCCTCCTTCAGTTCGAGAAGTAAGAAGAGGATGCAGATGGGTGAGAACTGTTCCAGTGAAGCTCTGCTCTTGCCCGGCGCATAATGAGATCAGAATGCAGGCAGGAATGTGTGGAGGAGTGGAGCTGGCAAGGATTCACCAGCCTGAATTATTCTAAGCCTATTCCATCCCTAATCAAACCTTTTTTCTTTTTTCTTTTTTTTTTTTTTTTTTTTTTGTGCAAAGGTGCTTTATGGAGATGTTTCTGTCTGAACATGAGATTCAAGCTCTTTTTACTACGCGAGCAAATTCTAGTTGACACAATATTGCTCTTTCAGTGAGTTTTTGGTACGCTGGGCTTCTTATCATAGCTTCCTTTGCTATGGTTATTTCAGAGCACTTGGCATTTCCCTGCTATGTAGCCAATTTTCTGGATGCTGGAAAGTATGAAATTGGATCTTTAAAAGGATCCCGGATCATTTTTGATGCTAATATAAATCTAAAAAAAAACCCCAAACAGAAAAGGGGGTGGGCAGAGCAGTATCACATGAGTTATCCAGACTTGTTTATGTCCTGATTTGCAAAAGATACAGCTTGACCTCAATGTAACCTTGCAATCTACACAGGGAGAGGAAATACTATGTAAATTAGAAGAGCCAAAACAAAACAGGCAGACAGAAGCTCAGCGTACAGAACAAGCTGGGAAGGCAGACTTTTCAAAGACTTCGCTGTGGAGAAGAAATGTACACAAATTCTTTTTTCCTGGGATGTAAATGGCTGTGAAAAACAACCTCACTAACAAAAAAATGGCATTGCTGGTTTTACAAGACCACACCCAATTTCCATAGCATAGGAACAGCATGTTTTCCCGTACCAACTGTGCTGCAAACCCTGCCCGGGAAGTTATGCCCTAAGGAGGACCGGTTCAGAGCGCCCAGGGAGATGTGCTTGTGCCCAAGTTTTTTTGCTGCAGTCTAAATGGGTTTTAAAAGATGACAGCGATGTCTTGGGGGCCCTACCACGGGAGCACGGTAATGCACGCTGCTTATGAAATACTTCATAGCAGTGAATGGATGTTCGTGGTGAGCAAGTCTTGTGTTGGCCTCCTGTATTGGATACAGAAGGGGGAGAAGCATACCAAAGGCTGTGGTTCATCCAGGAGTTTTTCAGCAGTGGTGGGGCCATGAGGTTCACTGTCTCCAGTTCTGCACTGGGACAATGTTTATGTGGCTGAACTGTGAGCTGGACTGAGAAGCAGATTTAGAGGAAAAATAATATCATTCTTCCAGTGAGTTAAAAGCTTTCCACCCCACTTACGTTTTTGTCTGGGCTTCCTACACATGCTCACAGACACCTGCCTTGGCAGGGCAGGGGGGCTGCTGGTGGCAGGGGGCCCAGCCCGCCTGAGCTGGCAGGAGTACGGCCTCCCCTAACGCTGCACTTCCACTCCTGAAATTACACCCGTGGCTTGGCCTTTCCACGGTCGCAGCGCTTCTTGGTATCGTGTTTGCGTGCCCTGCCGGCACCGTGTTTTAGAGAGCTGAAACCACCCAAGGACTTCTCCTACAAAGCGATGCATCTTCACTTTCAAATCCCTTGCAGGATCTGGTGACCACAGAATTAGCACGAAGGAGGCCACCGGAGCACGGCATCCGGCGCAGCACCCAGCTGCAGTTTGGTGTGGCGGCATCCTGAGCATGTCTAACCACAGCCACGCCGGGCTGCTAGGTGTCTGCAGATGCAGCTTGCTCAGGCACGTCAACATGTTAGGAGAATGTTATTCTTTGCCTCGTTATTTGGAATTGATTTCAGGAGAGGGAAAGTGGTTCCCACGCTGACCCCTCTTGGCCCTTGAACCGACAAAGCTGTTAATCTCTGAATTTTGATCTCTGGAAGGAGGGAACACAGCAGTTATGAGCAGTCTTTTAAGCCTGATGGAGTACAATTACCTAGTCCACTGTAGGCAATGGCAGGGCCCTGTAGAAGTGCAGCTTGTAGCCAGAAGCATGTTCACAACCAGCATAGTTTAGGAGGCAGCAATGAGATAAAATGGGGGCAAAAAAAGAGATAACTGCATGCTCCAGAATTGCCAATATCCTTCTTGAAATCTCCATTCAACAGGTTCTCAACCATATTACTTTACTGAAGTGACTGGGGAGAGCTCTTACCTAGCACAAGCATTGTACAATTCCAGGAACAGCAGGTTTTCTTTCATCTGACAATGTCATATTTCTTGCTCTTGAAGAAATGAGAGTTGTCCATGGAGCAGTGTTGACCTGAGCTGTTCCACTCAAATGTTTCACTCCTCGGATCATCCTGGGCTCACCAGGGGCCGTACTCTTCAAGCCTTTCTCAAGACGATATGAATGGTCCACTTGGGGGTCAAGTGCTATTCAGAAAGAATAGTGGTGCCAGTATTTGTTCACATTGTTGAGAAATAAGAAGTATAGTGTGCGTAATGATGTCTGCTAAACTTTTCATAGCCTTTGCTTGCCTGCTGTCTCCTACTGGCTAAACGCTCATACATGCAATGTACACTGTTACTTTTCTTTGTCAGAATACAAACCATCACCATTTAAGTGTAAAATGACATTTTGGTGTATATATATATATTTAAGCAAAATACATTTCCTGCGAACACTAATTGGCATAAGGTACTTGCTTTAAATGCATAGATTTTAATCCTAGAAAGCTTCCTCAGCCATTGAAATGTGTGCTTGTACCAGAGAAATTTGAAAGAAAAAGTAAGTTTGGAAAGAGGAATGAATCTTTTAAAGCAAAGGCAGGGAGGGAAGTTAAGGAACTATTAAGGCAGTCAGAGTTGTCTTTTATTCCATTCCCCTGCAGGTCCACCAGTTTTCAGGGGTTTGTGCACAGGAGAAAATACTATTCCAGAGGAGTGTTGGTGGCCAAGCCTAGCTCGCGCCTCCAGTACTGCTCTGTAGCACCATGAAATGTGAAAGGAAGCTAACTGAAAAGCAAATGTCTCTCTCCAGTGGAGACCACAGGGTTCAGCTAAGTCTTAAAATCTGGCTTTTTAATTCATTCTCTCTTTGGATTTTGACCATGTGGGAAATCTTCATTCTTACTTGCACAGAAATTTATGAAATAAATGGGAAATGTAGCTTCTTAATATTTAATTTGCTTGGTGATTAAAAGAAATTAGTTTCAACCATTGAGCAGTTTAGCAGACCTCCATTAATTTTTATAAGGAAATATTTGCCTGACTTCTTTCTGTGAATTTATATGAAAAGAATAATTATTAAATCTTCTTCCATCTGTGTGTTTTTGATAAGGACATCTCTAATGTGAATAACCAGAAACTGAATCCTAATTGAATGCTAATGCGTTAAGTGTAATGTAGTCCATACTTCATAAATAACATGTGGATTGTGGAGTTAAAATAGTGGAATGACAATACCCAGAAATATTTTGGATAGAAAATTTATTTTCAGATTTTTGAAGCAACCACGCAGAATCAGGAACCTAATTCCGAATTTACTTAAGCATTCAGGTGTTTAAGCCATGTTAACTTACAATGCCTTTGCAAGTCTGTGCCTTTCTTTTTTAAACCATTAATGAAGAATAGAACTTGTTGCATTCTCTCGGTTTTGAGACAGGGCTGAGATAATTTACAGTCATAACAGTGTCACTGCAGAGCTAAAACGTAAAGACCGTTCTTTTGGTATGTGTGTAATGAAAACTGTGATGTTTTCAAACACTGAATGACCAATGAATCAATATTTCCCCAATGTTTTTCAGACACAGTATGATAAAGTAGTCTTTCAGATTACTGATTTCAGGTTTGTATTAATCTTTTTCATCACACCTTTATAAGTTATGAAGCAACTTACTGCTTTTTTTTAGTACACTGAACTGGTAATCTGATTTCACTTTTCGAGACTTAAGCACTGTTCTATAAATATAGCTTTGGGCTAAAAATGATTTTCATTTTTGACAGTTTCTGTATGATTTTCATTGTTTGTGCCCACCACTAAATTATCTCAAAACATTGTACCGTGGCTCAAAGTTGGGTCTCTCAGAGAAATGTTTAATTCTTAGGCAACATTTATTCATATATGATTTAAAAAGACAGTGCAAGAACTAGATGAATGTAATTTGAAAAATGAAAGTGGAAGGAGAAAATTATTTGCTTTCCAGCCAGAAGTGAAAGGAGCATTTTTTTAACTGCCACCTTCTTTGCCTTCCCTGTGGCTCTTGTGATACCCCAGTGGAGAAGACGTAATGGTGGTGACTCAGCTATGGACAGTGTTCAAAACAACCACCACCAGATGAGCATTGTGTGAACCGATTGCTTATGAGGGCTATATATTGCTCATCATCTGTAGGGCTGTACTGGAAGGAGATTGCAATTGAAATCAGGGCTTTTTGTGGTGCAGCCTGCTCAGACCCACACTAAGAGATAATGGCTGCCCCAAGTGCTAACAGGTGAAATAATATGGTAGCTTATAGGTGGCCAGACCTTTTTACCAGATGGGGGAATCTAGAAAACCCTTAAAAGAGTCAGAAATGGGGAATTCTAATTTGCAAGCTATTGCTGCAAGGCTGTCTTTTTCCCACTAATAAATCAATGAACTGAGAAGGCAGTAAGTTTTGTCTGAATTTCAGTGGGTAAACAGGGTAAGTAAAGACTGTGTAAAAGACAAGGGATATGTTGACACTACCACACTGACAGGTCCCCCCGAACTGAGCTGTTGTTGAGCCAAGTGATCCAGGTTCTGCCTGGGCTGGAGCTAGAGCAGCACAGGTCTCAGCGTGGGCTGCAGAGTCTCTCCGAGATGCTGGGTAAGGGCTGTGCTAGCAGCCCAGCTCCTGCAGTGTAGCACTTCTTGCAGGTGAGACCTACTTAATGGAAAGAAACCTGGAAAAGCCATAAACAAACCGCTCGCCACGTGCAATGGACCTTGCCTGCAGCACAGGGCAGGTTTGTGCTGCGCTGCCTTTGCACTGCGCAGGTGTTCCTTGCAGTGCACTACTGTTTCTCTGCCAATATTATTATTATTGATGCCTTATATTAGATCCCATTTCCTAACTGTTTTCTGATTCCCCCATTGAAAAGACTTTTAATCTTCCTTCACGTGTCTTGGTTTAGTACCACAGTTGCACCTACACTTTTGCCCCCATGACGGTGTGTGCCCAGGAAGTTGGGGCATGTCCACTGTCTCCCTTCCAGAAGAAACTATGTGAGTGTGTGTGTGTGTGTGTATCTCTGTATAGGGACAGCATGGGCAGGCAAACCCATAAAGAATTTAATTAGGTTGAGGATAAGTTTCAAAGAGGATATAAGCCTCTAAAATGTAGACATAAACAGAGCTTGCCATGGGCCATGTGTGTCCTTATGCTGCTGTTGAGGACACTGCAGAGGCAGCCACTGGCTTCTGTCTTAAAGACCAAGCTGTGGGCGAGTGATCGTAGCTTGAGGCAAGCTCTAAACTCTGCTCCGCTCTTTCAGGCTGTATAATTTTTTTTTTCTCCCTTGAAACAATAAGTTTTTACTTTTACTTTGGACTTCATCTCAAATTTATGTTGACCATTAGTCATACCCTTTAAATGAATCTATAAATAAAAATCAGACTGCAACTGTGCCCCCTCCCGCCTGCCAGTATACTACATGCTGCAATAAAATGCTTCTCCAGCAAACTCTTGCTTCTTGCTAAATAGTCTGACTCATGTTTTCTGGTTAGGGAAAAGGGAGTGGCATCCTGCAAGGGCTGCGAACCCCAGTGCAGCTCCATGTGTTACAGTGAGTGTGCAGTATGGAAAGGAAAATACAGTCTTTGTTTGCTTAGCTTTATGGCTGAAATGTAATTAATGGCAAATGGGTCAAAAGTATGGATTATAAAATCATGGTATAAGTGAAATTCATGTCTTAATAAAGAAGACCTAAAATGTTTCTTTTTTTAAATCAGCTTAGGGCTATTAAAAAAAACCTCTAGTCTGACAACTGAAAAAGTGCAGACACATGGAAATATTCTTATAGTTTCCAGATTATTTTCATTCCAAGGTGTTTAGAATAGCTCCATTTTTATTTTAAATTTTTGTTTTGTTTTGGGAGTTATTCTGGGTTAGTAATAATTGCCAAATTTTCTCATAAGCATGATTAAAATGCTAAGATACTTCAATTAAATATTTAAATAACCATCTCAGCAAAAAAAAAAATGTGTAAACTCTGTCAATACATTTTTAAAGTAACAAAGGAACATTTGTGAAAATCCTCCCCCAAAATTAGAGTAATGACAACTTTTTTTTTTCTTTTTAGATGTTGTTTTCTTTCTTTGTTAGATTTTTTATCAAGCCTTTTGCTACAAGAAAAAGAACCCAGGAATATGCAGGTCTTACTTTGTGTATTAATATATAAGACAGCTGTAACTTAAAGGAAGTGGAACCGACCTCTTGCACTCAGGTTGCCTAATATTATCCAGTATAAAAAGCCTGAACATTTATTTGAGAAGCATTATCATCCCCACAGCTTACAGCAATATTTATATACTCAGCAAGGAAAAACAACCCAATAACAAAACAGAAAACCAAGCCTCCAAGGTTACAAACTGGCCTTTACTGGTCCAGTGCCACTCCTTTCAGATTTAACCAAGCTGTGAGATGTTAAAAATCACCACTTCCCTTCACTCGCAGGAGATCCTCAGGGAAATCCACTCAGCCTGCTAAAATCAGTGAAGTCTGCAGAGCCCAGCACATGCAGCACAGGAGTCGACATGGAACAGTGTCCTGAGGATGCCTGGGATGTCTGGGGAGAGCAAGGTGGCACCGTCTTCCCCATCTAGCATCCCACCTTCAACTTACTCAGCATCTGGTCTTGTTGTTTTGTAACTCCACTTTTGGAGCACTGTGTGAACCCAGCACATGGTGCTAAAAATGCAGTACAATCTTTTGAAGATAATAGCCTTCCCCTGTTGTGAGCTGATATATATTTTGCCCTGTTCTCCCGTGATGGGAACATGTCTTAAGTAGCAAGGAATCGGTCCTCCTCCTGGTATTCAGTTGCAACAGAGAGCGTGGTAGAAGTTGTACGTGGCACAAATGTTTTCTTCAACCTGAGTGTTTAAAAATTCAGTCTAGTAATTAATATATGGGAGATTATAAAAATCCACACAGAATTTAGAAGAATTTCAGAATTATGGTGATTAGGCAAGCTCTATTAATTTCCATGCATGTAGGTATTGTGATCTTAGACTACATGGTCACATTTTGTCTCTGACAGCCTGCCTGCCACAATGTGCAGGCTGGATGCACAAGGGAGACAAATTAAGATTGCATGTGCAGCTGTAAATGTGACATTTGGAAAGTCTGCAATAGAACAGAAATAGCATTATTTTAATGTAGCTTTTTGTATGCATACAAATAAGCTTGTGGCTTATGTTCACCTCTCAGGTGCTGAGGCTTTGGTATTTGTTGTATTTAGTGGCTCTGTACTTGTCACTTCTAGAAACGGGTGTTAAGCACAGTGGTGGAATGAAGATCCAGTTTCTTGGGTTCTTGCACCTAGATAAGGTGTGTTTCACTGCACCTTGAATTAAATTATTGTTAATGTTAAAGATATGTTAATTCATTACAAGTCTGGAAAGACACGTGCTATTGATTGTGTTTTGCCTTAGTAAGAATTTTTCCCAGTTTTCTCTTCCCTGTCCTCATCTGTAATGTTCTGTCTGCTGAATATCGCTTTTAGGTAGCATTGCTCTGGGTCCAACTGTTTGTAGAATTCAATAAATTGTTCAATGAATACCAGATTTTCTTTTTATAGAAAAAGAAATACATTTATAAGCCTTAACTAGTGACAAAATGACAAAAATAACATTTGTAAAGCTCATACCTTGTGAGCTCACATTGTTTGAGCATCTTGAAAGATGACCAGAATGACTTAGACATAGTGGCATCCAGCTACTCTATTTGTCTGTGCATGTCTGAGTTACTGAGTATCCCAAACTTGTATGCACAAGCCATGCTTGCACAGAAGGGATACATATACATCACTTGTTTTGAAATCTGGGCTTTGAATGATAAAATAATAAACAAATATTAGCCTGTTCGTTGATAATAGAATGCAAAATTGGATTAGACCATAACATCTCTCTGAAAGAACACATTTGTTAATTATTCTTTAGGAAGTTTTTTAAAAAAGACATTTTGAAAATTGAAGTCAAAACCTCACCTTGTGTAGAATCTCCTTAGGTAACTTTATGTATAGGAAAAGTGGGGTGGTAGGGTAGTCGCACAAAGAGATAAGCTTCAGGGAATGGAAAATGACATTTCTTGGCTCTGCTACCTATGCTTAGATGAATGCTACTGACTTAACGGGAGGAGAAAGTGATAAGGAATGTAGTGGCTGCTGGGAAATGTGAGCTGCTTTACTCCAAGCCAGTAGCCCTCAGGGTGGATTTGCAAGGTCCTAGATGTACTTGGAAGACATCAGCCTATCCTGGCATTGTGAAAGGAGAGATGGAGGAGATGCGGGAATGGCATGTTTCACAGTGTTGCTGGACCAGCTATAGTCACACCTCACAGGTCTTCTTGCTTATTTTCACCTGCACTGCCTTTGCATGCTCTAGAGCAGCCATAAATCTGTGCACAATCTGTTACTTCTTTCTTCAAAACTGAATACTTCCCCATTCATATCACTTAATACAAGTTCAGTCAATACCCCCCTTATTCTATGAAATGTGTTACTAAGGTGTGCGTTGCGACAATTGCTTTATTATTTTGATTGCATTAAAAAGCTGCACTTGGAATATCCAAAAGGATACTGCACATATTTTCTGTCCTCTGTTATCATGGCCATTGCTTCACTCCTTAATGAAGATACAAATGGCTTATTCCACTACGGGAAGGGAAAAGAACATTGTCTGACCATATGGTGTCATCTCCATACAGGAAGTTTAAAACAGAGTGAAACTGTTTCTCATAGATATGACAAAAAGTGAAAGCATTTTACCACAAAGTGATGACTTTTTTTTGAAGAAGGTGCTCTTAATCCCAGAAACAACATAAGCATGACATGATGTGGCAGTTACCATGGCAACTAATTATTTTTTATTGAACAACAAGAATAAGCACAATAGCTTCAAAAAACCCAGCATATCTTGGCAAGCAAGTTAAAATATCCCGGGGCATCATCAACATGTGCAGTTATCATTTTTAGTTTCCTTTTTTTTTTCCTTTCAGAGATTTTTTATTTTTTTGAATATGAACAAATACATTTGATTATGGGTCAGAAAAGGTATGTTACTTTCTCATCTGACTTCTTCCTTTACTGAAATCTCCTTTCGACATTGTTGCACTACTGATGCGTCGTGGTCATTTAAGTTACAATAGGAGATGTCTGCCTTGGTTATGCACTTGAATTGATGAGCCCACATTTCAGAAGTAAGGAGTGAAAGGTTGACAATTTAGCTGACAGGAGAACATGACAAGGAAAACGGAACAGATGGGGGCCTTGAAAATACCATTCTCTAGAAGTATGTGGAATCAATTTAATCCACAATAATAGTACAATGAAGAATCTTATTCTGTAATTACGAGACTGAAAGAGAGATGGTTTTGATCCAGATATTATTGATTTAGTAGACTGTGGTTAATAAAGTAATTCAGAAATTGTAGTGTCTGATTCAAGCCTGGCTGAAGTCAACTGCACATTCTTTTATTTAGAGACCCTTTTAATAAATTGGAATGAAGTTTAATGAACATCACACTGAATACATGAGTCAAGGGTGATGTACTGATGTTACCAAAGTTGATGGAATTTTTGCTGTGTTTGCACAGTGTTGTCCAGATAGAGAGGCAAGGGGAAAGACCATGACACAGTTCTTCCTTTAACATCCAGAAGTATGTGGGTTTGGATAGATTACTTCAGAAATACTAATGTTTGCAGTAGCAAATATCACAGTGAGTGAAGATTCTCATCCTATGATGGTTTGCCTGTATATAATTCAGTTTGTATAACTCACTATGCTAAATTCATACTCTCACTCCTGTTATTGCAGACTATTTCGAAGGCAAGTGTAATATTAGCCTCAATAGCAGTATTGCTGCTATAGTTTCAATTATGCATGCAGGCTCATCTGAGGACAAATTAGATATACTGCCAAAGCCAAAACATTTCAGGAATTTTTCCATCTCCATTTGATATATTAGAGTGAAAGAAGAAAATCTCCATCTCGGTTCTACCATTTAGGGTGACCTTATAACTGACTATCACTGGTTTAATTCTAGCCTCAATTAGGGAAAAAAAAAATGGTCCCTCAACCACATATTCAACCTCAAAGTCAATATTTTGGTTTGGTTCAGAGCTGGTTGTGTTAAACCAGTTAAGGTCAGATTTAGTCTGGAGAGGCTGCAAAATTACAGGATCAAATGACACATGATGTACTGTGAAACAGAATTGCACTGGAGGTTGCATAAACAGAATTAATATTGCTTAGCATTGCTCCAACATCTGAAGCAGTAAGAAATCAGAGTGAATGTGATTGAGATCTCCATCTGTAGTAAAAGTGCAGTTGTGTGATGGAGGATTGAATGAGACCTGCCAGGAAGGCTCGCATCTCACAGGAGGTGGTGCTCATGTTCAGGAGGGTCTTTTTCTTTGAGTCATGGCTGAATCAACAGGCCCTCCTGTGGATTAGGGGAAATGGCCGCTGAAAGGAACAGGACAAAATATCCATTGTCATGCCGTCACTGCTGGCTGTCTTTTCGCTGAAACACAAAAGAGAGACTTACTTGTTCACTGCTGTTGAAGATTTAGTGGTTCTGTTTGTAGCGTAGGGAGTGCCAATTTAAGTGCCCTGCACCAATTCTGACTGATATGAATTAATTCTGCCGACCCAAAAATGCTCCTGAGAAGCTCCGTCCGACTGTGCTAGTAAGAGTGACTAAAATATAAGTTATCTACTGCCGACTTTGGTTAAGATCAGTATAGCAAGTTACTAATTTTGGTAGTTAGTGCCTAGAAAGTCCATATTTGCTTCTGCTGACGTGGATACAGAGACGGCAACCTCTGAGGAAGGGGAGAGATAGAATAGTTTGTGGGGTGTTAGAAATTCTCATATCCCTTTAGGATGAATAGCTGGAGCTTCCCACTAGTTTTGTCAAGCACCTGATTCTTCAGTTGTTAGTAAGTACATGTAAGTAGGATGATGGTGAAGAAACTCCTCACATCCTCTCTGTGTATGAAAAGACTTGGCTGTGTGATCCTCGGGGGAGAAAGCAAGAGTGGGAAATAGCGCTAGTTGGAAAACTAAAACGTTGACACCCCCCAATGAAAGTAATTTTAAAATTTATGTAAATAGTTGAATTTCCATTCATAAATACTTGTATTTATGAATTATATCTCAGTGAAACTCTGAATGTTAAGATGGCAAAAGTACTTGGTCCCGTTGATCTGATTTACTATAGCAAAGCCTGGAGTGTGAAAAACTGTTTTCAGAAAGATGCCTCGTCCCTTCTAAAAGCCATAAATGGGATAGTGGCCTGTGCAGAAATACTGGTTTCATTCATGAAATGTAGAGTATTTGGCAAAATAACACAGAAGCCAGTAGATGTATAGTTCTGTGATAACAAACTATAAAATAAACACGTCTTTGTGGAATTTGCAGTGAAAAGGATTCATTTGTTAGAAAGATGCGTGCTTTCTCAAGCTTTTTCATTTTCTTTCTGGCACACTGTATGAGGTACTCCAGACACCACTAGCAGAGCAATGCCTGGAGGAGTCTCCGAGAGCTAAAATTGCAGCACAAAGGGTGGGAGACTGGGCTGAGAGGATCTGTGTAACTATGTGGGTACGCACCAGCTGAGAATGTAATTCTAATTGTGGGTTGAGGTGGTCATAGCTCAAAAATAAATTTATTTTCATCGTTGAACTAAACTCATGCAGGCAGTAGATGTTGATTTCACATTCCTCAGCCAGCACTCATGAGAGTGATCCCTATCATATGTGTAGGCAACAGAAGTCAACTCTCGAGCGAGTACAGGTTGCGGGTCAGACTGTCATTGACTTCTTCACTTGCCTAACATGATTATATTGTATCTGGGAGTGGGATGCTGACAGCGTTTTTTGTTGTTGCTGTTGGAGGACAAGGACAATAGGCTGCAAATTAGAAGTTCAGGGCAAATCAGTTAAGTTATGTTTAAACATTATTTTGAAATGGAATATAACATGACATAGTGCTATAAGGAAAGAGATTTGACTGCCCAGTCACCTTTATACCATGCTGGCAGGGATGGGGCGTTGGAGGAATAGCATATTACATTATGTTTATGCCCAACTCAATTTTCTTTTACAGTATCGTAACTTTAAAGGTGCTTTTGTTGTAAATGAGAATCAGGAGCTGAGAATTTTTGCTGATGATTTTCTTTGGGATTTTCTTCTGTATTGAAGTGCTAAGAATGCAATATCCAGTGCCGTATTATCATACAGCTGACTTTCTTACAGATCGGTACCTGGCTTCATATTTACCAGAAGAAATACTTGGCTTTATCACACAGGTTTTTGCTGAGAGATTTAGTCCTGTAGCTAAGTGACATGATCTTTATATCACTTATAATTAGTGTAAGAAAACATTATGGGGAAAATAGTGTCTGCCATTGCCTACAGGACCAAGAATTTTTTCAGTAGAGGTCTATGATATAGCTGGATTTTTCTGATGATAAATATCAGGCCATATAGAAAGACTTATGAAGATCTGTTCCTAAAAGGGTAAATGGCATGCAGGGAATTACAGCACTCCTGCTGTAAGGCCAAAAATGTCTTGACTTCATACTACTCTTTTAACTAGAAATGCATCTGAGGATGTTGCAACACAGAAGAAGGAAACTAGACTAGAATCATATAAGCTGTAAGTAAAATAATAATACAGTACTTCTCAGTGATACATATTCCCTTCCCTTCCCAACCTGGAAATCGTCATTTACCACAGATTTCTCTCCCTTCCAAAGGATTTTAAATGGGATGTAGCAATAAGGGATGTAGCTGAAGTGTGGCAAAAGACACAAGTGTCAACTTCGGCGAGTAAAGGTTTACATCTACTTGAAAATTCTGCTCAGTATTATAGCTTAGACCTGCTCTGTTTAAATCATATTGTGGATATATCTATACTGCAGTGTAGTGGAAAATACCCAAACTAACGTTAATCTAGTTGCTTATATACCAACAGCAGTCACTGGAGACACTTAGTACCAGGTACCTAATTAGCTGACACTGAGCTCCAAGCTGCTTCAGGCAGAACACTGTGGATGCACTATGAATGCGTTACCTACATCATTTAACGATAATTCAGAAAACTGCATCATTGCATGAGTAATGGCAGTTGTAGGCTGTGTCTTTTGACAGCCATGTATCTTCTGAAGCAAACCCCTCTCCTGAATAGGAGTAGAGGAGACTGTTGATTATCTGTAGAAGAGGCGTTTGCTGGCAGGGAAGGAGTTCTGCGTGCTCTCAGACTTAAAAGTATCTCCACCAAAGCCTTCAGTTTTCTTTAGAGATCTATAAAGTAGCCCTTCTGGGCCCGTATGTGATGTGAAACCATACTTCCAGTTGTTTCTGAGTGCCCTCCAGGAAAAGTTTGAACTGGTGGACAAATCTCATGTTAGCACTTGCTTTACTTTTGAAGAACAGCAATTAGGCACTCAGATACTGAGGCGATGACTATTCCAATCTGATTAAAGCAGCACAATGAATTGCCTCAGCAGCATGTTTTGGAGGAGTAATTTTTCCTCCTATCCTCTGCCTCCTGCTCTGAAGTTTGTAGAAGATCCTGTGTATATTACAGCAAAAGTGTGGCATGCACTGATTGTGCTGAGGGAATTTTCTCACAGGCAGCCACCAAGTACACTTCTGTGGCAATAAATAAGGACTGTAGTGAAAGAGAAAATTTTCTCTTTTATTTGAACTTCAGCTGGAGTCAAAGCAGTGAAAGATGCTGAGCAGTCTTGTTTTAGCCTTTTAGAGCACTTAACTGTGTGCTTCGGAGGCAAGTCTGTGTCCAGTCCCATTGACATCAGTGGCACTTTGCAGCATTTAGGCCAGTGTATTTCCACCTAACTGGATCAGGCCTTTGACTTACAACTGCTTTTGCTATTACATAAATATGGGTTAGGAAAACCCACCACAGCTGGTTCATTTGTCACTTCAAGAGCCAGCCGACATAGCCAGAAGTGAGCTTTTGTCTGCAGGGAGGACTTGTAATACTGAACAGTGTGAGTGGTGGCACGAGCTCAGGTCCTCCTCAGAGGTGTCCTGGTTTCAGCTGGGATAGAGTTAATTTTCTTTCTAGTAGCTGTTCAGTGCTGTGTTTTGGATTTAGTATGAGAATAACATTGATAACACACTGATGTTTTAGTTATTGCTAAGTAGTGCTTACACTACTCAAGGACTTTTCCAGCCTCCCATGCTCTGCCAGGGGCACAAGAAGCTGGGTAGGGGCACAGCCAGGGCAGCTGACCCAACTAGCCAAAGAGATATTCCATACCATATGACATCATGCTCAGTATATTAACTGTGGGGAGTTGGCCAGGGGGCAGCGATCGTGGCTTGGGGACTGGCGGGGCATCAGTTGGCGGGTGGTGAGCGGTTGCATCACTTTTTTTCCCCTGGGTTTCGCTTCTCTCTCTCTCTCTCATTGTTTTCCTTTTCATTACATTATGATTATGATTATTTTATAATATTTTAATTTTTAAACTGTTCTTAACTCACAACTTTTCTTACTTTTGCCCTTCTGATTCTCTCCGCCATCCCACTGGGGTGGGGGGGTGCGTGAGTAGCTGTGTGGTGTTTAGCTAGGTTAAACCATAACAGAGGTGATTGGAGTAGTGCAACTCACTGAGTCACTGTCACACCTTTAGGTCTTGTCCCACAGGGGCTTCCTGTGCTGGACAATATATGTGGTTATATTCACATGGAAAGACATCCCCTTTCCATAAGGCTCCTTAAGAACTAGCCCTAGCAGGCTGCACCTGATTAATTTAAAAGGTGATTATCATAATCTGTAACACTCTTCTTGGACTGCAGACATTGCAAGGACAAATGAGAGCAGAATTTGGCCTGCGAACTGTAGTTTACAGATAATATAGTATTAAATTGAAATGTCATTTATCAGAGAAGCCCTCAGAAACAGCTTCTGAAATCACAATATTTGGAAGAGCAGCAGGCAGTCAAGAACAGGCATGTGCTCCATCCTGTGCATGGAGGTGCAAAGCTGGCATGCTTGTCACCCTTCCCATCTGTGCACTCCATACTGAGTAGAGACCCATTGCAATAACCTCACTGAAGTATGGCATGCATACCTCTAGCCTTGTCCTCATGTGACAGTCGAAGTAAGAGGTTGCTCCTCCTGCCCTGGGCACTCTGCTTGGGACTAACTAATCTGCAGGTTAGGAGACACATTCCCCCTTACAGGCTCTCTCTGGAACTGCCCCATTCTCTGCAAAGCATAGCAAGCAGCCATGGGTCCATAAGGCACATCTGAGTCCTTAGCATCTCCTCAGTCTCCTATGAGCTGGGCAAGAACACAGTGAGAGTGTATGGACTTGGCTGTGCAAAGCACAGGGTCAAACACGGAGGAGTTGCTGATTTAGTGTTAATCCCGTAACTAAGAGTTACGAATTAGAGAATACCCCACAGTCGGTGCATATTTTTCAAAGTAAGATATATTTACAAATGCACACATACACATATAAAAATACGTTACTTATTTCATTAAGGACATTCATTGTCATCTTGAAGTATTGAACATTTAATGCAAAACACTAAAGGAGGTTATGAAAAGGAATGTTTAATCCTAATATTTTTGAAACATTTCTTAGCATCTACTATTCTAAGCATTACAAAGGGTCAAGAGAAGAGCTCAGGATCAGCTCTATGCTTAGAATTTTTTTGGCAGGATGGAGTTGACTGAACACTTTAGCTAAGCAAGGAAGATGGGGGGGTCAACATGAAAAATTACAGATGACATATCTGGGCAGCCTTAATGAGACACATGCAGGCATGGGTCAATTCTCTTGACAACATATCAAGCTCAGAATCACATGGATCCAAACCCCAGTGTATATTGGTTGTGAGTGTGGAGCTTTAGATCAAGTTTAATTGCAGTTTAGCAACTTCTGGAACATTAAAGAATAAGGCAGTTATTTATGTTACTCTGTAAGCCTGGAATGGCTAAAGCAAATGAGTTAGTACATCATATTAGTGTTTTCCTTTATATACAATATGAATGTGTATGTGAAGGTGTGTTTTTATGTGTACATGCACACATACCCAAGGTTACATAGTCATCTCTCTAGAATATCTGCAAGAGTTATTGAATAACATCATTTTATTAGATCAGTTCTTCCCTTTCATTAGCATATTTTTCTATATGACACAGTACAACAATAACATGCAAAAAAAAAAATATCTCAGACCATAAAAAATGCAAAGATCTGTATAAATTAACAGAAAGCAGCATAACGCTTTGGTCAATTACCTCACACCTCTTTTAACACTTTGAAGAAAACAAGCAAAGGATAATGAGAACAGCAATGGAAACTCTTGGAGGCTGCAATTGTAGTTAATACCCACTAAATCCCTACATTTCAGTGCCTAGTAAAATGTTATAGGCTGCTATGTTTTTTGTCAACATGGATTTTATAGACCACTTTAATGATGTGCAAACCTTTTACAATTAATAAGCAATTATTAGCCTGTTAAGGAAGTTGCACAGGACTGCGGACTTTGTCTGATAGTTTACTCATTTTGTAGACAAATATGTTGTCAGCCATTAGGTATAGGTCCTAGAGAGATTCCTTTGGAGACGTCTACAAATCACTACTCAGAACAGTGAAATTCACCCCATTATTGACTGAGATTAAAAACCAAACAACCTCTATGGGGATCGAAAGGTGCATCTGCTATTTGAAAGGCATAGTTTAGTGCTCCATAAATTCAAACAGCATCACTCATGCAATCTTTGGAATCAATATTTGAATAAGCAATTGTCACATCTGCCACTGCTGCATGGAGTAATTGAAAGTCATTGGTTTTAAGGGGTTCCACTGGCAACGTAGAGTCAATGTGCATTGATATGTTTTCTCTAATCAATAATGTGGGCAATAGTCAGTCTTCTTGGCTGATAAGCACATCTGCAAGTTAAAATCACAATTTTTAACTGTTAGTTTTAGTATATACGATCTCACCTTTTATGGAAAGTAGGTCCATATCCAAAGAGGGATAATGATAAAAGCATTAGAAAGAGAGACAGGTTCAGTTGACATATTTGTTATTTCTTTTGCTAAGGATAAATTTTGCAGGGTACTAGCAGATCTTCCCTGACAGACTATAAGCAATAAAACAATTACTAGAAAGAGTGGCTCTTGTGTAATTCAAAAAGAAAATAACAGCAGATGAAAAAAGCAGCAGGAAACCCCACATAGGGAAAAATGCCTTGTGTTGTTGACACACTGAAGTGTTTCCTTCATGCTTTTGTGGAGATATGTTTAATTTGGGAACAGTGTTCCCAAAAATGGCTAAAACCCCTCTGCAGTCCATCTGTGTGCAATCTCAGAGCAGCTCTGCCCAGGAGCAGGAGAGCCAGGCTCTGCCGTGGGCTTCAGCAGGGCTCCTGGGTGCAGACCCCAGCTTCCCAGCTGAGCAGTGGCTTGTGGGGCTTTTGGTGGCTTGCCCCACCCAGCAGTCAGATGTGGAAATACCTCCAGTTGTTCTTGGCAGTTCGATGTGTCCCTTGGCTGAAGCTGTAAGTCTCTGTTTTGCTTCTGATTCCTCCTCCAACTAGCCTGCCTGGGCTTCACTGGCTGTCTTTGATCCCTTTTGCAAATCCTGCTTGTCGTACATGTGCCCTGGCTTCCTGACCCTTTGCTTGGCTTCTCATCATGCTTTCTACTTATCCTTTGGCTCAGTAGTTTTGGGTTTCTTGGCCCAAAGCGTGATCATGCCTTCCTGTTTAAACCCTTGGCTGAGCCAAACTCTTTTTTTGTCTTCTCTGGTTTTGGGCAGAGATATATCTCCTTGTGTATCTGTGCCTGCTTCCAATCCCAGCCCTAGCCTGGCTCAGACCCACAGGGCCTGACCACCCGTGTCCTGCCTGCCAGTCTTCAATATTCGGTAAGATCAGTGGTTTTACATGTGGGGATGTAAAAAAAGGATGTCTCCCTGTGCAGATTTGGAGTTTGTTGTGAAAGTTGGGCATATAACATGGTATATCCGCACAGATGTGGTTATGTCTATGCTGTTGGCTTAAATAGTCCCCATCTATAAAACATGGCTTATGCATTAGGGAAAATATTTCCAGGTGTCTTTTAAATTGAGAAACAGTTTTTCATATTGCTTTGTATTCAAAGACTTAATATAATATTCTATAACAATATAATATCCTATAACTCTTCCACCATTGCACACATGCCCACATTTTCGGTAGATCGTATGATACCATGGGCCAGAAAAGCACCCGAAAAAGCAGGGAATCAGTTGGTCTCAAACATCATCACCCTCACATCCTGCAGTGAGCTTCTGAGCAGAGGTTTTAGTACCCAGCAGAGTGAATGTCTCCTACTGTAATCACAAAACTTCGTCACTATTTCAAATGAGATAGAATTGATACGTGGGAGTTGTGCTGGTGTTGCCCACAGGTGGCTGTTTGTCTCCATCTCCCCAAGCATGACTGGAAGCGGAGAAGGAATTGGCTCTTGGGAAGGCCCTTCTGGTGCGGTGGCACTGCAGGTTGTCCTCAGCTGCCACCAGATGACAAAGACCTCTCAGGAGGGTGCTCTGGCCTCCACACGCACTCAGGTGGGTGAGTTTTCTTAAAGTGAAGCCTGCTTGGCTGCATCCCTTGTTCTAGCAAACTCTCCCATTGTTTTTGATGCTCCGAGGAGCTGGGTTTCTTACAGATCTTAAGATGATGTCTATGGAAAAGTGTGGTTTTGGTGCTAGAGGCCTCAATCTTGATCCTTATGGGTCCCTTCCAACTTGAGATATTCTGTGATTCTGTGATCTCTGGCATTGACCAAGATGGCATCTGTAGCAGGGGGCTGCAAACAGGGCTGTGTTCAATGCATCAAGGAGCACGAGGGCAGCAGCAATCAGAAGTGATGACCTGCCATGTATAATGCTACTTATATGAAAATAACCAATGACTGTGTCTGAAATGAATCATCCATAAGCTGAAGGTTTGATGTGCCAAATTTTAAAGGTATAAGCTAGAGGAAAAACATGTTCTCTGTAGACACAAATTAAGCTATTTTACTCTGGCTCTGTGTCATTGTTGTTGTTTTTGTTTTTTACTTGAGCAAGAGACTGCTCTGACTCAGACTTTAATTTGCAAATGTGTTTCCAATATGCCCTGGTGAACATAGCATAATGCGTATAAATAGATTCTTACTATGAAGCAGAGTGCCAACATGTAACCCAAATCCTTGTGTTTAGGCTTTACATCTAATTTTTAGATGTTCACTTTTCCAAGATGGATTTTTTTTTAATGGAATAACTTCATAGTCCAGCCCAATAATTCTGGCATTAAATATACCTAAAGAACTTCACATGTATGCTGAGTACAGCGGTTCTGGGAAATGGCATTTGGATTGCATTGAAGTTTAGTAATATGAAACAACAACTTAGAGCTAAAAAATCCTGGAAATAAAGAAAAATGTAGTACTTTGAAATTTAATTATATTACAAAAATAAAATGCCAGTGCTAAGTTAAATTCATGAATTACATTTATTGGATTTACCAGTATGAACTAGAATTGCACGGCCAGCTTCAGAGGTGGGTAAAGATGCAGTTTACAGCTCTGGTGGGTTAACTGCAGTGGTTTAAAGAACAGTCACTCCAGTTGTCCCACCCACCGCTCTTCAGGTATCCATGTATCATCAGCAGTGGTTTAAAGTAACACCCTGGGCAGTAAGCTGTGGCATCTCAAGCGTAACTACATCCCATTTGGCTGACATTAACCTCTGGCAGAAGGATGAGGTAGAGACCTAGAAACACTGATGTTTTAAACTGCCACTCCTAAATCTACCAGAGCTTGACTCGCAAAGCTCTTTCATCTTCTTCTGACCTTAGGAATGCATCTAGGATCACGTAGGATGAGGACTTGAGCATATAGATGCTTGGGCCTTTGCAGATCAGACTCAGAATGGATAGATATGATAGATATGTCAGGAGACAGGAATTTTGTGGATGAAATGTGCAGTAGATGTCAGAATCCAATGATATTGGTGGACTGTTTTCAACTGACTGCAGTGGTTTTTAAATCTAGTATTGTGAATGTGTATTTTTATTCACTATAAAATGCTCCAGAAAGAAAGTAGAGAGTTTTGTGCAAAGCCAGCTCTATATATTTGAAAGTGAGGTCATCATTACCCATACTTATTCATACCATAAAAAATAGTTAACGCTTTATCAAGGCATATATTTGAGCTTATCAGTCTATGGAAATATTTCTTTTATCAGCATAAACTAGGTGGAAAAATATCTTACTAAGAAAAAAGAAAAATTCTTTCCAGGGATTGGTGATACTATGAATTGTCATGCTCGGGGTAATACTTCTGTGAACTAACAGGTAAGCAACCTTGGAAAACTCAAAGTTAAGAATAAATTAAAAAATCGATGGTTTAATGTGAAAACCATTTTTGTGTGTTGTTAGAATTAGGCCAGATTCTTCTATCTTTGGCTTTACAGTACTACCAGCTTTCACACTTTTATCCTGAATGATGAAATACTGATGTTTGTAGAAGCTCATCCTTTAAATAAAAATCTTAGCTTTTACTTCAGAAAACAGATTTATGGCTGGATAAAAAAGCTTTAAATATGACCAGTGTTTATACAAAAATAACCTAGAACCACACAACAGAACTAGACCAGTCATGTATCTTTTTGGTAATTCACTAATTCATATCAGAATCTTATTATTAGGCGAACAAGACCAAGATACGATCACTCATTCCCAATGATTATGTTCGGGTACTGTGATCAAACCATATCTATTAGCTGGAGAAGCTGAGTGTGGTAGTGAGTTGGGAATCTAAATGTAGTCTGTGATTTGTAGTCAAGGGGAAGGAGAGGAAAGTGGAGATGCTAATGTGCACAGCACCCAAACCGGGGAGTATGAGATCAAAGTCTACCTGAAGATGAGGAAATGGAGATGCCTATGAAGTACCCAACCAATGTGAATGGCAAGAGCAGAATGAGGGGCAAGGCCAAAGAGAGACAGCCCCAAAATTTCTAAGTTCATCTCATGATTTTGAGGGGCTTGGTTTGTGATTCTTACAGTACAGGGCAATGCTGTACTTATGTGACTAGTTACGTTGTCCTCCAAGTAAATATATGTGTAAATTTTCTTAGGGGATGACATTAGGCGTTGCACAGTAGATTATTTCTACAATAGCTAGAACAGCTCCCATACCGAAACTATTCTCTTAGAATAATGTCCCTTTTTTTGTATTTGCCTTAAACTGCTTTTGAAACAGCCAGACATTTCTTGTGCCTAAACATTTTTGTCACTGCTTGTTTTCTGTATGGTATAACATGTCCGGAAGATTCGTGTTTATCTTCTGATTGTCCATTATCAATTTTAAATCTGAACAGCACGTGCACAGCAATTTGTCCCTGCCTCTGGCAGCAGATTGTCAAGAAGGATTATAAAGTATTGCACTGTCTTACATGGTAAAAGCTATTCTACTATTTAGGTGAAATTATTTGATTAGCTCAGGAAACTAATAGTTCATAAATAATTGAAATCTAAATTCAGCCCTTCAATTGGATAAGGTTCAACACCGTGAGAGATTATATATGCTTCAGTTTTGTCACTGAGGACTTGAAAATGTACTGTGTAGATATCAAAGAGCTGTCAAGCAAGATTTCTAACAGGCTGAGTGCATTGAGAAAAGAGTTAGTTAAAGTCTAAGCATGAGTGATAGTGTTTGCATAGTAAAGCAGTGATTATAGCACTGCTGGACTGTAAGGATATGACTAATGTTATACTGAGCTAGTAATGCTTATGAAGCTTGAAAAAAATGCACAACACAAATTATTTTTCTCTCCTGAAAATGACATTTGAAATCTACCCAGAGAAACTGAATTGGTTCCCACATGAAGCCCTGCAGGGAAGAAAATATATGCCAAAGGCAGACAGGAGGAAAGTATAGTTGTTCGCAAACGTATTACTACTACTCAGATTGGCTTTCAGTACAGTGAAGTTTTGTGGACAGTCAGCTGCCGGAGGTCCTACTGGTAGGGTCTTCAGAGCATCCATTTGGCATTTCTGATCTGAACTGCACGGAGAGGTTTCTTGTCATTTGCTATCACTCCTCAACCCTCAAGCATGGGTGTGCTTTTAAAGTGGTGGCTGTTTGCTGCACAATCAGTGTGCCGTGATAAAAAAAATCTGGACAACTTAAGAGCGTAACTCCTAATGAAGATGAGTGAAACTTGGGGTCATTCTCTTGGAAAGGTGGGAAGAATCTTTCCCATGGACTCACTGCATTATTGTGCTATCTGCAAGCTAAGGCAGGGGCTGGGCAGCGTGCTCTGGACTCCTGACTGCCTGAATAGTCTTGGCAGGGATACCTGACCAAGGAAGGGGAAATTTTTAGAAAAAACAATAGTAGTTTGTAGTCTAGATAGAGATTAGATAGTAATTTTCAGGTGAAAATGATGAGTTGAAGGTGCCTTCCCAGTGAGCCTTCTCTTCAGGACAGGATTTTTTCCTGTCTCTCTGTACTATTTATAGATTGTAATTGCTACCAGTAGTGAAAAGCAAGTTTTTTTAAAAAGAATTTTAAGTCTTAAAATGATAATGACGCATCAAAAACATTATGTTTGCATTACTTTCTTCATCAACAGATTTGAGATCATCAGGTGAAAGGTAAACTAAAAATACATAATAAAGGGTCATTGTCAGTCAATATTTTGGCATCCTTTCATTTGCTATATAGCTTTATAGAAAAGTGGCTGGTTGCTTTTTATTTCTTTCTCCACCTATCCTGATTTTCAAGAGCTGTTTAGATAATTGGGGTAGTTAATGAGCATCTGCAATATAAATACTCTTTTTATTGGGTAGGTATAGAGGAAGATGAGTCCTAATGAAGCTGGTATGCTGGGAAGGAGAAAGTAGGGGATTGTAAAGCTACACTGACAGAGTAGAACAAGACTTTTCAAAAGTGTAGTTAATTTAATCTTGTTTCTTTAAAGATTATGACAGAGGAGCTTGTTGGGAGGCTGGCCTAGGTCAAAATTCCTTCTCCTGTGAGGAGTGGTGATGAGACCACCAGCTGGAGAGGCATCCCTCGCCCCGCACACTGGGACCACGCTGTTCAGAGCAAGCACACAGGTCACCAAACAAGTGATGGGAAGCAGAGGTTTGCCCAGATTGCCCATGTTGCTCCAGAAGCTGGCCCCTGCCCTCCTGCAGCACGAGGTGGGTGAGGAAGCCAAAACTGCTTCTTGTTTGAGACACCTGCAGCCTGTAAACCAATTTGCCTGTGCACAGAGCAGACTCTACTGACTGAAAGGGTCAGACTGTGAACCATCCCAAGAATTCTAAAGTTCACTTAGACTGGAGATTTGGAGTGCGTTTGTAATTAAAATGAAGAGATTTCCCTTGGAAGTGGAGGTTGTTTTGATACCTGGTTCAGCTCTCTTGTGGATTCTCTTTCTCTTGTGGTTTTTTTTTTTAATGACCGATGTAACTGTATCTTAGGAAGGCAGGTCTAGGCATATTGCCTGAAGACTCCAGGACTGGAGGGGTACATATGGGGGGGTAGATATGATGTAGTCTTACTGATTTCAGGTGTATTTCTTTAATAAATGTTGGAGTTATAGAAATACCCTGGGATCTAATAAAGCAGAAGCTCCTGGTGCACTTTTCCTGAACGACATGCAAAACTATGAGATGGGAGGTAGACTACGTCCCAAAGATGTTTATGATTAAGGCATTGTTAGCAAGACTAGAGAAAATGCTATATGCAGAGCATTTATGGAACTGAATTGCCAAATATATGTGGGCTTCTATAAAGAAACCACGCAGGTGGTGTCATTAGAGAAAAATTTTTAAATGCCTGGTGTATTAAGGCCATTCTGTTTTCCTCAGAGGTGCTGATTTCTTGACTTCAGATGGCTAGCATGTAAGCCAGAACTTCAAACCTTATAATCAGGAAAGAGAGGAGAGAGAGCTTTTGCCTCCTGAATTTTGGTTTTGAAACAGAAGTGTATTTTAAGTCAAGAATATCTCTTCAGGACACCACAATATCTGAGAGTCATAATATCACAGACAACTTGAGTTGGGTACAGATCTTCTTGGCATGTTGCTAATCTTGGAGCATTCATTTTATCATGGAGCTGGAGAGTCAGTGCAGAAACTCCCCAACCATCTGTATCAGAAAATTTATTTCAGATAGAGTTGTAAGTACTCAGTAGGGGTCCAGTTTTAGAAAGCCTTAAAACCTGACCTTTAAAAGGTGCTGTTTCAAACTTATTCAGTAATTGTGCCTCTGGAAAGCTTCATTCCTGCATCTCTCTCTCATCTGCACAGTCCTGCCGTCTGTGATCATCTAATTTATTTTGGTGGGATTTGAAGTTTATTACTGTTTGATTGTGTGGGGTTTCGGTTGTCTGATTTCTGTGTTTTCTTGGTAAATGCCTGCAACAGTAAACTCTTCTTCCTTACCTCAGAGTGGTTTGCCATATTCTCACAACCTGGTTACCAGCCTTTGAGTAATAAATGCTCCTTATCCATTCTGAAAACAAAGATGCTATCCAGACAGAATTATTACTGAGGATTGACACACACACACACATTTTTTCCTCTCTGCACTTGATTTATCTTTGTATTGTTCTTGTGTAATTTGAAGAATCTCTTTGAAGGTATATTTTGGGATTGATTATATTTTTTTTCCTTGCAATTTCTTCAACTCTTAATTAAAAATGCTAGATGGTGATAATAAATAAAGGAAAATCAATATCAAGATGAACAATTTTAAGCTTATTAATACACATTCAATTAGGTTTTTTGTATTATGGGTAAAGAATGAAAATAGTTATTCAGAGCAAAGGTACTTCAGTTAAAGGAAGCTTTAATTTTTATTTTTTAAAATCTCAGAAGAAATATGCATCATTTTCACTTTTATTTCCCTTCATGCCAAACACATGTAATCCAGCCTTTTCTGGAGTTCGAGCAATTAATTCCTACCACCCCTTATTCACTCACAGATAAAACAGCATACAATAGGGTCTTTCCTCCACAGTACATTTAGTGTGCCAAAAATAATGTCTACTTGCAAACACAAGTGTCTACAGAAGGATTATTTCTGAAGAAAAAATGAAATACTGGTGCCTATTAAAACACAGTAATGGGAATGCAACTGATGCAATAAGACTTAATTTTGTTCTGAAGTTTTGGCCTGGAGCCTCACTTCTATCTATTTTGCTCCTCAATTTTACATGTAAAAACAGAGGAATGAAGCAAGGATTTTCCCCCATCCTGAGTTTCTTTCAAGTCAGGGGTAAAGATGAGACCATCATGACAATGCCAGAGCCTTTGTGTGGCATGGGAAGGCCAAAGTAGGAGATAAAGGGTGTTAAAAATCCCATATCTGGTGCCTGGCGCATCGAGTGGGATTTGGGACATGGCTTTAAGGCTGCAGTAGAGGGAGGGAACCAGCTGCAGATACAAAGCTGGTGCCTGCAGCATGGCTGAGGCCTCTCTTGGGAGAAGCTGTCTCCCTCTTACCTACAGCCTTCCCTTGGTGAGATCTCGTCCCGAGATCTTCCCTCTGCCTCCTCTGGGAAAGAAAGAGACATCTATGGAGGACTTGAAGAGAATGGTGAGAACCAGAATGGCAAAAATAAGACCTTTTTCTTTCCTGTATGTTGTCCTTGAAACCTTATCTAAACAAACAAACCCTACCCTGAATCCATATCAGGAAAAATGCAAGTTAGGTAATGCTTTGGAATGCGTGTAAAGAACTTTGTTTTGGAGCTCTCTGTGGGTATCACAGCGGGATCAGATGCTATGTCTCTATGTGATAACATATTGCCAGTGTCCAGAGAGATATTTTTGCCCAGAACCAAGCTGCCAAGAAGTCTGAAGGAGAATACCCTTCCAAGTGGTGCAGTGTTTCGTCATTAATTCATACAAATCTGCACACAAAATGAGCAGTGTCCCTGTTCTGAAGTCCTTGCATCAAGAGTTTTTTGGCAAGAATGAATTACCTGACGCACAAGCAAAAACTACACAAATGCTCATTTGTAAAAGGTGTTGGACAAACATAGTTTAAAATAAACATTTTTTCAGGAACAGATAGCAGCAACAGGAGAAGTTGTTCCCCGCCCCCCCCCCCCCCCCCCCCATCAAAGTGAAATATTCTAAATACTGTAAGTAAGCAGGAGGCTCTATTCTACTAAACAAATAGAGAATGAATAACTTGATATATAGAGGAATGGACAAGTATCTCAGAAGGTGGCTTCTCATCAGCCAGAAACGCTTTATAACTTGCATAATGCAAGGAGTATCAGTATGGACCTTAATAGCTGCACTTGAAAGCATGCACACTTACTGCCTTGCATGACGCCAAAACCCATCCATGTGTTACTCACTGATAGTAAAGATGAATGCCAATTAGTTACCCTCTACACAATCTGATCTGTGCAGGACTTCAGCAACTGCCTGCAAAGGATGATCTGCCCGTACCGGGCCAGTCTGTGGGACTGGAGCCTTTTTTACCATGTAAATAATCACTATAAATTAATGTAAGTATTACCATATAAGAAATCGCTTTGAACCCAAGCTATGGCACTTTAGAAAGGCCGAATATGAATAGCATGCATAATCAGTTTGGCCAATTAATTAGCTAATACTGGTACAAAGGAAGAATGTGATTGACCTGTTTTCCACTGATACTAAGACCCTTTTATATCAGTTGTTTGGCAGGGACTTACTGTTTGAAGTTGTTAAAAACCACTCCAAACATGTCTCCATGTTTTCATACAGCTGCTATTCATCAGCAAGTTAGGCAAATTTTGTAAAAATATCTTCATATTCAGGTTTGCAAATGAATTTTCTGAGCCATGTTTATACCTCCTTTGTATTCCCTTTCTGTGAATACAATTGAAATGTACAGTTAAGATGCCCATGGAAAGCACTTGCATGCTCAAGTTCTTGTGGGGATGGAGTTGTAAATTTGTGTGCTCAAAGACTGATGGACAGAAAGTGCTACTTGGGTGCTTAAATGGGTGCACAGGTTTCCATCTCCTTGCACATTTGGCTGGGTGAATTTTAAGGGTATGCATTCAAAAGCCATGTGGAATTTTTTTCTTTAAATTTGCTTTCTGTGAATATAATATTTGGAAACTGACTCTAAAGCTAAGCAAATATATTATAGAGCTTTCCAGAGCTGTGTGGTATAATAACATATTAGTCAATTGTAATATTCGTAGTTAATGGGGGATTTTAAAAAAGTTTAAGGAATTACTAAGTAACACTTAGATTTATCAGTCTTTGGTTATTTCCACTTGTGAAAACTAATGAGTTGCATAGAGTGAGATAAATGCTGATTTATTTTTGGAATTATAATGTGTTACAATTCAAGATCAGATTAGGGTCAATTTACACTAAGTCTGCTTTGAAACTATTATATAACTGAGCCAGAGTAGGTCACTATGTCCTGCTCCGCATACAAAAAGCTCCCAGACTCAGTGTCTATAAATAAAGATCAAGCTAAACCAGACAAGCAGCTTGAGTCTAATATTGGGAAGATCATTTTGTGCTACCTTCTGCAAATAATTACACTGGAGTCCAAGCGAGAAAGGAGCACACTATCATCTGGTGTACGCCACGCATACAGAGTGAAAAAGATTATCTTTTGGCATTAATGTCAGCATTAATAAATAACCATTCGTAGCTCCTAGTAAACCAGGACTAAAATATGAGCGAGAGGAGTGGGCGATGTCTGGTTTTTATTTACCCATCCACTTACCTATCGTATTTTGTGTTGCAGTGTAAGAAGACAAAATAGCGTGGCATGGTTTATTTGTGAGATGCTGTTGCCCTAGTTACCAGCCTCATATCAGGGTTGAGGTTGACAGTGTGGGCTCATTCCTTAATCTCAGCTCAGGTTGCTCACAAGGGAAAAGGCTTTAATGTTAACTGAGCCTGTCTTTGGCTTGGGGAGTTAGGCCTTTAACAATGCACCGGGGAATATTTCTTCTTTGCGGCTGTCATAGCTTGTCTGGGGAATGGGAAAGGGAATCGCATCATGGGGGAGGGCGAACCTTGCTACGGTGAAGCTTATTAAATTATGGAGGAGGGGATTATTGGTGGGAGCAGGGCTGTGGGCTCAGGCAGCCATTGGAAGAACCTTTTGTGTTCCAGCCTGGCAGAGGACAGGTTTTTGTTACAATCCCCTTCTAGGCAGCTCGGATAGGATTGCTTTGTGCCGTGTGCCGTATGGCCGAGGAGGGTTTCACTGCAGTTGGAGTAACAGAAGAAGGTGCAGAGTTTGGCTGTGGGATGGCAAGTGTGTGCAAATATACTCTCCCTTCTTTAAAGTGCTGAAGAAAAGGATGAATTAATGGAGCTGGTCCCACTCTCAGCTCCGCCAGTCAGGAATGGTTCAGGCTAAAATTGTTATCCTGGGTAGGCACCTGCTCTGCTGGAATTAACTCTGCAACTCTGGAATTAGCTCTCTTAACTCTCGAATTAACTCCTTTTTTCTGTGTAAAGTTCCCTGCAAGACACAAAAATGCTCCTTGAATGCCACCCAAAATCTTTGATAATCCAAGTCATCAAAATGTGTTGATGAGACTGAGCATCTGGTTCTGATCTGCAATGAGGCGCCTCTCCATCCATGTCACCTACAGGTCTGACCTGGTCAACTTTCTCAGGGGATGTTTATCACCCTGATTCAATCATCTTCATCGCAAAATACACTGGTAAATGTTGCTTTCTTCAAAGCTTGGTGAGGGGGAACAGGCATCACAGCAATAGCCCCCTTTTCTTACAGTAGTACAGTTACTGAGCCATAGTCAGGTTGTTGGAGCTTGTCTTTGGGTACCTCCTTTACCTGTGGAAGTTTGGATTTGAGCCTTGCTTTCCCTAAGTATTATAGTTATTAAACTATACCATGTTGGAAGGGACGGTATTGGAATTCAATTGAGAAAGGAAATGCTAGGCTGAATTTTAGGGGCAAATGGCCTTATCAGGGAAAGGCATTAGAAGAGTTAGAGATCATTATTGCCCTGCTGGGCTGGGCTGCGCAAGTCTTTCCACTGGTATGAAGGAGCCTTTGTATTCTCATAGGTGAAGGCATTAGTGCTCATGGAGAAATAACCTCAATCTACAGAATCATAGAATCATAGAATAGTTTGGGTTGGAAGGGGCCTTTAGAGGTCATCTAGTCCAACTCCCCCTGCAGTGAGCAGGGATGTCTTCAACCAGATCAGGTTGCTCAGAGCCCCGTCCAACCTGACCTTGAATGTTTCTAGGGATGGGGCATCTACCACCTCTCTGGGCAACCTGTTCCAGTGTTTCACCACCCTCATTGTAAAGAATTTTTTTCCTTATATCCAATCTAAATCTACCCTCCTTTAGTTTAAAACCATCACCCCTTGTCCTGTCACAACAGGCCTTGCTAAAGAGATTGCCCCCATCCTTCCTATAGTCCCCCTTTAAGTACTGAAAGGCCGCAATAAGGTCTCCCCGCAGCCGTCTCTTCTCCAGGCTGAACAACCCCAACTCTCAGCCTGTCCTCACAGCAGAGGTGCTCCAGCCCTCAGATCATTTTTGTGGCCCTCCTCTGGACCCGCTGCAACAGTTCCATGTCCTTCTTGTGCTGAGGACCCCAGAGCTGGACGCAGCACCCCAGGTGGGGTCTCACCAGAGCGGAGAAGAGCAGCAGAATCACCTCCCTCGACCTGCTGGCCATGCTGCTTTTGATGCAGCCCAGGATACAGTTGGCTTTCTGGGCTGCAAGTGCACATTGTTGGCTCATGTCCAGCTTTTTGTCCAGCTTTTCATATAGCTGAACATATGGGAGATATAGACCTTTAGGTGGGTCGTGTATAACTGAAAGGATCCACGGTCATTTCCTCAACTCCTGAAAGTGCCTTCTTAATTTCTTCTTGAGACATTAATTTTCCTTACCCACTGTTACTTGTCTTCAGTCATCCATTATAAAGAGGGGACGGTCTAGGACATTTGTGTGCTATCATGACAGGTATTTCATACTTCTTACTGTTCTGTAAAGATAGCGCCATGAACAAATAACCTGAAGATAAGACGCTCCATGCTTGATAACAGTTAGCCAGAGACCTATAAATCATCAATACAGTTGCTTTTTATACTATCTTTTCCATATGCTAGTTTTAACTGTGGAGTCAAAGCTGTTTGCAGGGAACAGGTTGCAGACTGTGGGCTGCATGTGTAAGGAGGCAAACCCACTGGCTGCGGTCTTTGCGCTCTGTGTTTACTTTCCTCCAGCTCTCTTCCTTAACATATTCTTTGAGTTTACACATCAAGATAAGGTTTCCTCTAACTGCCAGTCAGGCAAACTTAACCCGGAATCTGATAATTAACTTGTGTTCTGCTTCACACATCAGCAACCACCACAATCAATATTGGGGTGAGGACTGGAGTTGTTGCCGGCTGCTTTTGCAAATGATGCTTGAGGCAAAAATGGAGCAGAGTGACTGTTACACAGCTGTATTCACTCCAGCTGCCCAGGCCTCCCTTTGACAGCCTGCTTTTGTAGAGTAAGGAGCTGATTTGCAGGGGGTATAAATCATCACAGCTCTATTGACTTCAATAGAGAATCTTTCTCTTTCTTCCCCATATGTTCATACAAGAGTTTTCACCCTTTTCCTTCTGTTTCTGTTCTTTCTCTGCAAGAGACCAAAAGAGTGAGGTCCCTTCTGTGCTGGAGTTGTGAGCTGAAGCAGGGTCAGCATGCAAAAACTTTGGATGATGCCATTTGTATATACATACTACAGTAGCTACATATTAAAACTGCTATGCAATTAATTAGCTGTGTGCATTCACAGTGACTGGGTGCATAAAAGCACATACACTTCTTAAGACGTACTCTGAAAATCAATACTTAACGCCTCCCTGGCAAAGAAAGAGAAGCAGCAGGGTCCAGGTTGGCAGAGCTGAAGGAGCTGAGCAGCCGCAGTGGATATGGAGATGAGAGTTGGTGCTTAGGAGCAGACGGGATGCATTTGGCCCAGTCTGATTTACTTTGCATACTCCTAAATGCGCTTTCCAGGCTTTTCCTATCAAGATGAATTATAATTGTTGCAGATGGCGTCTAGGCTAATGCCTGATGAGAACTCTCTTAAGTTACTGACAAATTTGAATCTGCAGCCATGTTTCACATCAGGGGTGTTGAGGCATCCCTCTAACATGCTACAGAAATACAAATGACAGTGACTGTGGATGGCCAGAACTGAATCAATGCAAACATGTAACATTTTAAAAGTATCAAAGAATTAAATGTTTCCTATTTTAATTATTAAAAGGAAACATAGTTATTGACTGATGTTATCTTACCACTAAACATAGTTTTCTTACCTAAGTGGTGTTAATAGACCATCAGATAATGGGGTACGCAATAGGAAGTGTTGCTACAGAGCCAGGAGTTGTCAAAATCTAATACATCAGATGAGGCAGGTGGTAACAGAAGTATCATACACATATATCATACACAGAATTGTTTACGTTGGAAAAGACCTTTAAGATCATTGAGTCCAACCGTAAACCTAAGACTGCCAGTTCACCACTAAACCGTGTCCCTAAGCACCACATCCAAATGTCTTTTAAATATCTCCAGGGATGGTGACTCAACCACTTCCCTAAGCAGCCTGTCCAATCCCCGACAACCCTTTCGGTGAAGAAATTTTTCCTAATATCCAATCTAAACCTCCCCTGGTGCAACTTGAGGCCATTTCCTCTTGTCCTATCACTTGTCACTTGGGAGAAGAGACCAACACCTCACTACAACCTCCTTTCAGGTAGTTGTGGAGAGCGATAAGGTCTCCCCTCAGCCTCCTCTTCTCCAGACTAAACACCCCCAGCTCCCTCAGCTGCTCCCCATCATACTTGTTCTCCAGACCCTTCCCCAGCTCTGTTGCCCTTCTCTGGACACGCTCCAGCACCTCAATGTCCTTCTTGTCCTGAGGGGCCCAAAACTGAGCTCAGGATTTGAGGTGCGGCCTCACCAGTGCCGAGCACAGGGGCACCATCCCTGCCCTGCTCCTGCTGCCCACACTATTGCTGATACAAGCCAGGATGCTGTTGGCCTCCTTGGCCACCTGGGCACACTGCTGGCTCGTGTTCAGCCGGCTGTCAGCCAGCACCCCCAGGTCCTTCTCTGCCAGGCAGCTTTCCAGCCACTCTTCCCCAAGCCTGCAGTGTTGCCTGGGGTTGTTGTGACCCAAGTGCAGGACCCAGCACTGAACCCTGTTGAACCTGGTACAGTTGGCCTCGGCCCATGGATCCAGCCTGTCCCGATCCCTCTGCAGAGCCTTCCTGCCCTCGAGCAGATCAACACTTGCACCTAACTTGGTGTCGCCTGCGAACTTACTGAGGGTGCACTTGATCCGCTTGTCCAGATCGTTGATAAAAATATTAAACAGAACCGGCCCCAACGCTGAGCCCTGGGGAACGCCACTTGTGACCAGCTTCCAACTGGATTTAACTCTGTTCACCACGACTCTCTGGGCCCGGCCATCCAGGCCAGTTTTTTACCCAGTGAAGAGGACACCTGTCCAAGCCATGAGCAGCCAGTTTCTCCAGGAGAATGCTGTGGGAAATGGTGTCTGTCATGGTTTTAGCTGGGGTAGTTGATTTTCTTCACTGTAGCTAGTATAGTGCTGTGTTTTAAACTTGGTATGTAAATAATGTTGATAACACCCTGGTGTTTTAGTTGTTGCTGGGTAGTGTTTACACTAGTCAAGGACTTTCTAGCTTCCCATGCTCTGCCAGGTGCACAAGAAGCCGGGAGGGGAGGATACAACCAGGAGAGCTGATTTGAATTGGCCAGAGGGTATTCCATATCATGTGACGTCATGCCCAGTATATTAACTGGGGGGAATTGGCCGGGGGATGCAGTGATCGCGGCTCGGGGACCGGCAGCGTCAGTCGGTGGGTGGTGAGCGGTTGCGGCACTTGTTGTTTAGTTTTGGGTTTTTTTGGTTTTTTTCCCTCTTCTTCCAGTGTTTCATCTCTCTCTCACTCATTATTTTCCTTTTCATTATATTAGTATTATTGCTGTTTTATTCTGATTATTAAACTGTTCTTATCTCAACCCATGAGTTTTCTTACTTTGGCCCTTCCGATTCTCTCCCCCATCCCACAAGGGTGGGGGAGTGAGTGAGCGGCTGTGTGGTGCTTAGTTGCTGACCAGGGCTAAACCACAACAGTGTCAAAGGCTTTACTAAAGTCGAAGTAGACAACACCCACAGCCTCTCCCTGATCTACTAAGAGGGTCACCTTGTCATAGAAGGAGATCAGGTTAGCCAAGCAGGACCTGCCTTTCCTAAACCCATGCTGACTGGGCCTGACCACCTGGTTATTATGTACATGCCACGTGATGGCACTCTAGATGATCTGCTCCATGACCTTCCCCAGCCCTGAGGTCTACAGGCTGACAGGCCTGTGGTTCCCTGGATCCTCCTTCTGGCTTCTCTTGTAGGTGGGCATCACATTTGCTAGCTTCCAGTCAACTGGGACCTCCACGGTTAGCCAGGACTGCTGATAAATGATGGAAAGTGCCTTGGAGAGCACCTCCGCCAGTTCCTTCATTACCCTTGGGTGGATCTCATCTGGCCCCATAGACTTGTGTGTGTCTAGGTGGTGTAGCAGGTCGCTAACCATTTTCCCTTGGATTATGGTGGCTGCATTCTGCCCCCCGTCCCTGACTTCCAGCTTAGGGGGCTGGGTACCCAGAGAACAACTGGTCTTACTGTTAAAGACTGAGGCAAAGAAGGCATAAAGTACCTTAGCCTTTTCCTCATCCTTTGTCACTATATTTCCTCCCACATCTAATAAAGGCTGGAGATTCTCCTTAGCCCTCCTTTTGCTGCTAATGTGTTTATAGAAATATTTCTTATTGCCTTTACTAGGCAGATTAAGGTCTAGCTGGGCTTTGGCCCTTCTAATTTTCTCCCTGCATAACCTCGCTACACCTCTGTAGTCCTCCTGACTTGCCTGCCCCTTCTTCCAAAGGTCATAAACTCTCCTTTTTTTTCTGAGTTCCAGCCAAAGCTCCCTGTTCAGCCAGGCTGGTCTTCCCTGCCAGTTTGTCTTTTAGCACACGGGGACAGCCTGCTCCTGCGCCTTTAAGACTTCCTCTTTGAATAATGCCCAGCCTTCCTTGACTCCTTTACCCTTCAGGACTGCCTCCCAGGGGACTCTGTTGATCAGTCTCCTAAACAGGCCAAAGTCTGCCCTCCGTAAGTCCAAGGTGGCAGTTCTGCTGACCCCGACTCCTTACTTCTCCAAGAATCAAAAACTATCATTTCATGATCGCCGTGCCCAAGACGGCCTCCAACTATCACATCACCCACAAGTCCTTCTCTGTTCGCAAACAACAGGTCAGTGGGGCGCCTTCCATAGTTGGCTCCCTCACCAACTGTGTCAGGAAGTTCTCTTCCACACACTCCAGAAACCTCTTAGACTGTTTCCTATTTCCAGCAGATGTCCGGTAGACTGAAGTCCCCCATGAGGGCAAGGGCTAGCAATCATGAGGCTTCTCCCAGCTGCTTGTAGAATAATTCATCTGCCTCTTCATTGTGGTTGGGTGGTCTGTAACAGACTCCCACCATGGTATCTGTCTTGTTGGGCTGGTGCTGTGTAGGCCATCCCATTATCAAAGAAAACCAAAATTGTGGCAATGACACCAGCCACAGAGCCATGCGTTAATAGACTGGGTGCATCTGTTCCTGCCAGTGTCATTGCCTGCAACTGGAAGGAGAGGGGAGAAAATAACCTGTGCTCCACAGTCCCTTACTAGCCGTCTCAAGGCCCTGAAGTCTCTTTTGATTGCCCTTGGACTACCTGTTGCAGCTTTATGACCTCCCACATGGAAAAGCAGTAATGGGCAATAGTCCAAGGGCCATAACAGGGTAGGAAGTTTCCTAGCAATGTCCTTAACCAGGGAGGCAGCAGACTTCCCTAAGAGGAGGTCTGTCCAGCATATTGGACCCTCTGTTCCCTTCAGAAGGGAGTCACCTACAACTATAACCCATATTCTCTTCCTTGTGGAGGTGGTTTTGATATGGGGAGGTAGGCCTTTCTGACCCTGGCAACACCACTGGTATAGATGGACTGTTATCCACATCTTCCGTTGACTGGTTTTCCACCTGCAGAGTTTCATACCTGTTATACAGAGGCACCTGGGAAGGTGAGGTGGGCAAGGAGGGTGTTCAATTGCTGCCCCGAGCGTGGACTTGCCTCCATTCACTCTTTTCCTTTGAGCTACTGCCTTCAGCCTGGTGCGGGAGGGATACAGGAACCCCTTGATCTTGTTTTTTTTTGTGGTGGCTGCTCCTGTTTCTGTTTCAGGGAGGGCAGAGCATGGCACCACCAGTCTATCTCTTTCTCAGCCTCCCTGATGCTCCTTAACCTTTCTACCTCCTTGCGTAGCTTTGCCACCATGCCGAGCAAATCGTCCACCTGGTCACCCCTCACACAGCTGTTCTCACAGCTGCCATCCATTACCAGTGAAAGGCTCTGGCATGTCCTGCAGCCTGAGTCCTGGATGGCTGCATGTTTTTGTGGCAGCTCTCTCTGGGTTGCCACATCCATTCTGGTGAGTGCACCTCTCTGAGACAACAGTAAAACCTAGCCATGGAGTAACTCTAATAATGGGAGAATATCTCTATATTTTGACTGAGTACAAATTCTTAGCAGGGTAATATACTGTTTACTGCTGAGAAAATCTGTGATTTTCCTCCCAAAGTACGTGGTCGCAACCCACCAATTGTAAATATTCTCCCTGGACACTCTTAAACAGCAAGAACCAAACAGATGAAATTCTGCCCACTTCAAGCTTTAATGAATGTCTGAGCAATATTAAGCCACTAATTGACTTGTACTGTAGGTCAATGAAGAAGTGAAATCTGCAGTTAATGTCTGCTTAACTGTATCTTGCTGAAAGCCTGCATTAGGCCAGGACGCTCAGTGGGGGCTGTGGTATTGCTGAGCAGCCGGCAAAAATCAGAGTTTCATACATTTTAATATGACTACATTGCTGTGGACACACAAACAACATCTGGCAAATGATGCACAAGCAGTTACGTGGATGACAGCCCATTTAGTATTCTGTACCTAAAAAACCATTGAGAAAATATCTGTACAGATCAATATTCTTCCTGGTGGGACTCATTCTAAGTTTAATCTAAGGTCTTGTGACTATATGTAAAATGGTGGTTTGGATCTTCTGTTGCAAAAGGTATAAATTCCTGACTTGATGTACAGGGGAGGTTTCTTTCAACCATAACAACACTAGGAATAATTGTGGCTTATTTCAAGAAGCTTACTACTCCGTTTAGTAAAAGATTACAGCTACAGCTGCAGCTGTACAGCTAAAGCTGTAGCTTTTACTATAGTGAAGACCAGCTACACTAGTTATCTGGGTGATACATGGATCGCACCAAAGTCACTGGTCTGTGTATGATACAATGGTCTACATTCAAAGGTGTGTCAAGATAATTTGGCCTCCTTTTTTACCTGGGGAATCTACTTCTTCCACTGCTGACTTTCCACTATCCTTTTGCCTTTTAGGCTCCTGTTACCACCTTCCTTTCCTTCTTCTTTCTGGGCAGGAGAAATAGGGGACATTAGCAAATTGCTTATATCTGATGCTTGTTTGGTCCTGCACCTATCCGTGGCTCAAATTATGCTTCTGAGACCTTGGCTTCAGGGAGTTAGAGTAACAAGAACCTTTATTCCTAATAATATTCCTAATAAATATTCCTAAAATACTATTCCTGAGAACAGGCTTCTTACTGAACTAGAGCAGAATAGGTTGTTTGCATTCAAATACATATGAAAGACTGATCACTGTTTTAATGTAGTAATTATGAGAAATATGTTTGAGGAATTCTGGTTTCCTAAAGATCATCAAGGAGCAGAAGTTCTCACTCAGAAACATTCTCATCTCCCTCGTGCTGTAGTAAATCCAGAGTAATTCCAGTGGCTTCAATAGTGGAAGACAGGTTTATACTGGAGCATCTGCTACCAGATTCTGGCTCCTCAAATGCTTAGAACTCATGCAGTATTTGGATGTTGTCTGCTTAAATGAAGAGTCTTTGAAAGGTCCACATCTGGAACACACCTGCTTTTGCCAAGTTGGCTTTATCTCTTTCCTAGGGATTTCATACTGGCATTTCAGTTGACAGTTTGCCTTTATTTCAATCACTTAGTTTTCTGCCTCATGCATGAGAAGATGGGATTCAGTCATTTCAGTTCACCTCCTTTCTCATCTCCGAAAATTAGTTCCCAAACCAATTGTCCCTGCATGCAGAGGATCGCAATGGTATTTCCGTATTGTCCCTGCCATCTGTCTCTGCTGTGTGACACTTTTCCAGCCAAGAAGATCTTTGCTCTTTTTGCATATCTATGGAGCAGAAGGGTCTTGACTCAAGGAGGAAACGCATGGCTTGTGCCTGATGGACACACTGGTCAGTGCTGAAGGTGCATGGTACTAACTCTTATTAATTCAGGTCTATGTTTACATGAGAAAGCCTGAGTGATTTTGTAAGCATGGTAGTTGCATACACAAGCAAATGACTAGATGTAAGTTTTTGACCAAATATCAAGCTGTGAATGCCCAGCATATAAATTTTAAATATTTGCAGCTAGCAGCTCCCAAATAACTGCAGATCAAGAATTATCTGTAGGAGGTATTTGGCAAATAATTTTAAATAATGAATACAGCTAAGATGATCATGATCTACTTGCAGACAACACTCGCAGACAAGTGTAACTGTTATGAATTATTCAGTCAATTCTATTCAGAATTATATTTTTTTTTTAGAACCTTAATTAATGATCCATGAGAGTAAGTATGAGACACACTAACAAAGGTCTATTCTGCGCTAGTTCTGAAAGATTAAAATGAAATGCAGACAGTCTGGAAACCACAGACCTTGTTTTAGAATTGTCGTCTGCTCCGTTTACTGATGGTGACTTTTGCTGCTTGTTTACTGCAATTTACTTAGTTACAGCATAAGTTACACATGATTATCTTCTCAGTATGATGCTAAGCTGACATCTGTCAAGTTTAAAAGTCATAATAGGTGCTGTTAGTCATTGAGATGATCCAAAGGCGTAATGATTGGTATGACAACAAAACTGCATAGTCTTTTTTTTAAAGGTGTAATAATTTCTAAAGACAATTTTGGGTGGGCTTTACCTGCTCAGAAGTGAGATGATTTTAGTGCCTTAAAGGCTAGCAGAAGCAGAAGCCAGGGAGAAATGAACAGCTGGTGGTCATGGAAACAGTTATCAGAATAATATCAATTAACCAAGGAAAATACATTGTTTGTGTCCTTCTTGTTTGTTTGCTGCAACAGAGCGGTAAGTTTGAACTATCTGCTATTTGCATCAGAAACTTCATTTCTCAGGGGTTTATAAAACAGCCTCAGCTCTAATGCTAATTAATATTCCTCTAAGTTCCTTTTCATTTTTTAAAAAGTAGTTCAAAATAGAAATTCTTGGGTGTTTGAGATGCTTTTTAAATTTTAATTTAAGGAAAAAATGCACGGTTAAAAGCCTTTTTACTCAAGCTGTTAAGACTTGAGGCAGCTCCTAATGAAGTCAGAGACCAAATTTTCTTTGAGTTTAATGAGAAGATGGTCAGCAAGCCATCGGCTTGCCTTTGGTAGCTTGGACAACTGTGGGGAAGGAGAAAGTCACAGCAGTTACATTTGAAGCACGGTGTCTTTCCGCAGTCTTCACAAGTCTGGTCAGCCACCCTTATCATGCCTGGCTTTGCATAATGCACGCCCTATTTACAAACTCTGTAATCACATGGATGGTTACACTTCCAGGGGTACCTTCACTTTGCTGTGAATCTGCAGATTCAGAAGGCTGCACAGTGTTTAGGAAGATAACCTGTTATTTACTGTCAGTGCTTGAAGAGTAAAATATTGGTCCATTGAAAAGAAGTGGGAGAGAATCGGAAACCCAGCCAGGTGCTCAGAGGTATTTAACCTCATTTTCTCCACGGAAATCAACAGCAGGACACTGAGGTTGTTGCCCTGTTGTCTGTGCCAGCACAGCCTTTGGTACCGGTGCTCTGGTTCTGGTTTGCAGGTACAGTGCCAGGTGGTTCAAGCTTACGTTACACAGGTAGCAAGGACGACAAACAAGTGAGTGCTGGAAGAAGTCCTGCACTCCGAACTCTGTCTTCATGGAGCAGAAAGTGGTGTTTGCATGTAGACTCCCTGGGTCAGAGGCAGTGGCTTTTGCTGCTGGTGTGAGCTGTGCACAGAAGTTATATACTTAATGGATAATAATGGTTTTATTTTTCAGGTCTGTGTCAAAGGAATTTGTTGAAAAGGATTTAGTCAATGTACTGACAGTTACCTGTTCTATTTTTATTGTGTCTTCCAGTGTGGAGATTTTTTTCCTTCATTTTCCCTTTTCTCCCATTCCGCTATGTGGCCAAACCTGTAAATTGCCAAAGCCAAATGCTCTAAAACAGCCAGAAAGGAAATTTGAACTAAATGCACCAAAACAATGTAGCAAAATAAACCCCAAAACAACAATGTCTTAATGAGAGGAACCAGTCAAGTTATAGAGGTAGAAATTACGTGGACAACCAAGCCAATGTCTGAGAAAAACATAAAGATAGGAAAGGAAATACAGCCACCAGTATAGATGGTGTAGAAAGAGAAGTCGTGAACATTTACCTTAGAACGGTGATAGCTGATTTAATAATTCAGATACATGTATGGAAACATGCCATGCAACAGAAGGGTGTGTTTTTCTTGCTGGAGCTACAGGGACTCCCCCATTCCATCATCAAAACATTGTTAAATCAGTCATGTGTAGTCTGTAACTAAGAATAATGGTTTTAAAAAGATTCTAACTGAATTTATCCATCATGTAGTCTTTGTGCATTTGTTCACTGTATGTGTAAAACATCAGCCAAAAATAATTTACAGCAATTATTTCCAGTGACAGGCCAGTGTAAATTCTCCCAGGCAGAGGATGGCTATGTGAAAATAATTATACATGAATATCCAGCTGCGATCTTTTGAGCCACTAGAAAAGGGTGGTATGTAAGCAGTTTTGTAACAGGAGTGATAACACATGCACATGCATACTAATTCTGTAGAAAAGTTTTAAGACATCCAACTGGACTAAATGGCAGATGCAGAATTAAACCAGGAATATTTTTGCCCATAAAATTGCAAGGTCAAAATTTGGTCAGGCTTTCAAAATCTCAGAGAAAAATACCAAAACTGATTCAAACACTTGGGCTTTAAAGTCATGTAGGCACTTTTGAAAACTGTAATTCTGGTTCATATTCTGAGCCAGGATAGTAGAGCATTGAACTAGCATTAGTGTGTTCAGCTGCGTGTACAACTCAGCAACGTATGCAATGTGTATTTCGTCTCAGTTACAGTGCTGCTAAATAAAGATGTATTAAATGATAATCTATGCCTACAGTCCAAGGAAACAAGGGAAGAACTAAGGGTCTAATGGGGCAGTGGTATCCTGGTGCAAGAGTTAGTTAGGTCTGGTAATCTGGGATACGAGAGTCCCAAGGAGATAAAAGACCCAAGTGACGTGTGATGTCTGTAGATGATCACATCTACAATATGTAGTGCTCATGTTTAGTCATTCTGCACTGAACAATAACCTGCGTTGTTGCGTTTTTCTGTCATAAATTAAAGGGTAGCTAGCTATGGTGGGACGTGTCTTTGAACTCATAGTTTATACTATGAGTAAACTGGTTTTATACTGTAGTCATGGGAACTGTCAGTCTTCAAGCACTATGTGTAATGAGTAATATATTATGAGACTATTCACTAAGATTTCTCGTGTGCTATAATATTAATGATTTCCCACATGTGGGATTCATATTTATCCCCCTGTATATTGAAGGAGAGCGTAAGTAGATGATGTCTGTTGTACAGCAAACACACTTACTCTGATGTAGTATTTGTTAAAATTATTTCCAGAGCATGTGGAATACAGGCCATAAAATACCTCCTAATGTCCTAACATTATTAATGAAATAAAATAGTGTTATTCATTACACACAAGGAGAATTTAAAAATAAGCTCCACATTTAAATGACGGATTCCATAATGGCAGTACATAGAGGTCTGTATCCAGAGGCTGACAGCAGTGTGTGTGAAGGCTGGCCATGGTGTACGCTGTGCTCTGTTTGGAGAATACGGTGCAAGAAGCTTTAAACTGTAGACAGGTCCTGAAATATTATGTAGCACATTACTAGGCACTGGCAGCTGAGGCCTCCATTTCTTGGGCAAATTTTCAAATCTTGGCCTGCCAAAGTATTAATTTCTGATCAAGATAATGTAGCGCACAGCCCTCAAGTTTAATGTGCAGAAGTAATTGTTTCTACAGCAGACGACAGAATCCCCAGCTCATTGATTAAGTGGGTGTGCAAGTGGGCAAGGTTGATTCGATGTGTGGTTCAGCGTTGAGTGAGGGATGGGGTCCTGGCTGGTTAACTTCAAATCCGGACCCTCATAGTGTTGAATCAGGGGTAGTGTCTGTTCTCTGAATATTCAGCTGTGCTCAGGGACTGAGCTGCCGTGGGAACCAAGCAGGGTGCGTGGGTGAGCGACCCTCGCAAATCACTTGACGGTCAGTTGGTGCAGTGGGTGGAGGAAGGTGAAGCAAGTTTTCCCAGTTCCTATTAGGGCAATACGGTATCTACCCACCTCTCACTTCTTAACAGACTCAGCCCTTTTTCAATCTATTGCTGCATACTGGCTCCTTACGGGGAAGGCTTGTACTTGCACAGTCTGACCTGGGCATGGTGAACCAACAGATCTCTACAGTCCAACACCTTTTCAAATAATAGAATTATGAGAAGTTATAGTGCAGAAGCATAACTGGAGAAAGAGTTTTTTGCAAAGTATTATGTTGGGCTTCTCCTTTTACAATTTTAGAGTCAGGTTTTATGCCTTTTATGTTACTTGAGGCATGTCCCTCTATGCTTCAGGTATTGGCACATAAGCATTCATTTCTTTTTCTGAATTTAGGATGATTGCAAAGTGTCCTGGACTTTTTAAGAAAATCTTTTGGAAGCTGATTGTTGGATGGGATACAGCTCGTGAATGACTTAACAGATTATACTGACGTCTGTTGATATAATTCTTGTAGTTCTGTAAAGCACTATGACTTTTATAATGCCCCCTACATCTGTTGTAAATTTGCTCCTGTAGATATTTTACCCTGACCACATTTGCTAAAGCTGGCGTTGCTTTCAATGCTGACATATAGGAATAGACTACATGCAGTGTGTGCGGGTACATGTGTATTTGCATTATCCCCACTCTAAACGTATCCCACAGATAAAGACTCCCATTAACTTACACTTGGCTGTGCTTCATGCAGATATTATTCAAATATATCATGAAGTTGGACTGCTGAAAAAGCATGCACAAAGCTGATACTCCTTTGTCTTACAGCAGCTTTCATAGTTGCAGGACTTCCATTTAGAAACTCTCAGTGAAAGACAATGCAATGTGCGAGAATGGGTTTTTTTTGGTGCGATTGGATGCCATTTATATGGGACAGAGGCCATAGGTAATCAAGATGTATATGCAATGCTGTTTCCACAGCTTATATTGGCGAAGGTCTCTTGTACTGTTGATGCATATGTTCACAGGTCTTTCAGCAGTGAGAAAGTCACACTACCAGTCACACCTCATTCAAATTACGATAGATGCAAATTTCCTATTGTTGATGTGACAGAGGGGAACATTTTTCCATTATTTTTTTCCATTAATCTTTTGGCATTCTTTGAAGATTAAGAATGCAATTACACCAAGAGGTGGGTTTTTATATGGGTATATCTGAAGAACAGAAATGCTTCCATGTTTCCGTGCTTATATTTGTTTTTGTGCATTGCAAATGTGCTCCTGATGTCAGCAGGTGTGTGTAGATGGTAGATGTTATCACCTAGTTGTGAAAAACAAAGTCTGTTTGGCACAGGTAGATAAAAACCCTTGCAAATACTGCAGTGCTGCTTCAAAAAGGAGGCTATGAGTTATACTCCCTTGCTTAAACAGCTCTTTAGAAGGAGAGCAACGTCAGGCATTTTCTCATACTGTTGAGAAATCCTGCCATGGGGAAATCAGTCATAGTTCAGATGAGACCAATTACTCCACGGCAGAGATTAATCATGAGTGCAGAAATGGTGGGGAATGGAGGATGATGCTTTCTGCTTGAAGTTGAGTGCAACCGACTGTCAGGGAAAGAGGAAGGAATGGCTGTTACGTGCTTTTATTACAGGATTTGGATTGCTGCAATGTATGGTTGGGGAGTAAAAAGAAGGAAGGGGACTTTGAAGGCCTTTGGGATGCTGAGTACTTTATCATTAGTGGATGTGAAGCAAGTAAATTTAGAGAGCAGCAGCATTTTCCTGCTTATTTCATAAACTCAAGGACGCAATGCACAGCAATGGTCGTTCTGTTGTCTGCCATCTAATGGCCAGACAAGAAAGCAAGCTAACCTGGTTTCAGCCTGTGGTCTATGAATCACTGGGGATTCTTGAGCTAAATATACATAAAAATAAAAAGAAATGCAAGCTTTTGCTCACAGGTTTAAGTGTGTTACACAGGGGCTTATGTTACCATCAAAAAATGGTGTGATGCCACAGTAGAAAACTGCTAAAAACTAAAAAAGAATTCCCACATTTGCCTGCAATATATTGTTTTAAAACATTACATATCTGAAAGCAAATATCAGTCTCTATATAAATGAAAATGTAGAATTTGAGACATTTAAAGTTTTCCTTTATTTACTTGCCAAGCAGCTGAATAACTCTGGTCTCCCTTCTTTTCCCCATTTCCCCCCTCCACTGACACGCACACCCCCATTCTTTTATTATAATGTGCAATATATAAGATCTCTCGCTGACAGGGAGTGTTAACATGCACCTATGCCTTTTCCTCTCGGGCAGACCACAGTGGCATCTGCAATAACTGACACCGGTTCCACTGCACGGAGAAAGTGCTCGAGGTAAATCTCTCCTAGAATAACAAAGAATAGATGGGGAGATGTTCCGCTTTAATATCCGCTCCATCTTTCTTATCTATATTAGAAACGTCTGTCACTAAGGGTGTCTGAGTAGAGCTGAAATTATGAAGCACCTTCTAGATTCCTTTATCTCCTGGAGCAACATTAATACTTATAAGTAGAAAAGGATACTGGGTGAAAGGAAAGACCATTGCTTGCCTATGCTGGTGCGTTTGTTTAGGAAACATGCCTTTTAATTTCATAATGTTATTTGAAATGCCTTCCTCTGCTCTAAGAAAACATCCACTTTTGTTATTCTTTCTTTGTGAAACAGAAGCTGAAGATAGCAAGCTTGCTCACAAAAGCCCTGATTTGAATATGCTAATGTTAATTTAAGCATTCAGTTGCCAAATTTCATGTGAGGATTTTTTTTTGTAGTGTGCACATTTAATATTTGTATATCCATTATTCCCCATGCTTATCTGATCCACAGGCACTGAGTAAATATTGTCTTTAAGTAGATCTACAGCAGAAATAAAAAAAGACACTGTAAAATGCAACTCCTCTTCCTAAGTATGGCTCTCCTTTTTCCTCTACCTTTCCCTGGAAATTCAGGGAACCTACTTCCACACCCAAATGGCTTATGAATTTTTCTGGGGGTTGATACTTTCAGTCTAAATAATACAAATTAGAGTGATTTCTAATATGGCATCTGGCTGAAGTAATGGTGTGTGTGAATAAATTCCTCTCTCCTTGTAGCTCTGCTTGTTTTGAATGCAAATGGTGCAAATAGACATTACCTCCTTCAACAGGAAATGGTGATCAATGGAACACTTAAAAATAAATTTCTGAGTAATAAAACTGTGACAATAGGAAAAATTCATACCTTATCTTAAAGAACATCAGCAGGGGAGAGAACATGAGTGAAAAACTTAACTATGAGTCGCTGAAAACAAGATCTGGCGTCTTTAAAACGTGCTTTCTGATGTTCTGACCCAAAGCAAAAGGTGAAATGCGTTACTTTAAGTGAGACACTGTGGGTGTGAAATACATTAAAACCCAGTGAAACATCTCCATTTTGCAAAGAGAAACCTATCAGTTAGCTACTTACTGTAGTGCTGACTTCACTGAGGTTGCAATGTATGAAATTTTGCAAATAATCAGGTTATCAATAGTGTCTTGTGCTTCCAATAGGCTGGTGGCTTCATAGCTGCTCTTTCTAAAAACCATGACCTATTTCATATCCTACCTTTACAATGAACCTACAGCTAAGCAGTAATCTGTTGTACGAGTGCATTAGCACAGGCACCTCTGCAAGCAATTAGGGAAACTAATACTGCTGGTAGCCAAGGGAGAGTTACAGTGGTCTTATTAATGGATTGCAGTAGGGTAAATAAGTAGAAATTGTCTGTGGGTCCTCTGTTTCCCTAAAGGAAAGAAATAAAACTGGTTGAAAAAAATGCAGTGATATTGTGCGGGTACTAAATTTTCTTGACTGTAACTTCTCCTGTTTTGCAGTTTGCTGAACCATGAGTCTTTCTTTTATTTCTGAAATTCTTCCAAAGTGGAACACACAAGGGGAAAATAAAGCTTGTATGAATGCAGAATAATTTCATTTAAGTCAGTGAAGTTGTTCTGCTGAAACACTGGTAGAAAGAAGAAAACTGGTCCTGCAGACTGTTAGCCCTTTAGGCCAAGGATGGTTTTGTCATGTGAGATGGAATATGGCAAATACATTGTGAGTGCTCCTGGAATAACACACTGGGAAAGTCCCCTTAGAATAGTCTACAATTAACAATAATCTGGAATCATAAAGATTATGGATTAGTCAGTCTCTTTTTTACCTGGGTTATGGTTTAGCTATAAACTTCCTCTAACAAAATGGCACAGCAAATAACATCTTTGCTTAACCAGGAACACTTCTCACTTTTCCATCTAGATCCACTCTTTCACTTGCTTAAAGAGCATTTCCAGTTTCTTCTCTACAGTCCCAACACACGTGCTGGCAGTCACACAGTTGGCCAATATTGAGCTCCAGACTTACAGCCGTGATATTTTTGCAGACAAAAGGGTAATTCTAGCAATGGGCGCTCTCTCTTATAAATCACTAACTAGTAAATTAGAGGGAAACTGGCAGCTTTTCACAACTGACGGTAAGAATTCCCTACAGAAATGGTACAGCTTCATTACTAATTTAAGTATCTTATCATTATTTATTATCTCTACTTGACTATACTGTTCTGGGTTTTAGCCTGAACCAGACATAGCGAGATACTGCAAGCCATTCATAGCTCAGAAATCTTGTAGAAGGTGGCCATGAGATTTCCAGCTGATTTTAACAGAATAATATGTTTAAGTGCTTAGTTCAGCAGCAACAGTTGTATGGTAGGCACTGTGGGTTAGCGTGTAAGAAGCAGACACTGCTCATGAGACCAGATTCTGTGGTAGCCTTTGGCAAAATTGGCAACAAGTTTGACAAACAGATGGATTCATCCAACAAATGCTGGCTCCCCTTAGGACAAGGGGGAAGAGGGGGAAGGAATAATTTACTGGATCCTAGAGTTTTCCTTCCATGTTTGAAAAGTCACTTTAAATTGTTTGAATAGTGCTAATGAATGCATCCCTTGTTGTCATGCTTTGCAGTCATCTTCATTGATTTAAGTGTGGAGTTTGTATATATAAATACCAAAGAAAGCTAAATCTTTGCTTCTCCTAGCTTCTGTGATATCTGAAGTACTTCAGTACAATGTTCTTCTCTGCATTTGTACAGTGCTTTGGAAATGCAAAGTGCCACTAGTGCTATTTTTTTTAATGATGAACCATATTATAGCAAACTTTCTTAGCCTGCAACTCTGTTTAGCTTTTTTTGCTCCTTGAAATCATGGCCTTTGAACAATACTTTGTAAACCTATTGCCAGCTGGTAACTAATGCTGAGTTCTATCCATCTTCATCAAGGAATGGTCTAGTGCAGTTGTCTTCTTGCTCAGGATCTTTAAAAACAAAGCAGTGAAAGCACGCTGAGATTTCTTTTTGACCCAGTTGGCATAGACTCAAGGCGATGGTATCTTTTGTGTATCATTTTAACTGCTTTAGATAGAAGCAATTTCGGTGAAATCAATGGTGCAGAGCCAGGGCACCTAAAGGGGTACTCAGGTCAAAGGCAGACTTACGTATTTTTGGAAAAGAGGATGAACACTCCTTACTACAGCATGACCCAAAACAATATGCAGAGCTGAGGGTCCCAGCTGTCCAAAGTAGGATGTGGGCAGTTACAACTCAGGCCCTCTTGTTATGCATCCACTTTGAAGAATTTTTGACTTAAATTAGTGTTGCTTTTAAAAATGAAGTGTACCCTGTTCAGTGTAACTATTGAAAATTCCTCAGAAATAAATTCTAAGTGCTTTTATTATTTAAGGATAATTTGCAGAGATGACCGAAAATTATGTGTATTTGGACTAGCTGATTTTCTGCTTGGTTGCATCCTGAAGAAGAAATAACCTTTTTTCTCTCAAATTGTCCGCAAAGCTCAAGGAATCAGTTCAGATCTTCCTGTGGCCTTTACTTTCCTGCTAGTTGCTGCATTTTTTACAGGGGTCTGTTTCCAGTCCCACTGTGTCCCCAAATGTGAACGTCCTGAAATTCAGAGAGATTCAAATCAATGCTATGATCTGTACAGATATACGATGTACCTCTGCTGTTATGCTTAATTAACTTAGGACATTCTAGGCTCTCTCTCCAAGCATCAGTCTTCCTTTCTCCCATGGATACTGTGAAGTCCCGCAGTGAGCCTTGTTGTTATGACCTAATTTTTCTACAAACCAAGAGATGTAATTTGTTCAGGTGCCAGGCAAAGGGAACACAAACTTGTAATTCTCCTGGCTACTCTAATTTAGCTGCCTGAGATTTGAAAAATCAATAGGGGAATTATCTTGCTGTCTCTAGATTATAACTTAATAATTAAAACATAATGAAAAGGATGACATCAGTCTATTTAGGAAAACTGTGGCTTCTTCTGTGGGTCCACTCCAGAACGCGTGTCCTGCTGAGTTGAGACAGGGGAGCTGGGATTGGTTCCCCTTGCTAGGGCAACCCTCTGTTATTGAAAGTGCTGCTGTCACTGCTTAGTTCCAAAACTAATTGAATGGGTCTTGAAAATAATATTAATTCCTAACTGCATTTTCAGTTGTGATATTTTACTAATCTGCCCTTTTCAGGTTCACTATTATTAACACTTAGAATCAGATAGTTTCTTCAGAGAATCCAGTGTGGTCCTACAAACATCTCTCAGGAAGTTAACAGTAATTATATATACATGCTTTCTATACATATATACACATATAGATGCCCATCATATATATAATACTGCTGTATACAAAGCCTTGTGTCATCAGTAAATCTGAGGAACTTCTCACTGAAATGATGTTGGCAAGTACAGTTAATATATCACAAAGTACACGGTCTGATAATTCATTCATTGGCAGTAGGAGAATTTCATACTTAACATCTTGGTGCTTCCTAGACGAACTGTGAACATCCTTAACAGATACTGTCCACTTCAGACCATTTTGACTTTTGACTTAATATTTAATACCACGTTCCTCACCATTACAGTCCCTTCTAGGAATCCTGTCACAAGAATGCCCTTGCCAGACCTGACAAAATACAAATACATAAATTCCTGCAAGTCTGCACAAGTGACAAGTAGTTAGCAGCTCATTATCTTACAAATGCTTTATCACTTGCACAGTTTGTGAATCACTCTCGTATCCCAGAGTTATATTCAATCAAATAACGTACAGACATAAGACCACAGATCTATACGCATGTTGAGTTAAGCCAAAAGTATAACTGAAAAGTACACCATTTGATACTTCTATATGCATTATGTAATGTGGACTAAATGATAACTGTATGTCTAAAAAACCAAGTAACTTCATAGAAAGCCAGACTACCAAAGCACTGAATGTGCATTAACTGAAATCTTTCAAAGTATTTAATTGGCAGATGAGCAAAATACAGAAGAATTAACAACTGCCTTGAAGGAATCAGCTAGCCAAAGCTGTTGTCCCATGAGTGACTATGCATTTTGAAAAATTACATGTAAGGAAAATCCAAGGTCCTTTATTTCAAAAGTGGGAGGCTCTCTGAGCACTTTCTTAGTTTATTTTGAGGACCCCAAACACATGATACTGACATAATTTATTCCTTGGCTGATTGCCTAACTAGCATGTTACAATTCAACCCAAACGCTGCCTTTCAATGAACAGCCGTTCTTGACATTCTCAACATTCCCTTGACAAAATGATCATTTATGAAATTAATCTCTTTCATGCTACTTTTTTCCTCAACCTCCCCCCAGTTAGTTGTTAACTAGTAAAATCTCTGCTGGTTCACATAAATGACAGCTGAAATGACTTGGTGTCACACTTTTATGTTACAACATTTATTTCCCTGCATTTTGTCTGGACGATGCCGTTCCTTTTCCATGGCCCACCTTTGTTCAGATCAATGTGCTGACGAGGGTTTTCCAGTAGGACTGTTCGAGACTTAGCTATTGTTGCTTCCGTTTCCTACTAAAAGACCTAAATGAAAAGTTTACATGTGTTCAGCTTGCTTTTGCTAACAGAAAATAGAAACAAATTACCAGGGAATGAAATGGAGTATTTCAATTTATGCTCCCTAGTGAAGATGTTGCCAAAATTGTATAATACTACAGTGCTTTCAAGGAAACCTGATTAGAGACTGCCCTGCTAAGAGTAGCTGGCAGAAGCACAGCTCAGCCCGCATGTTGGCATAACATTTGTTACTACGCGCATCATTATAAATGGACCAAACTTTGCCCCCTTATCTGCATCTATGCCTCTCATAGGAACAGTGAAAGAAACTAATTTGTACACAGTATTTGACCCTTGGAGAACTACATGCATCTGCTTAAGGCCATTTTTCCACATAAAAACACTTTTCAGCAAAATGATTTAGCATGTGTTTAATTTTAATGATTTGGCTTAAGTGTCTTTTTGAGTGCTTTATCAAGCTACAGCAATCATCAGCTGCTTAATAAATATTGGATTAAAGTCTGTAAAGGGAACGAACACATGTATCAGAAAGACAAAAATGGAAGAACATTGCCAGACACTAAGCTTTTCTCTTTGCAATGCACTACTGTGTTCTTTGGGCTGAAGGACATTTTTCAATGATGCTGGAAATTGCAACGCCAATATTATTTTTGACAATAGAAAAGTGTAACAGGGACTGTAATTCTGGCAGTTTTCTGGACATACACAGTGAAACCTCCACAGAATTGAATGCTCTTAGAGAAAACTATGGAAACAAAACTATTAGCCCCAGATACACATTCATAGTAGTTGGAATTCAGCAATACTTTTGGGTAGGTGCTGAAGTGAAAAATATGGGCTTTGAATTGGTAGGCATTTGACATGCCAGCATATTAGTAGAATAAATGTTCACTAATACATAGCAATAAATAAGTTGGATTGTTAAAATTATCGTAACAGAAGCAGAGAAGATAATAAAAACTTATTTTTTAAAAAGCATTACCACATGTCAATATATTGGTTCATTACAAACAACTTAAAATGGTTGTTTTCCAGTGCACAATTAAAAAACCCTCCAGCGGTAAGGAAATTCTTCTGGCACAGCACCGACCACCAACAGTCATCACAGAATCACAGAATGGTTTGGGTTGGAAGGGACCTTAAAGATCATCTAGTTCCAACCCCATTGCCATGGGCAGGGTCACCTTCCACTAGACCAGGTTGCTCAAAGCCCCATCCAGCCTGGCCTTGAATAGTGTCCCGTTGATTTAGGTATCCTTAAAATTTTGAATAGCCCTGCCCAGCTGGATTCCTGTGCTTAACTTCCATCACACCGGGCCTCTGTGCCTTTGGGTTTGCTTCCTCTCAATACGCAGCGGCACTGAATCTTCCCGTGGTCCCCTCCGTCCACCACTTGTGCATGGAATCTGTCTGCTAGCCTTTGTGATCTCACTGCTGACACCTTCCGCTCCCAGAAGCAGGACCAACCCTCCCAGATTTGTCAGTGAAATACAGCCTTTCCAAGCTGTTCCACGAAGTCAGAGGAAACACTCAGATTTGAAAAAAATACCACCAGGCATTGATAACTCTCCTTTGTATAAGTTTTGAGTGATACATAACATAGCCCTAATAGCAAATTGCTGACTCCATATCCAACGAGACATGTGGTGATTTATCAGTTTCATAACCTCAACCACAACTCATATGATGTACTACAAAGTTCCCTGAGCAGTATTCAACAGATTCATTTTTTCTTTTCATCCTCATAGCCACCGCACACGTGTTCTTCGTCCTTTCTGTATCTACAAAAAAACCCTTCTTGTGACCAACTGAAGACAATCTGAAGTTTTATAGTTTAAATAATGACTTGATAAAATTTATATATAATCTGCATAACCTGAGGTGATTTGTAGTAGAAGTATGACTGGATTTTTTTCAAGCGCAGGGTCAGCTCAGATTCCTTTCACTTTCACACTGTCTCAGCACCTGCCCAAGTGCAAGGCTTAGCATGACTTTGGGATCGGAGGGAAGCTTGTAGCCATGCTTACCCTCACCTGAGGCACACGGTGCGGGCAGAACAGGAGTGCTGCACCCGGTTCTGTACTGCCCTCCCACAGCCAGGAGGTGCCTGGGCCAGGAGACTCGTCCCAAGGCACTGACATAGCATGTCTTCTGGGCAGAATTTGGCGGTAGCTTAACCCTACAGTGGCCTTTTATCAGTGCACCTGTTTTAAAGGCACTCAACAAGATGTATCTGATCTCTGGCGCTACCGTATAAACATGGATCTGATTTGGGAAACATTCTGAGCTTTAACCCACCATTTGCCCCATGGCACTAAGGTGTACAGCTTGTGTATTGGCTCTAGAGGCGTAAGTAGTTATCAGATAGCACTGTAGCGTAGTTGCCAAAAAGCACTGTTTACCAACAAACTAACAGTAGTTCTGCATTAGAGTGCAGGCTCAGCTTTGTCTGCCTGAAATTCCCAGTACTGAAAATATTAAAATGAAGTTATTTTTTCCATCTGTAGAAATTGGAAAATAATAAAAGATTGTTTTTCTTTCACTTTTCTTCCCTTAGAAAACTTAAAACCCAGGAGTTAAAGACAGGGCAATATCCCATCCATCATTACTGACATGAACTACACTTGCAGTCTTTGGTTCATGTAACTGTGGTTGCTCCAGTTCATAGGGACGCATTCATAGATGTATGTATACACACGATCTACAGCTTCCCATGAGGGATGATTTCTCCTCCGGCATAACGTTAGAAGTGTAAAGAGAACGATTTAATTGCAAGAACGGCTTGAACATCCATGAAAGAGAGTTTTAAGCATTTGGCTTTATTATTGCTCTTCTAAGTATCAAGATAAACATACAGTATTTTGATATAGGCATTCTGATTTGCTCAAACACAAATTGATACAGCTACAACTGAGAACTTTAAATTGGCAACATTTCAGTCATGACATTTACACTTTATGTAAAATTACTTAGTGCTATGTTTGATATTAAATATCAACAAGTAATATTAGTTTAACAAGTAGAACTACATCACTGTCTCTAAAAATATTGCCATAGTAGGATTATTCGCACGGGTTCTGAATAACGATCAGGAGATACTCCTTATCTGCAAAAAGATATAAAAATGTGTAGTTAAAATATTTTATCTTATTTCCCGATAAATACTCTTTATTCATCTATTCCCTTCCAACTTTTTATTTGTTTATAAAACATAAGCAAAATCAATGGCATTTGTATAAAAAACATTTAGAAAATGTAAGCACTTCGTACAAAAATCTGAGATTACAGATAAAAAAATATCTGTGTCATAAAGCTTAAATCTACCATATTAAAACTATTTTAGTAAGCAGTAGATTTGCTTTCAAGAAGCTGTAAAGATATTTAAACGAGATGAAAAAAGTCACAAGATAAGCACCTGGAAGCTAGCACTTCTTAGAATAAAGAACTTTTGACATCTGCAGCCTCTTCTGCAGGTGCAGAGAACTTCTTTCAGTTCACTGACTAGTTTATTCAAAATGGAGAACCCCATTTAGACATGAAAAAAGCAGAAAAGATTTGAATAGACTTCTCCTATGAATAAATTCTAAGCATGCCAGACTTCGCCTACTAATTCTAAAAGCCCAGGGAAATTTTGGAAACAATTTGGTTGCACAGCTATTTAACATTATCTATTTTAAACTAATCGTTTCTTGAAACTGTCCAGTGAATTTAGTAGGGTCATATCTGCTTTGGAGAGTTAAGAAGCTGCACTCCTGCATTGTCACTTTCATCCAAAAGCGACTTAATATAAATCACAGGTGGTTCATTTGCCACCCTCTATTACAGTAAAATACCATCAAGCCTTTGAACAACTCGTCGCCCTGTTAGCGAAAAAACTTCACATTTTATACCACTTATTTTCAGGTCAACATGCTTTAATGGTTACTAGTCAAAAAGTCAGCTCTAAAAAATAAGTGAAGGGCAAATGCAAAATAAGAATCAAGTGCATCAGTTTAAATCAATGAGCAAAAAACACGATTTAAAAAATGCATTAGGTGTATACTCCAAACTTCCTAAACTAAACTAAAATATTAATCATAGTATCAGCTGATGACTATCATTAACAGCTAATGACAGCGCCAGATTTCTCTCACACATACCGGTTTCATGGCAGCGTTATAAATAATTCCAGTGGGAGGAGGTAATGCATACCCAGTGCAGTACCTCTGCTCTCCATTTGCTGTGAAATCAGCATCAGAGGACTATCCCCGCGCAGGCTCAGAACCTCACTACAAGCTCAGAACCAATGTCCCCCCCAGCGGCTATGCTGAGGAGATCCCTGAAGCCTCCTTTCTGTTCTGCACACCTTCACTGGTATTTCTGTCAAAACCCTGCATACCATTAGTCTATCCATTAGCTAGCACACACATCAGGATCTCAGCCCCAACCAATCACTTCCACTTCGCCTGATTCACCTTGTGCTGGTAACTGACCACAGCTTCACCACAGCTCATCTGGCCTTATTATCTATTTTAGAGACACCGCTAACAAATTAACATATATTTGTATTTAACATGAGTGAGAAACAGGTTGCTATATTCCCCTGGTCGTTTTAAGGAAAACAATTATATCACAGTTACTATGTTGGTGATAATACTGCACATCTGTGACACAAATCCCACCATGATAATGTACCAAGTAAAAAATACTTTTTAGAAACAAAAGATTTTTTGCATCTGTTTGGAGCTATAATGGATTTGCTGCCTTTAATGCTATATACACACACACACATTTTTTGCTACATGTATTTGTCCAGTTTTCCTTTTGTGAAAACCCACAGAAACCAGACCATGAATCAGATCTAGACTTGTTTGGTTGCCTCTAAGCTTGAATACTATAAACTCTGTACATTAAAATCCTAACTCATCTGGTTACATGGTGAATATATGGTTATGTTTTCATATACTTATTTTCAAAATGCATTTTCTACGGTAGCCTTATTTGTGAAGAATTAAACTTAAAAGGACATACAATTCTATTGTTATTTTAACAGAAATATTACCTGGAGCTACCATAATTTCATGTTTCTTTGATCTGATCCTAAGAAAGGTTAGATCGTTCTGAGGATCAATATCTCTCACTGTGCTCCTAGCTTTCGTGGTGAGCTGATGAAGAAGACCCGCATACTGGACTGTTGTAGAGTTATCAAGAGTTGTTCTTATTGGAATTCCTGCAAACAAATAATTTTCTAATAATCATTCAGTTAAGTTGCGTATTCTTCACAAACAGCAGATCATAAGAGAAAAACCATGGATTTTGTAGTTCTTTGTTTTGTAGCAGAAAGAAGTTATCTCCATTTCAGGTATCTTACATGCTTTTTAAAGTATAATTTGTATTAATCAGTGGCAATTAAACATTGAGTTGTCTTATGAAACTTATGAAAGAGCCTAATTACTATTTAAGGCTCTTAATACCTACCAAATTCCATTCTGTAGTACTTAACCAGTTCTGGTGCTTCATCAGTTTAAACACTCACCAAGTTTGTAAGAATCTAACCCACACTTTAACTGCAGCACTTGGCACGTGCAATAACAGAAATGACACATTCCCACTGAAATGCCAGGAGCAATCAAAGGGCAGAAGTGGCATGTTTGCATTCAGCAAGCAAAACCATTCTTGGAACAATCCCTTCCAATTAGCAGCAAAATATTGACAATTGGTAGTACACAGTGTATTGATCCCAACTGTTAAAAATATGACCATGTAAGTCAAGATTAATTTTTGATGATTTAATGAATCATTGTTTATCAACGTTTTGTCAAATCATGGGTTTTATATTAATAGGCTACCAGGTGAAACTCAAAACAGGGTTCACAGTAATCCTGCAAGTGTGAAACTGTTTGGCTTTAATAAGCTTGTTTCACTAATAAAAAATTTATTTGACCTACTAACAAAGACAATAGATTACAAGCTGGCAAGGCAATTTTCTCTTTGCATACATTTGTATTGCATCTTCCAGACGGACAGGATAGGAATACAAAAATAGAGTAATATGACTTAAGTTGAAGAGTTTGATTATGAAAAAAGAATTAGCATTAAAATAGTGAATGCCAGGTAAAGAATTAGAGGCAAAGGAGTAAAATAATAGAACCACCTCAGATATTGGACTATTCCATAATTTTCCTAGGAAAGCATTATTTGAATCACTTGAAATCTGTGTTGTCACTTGAGAAATAATTCTGCGTTAGTAGGATGTGTAGTGTAGGGAAGTGTACAGAATGACCCGGTACATCCTTTGTGTCTAATGTTTATTACGCAGAGATTGGAACTGATGTTTTAATGGAAACAAAGCAGGTGTTCCCAGGCAGTGCATTAGCATGAGAATATCTATATAATCACAGCATTAAATAGTAAGTCATTTAAAAGCAGCAATGAATTAGTGTCAAGTTTATATGACCTTGTGTCTAAATGATTGCTTCAACAAATACAGCACTTTTAATGAAAATGGTAAATGTTAAATGATCCTCCAAGGTCTAATAATAACATGAAAATGAGTTGACACTAGTGACATCCTTAGATTAAAGCTGAGCTATGCTTACTTTAGGACAAATTCTCTTGGCCTCTGCCACCTAAATTAGAAAAAGGCAAATAAATCCTTCATTAGAAATGCTGTAGTGTGATCCTGCTCAACTGTGAAGGATAGCAACAGTTTATGAGATTTTCCATATAAACAATGCACACTTAGCATAGCATTTCAATGAACAAATCAACTTCGAGCATTAAAATAAATGACAGGCAATGTTTGTAGCAGGAATCTGTATTTGCTATTTCCCCTGCATACTGTTACACCTACGTGTACCTACACTATTACAAAACTCTTACTAAAAGACAACCGTTTATGTTAGTGAAGAACAGAGGGTTTTATCTTTTTAGGGAACCCCAACAGCCTAAGAAACCTCACTACTGCACCACTGGTTCGAGTATTTTTACCGTGAGTAATTTAAGTTGTACACTTGGTTTAAGTCTTTCAGGATAGAGAGAAATCAAATTTAAACAAAGATTTGAAGTAATTAGATTGACCAGTGCTAATTATGGATATTTAGAGATGTTACAAAAACTCACAACCACACACCTACTTTGAGGTTTAGTTTGCAGAATTTAACTTTTTGCTACCTTGAATACATCCTCACGGAGTATAGACTCTTTTGCATTCACATCTGGCGTCTGGTGTCAAAACATTTCTAAATGATAAACTAAAACCAAAATTCCTGCGATAGTTTTGTCTGTCAGCTTCAATCTAGCCACACGTTCTACAGCTTTGTGAGGATGAGGAAGTTTGGACAGGACATGGGGGGACTTTATACCTTGCCGTGAATAGTCTAATGTGCAAAAAAGGGAGGTGGAATGTTCTTCCTCCTTTGCAAATCAAAATTGAGGCAGAGGGAATCCAAAACAGCCTTTTAAAAAGCATGCTGTTGTCCTAACTCTGCAGAGCTGTATCTGAGCTTTCCCTCAATACCGTAGGACTACCCCAGCTAAAGATGGGCTGCAGTAGTACACCTGAGCGGGAAAGAATACTTGACCAATATTGTACCAAGAAGTCCAAGTAACAGAACATAAGAAAACTGGGTTATTTTTCTATTAGATTACACTGGTGGTTTTGCTCCGAGAAATGTATTAGTCTGCAAGCTCAAAAAGGATCATCTGTGTTATTTAAGTGCTTGAGTTTGTTCGCTTCTCATTTGCAGCTTAGTCTAAGTGCTCATTGGATCAAGTCACATTTTATTTACTGAAACAGAATACAGAAATGGCTGAAACGGTACTTGTTCTGCAGCCAGACTGCATTTCAGCTTAGCAAACAGCCACATCTAGACACAAGCACGCGCAGGCACAAAGCACCTTTTCAGGTTCTATGCACTTCTCTCTTCACCTGCATCATCTATTTAGTGAACAAAGGCACATTTTACTTAACAGGTTGGGGCACACAAATTAAAATGTCCACATTTTCTAAAAACTAAATAACATCTAGGCTTCCTTCTTAGCGTTCTTGCCTCCTGTTGCTAAACTGCTGCTAGTGTAATAGATTTTTTGGGAGGTTGTAAAAGTGAAGGAGGTCAACTAAATTATGGGCAAGGTAAATTGAGTGAGTTGTCTTTTTTGTAAAGGAATGATTAAAACAGATTAACCTGAGAAGCCTAGCTTCGGAAAACTAATTTCCGTGACCAGTTTCACTTTTGGCTTCCAATCCTCGGGATTGCAGCCAAAGCCGGCCTGACATGAAACTTGCTCTTCCTCCTATGACACAAACCCTAAGACAATTTAAAGAACTTGTGAATATTTAGCAGGGCCAAGGAGTGGCTCCCACCAGTAGAAGACCAACTTTGTTTAGTAGGTACTTTTCTCCTCATGTTTTTGTTCTATCATAACTTTTCAGAGGAAGAGGGAGAGAGTGACGCGCTAGTGGATTTTCTTGTATATATGAAGAATTTTGGACTAAAAAATGTCTGCAAAAGCAAGAGCTTAGTGCCATACATTCTCCCTTTCTGTAACCTACCAAGAGATGATCAAGATCTTGTTCTGAAAAATACAGTATAATTTAGTCAAACAAGGGGGTGGGTAGGTAACAATATGGAATTCCGTAAGTTAAATTAAGATCATGATACTGCTAAGTATTTCTTCAGAGGAGACTTATGTCAAGGCTCCGCTTTCCATTTTTCTGCTTTCCGTTAATTTGAATGAATAACTACATCCCATGGAGAGCTTCAAGCAACGGCCTCAAACCAAACGTTCACGTCTTAAGATGAAACACGCGTTCTTGAAAACCATGACGCCTTCCTAAAACGTCGCAGGAGGATTGCGTTAACGCCTCCTAACCTGCCGTTGCGTGCTGAGGAGTTACTAGGCTCCTCGCGCTACCAGGCTCGTTACTCGGTGAAAGCAGAGGACGCTTTACCTTCGGCGTTTACAACAATGGTTGCCGCGACCCCTTTGTGGGCCTGGATCCTCTTGAGGGTTTCCTCCACTTCGGCCTGCGAGGAGAGAGGACACGGCAGCACCCCCGCGGCTCCGCCCGGCGGCCAGCGCCGGCCCCTCCGGGGGGGCCCCGGGGCCCTGCCCGCCGCCCCGCGCCCCCCCGCGCCCCTTCCCGCTCCCGGCGCCGGGCGGGAGCGGCGCCCTCGCCGTCGCCGTCGCCGTCGCCGTCGCCGTCGCCGTTACCATGGCCGTGGCCGCCCCGCCGCCGCGCCCGCGTCGCCGTTGCCATGGGGCGGCGGAAGTGACGGCGGGGGCGGCGGCGCGGGCCGGGCGCGGCCCCGAGGAGGCGGGGGCGGTGCCGCCTCTCCCCTCAGCCCCGGGGGGCGGCCGGGAGGGACGCCCTGGAGGGCTGAGGACGAGGGCACCGGCAGCCGGGCCTAGGAGGCAGGACGGGCCCAGGCCCGGGCTTAAGCGCGGCCCAGAGGGCGTGAGGGGAGGCCCAAGGTGGGGCTGGTCGGGGCAGCGAGGGCTTATCGGTGCCTTCAAGGGGCCCGCGGCCGTTAGCGTGACCTCTGCTTTGGGCAGGCTTGCGGCTGGGCTCTGGTGGTGGACTCTGGCTGGTAGGTGGGGTGAAGTGAGCTCAGGCTGCCTGAAATGGTGTAGTAGAGGATGGGTTTTGTTAGTTTCTTCTACAGCCAAGGCTGATACTGACCAAATCCCAAAGATACCTGTTTAGCTACTGCTGTGAGAAATAAGTATTTTTCTTCTCCCTGCATATAAGCGTTGCCTTGCCTGCTCTCTGTTTTTCCACAAGTGTTGCATATTGTGTGGGTGTGCAGAGCTTGTTTTCACCAGTAGAAGCTTTCCAGTCTAGCTGTGTTATGATCGCTGCGGGTAGATAGATAAATCACTTTCATGAGAAATGTCGTGTACTGCCATAGCTTACTACACTTTTCAAATTGGCGTAGGCCAATTTTATAATGTTGTAGTGTAAATAAGTTACCCACATGTTTCTGTTCTTCACCAAATAGTAGAGGAACAAACTTCACATGCAAGACCTTTGAAGAGCTGTCTTCCTCCATGCACACAGTAAATAGTACTGATATGTTCAGAAGACTCTCGTGTCTGTTTAAGGGCAGGGGGCTAGTCTCGCTGAGTCTTCAGTCTTGTTGATGAAGCTTCCTGGGGTCTTGCCATTAGAGTGACTTTTAGCTGCTCTGCTCTAAAGAGTGGGCAAGTTTACCAAGTTTGGTGTTTTGGGAAGCCAGCAGCCCCTGCTGTTTCTGGTTGGTGGGGTTTTTTGTTGTGTTTTGTTTTTTGTTTGGTTTTTTTTTTTTTTTTTAATAAACAGGTCTTAAGAAACAATTAACAAGCTAGTTATCAATCTGCAGTTCCTTAAGGACCCAACTGTATTTGAAACTTGCAACAACATATCAGCATATAATGTAATGCAGTTTATGGCCCTGTGCTGGAGAGAAAATAACTTTGGTGTGTGGGATTGCCCTACCTATTGCAACAGTATTATTCTAGGCATTTATTAAGTTTCAGACTGGCAAGGACCAACATAAATCAGAGGTGTTGAAGTTGCTCTGTATTCAGATAAGCTCATAATTGAATTGAAAATCTGGTTTATGAGGGAAGGGAGAAATTGTCAGGAATACCAGTACGTTTATTTCTAAAGCTACTATTTTGGGAGTTAACCCAAGATCCTATGACATGCTATGGAAAGCAATCAAGAACAATATGCCTGTAGCAGTAGATACTGGTGACCGCATTAGCTGTGTGAATTGTTTCACCTGTGAACAGTTTAGCCAGAAGTGAAATTTGCATTGATATACCTGTGCAGTCTTGTTATAGTAACAAGTATGATGTTCTGAATTTTTGGAAATGAGGTATCCTTGCAGATATTTTTTTTTTTTTGAGCGATTGGAAGCACTGGTGCATGATTATTGAATCTGACTGGAACATCTGCTGAGCAATTTTATTTTAATATAGTCAGTAGATGCTTTTAAATGAAAACTTACAGATTATACAATACAAACCTGGTCCTACTGTTGGTGTTGGTCACAGGAGTGATCCTTGCTGTTACAGTCCAATTAAAGTCAGCATGCTGTAGAATAACATACTGTAAGGAATAGTAGTGATCCTACCCCCAGTAACTGGACTGCCAATTCCAGGGATTTAGAAAAATGAAAAGGAGGAGTTTTTCCGCTTACTCTGCTGCCCTGTTGCAGTTTTTTAATTTTCAAGATTTCTTTCAAGACCAATGTTTTTCTTCATGGACACAAGATGCCTATGTGTCTTTTTAAAACCAATAAAAATATCAGCTCAGCTTTGCAAAAAATACTCAACTGGAGCCAAAATGACAGCTAGCATGATGCAGGATTTATCTTGGAAGCATTATTTATTCTCAGCATGAAAGACTGAAACATGCAGGCTTTTATAGACATTCAGATAGGCTTTGTCTCAGACTTAAACTCAGAACAACAGATGAAAATATTTTCTTGGTTACTTGAAATTTAACTGAGAATTCAGGTTCCAAGCAACATAATTTTTCTTTTGATATACAGTAGTGAATGCAGTATTAGGAACAGAGTGATAGTGCTTGAGAACCAGAAACTCCTCATAATCTAGGACTGGAATCTTGCAAATGCTTATCTGTGTGAATAAGTTTAAATATTTGCTGGTAAAAGTAGGAAGTGAGAAGCTTAAACTTCAGGTGTTTGCACTTGTAGTCTGGTGTTTGGACTAATTTGTGCATTTATAGTTAAGATTGAGGAAAAAAATCAGCTGAAAGTTAGAAAATGCTTAGAACTATTCTATCTCTTTTTTTTTTTTAAGCTATGACAGAAGATGTAATTCTCCACATGGGAACTAGGAAGAGGATTTTGCTGGTAAGAACATGAGAATTTCATTCTTTCCTTGCTGCTTGAACCTGGAGACCCAGGAAGAGGAAGGGAGGGCATGAAGCACACTGCGGGATGCACTGAGAGACTTGAGCTACACTGAAGTGCTGCAAACAATCTTGATTTGCTGCCAGCCATTATGAAATACCATAAATCAATTCAGGAAGAACCTTGCTTTTTATAACCAGTAATCGTGATTACAAGTAACTGTAAGGGTCTGCCAGCTATTATGATAGCTCCCTTGCCCATGCTGTAGGATATATCTCCAGAAGCTTTCAGTTTTGTTGGCCTATAACATGGAATAAACTCATGCATGGCCAACAGTGGTGCTGTTAATGACGGAACAGTTGGTTCTTCCAGTTTTTTCCTTTATGCTTTTATTTGTAGCCAAATAGTCTCCAAGGAAATTTCGTAGAAGCAGATAACGTGGCAGAGTAGCTGAAAGCTTAGAGTCCGTTCTTAGCACACAGCCCTTACAAATATCTAAAATAAATAACTGATTATTTGGTATTCCATTATTATTTTGACACAATACTGAGAGAAGAGAAATACAGATTGTGTTCAGGTGTACAAAAGTTTGAATTTTTAATGCAGATGTGTCACTACAAATCACACTGCTGGTCATTCACAAATCAACCAATGCACGGGAGCTACAGTTTGGATTTCTTGCCCCCAAACTCTGTGGAGCAATCACATTGTGAATATTCTCAATTAATTTTTGGTCTTTCAGTCTCTGAGGAGCTGGCTCAGAGTTTTGTAGAAGTAACAAAAGGGTTGAACATTGCTATCCCCAGAAGGCTTCAGGAGCAAAAGTTTTATTTTGTGGCAGTAGCAGAGTTAAGTTATGGGGAAGAGTGTGCCAAGCGGAAAGTAGTCAAAGTGAGGTTTGGGGTGTCTGTGGATGGAAAAATAATCAGTGGGGCTCCAGGGCTGTACCTGTCCATCTCCTCCTCTTTTAATAGTTCTGCAGTGAGCAATCGGTTGTTGTCAGCACCTCCTATGTGTGAAACATAATAATATACATAATCTCTATTATTCAATTAAAAACCTCTTCCCTTTTCCTGATTGAAATTTGGCTTTAGTTTTATTAAGAGACCTCCTTTAAAAAGGTGAAATTTAAGAAAAACAGAGTAAAGTCAAGTCATCCTTGCAAGGTTATGAACAGAACTGTAGGGAAGGTCCTGCCTTTCTCCACCTGAAAAAGGTACAAGGTCTTGTAGCAAGGAGGTGACCTAGAGTGGATGAGATCAAGATCTTTCCCAGTCTGACTATTGATAAAATTTTATTTGTTCTAATTTTTTGTTACCTCCATGAATCCAAATATCATAAACTGAGAAAGTATTTGAGAAAAACTGTGTCATGTAGGCATGCATGAAACAATACAGTCTGTAGATAACTGCTGGAATGGAAATTCGCTCAAAATATTTTTTGTGTAAAGATTTTTTTCACAACTTTTGAGAGCAGATTCCCAGGTTTTTTGCCCATTGTGTGAGGAATTTCTAGCTCAAATCCTCTAGATGGTGCTACAGCTACAGCACATTGATGTGAACTCATCCTTAGGTTTTGTGTCCTGCTTGTTAAAATGCCGCTTCACTTATGTCACGTATCGTATGAAAGGATTAATGACTTCAGCTATGATACTATTTACAGGTTTATGCAAGGAGGAATCAGCATAGGTGGATTGCCTATCCTCAGCTAAGTAAGAGTAGAATGCCTTTTTTTAGATACAGAAGCCTTGCAGGAACTGTTGTGTGGTTAAATTATCCTCTCATCTCTTGAAACCATACCTGGAGTACTGACGAGGGCAGTGGTGGCCAACTGTAGCCTGTGGTGCTGATTAAGTGACAGCAATAAGCCTTAAAACTCCCAGCAGATGTTGCTGCTTTTGTATGCTAATGGGAACTTCACAAACCGTTTTCTCTTCCTTCTGAGAGCAGATGTAAGTACATGAAAATCACTTTCTTATATCAAGCTCAAATTGATAATAACCTTGGTTCAGTTGTAAGGCAGAAGCTGTAGAGGCACTTTATTTGGTAATTTCAGAAAGATTATGCAGAACTTCATGAAAATTAATTTTTTATATTCTGTCAACTTTTCTTGTACTGAAGTAGTTAAGCAAAATCCGGATTGTGAGCACATTGCTACCTGGGCTTTTAAGCCATCCACTTAGAAGCTTTCAAACTGGCACGTGAATCTGCTCTAGTGCATTTGCCTTATCACTTCTGAGGTAGCCACTCCCCTGCTACCCCAGTTATTTCAGTGGGTAAAGTTTAGGCAGAAGAGGCACATCAGCTTATCAGTACTATTCCTTAGTTTTTGGTGACATAATATGATGCTTTGTGTGGTCTGCTGTGAATATACAGTGAAGAGTTGTGCAACACAGAGGAGGATGCTATGCCATGTATGCTAATGTTCCACAGTCCTGCCTTGATAGGAAATACCCACTGAAGCAGTAAGAGTTTAGAGAATGACTCTACTGATGGCAGGATCATAGGATCAGGTTAGAAAAGACCTCTAAGATCCTATTAATAGGTTAGTACTGATGCTGACAGCGAGGGCTGTGTTTGTGATTAACTTGTATGGCAACACTGGGCTCCAGAAGTGTGAAAACAGAGGGGCATAATCTGTGAAGGAGACTGACTATCCAGTTTCTGTTGTAACTGAGCCTTACGTGTAGCTCAAGTATAGACTGTCCTTTGTAAGAATAAGAAAGATCTTAACGATCTTCGTAAGACATCTGTCTGTAAAAGGTGCTTTCAGACAATAATAAAGGAGTAGCCCAAGCCATGGAACTGCATTTGAAAACTTTTCACTTCAATAATCGCATCCTTTCTGATGTAAGTTGACACCTTGCATTTTAGATTCTTTGTGTGGCTGCACAAAATTTGGTCAGTGTTTTCCAGATAAAAAATTTAAGGTGTTTTTTGTATTTCTGTTTTATGAGATGAAATAGCGGTGTCCTCTTCACTTAGACTATAGAAACATCTATAATACTCTGCACAGAGTAGAGAGTTTACTCACTAGCCACATTTCATTTTGGGTAGCAGCAGTCTGTCCAAAGGTCAGCTATAGTTTCTATTAGATGTTGCAATAGTGATTCTGAGGTGATTAGTGACAGCTGCTAAAGGGCAGTATTTTTACTTCCTGTCTTAGATGTCTATTTAGTGTTGTTTCCCCTCTTTAAGGTACAGCTGTCCTTCACTCCAGAAGGTGAGTGACCATAGCATCTGTAAAGTTTGTGTATATATTTTTCATATTGCTGAGGCATTTGGGTTTGCAAGAACTGAATGCAAAACCACAAGCTTCTGCGACCTGCTCTGGTACTAGGTGGGTACATGCACATTCAAAAGTTCAACAGAGATAACCAGAAACTACGTGGTTCCCTGCCATCCACCAGTTAAAGTTAACATGCCTACTTTAATACATTGCATGTCTGTGATGTAGTGGCTAACCTTGGGACACAGCAGGCTGTAGGTGCTACTAAAAGGTGGGGTTGGGGCTCTTAAACAAGACTAGCCTTTTTCCCCACTTTGTGGTGTTCAAATGTGAGATAAAGTATTAGACTGGCCTGGCTGGCTGTAGTTGCTCTCTTGGGAGAAAGAATGGATACAGCTGGGCTCCTGGCAATTTGTGTCTTTACACATAATCATCGAAGGTCTGGACTATAACTGCCAGTGGATAGGAAACAAGTAGATAATTGGGGTGAAATTTACTACTGATGCTTTTCTGGGACAAGAAAAGAGCTAAATTTTCCCATTATTTGAGTATTCTGGGTGATCTTTGATGAAAGTCCCAATTGAACTATTGTACAAAAATGCAACCTGTAGTTTGATGATGCAATATTCTCACTTATTATTTCTTCATCTCAGTTTGGTCCAGAAGTAAGAGTTTCAAAATATCATAAAGAGCCAGTGTTTGTAAACCAAAGAAATCTGAAACCATCACAACAAGTGTACACAAGTAACTAGATATCTTGCGATTTCTCCATCACTAAAGATACCAGCTCATTTACTAGGGGAAGACTGCTTGGAGCAATTTTGCTATTAGGAGTTTCTCCTAAAGGCTTTTTTTAAATATAAAGAAAGTTTGCAAAGTGAATTGTGAGAGTTACTGGGACCGTTGCTCGTAGAACAATGATGAGGAAAGTAGTTGTAACAGAACTGAGTATGAGGCAGATTAAATATGAGGCAGATGAAATTTTAATTTGCATTTGCAGCTATTCTGGAAAAATCGGAATTCCTGGTTTTAAAGAAAAGCAAATGCAGCTGTAGAATTTATTTTATATCACTAATCTTTTTTGAAAGCATCTGTGTTTATAGATGACACTGACTCTTTCCCTAAACGCTGCCCCTTGTGCATGGCAGGAGAATGCTGTGACCAGTAACTCCTAGACTGGCTTACCTGAAAGCCAAGAGAAGGGGAGCTCCTGGTAGAGACGCTTTTTCTGAGATTCACATCCATTACTTGTCTGGCAGAACTCAAGTTGCTGTAAACTTTGTCCAGTGTGAAAACTGTGGGTTCTTTTGTAGTTATAATAATCAGAATTAGTGCAACTAGAGACTTGTTCTTTTGGTGTTGGTGTTAATCTTGTATTGTTTTTAACTCTTCTTTGTAGGCATCTCAAGATTGTGTATCTGGGTCCAAAACCAGAAATAAATTCAGGAGTAAACCAGAAAGCTTTTAGAGGTGGTATGTGGCCGTTGTAGAACTTCTTGGAAGGACTAAGGATTTGTGCTAGATTGAGTTGTTTTGTAACCCAGCATTGCAGCCTCACAGGTTGGATTCTTCCCGTGTGTGTCACTGTAACTTAGTGAACCTTTAAATGCTTTAGTCACCTTCTTTAGCTCCATGTCAGCTAACCAGCAAAATGCATTATTCAGTTCAATATTTCTACAGCTAGAAAGCTGAGGAAAAAAGCCGACAGAACGATGGTTCTAAAGTTACGCTGAAGTGGCGTCAAAGCAGCATCCTGTGACAAATTTCTGTAGTGCTCTTGGCTCTCATGTAAATGTAAATATATGACTTTGACATCATTAGAGTGGAACTAGAAGCCACAGTGTGAAATAGTGTACGATATCTTTCATGTGGTGGAAATGCTTCTGTGAGGTTGTACATGTAAATTAAAAAATAGCCATTGGCATATGGTTTCCAAGTAACCAACATATAAACATGGGTACATGCTCTCTAAACACAGCTTGTGTTACACCATCCATCATGACTCGTGGGATTCTGTGTTCTCTTTCAAGTGGACACTTCAGTGCATCAATAGCAGTGATCCGTGATGTGATGGCAGGAGCTACTGCCAAGCGCCAAATGTTGAAGGCACTTTTCAGTCTAATCCATCTCCTTTCCCCCTCCTATGTGTATCTTATTAATGTTTTCTCAAAATAGAATACCCCATTTCTTGAATGTAAGTTTTCACAACAGCTTACTGAGTAGGGGGGCTTGTTTTGTTTCTTCGGGGAAGATCTCATCTCCTTTAGAAAGTGGCCTTTCAGAAGGTTCCAGTTATCAGAGTGCCTGAATAGATCACAGGCAGAGATAGTATATCCCAATATCCCCTTGAACTCAGGGAGGGGAAAAAGTGAAATGGGAAACGGCAGCACCAGAAGGTGATGTCCATCCTTTTATCCTAGCATCCTAGTATCTTTCCTGGATTTTATGCAGTATCCAGGTTCAACTCCTCTCTAGATTTGAGGCAGGTTTCCTGTCTTCTAAGCAGTTGTTTTAAACCTATATTGCATTCTGTTTGGTGTGGCTTTTTCTCAGTCTCTCCTTTGGTGCTGTTTTACTTTGACTCCTTAAATATTTGAGTATTTTTTTAGGAAAGTTTTCTCATCTCATCCACTGAAGTTGCACATGAATGAAAATTCAAAACTGTTGCCAGCTTCCTTATGTACAGCAGCTGTTATAAGAAAATAAGTTCACTAGCAGTTCAGTGTTAAACTGTTATCATAATTTGTAAGTGACAGTGCAGAGTGCTGGTAGTTACAGGTTTTCAGGCTGTGATTCTCTTGACCAAAGAAACAATCTCTGCTGTGGTGTGAGTCTGTTTTTTGATGACACTTGTCAGTGTCGTCTTTCTCCTCTTTGACAAGTGAATGTGAGCCTTTTCAGCTTGCTCAGCCCAAGGGTTTGTACTGAATCAACTCTGCTTGGAGGCTCTCGTGTCAGTATAATAAATAGCTTTGGTTCTAGACTTAAAATCCTGTTAAAAAAATGCCAGTGATAGTTGCCAAACCAATGTTAAAAGGATACTTGAGAGGATCTTTCTTTCACATCCAAATTCCAATAAAATGTTACTTCTGACACCAGGCTAAGCTCACTGGACATAAGTGAAGTTCTGGTTTTAGGATGCTCACTGTGCAGGTACTTGCAATTCAGGCAAGTAGAATGGAGCTGTTAGTTACCACTAGCATAGTTTAAAAAAAAAAGATTTTTTTAAAACCAAAATCAAGTATAGTTTTGTTCTTAAGTTGTTTCAGATGAGTATAATTGTCTTTAGAAAGTCAGCTTTTAACTCTTTATGCTGGCAAGCTGCTATTCTAATGCTTATTCCAATCTGTTCCTATGTTTTAATCCAGGGAACTTTTTCTTTTCAGTTGCCAGTCCTATGATGGTTCACCTGTGATTTCGCTGCCTGTAATTTTGAGTGAGTGGGAGATGGGAATTAGCTTCAAGGGCTGCCAGGAGAATGCTAGAATACAGTCTCGGGTACTTATCCAGGGATGTGCTTAGCTGGCTGCCCAGAGTGCCAGCTGAAGTCTATGCAGCTCAGGCTATTTAAAAAGTTTGATGCTGTGCATTGAGTGTGGGTCTTCTTGTGAGGCTTTTCTTCCCTCTGCTTATGGTGATGGAGCAATCATTGTCCATGACAGCAGCATATCACTGAGAAGTGTGACAATGGCAAGTCCCTTAGCTACTAAGTGGTGGCATTGATGCATTATGGATGATGTTTAAATAGCATTATTGATCAAGCAAGGTTGACATAACGTGGAGCCATGAGAAGGTGAGCCTAAATTCCATGCCTAAAGAAGGTAAGCAAGCAGGTGAGGTTGTAGTTGGGCCCCAAGGTGCCGGCTGTGTGCCAGCAGTCAGTCAGTTCCTTGTTATGATCCCTTTGTGTGCACATACACGCACTCCGCCCTCTTGATCAAAGTTTTTTTTTTTTCCTCTTGTGTAATTTCTGAAGTGAGTTCCTGTACCTTACCCCTCTCATCCTGGATTACACTTAGTCCTGGTAAATCTTCTGTGACACAACTGCCACCACACATCTCATGCCTTCAGTGTGCTTGACTGATAACATGATGAAGGTGGAACAGATATATGGTGAAAATCGATACTTTGAAGAATGTCCTGAGCATTTCTTACTGGAAATTTTACAGTTTCTGGGAAAGAACTAGGTCATGCAGTTGTTCTTGCAGTTGGGTGAAGTGCATTTAATGGGGAATTAGAGAGGGAACCTTTTAGGATGCTTGCTACTTCATGAATGACACACTTGGTTAATGTTCATCTTTTGGTTAAAAGTACCTTTTAGTTTGGATTTAATCAGCCAGTTGTGCCACAATGATGTAGCTCTATTTCTGGCCTAGTTCTGTGCTAGTACGAACACTGCATTAAGGCATAAATATCTTAACAACTTTAACCACACGCTACATTTTCTAGAAAGCATACCTAAGAACTGAAATTGTAAACTACTCATAAATGTCTAGTATGTTGACCACTCTTTACCAACGATAAGAGCTTTGAAGCCAGCCTGGCCTTTTCTGTGCAGCCTTTTAAGTCCCAGCTGGGACTGAATGGTGTTTAACAAAAAGCCAACCAGGACTACAGACTGGAGCCAAGCTAGTACAGATCCTCCACTGCTCCATCATTTGGAACTTCAAAATCTCTTAGGAAAAGCTGTAATAATTGACTTGGCAGATTATTAAGTACAACTGCTGCCACTTGTAGGGCCTTTTCCTCTTCAAATTTTAGAGAACAGCATTTCTTTGGAGCTACCCAGCATACTTCTACCTCAAAACATATTTTGTGTTGCTTTGGGGTTTGATGTCATAGTGAGCAAAGGAGGATAGCCATTTGAGGCAGTCAAGTCATATAGGACCTGGGAGGCTGAAATCCCAGTCTCCTTTCTTTGCACTGTCTCAGTTGTCTTCCCATTCAAATCAACAGCAGCACTATAATTTCTAATTTTAATGGGAACACATCCGTTTTTTGAGAGCTGGTCCAAGTTTCCCTTCCAGAAAAATAGCAAATTGGTATTAATATTTATAATGCCTGAAGAGGACTGGGTATGATGTAGAGAAGATGAACCAAATAGTGCCAAAGACAGGCACTATTTGCTAATGCATGCAGAAGTTCTTTGGTAGGTACCTGATCCTGAAATCTGCCTTCATTTTGAAGGTTAGGTGGAATATCAGCACTTCCACAGTGGTTCAGAGCTGTGAGTATTGTAGACCAGTATCTTGTGTCTGACAATATTTAGTTATATTGTGTTTTTACAGGCAGGTGAGGGACATTTTGCTATATGAATGTTAAAAAGAAAGTATAATTTTTTTCTGTGCTAACAGTTCATCTCACGTTGGGGATCTTTAGTTCCTTAACCTCATGGAGAACCAGAAGGTCTTGGCCTGTTAATGATGTGTTGTGTGATCTTGAGCAAAATACTGTACTTCCTTGTGCCTCTGCTTCCCCTCTGTCAGTTTTCCAGAGCACAGGCCTTCTGCTGTGTGCTTGCTCAGTGTCTAGTACAGTGGGGCCCTGATCTCTGTTGGGGCCTCTAAATACTACCACTGTATAAAATAAAATAATCCTTCTTGCAAGTAGGGATGCGGGCTGGGAATTTCAAAAGGGCAGAAGAACGAGTCAGTTTTCATGGACTCTGTTAAAAGTCAAAGCTATGCTCAGAGGCTTAAGGCAATTTTCTGAGCCCAGTCCCATTGCTGTTGGCTTCAGTGATGTAGGACAGCAGAACAGACTCCAGAAATCTTCCATTATATCTGTCTACCCTTTTAGATGTCACGAGGGAGATTTTTAGTGCAACAGATTGAACCTCAGATAAGATTACATGTTGTAATTACCAGTGGGATTTATTTGTCCAATTCTTTAAGCACTGAGTGGAAAAAAATGCATGTACATCCCTTAAGTAAAGAAAAGGAAAGTGTGTGCATTTTTCCACTCTAAGCTAAGTAAAGAATAAGATGACATGTAAGCATGGATGGGCAAAAAGATAAATGAAGTTATTTATCAAAACAAATATTCAGACTTTCACTGCACCTAATATGAGTATTTGGAATAGGGTTATAGAATGGCCGTAAAGTTTGGATTAATTTAGGGGTTTTTTTAGCTGTAAATGTAAACTAAATTAAACTGATAGTTTTCATTAAATTTGAATTGGCTGTGGTATTACACCATTTTAAAAGCCACTGGAGACACTCAAGTTGCATTTAAAATCTTGTATTGTAATTAGTGATATCTACATTTATTATTGTGGTAACTACACTTTAATGAATGTATTCAGTACTACACAAAACTACAAAATCTAAAGAGCTCTAAGAGCGTGTTGATTTCAGCTACACTTTATTCCCTTGGTCATCCTCTTAGGTGAACTTGGATACTTTTAGAAAACTAACCGGGAGAAAGTGTAAAAGTTAAGGGACAAAAATTAAATATTTTCCCTTGAAGTTAAATAACTGTTTGCAGATGGAGTCTTCTGATCTTGTTGGCCACCCCCTGTGTCTAAGGTGCTGCTATACTTTCTGTGGTAACCAGAGTATCTTGCAGAATGTAATGCATTTTTCCACATGGTGTCCCAGGAAGAGAAAAGCATAGTTACAGTTAAAAATCAGGAGTTCTTAGATGCAGCACCATCTTTCCAGCTGTTCGTCTTACTGTCTGACTTCTTCTTTCAGCCTTGTGGAAACTGAATACAGGGGATGGTGGTGGGTGTATGTTGTCATGTAATCTCAGCTAATACCAGTGCAGAGTAGGGTAAAATTTACTCCTAATGTTGTTCTCATCACCTTTATTGTGAGGCTTTTGTTCCTGAAGGGAATTTTGTTAGGACCTCCCTGTATTAATGAGGCTCCATCAGTGTTGGCTGCACCCCATGTGGTTACTTTCATTTCATGGACCTCACCTGGGATTTTCATGACATGTTTATTAATCTGGAAAAGAGTTGGCTTTGTCCTGCTTTCCGTATCATTGACTTGCCTGCATTTAGCTTCCTACTAAGTGAAGGACGTGTAAGCAAAAGGGAGTGGCAAAAGGCAGTATCTTACTGAATTTAGCCAGGAAGGCCAGCTTTTCTGTGGGAATATTAAATAGGCTGTGGTCCCCTACTTCAGACAGAATTCCCATATTAATTCTGTGGGCTACTTGACTGTTCCAGAGAAAGGACACTGTCTCAAATGCTAAGTTGAAAAGCATTTAAGCTTTCCTTGTACTAAGCTACTGGAGAGGTTCTTGGCATAATTTGGTTCCTACCTAAGCTGCATCAACATCCTTGAGTTGTTCTAAGAACTGCCTTCCTCCTCAGTTTCATGCTGTCCTCTCCTTCCAGGTGCAAAACAAGCTCTGGTAGGGTCTCAGAAGTGCTTTCTCTGGAGCTTTTCCCTGCAGTTGTAATCACCACTTTAGGATTCTCTTATGCTGCTTTGACCGTACTATGCACTGTAAAGTGGCTGAGACTGGGGGAGAGGATCTAACTGAAGGTTTTAGAGTAATTTCTGCAGAACCATATTGATTTCATCTCTATTAAATTCATTGAGTTTTCCCATAAGGGCTTTTTAATTTAACTGTTGCTAAAAAATGCTGCACAAATTACCTGGCAAGAATGCTGTAGAGTTATAAGCCCTTCAGACAGTCCCTTAAAGGCAAAGCAGTAAAGTTGGGTGAACTATTCACAGCCAGGAGTTTTTTATTCAATGAATTTACCACTTTGTCTGTTCACAGATTACTGACAAACAGCCACTGACTTAGTATGAATTTGTTCATTATCCCAAATTATTCAATGCCTCGTTTATGCAATGCAGTTTTTGCTTCAGGGCTGCTGGCAGACTGATCCACAAGTATTGTTTGAATACCACTGTTTGTAATTCTTACAGAAAAGCCCTATAAAACTCAATAGAGGCCTGGTGTTTTATTTCTGGGCACATCTATAAAACTTAGCAGAAAATTATATCCTTACCATAAAATTCTACAGCTTGGTTTAAAGTAGTTATAATTTTCCATTGATTTCTGTATGGTTTTAGTAGCATTTATGCAGGAAAAAGTTTTTCATCACTGTTACTCTCAAGTTTTTGTCATTTCTGAGAGCAGAGAGACTTGATAACATGAATGTAAATCTTTGGGAATTGACCTCTTTTATCCTTGAGTTTGTTTGGTTATACTCCAACTATGCTGATGCCCATTATAAGGCCATTTTTCACTATTGAGGTGTAAATGAGTGTCAGACCCTACTTAGTTCTGTCTACCATTAATCCTAAAATGAAGACTGAGGCATATAAAAAGGAACTGCATAATATGCAGGTACATTGGATTTCTCGGTCCTTTTGAGAGGATTTAAATGCTCATGTCTGTGATAGGTCCTCAAGGAACACGGTTTCATTAGTGAGAATCAGGCTCCACTCAAATTCCAAGATATCTCTGAACTTCAGAAGTGTTTTCTTGGGTCCAGACATGCACTTTTGAAGTGTTATGACTCTGTTAGAGACTCTGGCACCAGTGTTGTTCCACTGAGATAGCTTTGGTTATTTGCTTAAATGAACTGAAGATACAAAACTAACTTCTGATAGGTTGTGTTGGCTTTGATTTGTTATATTTATGTTGTTTTTAAACATGTTCCCCACTGGCTTATTCTGGTATAACAAGAAAAGGTACAGGTTCACGGAGAAGGAATTAATCCTCTGATGTGTTTGGTACACAAGACTATTACGAAGTCTTTGATGTGCAAATGTGCATAAGGAACCAGTAATTTTCCTGATGGATTGTGCGATATCTCCTTTTCATGTAGTAATAATGTTACCATAAAATCAGAGTCATAGACTTGTTTAGGTTGGAAAAGACCTTTAAAATCATTCAGTCCAACGGTTAATCTAGCACTACCAAGTCCACCAATAAACCATGTCCTTAAGCACCACATCTACACATTTTTTAAATACCTTCAGGGAGGGTGACTCAACCACTTCCCTAAGCAGCCTGTTCCAATCCCTGACAACCCTTTCGGTGAAGAAATTTTTCCTAATATCCAATCTAAACCTCCCCTGGTGCAACTTGAGGCCATTTTGTCTCATCCTATCACTTGTCACTTGGGAGGAGAGACCAACACCCACCTCACTACAACCTCCTTTCAGGTAGTTGTAGAGAGCGATAAGGTCTCCCCTCAGCCTCCTCTTCTCCAGACTAAACACCCCCAGCTCCTGCAGCTGCTCCTCATCATACTTATTCTCCAGACCCTTCCCCAGCTCCGTTGCCCTTCTCTGGACACGCTCCAGCACCTCAATGTCCTTCTTGTCCTGAGGGGCCCAAAACTGAGCCCAGGATTTGAGGTGCGGCCTCACCAGTGCCGAGCACAGGGGCACCATCCCTGCCCTGCTCCTGCTGGCCACACTATTGCTGATACAAGCCAGGATGCTGTTGGCCTCCTTGGCCACCTGGGCACACTGCTGGCTCGTGTTCAGCCGGCTGTCAGCCAGCACCCCCAGGTCCTTCTCTGCCAGGCAGCTTTCCAGCCACTCTTCCCCAAGCCTGCAGCGTTGCCTGGGGTTGTTGTGACCCAAGTGCAGGACCCAGCACTGAACCCTGTTGAACCTGGTACAATTGTCCTCGGCCCATGGATCCAGCCTGTCCCGATCCCTCTGCAGAGCCTTCCTGCCCTCGAGCAGATCAACACTTGCACCTAACTTGGTGTCGCCTGCGAACTTACTGAGGGTGCACTTGATCCGCTTGTCCAGACCGTTGATAAAAATATTAAACAGAACCGGCCCCAACGCTGAGCCCTGGGGAACGCCGCTTGTGACCAGCTTCCAACTGGATTTAACTCTGTTCACCACGACTCTCTGGGCCCAGCCATCCAGGCCAGTTTTTTACCCAGTGAAGAGGACACCTGTCCAAGCCATGAGCAGCCAGTTTCTCCAGGAGAATGCTGTGGGAAATGGTGTCAAAGGCTTTACTAAAGTCGAAGTAGACAACACCCACAACCTCTCCCTGATCTACTAAGAGGGTCACCTTGTCATAGAAGGAGATCAGGTTAGCCAAGCAGGACCTGCCTTTCCTAAACCCATGCTGACTGGGCCTGACCACCTGGTTATTATGTACATGCCACGTGATGGCACTCTAGATGATCTGCTCCATGACCTTCCCCAGCCCTGAGGTCTACAGGCTGACAGGCCTGTGGTTCCCTGGATCCTCCTTCTGGCTTCTCTTGTAGGTGGGCATCACATTTGCTAGCTTCCAGTCAACTGGGACCTCCACGGTTAGCCAGGACTGCTGATAAATGATGGAAAGTGCCTTGGAGAGCACCTCCGCCAGTTCCTTCATTACCCTTGGGTGGATCTCATCTGGCCCCATAGACTTGTGTGTGTCTAGGTGGTGTAGCAGGTCGCTAACCATTTTCCCTTGGGTTGCGGGGGCTTAATTCTGCCCCACTACCATCTCGTTAACTCCTAGTTATGTTACATTATGCCATGTTATCAGCCTGGTTTAAGGAAACCTCCGTACAAGCGCTGCCCATGTAACAAGCTGGGTGCCACATATGATTTGCAGCCACATCACTGTTGAAGTACTGTATGAGAAGGGTGGATTGTAGGTTTTGCTACTTTTGCTTCTGGCACTTGCCAGTGGTTTTTTGTTGTTGTTGTTGTTGTTTTTTGTTTGTTTGGTTTTTTGGGTTTTTTTGTTTGTTTGTTTTTATCCTACCTGAAATATTACCTTCCAGTGACCTGTTGAATGAAGTAGGCTGTTAGTTTACCTGCTGACTCTGTTGCTATGGGATGGAGATCTCTTTTTTTTCTGGTCAGATATAAAAAGAATTAAAACATCACTGGTTGACGTTTCGTATAGTGTGTTGGTGTTTCTGTAAGACATAATGAAATACTCAGCACTTGAACAGATGGATATAGCTGCAGTCCTTCTGAAGACATTATTTTAAGGATGTGGATTATACTGGTTTAATAGGCCAGTAACTTGGCGGAACTCAGCTTTTTTGGTGTTTCAACTTGTAGAGCTAGTTATAATTTCCAATGATTTAGCTGTAAGTTACACATTTATAAAAGATGAAAATTAACTTCTAAAATATGGATAATTTTTTCCTCTAATGAAAATTCTATTTCTAGATAATTCTAAGAACCTTAATTCTTTTAACTGCCAAACTGTTTCCTCTGGACTAAACTTTGACAGATACTTAGGATTATCAGGTTAACATGTAATGGATAAAAGATGGTGAGAGGCTGTGGAAGAGAAAGCTGTTGTTAATGAACATCAATTTTCAGTAGTAGGTTGTTTTTTTGATCCATCAGAAGATTTTGAAATCTTGACACCTGTCAAGAAAAGTATGACTGGTCATGATAAATCATATGGTCTTTAAATGCAGTATTTAGCAACACTGGAATTCTGCTGAAGTTAATGGTATCTTGTTCCGCAAGAAGGAGTAGAGGTTATACTGTGACCTCCAGAAACCCCTACTGCAATAGATATTGGTGTGTATTTCTTGATTTAGATTTGGAAGCTGGCACATGTTGCCTTGAGTTCTTAAAAAGAAACTCAACTTCAGCTTTAGAAAATTCATTAAAAGGATCCAGGATGATGGTTACAGGAATCCTCCCTTCCATTTTAAAGAAACAAGACATATAAAGGAAAATAGCATCTTTTATTAGGCTGTCTCATAAAATTGGAAGAAATATTGGCTCAGAGCACCAACATAAGTCTGTCATAGTAGAATTCTTCAGCAAAACCTTTTGAGAGCTTTTTTGCTTATTGGGTTACTGTGTTGTGTACGATTGTTTCGCCGCTGTCCTACCCTGGCACAAGAGGTGAGAGCTGGCTTAAAGGAGGAATGGTAGCTTTTATGGGGTTTCTTTTAAATTACAGGAAAACAAGTTTAAATGGATCATTTTCTTATTACCCACTGCAGTTAAAAAGAATGTTAAAGAGATTTCATCAGCATTAGTTTACTACATTATTAATAAAGTTATTAAAATCTCAACAGTTACTATGCAACGCTATTTGAACTATCACAGTTATCTTTTATACTTAGCAGGGGAATAACTGCAGCATCTCAAACCACAGTGTATCATGGTGCCCACATTCTTGAAAGCTGGTATAAATCTGGCATGTCCTCCTTGAATCTGTGGTTTCTGAGTGTTTAACAGCTAGAGTGTGCAGACTTGTTGTTTTTTGGTAATCTGGTAAATCAGTGTTATAAGAAAAGGTACATTTTCCTGTCACATGGTTATGAGAACTTTCCTTAATTCAAATTTAATATTAAAATGTTTTCAGAGATACCAGTTCTGGAAAAAAGTAGACATAGTTCATTTACATGGTTGTACATAAAGTTGTACTGTGTAGTTAATGTTTCTCAAGTTTAGTGTATACCACCTTGGGAAGACTCTTTAGACACTTGGAGAAAACCCCATAAAAAGACTGAATCTCAGATATTGATCTCTTGAGATCAGAAGATGATACTGCATAGCCAAAATATGGAATGATAAAATGTTGAGCTCATTCATGGAGAAACTGTTTGTTATCCTGTAAGTTTACAAGGGGTTTCCTGAATCTAACTTCTGTCTTCAGGTCTGAGTAAATAAACATCCCATTCTTTTGCTTGTTTTTTTGCTTGAAGTGTTTAACAGGACTGAGGTGTTCTGCAGTTTGTAACTGTGCCTTTGCTATATTAATGTAAGTGTAGACCTGCACTTGGCCTTGAGCCAGGCTGTGGTGAAATGTCTAGAAATAAACTTCTTAGAATCTTACATATTGCTGTCAGGGAGAGGTTTTATCACTTGTTTTCCACAGTGTATTTTGAACAGCGTCTCTACCACGTAGTGTTTCAAGTATCCTAACCTAAAATACCATGGCTTGTTGAAATGCTTAAAAAAAGTATACCATGACCTATCATTGAAACAATCTGACATTATTCAGCGTACATGTCCTCCACTGCTCAAGTGTTATTTGAAGTGTCCATGATAATGCACTAATCAAAGGATATTTCATGTGTTCTCAGCAAGGAATTCATACACCAACCTGCAGGACTGCTCCAGAACACCAGTTAGTGTTCTTACTGTGCTTTAAATGTGTGAGATGCTGAGTGTTCGGGACCGTTGTTTTTAAGCGATTATCTTAAGTGAAGAACATAGTGGAAAACGTGCAAGTGCTTTGTTTTGTTATTATTTTTTTCAAGTCCTTGGGAAAGATTATTTGCAATGTCCTTGCATGCTCTATAGCATCTTTACGTGATCTTTTGATCATTTTTTGTCAAATCAATATGTCTTATATTATCGCATTGAAGAGTATCTTTCAGCCCATAGAGCATGTAAATTTTATGACAATGAGAAGCCCTTAGTGAGACTAGCATTGCAGCATCTGGAAGTGTTATAAAATGCATTAAAATGGCTGAATGCACCTAGCCCCTCTTTGTCCCACCTCAATATGAGAGGATAAAAATTTAACACTTGCGAAGCATTGTGTCAAGCCTTGTAAAAGTATTTGTGTGAGTTGTGACTGGTATTCCATAGCAGGAATGCCACCAGGGACTGCCATCCTGTCAGTTTTGTCTGTTGCAAGGCACTTTCACGGGAGTATGGCATTAGCACAGACGAAGTCCATCATGTTTTAGCAACACATCTGCAAGAGGGCAACAAAAAATTGCCATTATTGTCCTATCCTTTTTCCTGTGCTTTCAACATGCAATTCAGCAAGCCTTCTTGGTTTAGAATACATTATCTGGACTAGCTTTCACTTGAGAATACAGCTTATATACTCTTGCATGAAAACACTGCTGCTTCTACCTCTAGGCTCAGCATCAGAAAAATGCAATCTCCAGCACTGGATCTCATAGAATACTTCTAGGGACCGCTGCCACAGGACGAAAATAGCACTCAACAAGCATCTAAGTCTGATCTACATCAGATGAGCCCACAGCACCTCATCCTTTGCTGGGATACCTAATCTGGTTCCCTATATTTTTGTTCTTTTTAACACATGTCTGCACCCAAAAAACCACCCTGCAAAACCAACCGACCCAAACCTTATAGGTCTAATTCTCTTCTCCAAACTTTGGTGCTCATTGCTGAATGGATTTCACTGCATTCTGTCCTGCTGCGTGCTGGTATAAACAGGAAGATCAGGCCTTGCATGTGTTCATTTGCTTCTTGATCTGATTTATGCTGCTTACATCTGTTGCTGACTTTGACTTCTTGTTCTGCACCAACACAGTTCATGAAACGTAACTGAATTGTTGTATGTTATTGCTCTGCTTGGCTTCAGCTGATGGCCCCTTGTTTTCAAAATAGCAACTGAGAAACAGCTCACCTACATCAGTCCCTCACTTGTCTCTCCATTGTCTATTGAAAATTGAACCCCCCTTCTCCCTTCACTGATCATTTCTCAAACTATGGAGGCCAATCCCAGCAAATCTTCACTCACCATAATATCTTTTTTCAAAATCTGAATTATTTTTGGTGCCCTCTGATGTACGTTTCTGGTTTTACAAATGTTTTATCTGAACTAAATGGGAATGGAGTGATGTGTATTATTGTGAAATTAGACTTTGTTCCTCACAACATTCCTAAATAACTTTAAGTGGTTTATCCTCCACCTTTACTTATACCTTTCAGTGTCTCTTATCTTTGCCTTTTTGTTCTTTACCCAGATGGTTTTCTCTGGAAATATATCTGCTGAGGAAATAAATTCCTAGTGAGGAATACTGAGCTGATTCTATTGTCAATTTTCCCAATGCCATACCAATGTAATTTCAGTATTTTTAAGCTGAATTATTTCTTTTTGCGTTTGGTTCTAAGATCACATTTGAATACATCCTCTCCCATTTATGCACTTAATTTGGGTCAGAACACTGGGTTCAGAAATGAAGCTTGACCTTGGCTGTCTGTGTAGAAGGTGGCCTGGTAAATGGGACTCTGCTGCCACAAACTGCGAGCTGCTGGGTTAAGGCCGGGACCTTCTACTGCTGGACTACTCTGTTAAACAAAAAAACCTGCCAAACCAAACCAAAACCACCCGCATCAGCACTACTCTTTGTGCCCCATGTGTAGGTGTATTAGGAGAACAAATACCTTCCGGAATCTGAGCCAGTTGTGTACTACAGCATTTCTGACTTAAAAGTTGCTAGGCAGTGAAAGTATTATGATTTCTTGGGCATACCATCATAGTTATTTGCTATCTTTCATTTTCCTTTTGGAATATATTTTACATTCCTGATATTTTCAGATTGAGTGGTACCTCTGAGGACTCTCTAAAGTAAGAAGCATAAAGAACCCTAACCCTGGCGCTGATTTCCAAAGGATTCTGCATTCATCATTATGGAAATAATTTGTCAGAAGAGTTTTGTTCCTATTTTGACACTGGAAGGATTAGTTAGCCAGACTTTTCTCAAGTGCTCAACAGATACCTGAGAATTTAGCTCTTTTATAACCAATATTTCGGTATCTGTCATGTGAAAAATCTAGTCTGTTAGAAAACAGGAGCATGAAGATGTGGATGGGAAAGGTATCTGGCAACTAGTAAATGAGTCATCTTATAGAATAGCATGTATCTAAGTTGACACCACCTCACTCAGAATATATACTTCTGGTGACGCTTCCTGAAGATATATGTACTAAGCTTCTGGACGTGCCTGTTCGTAGTGTGTCTGTTGGAGCTATTTAGAGATATCACTAGGATTAAATTATGTTCTCATGAATTTTGTCCTTTGGCATTTGCCCTTCCTTCAGAAATCTTAATCATGGAAAAGTTTGTGAAATTTGTGTGTCGGCAAAGTCTGTGCAAATTCATTTAATCAATGAAGGAAATGTTGATAGATTTTTCAGTAGGTATTCTGGTGAGCAAACACCTGTTTGTTTGTATTCCAGTTCTGCTTAAGGGTCAGTATGTTGGACACTGAAGATGCATAACCAAGGAAAGCCGAAGAGCTTAAAATCTAAGTTACCCTTATTGATGGTTTTCTTTGTTTGATCTTTCTCTAGTCTTTGCTAACAAAGTCTTCTAAGGTTCAGTCACATCCTTAAGGGTGTGAGTTAAGATTAAAAAGCTTTTCCTTAGTGACCAAAATTTATTGTTTATACTTAAAATTTTTCTGTTTGAAGTCTTAGGTTTCCATTTCTGAAGAAACCTATCTGCTTTGACAAAATAGTCCTGAGCTATGACAAACCTCATCCTCTTAAATAACCTCTTCGACATGGTTTCTGCTTACTCTTTTTTCCTAAATATATTTTTGAAGAGTCATCATCAAAGACTTGCTGTTTATCAGCTGGTTGCATTTTTCTGCACGTCTTATATAAAAGGACAAATCTCAGGCCTTTCTTCAGTGGGGCTGAGGAAACTGAGTGCATTCATCAAGACAATTCAGAATCCTCTCACTGGATATGTGAGCTCATGCCAGTTAAGAAAACTACTGCTTAGTGTCAGTCAGTATGAAAGATGCTTCATTTTTCCATCTCTCAGCCTCCCAGGAAACATCCTGACCTCCTCAGACTGGAGAGAAAAAAAAAAGTGTTCTCTGGAGTACTGGAGAGCTCTGAGACATGTTTGAAATGAAGCTCCACTGGAGCAGGATCTACCTAACTGGAGACATTGTTGGGGTTTGTATTACTTTAAAGAAGATATTTTGTCATGTGTGGCTGTTCAGGAGAGGAAAACTGCAGTTGCTGATTTTTATGTAAAACTTCCTGTTCCCTTCCTGTTTGGTGGGGTTTTTTTTTTTTTGTTTGTTTTTTTTTAATTTGTCTGTACTCTGTATTTGGAGAAAAAGGTGCAGTCCAAAAAAGATCAAACTGAGCACAAATCCTCTGCTTTAGAGTGTGATTAAAGACTCACATTTGCCCAAACAGCCATGTCACAAGATGCCAAACTGAGAAGGCATTAATCATCTGTACCTTATCTCTATGAGAAGCCATCTTCAAAGCAGAAGGGAGGAGAGCTCTACCCTCTAGAGATAAATGGCATATCGTAAATAGTGTGAGGCACTCAGATACTGTGATTATGAGCTCTATAGAAATGCCTATAAATAATACTAGGAGATGCCCAGATACTACAGCTTACTTATGGAAATAAATAAACTGCATAAAAATCTGACAAGATGCAAGCTTCTCTCCCGTATGAGGACACTTCACTTTCCTTTTCCACTTTCTATTCCGAGAGTCATGCAGGGACTAGGTCCTCATCCTTAAATTGCAGTTCCTTGAGAAACAATGAAGTAAATCACCGTGTAAGGTAGCATGAAAACATCAAGGATGGAAATCTTACAGGCATACTTAGCTGTTTATCCTTTCCAAACTTTGAATCTAAAAGGAAAAAAAGGTAGCTGAGCAGAAACTTCTAGAATCTGAAATTTGAGAGTATTTGAATGTGAGACTGCAGATACTGGTATGGCAGAAGCAAGAGGCAGATTGCTGACTTCAGTGGGCGCATTAGGTAAAGATTTCGCAAAGGTCCTCATAGCAATAATGCATTAGCTTCTGGTGACCACCCCACTTGTCTGCTGGAGAGCTGTGCCATTCATTCAGCAAGATCAATATCTAAGGAAAAAAACATGCATTGATTGGAACGGCTCCTTTTTGTATGTAATTCTTTTTTCTAGGCACTTTTGAGCTGTTCTGGTTAGTTTTACTTTATCATCAAATGTTTTGCTGTTTATACTGCTTTCCTTTCATAGGCTGCAGGTAATTCTTGATATCATTTACATGATGAGCAGATTCAGAAACTCTGAAGTGCGTGGTTTGTGTTGGTAAGATCACTGAGTTAGCCTGCTCTATTATCAGCAATGTTAGTGAGCCTCACCAGTAGTGAAATTTGGTTGCAATGTGGATATTTGAGAGAAAAAAAAAAAAGTACTGAATAGAATAATTTTTAAATTTGAAATATTTGAACACAGATTACTGTATTTGCCTAGCTTAGTGTGGTATGTTTCTAGAGGAGCACATACAAATCACTGTCTCATGAGTTCTGTCTTTTGTACAAAGACAAATGCTTTACAGTAAATTGCCATGGAATTTTTTTCAGGTCTTAGCAAGTGCTTTTCCTTCTCTCTTCTGATAATCCACTGTTTCATTTGAAGAAAATATTAATATTTAATCAGCACGTAGAATAGGGGAGGAAAGCTCACTTTCTCTTATATCATCAATTTTATTTTACATTGTTTTGTCATAAATGAAGAACTAAGGAAATGGCCAGTGGACAAATCCAGTTTTACTAGTGATCTTGATTCTGTACAGTGCTCTGGAGCATCTTAGGGGGTAGGATTCACCTTAGATAATGCTTTGGAGCATGCTGACAGCATATGCATTCTGTATAGGTATAGCAGTTTTATTTTAGAACTGCTGAGTTTTGCTTTTAGTCTTTCAGCTTCAAAGGTCAGGTTTTGATGAAGAAGGCAGACATTGCTGAGAAAATTATTATTATTACATTTTGCTTGCTCTTGGAAATAAACTAGGCACAGCCTTAAAGTGTATGTGGCATTTTGTTGGTTCTGTGGCATGCTCACTGCCGGTTCCTCTTCGGGATGTAGTGCTTAATCCATGGTCATGTTCTGCACGCAGCAAAAATGGAAGGAGTTACACGCACTATGCAGCATAAAGAAACGGGTGCCTATGCTGTTTGGTTCACCAGTGTAGTTTTGACATCTCCTTCACTTGCATGAAAATTGAAGTGAGCTGGAAAAACTTGAACTCACAAAGTGGTTAGAAAAGGTTTATTTGTGCTATAACATTTTTTTTTTTCTAGAATGATAAAGTGTAAGATTTTGGAAAGCTGTGTTTGATTAGATGCTCTTGAGATTTGCTTAAGCTGTAACCCTGAGAAGCGAAGAAATGTGTGCCTACCCGTACTTGTTTTGCCAACTTTTTTTTAAAAAGAATATCTCAAAACTTCTTTTGGTTAAGCATCTGGGTGTCAGTGAGGTACAAAGTTTGAATTCCTGCTGAAAGTGATGTGAGTTGATGGACATCAAAACTTATATTCAAAAGCTGTAGATCAAAACGGTCAGATTTGAACTATAACCATCCTCAGCAGTTTTGAAATTCCATTTTAGTCCCATCATACTGATGATGTCAAACTGTGATTTAATTTTGGGAAAGTTTAGGTGCAAAGCAGGCTTTCATAGCTTTTGCAAGAAGGCATTTCTTCTGGAAATTGTTATAAAAAATTGCAGGCAGATAGACTTCTATAATTCTACAACTGTAAGGAAAAATACAGCTCCTGTACCTTAGAAGCATATTTTTACTTGGAGTAGTATTAACAGAAGTTGACAATTCTAGCGAGAGCAGCACACTGGAAACTTCCCTGTGTGTGGCACCCTGAATGCTGGGAGCAGTGTGAGGTTACCAACAAACAGAAAACCTTGCAGAAAGGGGAAAACGAACTGTGCGAGGGTATTTAGGCTTTGGGCTCTTGTAAGCTTTTTGGTTGCTCTGCTGCAAGCATGAAATGGTTTGTAACATTTAAGTCAGGCCAGATTCTCTACTCGCTAGTAGTGGTCTCGCACAGTAGCTTACTGTGGCGAGAGAGTGAAATATTGGATCTTGTCAACATCCGAGTAATCCAGCATCCAGTAATCTGTGGGCGACGTACTTCTGCAAAAAACTTCTCTCTCTTGAGCTTTATAACCAGGATGCTAGGTGGTAATTCCATAAGTAGAACAGAGTAAGCTTCCAGTTCCACAGATCAGTTCCATCTTTCCAGAGCTGTTTGATTCACTTTGGTGATGGGCACGTGGTGTGATGTGTACTATTGAACAGAACTCATTGACTCAAAACAAAACAACTCCTTGCTCCTCTGTCTTGTTCCTTTTTCTATAGAAGATGACTGATGTTTATGACAGTGCTTACACAAACTGTGGATCTTCTATCACCTGGTAATTTAATGAACATCTTTCTCTTTCCCTCTTTCAGCCTGGGTGGCTCCACTGTGTGCATGGAAATTGGTTAGTTCTCAGAAGTAATAAAAATTACAGGAATTTGGGCCAAGTACTTGAACTCAAGAATATTTTGGTATGCAGTTACTGTGGTATAGGGCACTCAAAGCTCATTCAGTTTCAAGTGTCCAATATGTGTGTTTTGAGAAATAGAAATAAAAAGTGAGGAAACACTGACTCACCGAAGTATTAAATATTCTATTCCTATAAACTATGTCATAAATCAAGGAGACTTTCAAAACTACAGTTTGATTTTATATGGATGGATTGATTGATTATACTTGTTTTAATTATATGTATAAATGTCAAGCAATTTCATTAGGTAGTAGTCTAGTGGGCATTTATTATGACCAAATACTGACTTGGAATAGCTGACAGTTTCAGAGCAATCATTCTGTGTCTAATGGGGACTGTCAGGGCCTTTGCCCGCACACTGCCACAAAGTCTTGCTATCCATGTAGTGGAAGTGTCAGCTATGAGCCTTGGGTTCTCTGTAATGTAACAGTAAATGCTGTTGGGGGAACAAGGGCTTCCCAGTGGGCCAGCTCTTTAGAACTGCATATTTGCAGCTGTGTGCAAAACCTAATAATTATGAACACAGTGTGATATCTTTGCTGTCATTTGCAAGTACAGTTCCTGCAGGTGGTATTTGCATGCAGTACTGATAGATGTGTACGTATACCAAACAGGATAGCTTTGTGCTTCAGGTTTGTGCAAATGTGGTCTCATCCTAGGAAGCTTGAAAATTAAGTCATTTGTATGTTAGGATTTGCTGTCCTGTGGATGTGTTTGTTTCTTGATTTGTGCTATTATGAAATGAGCCAATAAGTTCATGTGTTTCTCTAATGACACAGAAACTTCCTATGTAATATTCTTTTTTCTGAATTGTTTATTGTTAGATGATGTTGATATTTGGGCATTGATGTTTTTCTGCTCTAGTCCTCAGTTAAGAACAATTCTTATGTGACGTTATTGCTGCTGTCTTTTTCTGAAGACCTGCAAACCCACATTCTTAGGATTGTTCCCATTGTCGGTATCTAAGAGAAAGTAAAGTTGGAAGAAAAAGAAATGTGGAAGTTCTTAATATTTGATTTAGGATATTTCACTAGCTGGGTCAGACTGTCAAATTGCTTGATGGATCCAAAACAAAGAGCAATGCTGTGAAAACATATGAAAGACAAAAAAAGGTTAAAAGATTTTTCTGGGGTCTCTGCACATTGAATAGTCATCAATTCTATTACCAGAATGGCTCCTGGAATACGTCTGCAGATGCTAGTGAGAACATGGTCTCCCCTCTAATTAAATTCTCATCTTTACCCAAATGGTTGAAAGGGCAACTGTCTTAAACCTTTGAACTTTATTTGTAATACAAAGCTTCAATTAGATAAAAGACAATAATTAGCAAATCTTTTATCTTTGGGCATAATTAAATCTTTAAGGAAGGACATCTTAATCAATTACTTGTAATGACAAGTTCATAAATAAATTAATTCTTCCAATGAGTGTCTAGCAGAAATCAATGAGTGTTAAAAGAGATTCAGGATGAGGGGACACCACTATAGAAACACTGTAGCTCAATTACACTTGGTTTAAAGATTCTCATCTATAAAGTATTAGCTTGTTCAAAAGATGATGTATTATTTAAAGAGAGATCATTAAAATATTAACCTCTAATATTGTAGAGCCTTTTTTGGAACTTCCATCTTTACATATATATGTATTTCACCATGGTTTGTGATTAGCTCTTTGTATAGGTTCTGCACCAAAATACACAGTCAGTTTGCTGTCCTTGTTGAGTTCTGGGGTCTCATCTCATTCCTGAAACGAAAACTTGTCTGAGCAGGCTTGATGCATGCAGCCTCATTCACTTCACTGGTAAGGATTCCCATCCAGGTGATAACTTGTATAATTAAGCTCAACATGCTTAAATGTTCTTGCTCAAGAGATTCCTACATTTCTGTTCATTTAACACTTTATAGCATAGCAAAGTACATAACCATTAAGTCAAGGGTTTTCTATTGGTGTAGGAATGGTAAAATGAAGAAATAAAACAAGGTCACAATAGAATCTGGTCCTCTGTTTCTGAGAGCTCTTCTGACTGGGATGTTATTTGGGAGGTGTTAAGCCCTGGAAGCTGCCTTTTGCTGGAGGGAGTGCAGTGATAGAACACTTGTTACGGAGGAGTTAGTGGAGATTAGACCTTTTTAATATTTCATACAACAGTGTTGGTCCCAAATGGCATTAGTAAATAGACCTTTTTGCCTCCTGTCTCCCACTTATCCTAACCTTCTGTTTTTAGCTGACTAAAAATGGCAGCAGCTTTGCACTATTTTGCTTGTGTGATGCCCTTACTAAATCACACTTTCTTTCCGTGTTTAAATATCACATAGGTGTTTGTGGATATGTTATTTTGGTGCAACATTGCGTAACTCCCTCCCTCCTTCCTCTATACTAATACCTTAAAGTTGAGTTTTAAAAAAAAAAGTAGGAAGTATTGCCAGTTGTGAACTCCCTTTTAGGAAGTTTTTCCTGGGTTTTGCAGCATTTAGAATATCTCTGAATAAAACTTTCTCCATTCAAATATTGGATCTGCATGTCTGAGGTGTGAGGATTTTGCTTGCTTTCCTTGTCTTTCCCTCTTTCTTTACTGCATTCCCTTTCCACAACAGGTAGCAAGAAGTTTGATACATGTAAGTGGAGAGTAAGTGCTGTAGCTCTTGATAAAGCATTATTACCATTGAACAAAGGGACTGCAAACTGACGGAATAGTTGCTAAATCACTATTGTTGAATTTATCTTGGTTTCTTAAGGAGACAAGAATTATGAATGAGCACTCTCTCCTATGTATTTCTCTCCTTCTCTGTATCAGTTGGGCCCCCTGATTAACAAGTGCAAATGGTCGTAAGCATGCTGGGTTTTTCGAGCAAGCCTGGACTGCCAACAGGTTGGGAGCTGCAGTCCCCCTAATCTAGCTGGCAGGCCTGCAGTAGCTGAAAGGCTGCTTTTGTGTTTGGTTTGCTTGGCAGCCAAGAGGAAGAGCTGTTTGGCCAATCTGCATGTATAGGTCTGGTCTAGTCACAGCCAGTGTTGTTCCTCTCCATCTGGAAGATCGAGCAAAACTAGACTAAACATGTGGAGATATTGTGGTGGAGACAAGTCGGGGGAAAAAGAGGTTAGGGTGTTGCAGTGGAGAAAGATCCAGGACATGCCAGAGCTTGAGGGTACAGAGATGGGGGGAGGAAGGCAGCGCAAGTGGAAACTGAGGAGGTTGCATTTAAACCAGAGGAGACAAAAGCATGGAAAACTGGGCCTATGTTAGACTGCTGCTTTGATCTCTTTTCTAATTTAGGGAATGAAAAACTTGTTTTATACTGCCCAACAGTATTAATTCAATAATTACAGTTTCTCCTCATGTATTAATAAGCTGCACTACGAATTTATTTTGGTTTTGAGTGGTGAAAATATGCAGCTTCTAGAATGATCGATTCTTTCTGTTGTTGTGTGGGGCACCGAATATCAGATAAAGTTGAAATGTTAGCGATTTCCGATCTGAAACTTGTTAAACAGCACAACAGATGGAAAGTTCTGTTCAGGTTATGAGCATCCAGATCTGTCACTGATTAAAAGAAGGGTGGCATATGCTGGTGGCTGGTCTTGATAGATATCTCTTTAGAATAGCAAGACAGGTTTCCCATCCTCGTAATCCAGTAGCCCTGCTGCTGACAGGCAGTATCTGCTGCCCCTCACGCATTGTAAAGATCAGTTGCTATCCGTGTGAAACTACGGTATAGCTCAGAGCATCTTTGGACAGATTTGTTCACAACCTGGATGTTTGGTGTTCTTCAGAAGGGCGATAGGAATCTAAACCTCTTGCCTCTTCAGATATATTCTCACTTCAGAGATGTCATCCAGGTTGTCAAAATTTATCCTTAGCAAGTTTCAGCTTTAAAGGTCCTCTTATCAACACCACAACATTCCTGTTCATCCCATTATGCCTTGTCAATGACAGCCTTTGCGTATTTCATTTGAAGCAGCCTAGGAATCTTTTGCTAAATTCCTTCAAAGGAATTTAAATAGTCCTAATGACCATATTACCTTACAGGCTTTTAAATGTTTCACCAGCTGCTCAATTCAATGCAGTATAAATTGTAAGCCTCTCTGCAGTAATCTCAGCATTTGTTTGGGAGTTAAATATTAACAGATTTTTTTCTTTCTCTCAGACAGTAGGCTCTTGCACCTGCTTAATTCCCTGCAGGGTTTGTCAGAAGCAAATGTTGCTTTCCTTTCAAGTGCTGTGGGTTTTGTTCTCTGTATGTGCTTTACATGAGGTCAGTTTGAAGAAGACTTAGACTGATGGACCTCTGTACATCTTGCAAACATGTGTTCTGTCCCAGTAGAAATCTTGGTTGGTGAAGCAGCTCCCAGCTGCATAGGTAAACTCTGGCTGAGCAGTGAATTTGACGCAAACAGATTAATTCAGTGTGATGCCCTTTATAAGGCTTCATTCTGTGTTACTACTATCCTGTTTTTCAGCATGCTGGTGCTTTAGGTCATTCAAGAAGAGGGCAAAACGCAAAGAAAAAGTACTAATGAACAAAATAAGTTAGTCACATATGTGGGCTAAATATTGGAAGCAATGTAAGTGGTTAAGCCAATACATCAGATGTATCTTAGGTATTTGTCATTTAAAGACAAAGTTGGACTGCCTCCCACACATTTCAAAATGAATCTCAAATGTATTTTTATCATTTACAATGATTTCTGTCAAAGAATAATAGAGATTTGATGCCTAGGGTACTTAAATGTTCTGTGGTATATATATTGTAATAGCTATTTTAAGTGTAGGAAATACCCTAATAAGAAACAGTTTGCTAGTGTGCTGATCTAGTTGATTCTTATCATAGCATTCTCTGTAAAATAATAATTGGAAGATATGACAATAGAAAGGTCTGATTAAACTGTTAAGCATCTGATAAAACTTGGGCAGAGTTAGAACACTTCAAGAAGAGCTTGTTTTTTTTTTAAAAAAAACCAAACCAAAAAAAAAAAAAAAAAACCACCAAAAACCGAACAACAAACCTCAATTTATTACACTTCTTTTTATGCTGCCTTTTATTGAAAATATTTTGTGACCTTTGCCTAAATATAGTAATTGATGAACTGAAATGTTCTGAATCTAAATTACAGGGGAAAAAAAAAAACACCCTAAACCCAAACCCTGCTAAATATCTTTTAATGAAAGAATTATATAGAGACTCAAGGCTATACTTTTTAAGGACTATTTAACTGGCTGTTGATTTAAATTTTTTTCAAGTAGGTATTTAAGTCAGTAACAAAAGAGCTCTCAGCACAGGAAGGACATGCAACTGTTGCAGCGGGTCCAGAGGAGGGCCACAAAGACCATCCAAGGGCTGGAGCACCTCTCCTACAAGGACAGGCTGAGAGTTGGGGTTGTTCAGCCTGGAGAAGAGACGGCTGCGGGGAGACCTTATTGTGGCCTTTCAGTACTTAAAGGGGGACTATAGGAAGGATGGGGGCAATCTCTTTAGCAAGGCCTGTTGTGACAGGACAAGGGGTGATGGTTTTAAACTAAAGGAGGGTAGATTTAGATTGGATATAAGGAAGAAATTCTTTACAATGAGGGTGGTGAAACATTGGAAGAGGTTGCCCAGAGAGGTGGTAGATGCCCCATCCCTAGAAACATTCAAGGTCAGGCTGGACAGGGCTCTGAGCAACCTGAGCTGGTTGGGGATGTCCCTGCTCATTGCAGGGGGAGTTGGACTAGATGACCTCTAAAGGTCCCTTCCAACCCAAACCATTCTATGATAAGCTTAAGCTATTTCCTTTTCGTACACCTCCTGGCTTCCCCTCTCTAATCTTCCCCCAGCCCCAGATGAAAAACTGTTTTGTGTTGTTCCCTCCACAGATTCTTGTTTCTGGCAAGGAAAATGTAGTTGCAGTGGCTCGTTCCTTTTGCCTTGTCATTTAGCATGTACTATTCTGTCCTCAGTCCATAGTGCTTGACATCTCTTCTGCTGTATCTTCCTCGTGTTGTTCCCCCCACCCCCCACCCCGTTCCTGTATTCACAACCTTGTAAGATTTGTCTGCTTGCTTCTGTAACTTCATTTGGTGTCTGACTCACATACAATATTACCTTTCTTCCTTGTAGTTACACTTTCTTGAAGGATTTATTTTATTATACTTTTTTACAAGCTCCGGTCCAGCAGAATTCTTAAAAAGAGTCCAGTCTTATCCTGAATAAAGCTGCTTCCTTTCAGTTTTCTGGCATTCATGAGCACATGACTTACTCCAACAGGAACTGTATTTTACTTTTTAACTACCTGCCTTTTCTTTAGTAAGATTCCTCTTTGTCAGCCATGTTATCTGTCATATCTTTTCCCCTTGATTTTATTATCTGATAATTTATATTTGTTTACATTCATTCTGGTTTTGCTGTATGTTTTTATAGTGCTCAGTCTCATCTTCTCTTCCACTCTATTGTGATTCACTTTTTCTGAAGCAAATGCCACATTTTCCTTAAGGAAGTCTACAATTCCAAGTCTCCTCACTTCAGCTTCTGAATCCCAAAGCTCCCATGGTGGCAGTCCTTACCAGAGTAGTCCCTAAGATTGTGATTTGACTGGCAGTATGCTTTGGTTTTTTCCAGCAGGGCAGTGACTAACTGTATCATCCTGCTGTAAAAACTCTGGTCTCAGCATTTTCAAAACTCACTGCAACATATAGGCCAGGTGTACAATATAGAATACTTGGTGCAGAGATTTAAATTTCCTATGTCAAAAGCAGTATTTCTGAACAATTTTTCATTGATTTCCTGTAAGATTTTTCTCAGTTTGTTAGCTGCTAGTATTATGCTGAATTTTTGGTCTTGTTACTGGAAGGTTAGGTTCTGTTTGAAACTGCAGTTACAGTAAGCTTTGAGGGTGATGGAATCTGATCCAACCAAAAAAGCCTGTTTCCTCTTTGGAAAATATCATTCTGTAAATTCTGTTCACTTGGTTTTCCAAAAATTAGAAAAGACCTTTTCAGAATTTTTGTCTAAACTGAGCATTGTAATAACTCTAGGTTTTTACTGAATGTTGTCATCCATCTGAATAAAATTCTCTGAGAATTGACTTTCTTTTGGTCTTGAAATCTCTTTTCACTGTCTTTAATTCTCAGTCCTTACCTCAGCCTTGTAGTAGGTGTCTGAGGACTTACCCCAGTCCTTAACACTTTCTAGATTCTTTGGATTTGGGGTGTGGGGGTGTGTGCGTTTTAATTATTTTTTAATTCTAGCACCAAGAATCTCCATCTCCATGGTCAGGCCACTGGGATAGCTGAGCACTGAAAATATTAATGTAAATGATACGGCCTCTGCACCAGCGGCATCAGCTCTGATGAATGTCAGGGAGTTAGTTTCCTGCCAAGATTTAACTGAGGACTCAGTTTTCATTTGTGAGTGCAGGGCTCTGGGGCTTCTCAGGGATGTTATGTGCTTTCATTTTCATTTGTCCAGGATGGGAAATCAGCACTGCTTGGAAAGGGTGGCATATTTAACATCCCACCCCCAATTACACTGGTGCCAATATAGGGGAGTCAGATTAAATATATCCTCCTACTAACTACTGATGGACTGATGTTTATTTTGGCTCAAAGGGACACTGAGATGGAATCACAGGATGATTTTGTTTCAGATTTTCCATTCAGTGCATAGTTTTCTGGCTGACTTACTTAGCTGTGTGTTTCAATAGATATATGTATGTACATGGTTGTCCAGTGGTCTACAAAAAAAAATAACAACATTGCCTTTACACATTATTAATGTGCATTTACAAATGAATGTGTAACTTAAACAGTTCCTTGGAGATGTTACTTAAATGTTCTGTTAGGGGAAAAAAAAAAAAGAAAAGATAGGTAAAAACTGAATGTACTTCTAATTATTTACGGGGTTTGCTTGCCTTTTTTAGGGTCCTTTCTGGCTTTAAGTGCACTCTCTGCTTTTGGCTCCTGTACAGTTGTGCAGTGGTGCTGTATGCTAGCCTCTAAGAGGCATGAATACAGCAGAATGGCTTCTTTTTTTAATGATTACAAAATCGTAGTTTATTTTTCTAGTAGAGAAGAACTAGTGTTCAGTTGGATGTGTAGCTTTTTGATGTTCTGTAATGGCGCTCTACATTACAACTCTACCTTCTGGCCTTGTAAAGTAGTAAGTTTTTAGGGCTGGGTGTGTCATTCTTGCCTTTGGAAGAAGTTTTTTATGACCATTAACAGCAAGGGCAGAAGAGAAGTTAACTTCTCTAATATTGAGAAGTCATGTTTCTTGTTGTGAGTTTGTGTGTTCATCTTCAGTCTGAGCATGGCAGTGACCTGGACTAGCCTGTCAATACATTATATGTGATTTTGCATAATTTTTTACGGATGAAGATTTGTAAATCACTCAGAACAAAGGGCTTTGACTTAATTCTTCATTTAGGATCCAACTTTTTTAGCACCCATCCTCTTCAATATTGAGAACTGAAAAAAAACCCTTGAAGTATCCACATCTCTGTCTTTCTACAGAGCACAATCAAATTGATGCAGTTGTATTTAAAGAAGTCAAAGTCTCAGATGACTGGCGTACAAAGGGTAGTCAGTATTAGCAGTTCAAGATTATGTTCATGTGATATTTACCACAATAGAAGCCCAGCTTAGTCAAGACTTGAGGCAGCGTGAGAATAAATTTATTATTTCTATGGCAAAATATGAACCTGCATAAGGAAACAGGCCCTTTAAAATTGGAACATGTAGTTAAGATGACAACAGTACCCTTGAGACTAGTAAGATAGCTGCTTAAGAAACACCTGATTTCACCCTCCCCCTCCCCCCCCCCCCTTTTTTTTTCCTCGAGGTGTTGGTTATATCCTTGGTCATCTTGCAGTATTTATGCCTGGTTTCTGGTAGAAAAAAAAACTGAGCATGTGGGAGGAAAAGATGAATTGAGAAGGGAAGAACACTGTCTTGTCTTTTCTTTCACAAAGAACATATCAGTTCTCACTTTAAGTCAACCAGCAATAGAGGGACACCTTCCCAATTATGCTCTTCATGCAAGTGATGCTATGGCTACCACATGGCTGCTGTATAATTGTGAGGTGATGATTGTGTGATGCCAACTGGGAGGCAGAAATGAGGTTAGGCAATGCTGAGTTGGAGGGGAGTGGTACACTGATGCAATCTGCTTATTACCTTGTAGCTGGTGAAGCGAGGTAGCCTTCTTTCAGAGTCCTGGCTTCATGGAAAAAAAATGCTGCTATTGTCTTTCCAAGTAATAAAGAGATCAAGAATTAGGTTTGGGGCAAGTTGTTGGTTTGCTTTTTAGTACAGCCCAGCTTCTTAGCTATAAGTAGCGATGCTCTAATGGAAGTGAAGGGAGCTCAAGTCATTGGCACTTGCCAAGAAGCAGAGGCAGTGGCTGACATTGCAAACACTTCCAGTTCGGTGCTTCCCTCAGCACCTGGGAAAAAGAATAGAAACAACTGAACTTCAGGACTAGGTTTATTTTTAGAGGTATTTCCAACTTCTTTGGAATTCTTTGTGCGGCCAAAAATATTTTTATGATATATTTTGAGTAAAATTTGGTAGTTTTGTTTCCTGCAAAGTATTACTTATTTCTGTATTAAGCACCATCTGAAAAGACTACAGGCACTGCTATGAGAACATTGGAAAGTATCTGCATGTCTAGCAAAGCTGGTAGGAAAGGAGGGGATTTACTGAATAGCTTCTGGGATTTGGCTCCTAAATTTTTTTTTTTTCCTTCAAAAATTCTCAGAAGGGAAAGATACGGACAGGAATCGATACACACTCCCCTACAAGAGACCACAACAGAACTCTGAGGTGCTCAACTCTGAAGGAAGTGCTAATTTAAAAACTTGTATTCATTAATGGCCCAGTTATCTTGGTATCCCATCCTAAAAAAGCTTGTGTATTAAATACTTTCCTGGCACTTTAGAAGATGTGCAGGTCAGCTGAGCCATCCTGGGTTTGTAAACTTCGTGAAACTTGATGGCTCTAAACTGACATGTTAGTCAAATTAGAATTTAGAAACAATTAAGAGTCACTAGAATACACAGACTTTCAAGTTCTATAAACCTGAGCATCTCTGACTTTATGGGCTCAGTCCAGGCACAGATGCAATTACTGAAGTGGGTCCAACAGTTAATTACTTGGGTATGAAATAAGGGCACAAAGTTTAGGTAGGAGATCATTGACTATAAAATTTACAGTTGACACCACTGTGTATCCAAGTCTAAATTTTGGAATTTGGCTCAAATATACCCCAACTCTAGCAATAGTACATAAATAGTTAGGGAAGGGAGCTGGTGATATAGCTGTAGTACTGTAAGCTAAAATCCTGAGAATGGGACTGCTGCCATTGACTTCAGTGGAGCCAGAAAGTATTTCCTCATCCTTCTATATGATAATTAGGGCTGGCCATGAAGTCAGTCCTACAACTGTATTATACCTTGGGGCCTACACTAAAGCCAACCCACGTATATGTGCCTCTTGTTACTCCAGAGTGGTTCAAAGATGTATCCCAGGTGCATAGCGAGGGGCTCAGCTGCCTGAGGAATTGGTCAGCAGGCAACTATTCTTTCAACCCTTGTATATATTTGCAGGCAGAAGGAGAGGAGGAAGGAAGGGGTCAGGACCAAGTGCATTTAGGGATGGTTGAGCTGCAAGTGGGCCACAGCAGAGGGTGACCTATCTGGAAGTACTTCAGACTTTTCAGGGTCAGACGGGACTGCTACAAAGAGATTTGTTTTGGAGTTTATAATTGGTCTCATGAGAGCGATGATGCCTTTGTTGGCCCTTACTATCAGCAGTGTGTGCTGGTAATGCCTGAATGACTTGCCTAAATTCATGTAAGAAGATGGTGGTGCTGCAAGAACAGCTTTAACTTAAGTCCTCTGGGATTTTACGTTAGTACTGTAAGCCCCAGACCTCTCTTCCTTGCCCTTTCAGAGAATCACAGAATGGTAGGGGTTGGAAGGGACTTCTGGAGGTCATCTCGTCCAACCCCCCTGCTTGAGCAGGCACACCCAGAGCAGGGGGGCACAGGACCACGTCCAGGCAGGGTTTGAATGTCTCCAGGAAAGGAGACTCCAGAACCTCTCTGGGCAGCCTGTTCCGCTGCTCTGGCACCCTCACAGGAAAGAAGTTTCTCCTCATACTCAGGTGGACCTTCCTGTGCTCCAACTTGTGCCCATTGCCCCTTGTCCTGTTGTTGGGGACCACTGAAAAGAGTCTGGCCTCATCCTCTTGACACCCGCCCTTCAGATATTTATAAGCATTGATAAGATCCCCCCTCAGTCTTCTCTGCTCCAGGGTGAACAAGCCCAGGTCTCCCAGCCTTTCCTCAGAAGAGAGATGCTCCAGTCCCCTGATCATCTTCGTAGCTCTCTGCTGGACTCTGGACTTTTATCTATGGCCTGGACTTTCGTTCAGGTCATGTCTTTATCAGTGACTCCTGCAGCTGACTGAAAGCAGGATTTGTACAAAACTGAGCTACATTTTAATATTTGTTGCCTCTTTTTGAAAACCTCAGTATTGTGACTTTTTTCAACAAAGTAACTAGAGACATAGAAATCAACAAAGGAAACAGTTAATAGACTTCAGGGTAATCAGAGGGCTTTGGCTCCTACGGCAAAATATTAACGGCTGTAATTTGACCTCTTAGCCAATTAATTTTGGCCAGTGTAAAATTCCATACACTAAATCTGTTTACGATACTTCACTATTCTAGGCATCTGATACTGTGCCAAGATCTTAATATGTCTCTGAACAGAGGTCAAGTCATGGCCTTAAAATGAAGACTTGAAATATAAGCTGTGTGTGGGTGGGTAGCCTTATGTCCCTAAGGGGCTTATGAGTTCCTTTTCTGTTGCTGTATGATCTGAAACTCTGGTCACTGCTCTCTGTATTACCTTCTTGTATTTCTTAATCAAAATAAATCCATTTTGCAGTTCAGAAATGACCTCTCTTTTTCTCAGGTTGTCCGGACCTTTGTCTTTCACACATGGCTTTAGTTAAGCATGCTAGCAGTTATCTGTTGTCTGTGTTGTACATCTGTTCAAAAACTCATCTTTGTTACATTTCCTCGACAAGTCTAAGTTATATCCATCTTGTACTTTGGGTTGAAAGAGTTGTATCCTGGTCATTCTGCCTGGGCTACCCAGTCATTTAATGCTTCATTTCCCTGTCTTTGGCTTTTGGACCTGAATTTCACTCTGTTAAAGTCTATGAACTCCAGTGAAGAAGAATAATTTTGATTAAAAATCTGTTGGGTTTGGGTGTCTGTCCGTGCCCCCCTCCCTTTTCCAGTTTGCAGATTAAATAGTATTAGTTGCTGCTTGGAAACATATTAACGGTACCAAGTTGTGTTAGGTTCAAATGAATGCTGGTTACTTCTGCATATATACTGATTGGATTAAAGCCTAATTTGGTTCCTTTAGTTGATGCCAAGCTGTACATGACCAGTGTTTGGTTAAGAATCAGATGAACAGGTATGCTTAAGTCTATGCTGTGTGAAACACAGTGCTGCATCATATTACCAGTGCTGTGTAACTGTGCATCTCATGGTAAGAGGCTTAGGGCAAGCAAAGACTAAATTGCATCAAATTCTGTTAAAGTTGTCTGACTTCTATGTAGACGGTTGGACCGTTGCTTTGTTCTCAAGAACTGGTTGACATGTGTTTTATATCATAACGAAAGAGCAGTTTTCTGAGATACTCTATACTTCTCATGTACTTTTTTTATTAAAATCTACTGTTGGCATGTTCTGAACAGGGGTTTTTGTGCAGGATTGAAATGTTGTGCATAGTAAGTTAAAGGCATGCCAAGTAGCTTGAAAATAATGAAAGAATGAAGTCAGTATCTGCTGTTCCACAGGCCTGGATGTATTACCAATCATGTGCCTGCGACCTTGAGAAGCTTCTATAAAAGGAAACAAAGCCTAACAAAATGATAGGAATCAGTGTCCAAAATGTTTGAATCTTTAGATAATGAAATAAAAACATGTTTTCCTTCTTACTACTGCTTGGATTGTCTTCTAAAGTACTTCAGTATGTAGAAGTGCTGAAAACAAAGGGTAATCCAATTGGAGTCGCTCACTGCAGAATGCAGATTAAGATTAACTCAAGTGTAGGAATGGCAGATGACTGTTAATGACCTGCCAAGGATTAGAGTGCCCCAGTTAAATGACAAAGTAGTACATCCATCAAGGACTGACCTATATCTGCCTGCACAGCACCTGATACAACTATTGCTTTAACAGCAACCGCTACAGTTATTTGTCTATTACACTTTTCTTTTATCTGTTGGCCATTACAGAAGATATTACTGTTTGAAAGATGAACTTTGAAGACTTATAATGAAGAATGCCAGTAGTAAAGCATCCTAACCTAGTACTAGGAAGTTAAAGAACTTTTGAGGCTAAATCCTTGATTTGCTTAAACCTGGTTTATATTGAATTCAGTGGTTTGCCAGCAGTGTAGCCCTTGAGTGAAAGGATTTTTTTGGGGGTGGAGGGTGGGTAAAGAGTGGTGGTGAGAGGGGTGGGGGGGAGTGAAGGGACTGAAATTAAAAAATCAGCAGAAGAGATTGCTTTAGTCATTTCCATTTTGAATTTACTTAGCCATTAAAACAAATGAGATTGTCTTTGTCTGTGATATATAGTTCCCAGCTGATGTAAAGGGTATGAAAATAGTTAATGGCTTAAAGAAAAGAAACAATAGGGTTTTATATTATCTAAGGAGATTGTCTTTGTAAAGCTGTTCCCTGGGTACCGACAGGTGGTGTTGAATTTTGCATACCCTGTATGCTTGAAAGAATAAGATTTTTAAAAGGAAATAAATTACAAAACGTCACGCAGCTAAAGGTTGCTTCTTGAAGTGGAAGAAGTTTCCAGCCCTCAAATGGGGTACCCAGTGTGAATGGGGCATCAGAACCGAAGCAGGACAAACTTGATCCTATATCCTATGGGAAATAACACTTGTATTAAATCTGTTTCGGGGGTTACTTTCTAACCTGTCATGGTAGAGAGCAACAGTGAGGTTCAGACTGGAGCAGCCCCGTCTGCAATCTTGTATGTCTGGGAGGGTTTGGGAGGAGCATTCCAGCTCAGCCCGGTCTGTCGAAGAGAAACCTCTGCCTTGCTGAAGCCTTGCTTTGCTCATGATGTTGAGGGACAAGAGAGTGACAAGATAGCTTGTCACATCATAAGCTTCTCCCACCCTCATAACTTGCTCCACTGTGGAATGAGTGCGACCCGCAAATAAAAACTCTATTGAATAAAACTATAAGGTGTGGGCTAGCTCAGTATTTCAGGATAGGATTTAATCAAATCTCTTATATGATGGGGGTGGGGGAAGGAAGGGAAAGAAACAGCATAGAGGATGCATGCTTCTCTGATTCAAATATTTGAGGTTTCTTCAGTCCTAGGAAGAAAAACTGGATTTTCATAAGGTGTTAGGCTAGAAAGAACACTACATTGGTTTTTCTTTTTTTTAATGTAAAAGTTTTTTCAAACAGACCACCAGATGGTAGTGTTTCCTTTGTAATTAGAACTGCAAATTCATAGAAGTGACTACTCTTGTTTGGCATAGGTCACTCAAGGACTGCTCCATACATAGCAGAATTAGAGAATTGTAAGTAAAGAGCAATATTAGTTAACTAACCAAAAAGGAAGGGGGGAAGCCTATCCATAATCTTCAGTCAAGTGAGACAATAAGGGACTCAGTGGAGCAGAGGCTCTTGTCCTGTGTATTACAGATAAGCTGCTTGCCTGGAATCGCAGAAATATCACAGGTGATTAAAGCAATAAGCCACGAAACAACCTGAAAATGTTCCATCTTTTGCAATAGCAGAAGTTACTGTTCAACTGCGGTGCTTTTCAGAAACATCAGATGTGATTTTGTTGTTTAAATGGGAAGCGCAGTATCAGTTATTGCATAAAGTTCTGTGGCAAGTGGATAGAGCACAGAGGTGATGGATTTAGGTCAAAATTAGCTGGTGGTTTCTGGTCTTGGGCATGTGTCTTCACTAGGGTGTTCCTCAGGTTCCCTTTTCTCAGGTGAGGACAAGATTACTGATAACCATTGTTATGTTCTTTGAACTAAAATATTATTTAAGAATGCAGTATATTATTTCAGCTGCACATAGCTTTCATTGACTGTCTCAATATATTTGGGTCAGTTTACCTACGTGTTTTGAAAGGCCTCATTTTATTCAGCCAATTTCCAGTTGGAAAAAGAAATTGTACCACACAGGGTGACATTTCACAGGAGTGTGAGAAAGTGATTTTAAAGGCAGCCCTAATGGAGAGCTTCATCCCGGGAGTTTTCGATCCGTTTCTGGACAGAAAGCGATGGAGAAATACTGCAGAAGGTTACAGTGAATACTTGTTTGTCTTTTAAATGAATTAGCCTAGATCTGTGTGTGGTTGCTTTGTTCTCACTTTGTTGGAAATTTCTCACAAATTATACCAGTTTTGGGAAGTTCATGGATGCCAGGGATTTTTAAGAGGAGATATCTGACTATTAGTAGGTGATATTTCCAATTACTGTTCCCAAAGAGTTACAGTGGAAGCTTGCGTCTGTATATGATATGATCATCCACTCAGAACAAGGGAAATGGCTGTCATGCCAACCTGTCTCAACATCTGGGTGTAAAAATTTCAAACAGGTATTTTAAAATGAACTGCTCAACCAGTGAGCTTCAAATTAAAAAAAAAAAAAAAAAAAGGCAAACACCACAAAAAACCAAGTATTTGCAGAATTACATTTTATGGGCAAGGGGAAGGATTTAATATACAGGGAAAAAAAAAAGTGTTTCAGATGATTTACCCAAAATGAAGGAGAAAAAAAAAAAAAAGGAAAACCCCCCACCCCTTCTTTGGGTAAATTACTCTCTCATTGTCTGTTCAACTTGGCAACTAACAATTTGAGTGGAAGTTTTTTAAAAATACATTATTTTCATAGAACAACATCACTTTATGCAGCATAGGTTGTCAGAGAGTCTTGGCCCTATTTCCCCAGGGGAAGACCCCACAGTATGTCCCTGTTTGTCTGTTGGGCTCTGAGTTCCTCCTTTGCCCCTCCGACCTGCTCTTCCCCTGGCCAGAATTCCCTCCCCTCCCTTAAACTAGCTGACTTGTGTCATTTTCTGTCTCAGTTCCTAAAAATCCTCCTTTTTTTGCCTGAAAGACAGATACATTTCCACTGGAAATGCTTTCTGCACCTGTGAGGATATAGACCATGTAATTTCAGAGCTCTGGGTCTGCAGTGTGTAGACTTTCCTGTGCAGTGTTACGTAGGTGAATGCAGAATAAAATCTGTATCGCAACATCAAAATAGTTTGCTTTAAATGTGATGTACGCTTGCAAAGTAGTGTCCCACAGCCTTTGAAGTGTGGGGGTGATTACAGAACGCAAAGCTTGCTGCTGAGTTTGCTTTAGCATCTGTACTTGGGATGTTTAATCTCACTTTAAACCAATGTCTGTGTTACATGTATGGGGATCTAAAAGGGCATGTTCGGATACTTTACATGATTAACAGAAAAGTGTGCTCACACGATCATGTGGCACTCTCAGATGTGCACAAGTAGGCAAAGTCTAGACCTTGGGACTGAACCCTTACAAAGTTTTTGAATCCTGGGAAGATTCAAAAGCAAAACAGCAACAACTGTCCAGCAAAGTGAGGTTAAGTGAGCAGGTAAACCCAATAGTGAAAATGTGTAGAATAGCTGGAACTCACTGCACTTCTTGTGGCTCCTATATCATGTTACATATATTTTGGGTGTGATTACAGCACTTTGTGCATTGTTTTTAAACCACTGAAAAATGAGCCAATCCATATGGGCAGAGAAGACCTGCAGAACAGAGAGCTGATCCTACTACCAAATGAGAAAAACAAATATTTTGAGCATATCTGCTTTATTAGAAGTGCATTTTAGTTGTGTTTAAGGACTCTGTTTTTAAGTTGCAAATGCCTCCTGTAGTATTTTGCTGATATAACTAAAGGCCATTTTTTATTGCAACACACCTCATCTTTGATTATTAATTTTGATTTTCTTATGTTGTATGTTTGTCATTCCTCGCAGTTTTAAGATTTTGTCAGTGTCTATCTTGTAGCTTTTAATCAATCATTTGTTCACTGCATGTAATAAAGACTGTTTCAACTGATTATTGAAATGCTGCATTACTGCTACAGTATTGCTTCTGATACTTCATTTTTACTCACTTTTAACTCAAATGCCAAGACGTTAGCTAGGAAAATAGGAGACATCATATCATGTCCAAATTTTCAACTTTATTTGCTGTTTTAAATTTTATCTGATCAATATCATCAATTTTTTTTCAGTTGGGCTATTTGTGTAACTTAGAAGCAGGCAGTATTAGATGTATAGTGAAAGACAGAGATAACTTAAATTAGATGAGCAGCAAACTCTTGTTTCTATACTTTCCAGTTTCATAGTGTGTGTGAAGCACTCCAACTTCTTCATTTAAAATGTTTTAAAAACATTTTACATGTTGCTGTTCAGGAGCTCCCAATTCTGTGTAGGCCAAGCTGATACTTTGCTTTACAGTGCAGTATGCATATTTAAAACAAAGACATAAGTAGGTTTTAAGAAAAGAACCATAAATAGGGTGTGGTAGATAGTGAATACTGGACCTGTAATCCATGTTTCGATTAAAACTAAATATCTAACATCACAGGAATGCCATATCTCTCTCTTTCTCCTGGGCACTTAAGGCTCTTGATAAAAAAGATTTGGGATTGAGTTGGGATTGTGTGGTTTTGTTGGGTTTTGGTGTTTTGTTTTTTTGTTAGTGCTCAAATGCTAAACTATTCCTAAAGATTTCTCAGTATTTTAGTTTAAGTTTTGGGATTTTTTTTTTCCTGTAAACAATTTTTTTGTCCTCTTCAGAATATAATGACCTTGATTTCATGATTCTTTCTTTCTAATACTGTGCACATCTTTGACCTGTTACCTTGCCTCCCCCTCTCAAGTGCCTGCCATGCACACTGACCAACACATCAACAAGCTTTCTTCATGTGAATTCCAAAGAAGGGAATATTGTGATGTTGCCTCCAGCAGTCTTCCTTCTGTTTTGAATTACTTTTCTAAAGATTATGCTTATGTATGGTTCACTTGTGGTATCCACACAACTCCTCAGGTGAAAAAATGAAGTTAAGTGTTAATATTTTGCTAACATTACTTAAAACAACAGCTACCTTAAAATCAGGACAGAGCGAGCACTGCCACTAGCCAGGTTAAAATGACCCTTGTAGGTAATTTTAAATCCAGACTTTCTTAGCAGTGATAAAAATTCCTATTAAATGCTATAAGGTGGTTTAATAATAAATCTGTGGAGAAGGAAGGAGAGTGTGCTCTAATAGTGGTAATAGCAGTTGAATATACATAGTTCTGGAAAGCCCTACTAAACACCCCTAGAGGGTAGACTTGCATCCCCACTAAAATATGAGGGCATCTTGCAGAGGGAAGTTACCCTACCATCACTTCTGCTCTGTGCTGTCTTCTCATGGGGAAATAGTAAATGAGTTGCTACCTCTTATCCTGGGACTTTTTGTGTAGTGAGGAACTTGAATACTGTTAACCAGGGCTGCATTTGTGCTTGGGAAAAGGAAGGTGGGTATGTGAAAGTAGCCTTTTTCTGCCTTTTTAGTTCTATTTTAATTTTTTTCTTATAATCTTTGGACATAGAGTTATAGCCCAGTGGCAAGTAATTGCTTAGGTTTCCAGAGGAAGGACAGAAAATGGAGGTTTAGCTGTCAGTATTGACAGAAAAAGTTTTGGTTTCCTTTTTCTTGTAGGCTAAGTTCAAATAAGCAAATCATGGCCATTATCCCTCATGACTCAAACAAATTACACAAATCCTTTGCAGGAGTGAGCTGCAATGAGGGAGCCCAGGAGGAGCTGTGGTCAGGTCAGCCAGCAGAATTAATTTATGCCCATCTCTGTCACAAAAAAGTAAATGGCGTTTGCATTTGATTCTGTTGTAACCTCTTGAGGTTGATCAGTCAGAACTGAAGCAAAAAGGGAGCCGGTTTCCAGTCTCTCTTGCTGCCTCCCGACCTGCTGCTGTCAAAATGATTCTCCTTTTTCTTATTTTTTTTCCCTTCAATACAAGATGTCCATCACAAGCGTAAATCTAAGAAATACTGATTTTTGATCAGCTAACCCTCCTTTATTTTCAAATAAGTTCCAGTTGCTGTACACATTTGATTGGCGCTTTTCCCCAGCAACCTAATGCTCAGTTTGGAGTAATGGGAACACAAACCATTAATAAAAGATTAAAGAAAAAGCAAAACACCAGGATTTAAAATTCCAAACATATCTCTGTAGACTGTCTTTATAAAAGGCAGTCTCTTCGGCAGGCGTTGAAATGCAATTCTTCCTACACATTAAATAATAAAATCAGACGTGAACTTTCAGATTGCTGTGCTGAGCAAAATGGATGTAGTTCTTTTAAGTCATAAAAGTAAGGAAAATCAGATTTTAAGATCCAAGATCACACTCGAACACAGTTGGAAAACTACAGCATGTTACCAAAACCTCATTAAGCTGTCATAGGCTTTTTTGTGCACTTCCTTTCCCAGTCTTTTTGATTGCCAAGATATTTGTGTGTAAATACTCTTTTCTAACTCTATTCCCCCTCCTCGTTCTATGATACTGTTTGTGACAACACGGCGGTTACCATGGGGATTGTGACGTGTGATGTCATATACAGCAGTGTGACCTCGGTGAGCCAGTGAGTCTGGTGAAGGATGGAGATGGACAGAATAACTAAGGCAGCAAAAATAGAAAAATATGCAGGGAAAAAATGAATGAATTTTAATAAGATAAGAATAAAGCACTGGTGCGTGGGGTTGGTTTTGTTCTTTAAAGTTCACCAGAGTGCACATCATGGCTGTCTAAAGCTTTTCTTTTTTTGGCCTGAATCTCACCGGTTCTGGTTTTGGAATATATGCTGTGTGATATGTAGCTAAGGAGAGACCTTTCCTCTACCAAGACAAGCAATATGAGGTAAGCTTAGAATGAAAATTGTAACTCTATCCCAGCTTCCAGAAAAGGGAGCATTAAATCAGAAACTATAAGTGCTTAGCACTTCTCTAATGCTTAACACGTGGAAATGTTATTGAATCTTCACAACACCCCAATATGAAAAGTAAGCAAGTGCTAGTATCCTCAGTTAAAAATTGGTGAATGTGTGATAATCTAAACAGTAAGTGAACTCTCGAAGTGACTCATCAAATCATTGGCAGCAGTAAGATAAAGATCTGGAAATTCCTATCTTTATAGTCCCATGTTTGTTTCACTGGATCAGGTTTGCCTCTCATGGAAAACACAATTTTCAGACTTGACCTGTTCAATTAAACAATAGTCTCACTCCTACCAATATTATTATACTTTTTTGAGAGACAGGTAAGTCTAGAGTTAGCACAGCATATTCATATCTGTTAAATGTGCAAAAGATTATGCATAAAACCCAGGCAAATGCTTTTGCAACAAGTGTGTGAGCTGAATGGGGCTGAAATGGGCTCACCCTTGTGTATGCAGATGTCTGCAAACTGAGCATCATATATGCAAAGCATCCTTTTCCCCCCTCCCCAGGACCCTGAGTCTCTCTCCCTTCTCATGCATGCCATGTGTGCACTAATTCCTAATTTATATCAGTTGAAGTGAGAGGAGAATCATGGCCTTTGACTTGTGAGTCTCACTCAAAACACACTTTTATGGTCAAGTTTATAATGGAAATCCTGACAAACTCAGACATTTAACTGTAAACGGCACAGTGTGTGACACGATAATAAAGATATGCTTTACTGCCAAACCGTCTTGTGTAGACATTAGGGGAATGATGCTTTTTTGGTTTCCCTGTTGTAAATATACATACTTTGGCAAGGAAAAGGTGTTTGCCAGGTCAAAGTCATTGCTCTGAAAAAGAATGCAATAATGAAATAATAGAAATAGCGAAGGACCCAGCACCTCCAGTAAAAGTTATCAACTTTGAACATCAAACTGCCAAATTATTATTTCTTATGTTCGTGTATCAAACATAGTATATCTGCACACCATTAATTCAGTGTCAACAGTATTGATTCTCTATGCATGTAACTCCCATTGAGATCATTAGTAGGTCTGTTTGTGAAAGGACTACAGGCACTCATGTCACTAAAATGTATGAAGTTCATATTTGTAGGGAGTTATTTCACAAGTGGAACTTGAAAAGAATAACCCTCAGTGTTCAAAAAATGTATGTCCAGTCTTATCAGTGTACAAAGCTACCATTTATTTCAGTCTGGATCAGACAAATGAGGCTTTCATCCAGTAACGGGTTTGAATTTAGGTGGAACTGGGCTGGTTTTACTCCTAAACATCTTTTGCAAATAGGACCCTCCTCTTAGAGCTGAATTACTATTTCTGAGGTTTTGTTTCTTTCTTCTGTAGCGCTAAAATAATGGTTTCTCTGAAGATTTTTTTTTTTAAAATACATTGTTTTGTTAAAGCTGCAATCCCATCCACCCCAGACCTGAGACTGAGTTAACTGAAAGTGGAGCTTAATAATGGGGAATTTCTTTATTTTTCATCTATTATTTTTTGCCAAAACGTCCTTTGCTATCTACTCTTTCTCACTTTCTATTCCTCCCAAGAGCAAAACAGAGGCTTATTTGCTATAGTGACATTTCTGAAAATCTGCATGGCAGCATCACTGTTGCCCATGGAATAGTCATCATGTTCAATTTTGTTGATTCTGTATTTGTTTGCTGGAAAGCAAATCCATCTATTTATCTTCAAAGTCTATTTCCCAGGTTTCCGTTGCTGAAAGAGCTATACCCAGCTAGAGCAGAGTCCTTGACTGCAAAAGCTTACGATATTAATGTTTTGCTTTGCTGTTCTAATCATCAGTGTGATGTTTTGAAAGTGTTCTGTCTTGTCAGCCCTGTTGTTTTTTCAGTCTGTGTTGATTTGGATGTCAGCTATGTTTCCAATAAACTTCTGAATGCGGAGTACTTTCTAGTGGGGAAGAAAAAAAGATGCTTTGTTTACCATGCTATGAAAATTAAAGACCAAGGACTTTCAAAAATAGGAGCATACAGTTAGGATCCTTAGCCTATGTTTAGATTTCTAAAGCAGTGGCCTGATTTTCAAAAGGACTGAGCATCCTGGAGCTCCTATTTGAGGTCAATGGTTATACCTGTCAGAGTCCAATACTCTCTGGACAGGTTTTTGGATATTCCACGTGTGGAGAGTTTAGTGGTTTATGTAAAACTTTCTTATTTGTAGGTATTCAGTGTTGCATGGGATTTTGATTTAGTAGAGCGATACAGCAATAGTCTGAAATCGCAACACAAACACAACATAGTGATTGCACCCTACAGCTGGATCACAATAAAAACGTGATTCCCTTTTGATCTGGTCTCTACATGCTCACTGTCATGATGCTGGGTGTCCCTGGTCTCTGGGAAGGAATGTGCGGGTTGAAGCCAGCTCAAGCCTGTTGCTTTCTTCAAAGTTCACTTTGGTTGTTAATTTTATACCCTGGGCTGAGCCACATATGCACTCCCCCATGCTGGTCTGGTTGGTTCAGGAAGATAATATTCTCTGTTTTAAGGAAGTCCGTTTACCAGTTGACCCATACAACTGATACAGTCTTTGCTTAAAACAAAGGCTACGCTCTGATCACCATTGTGTTAAGTTCAGCTTCCTTTTAAGACAGCTGTGGTCAATTCCTGCGGTCCATTCTGAGCTTCATGAGCACATCATCCTTGCCTGTCTTCTCTGAGCCACCTTCCATGGTAGTGGTTCATTGATCGGTCACAATATCCCGCTGGGACCTCTTCAGTGTGAAGTGGACTGTGGTAGCTCTTGCTGGTTCTCAGTGTGCAGTTGGTATTTCAAGGACTCCTCAGTAGCAAAAACTGTAAATGCTGGTTACTGACTCAGTTTGGATTGTACTTCTGTTTTGTACATGCTTGTGATTTTGGGGAAGTCTTGGAAGGTGAGGAATAAAACCTGGGCTAAAATTGGATTTCTGTTCTGAAGAGAGCTCTTGCATATTTTTTGGAATAAAATTTCTCAGCTGTGTTTTCAGGCAAAAACAAAACAAATATACTTTTTTTTAAAAAAAAAGTAAGTTGGAATGAATTCCCTTCACTCTATCAAGCTTCATTTATGGAGAGAATTTTGGCATATGAAATTTGGAGTAAAATTTCTCTGGCCATGTTTTCAAGCAGAAACAAAGCAAATGGTCTTTACAAATAAGTAGTTGGAACAAATTATTTTGCTTTCAAGCCAACAGTGCAAGGGTAAAAGGAAAGAAGCTTGTGATGCTTCTGACTGAAGATTACATTTTCTTTTATATATGGAAAATAAGGTACTGGCTAATTCAACTTCTAAGACAGACATGAGCCCACGTATTATATTCAAGTCCTTCAAAGCCTTGAAGGAGAACTGGGCAGGCACGAGTGAAAGCTCAAACATGACTTCTCAATTCCCAGGCTGCACCAGGATTTGAGATTTGTCAGGGGTTACTTGGCTATCTCCTGCTTCTCAGGAGGTGCTGTGTACAGAGGAGAAAGCAATCCTGTGTTCTCTTTTGAATGTCTTCTCGAGCTGTTGACTAATCCACTACCCATGCCTTTAGCTAACTGTCCCACTAAAATTCACCTTCTGAGGAGATGCATGGGAGAGAAACCCTTGTTCAGGAGCCACTGGACTGGAAATGTCATCTCTTAGATCTGCTGCTTCTGCACTGCTCTGGGGCTGGCCCTGAGGAGCACCAGAAGTTGCAGTATAGCACTGGCAAATCTGCAGAGCATTCCCCAGGATCTAGCTCCTGTGATGTATTGGTACAGCGATATTTTAGAAGAAAAGTGTAAAGTGAAATGATGTAGAACATAATGAGCATCTTCTGGATGTTTCCATGTCCTTTGTCTTTCTACTAGCAGCTGTAACCCAACTTTACTTTGCTATTTTTAGTGTAGAGGTCAGTTTTAGAAGTGCGTCCTCAAGTGCTCTTTGGCAAGCCCACGCAGCTAGGTTTGCCAATGGTTAAGCTGGATTTCCTAGAAGTTAGAGTCTCAACAAGTCACCTAAAAGTTGGTACCTGAGATGGGAAAGCAACTGTGGAGCCCAGACTGCTCCATCTCTTGCATTAACCAGTAGGCAATGCTTCTCTTGCTAATGTAAGCAAAAGGTTCAGAAAGAAAGAGTAAATGTTATAATATTCTCAAGAGTTTCTTAAGAATATACTGATTTAACACATTTTTTCTTTCTTTTTTTTTTTTGAACTGTAGCATATGAATCCACCATTTTGAGCATTAATCTTAAGGTCAGAATATGCCTTTTGGGTATTTTCCTATTAATGAAGTAACTTGCTGCAGAGATGCCACAATATCCTAGCAATCTACATGCTCTCTGGCCAAAGTACTTAAAATTTTAGCTTCTTCTTGAATATGTTGGTTGGAAACATGCCGGTTTTAGGAGCTAGATATTTTTTATTGGATTTGATGGGAAATATAAATTGGGTTTGGAAAAGGGCTAACCCTTCAAGCCCTCAATTCTCCCTATTAAGATTTTCCTTGCAACTTGGCCTCTTTTAAACTCCCATCTCGTGCATACTCTTTTCTAATCTGATACCTCAGCGTACATATCTAAACATGATCAGTGACAGTTTTAGCTGCGGGGTGAGACTTTCTGTGACAAGGGCAGTGAGCTCTGATTTGAGACCATTCATTGCAAGTGACTTCAGCTGTCTCTTCAAGTGACATCCAGCTACTTGAGGAATGAGGGATGACGAAAGTTCTCTGGACAGAAAACTTTCACTGACAAGAAGGTGACAGGTCCTTGCACAGCTGGTCTCTGATATGCCTTGGAAGAGGCCTACATAGTTACTAATTTAAGTTTAGTGGTGGCTGCAAGCATGGAGCAGACAAGTTCTTGTAGATTTGTAACTCATCTGCAGGAATGACAGGAGTTGGAGCTACACTTACAGTGCTTGCGTTGTTGTATAACGTTTCCAGTAGCCCATGCTTATTTAAAGAGCTAAGTAAACTGAACTGCAAGCTATTCTCATTCTGTTAATGCTTCTTAACATGTAGCTGAACATGGTGTATTCTGTTAATTTGTTCATATATTTAAAGTGGATACTGACCATTTTTTTTAATGGTCTATCAAGTAATAGTAGTGGTATCCTCACTCTTAAGGCTGTCTATTCCTTCCTTCCCCTGCCCCCCCCCCCCTTTTTTTTCCCCTGTCCTAATTTTTCCCAATGTCTTCTATTAGTTTTTCAGCTCTAGTGGAGCTATCACAAATGAAAATTCTAATGCGTGGGAAATAAGTAGCTGTTTTTTTTAAGGGACCTTTTGCCTTGTTCAGAGCAAATGCATGCAACTCCTAAATCACTGTGCTATGTGCCCGCCACTGCTCCCCTTGGCAGTAACACTGGAGGGAAATTGAAAGATCCTTCTAAACTGGAAGGAGAGCGATGTGGTGGCCTCAACACACACAAGTGAACTCTTTCTAGAGTACAAAGGATAAGTGCTGGCCATTGCACAGGCAGCTGTGATAGTTTTTGGCATGTTTGCTGTCATCTAGTTAGGAACATGAGCATTTTGATCCCAGCTCTGCCACCAGCCACTTTTTGGCTGCTGTCAAATTGTAATACTACGGCACATAAGTAACTGCTGATTACTTACCTATCTGTGTATATGCAGTAAAGCTTTCAATGTTGAAAGCGTCCACTGGGATGAACCCTAATCTGAGAAGGAAGTGTTTACCCTTTAAATATCAGGTACCTCTCGGAATAAACCATGATGGAAACCTCAAAAATTTGAGGCCCTCGAGGCCCAGCCATAACCCAAAGAAATAAGGTGACTTATTGCTGATGTTTGAATAATGATGTTGTGGCAGATCTGATTTCAGAGGCTCCTCCTTTCCCACCATTACTCGTGACTCCTGTTCCCACTGCCTCCTCTGCCTTTCCTGCTCAGCTTTTCATGTGGTCAAGGTCTAAGTCTCCAACAGTCATTGTACCTGATTTAGGTCATGGCCATGGAACTGGTCAGATTGGCAGAACTGAGAGGACGGTCACTTCCAGCATGTGGTGGTGGGGAGGGAATGGCAGTGGAGGGTGGAGCAGAGGGGTGAGCCTGCCAAATGCATCAGATGTGCTGCTGACAGAAGAGCGATGCTGAAGCACTATCTGAATGGACTGTTAAAGGGAAGATAGGAAGTAACGGAGATCTTGACACAGCAGAAGAGAACAGCAACACAAACACTGGGTGGCCCTGAGCTGAGCTCCAGGGGAAGTGTGGCCATTTATGCCAGTCAAAAACTTGTCCTCTTCTGTGTATGGGAATATTTTTCACCCTATCAATACAGTTTCAGCTCTCCTGTTAGGTCTTTATTTTTTGTGTCTGAAATATCACCTGGTTTACATTTAAGATTACAGAAATGTAATCTGTTTCTCAGTGGTTGTGTTTCAGTCCACAGCTGGTGTAAGTCAGCAGAGCTCAACTGCCTGCACAGGATTCATATCATTTGCAGCCGCTGAGGCTTTGGCCCTCAGTAAATAACCACCAGTGTATTATTGCACAGATTTGACCTCCTATGTTTTGTTTTCTCCATCTCCTTGACACATCATTGAGCAAATTGTCACTGAAGCAAGGGAGTAGGAGAGGAGATAATTAAATATTACATAAGGATAATAAGGTGTGAGTAAAATTATTTCTATGGTTTAACATGTATGTCTTTTTTAGTAATTTCTTTGCTAGTTGGAAAACATGAGCTCTGTGTAATGCCAAATAAACAGTTTGCTGTAGATATTCAAAAGGACCAAGTGCACCTCTTACAGATACTTTGTTGACAGTTAAGAAAATGACATATCTATTATTCATGCTGAGCAGTCTGACAGGAGGAATGTTGCCCTAACTTTTGCATGGTAAACGAGAAAAGTGGAAAGCAGTCTAGCTTGTAAAGGCAATAGGGTTTGTTTCAAGGAGCCCTGTCTTTTCGGTAGCCTGATTTGTAATATGAGCGAGTTGAAACTTGGTAGACTCAGCACTACAATGGCAAAACTTCTTTTGATTTCAGCAGGACTGTAATTTGGCTTTGTGTATGCATATTTATGGCTAAGGTCACAGATACAGAAACCTGATGCAGACAAGGATTTTATTTTTTCCAGAAGTCACTATCTGTAAAGGAATGAGTGATGCTTGGCTTTCTGACAACAAACCTTCGATTTTTAATGACTTATCTGCATGAGCTGATAAAACACTTAACGTTGTAAAGCCCTTTCCTGAAGGGTTGGCTTAGCAGAATGTTGTGTGAGAACAAAAGAACACCATTTGCAGGTGTCTGGGGCTCTTTTCTTATGGAAGCTTGTATGCTGTTTTTTTAATTTAATCAAAATTATGCATATGCGTAAAACAGTATATTGTGAGATGTCTGCTTTACACTTGATGATTACACATTACTTACTGTTGAAATGTGATATGGGTTTTGTGCACCAAAGGAAACTTGTTTCCTTTTAACAAAGGTTACCTGTAACGTGAAAGATGTAGCAGAGAACACAACTTACCTAGAAAGCTGACCAAAATGAAGGGCTCAGTCCTGCAGTCATTAAGATCAGTGTGATTTTGGTTTTCCAGCTGCTCTTCTCTTGCTTTCAAATGTATGTACCAGGCCTTTTCTGCTTTCATATTTGCCCTTCATTTATAAGATTTCAATGTGATGTGTGTAATGCAGAAGTGCATGTCAGTGAAAATTCTTCAATTCAGCCTTGCAGCATGGAGTAAGACATGGGAAACAACCCTAGGAAGTACTGGTAACAGGGAAAAGGTGCTGCATCTGCTGTCAGAGAAGTGGTACTGCATATAAGTTTGATCTGAGTAAAGCTTGAGGTGCATTTGGTCCCTGGTTGGGTAATACTCATCCTCAGAAATCATGGGCCTCTGGTGCAGGGAGCAGGGTAGCAATTCCCCTTAAAATGGGTGCTCATCACAGAGGCAATGAGCCAAGGTGTGCCTGAGGGATCAAAGTCTGTCCTTTAACTTAATGCTGAATAAGCACATTTGAAAATAAAATAAATTGAAACAAATTAGTCTAACTAATGAGCTTTTTGCTAACTTCTCTCACACTGTTTGCTCTCAAGCACAGTTTAGAAACAGCGGTGAAACCTTTGTGCGGCGCTTCGTAGTGAGGCATTGAAAATGTGCTGGTGGCACGGTGTGCTTCATGTTCCTCCCCACCAAGGTGGGCAGCCTGCTGCAGGGGTGTTGGAGCTGGCGGTGGTATGCGTGAGCACGTGCATGCAGACAGCCAGCGCACCGCTTGCCAGGCTCCATGTACCTCACATAAAACCAAGTGTGTTCTGCACCCACAGCATTCCTTAGTGTCATGGTTTAACCCCAGCTGGGAACTAAGTACCACACAGCCTCTTGTTTGCTCCCCGCTGGTGGGATGGGGGAGAGAATCGGAATGGTGAAAGTGAGAAAACTCGTGGGTTGAGATAAAGACAGTTTAAAAGGTAAAGCAAAAGCCGCGTACACAAGCAAAGCAAAGAATCTATTCACTCCTTCCCATCGTCAGGCAGGTGTTCAGCCATCTCCAGGAAAGCAGGGCTCTATCACACCTAACGGTGACTTGGGAAGACAAACGCCATCACTCCAAATGTCATCCCCGCCCTTCCTCCTTCTCCCCCAGCTCTCTATGCTGAGCATGACGCCATATGGTGTGGGACATCCCTGGGGTCAGTTGGGGTCAGCTGTCCCAGCCATGTCCCCTCCCAACCCCTTGTGCCCCCCCAGCCCACTCGCTGGTGGGGTGGGGTGAGGGGCAGAAAAGGCCTTGGCTCTGTGTAAGCCCTGCTCAGCAGGAACTGAAACATCCCTGTGTTATCTATGCTGTTTCCAGCACAAATCCAAACCATAGCCCCATACTAGGTATTATGAGGAAAATTAACTCTATCGCAGCCAAAACCAGCACAGTTAGTCTCTCCAGGGTGATAAAGGCAAGTACAGAGCAAAAGGGAAATACCCTGATAAAATGCTCCCTTTATTTGTTACACTCTTTCACAGGATGGACTCCCTGGGGCCACAGGCAGGTTGGGTGTTGCAGTTAGAGTATCACAGATCTGAATCCCTTAGGCTCCAAGGACAAACCTAGGGGGTGAGATCATGGACAAAGGAGCCATTTGGTTACTTTAGGCTATCTGATGATTTTGCATCATATGCCTGTGAAGGTTGACCCAAGACCTGTCTGTGGTCTTCTGGGTGAGGCAGAGATTTCCCTGTGACTGCGTGCACCAAGAAGGGAATGAGGAGAAGTGCGGCTGTAGTATTGCCCAGGTCTGCATTGCTCTGCAGAGCGCCGTGGCTCTGAAAGGTAGAACACGTCATGCAGGGCAAGGGGAATAGCATAGTCTGTATATTTAGCCCATCTGGCAGGACTCTTGGGAAGGGATTGTGTCTTCTTCGGACTTGGTATTGCACCTGACATGGCTAAAAGTCACAAGTTGAGCCAACAATATTTCATCACTGCATGATTTTTGTGGTGTGGAAGTAGAAGTGCCTAAGGCCTCAGATTTATCTGCGACTGGTTTCTTGAGAAACCTAAGCATAGATTTATCTGTATACGGAAATTAATTTTGTTCAAGAGAGAATTTGAAGTAGAAAGCAGAAATTATTCTGGAATAAGGCAGGTAAAGTTGTTAGTTAAATCAGCTCCATCCCCTGTGATAAATAGATCAAGAAGCTGGACAATTTATTGAATAAATTGTCCAGAGGTGTCTAAATTATTTGCAGTGTCATTTTCACCTGAGCCTGAGGAATGTGAGGCTAAATTTCAGCTGACTATATTGCATTCCTCTCTAGAGCCAGAAATAGGTTCTCAGCTGTTATAAATTGATTAATGAAGGTATTGTTATTTAGACCAGACCCTTAGGCTTGTAATGCTTAAGTTTTAGCATAAATGACCAAACTGAGCTATTCTTTAGAAGGCATAGCTTTAAAAGCCATTTGTCTAGTTCAGAAGGAGAAAATATAATGACTTTCATTGTTTTGGGTCTTTTTATTGCCTGCGTTGTCTCACAAAATGAATGTGCCTGATTTACTTTTTTTTTTCCTCTTGAACCTGTGTGGCATCATATTAGCATGGCACATGAAGATCCTGAGGTGAAAATAAATCCACAAAGATAAATATCAAACTTTGAGATGCTGTTCCATGTAACTGAATGTTTATCTGAACTTAACACACAGCATCCAGTTAGATAATTTGCCCACAAGGCAAGTTTGTTTCATTTTTCACAATGTTCTGCTACTTGGGATTATTTATTCACTGCAGCAGAGCTATGGACTAGCCTGATTTGTTAAGCAAGCACTGTAAGGATAGATACTGCAGTACTGTCTTTCATGGAAAACTTTGGAATGAGAAGCAACGAGCTATCACCCAGTGCATCATGTCCCAGGATGGGCTAGAAAAACTGGTAAGGGTGCAGCTGCAGAGGTAAGAAGAGAGCCCTCCCTTCTGGAAATGTCTTTTCCCTCTGACCCTTTCTGCTTGCCCTGTAAGAACCTTACACCAATATTCTGAAACTCTAGATATCTTTTTTTAAAAAAAAAGAAAGAAAAGATCAAGAACAACTAGAATGTGTCTGTAGTTAGCTTCCTGGATGTACGTTTAATCAGTAAAATAGAGAGACAAGGTATTTATTCCACCAGTAAGCACAAACCCCTTATTTCAGGCTTCTTAACTGAAATGTAATAATTACTATTATATTAGACATTTCTTTACACTTAAGAATCATTCTTGCATGAAAGTGTTTGACAAGGGAAGCAGAGCTCGTGCTGCATTAATTGCAATACGTCTTGAAAGGCATTGTCACGGGAGTTCCGTTCCTTTCCACCTTTGTGTATATGTCGTCAAGCTGCCCACTAAAAATTTAGCAAACTTAAACTGCAGCCAAAGAAAACATCTGCTTTGGACATGACTTACTTTATTTTCTAGCAGGAGGGCTCCATACATCAGAGCCTTGCCTTGTCTAATTTCATTAATGTGATCTTGTGTCCATCCTGTGGCAGTTTAATAGCCATTATTTGTGGCCTCCATCAAATAAAGCATTGACCATAAATCCAACTTCACGTAAATGAAGATATAAATGTCAATCTGCATTACTGTATAATATTTATTATTTTAATTAAATGAAACTGATTGTGACATTTATTAGATCACAAGTTCCTTGTTAATGGTAATGAATAGCAAAAAAATTTGCTTATTTTTAGAATGGAAAAAAAGCTGCTTATTTTATATAATTTTTAGAAATTTTCCTGGTGTAATTTTCTTGGGTTATCTGAGCTAGGGATCTGTGTGTGGAACGCAATGTTTGTGCTTCTTTTTGGGACATAAACTAGTTAGTGATGCCAAACATGACATGGACTGCAGAAGTATCAAGGAACAAATGTGTTAGGAAGGTGAACACACTGCTTTTGTTAGTCACTTCATAATGCAAGTATTTATGTTTAACTGAGCCAATTTCTTTCTTTTACTCTAAACAGCAGGAGTTATTCAGTTTAAAGTCAGATATTCCAGGTTTATGCTGTTAGTACTTAATCTTTCTTCAATATAAGGACAATAGTCTGTAGCTTAAATGATTTAATTTCCAAAGTATTGTAAAAAATACAAAAAATCAATAATTTTAAAATACTGATGTCCAATCGTGTGTAATTTAGTCCCAAAGATAGGAATCCATTACAAATTAGAGACTGTTCTTATTTATTCTCCTTTGGTTGTTTTGTTCATTGTGCTTTTAATGTACAAAAAGAATAGTACATGTTATTTGCATTGGATATAGGAAAGGATAATGGATAAAATTCCATGGTCTTGATGCTGGAAAATTCCTTAATCTGGCAAATCTCACATGTCAGTAAGAAGTGTAAGAATAAAGGTTTGATATCTGGTACCTTTCTTCAATTGCAGGGAGTCAGGTTTTATCAAAACTGAATTTACAGCAGCCTATTTAGATTAAGAACAGCCTTTGTATGTTAAAGAGAGGTCATCAGCTTCTTACCAAATAAACTGTATTCAAAAAAGCGTCTGGATGATGGAGATGTTACATTTTATTTAGGAAACAAACTGAGTTATAGTTCATCATTTCATATCAGAAAATATCGATCCTGATCCTGTTGCTAGTGAAGTTAGTGGCAAAACTCCAATTAACTCAGTTGGAAATGTGGAAACAGAAAATCAGGATTAAAAGGAGATTTCATCCTTCTTTATATAAACTTAATTTGTATCTGTGTCTTTCACAATGATTCCTTGAAAGTGAACGGAAACATTCACACTGACTTAAAGGGAACTTGATTCAGATCTTCACACATCTGAGACTGTTTTCAGAGTACTTTCAAAATGTTCTCTACAGATCTCAAACATCTTTCACAATGAGCCTAAAAGGATTTTAAGCAGGAAAACACTAAATCATCTCTATTTCAGATAACTTTTAACTGAAAATGTTCATAGTGTATTTGTAACAAAGCTCGTCACAAGGCTCCTGTCTGTATCAAATCCTGTTGCTCAACTCTAATTAAATTCCATTAAAGAGGAGAAAATAATTCTCTGGAGTTTGTCCTTTTGGTCAGTATTAACCATGTATATTCATAGCACTCTCTAATTACTAGATATTATCTTTTCAAGTTAAGTGCTCAGCATTATACAGCATGATATAGAAGAAAAAGATTTAGTGAAAGCAGAACTGAGAAGCTGGTACAGAAGAGAGACTGGAATTGGAGTAGAAGACAACACTTCACATTTTTCAGGTGCTGCTCTCCTGTACTTATTTCAAGGCTTGTTTTCTGCAATGAAACTACCAAGGAAATGCTTTTTCCTTTACCAAAATTTAAAAACAAATGAAGTGAAGCCAAGAATACTTCTGAAGTGGAGTCCCACCTCTAAGTTAGCAGTTTTATTTCAGTATCATTTTTTCAGCAAATACTTAAAACATTTTTTCCATGTTTTTGTGTGCAATTGTGTAGATCCATAACTATGTAACACTTCTGTATGCCTCCTGAGTTTACTGTAAGGTATTTTTTCTTAATTTCCTCTTTGTTTATAAAACCAGTCTGTGCTTGTATAGATTTATACTATTTCCTTTAAGCCTTTCTAGTAGCTAAAACAGATCTTGGACTTGTGTTCATTTCCTCTGTGCAAAACACTTTCTGTCTGTGTTGCACCGAGGAGGTGAAAACATTCTTCTTTCTTTTCACTCTTGCAATGAAATGGGAACTTTCAGTGTTGAGGTAACCACTGATGGTGTGCTCCACTTATTGCTTCATTCAAACCTGGTCTTACATTCCCTCTAGCTCAGAAGCCTGTGAGAGGTTTGTACGTACACACACGGTGAGAGAAATCATTTTGTCTCCAAACGCTGGTCCTGACAATGAACTTTCGCGTTCAGCATCTGCGGTGATGCCTTATCTGAACATTGCAGAACTATCCCAGAGTCCTTTGCTCCAAAGTCTTGCTGGCTGTCAGATGAAGGTCACTTTTAATATACCAGGATATCAGTACTTTGTAACGTGGTTGGTTGGCCCTGTTCGAACTCTGTAACAGTCAAAGCAAATTCACTTCCAGAGTCTTATTTCTGATATTCAGTCATATTTGCTAGACAAGATCTTTCTTTTGTCAGCATGTACAAAACTGAATTCTTAAATGTTCTCGGAAGCTCTTTAATTTCATTTATGTTCATTCTTATGTCAAGACTGCCGTGATTTCCTGAAACTATCCTAGCCATCTTGGCTTTCAAGTCCATTTCTGTGTCAGATTAGGTTGTGTAACTGTCTGATACCAAAATGATTTTGAAGGATTCTGTAAATACTTAGTCTTTTATTCCAGAAATTGAGAGGAGTCTATTCCATCTGTAAGTCTTACCCAGTCTTCAGTCATTCTGATTTCTTGATTCCTTGTTCCAACATGATTTTAATTTCCTTCTGTGTTTGTTCTTCCCCTGGGAAATTAGTCTGAGCCCTGACATGTGTTCTCTATCTTCTGTGTTGAATCTGTGAGGCAAAGAATTGGTGGTGTTCTTAGTAGTCGCTATGCCTCCCGCCAATAAACTATACTTTTTGCTGCTTTAAGGCATTGTCTTCTATTGGTTCTTTCTTGTATACCTAAAAATAAACAAACCCTGCCACTCCCCAAAAAAAGTGGTTGGGTTTTTTTTTGTTTGTTTGTTTGTTTTTTCTTCTGCTCTGTTCAGTCTTCCCTGAGTGTTCCACTTCTCTGCTGTGGTCTGATCCATCCAACTCCTTCCAAAAGCTGATTGACCCTCTCATTCCACATGTATCTTTCCCTTCCTGTGCGAAGTGTGGAGGAGTCTGGCCTTCTAGGCTTGTTTTCTGAAGTGTCACTGATTTGTTCTGTTATGTTGGGCAAGTCACTTAATCTCACTGTGGTGTAGTTTATCCACTATAAAATAAGTCTAATAATCCTTGCCCGCTTTGCTGAGCCCTGAATCTTGTTTGCCTCCTTTACGTGTGCAGTCCTAAGGGTATTATAAAGCTTCAATTATTAATGTTTGGAAAGTGCTTTGAGATCTTTGGATGGAAATCCCTCTATAATCATATTTAGCACTTAGCATTTCACAGCACAGTGCAGACGCTACGTAATCCTCAGAATACTCCTGTGAGACAGAATTACCTGTCAATACAATTATTATCCTCACTTTACTGGATAGTGAGGCAGAAGGATTAGGACCTAATCCTGCTTCTCTTCAAATAAATGGGAGTTCTTCTCTTGACTTCAGCAGGAGCTGGAAGAAGCCTTCTGTGACACATCAAGTTTTGAGCTCGGTCTGGGATGCTAACCACACACAACCTCATGGACCCTCCTTCCTCTCGATCATATAGAGTTTGATATTTCCTGGTCATGTTATGTAGACTTTCTTACATGATTAATTTTTAATCTTCCTCTTTACTATTCTGTTTTGGTTACCTTCCTTTTTTTTTTTTTTTTTTTTTTTGGTATCTTTCCAAGTCCCAGCATATTTACTTTCTGATGCCGCATGTAGCCCTGGGAGATATATCATCCATGAATCTTTCCACATCACCTTTGCGATTCTCTTCCTTCACTGATTTATCCAGTCCAGGTCTTTTCCCCTTTTTAACAACTTTATTTTTCTGCTGGACATGTTATTGCAAACTTAACTGCTGTCTGCTGGAATGCTGCTTCTCTACATAGTTGACCTTATCAAATTCCTACTCAAGAGAAATTAGAGACCAGTTTTCTTGTTGTGAATGTTGTACATAGTACTTTATCATGGTTATAATAATTTAATGGCTGTGATTATGCTAACCTGCCCTTTATTTCTCCCAGTTGTTTTACTCTGTTCCAATATTAGACAAAGTAGACCTGCCTCACACTGTGAGGATCCAGAGCTCAGGATCCACAGTCTTCCCCTTGAAATGCTAACCAAAGCAGTGCTATAAAAAGACTGCAAGAACAAGTCTTTAAAATCTGAATAAAAATTATTTTAAGAAATCTCTTATGTGAAGGAGAATTTGGATGACAGAACACGGTAAGTTCATTCTTCACAGAAGTAAGCTGAATTCTAAAACTTCTTTGTCAAAGGAGGAAAATCAGTCTTGCTGAGTTGTTGCATAATGCAAACATGTAAGAGAAGAAACACCTTAATATGAGATACTGACCACACTATTGCAGGATCACCAAAATAAGCAGAATCTGTCTTAAAATAATGAGACAAAATAATTTCTCTTCTGTCACATTGATGGTACTTCTCTACCTGTTGTCCTGCTTTGTTCAAGGGACCATTTTGGAGTACACTGCTGTTTAATGTAAATAAAGATGTTAACATCCATACTGACTTGGTTCTGAAGACACTTTCACAATTTTGAGTAAAGAGACTCTCAATGAACCTGATACTAGTGTCTGTGGAAGAGTGTTCAAGGCTGTTGGTCACTTCCCTTTCTTCAGCTGAGGAGCTTTGGAAGACCTTCTTCCATATCACCTCTGTGAAGTGCTGGAAAAGGCATTTGGCCAGAAGCCAGGTTATATGCATCGCCATGGGCTCTCAGGGGCCAATAATACCTCTGGCAAAAGCAGTGTTAAGCTAATTAAAAGCTAGCAGCGGTAGCACTGTATTTCTAGCAATTTCTTTGCATGAAACAGCTAGTATTGAGCATTTAAAAGGTAAAATCAATTCTGTAAAGGTAAACAGAATTTTGTAGTAATGTGACCATGACCCATAAAGTGACAATCTGACATTAATTTTTAAGGATCATATATTCACATATGCTGTCATTGTAGAGCAAGTAACATGACTGGAAGTAAGCCTATGCATTTTGAGAATGCATTTACAGTTTAACATGCTGTTACAAATGTAAGGAGGCTCCCTCTCTCTCCCTCTAATTTTTTTCACCAGCTTGACAGTTTTTCAAACATATTCACTGTCAGCCCTAACAACCTGTCAACAACTGCCATTATGTGAAAATTGCAAAGACTTGCTTGAGCACTGTGAAAACTGACAGACATGCCACAAGGATAAGTTCCTCAGAAACAGAGGGCTAAAACTTTTGAAAGGTGCTCCAGCCCTTCCAAGGCAAAATGAACAGTCAGATATCAGGGGAAAAAAAACATACACTTGTCACATCTGATATCTATTTCTTTTCCCCTCAAATTGAGGTGTATGTGAAAGAATAAAACATAGATTAGGACAAACTGTGCAACTTACTAGAGTTGGTGCAATTTTCCTCGCTGTCAAGCATATATGCAAGAAGGGCCAAATTTATCCACTGTGTAAATCCACAATCTGTCTAGTACAAATGCCGGGGAACACTGATAAAATTCACCCGTGTAGAAAATCTTCTATAAGGGAAATATTCTTTTTTCTGTGTAGCTTACTGTAATTGAGATTATTTTTTTTTAAATGTTCACTAGAATATCATGCTCAGAAGTGATCCTGCAATGCGCTGAGCACCTTATAGGGCTCATTGTCTTACTCTGTATGCAAATGTTAAACAGCTGCAATTCTCCTAACACCCTTTAATTTACTAGCTTCTGAAACTGGTGTAATGGAGAGCATCTATGTTTCCTATTGAAATAAAATGGTCTGATCAAGTTTGGGGGGGAAGAACAAATGAGGATGATCCTTAGCTGTATAGAACAGTGCTAGAGTATGTCCATTCTGTACACTTGTGCATCATGTGCAAGTAACAACACTCAGCTGGGGAAATCTTTGGGAATTCTGCTCTCTGAACATTTTAGGGTAAGGTGGTGTCTGAACTGTTTAGTAAAGCCAGTTAATGGCACTGGGAGATGTTCAGGATAGCCAAACAGCCAGGAAAATTCTCAGACTATGAATTTCCTGGCTCTCAGTTATTGCTTCATTCTAGGTGTTGTTCCTAAGTCATGAGCAGTGACCAGCCATTGAAGATGCTGATTCTCAGCGTGTGCACCCCTCCTCTGATGGGTGTAACTGATGGGCTCTCAAGTCATATTGCTGTTACATCTCCTTCTCGTTTGAAGCCCCATGTGACTTTAGTAGAAGGGCTGTGAACTGAACTTAATTAGAAAATTCATGTACAGTTAGCTTTGAAGTGTGCCCCATGGTGCTGAGCTGCTGGAAGAGTTTTAAATCCTAAACAGTCTCTATTTTTGTCATTTACCATCAGTCCCATGAGAACATATTTGTACCTTGATTTATGCATTGATTTTAATGGAATTTCTGAACATAAACCTGTGTGTACTAAGAAGAAATTTGAATATGTCTGTTCCTGTAGTTTTAATAAAATAAAAAACAAACAAAAAAACCCAACCCCCCCAAAAACAAACAAACAAACAAAAAAAAAACAAACAGAAAAAACCAAAACACAAACCCCCGCCCTGTGACATTGAAGTTTCTTTTCTTGAATGTATATGAAATGGGTCACGTATGACTAAAGGAAATCATAGGCATGAGTCTTCTATATTGCATATGAAATTGCAGCTAGTTATAATCTTATGGAAAAGTGGAAATACTTTTTTGCTTTACCATATAAAAATGCTATAAAATAATGAATTAAAAAAATGTTTCGTGTGTAGTTTATGAGTTTCATTCATTTGAAGTCTAGCTGGAAAGTGATCACTCTGAGTCTCAGATGATGTTCAGACCTTGCTGATTTATCCAGCAGAAACTATTAGTGATAGTGAAGCATGTTCTTGTGGTTCAGTGTTTAATTTTCAGCTCTTTCGTAGCCATCATCTGTGACCAAGGGCAATTAATTGAACCCTTCAGTCTGCATTTCCCAGCTGTGGGATAGCATCGTGATATTCCTTTGCTATTTGGGAGCTGTGAGAATAAAATTGGAATTGAAGGTGCTGAGATCATCCAGCGATGAAGCAATAGACATGCCTAGGTAATTAGATAGGGTGGTTACTTTGTTTGGATGCCTATCAGAGAGGGGAGACTACGACAAAAAAAAACCAATAAACCCACAAACAAGAACCTCTGGCAGAAATTGCCTCATTATAATTCCCTGGTAGGATATGGCTCAGTTGTGTTTTGGGGCTTGGGCACGGCTTCTCTGTTTATCTGCACTTGTCTTTCAGCTCACAGTGGTGCATTTGCAAGGCCCCTTTCTCTGGTGGAGATGATTAACTTGGGAGGCTGTGCGCAGGGCGGGTGTAGAGTTGAGTATGAGCTCATGTTGGTGTGGGCTATGTTGCTAACAAGGCCAACAGCGTTCCTTTGGAAATGTCTCATTTTCTTTAAATATTCTGTGACAGAAACTTCAAAAAAGCCTTCTAAGATATGCTTAGTAATAATTATCTGGTAGGAACTTATTTTGTCTATTCTCAAACTGAGTAAGAAGAGAAGCCTCTCTTTTATTTTTTTAAAGAGCTTTTCACTAGAAGATACTTAATTCCCCATTAACCTTAAGCTTAGAACTATGCCAAATAATGTATTGTGGTTCTCTAAAACAATATTCCCTGTAGGGCAAGACACTGTAAGTGGCCTAAAATAACACAACTCTGAAAGACAAAGAGGCCTTATACTTCTGTTTTAATGTCTTCTATAATTTCTTTGTTCCCCATGTTCTTTTTCATTTGCAATTGTAAAAATCAGAGCAATATTCATAGCATACCCTTTTCAGGTAGATTTTCTTTGGGTTAAAAAAAATATTTCAAGTATTTAACAACACTTACAGTAAAGGACATTTAAGGTAATGCTTTTTTTCCTTTTTGTAACCCATCATGTTCACTTTCTATGTAGATGCTCTCCCACTACTTCTTGCCTTTTTTTTTTGGTGGTTGTTATTTGGTTTTATACTTCTGAGCTACACAAGGAAAGGGTATCCTTCAGTTTAATGTTTATCTGGTGGTCTAATCTTGGGTCACAGATGAGCTTAAATCAAAGCTTCAGTGATATTTATCTAATTGAGTCTAAGTTGTGGCAAGATTGTGATGAGATCTGAAAAAACACTTGAGATGGTCATCTAATCCTCTGGTTGCAAGGGGTTACCTTTTGCCTTTTCCCTTGATTTCATTGTTCTTAAGATGGAGATTGTTCAGGTAATACAGTTAGCTGGAACAGGATCTGTTTTTTATTAAACAGGAGACTGCCTGTGTATTTTGAGTGTCTTTCAGTACATATGGGAATATGTAAGGTTATAAATCACAGAAAGAAAACACTGTAGCACTTCAATAAAACATCCTGCTCTAGAGTGTCTGGGACAGAGAACATGACCATTTCACTACTTCCATGGAACATAATAAGTCACTCAGAAGACAAAGTGCTTGTAATTTCTTGTTCTAATGTCTAACATTCTTGGGCAGGTTTCCCATCCAGGGCTACTACCTAAAGGCAAGGGACCTGATACTTCAGAGTAATCTCCCTTCTCTGGAAAGTACTCAGGTTGAAATTTGAGTATTGCCCTGTATCAGGAACATTCTTGGTCTTGCTGTTCAGCATTACGGAAAGTGATTGTAAATATGTAAAAAAGCTTCCTTGACCATTGTGTAACCAATTCAAAGTACTTTCCTCCTAGCCCGTGCTTCTTTCTGACCAATTTCTGTGGTCTTGTATTCCTGTTGAATTGCTCGATCCACAAAAAATCCCATAAAACTCTTAAAATTCTTGTAATTTAACTACAGGGTACCAAGACCTGGCTAGGACCAGAAAAGGACTAATATGCATTTCCTACAAGGACTTTCATTTGCCGAGGACAGGTTTCAGTTGTCCAACTTCACACATCTATGAAGAAATATCGATTCCAATGATTCCGGAGACATTTGATGGTTTCAGGAAGGAAGGCTCGTGGTTTTTTCATCCACCACCATTCCAGTTCATCTTTTTTAAACCCTGCTGTGACTCTGGAGTTCAGGCACCAAGCATTACTTGTCTGCCTCAGCCAGTCACTTTTGACATCAAGTGTACTTGATCTGGGGCTGGTAGTTTACTTCAAACATTGTTCATATGAATGGGTCTGGCAGCTGGGAGACTGAAAAAAAAAGTGCATGAACAGTGATTCTTGTTTTCTGTCTTCAAAACAGATCTATTGTACTGTTTCTGCTGGCTGTTTTGAAGAGTCTTGACTTTGAAGCTGGAGAGAAATCATTATCTAAGTCGCATTCATTTAAAGTTGAGGCCAGTGGTCTCATAAGTGATCACTCACATTAGCTTTATGAACCTTCTCCATGGATGGGTGAGAAGAATATTGCCTTATTGTAAGGTAATTTAAATTAAAAAAAAAATCTACATACTGTGAATGCACACAGTATATTACATGTATTTATACATTATGCATCCCAACTCCTATAATTTGATTATAGATCACAACTATTTCTTTTCTCTCTTGTCCTCCTTTAGCTTGTGACATGCTCTGCTATCATTCTCTCATTCTCCTAATATCTTCACTATTGAAAATACTATAATTTTCCTTTTCTCATTGTCAGGTATTTGGTCATTTTTTTGTCCTGTCTTAGAGCTTAAACTCAGACATTGAACTGTGTTGATTTTTATTTTTTTTAAAAGAAATGACAACTCATGTTTATTTGATTTTTAAATTTATGTGGCAGGTCTTTCTCTAACACTCAGATCTCACCTAAAGCTTTTTCCTAAGGGACTAAAAATGCCTTTCAAGAAAGGTAAATCTGGTGGTCTCTATTTAACCCAGGGAAGACTGTGATGCTGAGATGAGTGCTTTGCTTAGAGAAAGCAGTGGAAGCACAGGCGCAGAATGGGCAAGTGTAATACTATTCAGCTGTGTATCAGGAGCATTACAGGGGGAAGCTTCTGTGCTAAAATCCCATTGAGACTTGGACTGTAAACTGGTTGTTACAGCTTGATAATTATTCCCTTCTGGGATTTAAATGGAGCAATTCAGTAGCAGGAGTCAAAGTGACACTAGGTTTGGGTGGACAGTCAGGACAGAGAGTGAGACCAGAGCAGCAGTAGAAAGGCATGAAGTGGACGGGATGTGGTCACGTTAATTCAGCGCAGCTTCACAGAAGCAGCACAGGGAGATTTATAGGAGTGGTTTTGAAAGGGAAAAGTGGGTATGGTAAATGGGGTAGGTCAATGATAATTTGTGAAATCACACCTTTGTGTCATAGTCTATCAGTAATTTCCTCTTGCTATATTTGGGTGATTTTCCAGTAGTGGTAAGGGGAATCGAATTGCAACCAACCCAAGTTTCTGAATTACTGATTTAGGAAAGTAACAAAAGAATTGGGCTGCAGTGTGTGAATCATCCCAGATAAAGGTCAGAAATTACTGCTCTATTCTCTTTGTTTAGCTAAAGGTACTTGAGCTTTTTAGAAACAGTTAGCCAATAACTCTTAGTGTGTGACAGGCCCTAATAAAATTGTGAAAATGCGAGAAAGCAGAAGAAACAACCTAGCAAATCAAATGTGAGTGATTGGAGGCAGTTGTAGTTTTGGTAACACTGCTGTTCCAACAGCAGCCAGCAGTGCCTGGAGCCCCATCATTTTGGGTGCCATCTGTAGCAAGATGCAGACAAAGCATTGCAAGGAGGAACAGAAGAACAGAAACTGGTGTGAGTTTCCTAAGACCACGCTGCAGGTCAGAACACACAAGGGTCCTGGTCCCAGCACCTCTTCCCATGTCCATGCCTTCCCTCCATGGTGGTGGCTCACAGCCTGCCGTCTGTACTGAGGCAAAGCCTCTGTTGCTTTGCAGTGGCTCTCATTCATATCTAAGGGTTGTGATTCAGCCTGTCTTGACTGCATGTGGAGTAGTGTGAATGAATCTGTCTTAAGGCGCTATACTGCTCTGTCAATCTGTTAAACATAAGCAGTTTTCGGGTAAAGTCAATGGAGATACTGATTCTGGTGAAATAATAAACGCTATCCCTGCTCAGTTTTGTTGACTGCCTATCATACCTGTCATCTGGGAGGAAAACTCTGCACGGGATTCTGGTTTTGATTTATTTATTTTTATGGGTTATTAGACTGTGTGGAAGTTTAGTTTTTTTTTTTTAAACAGACAAGCAAAAAAATGTATCATAATGCAAAAGACTCTCCTCTGAGAAGTTTTATATTCTGTATCAGCCAGATACAAACCATTGGGATCAAAAGCAAGAAGCCCTGGAGATACTTAGCGAAGGCTTTCTAAAGGAAAAATAGGAGATTTTGATCAAAGAGGAGGATGGCTTTATGGTTCAGAAAAACTTTGCAGGGTATTAGTGGAACATCTCAGACAAGTTAAGGCAAGGGTGGTGTGCAACCCACTTCTTGCTGCTGCTGCTGCGTGCAGAGATGACTACTAGTCTTGTAGAGCAATTACCTTCGTTTCAGTATCTCCCAGTGATGTGTCTCCAAAGAAATAGTCTGGGGTTTATGCTGTTGTACTAACAGTTTTTGACTCACTATATGAAGTCGATTAAATTATGCATGAGAAGTGCATTTTGCCCAGTTTGAACTGTCCGCACTAATGGAAGCACTAATGTTGACTGAATGGCATCTTTGAACTAATGTGATTCTTAACTGGTAAGCAATACGCTGTCAGTGTGAAAATGCAGGAAACCTAAATACATAGCCACGTCATGAAAAAGGGTGGTGGTGTGTATGTAGAGGGGAAACTTGTAGTGTGCAGGAAAACAAATAACTACAGGCCACTCTTAGACAAGTAAACAAATCATATGAACAGCCACATCCTAATTTGTTTGATTAATGGATGTGTAACTATCAGAGTGTAATGTAGGTAGAGGTAAGCTTTGTCTGGCTCAAACTATGGTGTGGTGCCAAGAAATGAAATCTCAGAATCTCCTACCCTGAGATCAAGCAGGAGATGGGGTCTGACCGAGCCCAGGAGATCTCAGTACTCAAAGACACTTATTTATATGCTGTACAAAATAAGACTTTTTTCAGGCTTTCAGGGACTCTGCTGGCTCAGCCCATATGGCGAATGGCAGCCTTTCATTTATGAATAACAACAACAAAAAAGTATTCCAATGCTCAGAAGCATATTGGGCAGCAAGGCCATAGGAGGAAGCCCAATATGCTGTTAAACAGCTGTCTGGACCCCTGTTTACAGGAGAGTGATGAGATTAAGAGTGGTTTTGCATTTTCCTCTAGATGTGTGCCGTTTCAGGGTTTCCACAGGCAGCTTGAAATCTGCTGTGTGGTTTGACAGGCTCCCCCGTTTCGCTCTGCGCAGTTGTGGATGTTTCAGGGCTGTGTTTATCTTGGCTTTTTTTCCTTGTGCACATGACCTGTGAGGTCCCTGCATGAGACCAGTTGCGTTTATTGTGCAGGGCCACTCAGCAAACTGAAAAAGCACATCTGGGAACTCTTAATACTTGAGAAAGCTTGCGTGCCCTCCTTCCCTTCTGTTAGTGCAAGGATTTCATGTAGAGGGAACAGAATCGGAAAAGCCAGAGGTGGTTTAAACTGCTTTCTGACCTCTCCGTGCTGTCCTCTTCAAAGCAGGTCTGGGTGACTAGGACAGGACAGAGGGAGGGATTGTTATAGGCGTGTCTGCTGTGTGCTGGAGGCTGCTCTCACCCTTAGTTTGGATAAGCTTATGGATTGAGAAACTAGTGCTTTCCCCCAGTTCTAGGGCTGTTCCCGAAGGCAGGTGTTGATTCCACGTAAGTCTGGGGACCACAGACATTTGCTCCAGCTGAGGTGGCTGGGAGCATTGTTATTTGTACTGATAGAGACGAGATTGTTGTTCTAGTTACTCCATGTATGATTATGCTTGGTTGTATAAAATACTATTGCTAATCCTACACAGTAAAAGCTGTAGTTCATTAACCAATAACATTATAAATTTGGATTTAAAAAAAACCAACTTTTTGTAATTGTTTGGAAAATTTTAGTATATTTTTGTATTTATGAGATTTCACCTTGAACCACTCAAGTTAGAAGTATATTTCATTGGTGAAGGAAAGCTGAAATTCTCAGCTGTAGCAGGACTGCAGGATCTAAAGCTTTAAGGATCATCCTGGGTGGCATAATCCCCCTGACAGGTATGGGAATTGTTGGGGAAGTCCTTTGTGTATGTGTCTGCTTCATTCCATCTCCCTTCCTGGTTGTTTAGTAACATCAGTATTGAATTCTGTGCTTTGTTTGTTAGGAAAGTCTTAATTTGATTGAGTATTTTAATAAACAGAATTCCTAAAAGTAACAACTTCATGCACAAAGAAGTGTTCTCTGTTCCTGATATTAACAGAAACCTGTGCCTGTATCAGCCAGTGACAAAAGCCCTCTCCCTACAGGGTGCTTCTGTACCCCAGAAACTTGGACCAGTTTTTCCAAATGGATTATCCTTTTTTATCTATTGGGCTTCAGTTTGTGAGATACTTCTTGAGGGTTTGGTGATTTTTTCCCCCCTCTCTCGGTCCCATTCCCCACCCCCCACCCCCCACCCCCCAGTCTTTTTTCCCCTGTACCTCTGCTTCGAACAGGAGATAAGTAATTCTCAGAAACTTGGTAACTTTGTTTATCTGATTTTCAGATATTTCCAGCTCCCAGTTTTGCTTAAATTTCCTATAGAGGAGACTCTATTACTCTGTATTTAGTGGGCTTCAGACATACCTTCGTGTCTTGGGAAGGCTGGGAGGGGACAGGTCAGATATACAAGACAGAGAGTTTAAAAAAGAACTTACCAAGAAGATTGTCTAGGTGATTTTTAGTTGGATTCTTGAAAGGTCTCCTGTGTGGTTCAGAAGGGACAGATACTAATACATGTTTGAGTTTGCATGTTCACTGATTTTCAGAAGCTCAGAGGGAACACTTTTCAAATGTGTCAATTCAGGACTGTAGCCCTTGCTGTCCTTCAGCGGAACTTTTTATCCTGATTCCTCAAACTAGTTTGAAAAAAAAGTGTTTATAATGCGTCTACACAATACTTTAATATTAAATAAAGCCAGCCTTTATAAATATATAAAGGTATAGGTATCAGCTTTTAGTGTCATTGTGTAGCTAATCAAGACTTCCAAAGATAATTTCTAAAACAACATTCTCATTTTAGGGGTAAAAATGGCAGAGCAAAATAAAATAGTTTCTGTTTTCCCAGTATCTTTGGACTGTAAAAAGCAGGACTCCAAAGGGAGATTGCAAAGGTCATGGACACAGTTAAACCACAGTTTAAGACAGCGGTCGTGCTCTCCTCATTCTGTTTTTCTAACCTTGTATTTACACTTATTTTTTCAGCTGCTTTGCTTTAGAATCCCTGAGATAAATAATAAGAGGTGTAGTAATATCCCTGCTGTTCAACGGTATCAGCAAATAACCTGTGTGAGCCCAATTCTTTCCTTGTAGAGAATCCTAGGTTCAGAGGACAGCAAGTTTATACAGCCCTGTCACTCAGAACAGCAGTTCATACTTGTATGCACCTAGAAAGATGGAATCTACGTCTGAGGTGAGATCCTGTTCGGGCCTGAAAACAAGACATTTTTCCCCTCCTTTGGGAATCTCTGCAATTTAAGTAAAGAAAGCAGATGCCAAGTGCTCTGATGATCAGCAACTGAATAAGTAAAAAAAAAAAAAAAAATTAAATAGAGTTGCTTCTCACAGCAATGTTAGAAGTCAGTTTTGGAGGTTGCACTGGGGTTTATAAATATCAGCGGACAGACCTGGGTTTAAATAGATTTTTTGAACTACTTGCATTATTGACAGGCTGTCATAGTGTGAAAGGGGAAAACAGAGAACCATTGTTAACAGCAGTAAACCTAAATAAATTGCTGCCTTGCTGTGGGTCAATACTACCTGTTTGGTGCTTGCAGTAGATTCTTGAAAAGGTAGAGAAGGGAAATCAAATCCTGTATGATTTGGCTCAACTTTGGGCCCAGGCAGATCATGGACCTGTGGAGTTCACTGTAGCCATTTATAGGAAAGAGATTGTTCTACAGCTCTAGGAGGCTGTAGGGGATGCTCTGTCAACACCTGTGAGAACAAGGACCCTGCTACAAGGAACTTAAGTTTCGGTCAAGACTTTGTATGACAAACAGGATGCGCAGATGAAGTTAACCACATATGAATGGGTAGCTGGGAAGAAAAAGGTGGAAGTAATGGGTAGAGAAGTGGACAGGAAGGCAGAAAGGTACTGAATTTCCTCAGCAAAGGCATGCAGTGTTCACGCAGAAATAGGTTCTTCTGGTTTTGTTGCCTTTCTGTGTGCCTCACAAAAGAACTGAGCTTTCAGAAGGAATTTGAGTAAGACTTTGAGAGTCTACAGTCAACTTCAGGAACAGCTTTCCATGCAGAATAGCACCTGCTTAGTGCAGGGAATATGGGAAGATAGAGTTGGCATTATTTGGCACATAACATACAGGAGCTGTGCGAGAAGTAGGAGTCAATGAAGTTTTGCAAATATTGCAATGAACAGTTGTGTCTCTACTAGCAACATTACTAATATGCCTGGAGAACATAAAGAACAATTCTGCAGTCAGTGTTCTGTAGCTCTGGCAATCAAGGAATGCCAAAAATTAGAAATGAAAAGTCCTATTAGTTCATCTCCCTCTATAAAGGGATGTTTTCTTTGTTATATATGATAGTAATTAGCTTGCTTGTGAGGGGAGGAAGTATGGGACAGAAGAGATTTAAAATTGTGATGGAGAGCCCAGAGCTGGGAGGATGAGACTGCAGCAGAGGATTATCAGGACTGAGCGCAATGGTTTAGTACTTTCCACCTCCAAAACACTGCATAGATATTAACCAATTAATCTGCACAAATGAGCCATGAAAATGATCAGTGGCTTTGTTGAAGTCCAAACACAGTGAAATCATGTTTCAGATTTAGCACATAATGTTCCCAGTCATATGGGTTCGATGAGAGAGAGAGATTGAGATTTCAAAGAGCTGCTGGCTATAGGTGAGTATCCAAGACCACCATTATGTTGCCCAGGGGTGTATGGCTGGAAGGTCCTCTTCACAGACTTAAAGGCAGCAAGGACTGCCTACTCTGATGGATAACATAAGCTATACTATTTCACTAGTGATTCCTTTTAAAGTTCTGTTACTTGTGATTGAACAGAAGTACACCTTTTCAAAAGAAGGTTTTGGTTTTAGTAGTCGAAAACATAGAAAATTTTCCACATTACTTTAAAACTTCCTCCAATAATTAGTTAGCTTTTCTCCCACTCTCTCCTTTTAAGTAAAGAGATAGTGAATGAGAGATCTTTAAAGACTGAAATAGATGTTCCTTTCTACATGGATATAATGTTGGGCTTTGTTGCACCTCTGCTGATTGTCTTATAAGGCCAGAAATAGAAATACTACGTTCTTGAACTTTTTCCAAGTCTTTAATACAATCCAGAAACATTCTGGGTTCTCCCAGAATTTTTTAAATTATTTTTCAGTTGTTATGCTATGGCTTATGCAGCAAATAACAGGTGTGTGTGTTTTCAATTCTGGGATTTGCTCTTGGAAAAAAATAATTAACACTGGCAGGAGTTTGATTGCATTAATTCGCAAAAAGAAACAGCCAAACGATAAATCCATAGTGGGAGAACTGCCCATATGTTACAGATTGGCTTAACATGGATGAGGCATTAAATAAACTAAGTCTGAAAAATAAAAACCTTATCAGCTTTATTAGCGTTGAACTCTGTGGCTTCCACTGGGGCTGACACACTTAATTAAAGATGCTCTGGTCTAATTAGGTTGCACATCAAAAATACAAATACAAGTTGGGTTTTTTAAAGACCTGTCTGAGCTCCAATTCCCAATGTTGTGAATATTTATTTTATTCTGTTAGTCTCCACCTAGACCAAGTATTTTTAGGTTAGCTAACTCAAAAATACAGGGGTTGTAGTATTTAGATTTCTTGCACTGAATGAGGCTGATCAGATCCTGAATGTCTATATATCTGAGGAAGACAAGTGTGATCTAGGGAGAAAGATGACTTCGTTTTGAATTTTAAATCATTATCTGATTCTATTTGACTGGCTTAATTCTATTGGTGACTAGCTCATGAAGAAATCCATTGCCTTCATTTGTTCTACTACCTATGGGATTGATTCCCCTGTGGGTCCAGTCCAACCTCTATCGAGGTCAATGGGAAGACTGCCATTGATTTAATAGAAGATGGTTCGGAATCAATGGGAATGCTGCATGTCAAAATGGAGGAGTGTTCCTTCTTTCTACCACCTCCTATGCTTTAAAAATGGAATTCTTCTCCTTCTATCAAACAGGACAGATCTATCATACCCTGTGGTGTGTTCCCATGATTTTCTCTCTATGGGCAAAGTTGAGCGTGGAAGACTTTGATTCAGCCCCTCTAGTTCCTGTATATGGTTCTTTTCTCAGACTGATATTTTGTATTAGTTTTTGAAGGGGTTTTTTTCTTCTTCTTTTTTTTTTTTTTTTTTTTTTTTTAAATTTGTAATTTTCCTTAATGCAAATTGCAGCCGCTTCTGACATCAATGGTTTTGCATGCTCTTATGTTCAGGACAGCAGGTCTGAACTTAACCTCCGATCTACCAGCAATAATTTTCACTCCTGATGATGGAATTGTGGCAATCCCAAATCCCAAATCACTGTGAACTTCTATTTCTAATGCCTGTCTAACCAGATAATTATAGCTCAGCCAAGCACATATTGGCTGGGGACAGGTATAAAATGAGAACATTTCTAAGCCTTTTCATTAATGGAAAATGCAAGCCCATACATAGCTTTTTAGAATCCATCATTGATTTCTGGTGCTGTTTTGGTAGCTCTGAATCTTAAGTGACACCTAGACCCCCCGCAGTGATAGAAGAGGGTTGAGATCAGCGGCATTGCGGCCTGTGGCTCTTGCTGATTTTCCTTGGTTTGTGAAACTTGAACCTAGGTGTTGGAAAATGGACACCTAGAAAGAAATGGTTGGCCACAGTTTTTTGTCTGGTCTCATTTACAACTGTGAACACAGTAATATTTCCCAAATATTGCCCCTGTCACATCCGACTGTGGAGTTATTTTTGCTTTTCCACATTCAGTGTTAACTTTAATTTTTCTTAGTGACTAGGAAGTGCACAGACTGTCTGCCTTGTGCAGTTCGCTGTAGCAGGGTTAGTCACTGGATTAGGACTTTGGAATCATTTAAAACTATTTCTTGGAGAAAGGAGACAGACAATTCTGATTTATTAAGAGTGACTTAGTGTTAAATGGAGTGCAACTCAAATGGCAGGCTGCCTTGAGCTATTTTGGCTTTGTTTCCCGCTTTGCTCATTGTATGTGTGTATTTGTGTGTACATCCATACAAATTCAAATCTCACCCCAGAGCTGAAGAAAGCAACAGTCTCCTTGCTCAACCAGCAATCTACCTAGAGATAGCTAATTACTATAAGTAGAAGTGATGTCTCAGTGGTTGAATTACTCTTTTTAATCATTTCTGCTGAACAAATCTACAGTAATGATACAGATCCCAAAGTCAGCCTCATATTCTGTGCCCCATAATCGAGAGCAATTCCAGGATCTGTGTTCTCCATTATCTGCTTGAGTAAAGACATAAATACAGTTGCAATAGGTACTGGAAGGCAGCAGCGAGCAGCGGAGGGATGCGTTGCTACGAGGACCATTCCTGCTGAGACACTGGTTAGCTACGTCTGGGTCTGGCCCAGATACAGCAACCCTGACAAACAGCAAGGGCTACCTGTGTGGGTAGGTAGTGGGACCTGCCACCGGCTCTGCTGTTGCTGTTTTTAAGACCCTCTTTGCTTGTAGATCAGGCTACTGATTTTATTTTTCTCACACTGGATAACATTGAATGTCATGCGTCTGTAAACTGTGGTGTGATTTGCTGCTTTTCTCAGTGTGCTGCTTTCTTCAGGCTCTTGAGGGAGGAAAGGTTTGATGCATAAATTGTGAGTCATGACAGAAAACGTGGCCTTGTATGTTTTACTATTGTATCAGCCATCTCAGAATGGAGTGGCAGCTTTATCAGTGAATATCCAGCAATTTTTTCAGATAAAGTTAGGCATTTAGGAATAGATGCACCTCTTTCTACTTTCTGAACATATATTTTGTTACAACACCCTGTGGAGCTCATTTTAAACTCTGCTTCAGGGCAAAAATATTTACGGCACACTTTAAATACAACATATTATGTATTTTGTACAACCATGTGTATCGCTGTCCCCCTAGCTGGAACTGATATAATAGAAACGATATCAGCTCATTTAAAATACAAGCTTTCCAGCCATGATAACCACTTAGTTTTCAGTTTCAAGAACGAAAATCCTTCCTTGCTGTGTGACTGTTTGCGTGAAACACTCTGTCAGTGACTGGCAGGCTCAGAGTCTAGGTGGTAGGCTGATCTTGATTTTCTCCTGCAGATGGTCTTTACATCTAAGTCAACGGTAGTTGTGGATCTATATTCAACATAAATCATCCGTTAGAGTAGCAACAGGGCTGGTCAGTGAATACTTGTCTGACTCATGGATATATAAGCATCCCCTTGTTAAAAACTTTCAATACTGAAACTTTTCAGTTTCTAATTCTTATTTATAAAGAGAGGAAAAAAAATAGTTCTGTCAACAACATACATGTGGTGGAAAATTATCATAAAGACATAATGTCCCACTGCATGGGTGTTACAGACATAGATTAAATCTGCTTTGTGCATAGCACTGTGCAAGTGTAGTGTAGAAGTGGTCCCCAACCTCATGGATGAACAAATAAGGGAGCACAAAGATAGTGGGGAAAAAATGCTGATTTGAGGAAAAAAAAACCAAAACCAAACCCCAAAAATTTCAAGGGGTGGATGGAGATGAGCTGAGCAGTGCCAGGCCTTGCCTTCTGGCCGATACTGGAAAGCACCTGCCCTGGCCTGGGCTCCTCCGCTTGCTTCCCAGGGGCGAGAGGCAACAGCCTCAGCAGGGAGGCAGTGCTGTTCATTCTTGTCTCATATCAATGGAGCCAAGGAGTAGTGTTTAGGAAGTTCATCTCTGGTCTCTCTCTATCAGCTTCTTCGCAGCTTCATCTCTCTGTTGGGGAAGAGGTGGAGGAGAGTCTCCCTTAGAGGTGACTTAGCAGCCACAGAAGAACATGATTACTTTTTGAACAGCTGCGGGGTTGATTAAAGCATAACCTTAAAAAGGAAACATTAGTTAAAAATGAATGATTGGAAAGTCAATAATAAAAGGGTTTAAAATAAAAGCACCATTCTTAAATTGTCCTGGACTAGCTGTGCTCTTCGCAGGGTGTGCATGCAACTATGCGGCAGTTCTTGAGGAGACCTGGCACATGGCTTTGTCCCAGAGGAAAGTGGCTTCCTCTGTGGCTGAAGTGAAGTCTGGCTGGCACTGTAATGCATACCTGATGATTTCTAAGACTGTTTTGTAGCACATCAAAGGCCCGGTACTGTGACAGCTACTGCCCCTTAAAACCATGCTGGGATGTTGATGAAACATGGTAAAGCCTATTGAGTCCGATTAGTTATAAAGGCTGGAGAGTGTTGTCTCTTACATTAGCACTAACATCATCTTTTTGTGCAGAAAATCACTGCTCTGACACACCTGGCTCCATCTCCCTGCCATTAAACCGATTAATACAACAAATGGTATTTTATAATAAATACGTGTCACTTCCATGATTTTAACTGGTCTTTTGATTTGTTTTCTATTTTATGTTGTTTAGACAGGCTGATTTAGACAGTTAAAAATCCACTTAACCATGATACATTGTGGCTGCCTGACAGACAATAACATTGATATATATGACTAGATGAATCTCTAATTAGATTTTGGCAGTACTGTCACAGTCAGGGAAAGTTCCCCCAAGTACTCCATTGAAATGATATTTTATGCAACCTCGTGGAACAAAGGCCATTTTTAATTGAGCAGGTCCCCTCAAAAGGACGTTAAACTTAATGTCGTTTTTTTCAGTGGCCTTTGCCCTTCCAGTGTCTGCCTTCCCAAATATATTCTTTGGGAGCATGACCTAAAGTGTATATTAAAAAAAGTACATAAAGCAGATAAAAATAGGTTAAAAAATGATAACTGAAGCTTGCCCTGAATGCTATACCTAAAATTAGTTGTAAGCATGGATGCAACAGTCATTTGATAAATTATTATTGTTATTTATATAGTCAAGGAAAAATGTAGTTTAGAATCAGAAAATGACTATATGATTGCATAATAATATCAATATTCTGTAAATCTCAGCTTTTATGAACACTTCAAAGTAACTGTAGAAGAGAAGACACTATTAAGCAAATGGAAAACCTATTTCCAATAACATCTCCCTAAAATACTTCAGGTTAGTTTCAGAGCTGCAGAGAGGCCTCTCAGAGGTCTCTGGATAGTAGTGCAATATAAATGTGAAATAAGAAGTACGTACAGCTATGCTGCAGTTAATGGAGATGTACATCATCTTACTTTCTCCAAACCTGCAGTGAGCTAGGTGTTAAAATCTGCATCGCTTGACTTAATGCTTGCTGTGGTAGCTGCACATGAAAGATATAAAAGAGGAAATCAGATTTCCTCTCCTGGATCTGGACTGTTCAGGTTTCATCAAAACTGCAGAGAGCAGATGTGAGCACAGGATCTGGAGTGCTAACCTGGGAGTATCTAACCAGCCCACTGGCATACAAGTTAAATAAAAGCTTTCCCTGTGGATGTTTACAGCTTAGAGAAAAACAAACAAAAAATGTACTATTTCTGTATCCTAGCATTTAATGAGTAAAGATCCATTTATCCTTAAGTACATATTAAGAAATCTCTAATGATACTAGTTGGAGTTGTGTGTGTGGTTTGCTATACATCAAGAAAAAAAAGGAGTCGAGGAGAATGGTACTGTGGGAAGGGCCAGAATGGCCAGAGTATGTTGAATGTTTTCCAATCCCATTGATTTCAGTGGGAGCAGAGCTTTTTCTTTTTTTTTTTTTTTTGATCCTATAGAGATGAATCCTCTAATTAGCAAAACAAGGGCTGTTGGACAGTCATTGATGTCTGTAGCAATTTTGTCATTAATTGCAAGGAGTGCAGCATTCGACCTAGTCTACTCAGACCATCTATACATATCACTACAGAGGTCATTCTGTGGATTTGCCTGCACGAAGAAGTTAGTGAGGTAATTTCAAGTGTGACGGCAGAATGTATCACACTGTCCTGTGTGGACGTGTGTGGTGCCCTTTAAAGCAAAAGTTTGGCTATGGCTTATTTTCATATGAAAATGATACATGTGAAAATACAAGTGGGAATTTGCTGTTCCCCTTCCATCTGTATTAAGTCCAAAAGTGAATGGCAACTGCAGCATTTGAGAAGACTTGTTCCTCTCCCATGCTAGCGAGCACTTTTGTAGAAAACTATCCTTTCCGTATATTTCTGAGGAACTGGGGTGTAGTAAACTGAAAAGCCTATTAATTTCTTTGCAGAAACAAGTTCTATGGAACTTGTAACATGGTGTGATCAACTGAAGTCAAATACTAACCACCCCAGAACTTCAAGAGAAAGGTAACTGCTTCATTTTGGTTTAGGTTTTGTTGGTGGTTTGTTTGGGGATTTTTGTGTTTTGTTTTTTTTTTTTTTTTCCTCCCACATACTAGCTTTTCCCAGTTGCAGATTTATTTGGAGGGGTTATAGTTCATGACTTGTCATTTTTTTGAAATAATTTTTGGCTTTGTGCTAGTATTTGGTGAGATTTTCTCAGCAACTTTGAATGGAGAAGGTAAGTTTACTTACCTCTGTCTACCCTGTGATTTGTGAGGAAGGCTTGCTTAAGATCAGCTTATAACACCCAAGCAAATAGAAGGTTTCCATGCACGATCTTTAAGGGAGTACACTTGGCACTTAACTAGCTTAGTGCTGTGATGGTAAGCCTTGTCAGGAAAAAATACACCCTCCAGTGCAGTTTCATATGACCATTTCTGGGATGTTTAGGTAATGTTCTAGTCACCTCTCCCTGTCTCCTCCTTGAGCTCTAAATTTATTTGCTTAGGCATTTAAGTCCTGTTTTAGGGCAGGAGTTTATTCTTCCTCAATAACCCCGATTTGTCTTAAACGCTAGATCTGATATCTTCTCTACTGATGAAAAAGATAGGAGGGTGTTAGCACTGATACTATTTATATTGTGCTAATGGGTTTTAACCCTCTCACCAAACACTGCTGGTGGTTTAAAATGATGACTAGGCAATAAATTTTTACCGGAACAGGTGTACAAATAGTACCAAAAAGAGAGCGCTGCTCAAGGTCAGGCTATGAAAAGAATGGTGTCCCAGATTATAGTGCAAGGTGAAACTGTTTCATATGCTGGTGAGACCTGACGACACATGGTTTTAGCTTCAGCCACCAAGACCTCCTTGCTATCATTAACAAGATCCACGTATATCTAATACTCAGACCTGTCTGAGACATAGTTGCCTCAACTTCTGTTTCCAAAACTATTGATCTGAAGAGGGAAGGAGTGTCCCTACTGACCATTGACTTCAGTGGGAACCAAAGCTGCACCCAGAAAAACCCTGGTCTTGCACCGATTGGTATAGGACGGATAGCGTAGGACCGCATAGCTAACTTGTGCTAGTTCACCGTGATGCCCTGTTATACTGAGTATTGAGTTATTTGATAGCAATGTTTGTTTCCAGCAATGGAGACATTTTTCATAAATATTTTTTCACTAGAGAATTATGAAACAAACCCAAATGTTTTATTTTCCATTGTTTCTGTTTTCAGCTAATACTTCAGTTTTCTTACTACAAAAAGTCAGTTTTTGTTTTTACCATTTAAAAAACGTCCACACTTCACTCGCTCTGATATTCACACTGCAACATCTACTTTCCATCAAATTACACTTTGATATTTTTCAATAAATGAATGAAGTGTATAGAGCAGAAGGCGGAGAGTGGGTGAGTTTAAATCAAATGTAAGAAGTCGTGTTAAAATATAGTATAAAGTAAGTATATATTAATATATTTATATATGTTAAAGTATATATATTACATATGTAACATATGTATACATGTTATATACATATGTGTATACATGTATATATACATTATATATGTAATGTATATACATAACATGTACAATATATAATATATTATTATTAATATAATAAATTAATAGTAAAAAAGTATGAGCAAAAAGGTAGATCCTTTTGACCTAAGTGGTTCATCACCTGTTTAAATCAGTAACCAAGCTTTGGTGACATTTCTGTACCTGGATAATACTGTGCTAGTAGTTACTAAGTTCATGTTACATGAATGTGGAAGAATCCAGCAGCATTTTTTTGTTTTGCAGATACACATTTTGAGTTCTGTAGTCAAATGGGAGCTATTACAACGTTGCTAACGATAGCTTTCAATGTGATACAATCAAAACATTGTACGCTTTTGCTGAAGATAGCAGTGTCATTGTAAAGGCTGTATGTTTGAATGGTAGTCTTAAATACCTGTATTGCAGACACTTTTTTCCCTCAGGACACTAGGCTTGTGAGATAATATACACAGTACTTCAGAATGTAATAAAACACTCATCAACTGTCAAATGTAGAATTCACCTACCCCACGTTCTAGTGTGGATTTATGCCATCTGATTTAAAGAAGCAATTAAAAATGCTTGAGCCGGCAGTCAAATAGTTTTATTCAGTACTTAGTTATCATAGTGTCAGAGATAGCCCACCAATGGAAAAGACGTCAGTTCGGCAAAATATTTGGTTTACCTCTTGGAAGCTGCTTGTATATCCTTCCAGATATCTTTTCTGTTTGCTCTGTTATCGTTGTACAATAGTGGGCATCACATGACCGGTGTTTGATTTGGTTATAATGTTTTCTTTCTCCTGGTTAAACTCCAGAGATAAGTGACTGTTCAGTCCAAGGTCTTGGATTTTAAATGAACAGCTAGCTGTTCCTTCATTCATCACTTTACATTTAAATGACAAACCATCAGCATGAAAAAGGAAGTTAACACAAGGGTCTTTGTCAGCAAATAGGGACATACTTCAAATTGTAGCTTTGCTAAGAGTACTTGGCCGTTATAGGATACCTTCTGCTCAATAATTCAAAACACTTTACAAATACTTCTATTTTAAGCTTCTTAGCATTCTTGTGCGCCGAGGAAATGTTACTTTCCCATCTTGTAAAAAGGGTATACAGAAGAACAGAACGTGGAAATGGCTGAGTAGTTTTATCACTTCCGGAGCGTACCCCTGTATCAGGCAGCTGGTACCTAGGACAGGTGCCAGGATGTTTGCATTTACATCAGAAACCAATGGAAAGGCCCCGACTCCTCAACTTCATTTTGTTGTTTACCTTTAAGCAAGGATGTGACTGGAAGCACTGGTGATGAGCAAAACAGGTCTGTTATAAGCAACTTGACATGGAAAGACACAGCCAAGAAAATAAGAGATGCTTGAAATGATCTTAGTGTCCTTAATCCTCCTTTCCCATCACAGACTGTTTTGTTTTTTTTTTTTTTTTTTTTTTTAAATTTCAGAAGAAAATTAGGGGAAATCAGAAGGAAGAGAAAGAACAGGAGGGGGACAGCTGTTTTTCTCCATAGAGAGCTATCTCGGGGTAGGTATAATTGTGAAAAGTAGTAGTAAAAAAGCCTGTCCTTATGGTTGGCAAGGATTGCCACTGTGGTGGTCAGTGGATGTTTTTCACGTGCGTACGTGAGGGCAGCAAGGATCCTAGAGCTTGTTTTTCTTCTGTGTGCAGGACAGCACGTTGGCCTAGATTTTATTGCTGTGACCTGAACTCATCTTTGTACCATAGGGGAAATACTTGCAGTGCTTTACAAATCTCAGAGACAGTCTCATTTTCTCAGCACAGAGCTAATATATCAAGCTAATTTACTGCCATGGTGTGTTGCAAAGCCTATATAATATTGAGTAAACATTGTTGGCTTATACATTAACTGTAACTAAAACCCTGTGCAAACTTTATTCTGGCTTTAGGATTTTCCTTGAAGGAGTGACTAAGGGTAGAGGGGTTTTTTTTTTCCTATCTTTTTTTTTTTTTTTTTCCTTTTTCACAGCGAGGAAACTTTACTCTTAAACTTGGCAGTTCTGTTAATTCTAGGTCAAGTGGCAGGCATGGTTAGGAGCCTTCTGCGTGAATCACTCAGTTGACTCCCTTTCTTTGCCAGGATCCCTTAGCAGTGTTTAATCTGGTTTCTTTTTCCTATTTCATGTGCAAATACAACTGAAGAAAGTAAGAATCTAGATGACTGCCTGCTTTGCAAATTTAGTAGAACTGCTATGCCTTCGTATGGCTAAGGATTATAATGTTTTGATTTATCTTTCAAAAAAGGAAACCAAATATTTAGTTCTTTGAATTTATGTGGGACTCCTTATCTGAGGAGTGTAACATGCTTTACCAGCAGGAATTAATTAGGAAATGAAACGCTCATGTAAGGAATATCTTTTAAAAGGGAGGCAGGATGCCACCAAGTTATTATTTTATTTGGTGAAAAGAAATACCAGTATTTGTCAGTATATACGTTAAAACCATTGAAATGTGATTAAAAAAAAAATATGTGATCATTTGCAGTGGTTCTCAGTGACCCTATTGTATAGGGGAACAGACTGAAGTTGTAGATTTTAAGTAACTAGCCCAGTATCAGGCAAAAAGGCAAATGAGCAATGCAGGAATTAGTAATCCTAATTCTCGGAGCCCAAACTAGCTGAGAGTTTTTTTCTGAATGCAAGCTGCAGAAAAGATACTCTTATCCATCAGGGTAACAGCGCACAACTGCCAAGATCATCAAGCAGTGAGTGAACTGAAGGGATCCCTGAAGGTATTGATTTGATATCATAAAAGTCTGACTATGCTCCGTCCTGCCGGTATCTGAACAAAGCATGTGTTTGGATTCTTGTTTGAGGATTGTTCAGGTACTTTGTGACTACTGAAGTAGTAAGGCACTGATGAGAGAAAACAGAAGTGGAATGAGTATGTGCAGGAAGCTCATAAATCCAGTCTATCAGTAGAGGTGGTAGAAACACCATGGCTTTGGAAATTTAAGAGTAGACTGGTTGCTCTTGGAGAAAGTGTCCTTGAGGGAACCTGTCCTACAAAGGTGTAGGCAAAAACATTCTTCTGTGTGCAATTCCTGTGAACCTTTTTTTTTTTTTTCCCAGTGGGTACATTTCTATTATTGACACTAACCATATGTTTGAATTTTACTGGGGTTTTCCCAGTTTCTCATGTGATACTGTCCCAGTGTCCTGGGAGCATGAAATAACATTAATCAAAAAATGTAAGAGCTTTATTTGTATTCAGGGCATGCTGCTCTGCTGAGTAAAATTCATTCTGGCTTAACTGTGAACAAACTTTCCAGTGGATGAGTGTTAATCTTACTGAACAGTGGTAGGAATGAAAAGCAAAACATTATCAGAGCTATTGTTTTGCTCAAAGTGAATATTAATGTCACCTATTTTGTGTTTCATGATAAACTCAGTCGGTGTATTACTGGAAAAAATTCTCTCCCATAAGAAGGAGCCAAATGTCACTACTAAGATAGATCCTGACAATAGGGAGATCAATGTTTATTCTTGAAAAACAATCCCATGTGTCTTCTGCAGGAGTCTGGCAACCCCAAAATGAGTCAATAAAAAGCATCCCATTCTTTTGTTTCTAAAATTGAATCACTTTTAATCACTCTAGATTTCTACTACATGGGGACAACATTTTGGTGGAAGGAATACTTACAAACTTTCCCTCTCAACTCACATTCCTTTGTCTTCTTCATAGGAGCTTGCTGCTGCTGAGGCCTGATTTGAAAGTGTCACAGTCTGTACAATATGGGCTGTGATGCTTTTTGAGTTTGCTACAAAACAAAAGATCATTTCTCACTGTTTTTCTTGCACTAGTGGGGACGGAGGGAAGCAGCCTCTGGATTGTTTTCTGTTTGTTCTTCAAAGAAAACCAACTGAATCATGGGTTTTGGTTGTTTTTTTTTAAATCAAGTACAGTCAAGAGAAGTTTCTTTCATGGCGGATGGGTAAACAGATTACACGGAATCTCATTTTTACTTCTTTTTGAGATATGAGTTAGACTTGGACCTGAATTTTGGTATTTTTTGTATACTACTTAATTTTCTGATTGAGCCTGGAGGTCAGAATTCTACAGTGGATTGAGGGTCTTTTCTGTTCTTGCCTAAACCAGGAACAAATGGACACTCTAGGCCTGATCTAAACTCCAGTGAGGGCAATGGGAAGACTGCCATTGACTTTGGGATTTGGATCAGGTGCCTGTTAGAGATTCTGTTTTCATATATGTAAGCAAAATCCTGGAAGAAAAATATCTGTTAGTTTCAGATTTCATTACAAACTCCAAATTCATACCAGTTTTTTTACATCTTGCTTTTGGAAACTATTACTATAGTGTAAGAAGAGTATAGATAATGTTTGAGTTGTACAGACAACACCAAAACCAAACACTATACTTCCAGCGAGGGAAGGAAGACAAGGGAGGTCATTACATGCAGCTTTGAGTCCGGTACATTTTCTTCACTGAGATTGCTGAATTTTGGAGATATGCTTTCCCAGTGCTTGGGAACCTGAAATGATCTATGGTTTTCTAGCATTTTTAGAAAGTTCATGATTGACTCATATTAATTATCATTTTCTTGCAGTAGAGAATATTCATGTTTAACAGTTCACCCAAATGTCTCAAAATCCTTAATGAGTTGAAAAGGGCATTTGAGAAGCAAAGGTGTGCCGTGATAGAACCGGAGCGTAACCCGCATGTTCTTTTTCCCTGTCCATGAGTTCATTCATTCACCATTCTTCTCATCATTTTATGATCAGCTAGCAACCTTTTTCAATGCCAATTGGATTTTTCAGATAAAGCCACTAATTTCGATTGTACAATAGAAATCAGTTTTCAATGGTATTTCAATTAACCTTGCTATTAAAGAAATTACTTTTTGCCAATACTCAATGGTTGGTTGACATTTGGAGAACACATGATTCCTTTAATAAAATCTGTATTGAAAGAACAACCTGCATTTGTTGTCTTTGAACTGGCTTCTTCTTGTTTGGGTGGTTTTCAATATAGCTGACATAAAGTGGACTGAAAAGAAACGCTCAAAGTATTTTGAGTTACAAGCTTTCAAACATTCGCTGCTATATTCTACTCTGTTTGGGCATATATCATGTGTATTGCATGTCCTTGTTTTGTAGATGATGTAAGTTATTTACTTAGCCCACTGCTGAAAATAATACATGTGTCTAAAGGTGCAGAGAAGCACATGGTAGGACTTCATTGATGGCTCTAATCCTTTATTGCTGGTGGAGGTCTCAATAGGCAGACTTGGTAAACATCCTGTTCCAGCATGTAATTCTGGTCTGGTGTGCGGTGCCAGGCTTCATGCCAGTCTGTGTGCTGCCTGTGCTTAGCCCAGGGGGGAAATAAACTCAGTTGGAGTCTTGCCAAAGGTTTTAAAGTTCAGGTGGGGTGGTCCCCAGTAAACCCTGGTAAGAGCTGCCTTGTTAAGATTTGCTGAAATACCTGTGTAGGGAATCATGACTCTCTAGTTGTCTGGCAGGAGAGAATTCAAAGTCCTTTTTTTCCCTAGGGCAATGGGAGTTGACTGTTTTCATCTAAAATGTTTTTCATGGCTGTCTGAAGGCCAGGTGGCTTTGCAGCAAGCTGGGGTCGCACAGCCCTTTGTGGAAGCACTGACTGTCTGAGATTGGGACATTTGTACAACAGGATTCCTGCTACATTGCATTGGTTAGTGCTAATGCATTTCAGAGGAATGAGGAAAGTGCAAGAAATCCTACATATCCTCCTTGATATAGATTACACTGCTATACAAGTGACCTATAGGAAGTCAGGGCCACCAGTGCAAATTTGAGAGAACGATCATATGGATGAACAGATGAACAAAGCATTTTGGGACAGATCCTGAGACTTTTTCCTAGCAGGAAAAAGACTTTGAAGGGTACTTGTGCTGTATTTCCTACCAGAGGATGGCTTTTGTAATCACACTCTAAATTCTAATCATGTCTTACGATGAGAGAGACACTTGGAACATACTGAATACAGGGTTGCAGACTTGAGACGATTACGGTGCCCATCTTTGTATTTAGCATAGCATGAATTGGAGTTGTTTTTTAAGTTGGTGATTTGTTTAGCAAAATATTGAATAATTAGGGCTAAACTGCCCAACGTGCCCATATTTTGCTGTTTCAATGGCTTTTCCTGTAGTAATTTTAAGTACCCATATTTGCTTTTGAACAAAAGTAAGCACATAGGGTCTGATGTTAGACATTAACACATATAGCCTGTATTTGTAAGCAACTTGCAACAAGGTTCAGTCTGTGGATGACCCTACAAAGATTGCATATGTGGGAATGGAAAAGTGCATATGGAAATCATGCACATTTTGCTTATGAACTTGTTCATGCAGGAATCTGATAATCTGGCTCCAGACGTTGTTAGAGGGATTTCTAGTTGGCATCTGGCTAAGTGGAGTTTATCAGTTGTGTTCAAAGCAGCCCAGCCTGCTTTTAAAATTTCATTGTTTGTTTTCAGACAAAAAGTCAAATCCTCTGCTTCCAATTTGCTTTTTCATTCCTGAAGACCCCGAAGGTTAAAAACATCCCTATCACAAGAAGTGGGCTTTTCTGCTTTTTATGTCTTTAATTGAAATCTGAGCCAAACGACCCTGCCAGTGTTTGAGAACTTGAATTAACTGAGAAGTAAAGACCAATCTGAAATTACTGCAGATGACAGAGTAGAGCACTAAGTAAGAATATAATAAAATAATAAAAAGGAGACAGCCAAGTTGTCAGCAGCATAGCAGTATTCTAGGTAATCCCCTTTGGGCCATTTTCTTAACAGCAACCAGTTGTGTTTATCTGAAGATTAGTGCAAAGGCTTTTGATTTTATGGTGCATGTTCCCCATTTACTTTTTAAAAAATATTTATATGCTTTTATATATATCACTTAGTATTCCATGTGAAGCAAGTAGTACCACATTGCTTTCAGTTTTATTGGCAATGCATTTAATGTTTGGGATGGGGTCTGTAGTAAAGAGAAAGCAAAATTATTTGGTTCTGTAGGCTGTTTAAATGACGATTAGAGCCAAATGTTTGGGTCCCAGGAAATTGGCCAAGGCTGGATACTCACAATGTCAACTTGCACGTACAGTACATAGTTTAATATTTTATCAGGGTTTGGTTTTGTTTTGTTTTTTTAAAGAAGCTGTTTGCCATTTCAGCTCTGCTCACAAGACAAGAAATCAGCTGAATCAGTTAGAAATAAAAATCTTCCTTTGGCTTAATGCGACAGTAGAGTTTTGCCCAAATAGGAGTACAGATCTACCGTGCTAGAAAGAGGGAGATGGGGAATTGTAAGAATATAGCTTTGACAATACTGCCTGGTCCTGTTCCAAAAAGGAGGAAAGGATTTGCCAGCAATTGCAGAAAGGCTTGGATTTCTGCTTGTTTTTAAGAGATTTCTCTCATTTTCATAAATGTTTGAATAAAAATAGTAGAAATGAGCTGTCAAAAAGGATTATTATTTTTGTATCTGATTTAACCCTGCTCAAACAGGGAAGTTGCATTAAAACAGTGGAAATCCTGAAATAACAGTGGCTTTATCTCAACTCCTTTGCTGGATCAAATCCTTGATCAATTGGAAACAGGTGTATGTTAAAATGAAGCAGGAGTGTTCACACTGAGATTGGCCCTGGTTTAATTAAATTGATTTTCAGATCAATTTAAATTGAGCTGATGCAATTTGCCCTGTTATTTAAATTAGGCCTGCAGGAGTAGTCTTGGAATGAGGGACTGTACACAATATGAGTAAGAGTATCTGAATCAGGACCATTATTATTATTTACGGGAATCTACTTTTCAATGAATTATTTTTTTCAAATTAGGGGGTAGCAGCCATAATAGGCCACTGGTGTTGGCTCCATTGATAATTATACCATTTTTCTCCTTTTCATAATTGTCCTAGTATGAACTGTGCTATTTTAGCAGAAAGTGTTAATTATTTTATCAACAATTGGCAGACCCTGCTTCAATTTAATGGTTTCCCTTTAACCAAAACAAAGATTACAGGCCCTATTCCACAGCTCAGCTGCTGAATCTTTACTAAGAAACTTGGGAACCCCTTTCTCATGAAACACTGCGTAAAGCTTTAAGCACTCTTTGAAGCTGAGTTGTATTAAACGATAGACAAAAAAAGCCCTCTGAAGAATTGGTGCTTAATTACAACTTAATTAGCATAATTATGCATGCTAATAGCATCTCAAATGAATAGCAGTTGTCAGGAGGTTGGGACCATCTGTAAGAGTTTCGGATTAATACATCATTTTTTATTTCTAACAACGCTGTAACTCTTTCCCTGAAAGTGATTTTCATTAATCAAGTTCATTTTTATTATATAGAAAATTTGGCATTTTTCATTATGGGCCATTATCCGTTTCCCCATGCAGTCCTAATACAATACTAATGAGACCCCATGTGGCTACTCCACACTGACAATGGTAGTACAGGTGTATTATTATAATTGTTACAAACAGCACATTGTACCTCAGGACTAGTAGAGTTTTAATCTCAAGATATCAGGGTTTCCACTTGGTACCTTCCCTCGGGTCCAGTACAATTTCCAGAGCTTTATGAAAAACATACATGTTTGTGGTTATGAGGAAGCAGATTTAAAGAGATAGAAGCGTGTTTGTTTTAGAGCCAGAAAACTTCGAAGTTCAGTAAGCTGCTTTGGAGATTTTTTCTTTTACTTTCTGTACTAAGCTTTGAGCTTAAAAGAAATTGCTCGTTCCAAAGAGCTGCTGAGGGGGACAGGGATGATGCAGTGGATACTCTAAAAGTATCAGTATTTACTTAAGAATTTGTGTGTGTGTGATCAAATTCCAGAAGTATTATTCACTATAAAATTTAGTTAAAAAAAGGGCAGTGGAAAACTCGCCCTGGATATCTGAATGTCTGGAGAAGAAATTTATGTAGCCACGTAGCCAAGTTCCAGTGGTACATGGCGTGTACATGTGCACAGAAAGTGGCTTTTGAAAGTTTAGAACATCTTTTGCGTTTAAGCAATTGGCGAGCCTCTGCTGTCAGGGATGCTACTGGAAATCCAAAGCACGATGATTTAAGTCTATGCACTTAGTTCAGATTTACAGTGCGGCAGCTTAGTGCATAGCTGACCTTAACGCTTGTGTTTTAGCTTTAACTAATTGGTTAATGTTTGCTTTGTAGAGTCAAAAAGCTCTGTGTAAGCTCTAAGGATTATTTTTATTTAGTGGCATGTTGGTATATTCATGCCTAATGTTTGTATTTGATTTTTTTTTTCTCTGAATGCACCATGGTTTTTTCAGATGAGATTTTCCCAAGGGATTTTTTCTCTTACTTTCCCTAAATAGCCTTCTGAAAACTAAAGGCCTTCAGTAAATTCTGATTTCCTTTGGTGGCCTGACTATAGAATGAATGGAGCAGTTTTGGAAATGCATTTTTAAGGAGAGGGAGTGAAAGGGAGAGGAGAGAAGGACAATCAACAAAGCTGCCGTGCCTGTATTTATCAGGCTGCCAGTGGGAGCTGCAGAGTTCAGACTGCACTTCTAATCAACCCTAAACAAAAGAACGTTGAAAATAGCTCAGCTGACACAGTCCTCATCATAACTCAGGACTCAGTGGCAGGCACCAGTAAATCCTGCTCTCTTGTTGTTGTTCGTGAATATATTTGTGCATATAAACCTCTCTTCAACATCTACTGGGGTTAGGCACCTCCATGGAACAACCCCATCAACTTTTCCCCCACTGTTCAATCAATCTAGACCGGAGACAAATGCCCTGTGGCTTAGGAACAGGTGGAGGTTGAGAAAATAGGGCCTGGCCAGGATTGAATGAAGATTGCATGTAAATTAGCAGCATTAATATGTAAAACAAAAGCTCAGCAGAGACTATTTGTCCTGCTGTACAGCTACTCAAAGTATGATACGGACCCTGGGTAAAATATCAGCAGCACACTGAGATTAAACCTCCCTCCCAACGTCTAATGCGCTTGAATGTCATTTTATACTGAAAATCCAACATAAACAGGCAAGGTGGTATTTAAATAGGAACTGGAAATTGCTAGGACAGTACCACAATTTGTGTCTCCCACTGGTCTGCTCCGCAGTCTCCTCTTCAGAGTCCCAGGCAGGGCAAGTAAAGTACTCTGTGGTTGAAGCCGACTGTGTGGCGTATAATCCTGTTATTTCTAAGGTACCAGTACAGCCTCTGTCTGCTAGCTCTCATTATCTGGGGTGTCTGGTTATTAAGTTAGCCTGGTAACTGCTAATTTATTACTTTAAAAATTGAGAGAGATTAATCCATGCGTGAACTGAACACCCAGAAAGACTCTGATGTTGTCCACAGTGAGGTCAACTTTAAGCAAGTTAAAATCTGAGTCTGCTCAGAATTGCCCCCCACCAGTACGTAGGTAAGCGGGGGCGATCTGACAGCTTACTCTATCCTGGGCATGTGCGCTCGGTACTGGACATCTTTTGTTCAGGGATTTTAAAGTAGGCTTAACTGTATTGCCTTGGATAATGTTTTCTGATGTCATTAAACATCTACTGGAGAACTAAGAATAGAACTTCAAAGTAATGTCACCTGTAACATTTGCATTCAGATTTTCTAAAGAGAAACACTAACAGTTGCTGCATCCCTTGGATTCTCTAAGTTACATTTAACTCTAAATTCCCTGAGCAAGGCAAAAGGTGAAGCTCCTTAAAAACCAACCAACCAAACCTCCCCCAAAATACTGAAATGTAAAGAATCTGATAAAAAACAACAAACGTGTTTCCTTCTTTCGCCTTGTTTTTCCTCAGTGTTGGATTTAATAATGGATTTCAGTAGGAGGGGAGGATGCATACTAAAATTTTAAGTATAATTGTTCCAGTCTGACTGTTCTGTGTTCAAAGCCTTCAGCTCCAGTTCTGTCCTCTGCAGATTTTAAATACTGTGCATCTGTGATCCTTTCACAGGTCGCTATCAGATGGTCAGCACCTGACCATGCAACAGAACCAGAAAGAGTAATTGCACCTCAACCCAAAATACAATTTATCAAGTTAAACAGTGCATCTGTGGCTTTTCAAATTCAGTTTTTATGTTGTTGCAAAAAATTGTAATACATAATATGTGGAAAACACTATATTAGGGGTAAAATATTGTACAGAGGACTGTGGACATGCTGCAGAGGTGGGGAAGCCTGTCTGTGGAGCAATGTGCTCTGGAGCAACTTGCACAGCGTCTGTCTTTGACGTCGGGTATCAGGCTGAGGGTGGTCTCAGAGGAGCCGTGGCACCTCACGCCGTTTGGCTCACTGCAGGCAAGCGCAAGATGTTGCCTGTTCTGGCTGGGAGCATCTCAGTGAGGGAAAGGAGAGCGCCAAGGAACTTGGCTGTATCTTAGGGTCTTAGGGACATATGACTTGTCTTATTTATCAGCTGGAGTGATTTTTTTAATTTTTTCTTTCCCCTAACATCTCAGTCCTCTGTAAGATTGTGACCCTCAGCTCTAAAAGATAATCCTGGAACAGTTTGTCTCTCCCCTCTTCCTGTGGTTCCTCCTAACCTTTTGCTCTCCTGCAAAATGCAGAGGGATTAATTTTCACTGATAGCACAAAATTTCATGTTGAGGGAAAAGCAAACCAAAGAATGAGAAGCCCAATGCTACTGAAATCTTAGATGGCAAAACACCACTCTGCCTAGGCTTGATGCAAGGGAGCAGCTTGCTCTGTTGTCATCTATTCATTTTGCTTGAATTGGCTTCTATACATGAAATCCAGGGTATGCAATGACTACAGTAGAGAGTGGGTGCAGTGATCCAACTGCAATAAAGTACTGGCACATGGTTATTAGTTCACATGAAAAGAATCACAGGGTGAAGGTTATAAGTGGAAGCAAAATATGTGCTGTAGATGGCTGTCTGTTGACATTGCTATGGACAGATTATGCTTTCCAGAGATAAAAGAGTAGTCATAAACTGGATGTCCTGCCAGGAGAGTATATATACTTCAGTAATAGATTTGGACTATGGGGTTAGTCTCCAAGTTCATATTAAATATGTATTTTCAAGAAATTTGTGGATTCTCAGATTCGGTATTTAGTTCATCATAAAAAGAGCTCCAGGCTATGAAGCTTGGGCCTGACTCCAAACTTTTGCCAGATTTAGCAGATTTGGAAACTAGTGTTTCCCTTTCGAGCTGGAGTTGTGTTGATGGTGATGATTCTTAAACAAAGCAAGAAATGAAGCCCCAAAGACCCATCCGTTGTGCAGGCTCCCAGGCTTCTGAGGGCGCTTCTGCACTCTCCTGTGTGTGGGCACCTCGTAGTTGAGTGCTGATACGTACGGTGTGTCTGGGCACCAGGCTGGTAGTACCAGAAGAGTGTTTTCATCAGATTGTGTGTAAGCATGCACTTTCAAGCTGGAAACGTAATTTGCTAGTTGTGGGCCCAAGAGGAGAACTTCCCAGTCAAAGGGATCGGTAATACCCTTTCTCTGGTTTACTACATTCTGTTTCAGCATCTGTGCTGAGCTTTGCTCATGTTATGGTTTTGACTAGAAAGGTTCCTGAACTGTGACTTTTGGGCTAAAACCCACTGTACGATGTCCTATGCAATATTCGTCTGGCAATAGTGGTGGGATTTTGTCACTGGATCCCTAATATCTCCTTGGAGGTTAGAAACATGTTGCTGAAGTGTTTGAGTGCATTTGAAAGGGTTCTCCACAGCTGGGGAAAAGCACACTTGTTGGGCTTTAATAAAAGACCTGTTAGTTGTGTGGTTAACAGCATTCTTATTAATGCATAAAACTTCCATTGTTTCTTAATTTACTTGAAAGGGTTGTTTAGACCCTTAATTGCCCTATAACAATATAGCGATAGTAAGTTAGATTTCAATCAACATACTCATGAATTGCCAGTATTTTAGCAATAAATTGCTAGCTAATAAACTTGTAGCTTCCTTTGTAAATGCCAGCTAAAGGCCTAAACATTCCTTGCAGAGTTAATTGCACATTTAGTGCTCATGTAGTTTTGAATTAATTACATGCCAAATGGATTTATATTGTATGTACTTAATAAACCTTGGTAAGTGCCCTTTTAACAATCAGTTGGTATTTAGGATCCCATTTGTGTAAAAAGAATGACTTGAGACACCGGGTCATGATGTTTCCACCACATGCTTGCGTGCTGACCATAGTGCGTGGTGGTTTGTACGGGATTCAGGACCAGAAGTGGCAGAATTAAATGAGCGCGGGTGTGAATCCAGTAGAGGCTTGTGAAGATTCACTATATCCCAGCTCGATCCCATAGTCCGGAGATGGAGTCTATTTAGGCTTCCATGATCCAGAGCCCACTAGAGTGAGTAGAAAGGTTGGTGCTGGTTTTATTTTAGGTTTGGGCTGTATTGCAAATGTAGAACAACTCTGGAAGCAATATGTGGCACTGCAGCAACAGTAAGAACCAGTGGCAAAAAAAGAGCAGCAGCCAAAACCCTGCTGAAGTGGAAGAGAAAATCCGTACCAGACTGCTAATTTGCTATCCTTTTGTAAAGTACTATTTTGTCAGCCTCAGACTAGTAACCTATAAGGAAATCTACTTTCCTTCCCAGCTAAGTATTTAGTATGTGAAATTTTAAAAAGCTTTAAATCTGTCAATGCTAGTAGTGTAGACCTACGTTATAAACACAAGAAGCATGGTTGTTTAGGTAAATAGACAGGTGAACTAACTTTCCATGCAGAAATTGCTCCCAGGAGTTGATCTTTTTTAGGTCCTTTTGTTTTTTCAACGTTAGGCATAAAGAAGATCACTCAAAACCTTGTGTTTGTGTTATCCCAAAGTTCTGGGGGCTTTATTTTGGTTTTGATATGCCAGGAGTAGCGTGTAATGTGTTTGACCTCATGGCTTTACACATTTATGCAGTCAGGGTTTTTTGTCAGAATAACAGCAACCCACTCCTGAAATATTTTGCAACCTTTTACACACAGATGGTAACCTGTAGGCTGCAGACTTTTAAAAATTTAATTATTGACCTTTATTCGTTTTCTCTCTCCTCTGCAGATAACACATCATTTTGTGCATTTTAATATGTAGTGAGTGCTCAGTAATAATATTTCAGGGAGATATCGTTGTCAGGTTGTAGCAGTGTTGGAGTGTTCATGTGACAGGAATTCCCCTTCAGAATAGCGCACCGAATGGCAGGCTTTTGCCCTCTTTACATAGAGATAAAGGCTGAGCAACTTGGGAATACAGAGGCAGGTCAGGGTGAAGAGAAAAGGGCAACAATAAAATGAAAAAGCCGTTCCTTAGGGCCTGAAGTGGAGTTCTACATAAAACAGAATTGTATAAGTTCTTCCACTGCTGTGAAAATGTCTGATTTCCCTTGTTGTCAAGAGGTCGGGAAGGCAGGTTTACAAGCACCAGATACCTGATGCAGCAGTATTACTAAAGATGTTCCTTTTTTTTTGTCCTGGCGATTGCCATTCAGATAAACTGTTACCCTGGCAGACTTGAGGTATCTAAATAACTGAGGTATCTGGAAAAGTGTCATCTCTTACTTTGCTGGATACTGGTATTACTTAAGTATAAATTTACTAACATTATACTGGAAGAATAGTTGCTGTTTTGAAGTGGATGCACATTAGACCATGAGATATTGGTGACTGTGTGATCAAGCAGCAGCATACCACGTAGCAGTTGTCAGTGCAGGATAATAGACCATGCCACTAGTTAAGCGTCCTGAGTGAAGCAAAGGTAGTTGCAAAGTGCTGAAATCAGTGATCATTTGTTAATGCCAGTTGCAGAGCAAAGCCAGGATATTGGGTGTTGAATTTTGAGTTGAAAAGCTCTCTGTTTACATGTGGACCTCCAGCAAATATGAATGGAAGAAGAGACCACATCTTCACAAAATCACAGCATACGTTTTTTATGAAATGGAGAAATTGGGCTTAGGCTACTGTCAGATACAGTCTCCATTATAACTCCAAGCTCAAACTCACGACAAGGATTGATTTTGCTTGTACTGTACAACATGGAGAAGCAGATGTATCACATATATTAATGAGCAGTTCTGGCCATCAGGGAAGCAATATTGCCAACCCCAAATGCTCAAAGAACAGAAGATTGAATGACAACAGTAATAATAAATGTAGAGTTCTGTTTCACTCTCACATTTCTAAGGACCTTCCTTAATTTTTTCCCCCTCTGAGTCTCTGCACCCAAGTGAGCTAGAAATTAAGATTCTCTGGAGTTGAGCAGTTGTCTTTAATTAAATGCCACTTCTTCCGAAATGTGTGACAGAGTTGCAAAACTGACACGTTCTAGCTTTAGTGCTTTTTAGGCATTTTCCTAGAGGCTTGTTGTGTATTCCACCAAAGGTAAGCTTATCAGTTAAAAAACTCTGTACACTGATCTCCAGGACCTTTTCCTAGCCTGCTTACCAGGGAGGGCAGGAGACTTATCTGTCTGCTTATCTCCGTAAAATGCCCTGTGGAAGGACACTTATCAGTCTCTCCTTACAGTTATTATTTTCCTCTGGATGTTGCCTCTCAGAGGTGATCATTAACCAGAGAGCCTTCCTCATCAGAAACCCTTTTCTTGCTGCACCTTCCAAAGAGATAGGGTGGTGGTTCCATAGCTGGTGGGCTGTGACGTCTGTACACTATACAATGTGTATTTTAAGCCTTGTGCTGTAGAGGCATGTTTCTACAACTCTTACTTGCTGCTCTTGCCAGCCTCAGTTTTAGCTTTGCGGTTTACTCTGGTCATATGGGAAGGGTCTTATAACACGTAAGTCATTTAAGTTTGGGGCACAATGAAGTCCTTCCTAAATACATTTTTTCACCTTTTTCCCAAAAATTTGTTTTTTCTACAGAGAAAAAATTATCTCGTACTTTCAGGTGGGGGAAAAAAAAAAAGTCGAAATCTCTGCCTAGAGGTTTTTTTTTTTTAAATAAACTGTTTCTTGTATAAACACTCAAGATTTTGTTTTGACATTTTCAAAGTAAAACTGACTTCCTGAGGTGGCTTTGGCTAGTATAAAAACGAAAATGAACAAAAAACTCACACCAAAACCCCTACGCTGGAAGAGAAAGTTACATAAAAGGCCTAAATATTTTCTGTCATCCCCAAGTAAATTATTTTCTCTTTGTTTGTTTCATTCTGAAAAGTGAATCTCCCCAGAACTAATGCAGTGACAAAGGTCAAAGAATCAACTAGCGCAGAGGGAAATTTAGGGAGGGAATAAAAAATATGGGACAGTCAGTAAGGTGAGGAGATAAACAAAACTGTTCCCTGGATAGCAAAGGTTTTTACAAAGGGCCTTGCATTAGTTGTGCTGGGGTTACATATAGAGGTTTAAAGAAAACCCTGCCAAATAAACAAGAACACACTAGAGTATGGGCACTGGAGGAAGCTGCAAGTTGTATTAATTATGCTCACTGCTGTAAAGATGCGAGAATTTGGGCCAGGTCCTAAAATGTAGAAATTCTTGGTTGAACATGTAAATACTTAAATACATTGTCACCTGGAAGAAAATGTAAGTACCCACCTCCTCCCAGAACTGAGAGTTTTGAACTGCACTGAACTCATGAAGCACTGGCTTACTGCCCTTCTTTACCTGAACCCCAAAGAATACAAAAATGGAAGTTTCAAAATCTCCAGTTTAACTTTATTGCTGCTGTTTTCTTCAGTGGTTCTCTTTGTAAGTAGGCTTGACATTTTTGTTTTCTTACCTGGTCAGTGTCTGAAGGACTTGCTCTTTGGCTGGGCACATCTGTTACAAGTATTTTCTTTTCAGAAAGTCAAATTCTGCAGCCTGTGGAGAGCCTTGGCTTTGGTGGAGCTGCGCGTGGTGCCTCCTTGGTAATTAATATAGATGAATTTGCTGTAAGAAGAGGAAGGCGACAAATCTTTTTCCAGCAGCGCTTCTTTGGGCAGGATCATGTGTTACAGGCGCATGCACGTGACCATGCACTGTCCTGTCCTGTCTGTCCCCATCCCCAGCAGATCTAGGCTGTCTCTCACCTTCCTCTTCAACCCACAAGCAGTTTGGGGGAATGTAGGTCTCTCTGAGCCACTTGGCAAGCAGAGGCAACTTCACGTGCTGCACTGGAATTCAGGGTCCTTGGATGTTCTTGCCATTTCAAGGCCTGATCACTGCACTCTCTGTATGAGTTAAGTATCTGTTCTGTCATTGAAATCCTTGAGAAACCTGTTGGAGCAACGATCCCAAAGAGCTTGGATTTACCATGTAATTTTCCTTTGCTAAATGGCCTAGAACAGCAACGGATATCACTTCACAAAAGTATACTTAAAATTAACAGTGCAACATGCTGCCCAAGAATTGCAAATGCTAGACAGGGACCCAGCTGCAACTTCTTATGCTACTCAAAGGATTTCTGTGTGCAAGTTAGGTTACTCACATCATTAAGCATTTGCAGGAACATTCTCTGTACTTATACATCATCAGCCTTTATAATCTTGTTAGCTCTGACCCCTGGAGCTCTGCTTTGTGTTCAGGTGGCAGGCTCAGTAATTTATCCGATGCAGGCACTTCATGACCCAGTTGTGTGATGTTCCAACTTTTCTATGCTTCGTACAAGCAGTTGCATGCAGAAAAATGGCCAAGAGGTGAAAACAAATGAACTTATTGCACACTGGATGCTTTCTGCCTGCATCTTGCAGCCAGAGCCAGACTGAGAGGAGCTGAGGACTCTGGTGGGAAGGCTCCAGGTGACCTGAGATCTCCAGGTGGTCTTAGAATCAGGCTTTTCATACTAAGGGGAAAGCTCACTGGTAGGTCAGAGAGGACCGGAGTATTCTTTTCTGTATCATTTTGGAGGATCTTAGAAAAGTTGTTCCCTTTATTGTTTCTAACACACTGCATGTCTGTACTTTTTTTGAGTGTACTTCAGGCCAAACAGAATTGCTATGTATCTTAATTAGAGGATGGAAATAACCAGCAGCTCCATCTTCTGTGGAAATTTCTCATGCAGAACAAAGGCAGATTATAACCTCATGTACTTATTTTCTTGTCATTGCAAACTGCACAGCTTTTTTGACTCAAAAATCACCATTTGGGGAAGGTCTGAGCAAAACTAGGGTTTCAGATCAGTTCCCTTTATTTGTACTTAGAAAGTTTAGTGCTATAAAATAAGGCTGGAATTTTTCAGTCAAATAATTATAGCCACTGACATGGAACTTTGAATGTTCAGAATTTGGAGTTTTTCTTTTATTCGTATTATCACCTCTACACTTCTATAATTTTTTTGTTTTTCTTTTTATCATGGTTTCCTAAAGGCTTGTTCATCACTCTTCTTAGTGTGCATATGTCTGTTGCATCCCTTCCCAGCAACTTCTGTTTTGGGGACTGCTTCACAAAATTTGACAGATGACATGGGTGTCAAGGTGAAGTGCCTTCAAGTTTTGTGAAAACAGATGTGTGGGTGCACTCAGCTCTCACTAGATGCAGGAGAATCCATTCAGGAGCTTGCATTTGAGACCCAGGGGAGGGTAGAAGGTAACTGCCTTAAGTTCCAGTGCTCCCAGGATGACTTGACTAAAAGTGTTCCTTTTGATTCTGTAGTTTTCCAAAGCTTTTTTTGTAAGAAAGTTATGTGTGGCCTAAGAAAGAAATCAAATGGAAAAATAAACCCCAAACCTTTTGAAATGATCATTTAGATTTACATGAAGATGGGGGAAAGAAAAAATAAGAAGAACGGAGTAGGAAAATATATTTTTGGTAATTCAGAAGTTAAAAATGAATACTGGAAAAAATTATTTGAGGAAAAGTTTGGCAAGGTGAAAATTAGTTTTAGCTATGGAGGGTAGAAAGCACTCCAAACCATTTGGCACTGTTTTTAGGGGTTGTTTTTTTCATTTTTAACTGGCTGTTGCTTAGTTGCATCTCCCTGCTGTACAGTGTGCAGCCCATATCATAATACGTGCTCCCTACCTTCCCAGATTTTTGCACAAGGCATGTGCATGGACATGCCAGTGTTCTTGATTCCGCAAGCAACAGCTGGACAAACCCACAAAAACTTACCACACTGGTAAATTTTGAATCTTTTTTACCCCCAATACGCTCTCTCACTCTGTCATCAGCCAAAGCACAGTTTGATGTTGTAATTGTGGATCTTCTTGGGAGTCCCATTTTCCTCTTTTAAAACAGAAGGCGAGGGTGAGCCATGGAATCAAGCCTGAACTCCATCTTCGACATCTGGAAGAATTCAGCAGCAGATACCGTCATGAGGCCGGCTCCAACGCCCACAGAAAGGGAGTGTTTCCCCTGTGGTCCTGACCCTTCATAACTGACATCTCTCAGTGTCGCGGGTCTGACAAAACTCCTAGAGACAAACACCCTAGCCCTTGGATCCAGAAAGTCAGGGTAAATAAACTTGGCATTTTGAGTCCTTGTCTCAGGGAGTTGTCAGTAATGCCCACTTGTTCTTGAGCCTGTCAAATCCACTGACAAATTAGGGTGAAGACATCTCCTTTTCTTTTTTAAAAGCCAGCAAAGTCCCCTTATTTACTGTTCCCTCAGCTCCATTGTCATCATAATGTAACACAGCCTTGTTGGAGTCCAGCCTAGTCAGGGTATGTTTGTTTTTAGAAAAAGCTTTTGAGATGTAGGAATTTGTCCTATTGCTAGAACAGAAAGATTTGTTTTTATTCCCAGCCCTTGTGTTAGCATGTTCCTATCAGGTAACTTCTTGTGCCTCAGTTTCCCGCCCGAGACAGTGCAAGTAATAAGATCTGTCCATCTTAGCAGTCCAACTCAGCCCACTGGAACATGCTATCAGAGGTACCTTTCTCATGCTGAAACATTGTGCTTCCCTCTCTGAGAACAGCTGGGGGCTCCTCTGCCAACAGGAGCTTGAGCTCACCACATAAAGATGTTCCCTTTGTAAGGAAGGGGAAGTATCATTATTAACTAATATTGTTATTGGCTCTGAACTAGCTAGCTTAACGTGCTAACATACATTCATAATTGTGCAAGATTCCACTGTAATGAATGGGATTAATTATAGGAACAGGATACATCATAATTGATTAATATAATTAATTGTGTTTTATTTATGTCACATGTGGCAAGGCCAGAATGGGAGGGGGATAACTGATGGATTCCTTGAAAGGCAAGATGATATTTAAAGCGAATACCTTGAACAAAGACAGTCCACATGGTACCACTGGGTTTCACTCATAGGTAGTCCTGCAGGCATAGCAGCGATGACTATCCACTATGATGTCTTGAAGCAGACATTAGGTATTACAGTACAGCGCTACAGAAGTTTCTGCTTTTTTCTGGGGGCAAATGATTTTTCTGGTTTGCTGAGAAAGGGAAAACTTAATTCACGTTCACTGCAGACAGCTTCTTCCTCTGCTTTTGACATTTAACCCTATGCTAAGGGGCCCAGAGCCTGCTAAATCTACAGCTCCCGCTGTTAGCACTAACATATCGTATCAGAATTCTTGACTTCTAGCAACCAGGGATTAAAGTGAAATAAAAGTTGGAGAGAATGAGTTTCTCACTACCTCTCCCCTTCCATTATATTCAAGCCACACTTCCTGCATTCGCTATAAATATTTAAAGCAACAGTAGCCAATGTTTAAAGATTGGGACGGAAGCAGAAATCTAACCGTGTCTGCGTCTTCCTTTGCAGCATGCGGCAGCTCCGCACAGCACATTCAGCCAGAGGTCGTGTGCATTCTTAATGAGGTCATCTACCCTCTGCTTACATGGGAAGCAATATGAAACTTCAGTGAGAGTTTTAATTGCTAACCATGGTTTATAGCCTTGGATGAGTTGGAGAAAGCTTTATAATAATGTGTGTCCAGGCTTACCAGGCAATCGTGGTTATATAAGAGGTTGTAATTAGTAAAAAGGCTGGAAAATGCATCTCCGTTTCTACAGCTTCTATACAATAAATCCCAATACAGTTTCTCAATCTGAAATTTACTTTTATCTCTCTTTTGGGTGCCTGTTACTTCTGGAGTGGTAGCTTTAAAAAAAAAAAAAAGAGAGAGAGAATACTAGGAAGACAGGGAATTAAAGTCCAAGGATAAATTCATAACAAATCCAAGTGTTTAAAAACATGGACTTCTGAACCAATTTACTTTCCACCCATTTCCCCATTTTGGAACCAAAAGCCTCTTTTTCTTCTTCTATATCGCATTAGCTAGTTTCTGAGAAGTTATTTTGGGCACAAGGGTTTTGCTGAGAAATTTAAGAAGTCCGCAACCTCTCCTTTAACTTCTCAACAGCCACTTTAGTGGCAATGGGACTTTTAATTATGTGTACATCATGGCACTGGTTTAGAATAATCTAACAACCTGTCTTCCATGCACACTGAAGAAGTACTCCCACAGACAAACACGACAGCCCTGTTAAAGCGTTACCTATTTTTGTCTCTACTTAATGTTTTGGGATTCATTCATTTGAATGTCTTTTACTGAAAAGTGGAAATCCTGCAGCGCTGCTTTTTTTTTCTCATTACTGATCAATGGTTGGGCAGGGAGGAGAAGAGTGTACAATGGAGAGGAGCATGTGTGTATTGCAAAAGAATTGTTCTCATGCATGTAAGAGGTAGTAGAGAGAAAACTACCTGTTTTAGAAGTTCTTCCCCCCTGTTTATTACTCCACTTAGAATTGAAAGCATTTTGTTTGAGTTCTGGCTCCACGGTATGTGACGCATGAAATGGGACTGTTCATGCCAAAAGAATGATAAGAGCCCAGACTAACTTTCAGGTCTGTGGATTTATAATCCAGATCCTTGTACGAAAGACATTTGGTATCGCACTTTTCATCCACACCACATGCTTAATAGGTGGTTTATTACTACTTTTAAGTGGGTCTAAGGTTTCCCTTGGGCCTTGGAAGGGCTCACATTTGGACAATGTGCAGTGTCAACATTTTAAAGACTGATCAACCTGAAGTCTTGCTCTTGGAAGACTGTATTGACTCGTATGGTGAACAAGCTTGTTATTGTGATTTTATTCTGGATAAAGAGGCATCTGTAGTAACTCAATGCAGCCTGAGAGAGGCTCCTTAGGACTTTTGAAGATGACATTTGATTTGCAGCCAGAATAACAGAGTTCTACCTAGACAACACACAAGCTTTTTTTGCGAAAGCTCTCTTTGGGAAAAGATCATATCATAAATGATTTGAAGCATTTCCTGGGGCATTTAGTTACATCTTTAAGAACCTGATTTAACCCCCTGAGAGGTCAATGGGAATTTTTCCTCTGACTTCAGGGTGCTTAAACAAGGCATTTCTTTTCTGTTCTTTAAAAACAAAATCTTCCTGACTATTGTTTGTATTGTTCTTTCTTCTTTTCTTTCTACCACTGAACTCCTCTCTGGTATTAGACTTTTAATCTCCACGGTAAAAAAGAAAAGAAAGAAAATTTGCTGATAAGTGCAGACTGGACAGCGGATGCATCAGCTCCGTGATTACCGTACTATATTTGGACATTGAAACTGAGAAGTTGCTGCCAATTGCAGCCAGTCCATGGGGACCGGTGAATTCTGTCAATGAATGTTGTTCGATTGCTTTTTTTACTAGTGGCTGTCGCTATCTTTTTTGGGCCTACTAACACCCAGGTCGATAACTGAAAGGCTATGTGGATACAGCGATTTCCTCTGCTCCCCAAGTTGGTAGCAGAGGTTATATGTTATAAATAATATGCCATTATGTGATGAATCCGGATCATAATCTAAAGGAGATGTACAGCTGGTATACTTTTCTCAGCTGCCCTACCTGGATTACTTATACTATATTTCTAATCGATGCTCTTCTTCAAAAAGAAAAGCTGTGAAATAATTCCTCTTAGAAAAAAGTTTGACCCTTAGCCCTCAGTTGTCTTTTTACATGCAAATGTAAATCAGGTGGCATAGCTGGTCTATGGAGAAACCCTCAACTGTACCAAAGCTGCAGAATCCGTCTCTGATTTTGGAGGATTCGTCTGAAGTGTTTCATGCCATCCAGATCTGAGGGTTTGGTTAGGCTGCCTATAAAGCCATGTACATTTAATTCAGGTTAGGATTGGGAGCTTTTTTAAAGTTCAGGAATGTTTCTGCACGCGCACAGACACACACACAAACCCCCACAACAAGCTGCTTGTGCAGTTCTGTGGACAAAGCTGATTGAATTAAACCTGAGTCTTTCATACTGTCTGATACCAGGACTTAATGAACTGTTGCCTGCAATGTTTAGTGCTGTGTGTAATCAGTCATTAATTGTGGAAACAACTGATTTCAGGGAGTTCATGGCAATTCTGAAATGCTCATAATGGCAGGAGTGTACTAAAATGAAATAAAAAGACATGCTTTTTTCTCGAGCAACACCCAGAAACACAGAAGTGGCTGGGGTTTCAGGGAGAAAATGAGACCCTCTTCTCTGACACTCTGTAGAATCAGAAAGTATTAAATACCTGTCTCCAAAAAAATTCAGGAGTTGTTCCTTTGCAAGTAACGTTAATCTAAAAAGTTTGGAGGCATTATTGCTTGTTTTCAGTTTTGAAGGAATTTATGCTTTCAGCTCACCTGATGGCATGTCAAAGTATTAACCTGGCACTGGGCATAGGTGTGGGGGGAAGCGATGTGTTAATTTCCGTTCCTTTATGAATCAATCGATAAACAAACTGTAATGTCACTATAAATCTTAGGAAAATTGCCTCCTAAGAAAATGTGAACATTTTTATTCAGTTCCTGTGTTCAGAAGCTTGAGTAAAGTATAGCCCTGAAATATGCTAAGTCTGAATGCTAAGGTTAAATCAGCAACGTAATCAGTCAGACTGGTTTTGCCTTCAACATGCAAAATTAATATCACCGTAGGATCTCTCCGTCTTAGCCCCGTTGCACACTGACAGTGCCTCAGAAAAGGTGGCGAGGCAGCACATGCTACCTGAGCTCTGCTGGTGCCCTCTCCGCTTCTGTTTGATGCAGATTTATCACACTAACAGGCTAAATCTCACTAAGCTACAGAGAGCTTTTAAGACAATTATACTGCAGTGTCCCCTTTCTGCAAGAGTCACAGTCATAATCTTGCTAAGCAGCAATGGAAGAGCAAGTTGGATAATTAATCTGCAGTCTTTGCCTTTCATTCATAATGACTCACTCACTTAAAAAAATGTAATGCATCTCCTAGGTGGCTTGCCTTCTTAATGGAAATCCTTGTTATGTGTATTTTTGATCTGTATATTTTTTCTTATGGTTACAGATAACTACACCTGTGCTCTTAGGCCTGGGGGAAGCTGAATGCATGATAGTGTGTACTCACATTTCCAGACCTGGGATCATAAGTGATTTATGCAATCATGGGTGAGGTGCTCAACAGCCTCCATATGTGCTGAAGTCTGCAAAGCCCAGAGAGAAGGGATATACGGGAACTTGTAGCTCAGTGGGAAAAGCTTGGGAAAAAACCTTCCCTATGTTTCCCTACTCCTCACTAACTCGAGCGAATTAGTGTGTGTTCAAGCCCAGTCTGGAGGAGATGTTGTCAGCTGCAGTTTTGAACATAGTTTTCTGTCAGTGGAGATGTGGGGAGAAGATATATTATGGTGTTCGATTATCGTGGTTAACCCAGTACTGCTTCTTCGCAGTTGGTTGACACCTTGCAAAGCTTCTCCCTTCCTGACTACCTGGACCGTAAAACTGCGTGCAACATCCTGCCAGTTAACAGGACTTCATTTTCTAGTGAATGCTCACCAAGAGAGGAAATAGTGTCTGAAATAAAAAGCTATGGAGATCCTTACACAAGACAACATGCTTCTGTTTCAATCAACTGTATCAGAAGAATTAATTTGTGAATTAATTCATACTGGGTTAACAGGAGATAACAAGCTAAAACCAATTATCTGTTGGTGGATCTGTCAACCTGCTGATCCAGGGACTTGTATCCTATCGGTTTTTATAAAAATCAGTAAGAAAAAGGAAAGAGCTGAGAGGAACTGAGAGCTACTGTGCCTGTGCTGTTTGTATAGGCAAGTTCTCCACATGATTACTGACCTTCTGTTGGCAGGTCTGGTTTTGTCGTATCTTTCAGAGGTTTTGGGGAAGAACTCAGCTGCACTAAGTGCTACTGGAACTATGACAGTTAGTAGTAGCTGATGGTCTGGTGCTCCCAGATTTTAGAATGGACTGTTTCATATTAATTTTAACTATAAGCTTTATTGAAGAGCTTTTCCTCCAGTAGCACTTACAGAAAGGAAGAGAGAAAAGGGAGAAAAGTATTTATATCTTTCAATTAAGTTTATTTGGCATCCTTACAGACAGCATCAGAAGATGAAACTAGGGCAAGAAATATGTCAGGTATATTCTAATGTAATTTTTAAAAGAAAAAAAAGAAAACTGATTGAAATTCCCCATTTTATTCCTTTTTTTAATTGAAATTACAGCAGGTCCTGATCATTTACAATGTTGGCAGCTCCAAGCGTCAGTTAATGTTTTCAAGGCTGCATTTATCCAAACCACCGCTAATAATTTTTAGTAGACTTCCTGTGAAAATGTAATCACTAAAGAAATGCAAAAAAAAAAAAAAAAAAAAAAAAAATTCATGTCTTCTTGGATCTATACCATATAAACCACAGTGTTTTTAACACTCTAAAACTGTCGGATTAGTTTATGGCTGCTGAAACCCCGGCCAGCCTGGGTATAGGTCCCAGAGCTGTGTGATGTTAGCTGGGAGAGATTGTGTGCCTGCACTGGGGTATGGAGGCACACGGGCTTGTAGGATGAACAACGGCGGGTGTGGAGACATGCTTGAAAGCCATTTTTCCCCTTTCTTGGGTCTCATTCGTGCCTGACTAGTGCTGTGGAGCAGGGTTTGCAGGGGTGAAGGGACTGGAGCCATGCCTTTGACGTGTGTGTGCACTTGCAGCTAGGCTGAGGTCAGAGCAGAAGAATGCTGCTGTAATTATGGCTGCAGGCAAGGGCTAAGCATAATGGGAATCAGGGTCTGGCTCAGCCAAAGATTTCCTGTATGATCCTGGTCAAGTCACTTAATTACTTTTCCCTCATTTCTCAGTTGTACAGTGTATATCCTAAGGCTTCAGTTACCTGCCTTGTCTATTTAAATCAAACTCCCTTTGAAGCCAGGACTGTACAATGAGACTATACTGTTAATTGGAGTCTCTGGGTGATAGTTTAATTGTGTGTAGTGTAATAACAACATTTCCCTGCAGTTTGCATCAGCTTTGCCACTGAATCAGACCTCTGCAATGCTCATGGTTTCTTACTGCTCCTGTTGAATATCAGTGCACAAAACTTAATGCTGGCCCATTAGACGTGGGCTAATCTCGCTCAAGAGACTTATCACTGAGTTCACTGAAGTCAAAGGCAGACCTCTCATTTATTATTTTCTGGGGCTGGGATTTCCCCCTAAATCTCTTCTTGCGCTGGAGAAATGGAGGGGGAGGCCTGCTACTGTGTCTGCATGCGGTGTCTCTGCATCCCTGGCTGCAGATGCTGTGCTTGGTCTAACGTGGGAACTAGTTGTCCAGCTCGGTTCCACGCAGTGTTTCAGGTTTAGGGTTAGTGGACCTGCACTCACATGGTGGGAACCGGTTCTGCTACGTAAAGCTTTGAGGTAAGAAGTTTAGAAAAAGTAAAACCAATCCTTGTTTTTTCCCCTTAAGAGTTAGTGTTGTTTTCAAAGCCTTCTTGCAAAATAGCTAAATAAACAAGTCAAGTTTCATTTGATTTTAGAAGAAACAAGCGGAACACAGAATTAGCAAACTAACCTTTGCCATACAATTTCAGTGACATTTTGAACAGCATATCATGATTTGGGATGAACTGTCCTGACAGAAATTGCTATTTTGTAACTGTAAATACTGCTGAAATCTAAACTTATGTAAATATTTTTAAATGGGAGGAACATAGACAACATGTAATGCAAAGTTTAGGCTGATTCTGCTGGAGATTGGATCTGCTAGAGTAACTCAGCCGACTGTGATGGAGTCTATGGTAATTGGGACTGAAGTGAATGGTTAAGAACGGATTGTTTTCATAATTTTGCGTGGTAGCGTGCGGTACGGGAGAAATCCAACCCTCTGTAAAGGGCCTGCACGAATGCCATGAATCCCATATATCCCACTAAAAACCTCTCAGAATGGGACTTAAATGGGAAGTTAATGAAAGAAATCAATATAAGGTCAAAGGGTGTTTGTTTACCCCTGGAGTAGGCAGGAGTGAAAAATTCATTTGCAGTGTGAGTCTGTGAAGTTGAGTGGGTTTTGCTGACTTTCAGGATAAATTTGGCTGGGAACCCAAGTGAATAATGAGTAGACACAGATTAAGAAAGCTTACAATTTTTCATGGTTTTTGAGCAAAAGCCTCCATTTTTTCCAACATTGGAAATGTGTAGAAGGACTATTCAGATTCAAAATTTCTTTTTTGTTTTTCAAAATGGGAATGTTTAATCCATCAGAGGAGCCACAGAATTCCTCATATTTAAATATAGTGAAAGTGTGTATGTGTATTTTTTCCTCACCTCAAAAGCAAGAGGTGGAACATTTTATTATGGAAGAGAACCTGGAGAACGAGACAAGTTTTTGCCTGTTGTGAAATGCCCCATCTCAGCCTGGATATACATGGGGTAGATTCTTAGCTGTCGCCTAACATCTTGTTTCCACACCTATTTAAATCAGCAGAGAAAACTCTTACAATCTTTGATGGTGGGTGAGCAGTTTAACTCTGAAAATAGCATACTACAGTTTAATATGGAAAAGGTGGGATCTAAAGCTGCAGATAATTTGCAGTTGCCATTAATCTATGAATTAGTCTACATACATCCATGCCACCTCACAAGAACATTTATAGTAAAGGTTCTTCCATCTCTGCGTGTGTGCATAGGTGTGTGCATGCATAAAATATATGTGTAGAGGCAGCTAAGAATTTGCTAGGCACTCCTATTAATAGCGGAGAGAATATACTCCTGCAGCGCAGCCTTTGCTTCCTTTAGATAAAGGAGCTGTGAGATACTCCCTATATAATGGGCTAAATCATGCCAAGGGTATTCATTAATAAAAGTGAAAATTTAAGTGAATGCATAATTCAGTAAAAGAGCTGTGTAGTACTCTGTCTTACATGCTTATATGCGCATATACATAGACATGTATCTAGACAGTGTCATGGATTTAATTGCAGTGGTGACTTCCTAAGATGAAGCCACGTGCAGAGGGAAAGGAGCGGGTATTTGTTGCTAACTCTGAACTTTGATTTATGAGGTTCCTGTTACAGTCAACAAGGGGAGGCCAGTGCCACCAGAGGATAAACCAAAGTGCCTGAACAAGTTAGGCTATTAACTTTTTTTCTGGCGGCTATATTAGGTGGTGAAAATATTCTCTGAATTTCAGACATGCTAACATTGGTCCTATTTATATCTGCATCATCTGAAAAGATAGGATCTCTCTGCTGTAGGATGAGGCAGACCCATGGCAGTACTTTCATCTGCTAAGTTCACTAAAACCCTGACTTGACTAAACAAAGTGCTTTAATAAGTGTGATGGGTTTTGGAGTCTGTAGCTTGGAATTATTCCTTCTCTTCAGTTACGCTAATGCGTCTAAGAAATGAGCAAGTACAGGGATGCCTTAATGCCAAACAAGGAGCCACTGCTTCATGCAGCCCATTGACATCTGTAGGTGCTTTTGATGCTGTTGGGAGTTCTGCTCTTCAGTTGAACAGGGCCAGGATTTCTCCTGAGGAGAGTGTTCCCACAAGTGAGGACAACTTGCATGAGTAAGAGCATCTGGACTGATTTGTGTGTATCTTTAGATTTCCTCTCAGCACTACTTGGATGTCCCAAGAAGTAAAACAAATGCCACTGATGCATTCATGTCCTTTTCAATTTGTGTAACACAAAACTATAGTTTCCACTTCTATTGTGTGATTTATGTTTCCATAATGCACAACTGGTGCTTTGACATGCTGCAGAAGAGAATTTGTTGGACACGGTAATACTGATAGAAAAATGTTCTCTCTATTTAGATGTCACGACTATTTTCTTTCTCAAGTGAAAATTCTAGTGTCACATACAAATGTTACCTTTTCCCCTGATTATCTTGTACAAAGCTAATAGTTTTGGAATAGATACAGATTTTTAATGCAATGCTATGGTTCTGGTTTATAGAAAAATGGATCAATTACCAAGGCAGGCTTCAAAGAGGGAGACTGCCCTAAGTTATAAATGGCTCAGTCCCTTAATTCTGTCATAATCCTATTTGATATATAGTTCTCAGTGCTGCTGAATCCTTTTAGGGCTCTTTGATCAAGTGAGTACTTTCAAATGTGATGCCTCCTGTCATCTAACCCCCTAAAAATAACACAACTTGCCATTTAATTTCTAGAAACATTCATTTTCCCTGCTCTTTTTTTTTTTTTTCTAAGTAGAGAAAACAAAAAGCCTGTCTTTCATATTAGCTAATTTAAGGAGAGAAAGAAGGACTACTGGAAACAAGATGTTTTTATTTATCAAAGGCCCATTCCAATATTCCTGCCTAGGCTGATGTCCTGAGCTCTAGCTGGGACAGGACCAGACCACCGCTACTTATGCATCAGCCATTAGATGCTGATGTTCTAGGCTTCACTGAGGACTTAATTAATTGAGAATATCAGATCTGTGAGACATGCCAGAATATCACAAAAAGTGTCTGTTTTCAGAAGTAACAAATGATTTAGCATTTATTTGGGGTCACATTACTGGATGCCTTGAAATTCAACTCTAAGGAGCAGATCTCTGTACAGTGCCTCACGTCTGGCTTTTTTCAGGATCCTGATGAGTCTTTTCCAGATCAGGTCATGGGACTCATTAGATGTGCATGTTTGACATAGATCCTTTTCTTCCTCCCCATTTTTAAAAGAACACCAGGAAATTGTACAGTTACTAAGCCTGAGTTAATATTTTTTATATTATGGTGATGGGGTGCCAGCACTCCTGCTTTTTTGTTGAGCACTATAACTGCTAGTCAAAATCCAGCTCTGTAAGGAGGAAAAGTATTCATGCAAATGGAAGGTTTAATATTTGGCATATGAGAAGGTCTTTGTTTTCCTTCTCATTTGCGACCGCTGCCACTAAATTACATTCAGCGTTGGTATTCTTTCTTCCTGTAACTGATATGCACCCAGGTAAGCAGATCCATCGACTTAACAAAGACAACTCAAGAAAGTGAGGGACTGTAGGATCAAATTGTCCAGCTGTATTGGGTTTGGCTGAGATGGAGTTAATTTTCCCCATAGCAGCCCTCATAGTGCTGTGCTTTGCATTGGTAGCTAGAAAGGTGTTGATACCACACCGGTGTTTTGGCTCCTGGTGAGCAGTGCAGGCACATCATCAAGGCTGTCTCTCCAACATTCCCCCCCTCACCAGTAGCCGGGGGTGGGCAAGATCTTGGGAGGGGATATAGCCAGGACAGCTGACCCAAACCGACCAAAGGGATATTCCATACCATATGATGTCCGGTCAGCAATAAAAGCTAAGGAGGGGGGGGCGGCATTCAGTATTTATGACATTTGTCTTTTGGAGCAACCGCTATGCATACTGAATCCCTGCATCCTGGGAAGTGGCTGGACATCACCTGCTGATGGGAAGTAGAGAATAAAATTTTTGTTTTCCTTTTGCTTCTACACACAGACTTGGCTTTTGCTTTTATTAAACTGCCTTTATCTTGACCCACGAGGTTTTCTTTTCATCTCATTTTCTCCCCCTACTCCACCACCGAGGAGGGGAGTGATAGAGCGGCTTAGTGGCACCTGGGGTCCAGCCAAGGTCAACCTACCACACCAGCCTTCTGCAAGGTTTTCAGCTCTTCTAGTTGGAAATTGGCAGCTCCTGGAGCTACATTTGGCAGTTTCCTGCAGGAGGAGCTTGGTCTGGGGCACCAGAATCCCAGGAGGAAAATGTGACTCACACACAGGAATGGCTAGCTCAGCACCTCCTTTTTTGCCCAGCCAGTCATGTTTTCCAAGAGATCATTTATATCCTGGAAAGTGAAAACACTGGAGGAGTGTGCTTGAGGGAGTCTTGCAGACCTCTCACCAATATGAAATGCATTTGAACTTTGTACTCTTGGAAGCTATGGAGTTGTAGGCTCCATGGGGAGCCATGGCTCACACCGTGGACACTCAGCAGTGGCAGCCTGCAGAATTTGGCTTCTTTTCTATCTTTGCTTCTCAGCTCAAAGGCCAGTCTGCTCTTGGCTTTCTTACACACAACTATGACCTCTCTTGCCACAGATGTCTCCCTTTGAAAGGTAAAGAGGATAGGTTAAAGCTTCAATTTCATTGTAAATACTCTTAAAAGGTTGATTAAATGTCCGTATTTGTCCCTTAGAGCAATTAGATTCGCATACAGCTTTCCAAATGAAGTGATATGGGCACACCAGCCAACTGCCGTCATGATGGAACTAGGCTGGCTTGTAAAAAGGTCTACACAATGATGCAGCTGCCAGCAACTGTAGAGGACTGGATGCTTTCTCCCGTAGAAATAGATTATCCCAACCAAACCCATGTTCCTGTTTCAGACCAGCTCTCCCTGAGCATTTAACAAGTAGAACAGACCATCCCAAACATAGTTCCAACCTGTTCAGATGTTATTCTCCTTCTGCCTACAGGTTATTGTATGTTCAGCTGGAAACCTGAGCATTTTGAACTCCTGAACCACCATCTGCTCAATCTATACAGTCTGTTTATCAAAGGGTTTAAGTGCACTGTAAGGTCCAAACCATTTTATGGAGCCCTGCCAGCTGAAATGAAATATTAGTTGCTGTATATTTTGAAAAACTGTCGCTTTGTAGGCCAAAAGAGCTTGGAGATCCCAGCTAGTAATCAAAGAGCAGTGTCACATTTTTCATGGTTAGGGGCTCCATTGGTCTCCAGATTCTTTATAAACCTAACTGATGGATTAGCCAATCAAACTTAGATCTGAATTGAATCCAAAATGCCATCACTGAAGACCTGTATCACCAACAATAACAACCACTGCAAAAAGTCAAGCCTTGTGAGAATAAACACACAAAGTATCTATGCAGGATGTTTAGCTTCACGTTCAATAAATCCGTCCTTAAAAAACAAAAGCTGAACACAAGTGTGATCCTACAAACACTTCTTCCTAGGTAGAGATGTCCTAATCTGTCACCATTAAGATTGGAAAGGGTTTGCTATTGATTTCTGTGGGTTAAATGCTAGGGCTCATCTCATTCCCCCCAGTCCACAGGGCAGGTCACTGTGGATGAGTGAAAGCAGACTTTAGGAGGCTTCAGTCCTTGGTCCCGTAATGCAATTAGTGACTTTTAAGTCTGATTCTGCACCTTACTCAGTGCTCTGGCTAATCCATTTAAGGCTATGCTCTGAGATCTTGCATGCTACTGAAATGGATTGCTGAGCCTTAAACCTGACCTAGCATCAAGTAAGAAACTTATCCTTTTAGACCTTTCATTGCTCTGGATCTTGTGCTGGCAGTGTGGCAGCAGTGGCTTTCGCCAGCTCTGGCCTTACGGGAGCCACGTGCAGCTGGTCTGAGGAAGGATCAGGTATGCACAATTCCAGAGCCAGAGCAAGGCTATGCCGTGTAGCTGAGGCAGTGCCTTTGGAAGGTGCTTTCTCCAGCATCTTCATAGTTTCACAGGCCACATGTCCTGAAGTAGGCGTCTCATGGTGGGTCCTGGGAGGTGAGGATTGGCGTAAACGGGGGAAATTGTAGATCTCTCATTTTCCCATATGCTGCTTCTTGCAGTGAACTTCTGAGCTAGCCAGAAGTGTGTGATGTCTGCTGCTGTGCTTAGCCCTGCTGACCAGAAAGTAACTGCTGGTACTTGGCAGGACCCTCTGCAAGATCAGGCCCTGGGGTTTGGAAAGAGGGGGAAGGGAAAGCAGGATTACTCCTGAGACGAACTCTGAGCATGCAGCTGTCCTAGCTGAGACAGTTGCCAGCCTTCTAAAATAAACCCACTCAAGCCACTCTTTTCTGATCAAAGAATGAAGTGGCTTAAGCTGGATAAAGCCTGTGTTGGTGACAGACTTCACTGCTAGGGCCAGCTCATGCATTTCCTTCATTTAGCAATGGCTTTTAAGGATTTTGATTTAATTCTTTGGGTCTTAAACATAAGCAGAAAGTTCTTATGGTTAATCATACATTTTTCTTTTAATTATGAAGTTTGGCAGCTTTAAAATAAAATACCATCTCTGCAGCGTTTCCTGTAAAATGTTATATTAAAATGTATTGTTCTGTCTTGCATTCCCTTTTTCCTGCAGCTGAGTTTAACACAGGGTAGCTAAAGAGACCACAACAGAGAGCAGTTTGCTCATTACTTTTCAAGGAGAAATTGTTCTGAGTGAAGGTATAACCTCCAGGGCCCCAGAACACATCTGATTTCCCCTCACCTCTGCTGTGACTTGTCCCATGACATGGGACTATCGATAATATGTGTATCTTCTTACTGTACTGCTCAGTACATTCTCCTGTAGGTAGATCTGGTTAGAAAGCACTTGAAGTTTCCTTACACATCTCCACTTCCCCAAGGGATCAATGTCTTGATGGATCACATTCAAACACATTCAACATCTCACGGAGGGTGTGTGAAAGGACAACAGAATCACTTTCACTCTATCCATATCCATTTCCTACTGCACTCCCTGTTTTACAACTATTGGCACGCCCGGAGGGAACGACACTTCTCAAGGTCACAGGAGGTGGAAAATAGCTGCTGTAAAGGTATAGAAACTTTTGAATTGGGATAGCAAAAGCATGACCTTTTTCTAACTCCAAGGAGAAGTTAGCAGGATTTGGTGGTGGTGGCAGTGTGTGTGTGTGCAGCGGGGTTGTGGTGGGTTGGGGAATTTTTAGCCTTGGCAAATAAGGTTAAATGCTTATTTTTAAAAAGGTGATAGTAATCTTTGCATTTTTGGGTAAGAATAATTTTTTAAGTTTCTTGACTTTGCATTACAGGAACAAAGGAGAATGTGGTTCCAGTGTTATCGCATTTCACCCTCACTTTAAAGAGGGATCTGTACATGCACCTTCTAAAAGTGCAATGCAGTTTTATGCACTGTACACTTGCTGTTTCAACTAAGTAGAGTTGTTTCATTGGTATTAAAAAGGAGATTCTGACAGACCATAGCCTGGGAGTGTCCAGCAGTTAACAGTCACTTGTAAGATGAGTTTTTACTCTAACTCTTGCGGGGGTGGGAATTAAACCTGAATCTTCCAGATCCGAGATGAGAGCCTGAGCCGTTTGGTTTCAGAGGAAGAAAGGAAGAAGTACATGGCTTCCTCGCAGCCTAGAGATGGAACATCAGGTCCCCACGAACCTCTCCTAGCAGAATCTCTCCCAAATCAAAATGATGTATTTTGGAACTGCCAAAAGGAATGTTTGTCAGTGTTAATGCAATTCACTTCAGTTATGTGCGTTTGAGAGTGAATACAGACTAGGCGAGTGCATGCAGCATCCCACGAGGCACCCAATTACCGCTGGAACTTTCTATGACAGATTTTTCTGATTTTTTTTTTTTTTTTTTATAGAGAACATGATTTATGGAATTTTCTGAGAGTAAATTTCATTATTGTCACAAAAATATTCATCCTCCATTGGGAAAGCAAATGAAGTATTTTGTTTCCACTTGGACTTCTTGAGTTTGTGGTTTTTAGAACCAAATTATGTTTTGGGTCCCATTGACATGTAATCTGTTTATACCCCAACTGCCAGGTTGTCTTATGGGAGTTGTAGTTTTCTAGTGCTGAATGTACCAGAGCACCAAACTTCATCATCATTAAGCCAACCTTAATATTCCACAATCTGTAGCTGAACTAGTGCTTGTATCAGAGGAAACCGCTGACTGTCAGCTGAGTAAGGGGGATCTTTAACTCAAATCCAGTGTCCATATGCCAAAAAGGCCATATTAAACAGGGAACAGCTGATTTTGCTCTGCAAAGACCCACAGATTTCATAGCCTTGTTGTAAAAGCAGGAACCAGATGTATACTTTAATGAAACTTAATGAATTCAGTATTGGGCTGCCAGCAAGGGAGGGAAGCAGAGATAATAGGAACTGAAGTGAGGTATTTATTCATTTCTTTGCAGAATTTATTGGGTCAAAACCAAGAAATATTTAAGCTGAGCTTTTCAAAGGGATAGAGGTTCCCAGCTCCCACTGATGGTCAGGAGCTGCGGGGCATAGTCTCTCTCGATTTTTCTGGGAAACCTAAATGGCCTCAATGGATTTTTTTTCCCTATTCTTTTTTGTCCTTGAAGTGCTGTAAAACGTGTGTGCTGCTTGTACGTGATGGGCAAATCTTTCTTCCCGGAGAAAGGTGGTTTAGGTAATGTATAGCATTGTGCATAACACTCTTAAAGTGCCAGTCCTAGAGCATCTCAGATGATTCCTTAACTTTAGAAACTTGCCAGATAGGGATGTTTATTTTCCTTGTTTTACAAACTGGAAAACCAAGAGACAGAATAAACCACAGAATCACACAACTGGATCAGAAAGATACTCTGGATTTCCCAATAGATTTATTTTTTCATCTGTTCTGTTAGCATTGGCTCAAATTCATTTTGTAGCGCTGATAGCATTCCCATTAGCGCATGACTTGGATGGTGGTAGGTCCATACAGATTAATAAAGAAGGGGTGATTCTGCAAAGGCTTTATAGCCTGAAAAGATCACTGCATACCATATGTGAGGAGAGCTGCTTAAAATCAGCCTGCCTCTTCTTGTGTGGAAGGTGACATTTCAACACGTATAGCTTTGCCTAATTTACACATTTTTTTTCCACTTTGCAAGTGTTATTTTGTAAATATTTGTCAATTTGCTGATGTTTTTGCCTCTTGCAGCCTTGAACAAAACTTTTTACTGTTAGTGAACATATCTGCCTTTCTTGGCATCTTTCCATTTCATTCTTAGGATTCCATATGTTTTTAACATACTAAAAATAAATTCTTCTTATTGCTGTTAATTCTGCTGACCCTTATATCCTTTTACCTCTTTTATCAGTTTTCTACAGTTCTTAGCTTCTCATTTTTATCTGTAGTTTTCAATTCTCTTCCTCTTTCCGCCCCTATTTGTTATCTATTTTATTTATACATTGTTAGCATTGATAAATAGCTGCTTTTCCTTCTCCCTCCATTTTGCCCACTGGCTCCTTCTTTCCTAATTGTGTCCTTCAGAGCTAATTAGTAATGCTCTCAGTATCAATCACAACTTTCTGTTTACATTCTTTGTACTACTGTAAGTGGCGAGGTTTGTTTAGCCAATAACTGCGCAAAAGCAGCCAGATCCAGGGCAAGTGAAGGGCCAGGACAGAAAGAAACCTAAAGATGTCCTTTACATTTGACTCGACTCCTGCTCCGCCTGAATGCCCTAGGATGGTGACTGACAAATTTCCACTTGTCCTTAGGATGACTGTGGTAGATATAAATAAACCACGATATGTGACCTAGCAAGGAGTGTGAGGGGTTGAAATCCCATCCCCAATAATCAATCCTACTGCAATTTCCTAAGTAAAATTGGCAAAGGGATAAGAGTCAGCTGTACTGAGCAGCAGTGATTAGCCTCATTTACCCTGAATTGCCTAGGAATGGCATGGTTGTATAATCGTATAAGTGACCAACTGAGCAAGAGCATTGGAGGGAGGCGATGGAACCAAAGCCTGGGTTTGCTTCTAGGTGATAGAACGCAGTTGGCCATGAACTGTGCAACTCTGGAGTTTCTATGCAAATTGCTACTAGTTCATTGCCTGCTCAGTGCAGAAATTTTTTGAATGGAAGGGGCAGCTCCTTGCTCAGGAATTTACTGGGTTTTTTCATTTTCTGCCATATTCTTGCAATAGACATTGGTTTTCGTTCTCAGATGGAGATCTGCATTTTTCTATGTTGAATTCTTGCAAGCAGAATTAAAAGCACTCTTAGGTTAGACCAAGACTAAGAGAAGCAGGGTAACCCCAGCTTGATCTCTAGGTTGCTGCTGGCTCACCTTGTGGAAAAGTAACGTATGCTTTGGCTTGAGAAAGAGGCTCACGTTAGGGGACCTGGCGGCAGAGTAGCAGGTGTGTTGCTCGCTGCAAATGAGTTCCCCTGGCAGCGCTACATGGGGATGTGTGCCTACTGCTGATCAGTACTTTGCCTGGCTCGAGCTCATTCTATCACGCTTTGCTTTTCTGAGCACTTAAAATCAATATAAATTAATAAAAAGAAACCCAACAGCCCATAAACAACATTAGCTGTGGAGCTGTTAAAATGCAAGCAGTCAAACTATATTTAATCCACTTTCTCACATTAATGCTGTGCAAGGGTGCATATTTAAAATGCTACTATTAGATTAGTAACAGATGTTGCTCAAATGAAACAATAAATGATTCTTATGGAGAGTTATTTTAGAGGAGGCTTCTTTGGGGCTATCTGAAGAAGTCAACTGGGCCATATGTGTGCACCAACCACTCAGTGCAGAGCGACTCTGAACTGTGTGCACAGTCAGGCCTGACTCCTGCAACCAAGACTCCTCCTTCAGTGAGACACAGCAGGACCAGCTGCTGAAAGCAGGGCAGCTGAGCCACGCCGGTGCTCAGACCAGCACTGCGCTGGCACCTGGCTGGTCGGGCCACCTTTCAAGTTGTCAAAAAACGGACTGAGTTTTGTTATTGCTCCGAGATCTATTTGTTCCCAACTCAGCCCCTGTCTGGCTTCAAGATAGCATCTTTGTAGTTCTCTGAAGTTCACCGGAGATGTTCACGGTTCTGATAAAATAACAGTGTTTAATACTAAATGATATATACATGTGCTTTGGAAAGTGTATCCTCTTGTAGGGTTCATTTCAGTACAGTCCCTACGTCCAGTGTTACAACTTCTTCCTTGCTTTGTATGTCAGACTTCTCTGGTCTGACATAATTGTCCAGTTTTAATTATTTTATGAGTTCTGGTATAATCTAGCACAGTGCTGAAGTATCTCCTTTCTGCTTCACTTCTGTAGAGACATGGAATGATCTCCTCTCCAGTGATAAGGCTAAGCCCAGTCACTCAAGTTCTAGGGAACTTCTGAAAGCATAAGTCTCTCTATGCCTCACCTGCAGCACCCAAAAAGTAAGTAAAAACACGTGCTTCCTTTGCAACACACAAAAGAAGTGCTACATTTTGGTGTAGACACAGAGTGAAGCATCTGCCCTGCAGCGTTGGTGTCATAGGGCTGGAGGTGGTAAGGGGAAAGGGGAAGGAAGGATATGGCTGTACTTTATACACCTCTGTGGAGAGCTTCCACAAGCACTAAACCTTGATGCAGGATGCTCACAATCTTGTAACCATGTCCTACTTCAACCCTCATGTCTCAAAGGAGCGTGAAACCAGCATCTTGACTGGTTAGGACCTCCCTGCACAGAAGAGCTGTGTAGAGAACAGGGAGAAGCTCAGAACACCTATTAGGACAGCAGGTTTGAGGCTTTCTTTTGGTTGAAGCAGAGATCAGACTTTCTCCTCAACAGCCTACATTTCAGGAAAACATCATTCCTTCTGCCTCAAGTAGATAGACACATGCCTATTTAGACCTCTCTTCTTGCTCTAATACGTGTGTGTGTGAGTTATATACATATATATACCTATATACCATAACCACCCACCCTTTTCCTATTGTAATGTTTTTTAAACATTTGTGATTATACAGCATCTTGTAAAGAATTAAGAAGTTCATAATTATTTATAAAGTTAATGCTTATAATGAAATGGTTGCACTTTGATGTCTGTGTATGTTTTCTAAGCTAGGATGACCTATATTGTAGAGGTATTATGTATACTAGGTGATGCAGGGATTGGCTTGGGAATTACCCATGTTTAATGAACACTAAAATTAGAATTTGACTGAAATCCACATAAATGGCTCGACAGCAAGTTTGACTGCCCCTGGGGAGCTGTGGGCAGCTCAAATTTACCCACAGGCATTTTTGAAAATGTGTTTTTTGAATCAGCATAGTGTGCTTTTTGGAGCAGAGAGTGCAGCTTACACTTTAAACTCCCTTCTCTTCACCTTGTCCCCCATTTTGGTGTTGAAAAGGTCTCCATGAAGAATAGAGCATGAAGTATGTTGCAGGTATAATATATGCTACACTGATGCTTTTTTGCAGTACTTGCCATGGGAAGTCTTCTGCATTCCCTACTCAGTGGCCTTATTACTTGGACTCTTGCTATTTTGAATTTCCAAATATTTGGTCTCTTCTATATGTATGTGTACTTTGGATAGTGTGAAACCTGGTCGAGCTGTTTTATATTTTGCTGTCCACCACACTGCAACGCTAAAAGCATGCACCCACAGTGAATCCTAGCTTTCAGAGATGAGGGCTTTTTTTTGTTTTCATGATAGAGGCTTGTTCTCTAACTCTGGGGAAAGATAAATAAATCTACCTGCTGTGCCTTTCTTTTACCATAGGAAAGGGCTTAATTATCCTTTAGGAGGCCTGTTTATATCATGACTGTTAGTTCCCAGTCACTGAAGGAAAAAAGATGCTGGAAAGAATAACATAGAGTAGTTTCCAGTTTGCACAGGCCTGGGAGAAAAGGCAAGTCTTTCTTGCCTTGCACCAACCCAGAACTGAAGTCAAGAAATACCTTATGTCTATTTGGGAGGGATGAGCAGAGGCAGGCAGTCCTTTGCTCCTTTTGCTTTGTGGCAGCACCTAACTGATGACACCGAGCTGTGCCGTGGCTATGTCTTCGGGGTGTCTGGGTTGTAGGTGACAAGACAACAGACCCCTTGGCTTTTGCTGCAGAGCCAAGCAGAATTGGTTAGAGCTCATGGCCTGTTTAATTCACAGTCCAGTTGTGCAAGTGGAAAAACATTGCAATTATAATTGTTGTCCACAGTCAGTGTGAGAATTCTTCCTAAGATTCAAGGAGAAAATTGCTAATTTAAGAAGCCAGCGTTCTTCCAGAGAAAACCTGCAGGAAAATGAATGTCCCAAATCACAAGGGGGAATACATCATTTTGTTGGTGGGCTCATCTGTAGGACTTTGATTTGTCTTAAGAGGCTTATATCTCCTTTTAGGATGTACCTTTAAGGAAGCTCTGGGTGAAATGGAAAATGGTAACACTGGTTTTGAGCAGTTTTACTGGGGTTTGTGACATGACATGGCTGTAAAGAAGTCAGTCCACCAGTGCCTTGTTATTTGGCATACTCTGGATTCATTTTTTTGCAGCTTTATGCTCCTAAGCCTGAACTGTAGCCCAGCCTTTTAAAACTTAAGTCTACATTGTTGCTTTCCTTCCTTCCTTCCTTCCTTCCTTCCTTCCTTCCTTCCTTCCTTCCTTCCTCCCTCCCTCCCTCCCTCCCTCCCTCCCTCCCTCCTCTTTCTGTCTGTCTGTCTTTTCCCCCAGTTTTGTCTTGCCTCATAGCTGTAGGATGTTGGCTTGGCTGGAAACAGACACGCCTTTTTATTTCTTTTGACTGCTTCTGCAAAGCTTGATGGGGAATTTACATAATCAATGAGGTAACCCTGTCACCCCAAACATGGAGTCTTTAAAGAGAATAGTTTTATGCAAATTAGATATTGATGGTGTAATGATTAATTGGCCCCAAGCCTTTGTTAATATGCAGTTGTTGTAGTGTAACATGCATTTGTAATTATTTTGGTTTGGTTGTTCAAACAAGTGGTGGGCACTTAATTGCTTGCAGCAATTGAAGAGACAGGGTATCAGAGGGAAAAACAAAGGGCTGGTTAACGTGTTATCTGATATAATGTTAGATTTCCTTTGTGTATATTGTGTTACAACAGTCAGATTCTTAGGTGATAAAAATCAGTGCAACTCTCTTGGAGGATATAGAACTATCCTGACTTCCAGCAGCTGAGCATGTGATTTGAAATGTTCACAAAGTCAGATTTCAGTGCTATATTTGGTGTTGGTCATCTGGGATTTAGGATGGTGAGCTGTGTTGTTTATTGCTGTCGGTTATTATTATTAAAAAGAAACCACTTTGGTTCCAAAGGTTGCAATGAGTTAAAAGTGCGCATTAGTAAGAAGCTGCTTGGAAGACTGTTTCAAGCAAACAAATAAGTATCTGAGCTACTTTACATTCTCCAAGGTGCTTATCTGCTCTGTGCGGCTTTCCAGCTAGTTTGATAACTGTTTTCCATTCCTTTTGCCTCTAGATCTGCATTTAGCAGACAGGGAAAAAAGCCTGTGTATTTGGAGGTGAAGAATCCTTTATCTCCATAAATGTACTTAAGCTATTGACTGTGTCAATTTTCTGTAGCATATGAATTTACTACATTTTCACGTAGAGAGTACCTTAAAGTTGTGAAGTTGGTCTCCTAGGACAAAGATAATTTGGAGGGGATAGCAGAGGGATCTACCTAGGAACAGTGGACAAAAAGGAAGCAGCTGAGTATTATTAAGATCTTCTAAAAATTAACTCTCTTAATAATTATATATATAAATATGAACTCTGTATATAATGATGTAATTATATTATATAATTATTATACCTACGTAGCAATAGAGCATGAGGATAGAAGCTAAAATATGGAATAGAGAAAAGAATGGGAGTGAGTAGAGTGTAGCAGATCCTTTTTGGCAGACAGATAGCAAGATATTATTTGCCTTGGCAGCAGAAAACAGAATTACTTAGAAAAGATAAGTTTGTCCTTTATTCCAGCAACTGAGATACTGGAAGTGGGAGGACTGTGTATGTACCATGAGTGGGACTTTGCTTAGCAATAATAGGCTGTTAGTAGGCTGAAGGTGCAATCTTTTGGGTTCCTCATTCCTGCTTTGGTTTATTTTTTCCCTGAAGCCCCGTCCCAAATTCCTATGATATACGGCTTATTCTCACTCAAGTGGTCCAAAATCCAAGGAGAACCTGCAGCCCATTTTCATCTCACTTAATAGGGCATACTATTATAAGTATGCGTTGTCCCGAAGTTAGGGCTGGAGTGTTAAATAAAATCTGCTCTTAAAATAAGTGTTTTGCATGGTCAAAATGAATATATGTAATTTTCCCCAAATGATTGCTATAGAGTTGCTGATGAGATCTAGATTTTTTAAATTAATGCTGTTATTACTAGGAGAAGGAAATGCAGAACTTTACTTTCAATCGCTTATGAATTCTCTTACATTACTTTTGTTTAAACCAATTTATGATACTGGGGATTAATTATACAGATTCACTCTTTTTTGGTTAATGTCCTTTGAACTAGCGGTCAAGTATAATATGTGTCCTTTCTTCTTTTGTATAATATCTGTTCTGCTTTCCAAATACGAAAATACCATTTAATCTCATAAGGAATTCATAGTCTTTTTTTTTAATGTAGACCTAATCAGCAAAACAACAAATGAATGATCTTATCATCTATGTAAAGAGTTCAAGCAGATGTCTTTGAACTTTTCATTCACTGAGAAACATTGGTGGCATATGATTTTAATTTGAAATTGAATGTGCTAAGAACTGATGAAGCTCAATCATTAACCTGTGCAGCAACATCCTCTTTACCACCCATTTGAATCTCAAGGAAGCAGGTAGTTTTTCTTAAGTTTGGATAGCATCGGCCACAAATGCTACACCAAAACTTTTAATTCAACAGAAGAGAAATTAATTAGGTAAGGAAGAAATGATGCCTTTAGTTGCTAGAAAGGTCGAGACGAAGGCAAAGTAAAAGAAGGCCAGGCTAGATTTTAACCTGCAGATCCTGAGCTGGCCATATCTTCACTGTAAAGAGAAAGTAGAACCAAGGGGCCAAAAATAATCATAGATTTTAAGAGGGAACTTCACAGGCTCCTCTTGAATTCATCGTTGATCATCATGAACGTCATAGTCTGTCAGCTAAATTCCCACCAGTGGGCAGCTTGTTCAGTAAATCCTTTGTAATCTTTTTCTATACCAGCCAATGACAAGAAACAAGGAAGCTTCCCTTTATCTAATAGTAATAATATCTAGTGGTTGAGAGGCAGCTCAACTAACAATGAGAGGAAGTGTGCAACATTGGCCAGCATCACAAAAGCACTTAATAACTGTTAAAAAAAAAAATTAAAACCAGACCCAAAGCTAACAAGAATCCCGGCATCTCTCAGCTCAGATATTGTGTTAGCAAGTGAAGAAGCAAAACGATGAATCGTCCTACAAATGTCGAAAAAAACCCAATCTGATGCAAGTTGGGTCAGGGGGCAAGGATATCCAGGAAGAAATAAAGTCACAAATCGGCACACATGCGATTGCATTCACCAGTTTAAATGAGAGCTGGTAATAAAAAATGTACGTCTTAAAAAACAAATGATGCCTCTTTAGCAAAAAAATGTTTCCTATCTTTATGTGCAAAGGTGAAAGCAGGAGATCCAGCAGCAGAATAGCTAATTCCAGACATCTACAGCAGCAAGCATCTCAGGAAATGACTAAATATTGAGTGAACAAATGCTAAGGGATGTTTCCATGCCAAAAACAGACCTTCAGGTAGCATTTCATTGCTTTATGTCTGTCCTGTGCCGCTTGGTGCAAAGAGGCTGTAGCCAGGTCACCGCTAGGCTCCAAGCAAGGAATCTCCTCATCGCACGAGATATCCCTCTGTGTAAAATTGTGTTGGGAAGCAGACACAGCTGTTGGTCACAGCTCCAGTTGTTTCCGAGGCTAAGGCAATTGCATATCCATGAATTGCATCCTAGAAAGGATACGATGAACGTGTCTATCTCAGGCCATAATCTGTAAAGAGTCCACAGTCCTATCTTAGAGATACCACTGTACATCTGAAAAAATGTTATTGTAGTGAATGAAGTCTCTCAGTTTACACTGGCCCAGAAAACCTAATCCACAGTCTTTATTCTCTCTAAGATTGCACATATATTTAAAGTATAATATATAATTTTAAACTGTGTATTATTTATCCCTAAGAATGTTTGTAGGATAAATAAAAAATTTGCATGATAAAGCAGACGAGCAATTCAGAGATGTTCTGGTCTCCTCGGTAAATTTGAATTTAAGCAGGTATTGTTATGCATTTACAGAAACATACATTGAGAGAACTTTCTTTAAGTATTATACCAATACCCCAGAACAGTTATAAAAATTTAAGCTTCATAAACTGCTTAACTTGTGTTTTCTTAATACTCTTGTAGTTTAAAGAAGCTGAAATGTTTTGTTATTACTATTCTTTAAAATCATGTTCTCTTCAACTTCTCCACCAAACTTCAAGCAGATGCTTATGAGCAAGTTACAGAATAACCCCAAAAGAAATGTTTCTTAGTGGAAACATGGACACAGTATTTACTGTGGTGATAAGGTACACTCAACTCCAGTGCCACATTTGTAATCAAAATGACAGCACCTCACCTACCTGGAACGTAAGACTTGAGAATGCCAACTCTATCATCAATCTTTGGTTGTATTTCATCAGAACAAGACTATCATCTGTGCTTAAGAGAGTCTAGGGGACTACAATAATTATTAAAACTAACCCTTATATATTGCTTTCTGCTAAAAGGGTAGTGACAGGCTTTTATGTAAAATCAATCTCAAGATTAAACAAAAAATCATTATAATAAAAGAAGAAAGGTAATTTAAATAACTGATTATGTAAAGGTGGTACAGAAAAATTATCCTTTCTGTTCACACTCTTAAGTAGCTCTATAGGAAGTATGCGCAGTGTGTGGCCAAATTGTTTAAAATGCCAGACTGTCATCTCCCTGAGGCAGGCTGGTTGTGTCTTTGTTTTTGTCACTGTAGCTATTAAAAAACTTAGATAGCCTGGAGAGCTAATGAAGATGAGATTATTGTGAAGTTAATTGTGGAAAAGACCCACAATGGTAATGAAAGGGACAGAATTGGGAAGTGCATTCCAATTGCAATTTGTTTTTTCCTTTATTTTCAAAATCACAAAACTACAGCTGCCAGTTGCGTAGTTGCTTGCATCACATCCCGCTGCCCAGTAAATTCTGCAGCATGGAGTCAGGATTGTTGTGATTGCTGAGCACTTTGTAGCTGCCATAAAGACCAAGATCCTGCTGGTGTGTGTGGAGTATTGCAAAGCAGTGGCAGCAGGCATGACTTCTGAAATGCTGGGACCCACGGGTGCTGCTTGGGGCAGCAGGCGACGTTTGGAACCCTCTTAGTTAGTTCATTATAATTTCCCTGGTAGGTAGAAATCCAGAATAAGTGATTTCATCCATATTCCAAGGAGAATGGGATGAACAGCAGTTCAGGCAATGTATATGGCAGTATCAGCATACGTAGAGTGGATTATTTAGCTTTTTCCATCAGAGACATTCTCCTCAGGGCTGCCTTTCAGAACCATTGCATAGTGTGAAGAACGTGTGTTCTGTGCTAAGATTTGCTGTAGCCCCATGCATTCTCATACAACAGAGAAACCCGTGACCTTGTTATAAAGTTACCTACTGGGCCAAATCCAAAGGTGACATCTATGGTATTGCAAATTATATGTTGGTAGGAGTGTCTAAAGGACTCTAAATCAATGGAAGTTAAAGCAGCTATAAACAGAGACTTATTTTGACATAAACTTCCACCCTCTTATTAGCTGCTTTTTGCAATTCCTCCCTACCAGTTTCCCACTGCACAACATGTGGAGTTTGAGAGCCCTTACAGCTTAAGCTCTCTCTGAAGCTGGTATTTTACCCAGCCATACACCTCACCTTGGGGGGCATCCCTAGGAACTGGTGTCAGTCCGTGTCCCTCACCACTCCCAAAGGGCTCAGGGAGCATTTGCTTTGACAGGAAGCTTTCAGGGCAGGAGTACCCACTTGTTAAACTGCAACGCAGACTCTGCTGGTAATACAGAAGGTGGACACATCAATGTAGAGTCCGTCTATAATAATTTGCTCATGCTGGATAGAAAAAAATGTAACTGGATCCACTGTGGTGAACACAGAGTAGGAGACTAAGCTTTAGTTTCTGATGGATGACTGTGTAGATGTGATAAATGTTAGAATGGTTGCGGCAATAATTATTCTATGTTGTCCAAGAGGTTGCATTAATTTAATTAGATTTGTACTGGAGTCTGAGATGACCTGCCTCTACATGATGTCTTAAGCAGCCAACATGCACTGGAGGTGTACGGGGAGGGGGGAGGTCTGTCTGTCTTTTTTTACTTCATAGACAATAAATTCTAGATCAAAGCAAAAACAAGCAATGATATGTGTAATTTTTTAACAGAAACTCTATAAATATTCAGTGCTGCTGTTTGGCAACATTAAGAAATCACTGAAAAATGCAGTCATTGCTAAATGTGTTCATTTGAGAGGTTTGCTGTTACAAATGTGAATCTTCAAAGGCCGTGAAACTTAACAATAGCTTTTCAGTATTAGACAGAGAGTTAATTATAACATCTATCACACAAGCAAGGTAACTAAAACAAATCCGTATACCTCTTCAGTTTTCCGCTTGTTGAGTGAATGCTGTCAGAAGAAATTTGCCTCAATGCATGTGCTTGGTGATGTTATCAAAGTGTCTGTCAGGGAGATCACTTTAATACTGTTCAGAGGCCTGAGCGAGCGCATTGGGATTGGTGAAGACAGTGACAGAGGTGACTACAGTAGGTCCTGACAATTTAAATACAGATTATATAGTGCAGTGACAAAGTGTTCAGTTTATTTAGACTGGTGAACACGATGTGCAGGAGACAAAGGAGAAGCAAAGAAAAGGTTAAGTTACCGAAATTTTAATTGAGCTCTGAGTGGCTGTTTTTGAATAATTGGTTGTGTCAAAACGTAATGATTAGCGGCTTGGGAAGCTGCAGCCTTTCACCCTTAGGTCGCTGGCTCAAATCTGGTCTGTGCTGGTTGTAATGACTGATGTTCAATACCAGCTAATGTGAAATGAATTGCTGATCTCTGCCCAGCTTCTACTGGATAAGCATCTGCATCACCAACAGCGTATGCTGGGAGTCGCGGCAAAGGCAGCATCCAGAAGTAATCTCCTTTTTATGTAAGTTCCCTGCTGAGAATTGGTTGTTTGGTGTATGAGACCTTGCACTATTGCTACAGTAGCTTTATTAATGTGGTGGAAAGATGAGAACTTTGCTTTTCAATGTTTCCTGCCTGGTGACTTTTGTGTGCATTCAGTGAAACCTTAGCAATCCTTCACTAACTATAAGGAGCTCTTCACAGCACTAACAGGACTACTGGCAACCAGGGCATCAGTATTAATCACCGAGGATTGTTCTCTAGGGTCTGGGCACAGTCATTTCACTCCATATTAAAGAATATTTTTGAGTCTTCATCTTCCAGAGACAGGGAAATAAAAATAATAGCCATTGCACGGACAACATTAACCCACACTATCGCTCCCCTAGCTGTGTCATGAGCCATTTTTTCTGCCGCTGGAGCTAGTGTGAGATCTGTTGCTGGAAGTCTCCCAGAACACAGTGAATATTTCTGAATACACCTGTCTCTGTATATGCCTGGCCCTGAGCTGCTCCTGCCGAAAACATGCCATTCTGCAGGCAATGGGAGCTTGGGATAGGGATTTGCTATGATGCCTCAGCTAAAGCAATCCAGCAGTCACTGTCTTTTACCATCTGAAGTGTTTGTTCCTTGGAACAAGCAGCAGATGAAAAGTTTATTTGTGCATCCCAGAATAAATTGTAGAAAGGTACCTCTAGGCTGCCAGAGTATTTTCTCTGAATACAAGTTGGCCTGCTAATGGTGCTAAAATGACTAGATTTTGTTGGCACCTTTGAAAAATTCCAAGTCTTCTGGACAGGCAGCCCAGGTGAGAAAGGCTCATAAACTTTTAAGTTGATGTCGATTGTTTCCAAAGAAACCAGCTCAGCTTTAGCAGTTTAAAGCCATTCCTGGCTTGATATCTGGGGAGAAATACCCTTCCTGCTGTAGTTTTGTCATTGATTTCAAAAGCAAAAGAGGTTTCTCCACTGACTCAGCAGACCTGGAGAGGACTTCAAATCAGTATTGGTTTCATGAGTTCATGAAATCTTTTTTCTTATTACCTGAGTTATTTGGTGGTTAGTCACCTTATACTCTTCAGTGAGAACTGAGGAGGATGTAAGAATGCACATTCTCCTATTTTCTATTCTACTGTGTTACCCAAATAGCTGGATCTTCATGCAGACTCTCGTGGGAATGGTGAAGGTTATGAACCAAGCTGTTTGACTGGTTTGTGGGCCCTCTCCAGACACATTCCAGCTGAGAGCGCTGGCATTTGAATGAGAGAAGGTCTTGACATCTTAATTCTGGACTAGCAGGTATCACTCCTCATGCAAATATAATTTCTTAGAGCGTGAGCAAGTAACATATGTCCAGCCCCCGCACTGCAGAAGCCCAAGGGAATGGGCATCTGAAGTCCAAAAGCCAAACATATTTCCTGATTAATTGGGCCCTTGAGGCTTTTGGGTGACATTAAAGAATCTGCCAGTCATTTTTTTCCCCTCTCACCTCTTCTTTTAGATAGTAAGTAATAAAATAACATAAAATCTGCTTTCAAGACCTCATTGCAACGAGGCATTTCATTCCAGATGCTTTGTACCTTCTGTGAGACCTTATCGTGTAAGGGGCAGGGTGCATATCTTGAATGCCTACGTCAACCACAGGAAGAATACAAGCTTAGCTGTTCTTCTTCCAGCCAGGGGTACTGGCTTGCACAGTGCCCACCATGTTCTGAAACTGATGTAAAGAGGAGATAGCTTTTGGGATAAAAGGTTGGAATTAGAAAGGGAGCCATTTTCTAAAGACAGAAAATGCCCACAGATTTAAGAGGTTAGTGGAGTGTTTAAAAAGTGTGATTCTAACTCTGTTTGGCTCCCTTCTGGGGGAACAACCTTGAGGTATAAGTGCCTTGACACTCAGAAACTGGAGAGAGCACCGGAGCAGACATTTTATCTCCTCTGGATCTACAGTGCGCAGCATGCGTGCAAGGCAGATTGCTGAGTGTCTTCCACCTTCGGTCAGCATGTTTGTATTGGCGCGAAAGAAGTGGCCCCATCTCCAAGACTGTGAACACCACCGTGTTTTTGTCTTTTTCTCATATAATAGATCATTTTCCCTGTTGGTCTGGCCCAAGAGTGGTGACTGTCTAAGCAACAATTCAATGTTTTGGAAGAGTTCTATATTTTTATTTATTTTTAACTAGTAAAGGTGGCACGACTGAATACCAGCACCATGCGTGATGAATCTTGCCACCTCCAGCTGTATCTGAGAAGTGCTGCTGTGTCATCCTGATTCTAGAGGAAATTCTTTCTCTTTTATAACTTCCCTAGAGAAATTGCTTGTCGGGGTTCAGCTGTCCATTAGGATTCAGCCCCTGACAGCTTGGCCTTTCCCCACCCATGGTGAGACAGAAAATCCTAGCACAGTATCAGCAAGGACCATGGCTTTTTCTGTTGCCTTTGCCATGAGGTACAACATGTTTTTACATGATGTGTGTAAGGGGGAGTTCCCTGATGAGGGATAACACCAACATGCACCAATGAAGTGACAACCTCTTGGTATTCTTGTAAAATTCCACCTAGTTAAAGGGAACTGGAGAGGAGATATATGGCTATTAAAGTAAAACATAACTGCCTGTCAGAGAAAAGTAGTGACAACATGCACCAAAAGCTCCACCATCTAATGCCTGTTAGCAGGAGGAGTGGGGAGTTTTTAACATCGTTCATATTCCTCAACGAACGTGCTTGAATTGGCAGAGACAAGGATGGAGTTGACACGGGCAGGTTCTGTCAGCTCGAATCCAGAGGTGAACTGTGTGCATCCGAAACCTGGTCCTGACAGCTGCATCCAGGCACAGGCATGATTAGGAAGCAGAGAGCCGTGAGAGGGCAGGGGAGGTACCAGCCTAAGCTTCATCTTTTCTCAAAGAGGCAAAGTCCGCTTTGAGTAGAAAAAGAAAGGGGGGCAGGGAGAGAGAAGGAACAACAAAAAACAATGCCTATTATGTTTCATGTCAATGTTGCTGTCATTAGATAGTCGGAAAGATTTCAAATGGATAAACTCCCCTTTGGGATGGCAGACCGTCTTGGCAGCCAATTTTAGGCCTTGATTTGATTGATAAACCCTTTGTGACAAGGAAGGATAAAAGAGGCCCCTAGTTTGGTACATATAAATAGGAAATTAGCTGGCAAAGTTGTCAAAGATAATTAACTCTCTGATTCTGTGTGTCTATTCAGGTTGACATACTGAAATTATTTAGAAATGCACATGTCAACGCTCTGACAGAATTTGGTGCTGATCAGATAAACAGTTTTTGAGATGCCTGATTGTAAGATGATGTAAGAGCTTAGCTGGTGGTTTTATCATTATGCATTCTCTTAGCAGCAGCAGGTATCAAAATGCAACACTGTCCTCTAATGTGCTAGGTTCATAGATCTGGAGACAAAGTTAAGCGTGGTACTTCACAGCACTTAGCTCACTTGTTTTGTTCCTTGCCCCTAGGTTAAAAAAATACTAATAATGTGCTAAATTCCTGGGTGTTCCTCTGCTCCTCATCCTTTCCCCAGGCCCACTGGAAGTAAAAAAGATAAGGGCCTATGAGATAAGAGGTCTGAAAGCCATGGCGTTTTGTTACTTCTTCAGAAGAGATAAACTGCTCACTGCTATAATCCCAAACTCAAAGATTGGCAAGGTTAGGAAAGTGCAACGGGGAAAAAATTCAGTGACTGAACGACGTCTTTATAGTGGCTCCTGTTAAAGCAATGACAGAGAACAACAAATATATTCAGCATTGCAAACTCAGCATCTTACCCACTGTCCCTTGTTTACATCTTGCCTGGAGTGGTCAGTGTAGCACTACAGTTGCAATACGTGTCTGGAGTGTACCTTCTGAATGGGATTTGACTTCCCAGTCCCATCAATGTCCTTGGAAAAGTTAAGCTCGATGTGTGTGTACGTGCTGTGCAGCGGATGTGAAGGCACTGTAGTCTTTCAGAGTAACTCAACATTGATTCCTTCTTGGAGGTTTCCTCCATCTGAAAGTGTATTTCAGCCTCCAAAAACAGCTGCTCCTTGGCAGTGTGAAGGTACAGGCACTGTAACATCTGTCTTGAACATGGTATCAATGCAACAGAACTGGCCTTAGCTTCCCTTAAAGCACTAGGAGCTTTGTGTAGGTTGTAGGCTGTAATGGCTGGTGCCAGAAAGCACCATCACCCCAATTCCGTGAGTGAATGCTATGGCAGCATCTAGTCAGCTCACCATGCTACTCTCAGCAAATTGGGATTTTTAAGCCTCCAGAGTCTAAACTCAATCTGGACACTGACTGTCAAGTCTTGCAGCTTTCTGTCCCATCTTGAAAGCGGGCAATCAGTCCAGGTTTTTACCCTGGGATCTATCCCCTAGATAGACAGCTTTGCTTGAATGCTCCTCCTTCAAGAGTCTTGTCCAAGTTGTGACTGCTTGATTTGGGGAGGAAATGGGGAAGGAAGCGGAAAGAAAATTAATAACAGGTTGGTATGACGTACCATTGCATTTACCTAGGGGATAAAGGAGGCAATGCTACAAACCACTAGAAAAATAACAGGCATCTTAGACGCAGAGTCTCTGCCTTGTTTTGTCTGTAGTGCAAATAGCTGCCCCTGTAACCTGCTTGAGCTACTGCTGCTCTCTGAAGCACTGACCACTGTCTGCCTCCTGCCTTTTTTGTGCCTTTCCAACCATGGCTTTCCAGGCAATGTGAGCATGTGAAATGTCTCTGCCACACAGAGAACAAGAGCTGGCCCATTCAAATCAGGACCCTTGTGCCTCTCTGCCAAATCTGCTGTAATATACACAAGCCCTGGCTTTGATCATGCCATTGATGAGGAACTCCAGGATCTTCCAAAGACCTACCCCAAAAACATACCATGTACATAACCTCCCACAGGATTCACAAAGGGTAGGCACGAGTTCTCTGCAACTCAATACTGATGAATGCGCTACTGTCCTCTGTGTCAAAATGATAATGGCACATGCATTATTCTTCCTGAGAGCCCTGCAGTTCCTTTTTATCATATTTTGGGCTCGTTTGTACAGTGAACAATGTCTTGCCTCCCATCACTTACTTACAGACCAAGAAGCTTTTTGTCTGTTTATAAATAGGGTCTCACTTGACATAACACAATTCATGATATTATTTCCTCATCCATAAGCATTTCTGTAGAGCTCATTTCTGCATTTACATTCTGCAACTATCTTGTACAACTAGGCACCCCAGGGGCCAGGAATTGGGCTGTAGCAGTAAGATCTTATTTTTCCCTTTTTTGCTATTCACCTTAACAAGAGAGTTCAAGAATGATGAAGGTCTGTGGTAGTTAATAAGGGAATGGATGCAGATACCTATTCTAAGTGCAGAGACAGGCAAGTGCTTTATAAAAAGATATCCTAAACACTGATGTCTTTGCTTTATTATGTTCATCATGTCTAATTCATACTCCCAGCACATGGCAGTGGGGGTCTGTTCATAAAGAAACTGATATTCTCATGTATAATGCAGCATTATCTAACCTTCCATATAGATCACTGTTTTAAGATGAGTATTCTTAGAGCTGCATGCTCCTATGTTGCATGGTATCTATCTTACAATAGGTTTGTATCTTACCACAATTGAAAGCAAAGGAATAAACTGGAAGGAAATGCACTTTTCTCTTGAGTGATTCTTGTTAGAGTTTAGTTGAAATGTAGCATCTTACAGAGACTCCATTTATACACAATTTGATGATGAAGGCTCTGCTGCAGGCAACCTGGAAACATGAAATAGGGCTTTAATCGTAACACTTCCACTTTTATCCATTGGGAGCTGTAGGTGTGCAGTGCCTTGGAATAGCAACCTGCTTTTATTTTGATGCCCGATACGGATTTATGTGCCTGGGCTTAGATATGCAGATCTGAGAACAATGTCCATTTATACTAGAGCTACCCAGAACCCAGAGGTCTTACAGAAGCACCTGAGGCTCCTGGTGGACAACATGCTGAACATGAGTCAGCTCTATGCCTCTGCAGCCAAGAAGGCCAACATCATCCTGGGCTGCATTAGGACGGGTATTGCCATCAGGTTGAGAGAAGTGATTCTTTCCCTCTGCTCAGCACTGGTGAGACACATCCAGGGTCTGTGTCCAGACTCGGGCTCCCAGTACATGAAAGACTTGGGTCCAGTGAAGGGCTACAGAGATGATTAAGGGACAGGATAGTCTGGCATATGGGGAGAGGCAAAGAAAGCTGAGGCTGTTCAGCCTGGAGAAGAGAAGGCTCAAGGGATATCTTGCCAGTTTGTATCAATATCTGATGGTGGAGAGTTAAGGAGACAGAGCCTGACTCTTCTCAGTGTTGCACAAGTTGAAATACAGGAAATTCTGTTTAAATATAAGATTTTTTTTTTTTTCAGTATGAGGGTGCCAAACACTGGAGCAGGTTACCCAGAGTGTGCGTGGTATCTCCATCATTGAAGATGCTCAGAACGCCACTGGACATGCTCCAGGGCAACCTGCTGTAACTGACCCTGCTTGAACAGAGGGGTTGGACTAGACTATCTCCCAAGGTCCCCTCCAACCCCACAATTCTGTGATCCTGTGAGTATTTCCCATGCAACTGGAAATACAACTCATATTATGGAGTTGTCTTTTCCGCAAAAGACAAGCATTCTTCTAAAGAGAAGTGCATAGGTTGTTATGCAGGCATGCATAATAACTTGTGAGGGTTATTATGATGCATAATAACCTCAGGGAGGTTATTAAGGGACAGGATGCCATCCAGAGGGTCGTGGACAAGCTTGAGAAGTGGGCCTGTGTGAAACTCATGAGGTTCAACAAGGCCAAGTGCAGGGTCCTGCACCTGGGTTGGGTCAATTTCCAGTATCAATACAGGCTGGGGGATGAAGGAATTGAGAGCAGCCCTGCAGAGAAGGACTAGGGGGTACTGGTGTATGAAAATCTGGACATGAGCTGTCAATGCATGCTCACAGCCCAGGCGACCAACCATATCCTGGGCTGCATCAAAAGCAACGTGGCCAGCAGGTCGAGGGAGGTGATTCTGCCCCTCTGCTCTGCTCTGGTGAGACCCCACCTGGGGTCCTGCATCCAGCTCTGGGGTCCTCAGCACAGGAAAGACATGGAACTGTTGCAGCGGGTCCAGAGGAGGGCCACAAGAATGATCCAAGGGCTGGAGCACCTCTCCTATGAGGACAGGCTGAGAGTTGGGGTTGTTCAGCCTGGAGAAGAGACGGCTGCGGGGAGACCTTATTGCGGCCTTTCAGTACTTAAACGGGGCTTATAAGAAAGATGGGGACAAACTTTTTAGCAGGGCCTGTTGCAATAAGACAAGGGGTAATGGTTTTAACCTAAAAGAGGGTAGATTTAGACTAGATATAAGGAGGAAATTTTTTACAGTGAGTGTGGTGAAACACTGGAACAGGTTGCCCAGAGAGGTGGTAGGTGCCCCATCCCTAGAAACATTCAAGGTCAGGTCGGACAGGGCTCTGAGCAACCTGAGCTGGTTGGGGATGTCCCTGCTCATTGCAGGGGGAGTTGGACTAGATGATGTCTAAAGGTCCCTTCTAACCCAAACTATTCTATGATTCTATGAATCCATGGTTATGTCCTGGAGCTGAAGTAACTTCCTCATAACTTGTTGGCAGATGCTTGACACATCTGTTTGCTTTAGACTTCCACTGAAAAGACGTTTTTATTCCTGCATCACATGTGTCAAATTCAGCTTCTGGGGAAATGTACAGATGTTCACACACAGAGAAGAAAAAAACATGCCACAGGAGTATGTCATGGTCGTTGATACATCATACAATGTATTAATGAGGAAAATATGTTTCCTTTAATTAAAACTTTTTGCCTAGGCTTAAGATATGTTGTGATTTCAACAGGCTTTTTTATGTGTGTGGTTAAATTAACATGTTGGATGTGTGTGTGCACAGTGGTGCTCACATGCTACTTTTTCCATCTAGCTGTAAGAATGAGCCCAGTGTTGATGGTGAGGTTGTGGCAGGGATTTTTTTAGGAAACTGCATGCCAATACTTCTGTTGCCTTTCATCTGCTACTTCGTTGCACAGTTTTGCTCAGGAAAGTAGTTAGAGTAGTTAGAGTTATGGAACAGTATGAGGCTTCTTAGGAGTTAAAAGTGGCAAATATCTGAAAAACAGGGTAAGTGCTGCATGTGCTATGAGGGCTGGGAAACGGTGGGGTATTCAGGGAAATAAACAGGGTGAGAAAGAGGTCTCTTGCTCATCTTCAGTTCGTCATTCTTGTGGAGCTTAAAAACAGTAGCTATTCTGTTTGATTTCCATATGTTGGCCATATGATCATGCCGTCTGTGCATATCCTTTTTCCATTTCCCCATACTTGATTTCCAGGCAGAATTCCATATATTTCAAAGGTGCAGTAAATTTTACTGTTAGTGGATTTGGGAGCTTGAGTCTTCTCTAACAGAGTATGTAGTCTTTTTTTTACCCAGTTCCAAACCTGACAAACTTCCTACCTGTTTTCCTCCTCCCCTGTAATGACAAGTTTTCTTCTTCCATCAAACAGGACAAAATGTGTGGTCTTGAATGATGTGAATGGGCAATCTCTGATGATTCTGCTTCTGCAGTCACATTGTCATTTGGGGGTTTTGTAGTCTCCTGCTCTGCATATGGGGCCAGGAGTTCAAGCTGTGAATAATTCAGTCTTCTTCCAATATTATTGAGATGCCTACTACCTAGAAAACTCAGGGTACCCTTGTAGTATCTGACTTTAATTTCATCTGTGCCAAAAGCCTTATACAATTCTAGGGAAGCTGGTGTCCAGTTCCAGGCTTTGAGGTCAGGATCCAAGCCTGAAACTGCTCTTTGACATGACTTACAACCATCAGCAAGAGCACATCTTGCTATCTGAGATATTACAGCTAAATCCTGTTCCCCCAAAAAGACAAATATTGAGGCATTTGAGGTATCACACCCTGCTAACTGTTGGCATATACGTTTCCCTAGAAATTCTGACTTGCGTTACACAGAGAGAACAAAAATCTCAGCGTTCAGGGCCCACATCTGCTCCACAGATGCAACAAACATCGAATTTATCATCAGCTTTTGTGATGTAGGGTAAACTATGACAAATCTTGTCTTTCTAGCTAATTAATGAAAGGTCTTGGGAATATCTCAGCTTGAGAAAAGGAATGCAGTAATGGAAATAAAGGAACAACTATGGAAATTCTTTTATGGGAGAAGGAAAAAATGAGCCTTAGTAGCAAAGAAAGAATAGAGAATAGATTTTCCAAACTTCTTTCAGAAAACAGAATTACGAAATCAATGGATAAAAGGCAATTTGCTGGATCTACTGATGATTTGGATTTTAGTAATGCATTTGATGTGGTTTCTCATGACATTCCTGCTTGCAAAACAAGTTTACACATTGGTTTGGATATAAACATTGTGTCATAAGGACAGCAAACTGGCTGAAGGATAATTATTAACAGGAACGTATTGTGTTTTGGGGAGGTGTTTAGCAGAGGTTGGCACCAAGATGGGATTTATGTTGATTCTTAGCTACTGGTAATGATCTGAAAGAAGGTTGTGCTAGTAAAATCTCTAGATGACAGTCACTTGGGAGATCGAGCAGACAATGAAGCTGCCCAGATGTGTCCAAATAGACCTACAGAGGATGGATATATGAACAGAAAACAGCACAATGCCATGCAATATGGAAAACGAGAAGCTTAATACATGAGGAAAACCTTGTTCTGAGGGAGAAACTTGGAAGAATATTTTGCTGACAGAGACCTGAGGTGATAGATAACAGAAAATGAAATATAAATTTGTGGTGCAATGACATAGCAACAAGAAAGTCCCAAATGTGATGGGGAATAGAGGCAGGAATTTTTGACCAGAATTATAACCTCTCTCAGGACAGTATGCTCCATTTTGGGCACCTCAAGACTACACTAGGTGGAAATTCAGAGAATATCAGAAAGTTTATGTGTACATGGGTGGATGTGTTTATGTGCACCCAAGTGACAGTGGCTCAGTCTCTATGAGAACTGCTGAAACTGAGGGCAAGGATATGAATGGGTAGTGACTGTGTGTAGGAATGCAAAAGGCAGAATCACCATGCTATTAGAAAAAAACGATAGGGGGTTTTATTGAGGGATTGCTAAGAATAATACAACTGAAACTATCAACTGGAAAATGAAAGCATCCTGAATGAATGAAATCATTTAGGCTGGAACATTCTCCCTTGGGTCTTTTATATTCAGTTTGGGGAACACACTCAGCGCAGTGCTGTGGGGATGCAGTTCTGCCTTCATACTGGAGGGTGGGTAAGTTGAATGGTTTTTTAGATTGTCTGAGCTTCTCAAGTCTGCAAGATACCGTGCTTCCTGGCTTTTCACTATTTGAAGTTTTTCACAGAGCAAACCCTATGTCAACTGCAAGTGAAAAGTCAAAATTGTCTTCGCCATTTTGCCTGAACAGAACACCTGAGGCCTCACTGGGTTACACACTTATCGACATTTCAGCATCTACACTTTCAAAGGTCTGTGCAATGCATGAATGGTACAAAATATGCAGGACAGTGTGGCCCTTCTGCACATGGGTATGCACACTCAGAGGCCTACATGATCGCTGCGTGTAGAGACATAGGTCTGTGCAGACAAGGCTGAGGGGGTGTAGACAGACAGATTAATGTGAATTTGTGCGGTTCGTTGGTTGTGCAGAGCTTGAACAATCAAATCCCTTCAGTTCACTCCGCTAACTGGATTGCTTATGACAAAATCATAGCTTTTTCTCCAACCCCTTTTAATCTCCATTTTGAAAAAAATTGGAAATGACATGGTAAAGTAAGACCAATTAACATTAACAATTGCAGTTTATTTGCTTCCACTGTTTTACAGCATGCAGTCTGGTAGAGCAACATGCATTGCTATTTTAGAGACATCAAAATAAATAAGTAAATAAATACATAACCCTGTGGGCTTACAGATTGAGTCAAAGAGCAGGAGATTACTCCTGGCACTGCACTCAGAAAAAATTGTTGCCTTTGAAAACACCAGACATTGACAGTTTTGCATCAGGACAAAATTAGGATGAGGTAGAATCTCTTCATTCACATTGTGCCAATTCAGCAGATGTTTCAGACAATTCTGGAAGGAAAAAAGAAATGAATAGAGACTAGAAACCAAAAACAACCCAGGTCCCTTGAGACAAAGGTTGCTATTTCTCCCCCTATCAACTCTCCTTTATATATAGTGCGATAGGGTTATCTAAGCATTTACATTTGTATTTTAGTGCTGTGTAGCACTTTTACATAGAAAAGATGCCAAAGCTTTTAACAAAGAGGGTACGGTCATTATCTCAATTTTACAGGTAAGGAAGCAGAAGCACACAAAGGTGCTAAGGCTTGCTGGCAAAGCACACAGTAAACCACAGCAGAGCCAAGCACCTGATAGATGATCCTGTGTGTTTGCCTTTGGGCCGTGTCATCTGTCATCCTAATGGTACAAACATTTTGGATTTAGTCACACTAGAAAAGCAGAAGACTTACCAAACAAAAAAAAAAAAACAAAACAAAAAAACCAAAAAGAAAAACCAAAAAAACAACCCCAAAACCACTCCAGAAATTTGCCAACTAAAAGCAAAATGTCTAATTTAAAAACTTCTAAGAAATAAATGTTGTGTTATTGTTCTCTGCGAGGGAAATGCTCTCAATTAGAGCTTTATAAATGTTAAGCTATGCCCGCCCTCATTCCACAAATTAAAACCAGCTACACTTGAGAGAAGCTACTAAGAAGAGTTAGTCAGTAAAAATACCAGTGATTATTCTAACATCTCATATTCTTTTACCAAAACAAAATAACATAAGCTTGGAGACTGACTGTCTTCTATCATAAACATTAACATGCTGTGCTTGGACCTCTTGAGATCTGTCGAAAACCAAAATGTTTTGTCTCCACGTAGGTTTCTGCTAATGGATTTTCCATGCATCCCTTGTTTCAGTTTCTCTTACCATGTGTGGGACTCAGAAACTCATTGCTGCTCTGGGCAATATCAGTTCCTGCTACTACCTTAAGAACATCAAGAGGCTGATTGCACATTGCTTTTTTATTATGCACTGTGTATTTTTGAAGAGAAAGGAGCATTGTTTCCTACCATTTTAACTTAGTGTTCTGAGTGAAAAAGATATCAGGTGGGGAAAAGAGCAAGTTTATCTTTCAACCTATTACATGATATGCTGATGTGTTTTAAATGTGCTCCTGATAGTGAATTTCATCCTTTATTGGCATATTCTAGTTGAATTGTATTTAACACTTTGATCCCCAATCCGTTAGAAGTACTCCACTGCACAGGTTTCTGTACGATCAGTGAGGGAGGGGTAAAAACAAAAAGAAAAAGGAAAAAAAGGTGATCTCTGCCAGGGGAACTTCGAATCTTTTTATAAGCATTGTCCTTGCAGGAGAGCTCATGGGTAGAGCAATCCCAACATGCGTTCCCATCCCAGCTCCTATGCGTTTCAGTTGATCAGTTTTCAAATGCTGCCCTTCCCGTTATTAATTCATTTGTATTTAAGTATTGCTTGTAGTTAAGAAGGTGCACAGATTCTGCCTACCCGTATCCCATCTGTACAACACAGGTAACCAGACAAGAAAGTAACACAGTCTTCATGAAACCTTGGAGAAAGATTCTCTTCCTTTCTTAAAAAAAGGACGGGTCTTATTGCTACATCCTTGCCTCCTTTCCAGCCCTGCTAATTGTAGTGAAATTGCCCCTGATTTTCACCTGAGACAGGACTTTGCCAGCTTCAGCGCTCTTCATTTGTGTTTTGTTAAAGCTTCAGAGAGTTAGGAACATGTTTTTAAAGATTTCTTTATTATTAGTTCTATTTGAATTTAATGTTTGCTTACCTCTCACAAATAAAAAACATGCACCAGGAATAAAAAGAATAATGATTATAAGATTTGTTTAAAATTGTTGGCTTTTTTTACATAATAGTATGCACCTAACTTTTTCCAGTTCTACTTTACAGCCACATAGACTAGAAATTCAAACTTAAGCAAAAGCCAACACAAAAATCAACACAAAAAGCTTAGGTTCTTGTGCAGTCTCTTGATTTAAGCAACACTTTAAAAAACATTAGCTATTGCAAGACTCAATAAAATCACTAGAGGTTGCAACATAGAGCGGGGGGAGTGGCTCACACAGTATAAATTTGCCTGCCTCGCCAAAGTCGGTAGAGCAAGGACTCTTTGCACCAGCTGACATATCTGTCCCAATATATTTTGACTTGCAATTGTTTTTTTGGTTTAAGGGAAATGGTTAAAGTGTGGCTGTCTGGCTCACACTGAAACTGGAGAAGGAGAGTCTCTTTGGCCCTGTTTCCCTTACAAATAAGTCAGCCTCTGAAGCTTATTCAAAATATTTAAAAAACAACACACAAATGAATAGAATGAAATAACAAAAAAATGCAGAATGAGACCCTATAAATGCTGCATGATGAAGTGCTTGTACATAAGATACAGTTATAATTACGTGTATTAGAGCAACATGTATCTCCTTTCTAGAAAGATGAGGACTTGGCTTAGGTGAGAGTCGTCCTTGAATCCAAGGGGGGCTTGAGGGCAATCCAGCCACTTGGAGAATTGAGCTGATGGTCTGGGACCCCTGGTGCAGATAAGAAATACCTCATCTGTAACTGACCCCTTTTTTACGCTGACCACTTTGTGGAACATAGAGCCCCCACATAAAGGAGTGCTTCCTTGAGGGGGTAAAAGTGTGATCTCCACAGTTAGTGCTTCACAGACCACTTCTTATGATTTGATCAACCTCTCACTGCCTATGTTTGCTTTTAAATATACACAAAAAGCCCCAAACTTCACCTAAGCAGTGAAATGCACTGACACAGGAAGTTTTTTTGGTAGAAGATTCAGGTGGAAGTGGCATGAGTTGCCATAGTTACTATGTTTGGTAAAGGCATAAACCTTACTTCATCTTACTTGCAATCTTTCTTTCATTTTGGTTTTGACTGTTTGGTATAGTTTTTATTACTTGGTATAGTTTCGTGATTACTGTTGCTTCCTCTGAATTTCTTTTTTTACCAGTGTGCACTGTACTCTGCTTTAGAATATACAGAATATTTGCAGTATGCAGAATGCTGTATGTTCTAGAAAAATTATACAGCCCTCTGTTTTAGTGTGAAGTCTTTAGGCTGAGATTTTCACCTACTAGAAGCAGAGAATAATACCAAGATGAGCTGTAGTTAGTTAATGCCACACAATCAAGTATCATGGGTATTTTCATAGTACATTAAGGGTAGATTTTGCCAATCTTATTTTTGTCTGGGTTTTCCTTACTCTCTGAGAAACCTCATTACAAGAATTAAAGCTTCTACTGGCATGTGTGCTAATCTATGTAAACAGGAGTGCAAGAATCTGACCTTTAATATTACTGATACTTTCTCATATTTTTACTGGTGTGGAAACATGTCTTATTCCATGCACACAGCACTGGTTCCAAGAGAACTGTAGGATGCTGCTCAGTATGAGTAAGGTCATTTGAATCTCTTCCTAAATATTATTACTTTGATGAAGTGCAAAATATTTCCAGTGTTTGTTTGTCATCATTGTCAGGAGCTATGCACCTGGCTCCTGGTGCTCCAAGAGGAAAGCTGCTCTACTTCTTTTTTTTTTTAGTTGCTATTTTTAATGCCTTTTTGCAATAAATGAACAATGAGCTTCTCCTCAGACATCCAAGCACAGCACTGTGGCACCCCGATCACTGCTGCCTTGCTATGTGGGAAGAACAAAAGCCAATAAGCAGTGGTGACAACCATGTAATCCAGTGTTTTGCAGCCCTCTATCTCAAGGAAAAAGCCGTGTTCCAGTGCCACTCCGTCACAGGTGGATATCTACTCCTGTCTGAGACTCAGCAGGAGGCAGAGATACTTCCAGGATGACTCTTTTACTCTGTTCTTTACCTGCAGTTATGTTCTGGCCCTGCAGTACACTGAGACGCTGAAGACTGTTAGTATCCAAATCAGAACAATAGTCCTTTTCCTGGTAATCTTCCTCAGTCAAAAGGGGAACAGGGATATCAAGATTGCTTTCTGGAGAGCACTTGCAAGGCAGAGGTGACTCATTGCTATTTGACTAGTGGGAATCTGCTTCTTCCTAGTTGTCATGCAGTTATTTATTCTCAGGGCAGAGCACAAGCCTACCTAACACCCAGTGTTATCAGTCATGAAAAACTCAGATGAAAGAACAGATGTAAAAGGGAAGCAAGGGAATGGATCAGGGTTTAATGCAGGGACTCTCTTGTTTATTTGAGATACATTAAGTGCATCTTCATATATTACTTCCTAAAAAAGTGAGTTAGGCTCACAGGACAGCTCACAGTTTAAGTGTTGAGTTTATCAAAGGGTGCTGTGGAGAGACAAAGCAGAGATCAGACGCACTCCTGACCAGCTGATGCAACCCAAAGGAATTTGAAAGTGCTCCCGTGCAGCACTTCTGTTTTGGCCAACCCAAAAGCACTTTTCCTCATTTAGATGAGAAGCTGTATGACCCCTGAAAACAGCTTAGCTCTACACCACTGTAGCAGCAAGGGGATGTACAACTGTATCTGAAGGGCGATTCTAAAAGACCTTTGCTTCTTTGTACAAGCAGCACTCTACTGAAGTTGCTCTATTCCCATCAGTGATTCAGAACAAGGTGACTATCCTATGAATGGTTTTCTTTAGGGTAGAGGTAGCTCATAATCTGCTGTCACGAAGCTACTGTCTGTAATTATTCCCAAGTGTGTTTTTTGCCTTTCCCTAGAGCATTAATAATGCAATAAAGTTGATTCACTTGGAGGAAAAAGGGGGAAAGGTTTCATAACCAGTGTGTCTGCACTGGTTTTTCCCCCCTCAGAAACTGAAGTTACAGGTTTCTTCCTGCTGCAGAAAACTGGCAGCAGAAGTTTTGATTTTGTTGGGTGATACTAACTTATATCAGTGCCTGCACTACTGGCAAAGTCTTTCACTGTATGGGATTCTCTGCAGACGCTCTAGATTGTAGTGCCTTGTCTCCATTAATCTTTCTTATTGTTTCCAAATTTCTTTTGTTCTCATTATCAGCACAGACCATTGAAATGCAGCCCTCAGCCAACATCTTAAAATGATCTAAGTAGCGGTGTAGACACCTGGTCTTTGAAAGAATGATGCCATTTTCTCCTGTGAGTCTAATTATAGTTGCTAATGCATTGATCCATAGGAAAAATGGTCACACCTAGTAACTGTATGGTCAAAGCTGACAAAGGGAGTAGTTAAGAGAAAGATACACTGCGATAGATCGAGACTCGTCCCACTGCATAGCTGTGAGAGATCTCAAACTCCTTTCTGTTCTCTGTGTTGCTGAATTGCTGTTAGGTCTAACAGTTCTTCTTTGTATCAACCTATAAATACAGCTGTGTCTACTGGATTTTGCCCAAGGGCTCGTACATCATAGTTTGCTAAATTTTAATCATGCTTATGTTTGCATTTGAGTGGAGTTCACATGTCCCATAAAGCCCTTAATCCTCAGTTTGCCATCCCAGGCAAAATGCCCAGTCTCAGCTGAGGCCTTCCTAGCAAGCGGCACTGACTCCATTGACTTCTCACCACATTCTCTAATGCATTTATGGATCTGATAAGAGCTCTGCTACAGATCTGTGCTCCTTAGACCAGCAATATAAGCTGCTGTTGATACCCCTCGTTAAGAAATACTATACAAGCATTCTGTAAAGCAAATGAAATTCATCCATCTCTCCTGGTGATTTAAAAAAAAATAAAGTATCTTCGTATCAATGTGCAGGCACACTGACAGCTGGAAAATATTTTAGCACAACTGCATGGAAACACTGAGTTTGTTCTAAGAGGTTTGAAAAGCACGTTGTAATTATTGTTTGACTCCTTTGTATACAGTGTTGCGAGATTACTCCCTTTTTAAAAAACAAATTAGCTGTGCAGTTTGCATCCAATTTCTGCACGCAATTACCATGATTACGTGTGCAGTTCACATAACTGCACATAGAAACTGTCAGAATTGTCTGTTTGGATATGTGAAGTGGAAATGCTGTTGCCTTTTGCATGCATTGGTTTGGCTAGCTGATTTGCAAATCTGCCTCTACTTGTGGCCTGCTTTCCAGAGCAAAGTACTTGTTTTGATTTAAATAAATGGCATCTCTCAGTTGTTCCTTAAAATTTACAATTATAGACTGAGGTGTATTCATTTGACAAGGACAGATCTTCTCCAAGAACAAATTATTCAGAGGAATTTCATTTGTTGTTTCTTCCCTCCCCCCACCCCCTTTGATGTATGGTAGTACAAAGGAATCCAGGACATGGCTCTTCAGAAAAGAAAGATTTCTGAAATATCCTATGGGCAGCATTTTATTCCTGTGTAGTTCTGTTCACAAAACTTTTCTTGAAACAGTTGCAGATGTGCTTGTTAAGATTTGCATGTGCTAAGTGCAGTACATTGAAACTCCGACCACAATGTGTTCTCAAGTTAAAATAAAGCCTCCTCGTGCACAGTGCTCTGATGAAAATACATGCAAAAATTATGATGTGCACAAGCCCAGGATGTGTCTCTGAAAACAAAGCAATTATAGGAGTACTATCACTTTTGAAGCCGTTAAAGAATCAAAACAAACCAGCCAACAATATTTTATAGTTTCCATTCTGTTTTGCCTTTATTTTTATATTATAACTTAACAGCTTCAGGCTGTAGCAGAAATTGAAACCCCTCAAAATATGAAACATAAGTAAGAAAAGAGAGCTTTCAGCTCGATTACATCTGAAACACACGTGTGAAAGGAATCTGTGGCTCAGAGAGAGACAGTAACTTCACCAACATCATACACCAAGTACATCGTACACCAAGTCAGTGGCAAAGTCGGCACTGGAAATTAGGTCTTCTGCTGCTCGGTCTTTTGCTTTTACCACTGGGCCAATACAATAATATATTTTTCCATAGGTTGTTATGTATTTATTTCTATATTCTTCTCCCTCTTTTCCCAGGTTCTTGTAAAAACTTTGGAAATTATTGACTTTTTCTTGAATTCCTTAGGAAGCCTTCTTACATCCACTTAAATAACACCCACTTAAATAACAGCATCTTTTATGCTAACATCCCTTGGCCTATACAAGTCCTCTTTATCTTAATCTAAAGCTCCAGAGGGAAATGCTATTCATCTTTATTTCCTTAATTTGTCTCTCTCTTAGGAGCTGACCAGCTTCTTCCGATTTCCTTTATTCTAAGCCAGATTTGGATAGTTCAGAAGCTTCAGAGCTTGGCGATATGGGTACCATGGTTAGAGCAAGCAGAATTGGAATTCCTCAGTGGAGGAAGTACTGGATGAGGCCCCACCACTGAATGTGGTGAAGAAACTACAAAACTGCAGAAACGTTTTATGTCTGCTGACGCTGCTTAAACAGCACTGGTAAAAACAGTGTGTCTATTGACTCTGAGCAAGAAGGGAAGGGATTATTTTGGATCCTTTGAGTTATATACCAAAATTTTCACATGATCACCTCTAATATATCACATTCCTCAGAGCTGGGAATTGCTCCTCAGAGATCCCTCTGCTTTACTGTGGGACCATGCCAATTTTTAAGTCCATCTGGGACTCAATGGGACCTGGCAATATTGCTTTCATGAGTATCTTTTGACAGTTTTCTCCCAAAGATAGGGATTCAGAGTGCACAGAAACCCTTGATCTAACACAACCTTGTTGGGTCACACAGTGAAGCCTGGAAGCCATATTTCAACTTCTTCATACAGTACAGCTACCACAGGTTGTGCACTTGCAAAATGTGTTGTTGAGGAAAGAGAAGAAGGAGCTCTGTGGTAATGCCGTGTCTCAGAAATTACTGTATGACTATTTTCTCGGTTGCTAAAACAAGGGACAAAGCCTCCGAAGAAAATATTTATTAAGCCACAGATGGCAAAGCTGAGCCTCTGATTTCCCTAAATCCTTAAGAGGATTGTCGTACAGCTTATAGGAGCATCTTAGTGGCTGGATGTTCAGCTTCTTATTAGATATGTCATACATACGTACACCCACGGTGACTTGAGCAGAGGAGGTGTTTGCATTCCAGCTTTGCTAATTACACACCTTAAATTAGGGTAACAGATAACTATTTTTTCTTTTCTTTTTTTATGTTTGTGGGATGCCAGGCTTTTGGGTACAACATGGCAAATGACAAAACTATTTTGTATGCCTGATTTTAGATATGCTGTGTATATTTTCTTGATTTTAATTACAAAATTGAGAGGAAGCAGTAATAGGTGAATGATTGGGGCAGTCATACCTTTGTTTTGAACAAAGCATAGAGAAGCAGAGGATCATACCAGATAAGTAGAGAAAAATAAAGGAAAAGATGTAATTACTTTTACTCATGTGTCTTTTTTTGTCAGATACTGTTTTACTTGCACGCCTTTGTTGTTCCCTACATTCTCTGAAATGCCTGCCTTTTGTTCTCCTGCTTTTATTCATCTTTATTTCTTCATATTTTACAGTTGCAGAGAGATGAGGACTGAAAATGTGTTTGGAAAAGATCACAGTAATCTGTGTCCAATCTTGGCACAGACTATATTCAAGTCCTGTCTCAGTTGTCTCCATCATGCTCCCTTAAACGCTGCTGAGATTCTCCTATTTTTTGCTGTTATTGGTAACAGTGACTTTTTAGCAAAATGTGCTCAGTCCAGACAGTTGACAGTACACCATAATTTTGTTGAAAGATCCCTCATTCAAACTATGACTTGTCTAGAAAACCCAGATCAAGTTTTCTAGTGAAGGATGTGGGGGGATAATGGTAAATGTGATTTTTAAAGGAAAAAAAACCAGTGCAACAGATTTTCATGTTTGTCAGTTTTTAGATGAGGGCAACTTGCACATTTCCTGAATGAAAGAAAAGATGGGCCAATGTGAGAGGGAGGAGAGATGTACATTGGTCCTATGATGCCACCAATGTGAGCAGAAACAATTATCCTCTTCTGCTGTTTCTCGAGTTAGTTCTCAGTGCAGATGTCTTGTTTGCCATACATATATTTATTACTGAGGGAGAGTTTTTGAGCTACATGCTGCCTGGAAAAGGGCTTGAAAGTTTGTCCATATAAACCATCTTCTCCTATTTAATTTCTGCAGCTTTAGGGAAATGAAGCTTTGTATATTGCGTGACAAAATTAATTGGATTATAGGAAAGTAACACTTGAGCTTACATTAGTCATCCTCACATTGAAACAATAGTTTCCAAACTATTGCTAGCAGCCAGGTCCAAGGAAGAGAGTCCCTTTACAAGCAATCATGCACTAGATTTTGACAAATTGCAGTTAATTTTTGAACTTCACCTTTTGCAACAGATTCTCAGATGAATTTTGTAATATCCACTGAGAATTATAAGCAGCACATTATAGTGGCTGTGCTCTTGTCTCTCTGGTATTCTGGAGAGATCAAAGAACCAAACCACTGCAGAGATTTAGCACGCTCTGGTTGTTCTGCTCCAGAAGAGACTTAGAGACAGTCCAGCATGATGCAGGGTGAATGATCAGGAAAACAAGATCTTGGGTTGCAATAGGGAGTGAATAAAATGGACAACGTACATATAACTAGAGAATTCAGCAGTGAGACTATTCGTTTTTCAGTTGCCATGATACTAAACCCAACGGTAACAATGACTGTGAAAGATAGTTATAAATAGCTGAAATAACATCAGCTGGTATAAAAATAAGGCACACTGTAAAGCGTGTAGGACCATGATTTTTCCACTCCATAATGGAGGCACACCTACCAAATTCATAACTTCAACAGAGGAAACATTAGTTCATAGTATGAATAATATTTTCTCCTTACTGACATACCAGACTTCCTAGTTTATGCAAAACATAGAAATACAAAGGGGAATTTTTGGGGTATTGACTTTAAGAATACATTCATTTTTTTAATTTCTGAAAATCCACTGGAAAATGAGTCTAAGTGCCCTGCCTCAGGTATCAGCTAAAATATTTTGGCTGTCTGGAGAGGAAAGAAAGTGCTGCATATTTTTGAGTGGCGAAAGAATTTTGTGGTTTCTGGTTAGCTCTGAATAAACCATCAAAGATGAGTTGTTCCTTAATAGCATGATTGATTATGTCGTGAGAAAATATACTATGCCAGACAGAGATAATCTGTGATACAAAGCAGGCATGCAATTACTGCGCTGCAATGTGCTGTGAATGTGGGCCACTTTGCCAGCTGAAAGGGAGAGCTGGTAAAGTTGTCGTGGAGTTTAAAGGCTGACTTGCGTAAAGCCGGATTCTGGTTGCAAACCTGTTCTGTTGCATAATTTGTAGAAAAACCTTTGAATATTTATTGATGGTTGTGGTGTTCTGGAATTAGTAGGAGGGTTCCTAGATCAGCTGCTTTTCACCTTCATTTAAATTTTTATAGGATAGTTTGGGGCGATTGTGTTCCAGAACAGCAAGGTGAAACTGGCGTGCACACAGGAAAAGTTTTGTCCATGGCAAAGGTGTTGTTACAGATTTGCTCAAGACTTTCCTCCCTAATTAAATGGGTGTCTTCCTTGACTTTGATCTTATGAGTCATTCGTCTAGAAACTACTTATGTTCTGCAAGACATCCCTGAATAAGTCCGTCAATTTATTTATATCTGTAAGATGATTTAATACTAAGTTAATGATTTAGGGACCTATCTGATTCCCAGAAAAGCCAGTCAGAGACTTCTCACTGTCCCTATCTAACCAACTGGCTATAATACTTACTTACATTTAAATACCGTTTACATTTCCACAAAAGAATTTATATTGCTTTCTAATACCTTGGATGCAGAGCTTTTTATAGATTACTACCCCATAAATCGTTAATCCTTTCTTTTCAGGTTAACTTTTATTAGAAATGGAACAGAAAACAAACCTACAAGTACAGACCTAAACCCTTCACATTTTGAGAGGTTCCAGATTCAGGTACCTTGAACATAAACTTCATTCTGTGGCTTTGGACTCACACTAAACAAAAAATAAGCCCATTTTCAGGTTCCAATTTGAACATATGGTAAGTTCTTATGAGATTGGTTGGCCTGATGGGTTTGTGACACTGGAAGAAGGTCGAAATCAGAAAAGGTAATTTCCTTGCTCCCTACTGGAAAGAAGTAAAATTGATTTCTTGCTGATATTTTAGGGAGATTTGTTTCTAGAGACAGCAGAGAAAAGCTAATTCAGCCAGAAAGTCTTCCTGTTTTCCAAGACAAATCTGTCTGTTACTCTGTTACGTTCCCATTGCCTTCAGCAGATGGGGAATTAGTAGCCAAGGAGTACAGGAGTTGCTAAGAAATTCTGTTCGTGACGCGAAGTCTCATGCATGGAAAATTCATTTTTGACTTGGGAACTGCTGGTTTATACAATCATTGATGGCACATGCCCACTTCACGAGGGAATCTGAAAAGAAACTTTGAGAAATTTAGAAGAGCAGCCTGTGCTGTGGTAAGCACATTTGCTCACTTTGGCTGTTCGTGTCACTGAGGCATCCAGTTCCACGGTGTGTAGTGCCTGCCTTGCAGGAGTGGGTGCTCAGCTGTGATGATGAAAGCGTGGCTTCTTGATGAACACATATGACAGTGAAGATAGTAATTAGTGCAAAGGCATGTGGTAGAGCATCTAGCCCACACTGAGGACAGTATGGAGCCATACCACCCATGAGGGATCTCTAGGATGATAACTTAATTGAAAGGAGTTGCTCAAGCATGTACCACACCTGGCACAGAGTTAGAAACTGCTGCTTCAGGTAATGGTTTAACAAGTTGTTTTATTTTTTCTGTTGTCACCTGAACGAGAAGATTCTGGTGCCTGCTTATTGCGTAGATACACCTCAGGTTATGCACCGAACCTGGTTTTTTTTTCAAACTGGTTGCATTCCTGTGCTCAGGCCTCTTCTGCATTTCAGATCCCAATGCAAACAGTAAATAGGAGGATGCAGAGGAAAGGCACCTTGAGCGCACAGGTGAGACGTGGAGTGTTCTACTTCACTCCAAAGAAGAGGAATCGTTATCTGGTAAGTCAAGCTTCTATCCCTGCCCCAATTTTTATAGAAATTATTTGTAGAAAAAATGAGCAGTCAAAGTAATGCTCCTAAATCTAAATTATATGGGCTGATTTATATCAAGTATCGAAAGCCCAGCACTTCCTTATGGATCATAATTTAAAGTTAAACACAAAAAGTAGCAGTCATATCAATAATGTACACCAAAGTAAAAAAGAAAAACGCCCTACCCTGCCTAACAACTCCTTCTCTTTTGAAGACACCTCTGCCTCTTTTTGTTTCCTCCAGAGAAGAAAATTTCTGCATATCTGGAAGAATAACTAAGCTATTTTGGACAAAGAGGAGAGAATAAATTCCTCTGTCAAGTATCTTCAAGTGACACTGGAGTTCCTAGTCTTAAGTGTAGAGTGGGTTGGAGCTTGAATGTTTTGGGTGACATGCAGTGTGTCTCTCTCTGTGGTGATCTGAGAGCTTGCGGATAGGCAGAACTTTACTCCACTGCATGCTGCAGGTGATGAGGTGCTGGTCTGGTACGGTCTGGCTCTCCAAAGGGACCTATGGCTGAGAAGAGACTTTCACACCACCTTCAGTTTCTGGATGACTTCAGGATGGGACGCCCAATAGATCACTGCATGAAACATGGGTCATGATGGCCAACAGGAAAGAAGTGTATTTTACGTCATTGTTGGTAGAGATAAGTGAATAAAAGCTGTGGGAAGCCGGTTGTCCAAAAGAAACTGGGGATCTTATCACATTCTGTGAGTTGTGAAACTAGGTGGCAACCAGCCTCCAATATCTGGAGCAGATCTTAACGCAAGCCCTCTCTAGTTGCTGTTCACAATCTGTGCCGCTTCCAGATCTTACCCTGTCAAGTCAAAAAAAGACACACTGTTGTCATCCTGACATCATCAGAATTGACGCTATCTCACTGCTAATAGCCTTGCATGTGCGTTTAATGACAGGAAGCATAAAGCTGGGACTTTGTAAAAACCCCTCTTAGAGCATAGAAGAGTTTATAACGGTGTCAAATACGTACAGGTGACCTGCTAATGTTTGGATATCAGAGAGTGAACATCTGTCTTTTCTTAATACCACTCTAAGAAGAGATCATCAACCAAAACAATTAGCATATCCTGTACCATGCCCATGCTGATGCACAGATTGAGAGACGTCAAGGTAATCTGAGCCACTGGAATGTTGCTCTGTTTTACATAAGAGGAAAGACGAGAAAGTTTAAAGCAAATATCCTATTGTCTCTTATCTACTACTAGTCCAAAATGGATTCACAGAATTCTTTCTTTATGAAAGCACCCAAGAGTGTTTCATTTCAGTGACCGACCCGGCAGTCTGCTGCCCAGCAAGCTGACTCAAAGGTAGTCTATATTCAGCCTAATCCACTGAGCCCTAACCACTTTTGGGAAAGTTAAGCACTGCTGAAAGCTTCTGGTGTTGAGTGGGGAGCCTACAGCTGTCCAATAAAAACCACTAAGCACAGGGACTGAGGGGGTCTGGTTGCAGCCCCTTGTGTGTTAAAGCTGCAAAGCCTCCGAGTGCAGTCCAGTTGGATGTAAACAGCATTCCTCTGCTGGGGTGGCAAATGATACCTTCCTCCCTGCTGGGTCTCAAGATGTAGCCAAAACTTGTTTACTCTGTATTTTAGAGTTCATTGTAATCTAAATAGGGATTTTTGCAATGCAAATAGGGCTGTACAGAATGTAATACATTTTATGTATCGCTACTGTTTATTATGGCTATATAACTTATCACTCATCACATAGAGTGCATTGCAAAACACAATGTTTCAAACACACTTTAACTCTCAGATTGTGATCAGTTAAGAGAATATATTATACCTTTAATATGCTCTTTCCCCCACAGTATTTTACAATAGCCTGCATAAACCCCATTTTGCAGAAAAGGATTCCAAGAAATTTAAAAAAATATCTTGATTCATATGCAAAGGTTGTTTCTGATGGCATAAAGTGGGCAGACATCTAATGGGTCCTTTTATTTGATTTTCTGAAGCACCCTATTGTACTGGCTGGTACACATATGTCGTGAAGCCTGCTATTAACCCCAAAATTCCGAGTGTTAGAAGATAATATTCCATAATGAACTAATGCTAACAGAAATAATCATAGTTCAGCATAGCTAGAACAGTCTGCCGGACTCAGTGCTCTTTAAAGGTGCAGAAACTAGAAATGCAGTACAGCGGTTCAGGAGCAGCAATGTTCATGTGAAGGAAAAAAGTCTTCTCTCTCTTTGCCTGTAGGAGGTGATCTAGGTTTGCTTCTTCTATAATTTACAGCCAGTCATAAACTAATAATTAGGCTCAATAAAAAATGAAATTAAAATAGTGCCCAGCGAAGTGGGATGAAGTGGTTAATGTTTGTTACATACCCTGATGCTGGACCTTGATCTTCTGACAACACCCACCATTCTTCAGGTGACATTGCAGATAAATTGTTCTCTTCAGCAAGGAAAACAAGTGGTAAAGTGATAAATGCTTCAGTCACTGTTGGTGGAATACCATGCCTCTTATGGAGCTCAGAGATTAGAAATTTTTTATTAGCTGATTACATTTCTAAGTGAATGTATTTGGACTATGTCTAAGAAGCCTGGTTCTGTGAGCAGTACTAAACTACCCAGCTCCTCCTGTACCCTGCTGCGTTTAAGAGGGTAGTGCAGCTGGGAACAGGTAACCCAGAGAGACCTGGAACCTCCATCCAAGGAGGCTTTCAGGACGTGGCCAAACAGAGCCAAGCCTGATCTACAGTTGGCAATAGCCCTGTGCTGGGAAGAAGGTGGAACTAGATGGCAGCTATAGATTTCATCCAATCTGTCCAGCTCCTTCCAACTCCCCAACTTCAATAATGCTGTGATAAGTGCTGATGTGTTCTGGGTCTTACACAGCACTCATTGCCATCGTATCTGAGACTATGGTCTATACTGCAAGGGCTGCAAAAGCAGTACTGTGCCAGGAGATCCTAGTGCCTCGGGCATCCGTCTAAGTTCCCTTCCAGCACATGCACCTGGGTTCCTTCCCACAATAAAAAGAGCAAGAGGATTAAGTTGTGATGTGTTTCTGGATTTTGGCCTAAAATGGATTTGAGGGCATGGCTGAAGACTATGAGTAGATTGAGGAAATGCTACCTCTTCTACAGGTGAGACGCAGCCCAAATGCCTAAACACACTGCTGATTTTAGCCGAATGTTGTCACAATACATTGTTTTTCAGCAATAACATTAGAGGTGAGAATGGTCACCATAAGAGAGGGTAATACTGGAGGGAGGCACTCAGAAATCAATGCAGGTATTTGGCAAACTGCAATATCTGACAGTGTTGGAATTAGCAATGCTCTTTTAACATTTCCCCTGCCAGTATCCACTCTTGTAAATAAGAATTTTGGTTTTGTTGATATAATTACAATCAGCAAAATGTTTTGTAGAAAGAAGTTCTGTGAATTGTGCTTTTCTGCAATATTTTCTCTGATATCAGAAATTCATACTGGATGTGACTTATTGTTCTGCTTTGACTTTCATTTAATTTGAGCAATGTGATAACACTGAAATAATATGAAGGTGGTAGGTAGCGAGTAGTCTGCATTTGAATATATTATCTTAGGTCTCACTAGCAGCAGAAGCTGCATTTACGTAGATAGATGATAGTATAAGAGCCACCATTACTGACTATTCCATAACATAAGTAGTTTTTCACTGTCTGTGTATAAGAGGCAGTGCTTATTGGGTTAGGAGTACTAGTAGCAGCCTGGTTGTTTTTTTTTTTTTTTTTTCTTAAATAATCAAAAACCCCAACAACTCCAAAAATAATAGTCACCCTGGAGTAGCTGATGTAAAGATGGTAGCAGTAAAACTGTCATTTTTGAAAATGTCATTTGGGAACTTCCACAATTTATTTGCTGAATGATTAGGGAGGCTGTCAAAGCGTAAAAGATTTGGAAGTAAACTGTCCAACGTTCAAAGCTACATGGCTTGTCATAAGAGCAGTTACATTGCAGCTGAATCCTCGGTGATGTAAATAGCTGTCAGCTCTCAATTAAATAGGGATCGCTTCATAACAGTGTTTTGCCCTACCTTTTAGATAAGTGAGCCTATTGTTTTCAGTGCCAGAGCAACTACCAATGTGTTGTGCTGGTACCGCTGATCATAGCGTATTGCTGGTACCAGTTTTTTCAATGCGCAAAGTAGTGAATATTAACAGGGAAGAAAATGCCTGATCTTTCTTTCTCTAGCTGAGATGTATTGCTGTACAAGGGTCAGAAAAAATACTTCTGGCTGAAGTGCGAGGAGGGAACAGCCTAGCTCACCACGGCCGATGGCCCAAGGGAGGTGTGTCTGGCACTGATGATCCTGTGGCCTCCGTCTCAAGTTTACTGTGGGTCGTGGTAGCATCTAGTAGCACTTTCATGATCGTGGTTGGAACAAGGCAATTTGCCTTGTCTGCTGCTCTGTCCTCTACTTTTTCCCGGTGAAGTGTATCTTTCTAGTCGCTGTGAACGTAGTCGTGAACATAATTAAATATTTGCAACCAAGTACATGCGCACAAGGCAGTCTGGATTAAAACATAAACTGAACAAACTTTACAGTACTTTCTCCAAGAATCCAATTAAAAAAATGTGCTTTCCATCACAAAGATGCTATCAACCCAAAAATCATACTTTATATTCCCAGGACAGATCATTAATAGTATTCAATCAAAATTTGATTATAATAATCCTAACCTGTTTAGTACAAGCCCTGCAGAGCCTTTTATTTTTTTAACTGGATGAAAATAATAACAATGCCATCATCAAAAAAGGAAAAAAAAGAAGATATATTTGATACTGAGGTAGTTTAAACTCATTTCAGCAGAGACTATGAACTAGGGGCAAATGTTTTCTATAAAGCTGCTCTTTCTGAACACCAGCATTTATGAAAGTCACATCCACTAAATCTGTGGGTCTTTCTTATGAATGTTTTATCCAATTCCAGCTTTGCTAGCGTGTCAGAGGGTTGTGCTTTTGGTAGGTTTCCAGTTGTCTGGTAGAAATCCAGTTGCTTATTCATGGATGAAATCTGAACAAGATGGAAGATACTGCAATGAGTGGAATTACCTTTTGGCTTTGATGAGCTGGTCTGGAACTGGAGGGAGAAGCAAAATTCTATTATATATAATTTTCCCTCTCCAGTTTTATTTATTTCCTTTCCTTCCACTCCATCCTTGCAATTTTCTCTGGGCACTTGGCAAATCCACAAGTGCCGTTAATGTTGCTCCTTGGCTGAACATTAAATGCATATTTTTGAACACAACTGCTGACTCCTCCCTACCTTGCACCTCACTGACATGCCTGGATCCTGTTGGCTCAGCGCCTGGGATTGTACATGTTCTTGGAATATCCCAAGGGAAATCCCATCAAACTTCTCCTGTTCACATGACCTAATGATTGTTTGAAAGTGCCTGGTTTTGCAGTTCTTTCTTTTAACATCTGATTTTTGAAGTTCATGTATGATATTGGACTTGGGAGAACTTTACTTTGACCCAGTTAAATTCTTTTTGCCTGGGCATGAAAAACTTTACTGGAAACTCAGTGATGTCCACGTAAATACTGAGATATAGTTGGTCACTGGACATTTGCCTTAAAGACAGAATACAAACAATGAAGATACACCAACCTTTGGCCCACAGTCATTATGTGCGGTACCTCCATAATAGTTGTAATGCCTTGTGCAGAGTTCAAGGCTCACATGTTTAAAGACTGAGGGATTTTCTTCCCACAGAGTTAAAAAGCAAAATATTACTGTTGTAGCTAAAGACAAGGTTATTTTTATTCAAAGTGTGTTGTGAATAATATGAAGAAGTACAAAAAAAGCCCACATGCAAACTAGTCAATATAGGATATTTTTATCTACCATTGTAGTCTACAACACTTCTGTATTAACCGTCTTAAGCAAAAATATGCCAGACCATTTGGGCCTTAGTATAATGATGTGATTTATTGCACTCTCAGTTTCCATGCTGCAGCAATTACCAGAAGAGCTGATAATGGTCTGCAATTTGTTTTCCAGTACTAGGGGTAGCTGCCAGCAAGAGCTGCTCACAGGGAAGGACAGTGGCTGTTTACCTGCACTGCTCAGCCAGACCAGGGAGGACAGGTCAGTGACAAATCTCTGAGAATACACAGTGAAGTATCAACCTGTTGAACTGGTAACAGCTGTTTCTTCCAGGATGGTGCAGTGGGACTCAGCAGTATAAAAACTGACTTGGTATTAAATTCCTATAAAAAAGATGGGACCTGACTAAAATAATAGACAGTGTATCAGTCTTTCTCCCCTCCAGTTCACTCATGCTGATTTAAGTCATGTCCTGATTGCAAGGATCCAGTGACACACCCCCTGTTTTTAAGAGCTTCCAGCCCTAGCTGTTGGTGGAGGTTCCTTATAATGGAATTTACTGCAAGCACTTGTTATAGTTATATGGAATCTTTATAATCCATGGGGTTAGATATGTTTCCTGTTTTGAACCAGTTTCTTGATGACTTGGGGTCAATGTATTGAAGCTCAACACACATTTTTCAGAACTTGATCCTGCCCAGCTGTGACAACTGTTTATCAGCTGCCAAGAGGTGAGATCCTGTGAATCTCACTGAAAAGGACATATATTCGTCTTCAGATATAAGATGATTTCATACTTATCGAAAGCTTTTGGGTTTCCCTAACTATCAACAAGGTTAGTTTAGTTCTCTTTTTTAGGAAAGGGATTGCAGGCTAGAGAAAAATAGTTTGACATAAGGTGTCATAGCCTAGATCTCGGTAAACACGCAGAGTAGGATTTCAGCAGTTAATCAGCTGAGGACATCAGATGATACACAAATAGTTTGCAGACTAAAAAAAGCTTTTTGTCTTCTCTAAGAAAAGGAAAAAGTTGGTCTATATTTTGCCATTGGAGAATGAAATTATTTTTTGGTTTTTGGTTTGGTTTGTTTTTTTTTTTTTTTTTTTTCCAAAAAGCTGCATTTGACTTAGCCTATAGTCTGTGTCCTCTTCTGCTAGTTCTCCTTGTGTGTTTAGACTCTTTGCTCTACCTGTGTTCAGTACCTGGTATTTTGGATGAGCAGTCATATAAGTAACTGTGTGCTACTGGAGCATAATAAATACTGATTATATTCTTCTACCTTCATTAGGTGCAGTGTCTGAAGTTTTAGAATGGTAAAATGGACTTCTACTGTGCTTTATTTAAAGGAGAACAGTTAAATGGCTTGCCTTCCTCAAAATGTGTCATACTATTTCCTGTAGGATGGCTGGAAAGAGAGAAAGGATTCCTATTGGCATTCCCATTGGTGAAAGTTGGAACATAAGGGTCTGGATCGCATCCAGTAACAGAACTAAACCAGGTCCTATGTCAAGGCAGTGTAACAAGCAGGGGGCTGTAGATGCCAAGCACAGGTAAGGACAGACTCTGCATTATTACTTCTTTCTTTCTGCTTTCTTTCACACATACATTTCTGTTTGCAAGCACTCTCTCCCACAGTCTCCAAAGTCATTGGGATTCCCACTAAGTTTTCAGCAAGAACAGGAATATCAGTGACTGCAGGCACTTTCACTTTGGGAAGGAGGCATAAGTATTTTCCCACCATCCTTCTTCCCATTAGCAGCAGCAACTCTTTTTTTTTTTTCTTTTTGCAGCTCATTTTGCTCCTAAACACTTCCGAAAGGTTATACTGAAGTCACTGTTCAGTGAGTAATCAAAATAATCAGGTATTAATTATGGCTAAGAACAAAGTCCAAAGTGTGATTCGTTATAGTTCTTTGGTTCATCTAGAGTAAATAGGAGCTTATCTGTGGGGCTGCCTAGGTTTTTTACTTCAGTGATATCTGGAAACTGTAACTCAAGATCTTAGAGGAAACTTTGAACCCACTATACTAGTTTAAACAGGTTTGTGGCCTTTGGCTTTATAATCTTTCCCTTGGTTCACTGTTAGATTTGAGTGATTGCCGAGTAGTGTAAAAGCCTGGAAATTGGATATTAATCTTGAAACTCTTCTTTAGATTCTTTTCCCAAGGAGGATGTTACACATTAAACATTGCCCAACCAGCTGGGCACAGAAGAATGTTTTCCACTTTTATTTCAACTCTTATTCTCAATGAGAATGGAGAAACTCAGTACTTTGCAAGAGTAGACACTGGAGCTGCAAAGCAATATGAAGATATCTTTGTTTAGTGACTATATGGCTTATTCTCATGGCTTAGGACTCAGGTTAAACCTTTCCAGTAAAGGTATCAGAATGTTTTGCAATTTATAATTCACAAAGAAAGCACATAATTGTATCTTCTTATCGTGGCTTCATGGAATAAGCTGTGCTTGAGGTGGGAAGAGATCATGATATTTAAATGCCCCAACTGGCATAACAGAAAATATTAACCATTTATCTAGTCTATTATTTTAGTCACTATTGCATTGCTACCACACTTTTGAGGAAACAGAGATTTGAATAATGATTCCATATGTGTTTGTAATGTGGAAGAAAGTTTAATTCTGAATAGATATATGTTAGTACTTTTATATTTTCTATGGAAGAATATGTTGGACTAAGGAGTACTTTATCAAAAAAATAACTTTTCATATTGGAAGTTCAGCTCATAAGTCATGTAATGCTTTTGAAAACTCTACCTTGCATGCCAACCTTTCAGTGTTTTGCCCACGTAATTCCTGTTGGTTTAAGAATTCCAGTCAGTGCTCAGTTGATATGAAACCCAGACAAATAGAACCAAGTAGCAATACAAGTGGTTCTTCCCATGTATGTATGCATATATAAATAATACTTAAGATTTATGCCTGGTAGCGCTTTTTAACCTCAGCTGTGGTATACGGAGAAAGTGGGCAGTATAACCAGACCCTGGTTATTTAACTGAATTTACTTTTTGCCTATTTGTGTAAGTGACAGAAAGTGGTGCTTCCATTCATCCACAGATGGATGCAGTATCAAGGGTTTTTCGAGGATTCCAAAGGCCTTGAACTTATTCCTACTTTAAGGACAATAACATCAATTTTTCTTTCTGAAAGAATTTAAGGTCTAAAGAGAGCTGTCACTGATTCCAAGTTTGGGCCCAGGTCAGGCCCTGATAATTGCTATGAGTTGGCTACTCATGAAAGCCTGACGTAACTCGTAACTTGGGCGAGCACACCAAAATGAAAGAGTTCAGTAAGGAAACCCGTATATGTCTTAAAGGTGGTGGCTTCATCCACTGCAAATCAGAGTAGATCCAGTACAATCAGGGATTCCCACTTGGTTTCTTGAGTCTGTGCTGATTTACCCCTTTTTTGGTCTGACCCTTTTCTCCTGACAGGATTGTAAAGAGCAAACTATTTGCAAGTGTAATAATGTGGCTGAAACTGGTAATTACTATACATACTTCTGGAAGATCTATAATATAATTAGCAGCTGCTGTGAGTTGCAAGATGACAATAAGGGAAGATTTATGTGCTTCCTTTTAACTTAAGTATGGTTTACTTCGATAAATACAATTCTGAGATAAGAATAAATGCATATTGCATTGGCCAATCTCCCCTGCGACACTGAGGTATGTATTGCCTCTTTGCTCCAATTATCCAAAGTGATGTTGCTTTCCCTTTTTCTCTGCTTTGATTGCCTTTTTAAGTGTTCTCTACCGCCCTTGCCAAAGGGGTGCAATTATCCCTACAGGTTAAACCTCTTCATTTTGGGTGGAGAAGTTGTGTAAACGTGTTGCCAGTGTGGCGGCTTGGTGAATCAAACTTTCTGCCCTTACATAACTTCTTTCATTAAGAGTCCCACCTGATAGTCTGAGGAAGCCTTGGTTGTTTGGGTAAGAAAATGACTGAAGCCAGTGAGCAAGAGAGCTCTTACTGTCCTGTTCTGCCTGGTCTCACACCATCACTGTGCTGCCAAAGCTTATTGCTGGTCTGCCCCTTTGCATCTCTGGTGTTCTAGCACAAAGAAGATGTCCACTGTATGTAAGTGGTAGCCTTTGGACAATCATTTACCATCTGTCTAGACTTCATTAAGCAGAAACTGGCCTAAAGTACTAGGATATGGTCTGCGATCAGGGCCTTCCCAGACCTTGAAACTCCAGCAGGAGCCTAGCTGGTGCCAAGTCCAGCTCTCTCATGATCTCTCAAAAACCCAGAGCATTCTCAGTTTTTAAAGGCCAGCTCCACCACAGGTGACTGCGTTTTCTGACACAGCCTTAACAAAAAGGTCTGCGAGAAGGCCCTTGTCAAAATGTCGTCCCTTTCAGGCATGGTTTCCTCAGCAGGACCAAGAATGACTTAAGTTGTTCTGCTGAGGTGTAGGATTGCAGATCTCATTACAGGGGTGTAAACTCTCTGTTGAGGGTCTTCCTTGCTTTCCACCCAAGTCTAATATGGTGAAGGCAGATTTATTCTATTGCCTTTCAAGCCCTCTGGGATTAAGACTTGCATTTTCTACTGCCCCCTCAAAGAAGGTGAACATCAAAACAGCCATGCAACTGAAAGTATGATTGAAGCTAACAAAAACCCATTCTCTTGAAATACCCTTGTTACTGAGCCGACTGCATGAGGAATACTTCTGTAACCTGCCAGCCTTTGGCTCAATTGTACTGGTGTTGTGCAGTTCACTGATTAGAAACAATACTAGATTCACTTATGATAAACTCTTTGTTGGACCTCTAATCTCTGCATGGCTATGCTCATTTGAAATGTGAAAGCAGACTACGTGCTGTGCAGCACCATACATCTCAGTTAGGTAATAACTAAAACGCCAAAGAAAAGATCATGACAATAATAATGATGATGATGATAAAAATAAAATGATGTAATTGGAAAATCTCTCATGTTACCTTTGCTTAGTCTGAGCAATTTAGAGAAAAACTCCCAGTTCCCAAATGTTGGATTGGGAAAGAAACTCCCAGAGAGCAAAACTAGAGGCATAGTTGTCATTTATTTAATAATGGAGTTGTTTTTGGGGGGAAGAGGAGGAGATGCTTCAGATTTAAAACATTAAAGTTACCTGAAGCACAGAATGAGTGAAATGGTGGTAATGTGGAACTCTGAGTTTGTTTGGAGGAATAAGGGGAGTAAACGCTTGCTTGCTGTTTCAGCTGTTTATAAAAGCATCCCTGGTTTCTTCATGAATTTTTCCAAAATGCCATTATTTTAATCCCAATTCAGAAAGAATTTTACTGTTTTTCAGAAAGGGATTAGACCTAATGAAAGCTTTTCTGCTGATTTTGATAGGATTTTAAAAAAAAAACCAACAAAACCAAAAGATAATAAGCTCTAACCACTATATTTTCTGGTTCACTTTTGTAGTAGTAACACTGCTCTCCCTAAAAACTGCAGGATGATCTGGGACATCATCCAACTCATGCTGAAGTCTTTCCACTCAAATAGAATCCTTGGTGAAAAAAATTAGAGGTGATTACTCAGTAAATATAACGCATTGTCTGTTATGGGTCTTTCAGTTACTCTTGCATTTGTTCCAAAGCTTGGTACAGCAGGCTTAGGAGAACTGCATAGTATTACAGGCCTTTGTTTGAATTCTATCCTTTTTATTTTGCAGATTTTTTTAAATATTAAGGAGCAGGAAATTTATGAAAATGCAGGCCATGTCAACATAGTTCAATTTCTCAACTTGTCATCTTGTCTCAGTTCTAACTGGAAGAGCCTGAAGAAGGCCCTATGGCCAACTTGTCAGCTCTAATCTCCCCTTCTACTCTTAGCGGATATTTTATTAACACTTTTTAAGACTGTTTTTTATTTATTTTGCAGACTACATGCTGAGGCAGCAGCCAGTTTGTTTCTCTTCATCTTTCTCTCTTCTTGCTCTCTGCTGCATGAGAGAGAGGTTGGCTCTTCTGCCATCAGAGTCCACAAATCACGGCAAAAGGGATTGTTGCAGTTTTCATAAATGTGGTGTTACTTGAAAATTATAGACTGCAACTGCTTATTGCAGTTCTGTGCAATGGCTGTAAATTGGGCCCTGTATCTTTCTGGTGACAGTCATTCCCGCAACAGGCCTTTTAGGAAATTGGAAGGGAAATTAAACAAGAGCAAGGGGTAGCTTTCCTTTTATCTCTGACATGCCTTCCTGAAATCCTTATCTATCATATTCAGGCAGAGATGTTACTGAATTGGTGGTGGATTTAGATGTTGTCTGTTTCTGACACTACAGACTGCTGATCCTGCATGCTCTTTGAGGCAGATCTGTTGACAGGGTCTAGATACACATAAAAATTTATGAATGATGGACCAGGATGACATGGCACCAATGGAATGTGTTATTTCTCCATATTCACTGTTCATTCATTTATAAATCAGCTTTCTCAAGCCCATTTAAAAGGATCGAGAGGGCCATAGGTAGGGAATGGTTTGCAGAGAAGACTGAGTGGTCAGTAAAGGAAGGCTACATGGCGACTTCATTTCTCTTGCCCAGGAGATAAAGATAAATGAACTGAAGACTCTGTTGTCCCCTTTGTTGGCTATCTGGACCATGGATCCAGGCATGCAGGAGTAAACAAGTCTACCTGCTTGGTTGCCCACTCCTTGCAGGATGGACATGGAGGCAGGGAGAGCCATGACTGTCTGCTCATTTATTCACTGGCTTAATTGCCTGAGCCAGTGCATAGAAGACTAATGAACTGTAATTCCACCTTCCCATCCCATATGAGGTAGGGAACTGCAAATGTAAGGTGCGTTTCTGAGACTCAATGTCTTCTTGAGGTGATGCATCTTACTCACCACCCTATGTGCTGGGATGTGCCTAGTCCTAATCCAGCCCTGCAGTCCTGGCCTTCCTTCAAGTTTGGTTTGATGGGAAGGGCTCCTCACCTAACCTTACCTTTCTCTTCACCACAGAGCTTGCCTGAAATGAACTCTGTGTTGACACTCACACAGGCAAAAAACCTCTGTCTGGAAAGGCCTTTTTATATCTGTTCTACAGAAGAAGAACACATGTTAATTCTGGCTATGGCAGATCCTCTAGGCCCACACCTCTGACACACCCAATATAAAGAGAGTTTAAACAAGCACTTACCCTTAAGGGTGGGAGGGATGCTCAGTTTTATCACCTTACCACACCCCAGATGAAGTCCCGGTTTCCTCCAGGCCCTGTTAGAGCAACGAGGTTCTTTCCCTGTGTGCGGTAAGTGGCCTCTGTGCTGCAGTTTGTGTCGCTTAGCAGTCTCTTGCTCCATAATACTCTCTACTGCAAGAAAACTGTTGGGTACAAAAGCACCTTCTAGCACAGGTTGGAGAGAATCAGCCAGTGCTACGAATATATAAAATGATGGATTTACACCCTCATGCATCTCAAACCAAACCAGAAACCTGACCTTGAAACACCTGTGCCTCTCCAGCATTCCTGGTGTGAGTGCCAGTGGAACAATGCCGTACCTAAAACACAGCATGACAAATCCTCAGACACGCCTGGTGAGAACTGGCACAGATCCCTGGTTGTACTAACCGCTCTGCCAGGGCAAAGCCTTTCTCACTCACTATGCCATGTTTAAAGGGGCATGAGCAAATTAAAAGGCACAGTTAAAAGTACTGATTTCCTTATCTTTGCTATTCGTGTGGCTTTTGATTATTCTGAATGATAGATCCTAAGAAACCAGATTTGCTTTTGATTTTTCATACGACACGCTTAATTTTCACTAAGTCCAAACAAGGAGAACCTATAACTCAACTTCACTTTTGTCTGTCCCCTATTTGTTTTCATGTACAAGCACAGTGCTGCAATGTTCAGGCTGTAGATGATGCCAAGGAAAATTGAAGTCCAAACCGAGAAACTGCTTTCACTGGAATTTAGAAAAACAAATACAGAAAGCTTTCTGTTGCTCATTTTATTTCATTTTTAATAAATCTAAATTTTGGGTCAACTGAACCTGACAGTGTTTATCTAAATAAAAATGCAGCAGTTATGGGAATGAGAGCTGAACCTTGAGTCAGAGGAGGAGGAGACTTTGATTAGTATTTGGCTAGGAAGAGGGAAAGCATCTAAAGCAAGAGGATTTGAAGGCCTTGCCATGTTCCCACTGAAGTGGGTATAAATTTTATCAGTGCCTTTGAAGGAAATAGAATCAGACTCTAAATTAGTGATTTTGCATTACTTTATATCTCTTACTCAAATGTAGTGCTTCTAGCTAACTTCAGTTTTTAGCTGGAGAGCTAACTGGAGGGGTTATTTGGAATTGACTTAAACCTATATGCTGCTAAATGATTTACTGGATATCTAGATACCTATAATCCTGGAATTAGACCTACTGGGATATAAATCCCTGAAGCTCACAAGCAGTTAAATAAGGACTAAAAGGAAAAAGAAAAACCCATCTAATCCTTTCCATGCTAAGGTATATAATAGCACAAAATTGGAAAAATCCATCTTCCACACTGAATAAAGAGTGATTACAAATGAAGGCAAGAACATTATCGAAAAATATTAGGAGCTGGAGAAGTACTATGATCAAATAGAGCAACAAACAATTCCCGAAAGAAAGGGAAACTGCATAAATATTCATATATGGCGTTTAAAGGGTCTGCACTGACACTAAGTAGAGCTCCTTTTGTACACACTTTCATCAAAGTTCTTAGCGAACCTAATTCCATACCTTTATTGCAAAGTTTTCCTTTTTCTGTGCCAGGAGAGCGTATGCAAAGCTCTCATAAGGAGAGCAAAACCATGGGCCGGATTTGCTAAGGCCTGTGAAACTTCCTCTGCCTTATTGTGAGCAAACAGGAACTGAATTGCCTGAGATGGAAATCTAGCAGTCTGCCTCCAAAACCTACTGGGGGCAGGAGAAAACTACCTAAGGACTTCAGTGGCCCAAGAACCAAGCCCTCTTAGTATTGTTGTTGCTCTGTGTTTTCTGCTCCAGGTGGGCTGATAATACAGTTCTCATTTTAGACAGCCAAACTCAGGAATGAGATCCACAGTTGTGGTTGCAATGTGCAGGAGGTGAACTGACCACATATGCTTTGCAGGGGTAAATACAATTGCGTGCTGATAATGGAGCCACCAAAACTGGTTTTGATGGACCTCAGTGTGATTCAGCGCTGATACAAAATACTGCATAGTGCTGAAGAAATGAGGAAAGAAAGTTTAAGTTTATATAATGGTCCTTTGCACAACAGTTGCTGAAAGGGGGCAAAAGATGTTCATTTGATAGAGTGTATGAGGCAGCGTGCGTGGCAGTATCTCTTAGAACAAGGGTTATTGTATTCACTGCAGTTATCCTGTGGGAAAGGAAGTAATATGCTTCCATCCTAATTCCTGAAGTGTTCCTGGAAGAGCCAAGTGATGAACTGACTGTGGTACTTCCAGTACCTCATCTGGTCATTCTAAAATTGATTTCACAAATATTTCATGTGTGTCAGGTGGGCCGATGAGGAAGAGAAGAAATCTAAGAACAATTGATTCTACCCTTGCTCTGCTATATATCCTTATCACCTTAACATTGCAGAAGTCAGGCTATGTCCCGCAGTCCTGATGCTAAGTAATTAGACGCAATTCCCTCAATAAGAAGGGACAAACAATACATGTGAATAATGACAAATACTGCAGGATCTGACCCTGCAACACTACTGTATAAATGAGATTTTGTACAAATAGTCACATTCATGTGCAACCAGTGGATGTATTACTTTGGTCATTTAGCAAAACGAGCAGAGGCAGGTAATTAATTGTGGCTAGTAAGTATTTGCCCAGTATTCACAAGTAGGAGCGGATCATGGTTATTCTGCCTCTGGGGCTATCTTTGCATAATGTCCTTTGTTTGGTAACATAATGTGCATTCCAGACGCCAGGAAAGAGTCATATAATCCCTTTATGGTGTAACCTGTGTGTTTACTAGTACCCGTGTACAGTTTGTGTGAATGTATTTGCGGCCAGTTTCTGCCCACTTACCTGGGTTGTGCGTCCGTGCAGGAGGAGCAGTGGACGCCTGCCCATTTCAGGAGGCAGTAATAAGCCTTGGCCAAAGGCGGTATGCTAAAATCATGTGCTTCCCAAACTGCTCCAAATCTCAAGGCAATTTCATGTGTTTTGCCCTTCAACACATGATTTATGTTAGTGAGTTGTGGAGTCAGCATTTCCCTTGATAAATTTTATTCTACAACAGGCATTATTGAAATGGAGAAGTTACTGGATTCACAGACCAGAATTTCTCACGTACCATGCTGCAAGGTGCGTGTCCTCCTACACTGACGCCTTAGCATTATTCACTAAAGACTGGCTATTCTGTGAGCCCAGAGGGTACATAGCAAAGCCACTGCTGACTCCAGCCCTTCCAGAACTTGCTGATAGGTCAAAAGAGCTTCCTTAGAGTTTTTTTTTTTTTTTTTTTTTTCTTGGAGATGCACATTTTAAGTGCTCCTCCAACAAATACCAACGAGAGCGAAAGCAGATAAATGTTAAGCTTCCTTTGCATTCCACAAGAGGTCCCAGCTGGTCTTTCTCTTCCAGCGGCAACCCTGGGGCAGAAGGCAATGCTTTTTATTTCCTCTCACAGTATGCAAAACAAAACCTTCATAAGGCTTGACATAGCTGTTGCTCTCCATGTGTAGTTTAGGGGGCTTTCCCTAAAAATCTCACTGGATGCAGGGTGGCCTAAGACTTTCTAAGTACTTTGGCTGAAATTCTATTCAAAGGTTTTTCACAGAGCTTTGCACATGGATGAATTTCATCCATAGTTTCTGTCTCACCGATATTACTGATTTTTGAGGCCAGCAGGAACCATTATAATCATCTTGGCTGACTCCCATAAGCCAGAGGATTTTACTTAGAGCTTGTGGTACAGCTAGAGCACATAGTTTAGAAATACATTCAACCTTGATTTAAAAACTCAAGTGACAGGGAGTTTGCCCTCGATAGTTTACTAACCATCCTGGCTTGTTCTTGCAGATCAATTATCTGACTTAGAGAATTTAGGCTGTACGAGAATAGGAAGCACAATATAATGGTGTCTCCTTCCACAACCCCAGTATTACCTCAGATGACACTAAGAATTGCATATATTGACATTTATTTTTTAGAAATCAGTGCACAAGTATTTTCGAAAGTTCAAAGAAATAGCACATTGAAACAAGACACCCGGAGAGCTGGAGCTTTTTATTTAAAATACTTGCAGTGAAGTTCCTATATGTTACACAAAAACATAATTTTTCTGGCAGTTGAAGTGTTTATTTATATACTTGGAGGCTTGATTCTGGGAAATAGTGAAGTTGAAATAATTTGGTGAGGTTTAACAAGCCAACACAGAACTAGAAGTTGACAATTTGCTTTCAAAGAAAAAGATGTGTATTGCATGTGCTGAAAAAGTGTCTTAATCTGTGTTGGTTGTGCTGCAGTCAACTTCTGCCTAGTTAGACCTGTAGCTTTGTTATCCAGTCAAACCCCTGTGAGCTTGTCCTTCTGAAAGTTTGTTGAGACCATTGTACTCATTTCTCTGTTGATAAATAGGGTCCCAATATTCAGCTTTCATGCCTTGCCTTGTGCTTGTTTGCTCGTTATGGGAACACATGGCACGAGCTGTAGAGCAGTGGTCTCAACCTTTGCTGACCCCTTTGGCAATAGTGTTTTGGCAAGCAGCAAGCTGCAGGCAACATCATCTTTTGCCTTCCTTATTAACTTGGACCATTGTGGAAGCATTTCCTTCAGTTGCAGGGCATGCTGAAGGGCTCCTGGGGTGGCATGCTGGCTCTGAGCTGTGAGAGTGAGCCTATGCTCTCGCTACTAGTCATCTTTCAAGTGTGCAAATGGTGCAGGGTACCACAAAGTTACGTAACATTGGACAAGTCCAGGTTAAGGTCCTGTGGCAATGAATTAAAGGTTGCCCATAGCAGCAATCGTTCTTCTTAGTTGTTTCTTTTTTTTTTAACTACTCTATAAATGTCTTATCAAAGTTCAGAAGGGAAGCCTATACTAACAAGCATGGTGAAGAAAACCTTATCAGCTGGAGCCTAAGTTAATATTTGCCGATTTATTTAAGACTTTGCTTGTGGATGAGAAGAATAATTGCATCAATAGCAATTGATTAGCCATTAATATCTGTAACAGCTGTTAAGCCACTGTGAACTTGTAAATGGAATAACTGGTATAAAATTGGCCGAGTGCCGTTTGACTTCAACAAACCTTTAGGAACCCTCACCAGGAGGTGGTCAGGAGCACAAGAGTGTTCTTCTGCAGGTGCTGCTCCTGCATCTGTATGACATGCAGAGCCCTTAAAATGGAAGCCAAGTGGTTTCCTAAATTTCCCTCATATCAAATCATAGAAATCATAGAAAATTTGTGATTACAGGAAATGTTCTGAAAAAAATTAACAGCCCCATTTTTGACTGGATCAATTGTAATGATTTCTTTGGGAATTTTAAGCCTCTCCTCTGCTTTTTTAGTCCAATTTTTACTAAATGAATATTTCTTTCCTTCTGAAAAAGGGAGCATCTTTGGACTACCCAAACCTGAAGTGAATTCAAGTGTCTTGGTGTTTCATTGGCAAGAAATAAAACAAAAAAAAATTACATCCTTTGTAGGTTTATCCATCACCTAAACATCCAATATTTCAATATTAAGCTGATATTGGGACTATAATGTTTCTGTGTCTTTAATAAGGAGCATTTGACATGTTATGTAGGGTACTCGCCTTTAAAATGTTGTCATTTACTAATACAGTTGTTCTCTGTGCTTATACTAGAGAAGAGAATATCTGAATCACCACATGATGCTAATTCATTTTTAATGATATGTAAATGTCAATACAGTACATACATATGTAGACAAAGAATTCTCTAAGACAGAAAAGCATGTTAACCATAGCTGACTGGTAAAGGTAAGAAAACCAATCCTCATGTGGAAATAAGAAATCAGAGGGAAAACCCCCTCTCCTTTTGCATTTAATTTCAGTATTGATGTATGTTTTAGATAATGTAGCAACAAGATTTCATTGCCTCTGAAAATGTTCACTGCTGGCAATAGATAGCCTTATCCTCAAGTTCCACAACAAAAGTCCCATTGACACTACCGGGACCATGGTTCTACCTGGTGTGCGTTGGTCTGTGAGATACACAGTGCAGCTCTTCTGCAGGTGTGAGTCTCTCTGACCCATTCAAATGACAATAAGTGAGAACTTTCTCAAGGCTCCAATTATTTCCATCTGGTAAAGGAAGGATGCACTTGACACAGGTGTCTACTGGCCTTTTCAACTCTAAATGGCCAATCTCCAACTGGCTCAATGGTGGGACTATTCACACAGGAAGGGGAAACATCCCTGCATGCACACTTCCTTTCACAGCTAATCCTCATGCCACAAAGAACCTGTCTGAGATATTTCAGCATGCTTCAGATTCAATTGTTTATCTAGAGAAAAAGTTGGATGGAGATAATGTGCTGCGCATTTTATCTTAAACAGCCTGGAAGAGCTGTCAATCATTTGCACTAAACTCTGAAATCAGTAGTCCCAGAGCAATGTCCTCTATTTTTAATTTTAAGCTGAAAAAAAAAAACCCAGCATGCTGTAGCTTTGCTTCTCGGTTTTTGCCCTTTCATTTATTTTTTTCCTAACAGGGACAAGCCTTAAGCACAGGTGGCTGCTGTGGTTCTTTATTTCTGCTGATAGCTATTGACCTGCCAACTGGCTATTCTCTTGGTAATAGTAAACAGGTTCCTAATGGTTAAACTTCCTTCCATTTAAATTCTGTAGTCCAAAAATAATCTAGTATTTTATTAGCCAGGGAACATATTATTAAACACATACATCATTCTTACCAGACTGTACCTCTGTAAACCTAAGTAGTTTTAAGTCAATATTTTAGGTTTGTTTTTTTCTTTTAAAATTTTTGGGATAGGACTCCAAACAATGGAAATGAAAAAGTGAAATGAGTGATTGGTATGTAAGTAGAAGGCCTGGGAGCTAGAAGCTATACACAGTTGTGTCAGTGTGTTTGAAACTACATGAGAAAGAGTATCTGAGAAGTAGCAGACTCCTTGCTGGTGATGATAGACTCAGAAGTCAATAGTTGATTTCAAGGGGTATATTTCCCTGGATTATCTTGGTTTATATGCGTTATGACACCTAGATTTTTTATTTTTTGCTATTTACGTTACTTGTTTAAAATGTAAAAATCCATCATACTTTCTCAACTATTAAAAGAAAGGCAAGATCTTCCTGGCATCAGCTGGATGACCCCTGGAGTTAACTGATTATGAAAGTATCAGAGCTTCATATGTTAATGTGATCTGGGCAAGACCCCTTCTGGTATAGTCAAACCATATGGAATTTATATCTCAGTCAGTACATGGGAAAACGATGTTATTTATTCCAGGATATGGTAATGCTCTCATTGACTTTCTGAATCTTTGTGAATGAGTGTTAATGCTCATGTAGTTGACAGACTGCTATCACAGGCTCGGCCGAAGTACAATCCAGCAGGCTCTGGTCAAGCTCTTGCACACGCTGCTCTGCCAAAGGACTTCAGCCTTCACCTACAACACCCTTGTTTTTCCATTACTAAGTCTTTCCTAAATGTACAGAGCCAAAGAGACATATTAACACATGCATGCATGCCAGAAGGCACAGTATGTCTCTGTGACCAGGAAGCACACTCGTTGTTTAACAATGGATAGAGCTACCCGCATTTGTTTTTCATCTGAATTAATCTTAGCTGCCTTAGTTAATATCACCTAGGTCACCTAATACATTATTTAAGTGAACTGTAGCTGGCCAGCGTGCCCAAATTTCCTTTTCCCACAATAATGGGAAAAGACAGCTTTACTTTTCCTCTCTTTTCCTCATTTGGATATCACACGGGTACGATCCTGTCCTATTGTGCTCTTTTAGAAAGGTCTGCGAGTTCAACATCAGTGGCCCCACTCGTCTGGACATCCCTTGCATGGTTAAAAATCCACGTGTTATTACGATCAGTAACTTACACATCGACATGGTAAGTCGATGCTTCTCTTCAGTGAAAGTGTCAGTCCCTTTGTTTTTCAAAATATGTCCCTACTCTGCCTTGAGGGAGATGTATTTTTCTACCTTTCTACCTAACTAAAAAAAAAAAAAAAAAAAGGGATTTTCCGGATTTTTCAGTTGTTGAAACAATCGTGGCCACAAATCGGTAGTCTCTTGTTTCTCAATGGAGAAGAAGGCTCAAGGGGAGGTGGTGAACTAAATGGCATGAAGATCAAGTGGCCTAATCTAGAAATGAGGTCTAGGCCCAAATATGGCTGTGTTGTTTTGGTTGGTTTTTTTTTTTTTTATTTTTTTTTTATTTGGTAACTTTTAATAGCAAAAGGCTGCTTATTCTAAAAGATTTCATTTTTTCTGAAAAATTATAATGTGTTTAGAAATTTTCTTTGTTCTTTTTCAAGAGGTGTTTTTCAAAATCTGAATTTTTTAGTTATTTGTGATACACTTTCCCCCCAATTCATGTAAAATTTACAAACTGCATTTCTGATTTTTTAGTATAAATCCAAACTTTTCAGGCCACATGACCTCTTCTTGTGAATAGTAAAAGCCAAACCCAATGGGGAGAAGTAGAGAAGAGAGAAAACATAGACATAATTGGCTTGGAAATGGGAGAGCAGCACCAGAGAAGGGACTACTCCAGAAACTTTACCCTTGCCAAGCGTCCCTATAGCAGGGCTCTTCCTCCTCAAGCCGTCCATCCGATAGCACTGTTTTTCGTTGCTTCTCTTGCACAGGTTGGGCTGGGAGGGTCCCTCGCAGTTGATTTGAGGAAGGTAAATGCAGTGTTAAGTTGCATGGCTTCCACCTTAAAACTCGGCATGGAGTTTGGGAGCTCTGTGGGGCACCCAGCGCTGCTCGTTAGCCTGTCCTTACATCTCAGCAGCAGCCTGGCCAAACCTCTGCTCTTCGTGCCTCTGCTATGCCCCAAACACCACAGGCACAAATAATTTTGGATAAGTCTGTACTGAAGGTTGGTTTAATAAATCCCTCTAATAAGTGCAACAAAGGAACAGAAAAGATCCCTTTGGGGGCTGAGCCAGCTTAAATGAGCAGAATGCTTTATAATTAACAATCCAGTGGTTCACTTTACATGCTTGGCTTTATAAAGGGCAAAGTGAAAAATACTTCTAAAGCATTCAGAGAAATCTTTTTTTTAAAGGAGTATAGAAACACTGTTATATCCACTGACCACCACCAATGATCATAAGGCCATACAGCTCTAGGTCACTCTCACAAAATGGTTGCCAATATTTTCTCAGCAAACTCTTTATCGATTGCATAAATACAGTACAGTACCCATGAGGTAGTGTTGACCTGTCACATAGTAAAGATGTGGCAAGCCCCATAATTCATTACCAGTTGGAAATAGAACATCATTGGAGAGATAAGGATAACAATGACTTTCCATCCAATGATAAATTACTAGCAGCTGCATTATTTTCCCTCACTTATATATGGCTCTCTTTATTGAATTTAGCTTGAGATAAATAAATGATCTGCCAGGAGCCTGGTTAATATTACTTCTCTGGGACCCATTTCAGGCCCAACTAGGCTTTTGCTGATAACATCTTTAAGCTTTTCAGTAGGGAGAGACATAACATTTGTTTCTGACAAGAACCCTATGTCGCCTTATCTGTTTCATTTGAGAGGCCGTCGACCTTAGCTTCTTTAGTTAAAATGAGAGCTTTACTGTACAGGCTAAGTTCTTGAACTTGACTCTCTTCTTACAATGAGATTATATGTCCTGGTTGTAAATTTGAAGCCACACATGATATACAGTTATTCTTAGCATTTCCTGTTGATCACAGGGTGGTATTGATTGCCCTGCTTTTGAATCTTTCTCCTATTGGTTTGAAAAGGAATTCCATCTCTTTTATATTATTATTTTTTCACCCTGCGATAATCTGCAAGCTTGTCAATGCACATTTATATTTAACTTCATGCTTTTATTCCATTTGAAAATTACAGTGTTTATTCACATCCTCTCCCTCCTTCTCCTGCTTTAGAAACAGCAGCTTAACAAACGCATACCCACTTGGTTAAAAAATAAAAAGGCCAGTCTAAGAACAAAAGATTAACTCTTTTTCTGAATCAACATGCGAAGGAAGGCACTTGAACTCCTGAAATTCTTATTAACATTAATAATTTATCTACTGCTTCAGTGATTCTGGCCTTTGCAGATATCGTTGGAAGAGATGAGGCAGGGAGGGAATGGACTGGAGGTGTGAGGCAGCAGGCGTAATCAGCCTGTGCTGCACTCCTACAGTAACTGTTTGGATACCTCGAATATGGTATTTTTGTTATTTCTGGGAAGCCCTATCGTCAGGTTATAGATTAAAATCAAACAGTTGCCATTTTTCATACAGTGTGAATTAGAGGAAATTAAACCCAACCACTTCTGATAAATCCTCTCATAAATAAACTAGCTGGTGGTGTTAAATATAAGTCCAGCCACAGTTTGATTCACATTACGGGGAACAAAGAACAAGTTCTATCTATTTTAACACTCCATCATCATTATTGTTATTTATACTATAGTAATGCCTAAAGGCTCCAGCTGAGTTTGGAGCCCCCATCTGCTAAATGCATAACCAGACTTGCCTTGAAGAGTTTGCAATAGGAATAAGAGAGAAAGAAAAGGGAAAGAACTATTATACCTTCCTGTCCCTTTTACTTTGCAGCTAGGAAACTGAGGCACAAAGAAGGAAAGCACTTTGCTCAAGGCAGTGAGGAATATCTTCGGCAAGGTTGGCAACTCCCAAGAGATCATCTGAGTTTCTGCCAAGTGCCTTGATGTAAGATCATTTTCTACCGTTTTTTGGGGGGGTCACCTGTCTCCTTTACACTTTCCCACTAGGCAAAAGCCAGAAGATAAAATGGGAATATAACAATAAATCTCTTTTATCTGATGTTAGAAGAATTTGCGGTTAGGAAAAAAGGCGCACCCTAAATAGCATCTTGCATAGATTTGTGTAAGAGAAGATATAATCTGTGTGCATATTAATTTTAATTTGAAAAATGTCTTGTCTTGAAATTAAATAAGGAAAATTTGCCTTTTTATATAATAGGAGTAGTTTTGGCATATACTGGTCATTTCCCATGTCAAATCAGAAGATAAAAAAATATTGCACAGTGCTCCTAAAAGGCATAAAGATTAATATTTATTAAATCAGAAAAATAGGATAGTCATGTGACACACAATCTGTGTCAGCCAGAACCTTTTCTTGTTTATCTTGAGAGACTGACAGGATCTGCCCTCCAATAATTATTAACTAAACTCTTCAGAAATTAATTTCACATACAATCACAAACACAGCCAGCAGGAAAAGAAAAAAAGGATAGTGGATATCAAATAAATTATTTGCTGCCAATGAATGATAATGCATTTTCCATTTCTGCTGTGCTGCCATTCTAACGTTTCCCCGAGTACCCTGAAAGTATCAGGATGAGATTCACACACTCGCACAAAGCCCAATTAAAGAGGCTTCATGCAGAGCTTTCCACAGAAGACTGAATTAACTCTTGTGCCCTTGTGTATACATGATGTGTGAGCAAAGGGAGGGGAGGAGGACTGCAGCAGGACGCTTATGTTGTAGTAGTCCCCAGAGCAAGCTGGGACAACATTTCTAGGTGTTTCTGACCACAGATTCTGGTAGCCTTAGTCACCAGATCTTCCATGTGATGTCCCATTTGGGCCTGGAGGAGTATGGATTGCTTCTTGGAGCGGTGAATTCATCAGACACCCTTCACTTCTAGCCCAGCTGTGTCACTGCAGGAGGAAAAGGCCATACGTATCACTGGAAAAGTTTAGTCTCTGGTGGTTCATTCTTAGTAAGATCCCTGTGCAGTGGTGGGTAAATGCAACCTCTCCATTTTGTGAGCCTGGGAACCAGAATGCTGAATTGACTTGACCAACATCTAGGGAGGCTCAACTGGGAATAAAACCCTTTTGGACTTGCTTAATAGCATACCCTTCCTTGCTAAGAAGTGACTGCTTTTTCCTATGGTACGGGCAGTGACTCTATTACCAGCCATGTGGCGTTCATCTGTTGCTCTGTACTTTGTTCACTCTGCCACAAAGGACTCTTGATCCATATTGCCTTTTCCACAGAATTGGTTTTTCTACACAAATCATGTTCGTTACACAAAGTGGTTTCTTCATCTACTGTGAGGCTACCAGAGAATTTAATCTTTAGCGTGCTGCTGAGAGGTTTTACAGCATTGCTGTCAGTACATCTTTGACAAGGATCTTTTTCAAACTTTGGCAGGGGAAGTGTAGCTTCTGTATCTACCTCTAAATCTAGTTTGGTTCAGTTGAACCACCGACTCCTTGTTTTCTGACACTTAGTCAGCCTTAACTCTGTCCACCTGCATGCAGGAACACTGCAGTAACTTCCCTGCTAGTCATCGGATGTCATCTTTGCTGGCAATTAGACCCAGGCTTACGCTTGTCTTTGGTGATGATTATTATCCTTTATGCTGGAGTCACCACCTTTACAGCTGATTTACAGTAACAGATCACACCAGTGCTTCCCAGTTCACTTCAGTGTAAGGTGTGCAAAATTAACCTGTCTTCTTCAGTGGTGGATCAAGAAGAGTGGTGTGGTGTTAGTCATTTGGAGTGTTATTCACACGGGCCTGGGCCAAGGCCAACAACTCAATTCACATTATTGGCTGAGCAAGAAAAATGCCACTGATGTTGACCTTGCCATAAATTCGCAGCCCCGTCCCTGTGCCACCAGCTGTCCAGACCAGCCTTTTAAAGACCGATTGTATCTGCATTCTGGTTGCTAAAATCATTTTGGGTTTTGTTATTTCAACTCTGTGGTCTCAGAGGAGCAAATTCCTCAATAATTTTGCTTTCTCATCAGCCAAATGCACCACTGTGTGCTATGCACTATCAAGGCTGGAGAACAAGGCTGTCTTTAAATGAAAAAGCCCTGCCTTTTCCTTCTTGCATTTGTAGAAGTTAAACATGACTTCTTGCTTCTGTCATTCATCCTATTAAGAAAACCCCAGACTGCCAAGTGCAGCCTTATTTGCCAGTTTCCAGGGGATGGCAAGCATTTATACCTGAATCATAAACCCTGAAGGAAGGGCCTTATCTGATGTGGTACACCAGGCTTAATGGGCTGGTATATGCAGCTGCATCACCTTGGGTAAGAACTTCAACAGAGCCTCTTATAAATAGCATGCCTGATGTTACATGCATTATGCCGAAGGACACAGGTGTTTATATTTACAGACTTAGTACTTAACCTCTTTAAGTGGTTCTTTGGTGGTAGGATCTAATTGAGCAATATTCTAAACTGGTTTGATTCAGTTTGAAATTCCAGCTCTGCAGCAAGATTTTGGATCAAATGCAGTTTGACCAGTTACTGTCTGTCAGCCTTACTTGTAGGATGGAGGTGCATTAATGTGTTGATGATGTAAGAGTGAAGGAAGACTTTCTTCACTTGTAGCCATTACTGCTGAACAAGTTGTTCTGAAGATTTACCCAGAAAGCCCTAGGTGTCCTTATAAATGTAAAATTTCCTTTTTTTTTCCTTGAGCAGATGGAAGACTTAGATGGAAAGGAATAAAAACATAATTTGCTAGGGCCCTCAATTAATCATAATCAAGTTTGTGCATGTTATACTCTACAAGGGTAACAACAATGAAACACAGGGAGGAAAGGATGCTTTCCTCAGGCAATTCTGAAGACATAAAAGCAATAAAGAAGCATACTTCAAAATAATGTGGAGATATATGACTGCATTAAATAAAAATGCTTCTTTAGCGTACTGTAAAAATAAAGATGTTTAGTTAGATTTATCATTCTTGTTATAAATGCAAATTCATCCCCTGGACTATGCCATTGGCTCTGAAAATATCCAAGGGGTGGTTGGGGCCCACTATTTTCTTAAATATTGTTTTGTTTGTTAAAAGAGCTAACTAGACTATTCCTCTCTTTACTCCAAAGTCATAAATATAGGGGACACCTTGATCCCGCAGATATAGATTTTTGACTTTTATGCTACATTTAAGCCATTTTTTTCACTTGGGTATAGCGAGAGGAATGGTTTGCTTATTAGTTTGCATGAGTCACATCCAAACCTGTGAAAATACATTTTTTAAACTAGTTTTGCAAATCGCAACACATGTTAATTGAAAGCAATGCCACTCCCCAAATCCTCACTCGATTGACTTGGGAACATTCAAAACCAGTGAGATTCATTTCTGCAGCCTCATTCAACCATTGCAGTGAGCAAATGAAACAATTGTTTTATTTGTAAGAGGAGATTATCCCTTGAAGGCAGATAGAAGGATACTGCCTACAGAACCCCATTTGCAGGCACAAAGAGTGCTTAGTCAATTTTTGGCAGTGATACTGAAGCTATTAGTTTTGGATATGAGTTCACTGATGTTCAGTGCTGTAGATTTCCAGTTAGTTCATGAAGGGCCTTTAAAATTACACACAGAGCTTCATTAATTGCCTCAGAAAAGAAGCAACAAATATGAGGCCCTTAAAGTGTACGTGCACAGAATGGCCATTGATTTCAATGAATATTCCCCACTGGAGGACTGATCCTACGTCTTGGGAAGGCAAGCACAGCTTTTCCATTAGTTGCAGCAGGCACTGCCTGAAAGTACAAGGGCTTTTGCAGGATCAGGCCCCATTAGCTGCTATCTGGCTATCTACCTATCTTATTATCTATATACATGGTTTATATACACATACACACACATGCATATATATAATCCTGATTCAGTGTGTTAAAAGTGTAACAGCTATTGTTTTAACTCAAATTGAAGACCAATACAAGATGCCAAAGACAGGGTCTTTCAAAAGAAAGAAATGGAACCCCAGATTTGTGGTCTTGAAGGTTTTTTTTCCTTTATCCATTTGATAGAGTAGTGCCTGAACATTTCTTCTACAACTAACTATCCATAAAGGAGAATTTCCTATGCCTTCCTTGTAAACGGCACAACCCCATGTGATCCCTGATCACAACAAATTGATTTATTTAAATAAAAATAATGATCTTCCTTCCTTTCTCCAGCCCCAGCAGCAAAATCCCATGTAGCGCTGATCAGCAAATTGATATACTTATCTTCTTTTGCCCTCCTTTCTCAAACCCAAACAATACCACCCTGATCCCCAACTAATAAGAAAATGATTTATGCAAACATAAATAATTATCTTTCTTTCCTCTCCACCCCTAACTGTATAATCTCAGCAGCTCCTTGTTTAACAAATTGATTTATTTAAATTAAACAAATGGTGATCTCCTTTTGACCTCTATAGAGCACCTCTGTGGCAGACTCCTTCCACTGCCACCACCTTACCCATATGGTTAGAAGGATGTATTTCTAACTGATCTTGATACTTTGTGATTACTTTAATCAAAGCTCATGGAAGTTCTGTTAGTGTGCCATGAAATTAGGACACATCTCCTCTGAAAAATAATAAAAGTAAGTTAAATGTACCTTTCTCCGTATTTTTTATGGCAGGGACATTTATTCATTTAATTCCTTGGGAGGAACTCCACAGAGGGTGACTGTATGCGGTTTGTCTACACCCGTCTCTCCCACTGTGCTGCCCATAAGTGTCTTTGCAGACAGAGCTTTAAAGCATTGGCAAACTCTGTGCAGAAATATGTGCTACACAACCTCACCTACAACACTGACAGAGCCATCTAGTGCCAGTGTGCTCTGTGACAAACACCAGCAACAACTGATGGATGAGATCGTGAACTCCAAGAGTTTCATCCATTACATTTTAAGGATCTGTCAAACCACAATTTGTATTGTAAGGACTCTGGGCCTGTCACTGGCGAAACTTTCAAAGGCAAGAAGAGGGGCAGAGTCCTGCTTAAGAACCGTTGATGAGATCTTTTTGTAAAAACATTCCACATTAGATGGTCCAGAAGGTATAGAAATACATCTATATGTATATGTATGTGTGTATTTTTTATTGTGCTGGTTTTATTTAAGATGGTATTTTTTGTGCTGCCCAACCAGTATCTGTTTTGTGCAGCTGCTACTTAAACAGTCATTTTGGCATTATACAGAATTACATAATTATATGTGCCATAAGCAAAAGTGCAAATAGTCCCACTTAACACCTAATCATATGATATCTGTTGTGAAATGCTGGCAAAGGAGCCAACAGATATGACTGTTACTTTGCTATTAGCTCTGGTTCCTTGGAGGCGAGTACGGACTGCAGCTGGAATTTGGCATAGATGGAAGAGGGATTAAGTGATAGTGGGAGCCTGAGTGTATTGTATATAGAAACATTCTTTCCTCGACCAGTGTAATACTCTGAGCAGGACGTTGGTGTTAACCAGTCTTCCAGATTTTGAAATATTCTGTTTTTTTGCAGTCCATTCCCACTATGTGTCTGCTTTGGTTTCAGACCCACTTGTGTTCTCTGACAGAAGACAATGACATGACACAAATGGTGGCACAAGGCTCTTACTGTTACATTCAATAATTGGTTCTCCTGAATGGATTGTTACTCCCCGAAGGTTGCAAAGCATGATGGTATAGCATCAGAAAGGTTAGTTCCTTCCAAAGCCAGGAAGTTTTCACTCCCTTGAATCCTTCCCCTGCAAGGTCTAGCACTCTTTTTGACTCTGGAAATGCACGGGAAAATCATTAAGAGGGACTGTTTTTATTTACAAATCATTTTCTTCTTTATTTTTCAGTAATTTTAAGTGGGTTTTGTAATGTTGACCACTGAGTTGGGAATCACCATGTGAAAAACCTGGTCATGTCCATTTATATGATTGCCATGAACTCTCCATAGGAAATCCAAGGGGAGAATATTGCAAAAACTGGTCAAGAAGTTTCAAAGTAGAAATATAGATACCTCTGAAGCTTCTCAAATCCCACTTTTTTTTTTTTTTCTATTTTTAATGTATTTTTTGTTCTTCCAAAAAGCCAATAATGGAGGTTTTTGCATCTGAACACCTTTGGAGATACAGTCTCAAAATATACTTGGATATTTGTTTCAGAAAACTACATTACATGGAGCTTTGGGCTCTGATCCTCACTGCATTACCTTTACTCTTGACTTGCAAAAGTAAAAGTGACATGACACTCTGACTATAAGATTGTTGATGGTTGGACTTGATGATCCTAGGGGTCTTTTTCAGCCTTAATGATTCTGTGATTCTATGATTCTATCATTATGCAAAAGTGTTCCGATGGAAAAAAAAAATCTTGTTCTGAAATTATACATGGAACGTTATAGCTGCAGCCTTTTAAAAAATTTGGCCCTCTATTGGCTTGCCTGAGAGGCAAGTATTTCTTCTGCAGATGGGTTGGAATTAGTAGAACATGAAATAATGTCAATGGTACTGGTAAGAGGATTAAACAGCAGTTCTGATGTTATTGAACGGTTTGCAGAGACCGTATTAAACAGCCACATCAGTCCACAGGTCAGCCCTGCAGTTCTTTTGCTAAGCAAACACAGATGCAGAGTCCCCTTTCATGGTCATCATTTCATGCCTTTGACATATGTTAGGCTCTTGGGACTCAGTGGCATATTTACAGCCTCAACATTAAAGATTCCTTTTTTTTAGATCATTAGTGGACACCGACGTCTAAATTGGTAGTAAAAGGAAAAAGCAGGAGCTCAGGACACTCGGAATGGACTCCAGTGCAATACAAACAAATAAGGGAAAAATTAGGCTGCTAGAAAGTTCCCTGATGAAACACTGGGGGCGTTTTCAGTTGCTGACAAAAATTCTCCTTAAGAATCTAGGCAGATTTAAATCTCTTTTTCTTTTGGGTTGACCTTCTCTGTATTTTGCCAAAGCTGCCTATGAAGTTGCAGTGGTTGAATTTCACAAGGCGAGAGGAGTTCAGCTCATGTCAGCACTGCCAGGCCTCTGTGCTTGTTCAAAGTTCGTGTAAATCTGCTGGGACTACAAATTGGCCAGAAGAAATTGAGGGAACAGTCTGTCTTACAATATTCCTGTTCCTTTTCTATTCCAACAGAAACTTTGGCAGTTCTTTAACATTTTCCTAAGTTTTTTGTTTGTCTGAAACCAGGAGTCAGAAATGAAGAAAATAAATACAGCAACTATGTCATAAGCAGGGTTTTTTTTAATACACACATAACGCCTATTCTTAATGTGTGTGTAGTGGGGACATGGTGGGACAGATTATTCTTGTTTATCTGAATGATTTTACCTGGCTCAACCCTGAAAACTCATGCAGTTTTCAAATAAAGATATAAATACAGATAAGCTACGTGTCAGGTAGAGTTCCTGAATGCAAAGGTTATTGACAAAGAATTCTTATAGAAAGGAGCGGATAAATCAGCTGATAAAGTGCAGAGCCTTTGGTCAATAATTGTTTAATATGATGCAAATTTTAAGTGAAATTTCCAGCATACAACTTCTCTGCATGTAACCACTTCTTCCTGCTAGAGGAGATAAACATGCAACCAGAGAGTGTAGCAATGAATTACATTCAACCTCAGAAATGCTTTAACATGTCTTCAAGAACGGCTGCCTGCTTCAGTGATGGATTATAACTTAGCATGGGATCCCACAGGCATGGCAAGGTATTTATGTAGTGTTCTGATTGCTCAGACACTTGGAACAAATGTACAGTCAGTGCTAACAGAAATCAGAGTATCGCTATCTCCCACTTTATTTCATTTATTTATATTTAGCAAGTGCTGGAATATTACAAACCACCAAGCACAACTGTAGCTGGAATATAGTTTCCAAAGCTTATTAACTGTAGCTCTTACTCACAATGGGTAATGGTATATTACTCCATAAGTAGTTCCATTGATTTCAGGGTGTCCATTAGAGAGAGGTTCCATTCCTTGTATAGCTGAGTATATCTCAGTTTGGTCCCATGTTTGAAATATAGAAAGAGCTCCTTTACTGTTATGTTCTTAAATGCATGAACAAATTGAAAAAAGCCCTACCCCTAGCCCTCACCAAAAAGCCAATAATAGTGCAAAATACTGATGAGGCTGGTGGGATGCTGGTTTTGCAATATTTCACTGTGTTGCAGGAAACAATGCTACATGCTCTTCACTTACTATATAGATGGATATGCATTCCATGTGTTGTTTTCATCTCCATACTTAAACTAATCTGAAATTCCAAACAGAAAAAAAAAAAGCTGAGATTCACATCAGTAGCAAAGAACATCAGGTGATGTTAATTTAAAGAAAACATTAATCAATCCAGATTTCCTTGGAACGGGGCCCAGGTTCTCTCAACAGGTTAGTGAACCTTAGCAAATCTTTCTGTGAATCTGTTCTGTGTTTTGACTTTGTAACGTGATCTGAAATCATCTGAGTTTCATGTGGTTTTGTTGTGCACGTTTTGGAACGCTTGTGGGGCAAATCCAGGGAAACACAGAGATGCTATATTTTGTGTGATGCGGTAAGGTAAGCAGTGTTTCACTCTTACTGACACTCCCTGATACCAAATTGAACAATGTTGTTGATGCTGTCAGCATAGTTTTAAAAGAGGAGACAATCACTGTCTGTCAGTGTTCTTGTGTCTACAGTAGTCTTTGTTTCAGAGCCAAGAGACAGTCTTCAAATTGTATCCTAAATAACGGTATCATGAATTTTGGACTGCTATTTTCTTTTTCCCTGTTTCTGGCAAATGTCAGAATTTTTACTGCGTAGGCAGGTACTGGAGTTGTGAAGGGGATGTTAGGTTTCTTGATGTATACTGGTTTGAAGATGTTACATAGTGCTAGAAAAGATTAGGATTTTATTTTGAGCCTATGGATGAACAACTTGTGTTTTAACTTCACTTGGTTTGCATCTGAATTCATAAATAAATAGGTGTACCCAGCCTCCATAGCTGAATATAAAGTATTTAAGATCCATCTACCCCAATCAGGTCAAAAATATGATGAGGCAACATTTTCTATTCATTTTATTTCTAGCCCACGCTAGAGCCCAGAGCAATAGAGATGTGAGACACTCCGCACAAGAAACAAAATCCGATTCATCAGAGGATGCCAAATTTTTAATTCTGTTTCAGAGTGAGCAACAGAATCATTTTGCTAGAGTTGGGATTTTGGAGAGAAAGGCTGGTGGGAGGAGCTATTTATTTTCTTAGGTTGGTTTACTGCCTCATAATTGAGACACATTTGTAGATCAGCGTTATGACAGGTAGCTTAGAGAAGCGGAGAAGGGTTCGCAGAGGATGGGTCAGTGAGTGTAGCTTAATTGCCTGGCATTTATACAAGGTCAGAGTAGATAATTTAACTGTCTCTTCTGGCCTTAAACTTGAGGAGTCTCTGAAGAAGGAAAAATCGAAGTCTGCAAAGGTAATAAGTAAGAAAAAGATGTAGCAGGCTGGAGTGTCCTTCAATGCCCCTGAGGTTCTGCCCCCACTAACCCATCAAACAGACTGGTGCAGCCACGAGTTGAATGGTCCTGTCAGTCTCAGTCCTTTCAGAAGTACAGTAGGAAGGAAGAACAGTTTGCCAATAATATCCAAGTTGAAGCGGACATCTCTATTCTCCTCTAGAAGAGTTGTGTTTGTACCCGCTTGTATCATTGCATTTTTCCACTAAGGTTGTCTCACTTATTTAACTTGACACACGGATCACCCCTCAAAGGTCTTTGAGATTCAAACCAGCATTAGAAGTGACAGCCCAGATAACGTAGGTAATCATATTGGACCTTGTGGGACTGCTCTGACTACTTTTTAATTGATAATTCCAAGTTTCTGTAATAAATTTATTTCTTAATTATATATACCATGTCATACATGGTAGCTAATGATTACCACTAGTTTAAGTCTGCAGCCTAGACGACATCCTCCTCCCTACCATATAATCATGATTTTCGTTCCAAATTAAGATTTTCTGAGAAGAAAAATGAACAAAACATGCACTTTAAATCCAATTCCTTCCAAATAAAGGAAGGTAAATTTAAGGTACTAAATTAGGTAAGTGCTTTTAATTAGCTGATCATTTCAGGAAGATCATAAAACATTTAAATAACACTGAAGTTATGTATGTTTAAGCAGTTTTATGGAGAATTAAAGTCTTAAATGGTAAATTTAAAATGTAAATACAAAAATCGATGGGGAAATGTTAATTGCTTTTCCTAGGTTTCTCACATGGTCTGGGCTGTTATGAGAGGTATCAAGAATTACATCCATAGTAGTAATGTGTCCAGTCCAAAGCTTGTTAAAGTCCTTGGAATTTTTCCACAGATTTTACCAGTCATTGTATGAAAACAACAAATGCTTTTAAATGTCTAACTTCCAGTGCTGTGGAAGCCACTTATATGCCAAAATTATATATGTGATGTCAATATTCTAAAATAACTGTAAATTTCTAGCTTAAGCTTCCTTTTAGAAGCCAAGAAATTTAAACTGACCTTCAGAACTTATTCAGTTCTCTTTTAAGCAAATAAAATTACATTTGCACTAACGGACATTTTACACTATCAGATTAATTTACATCAAAAGAAAAACTTATATACTAGGAGAAGCTGCTATGAATGGACAACAAAACATGTCAACAGATTGGATTATCACGAATATGAATTCTCACATGCCTGTCCATAGCTCAGTAATACTCTTACATTGTTTTTTATTTAAGTAGATCAAATTAAAACTTAATTTTACAGTTTAATAATAACCAAATGCATAAAGTTACAAACTAATGAAATTAAAATCAGGGATAGTAAGGCTGAAAAGTCATGTTATGTGCATTTGTAGAAATTCCTCATTGCAAACCACTTGGAAATTAATATTCCATTGGAAGAAGGAGCATATAAAGTATACCTCAGCAGAAGGTTGCCTTGATTCCCTGAAACTATTTGCTCATCAGGGAGAGCCTGAAAGAACCATGGCCACATCTCCTACTCCTCTGAATGAAGTGGTAGCCTTCCATGCAAGCGTTTTACTCCATGTAGACACAGGAATCATGTTTCAGGGGCAACTGTTCCACCAGCAGTCAAAAAGAAGTGGGATTGTCATCGTCTGGTTCTCCTTGTGACTAAATTGTTACTGGTATGTGCGAGTAACAGATACTTTAAGGGACTGATGGTTCTCAATGTCCAAGGGAAAAATCAAGAAGAAACACCTTTTTCTCTAGAAAAGATTCACCCCACCCCTGGAATGATTTCTTTCAGAATTAAGTAGTAGATTAGAAAGTGCAATGTTTGGTTTTATTTGGTCAGTAGTGAGACAAGTTCCATTGCTTTTTGTAGTAAAAAGATGTCCTGGTGCAGACAAATGTGCCTGCTCCACCGGCAGGTAACCCGGGGTGAGGCAAAGCAGCACCCACATGTCTTGGGTTTCAGTGGCTGGCGGAGGCGATGCCCGACCTTAAAGGCTGTATAGAGCCACCACGAGCATTTCTGGGTCAGGGATGTGTAGTTCTGCCTTACGGAGAAGCCATCCTGCCAGTCCTGGCAGAAGTGCTACGTGAGAGGAGGGGCGAAGCTGGTGTAAACCTGGTCTTTTCTTTTTCTTCAAAGCATATAACATCCACATTGTGCACAGTGTGAGGCACGCGATCTGGGATGTTTCTACGCCTCTGTTTCTTCAGCTGTTGGATGGGGATATTATTATGCTCTTGTCTCGGATGCTGAGAGGGTTAATTAATTATGTTTATGAAACCCTTTGAGATTCTCAGATGAAAGGTGGCTTTAGAATTGTTAGGTGTTATTATAAGAAAAAAGAATGATTTTATTGCTTCATGTTAATGGTTAACATCTGCACCACAAAACCTGCTTGATCACATAAAGATTCTGCTAAGCGTTTAATCCTAATTTGCAGGCTGATGCATATTCATTTTATTTAGAAGATTAATTTAGTCATCAAAGGTTAATCTGCCTCGGGTTTGTAATTAGACAGAGCAGTGACTTGGCGTCTCTGGGCTCACCCAGGTTGCACTGGGTTTTCTGAGTGGGCAGGGCTGTAACTGTCACCAGTTTTCACTTCCAACTAGTGCTCGGAGAAGGCTTAATTTTTGGAGAAGGTAAATGGTGAGTGGTAAAAGCCTTGGCCAGTTCGAAGATTAGAAACAAAAAGGGAAGCACAAGCAGATGAGCAACCCACATAGTGAATCTCAGAATGCTGGTTTAATTAATCCGTGGCAGGTTTACTCAATGAGATGTCAGGGGATTAAGCGAGGTTATTTTTTTTATATGTCTATGTAAAAATGATTAACAGATTTCACAATGCTTCGCTGTGTGAATCCTACCCCTCTTTCAAAATTAATGATTAGCAGTGCGCAGAAAGTTTCTGAAATGAAAAATTGTGAGGCTTTCTGCTGAAATTATCAAATTTTAACTTTTAGCTGATGTTAGGAGACACTGTTAGAATGTTATACAATATGACCTGTAGCTGCTTGTCCCCCTGAAAATTAAGCCTTTGGTGCTCAAGGTTGGATCCTTTAATCAAAATTCGCTGAAGAAAATGTGGTCCTTGTGGAGAACAAAAATAATGTTTCCTTTGCAGGTACACCAGAAGGCATCTTTAATTACTGTTTATAAAGCTGGCTGTTACTTAAGTGTGAAGGATTATTAGCGGCATGGCATTGTCTTTTGAAGTAAGGAAGAACAGTTGCTGTTTCTTTGTCATGTCCTCACCTTTTCCCTGTTGCAAAGCAGGCAGAGGAGGGTGATATAAGAGGGTGTGTACTGCACGCTGCTGTGCTTCAACGACGTTGTTTGACAACAAGGTGGCCTCCAGCTGCAGACACAAATTGGCTGACGGGAGACCAGTGTGACACGGAACGTTCTCATCCTCACTGTACTAGCGTGTCTGTGAAAATACTGTCAGGGCAGCTATGTGACTTGGGGATCTAGCTCACCCTGGGTCGGATGTGGGAAGTTCAGTGTCATAGATACGACGGGGAAATGGCAGGTGGAAACCTTGCAAATGGAAAATTTATCTTAAAAATAGTGTTTTACCCAACGTGAAATCAATATGTGCTGCAAAATAAGTACTGTAAATGAAAATCATGATACTAGAATTTAGGAATTGGGCCAAGCTTTTACATTTCAATGCAGCTTGGCTTTGGTTGAGTTCAGAATCCAGATTGCAGGGGGTTTTTGCTTTTTTTTGCCCAGCACATTTCTCACATCTCTATTATGATTTGCCAGTTTTCCCCTCCTCTTTCCGGTGCAGAACCTCAGAAGCATCTAAGAGGAGATTTTTGGAGACCATAAACAGGTCTTAATTGAGAACAGCCCCAAATCAAGTTAAGTGCCAGCTTGACTATCAGAATATAAATGAAACTCTTTTATTAAAGCATTGTATTTTAATTATTATGAAGAACAAGTGGCCTAACATGAAAAAGCTTTTAACATAGCAGTTATTTGCTTGATAGCTGATAAGTTAATTTTGGATGGATGATTACAGCTATGACTTCTTGTCTTCTTTGCTTTCATTTTTACTTGATCTAATGACTGTTCACTGATATTCATTTGGACTTGAGGTGAACTTCTAATTCAATTCCTAATAAACTCAGATTGATTGAGGCCTGTTATTGAAATCATATTTGCTATTTCCAGTTTAAAAGGCTGGAGAAGTTTTCTTGGTGTTTTGAAGGAAGTCAAAAGTGATTTGGACTGATGATTTGCAAAGCTAGGAGCTGTTTGCAGAGTGATCCGTTACTAGTCAACTGTAAGCACTTGTCACTTTGCTCTTTACAATGAAGATAACCAGCCATGCAATGAGAGTACGTGATGGCAATTCACTACAACTGGTGGGGAAAAAAAAAAAAACAAACAGCAAGAATACATGTCACTCTAAGCAGATATTGAAAAACAATGTTAGTTAGCATTACATCATTCAAGCCCTTCCCTTCTAGCCAAGAGACATAGAGGAATTAAACACACACTTTTGCCACAGATTTTAGACCGTTTCTGCTCTCTTAGTTGTCTCCTCAGCCTGAACCTTTAGTGTCTTCACTTGCATCTTAATCTCGAGCTGATTTGTATGAACACTAGATAGGTACCACTAAAATGTGGATCGTGAGCTTCATCTGTTATCCCTGCTGCTATATCATTGACTTCATTGAGCTTCCAGAGAAATGAGTCTGGCCCACAAGAGGATGTGAACTGTCAAGAAGACAAACCTCTTTCTCATCCATTTGAAGTGTTTGTGGGAAAGAATGCCCTAAATATTTAGCAGGTTGTGTAATTTGAGAGGCAGTGCAGGGTTTTTTTATTTTACTTTTTCTCCTTACCTTTCCATTTTCTTTATTAAATAGACGAAAACCTTGCCTTAGGCCCAGTGTGCTTATGACAGGGAAAAAATATCTGCCAGAATCTCCATTATTGCTCAGGCCTGTATATATTGTTATTGCTCTTGTATTTGTAATAGCAAAAGGTGACTACGCCTCTTATGAAAAATTCTGTTTGCAGAAAAATACCCTCTTCCCTGCACCTTTTCCAAAGAGCACAGTGCATAAAGAATCCAGGAGGGTTTATGTTAGTTAAGTTAATGCAACAGGGCTCGTAGCAGCGTATGTGTAAGGACTGGACATGTGTGCAATAGCTGGGCATTGCAGTGACATACCTGAGCGATGCAGTTCTTGGAATCAGGAGGAAGCAGAGACGTTTTAAGCCAGTTTAGCTTCCTCTCCCTTGCACTGTTTGGGAGTCAGTGCAGCTGCACTGAGAGCATCAGTGAAATCTGCTACAGCCCACCCTAGTTTCTGGTGGACAGAAGACCTAATGTGGAACTTCAGTGCTGCAAACTTCAGATGTCCCCACTAAGGTCCCCTAATTCAGCACTTCTGAAAGGCAGGCAAACTGATTGCTTGCATCCACCACCAACAAAGATCTTGCCCCTTCATATTTCGACTGCAGGGAGCTGCAGTGAGTCAGGCTTGGGTGGAGGGGGGAGATCCTCCACCCAGATTGCCAGCTCAAGCTTGCCACTGGTTTATCTTGTGGTCTTAGGCAATGTGTTAAATTCTGCTTCTGGAAGACCACAGGATTAAACTCTTAAAGCAAAAGCACAGCCCATCACCATTATAGCTTAATGGCTGACTGCTGCTTGTTGAAGTCATGTGTGTACTAGGACCTCGAGAGACACCCATGCCTGTATGTTAACTGAGGTGTTTTACGTTTCATACATAAAAAGGCATGGCACAACGCTCATGAATAATGCTGAGTATGGGAATATTCTCGCTGCACTCAGCGGGGCCATTCATATGTGCGTAATAGCAAGTTCCCAATCTAAGTGTATATGTAAAAGTTCGCATTTATGCACCGTTGAATTTGCATAGTACTGTCCACAAAAGTCAACATTTTAAGGCTTTTAGAGCATTCTTAGCATTCCTTCCTTGTGCAGGCTGATTCTGAAGCAGATTCTTGTTGACTAGGATAATCTAGCCTGTAGGTCCCTGGCAGTGGTATCTTTCTCTCAAATAAGTATGCCAGCTCCCAGACTGGTTGCTGGTACCTTCAAAGGATGAGAAGTCAGCACCTCCTTTGGCTGGCAAGGCTTCTGCGCAAGTGAGTGCTTCTGTTTCCCAGCAGAAAGGACTGTGCTTTCTGCCTTTGCCCTTGCCTAAGGGTGAGTTGTCTTTATTACAGTTACCCTATGGGCACACGAAGTGATATTATATAAGAAATCGTTTTGCAACCCTATTTCTACTAATCATTGCCACTCCTACCATAATAACAGACAGATGCAATATGCACGATTCATGTTTCTATTATTTTTCTGCTACAGTTTGCATGTGTTTTCCATTTAATTACAGTATATGAATTTCATATCTCTCATTTTTTCCCTTCTCACATTCAAAGTTGAATTTGATATCTGTGATATATAGATAGGCCTGTGGTAAATCATTTGATGCACTTTACACTCTTAGGTCTGAGTCTCTGCAAATCTCTTAAGTGCTCTGAATATTTTCCAGTTTTGTTGGTGATGCAATAGTATCTGGGATATTATTGTACTAGTTTCTGCACAAGACAGAAGAGTAGCTTGAGCATTTAAAAAAACTCTGCTTAACAACAGTAACACCACCAAAACCGATCATAGTCGTTAGAGAACTCTTTGTTCCATTATATTTCAAAACAAATTGCAAAGGACTTTGCAGAGGGAGAAAACTGAGGTGTGATGTTAAGAGATGACCAGGATACTACCAACAGAGTAGTGACAGTACTGAAATAGAAACCAGATTTTTGTGACTGATCTACATGATGGGAAGCATGTCTCAAAAGAATTTACGCTTGAAGAACTTGTGGTGTGCTACTCATCAGATTCTTTCTCTACCAACATGTATTACCATGTTTGAATTGAGCACATTGTAAAACTTGAGAAAGGAGATTTCAGTTCAAGTTTTACATGAAAGAGGCCAGCTAAAATAGAGAGTTACAGGATTTTCTGAGAGCCTTTGCTAAATGTTTGTTCATACTGTATTTTAAACTGCATTATTGGAAATCTTACTAACAGTGGGCTTTGCCTCCTCTGTAACTTTCCGCGTGTTTCAGAAAGAGTTGCATTATGCTGCCACTTACCAAGAAGAAAAAAAACAGCGTAAGAGCATTAGTTTAATGGACATGCTTTGGATTTACACTGCCATCTTCAAAGCAGAATTGTCCCCTGTGGATGTAGAAGTATCACGGTACATCTCCCAGGTAATATTCAAGTCTTATTTTTTCCGAGTGCAGTGTCTCATTGTAACGTCTTCTACAGATCGATCCACTGTGTAAATGACACATTTTTAAAAAAAATGGGTGAATGCCTACTTAGTTCACACATAGCCCACAAAGGTTTTGAAGGCTGATGTACTTTATTGAGTAAATAACTATAAATAAAACAGACTATTAAAAAATCTTTAAATGTGCATTATGCCATCAAACTACGCTGTTTGGAAAGAGCTGTGGTGTTTGGGAAAAATTAGACATGTTTTTAACAACTGTCCAAATACATATTTACACATACTTTAAGATGTGCACAAAGCTATCTCCATGGCAACTCTTGGGGGCCCAACAAGCTTTATTAATCATTCTTTGAATATAGTATTTTTAGTAGCTTAAACACTACAAGTAGACAGGAGGCAGCTAATCATAGGGAGAAATGCTGATCTCAAGGGAGCAAGAATATGAAGATGTCTTTGAACTTAAAGGTCAGGACACGTAAAGTCACTGGCAACTTAATTCTCCCATAACCATCAGTAGTAAATGGCAAAATATTGATATAGGATGTATGGAATATACCTGTGTGGTGAGTGGACAGAGATTTGTAGACCATGTAGACTTTTAGTGCCTAGTTGTTCAGCCAGCTGAATAAAGAAACATTTCTTTTACTGAGGACTCTCCTAGGTCAGTTCCAGCTGGAATTTGCACTAAGGCTATTATCACTGAAGTTTTTTTTCATTACTTGTATGTAATCTGTGACCTGCAGGTATTTTGGGATTCTGGATTCCCTAGACTCAGAATATTAGAGGCATTCAGTGTCCTAATTCTGTTCAGTACATGAGGACCAGAATTCGTGGGCTTCTTCTGGCTTCGTTGTTTAACACAGGTGTCGTATGATACTTGAAAGACAAAATTTCTTCAGATAAGAAACTTCAGAGTAGGGACCTTACTTTCCTGCTTGCCTGTGATGTTATCAAGCAATAATCCTTGTTAAGTAAGGATTAATGTTCAAACATGATCAGGCTGGTAAAATGTCTTTTTGGCTGCAGGGGAGATCTGGCAGAATCTCCCTCTGCCTGACTTTGGATCATTTTATAGACCTCATTTACATAAGCCACTTTACCTGTGAGTGGGGTGGGGGTTTGTCTGTGGGATCATCAGCTTCTCCCACTACCACTGAGGAACATGAGATACCATCTTGGATGGAGATCTCACCTGTGTCTGAGAATAATGCCCTACAAAAGCATCTTTTAGTTGTAAAGTTCTGGAACTAAGTTCTCTGACTCTGGATCATCTGGAAAGTTGTTTTGGATTTCACCAGCTTGTTTTATCACATGCTAGGGAGCTCCTGTGTTAAGACGACTTGTCTTAAGCAATCCTCTTAGTGTTCCTGTGAGAGGTGGTTATATTTTAAATACAGTTAAGTTAATCTGTTGTCCATCTCTCATGGGCAACTTGATCAGGCCCCATGGGGCAAAGTTAATAGAATCTTGTAATATCTAAAAAGCCCCTTTACAAGCAGCAGTGTTTACTTTTTGGTTGTGCTACTTATTTGCTAATTCCCATCTCCTTGCAAAACTTTCTAGGTACTCCTCTGGCACTCTGATTTCTTTATCTGACTTGTTAGGAGTGAACATGGCCCTTAAGGACTCCTTTATTTTTGGAGAGTTGTCAATTTTACCAATTAAAAGAACATCTTTGGATAGTTATCAGAAGCTGGAGCTGAAAACATGTTTGCAATTACTGATGACATAGCTGTTTCTATTTGCTGCTCTCTCTTTTAATTCCAAAAAGTGATATTTTTTTTGGCAGTAGATATGAGAAAATATGTCACTGTGCATAATTACAAAATGCTGTTCATTTCTGTCTTGTAACTGTGGGGGGTTAGTTGGTACAATACATTTGGTTCATTCTTGCCTCACTCAACTGCATGACACACATTTAAGTGTATTATTAATTATCATGTTGATATTCATTACCATGTTAATTTCCATGGGACCATATAATTCTGCATGCCTCCAAACTGATGTTCAAGTGTATATGCAGGCATGAAAAAATCCACTGAATGATTTCCTAGGACTTTCTACTAAGCCTTAAATAAAACCAAGTTCCGTACATTTTCCTCCAGGAGACCTGGGTTTTTTCAACAGATTTTAACTCCACCATGACATTTACTACAAAACAAGATTCATCCCTGTGAATGGGCTTTGCACAAAGCTGCTTCAAATGTTCCTTGTGCTTTCAACCAGATTCTAAATACAAATCTGCAGTACTAGCTTTAATTTCCGAGGGTGCATCTGCCATCTCATCAGAGCAATCTGACTGTACAGCGCACTGAAGAAACTGCGTAATATTTCTAGTGGCTTGGGTTTTTCACTTGGTATATAACAAATATGTGAATAATGGCTTTATAAGTATCTGTGAATTTTTCAGCTGATGGCAGATTTTTTTGCAAGAGAAAATTCTACTAGAAACAGCAACTTGGAAACAGCAAATCTGTGGGAAAGAAGTGACCCTCAATTTAAATGCCTGTTGCCCAGCGATTTAAAAGAAAAGGCTTGATACAAATATTTCAGGCTCAAGCTCCTGTAAGCACAGACAGTCCTTACCTGAAGCCAAGTGAAGTCAGTGGGGAATTTTTCATTGTTTTTGAATGTGTATCAGACTTTTAATGCATGTGTCTGCATGAAAGAGGGAAGGCACATAATGCCTGAAATGCTCTATTTTTTCCAGAAAACAGGCCCATCTGACTCAAACTTGTCCATTTCTGAAAACACCTTTGGTTCTGAGGGACTGCACCTGCTGCAGTTTGCAGATGTTTGGGTTCTTTTCTCTAATCCTGGTGAAGTTTTAAAAGGTTTCACATACATTCATTATCCACTTTTATCCCTTTTCCCTTAGAGGACACACAGCATTCAGGGAAGAGAGAGGATGGCTTTAGCTTCTTGCCTCAGCTGGTGGGTTGTCCCTCCAGAGCAGGCGTAAGGGCGATGTCATGAAACCGGGGTGAGGTCACAGCACCGAAAATTTTAGTGTAGTTGTAAGAATAGCTCCCTGCCAAAGTCCCTGTAAAGCAATATATTTCAAGGTCAGGTATGCTCTACAATCATCTCAAAACAGGCATGTAAATAAATTGTATGGGCTTAGCTCTGCTGTCATTGGCCTTTTTCCCAAAGTAAATGCCAGGGCTACTATGGAGAAAATTCCACTGACTAAGAAGCCCCACACCTGAACAGACTTAGAGCTACTCTTCTCAGCTGGGGTTTAGTAGTCTTGGTTCTAGGTGGCAGCATAGCCCTTCTCAAAACTTCTGAGTTATGTGGGGTACACCTACCCTCTGTAATTAACTACAGAGATACCGGAGTTACTTCTAGATAGGCTGGCTCTGGAAGCAGCACGGCTGCATCAGCCTATTTAGAAAGCAGAGCTAGTAAAGCAGGGGCATTGCTGCACCGACAGGTCCCTGCTGCTTCTGGGGTGTGAGCTGGTGTCTGTGCAAGGCTGTGGAGACACATCTGCTTGTTCAGAGATAGCTTGTTTATTTGTGCAGGAGTTGCATATTTTTCTGTGCTGCAGCTTCACTTACTAGGGCAGGAGTCTTCTGCACTGTGTCTTTCTGTCTGCTAATAGTGTAAACAGTTTCAAGCATAGATGAACTCTTACCAAGCATTTGCATATTGCCTATGACAGTGAGCTCTGCTCTTGTAAGAGACACCAGCATGCTGCTGTATTATTATTATTATTATTATTGTCAACACGTTGTATTCAGAAATCATAAGGCTTAATTTACGATATCAGACCTATTTGAAGTGTGAGGTCTAAATTAATATATTGATACTATCATGTTAGGAAGGGTATTTTGAACTTCTTTTTAAGCAGAAATTAACATTTTATCCGAAAACAGTGATGGAAAGAAAATTGTATGGTCCACCAAGGTATATCATTTAGAACTGATGATAGAATAATTGTTTTCCATCAAGCAAACCAAAGAAGAATCCATAATAAAATTTTGCAAGTTAGCTGCCACCAAGAATAAACTCAAGAGCACTATATGAAATGAATTGGGTGTTTTAACTGAATCTTCTCTCAGGACAATAACTCTAATGTAGAGCCAAGGTCTGAGGAGGTCACCTGCAGAAAACCCTCCTGGGGGATTTCAGAGGAGAAAGGAAATATTCTTCTCCCTGTCAGGTTCACTTCGTGTCCTAATACATCTGAGGATGTGCATTGAAAACGTAATACACAGCCACCGTTCTGAATCGGGGTTTAGATAACAAGAGTCATTAAGAAATCTCTAAGGATGACAAACTTAACCCTGTATGAACTTAAGGATCATACCCTGCTACTAATGCGAAGAGTAAATCTGGTTGATTGTAAATGTGACTGAACTAAAATGTCACTTACCATTAGAATCAATTTTGGGTTTTTTTTAAATTACAATATTTCTCTAAAAATGTATGTGAAAGATCGTAACTGGTGTCTACTGAACATAGTCTATAGTGATCTTTTCCAGTACTATATGAGAGAACATCTGGATTTCCTATTAATGAAATATTTGCCATATGTAAGATTGTGTTTGCAGGAGTAGGGTGCGGTAATTCAGTGCAGGATCCGAAATTAAAATACATATTGAGAAATCTCGATGTTTGTCATCACAAGTATGTTTCTAACTCCACAGCTTCTGCTAAGGCCCTTTGGGTAAACCAGGGTGTATCGTGACTCTTCCTGAGTACAAAGGATGATGTATGCTTTCCGAAGAATGCGCAATACTCCTGGTTATGACTAATCATAGACATTGCTTTGTTTTCAGCACACTGCCTCGCAGCTGGATGCACTAGGGCGAGGTGCTTCGAACATGTTTTCGGGGATTCCCATGTTAGCTATGTGCAGTATACAGTGGAGAGGGTTTGAAGTTGCCCTGCCAGTGACAGTGTGAAAGATTTCTGACTGTTGGCGGTATAAAAATCATGCCCTGAGCATTCTCAGACCTCTATCAAAATGGCCCAATTTAAGTCTGCCTGTATCAAGCATGGAGGCCACTTTAACCCCCCTTGCCCAAATCCCCACGCTCCATCCTACAGGCATGCCTTTGAGCCTTGAGCCTCAGCTCATGTAAATTTTTATAGCTCCATTAACTGGAATGTCATCAATTTGAACAATTACAAATTACAGTGATATTAAAATACCTGAGCAGCACTTGTCAGAAGTCAGCAAGGACAGGAATTATCACATTCTTTGCTCTCCAGTCATGCTGGGGCTCCTCGCTTGGTTCCTGTGCCCCGTGTCTTGCATCAGGGAGCCGGGCTGTCAAAGATCTGATTTGCATTTTTGCTTCCTTGAACTCCTAAAAGTTGCTCATACCAGTGAAGGAGCTTGTCTAAGCATAGAGTTTTCAGTATATTGTGTTTACTTAAGGGGATTTAGGTACTTACAGAAAATGCTGTGTAGATACAGACTAACTACAAGGATTATGGGTGATTTTTTTTTTTTAGCTCTGCTTCTAACTCAGTTCAATTCAGTGAGGCTTTTTGGCTTGATAAGCTGTGGAAGTCTTTTGTTCATAGTAAAGAAAAAAAAAAGATAGATCCCTTGAGTATCTTTCATGGACAAGAATGATAGAAGGAGCCTTCTTTACTTTACAGCAGATTCAATTCTTTGTGCCCATTTGTCAGTAGTGTCCATCTCTGCATCTCTGAGCTAGTGTCAGGGCATTGCATACAACAAAGCCATCTCCTTTCTCCTGGGATCAGGCAGAATTTTCATCTCATCGGATTTTTTCCTGAGAAGCCTTTTTTCTGTTCCTGATGATTGGATGAACTGGCTTTATGACTGGTGGTTTTTTTTTTTTTTCTTTTTTTTCCTCTTGGTTTGGTCACTGGACACAATTATATTAATTTTTAGTGTGGTCCAAGCTGTAGTAGCTAACTGAAGGCACTATGCAGCATAGTGTCTTTGGGATGTTAATAGACTCATAATCACCAGGGAGAGGCAAAAATCGAATCCCTGTGAGATAGGAAGCCGTGCTTTTTGGAGGACTTGTGGTCTTGCGATGAAATAGACTCAGCCTAATTCTCCTCTCGGTATGATAAATCAGGAGTGATTTCCTTGGACTAAAAAGGGGTCGCAAAGAGATAAAACTAGTGACAGGAGAATCATTGCCCTTCTCTCTTATGAACAGGCAGTTGGTTAAATTCTGTTGCTCCTCAGATAGTGTTGAATGTCATGCAAGTGATCATTCAGTCTGTGGGGAGTGGGATACAATCAGGATGCTAATGTGCTGTGAGTGCAGCTGTTTCTTCCTCGGTGTCACCATGCTTTGACTCACCTTTGCTGTCAAAGTATTTGTTCACCACTCTTCATTTGTAACTCAAATCTATACCTACACATATTTGCAACTGAGATTTGTATGAGACAATTTTATGCTTGAAAAGGGAGAATTACATTACAGCTATACCTGTTGTCTGTGCAAATGTATTGATGCTTGACATCCTTGCAAGAATTCCTTTCACTCTGTGCCTCTGGTGCTCTTTGTCAGTAAGAAGCAGAACATGTATAGTTCTAAGTGCTGAAAATCAAATACTGACGTGATATATTAGCTTCTTTTTTCCCCCCCTCAGTGTTCTAAATATGGCTCTACTTTGAAATTAAGTGCACTACAGAATATTCGGTTGCAGCACATTGCTGGCATACAGTTTATAAATGTTAGTGTTTGGCAGCCCTTGGTTTTTAAATTCCTACTGATCACAGGTAGCTGGCACTAATCAGCTCCAATAGAGTTATGGTACTGTGTACCTTCTTAAATGGCTGGAGTGCAGATATACATCTAAACCCCCCATATATAATAGCCACATGCCAGAAACGCTTTACTCTGAGCAGGGTTCTTATTTTACTTTTTACATCTCTCACATTTTACATCTGGTTCAACAGTTCTGAAGGAAACTACATCTGATGTGATAGCAGGAGATCTGTATCACACATCTCAAACCTGCCAGAAATGCAATTTAAATATATTTTTGGACAGAGTAAAAAAGTATTATTAGTATCAGATGTCTGGGCAGTGAGAAGTTGAGCTCCGTCTCTGCTTGATTTTTTTTGTACAGAAGGAAATCATAACGTGAAACCCTGGTTCTGCTAAAACTAGTGAGAGCTTTGCCATTGATTTCAGTCATCAGAGTTTTACCCTGCAGCTCTAAAGTAACTGCCAAGTTCGAGAAATCTGTATAGCCTGAGCAGCAAAGGCAGACCTAAATGTGGCCTTTTGCAGAGAGGAGCAGCGTTTGGACTGGTGTTTCAGTGTGGATAACTACCACCTGTACCGTGTCACAGACTTCAGAGGGATCTTCTCCAGTATTTGGATTCACCAGAAGCTTGAGCAGGGAAGGCTGGTTCTGATGTATGTCACTTTATTCGGGTTTATTTTCATGTAGCAAGTGGAGAAATATCTGAAGTTTCAGATAACCTAGTTTAAATCAGTAGGATTTTTATGCGTTGGTCATCTGAGAGTGCATATACCACCTGACCTGAGCTTCTGAAGTTTGTGGGAGTCATTCATCAGTAATGGATGGAAAGTGCGACCTGCTAGCTGCGTCTGTCACAAATTAGCACCTCCTGTGGCTCGAGTCTGAAGGGGCTGTCTGCACGTCATCTGCACATGGCAGTGGGTTTAGTTGCGTGGAAATAAGATAGCCTACGCATTCAAGGAGTATAATTTTAAGACTGTTGGTACTCAGGGTTTGCTCAAAAACAGACCTCACTGATCCAGGTCACTGAAACCTGCTAATAACCGCTGTCAGTCAAAGCCTTGGGAACGTATTCAGCCATTTCTGTGTCAGTGATACGCCAAACCACCTATGCAAGCAGCCCAAATGCATTTCCTTCTTATGCTGGGTATGTAAGATATGTCACGGTGCCGAGTCTGGGACTGTCTGAACAGGCAAACCAAGATTCATTTTGTTATCAGGATCATAATTGTTATTATTTTATAACTCTGGAAGCCCTAACGAAGGATGGGGGCCCCAGCGTGATAGGCTCTGTAAAAAGACAAGCCTCAGTTCTTGCTTTGAAGCATGCTACATTTCTGTCTCATTACTTCTGATCATAATCCAGCACCAAAAGAAATCAAAAGCTGTCTCTGAATTCAGCAAAAGCTGAGGGCACGCGAAAGCTCTCAGGAAATGCTCAGTGTGTTGTCAGGATCAGGCCCATAATGTGTAATGCCAGCCTAGAAAACTCATTTCCTTTGAAGCTCAACTGAGTGTTGCTACTACACATCAGCATGTTGCACCACACAGAGTATATCAAATTTGATGTCATTTTTTTTCTTCCTTTTTCCCTGGGAACCTGTAAATATCCTTTGGTAGCAAAACCAGAGAGGAATAAATTCTCCTCGACGTATTTACAAATGTGAGAAGCTTTTCAAGTTGTATTTGCAATTCTCTTTCTTGCAAGGACCTCTATTTTCATAATCCTTCATGGAATATCATGGTTTAAAGAGCTTTCTCTTCCTGCTGTTTTTGTTAAAAGGTTTTTGGTGTGATATTTGGAAAGTCAAATTCTGCATTTAAATGTTGTGTTTTCACAGATATAAATGAAAGAGGCCATATTTATCTTTTTTCTCCTCTTTTCCCCTTTTCTGAGAGCATCAAGCAACTCCACTCTTCTGCATGTATTGTTAACTAAACTGTGAGAGTATACAGCAGCTTTAATAGTAAAGCAATTGTGATTACATCTTGCTTGTAATTACATTTATTTCCTCACATATGTCCAAAAAGGCAAGCATTAGTTTGGCCTGTATAGGCATGTGCTAATGGCAGGAAAATCATCTGGCAGCTTGACAGCAAGGAAAATAGCTTACAGTCACTTACAGTCTTTCATGTCGTGGACACTTGCAAAGAGTTTTTTGCTCACATGCTTTTAAAATCGATTGCATTTTGAGAGAGGGGGAATTTGGTACATGCTGTGGATTTGCATCTAAATAATCAAAATATGAAGAGATACAAATGGCAAGGTATGAGTTTGTGATCAAAATATGAAAAAACCCATAGTGACACTCCTAAGAGACTGATCTACAAATAGGCGTGGGCCCCATGCTTTGCTGTACGTTAGATTGGCTGAAACACCTGCAGCTGTCTAGGGAAAACAAGGTGGACCAATAAAGAGTCCCTTGTTACGGAATGGACTCTGAGACTCGCTTGTATCCCACATACTATCTCATTGATTTAACTGACTCTGTGTGTACAGGACAGTGCAATTCAGAGTGACCTACAGGGTCATGAGTTGTTCCTGTTAAAACAGGGCTTTGCCAGCCACTGTATTTCTGGCGCAAGATGGCCGCAGTAATAAGCATTCTTTTCACTTTTTAACAAAAGTCTGCCTAGAAATTTTACAGAATGATTTATGACAAAGCTGAAATCACATGCATATTCTCAATGAAAAAAAGTTTCTTATTTGAAATGATATGTGTAGTTTTGCTTTGAATTTCAACCAGAAAGTTTGCAAAGATCTTCAAAAGCTGCATATAGCATTCAACTGAGCAGCGTCTGTGGTAGATCCTGAATGCTGTCTGGGAAAAGTGAGCATATTTCACTGTTCATATAAGCCACAAACTAGGCCAATTTGCAGCAAGATCTTCTGAAATTAGAGGTACATTTGTATCTTCAGCCTGGTCTCTTGCATTCTTCTACTGTGGCTATCAAGAATCTCAACCAACTCACTGTTTTCTCTATTGGAATAACTGAGTACCCAGCCAGAACAAGAAAGCTCTCAAAAGGCATGTCTTGATCCCGTGTGAGATCTTTCCCAGATTTGTGGGCACACACAAGACATTTGATTGCCAGTATTTGTGGTCTCTGAGTAAACAAATTATGGCCACAGCTGTAGAGATCATTACTGAAAATTTGTTCATGAGTAGGTAAATACATGAACAAATATTAATCTGCATACCCAATTCAGCAACTAATTGCACACTCTTGCAAATGTGTCCAATTTGATATTCTCCTTGCTTAGCTAGAGAGGAAATGCTGCATAAATCCCATAGCCCTGTGCTGGGTGATGAGACAGACAGACAGACAGACAGAGCTTGGCTGGTATAAATACACCTTGCTTCACTGACAGGGGCTGGCAGTCACTGAGTTACAGTTACCAGATGAGGAATCAGCCCACTGTTTTTTGCTGAGTAATTAGGCTGGGCAGCCAGGGTAAAGAAACAAATACTCATACCATCAAAGCTGGTTCTGCCCTCCAGGCAGCACGGACAAAGAAACAGCAAAATAATAATAGAAGTTGTTTACTGGGTATGTTGCTGCTGTCTACAAGGGTAAGGCATTTTCTAGTTTTCTTGGGGCAATAAAGCTCCTAGCAAATGCTGGGCACACTTCTATTGGCGCAGTTCTGGTCTTTGTAGACATCTCTCACAATATGGGAACTCATTAAATCTTTTAAAAGGGAATTTGTGAGGGTAGCCGAGAGCTACTATAGGACTAAAACCCAGGTTTTTTTGTTTAGTTTTGTTTTTGGCTACTTTGCAGCTTTATTGTGTTTATTGTTCCCTGTCTCTCAAACCTCCCATTGAGCTAAAAACTTCCAACAGCAAGAGCACAGAATAACTATCTTTATAGTTGCTAAACATCTTTTTCCTCCCAGAGAAAGAGCCTAAGCTTTCTCCTCCAAGCATTATAAGCAACGGTAGGATTATTATTTGCCCTGGCAATTGGAGGAGGAGGCAACAGAGGAATTAGTATGGATACAATGAGAAAACAAAGGTGCACAATCTGTGTTACGCTACAGAAATGAGGCTTGTCTTCTGGCTAGAGTTGAGGTTAAATTACAACATCTGAGCACTAGGTGAGGAAAAGCAGAAGGTTGGACTGAAGTTTTGGTCTGTTCCCCATGACAGAATTTAGGGAATGCTGCGAAATCTGGCTTTAGATCTATTTCTGGATTTATATGCTGTGTTTCTAAGAGTTATGTTAGCTTTTTCCATTCTGCCATCTGAAAATGTTAATATTTAGGGGATTTTTTTCATAAAACCAGCAACAACATGGAAAGTATTAACAGGAAGCATTTTAGATGCTACAGGAAATTACAGCTGTGAAGAGTGTTTCATATTGCATTAGCAGAAGATTGAATAAGGCTTCTTCCCATCCAAACCTTTAAATCCATGAAGAGGAGAAATTTCTCTGACTCCATGTACCTGCTCCTAAGTGGTATGAAATCTATAAAGAATGGGTATTATTGTCTGCTTTGCTTTCACTGGTCAGAGAATCAGCAGATGCACTTACCTTTTAAGACGGCTGAGTTGCATAATTCTGGGAATCATGAATGTAGTGAATGATACGTACTAGTCACAGCTGACAATCTGCTATCCCAGTTTGAGTGCTACTATCCCAGTTTGAGCACTACACCACAAGGGATGTTGACAGCGGGACACAAGTGTCCAGCAGGCAGTGCTTCTTTGGTCCTGCCTAGGATCCTCTTTTCTGAAACGGAGGATGGTCTCTCCTCTTTCCCTTATATCAGGAAGGGCAGTCAGTATTTCAAAGGTACTCTCATGGGACAAGTGGGCTGTAGAGTCACCTGAGACTCCAGCTCACTAGCAGCCTAGACCTGGCAAGTTCAGGGTGAGCAAGGAAGCTGCCTGAAGAGCCAGGTGAATGAAGCTATGATGAACTTTGTTTTGTTAGCTAGCTAGCATAAGTCTAGTCTGGTTATTTCAATATTAAATTTGCAGTTTCATAATTTATATCCCTCAAGCATTATTATGACTCACATTGGGTGACTGTTTTACTCTCAGATCCTGCCCGTGTTCCTACATATATGGTTTATTTTCTGACTTGGTTGACCTAGAGAGAACAGTGCTGCTGGATGAGCCTTTCTGTGAGAAGATGATATACTTGCTTCATCCTGGTCAGAAGTCTTCCTAGACTCAATGCAAAGAAATAGCAACAACAACAAAAATTCAGGTTATCTTGAGAGAAATCCTCTACTTTGGAAAATGCATAAAATCAGAGATAACCTCTGCCACTGGTGTGCCTGTCCTCATGCCTGTGTGAGTGTAGGGGGTCAACAGAAGGGTGCCCATGAGCTCAACAGCTTTGCTTTGTTTGTATTCTTGGACCAGCCACTGCACTGGAGAAGTCTACCCTGGCAATGTAGGAGCATGTACCGTTCTCATCAGGATCGCCTGCGCTCCCCGTATATCCACTTTCCACACCCACAGGATGGCATCAATTCTACATGTATTCATATCCACAGAACTGCCGTACTCTGCAGTCTGCAAGGGGCGGATATACCTGATCTGCCTCAAACTAACAAATCCCCCTGCGCTTGGAAATAAAACAAACCTTATAAGGGGGCAAAGTTCCTTTTTCTGAGATGATCAGATGCTATAATACAGTTTCTTTTGAGGCATATTCTGTTGGGCAGACAGCTATTGATGTGGTCCCCATTGTCACTTAGGTATTTGGTCTATTCATTATTTTCATTTATATTGTTTATGTAAAGCACCTAGAGGCCTGTGATAAGCAAATTTCACCGAATAAAATAAGCCAACTTTAGTAGGTCAATTAGCATTCTCCAAAGATCATACATTTTAGCAGGGAGTTTTGCAGTTTACCACTGTTGTCTAAGGAGAAAATGGAAAGTAGACCCCTCCCCTCTTATACGGTGTCAAATATCAACTCTAAATTAGAATGTTACTTTTTCTTACTGAAACTGGGAATTCATTGTATGAGCTGAGTAATCACAATGCCGTGCTCTGATTTCATTTCTGGAGATCATCCAATGAAAACAGCCCATTTTTACCTACTGGGAAGAAATAGGCAAATATAGTCATGTCTCTAATATGTATACACAGTATATCAGCGCTTTCCAGGTTGCTTGCTAAATGCAGCTTAAGAATGTTCTAAGATACAGACAGGGAGATTTGTAATGAGACCTATGCAATGTATTTCTAGTGTCTGCTGTTTGCTTTATAGTTGTAAAATCAATAAAACTTTGGTGTACCAAAGAATATAGCTTAGTAATACAGCGACGAAGGCTGATGGAAGTTGTTCTGATGGTGAATTTATTTTAGATGTGAACACTATGAGCTTCCTTCTTTCCCTACTTACACAACCTCTAGCTGCTTTATTGGCCCCTTCCCTTCACTTGGTTGTCCTCTTTAAGGAGTCCTTTGAGATGCTTTTTTCTTCTGCTTAAGTTTTCTTCCTTTCTTTCATGATGCTTCTCTGCTTGAAGCTCTTTCCTCATAATAGGTATCTTTTGACTATGATTTTTTTCACTACTGAGAGTCTAACATAAAACCAATTAATTAGGTAATAGTGCCTCAAAGAGACAATACAACATTTATATTTTGTGTGCCATGCTAAAATTATATCTTTCATCTCAGTGTACTAAGGTCAATCTGCGTAAAGCTGAGTAGTTACCTTTATATCTCCTCATCTGAGTAAGTGGTCTAATTTTTACTCACAGTTTCACTGTCTTCTAGTTCTTGACTTGAGCGAGCCTGTTGATGTGTTTCTGGTTTGCTAATTTAGGCTTAAACTTCATGTCATACTCAGACAGACCAAGCCATATGAGCTGTCTGTCTTCATAGTCTGCCTCATGTCTCTTCTTCCTGTAGGCTGTATTTGTGAAGCTGACCTTCCTAGGAATCAACCTCAGAAACTTGTGGGGTTTTTTTTTTTTTTTTTGGCTAAGCTTGTTCTGACCAAAGGGCACAGAAGAGGTGTATGAGTGGGCAGAACGAATGGGAGAGAACAGGGAATAGTAGGATCGCTGCCGACTGGACACCTGTGTTCAAGGTTCAAGATCCTGGGTAAATTCCACATAGACACAGAAGTGAAGTGGGGGAGGAACTGTGTTAGGGTATGATCAAATTTGTATGCTGGAGTTCAGAGGTTTAGAGTCTAGAATTATTGGAGGTTTGCCTTAGAGGTTTCAGTATAAGTGGTCAGCAGGTCTGCACGTTAGAGACGTTTATCTTAACTCTGGCCTGAAAGGTATTTAGGTTTCTGGCTGCACTTAATTCTGGTGTCTTCAGTGATGATGCAAACATGAATTATTAATGAATCAGTGAAATTAGCACAGCTCTTCTTGTTCAGAGTAGAAAAACAAGCTGAAGGAAGGAAAGCCACTCTTTTAAAGACGTCCAGAATGACTATATTAATGTGGCAATGTGAAATATTAGTTTTTCCAAGAAATAAGGGACATAAATGCCTAAAGCAGTTCTCACCCCAGCAAAACCATTTGATTATTTTCCCTTGGTTGCCGATGTTGTTCATTGGCCTAGTCATACAGTGACCATTTCTCTAAACCAGAACTTTTCCATTACAGTCATGGATATTGCTGCTTCCTACCTCATTTGCTCACTGGTCATGCAAAAGGCATCATATACTACGCTGCAATCCAAATATTCCATCTCTAGTGAGAATACATAAATTGTTTTGATTTGTGATTGATTTAGACTCTGAAAGCCTGGCCTTTGCTCATGCCATGGAAATCATCCTTAAAGATTTTGCATGCTACGTACAGGTTGGAAGGTCAACTTTGGTGGTGGCTTCAGAACTTAATGATTCTCATCGGTGCTGAGAAACAAACCAGGAAAATCAGATATGTAACAACCAGCTCCAGCCTAACAACATCACCTACATCCAACTGCTAATACCATATTAATAGACTTTTAATCCTGGAATGTAAAATACCCAAGTCAAAACAAAACTGAGAACCAACTACCACCCTAAATCTAGTGAGGTTTTATCTAATTTTTTTTTTTTTCCTGGGATATAATAAATTAAACATAGTATGAAATGCAAAAAGGTTACATTGAGACATATAATATTTGAAGGTTTAATTCATTTTTCTAGTGTATAAGACACAAGGCTATTAAATTTTTAAAGCAGTGATCTCCTGAAGTCCCTACTTTATGAGGGCTTTCTTCATAAAGATAAATGGTTTCCTTGCCAAATCAAATGCAGATTTGAAACAAATTAAGTTAATGTTCAACGGTACAAGGTAGAATGGATGGGGGAACTGTTTTATTTTGCATTGTAATAACCATATACACCTAAATCAATAGCTGTGGAAAAAAAAGGCAATAATATCACGTAACTGCAGGAAATGAAATATAGTGAGATGAAGGGGGGAGCGGGTTGCAGAATGAAAGGATTTGTATTGGAATAATGACATTTCATTAAAAAGGGAAGGAGTGCTATTGAATATAAGTCCATACCAGTAAATTCTATTTCTTATAATAACACTTGAGATGAGTTAAAGTTGCCCAAGTATTGTGATAAAGCATCTTGCTGGATTCCTTTCTTATATTATGCTGTAATTTTATGTTAAAAGAAAAATTTGAAATGTTAAAGAGGCAGTGCATGTTTTCTAAAGTGCTTTCTATTTCTTCTAATGTTTCATTTAACTTGTTATATTATCCTGTGCTCCTGCAATCTGAGCAGGAGGAAGTTTATCAGTTTCATTCTTCTGTAAGCTCATATTAAAGAAACAAAACAAATTGTGAATCTGGCAGTGGTGAAAGGTATTGGATTGAGGGTGCTGGGGATTAAAGCCCTCTCTTTATCCGCAGCACAGGCTCAGGCTGGTGAGTAACAATGCCAACTGATAGCAGGATGAATCTGTCCTCTCTGCAATACAGAGGATCAGATTCTCAGCTGGTGTAAATCAGCAGCATCCAGTGATGATACACTGGTTAATGCTACTGAACAAGACTGGCTGCAATCTTTTTCAAAGTATCTTAGAAAGAAATCCTGGTTCCCCTGGAGTCAATGGCAAAAATCCCATTGATTTCAATGAGATAGGGATTTTAATCTTGGTTCTTCTGTGTGGCAGTCCTGAAGTCTCCTTGAAAGACTCACCAGGTAGAAAGGAAAATATTCCATGTGCTTCACTTCAGTCATTTCCCTCAATTGCTTTGTTCTTTTGAGATTGCCCACAAAGGGAACAGTCCCACTGACTGGACAACTAAGAGATGCATGTGACTGCTAGAAATTAAAATGGTACCATACCTTTTATGTCCCATGTATCAGATCAAGAGGAGCTCATTAGAGGGACAAATTAATTTTGTTCTTTTGCATGAAGAGTATCTGCTGAAACAGAAACATGAGTGTCAGGGTGTGGGCATCTAGGTCGAACCTCTGCCAAGTGATCATCTGGAAAATCACTTGTAGTATTAAGAGGTGTATAGGTTTGTAAAGAAAGTAAGATTGACAGTGTTGTAATACCTTTGTATCAGTGATACAAACATTTTGGAACATGGATGTCAGACAGCTGTCTCAAATTTTCTCTCTACCATTCCTCTTATAGTGTGTGCAGACTACATGAAAAGGTGGTTATCCCTTTCCGCAGTTTTTGAACCCTGTCTTCTTTTACAAAAAGTGTCATAAAAATGCCATGGCAGCAGGATCTATATGAGATAACAATAGAGCTAGACCTCTGTCTGTATATTAGTGAAGAGAGGTTTTGGAACTTAACTGTGGTTTACTGAAGTTCTCACTGTTGGGTACAGCTTAAAGAAGAGCCCATCACTCTCATGCAATAATATCGAGGCTTCAGTTTCCTGTGGTGTATTTCTGGCAATTACAGAAGTCAAGCAAAGATTTACTTAGATTTCCTGGACTAATTATGCAAAATTACTGTGGTCAGAAAGGCATGAGAATACCGAGGACATTTGGATAAAACTTGGCTTATCATTTAGAGCCTTAGAAATTGTTGCGTCTTGTCTCCCCATCATAGAAGAGGCATTTTTGTGCAGAGCTTGTGACTTAAATTTTTTTGAGCAGACATCTGAACAGTCCCCTGTGCACAGTTAAAGGATGAAACTTGTCCATACTTACACAGCTCTGCATCATCGTGTCCCCAGTACAATTTGCATCCGTGCTTGTTCCTACTCATACCCTGCACAACCAATGAGCCATCCCTTTGTGTTCAGGCAGTGGGGGGCTTGCCTTGAATTATTTTTATAGTCATAACGAGCTATGTGCTTGACTTGTTCATTCATTTGTTTTAACAAGGATGGGTCAAACCTTCTCAAGCAAATTTCAGACCTCATTCAGTTTGAGGAGTCTCATACCTAAGAGCACTCTAAAAACATATGCAACTGTACTTGAGGTTGTCTCAGTTCCCTAGCCTGCTTCAAAATAAGATCCAAAGAGGAGCTTGCTGAAGCAAATCAACTTTTTAGAACTGCGTATTATGAAATTGGTACCCATCTCTATCAGCAGGAATTGATATCGTATCGCTGAATGATCCAGGGTTCATCTGGATTCATATTAATATACCTTACCTGAGCACACCATGGACTGCACTTTTAATGCAAAAAGTATCTGTTTCAGGAACGTTATTTATAGTCTCTCCTTTTGTAAGTTCATCAGCTAAGGTGTCACTAGATTTTTGCCAAGGGGCCAGGGGTGACTGATAGCATCTAAGGATTTGGCTGTCTCCCACTCAGGAAATGAGTGAAATGGGTGCTCAGTGGAATTAAATATTTTTGTAAAAATAAAAAAAAAGGCAACCAAATATATCCAGGCTCTCATGTAAAATGCCACAGGGAGTTTGATTTTAGAATATGTACAACTAATCAACCTCTGATTTGTGCACTGCTATCACATTTTCTGGTCTCCGCTTCTTCTGGATAGGACACTTGGGATGTGATCCTTTCAAATTGCCTTTTAATTTTACTCCCCATGAAATTAATTATTGACAAGTCCTAGAATCTGAGCCACTCTAACCAACTGTTCATGGATTTGTCATGTACGCTTACCAGTAAAATTCACAAGTCACACTTTACTATAAATTATATAAGTCAATTGGAGAACAGAAACAGTACTGCATGGTTTATCTAAATAATAAACACAGTTTTAATGGTAAACATTCACTCTGAACTTCCCAAGAACATTTTGTAGCATAAAAAAATTTACTGCAGAAATTCTCAGATAGTGATTTTAGAAAATGGTTAAATATAAGAACTTCACTGTGTTGCAGGAACAGTAAAAAAAAAGATGAAATATATTGAATAAAGATTTTATTGTGAGTTATTTGCTCAGCTCTGTAGCAGCATCAATTTTTTCTCCCTATATAAAAATAATGAAGTCAATAAATGTGTTTAGGTGACCTCTGAGACTTACAAAAAGGATGTTATGAGATGGGTGAATACTGGATACAGTATTTCATTCAGATGCCGAACAGCTGTTGTGGTAGACAATGCCGGCATCCTATTTTTCACCATTGATGCTAATGTAAATTGGTTTTTGATTGTATATATATTCTATCATATTGCAGGAATGTGAAAAAGACTACTAGCCTGTCAACCCTTCTGTCCCACCTGTTTATGCAACTTCCCAGTGTGTAATTGCCGGTGGTAAATCAGGAAGCTTGGTGACCAATATGAGAGCCTGCATACCAATTTGCCCAGCTGTTGCTGACAACCAGCCTGGTGGCTGAACTTGGCTGCAGCCTCTTTCTAAAACCCATTGGGCCATATTGTTGTCCTGAGGATTTCAACGGGCATGCGACAGAGGTATAAATGGTTACCCGTTTGTTTTTTTTTTCCCTTGGAAATGTAGATTTTATTCAGATGCATTTGTGAACATCTGGACTCTATCCTGACCCTGTCACCATGGACTGTTAATTGTTCCATCTCCTTTCCAAATGAACAATCCCAGCTTGCTGCACATCATGTCAGATACTAGCAAAGATTTGCTGTGGCACTGAATTGCTTATGTTCATTACAGAAAGTCTCCCGTGAATCACAAAACCCTAGGGGATGACGCTGTGTGCTTTCCTTAGATGTGTGGTGCTCCTGTGAAGGTATCTGCCCTGCTACCTGTCTTGTCATCAATGCTAACTGTTCAAAGAAATCAGAAAAATATCTTTTGAGGAAATACAGAAATTAGCACGTTAGGACTAATTCTTACGCAGATTTAATATTTATTTATTTGTGCATTTTTCCTTTGCAGGATGGTGAAAAACAGAGGAATTGTGCGTTAACATTAACAATTAACAGTATGATGAGAATTCTGTGTTAGCTTAACCACATTTTCTATATATTTTCTGTGAGTTCAGTATTTATTTTCTTTTCAGTCCAACAGCTGTTCAAAAGGAGGTGCACACCTTGTCAGTTACTGAATGACCTCCTTTGCAAATTGACTGAGAGTGTGCGATTTGCCCTGGAGCGTCTTTTTTAAGTAATTAGTGTAAATTAGTCAATAGATCTGTGTTAACAACACCTTAAAAATTGCAGTAGTTTGGAAAATGTTGCATTCTATTCTATGTTATCTCTTTTAAGTGCCATTGGTTTAAAATGTGAGAAAATTATCCATTTTTAAAAATAGATCAGTAGTACTTTGATTATGCAGCTTTTGATTTAGAGGGCTTTATGCATTTATTCAGTAGACGGTTGACACTGTACCTGCAGTTTTCCACTTATTTAAAAAGTACTTCCAAGGTATTGCTTCATAAACTACTCACACTGAAGATAAGGATATTGAAGGATCTTTTTGACTTGCATACGTGTGACCCCTTCCAAAACAAAGTTGCCCACACTCTGGGATGTTCCAGCAGCTCTGTATGATATTTTTTCTATGCGCTGATCCTCTGCAGTTGCTGAGCTATGGTGATGGCGACCTGAGGCTCTCTTCTTAGTATGGGAAGCAAGGGAAAGATGCTGGTTGTAGGCAAGGAATTGAGCTGAAGAAGGTATTGGCTACAGAGGGAGTTTGCTTGGGCGTGAGGGATTTGTTAATCAAAAGACAAGTTCCAACGTCCATTTTAGCACATTAGTGAGTCACTCATGACTGTCAGACTCCAGTGGCTGGTTAGCTTCTTGGGTGCAGTTCTTTCATGCACAATTCATGGATGTTTTTTTGCCCCAACCAGTCCTTTGCCCCTTATTGAATTCTTGCTCATGGAGTCCAGCCTTTTTTTTTTTTTTTTTTAGGTTGGGGACGATATCATTTCAGTCTCTGCCTTTGTCAGATTTTGTGGGTTTGCAACTTGGTGTTTCTGTTGTCTTTTCAGAGTAAGTCTGCCCTTCAAAACCACAGGGAGACTGACTCCAGTGAGGCTGACTGGCATGAGAAGTGCTCTCAGAAGTACGTCTAGGAGCCTTCAGTCCTTCATATTCATATACTAGAGTCCTCTTATTTCTTACTTGTATGAATAATTAAAATTTTTTTTAGTAGTTTAGAAAATGTAATTAAAACTGAAAATAATCTTAGATCCTGAATAGGCACCAGTTTTGAAAATGCTGACCACTGTAGGTCCGTCATCCGCAAGATGAACCTTGCCTGCCTTTCTAGCTGTGCGCAGAAAACAAGCTGTTCAGAGGAAAAAAGCCAGGGATTTTTTTTTTTTAAAGAACTATAATTAAGCAATCATAACAACCCTTTAAATAAATACAGCTTGCATTTACATTTTAGCATGCACTTCTGGTGTTTGTTTAACTTTATTTCTTTTTCACCCCATTTTAACATAATAGAAAATCTACAGCAGGCTTTCTGAATGCTTCCACTCCTCCAGCCTGTCACAGCCTGTGTGATGTTCATCGGAGCCCTCCAGACTCAAGCTGGCAGGATGCCCAACGTTGTCACCCGCCTAGGAGAAGTGCGTTTAAACTGAAAAGCCAACCGTCTAGAAAGATGCATTGTTTTTGCCCACCCCCAGATCAGAATCTTTTAAAGCAATTAAAACTTAATTGTGATCAGAAATAATGTATGTTTGTCTCAGGCCTCGACTGTATAAAGTTCAGCGTTCCCTGGAGTCAGAGATCTGGGCTGGTTTTTCAGAAGAGCTCAGCATGCACCAACTCTTGTTGAGAACAACAGGGGTGCTTTTCAAGATTGAATGCCTTTGAAAATCTGATCATGTCACTTTATTTATTTATGTAGATTTGTGTATGCACAAATGTATACAACATGCCCAGAAACAAGCACGCACACATACATGACAGCTCTAGGGTCTGGATTTTCAAAGGAGCCTAAGAGAATTCACTGAGAGATGGGTGCCTAATTAAAATTCATATCCTTCCTGCCTTTGGCATAACTTAAACCTACAGCTAAATTAATACCAAAACATGACTAAAGGGCAGCAGGATAATTCAGTAAAACCCACAAGACGCAAGCCAGGCAAATTAGCCTTCCTTTCACCAGCCTTACATTTTCCCACTTCTTATTTTCAGAGATGGAAGGAAGATGACAAATGAATGCCACATCTCTTTAAAATACTGCCCTTAGGTGGGATGCTTTAGATTGTCTGGGTCAGGACCTATCTCTACTTATGTGTTTATATGGACAGCAAAAGGTGTCTGATTTTTGTTGAGACTTCACTGTACTGTTGCACTAGTGTATCAAAACCACAGCCAGGTAACAGAGCACTTTTGGGTACTTGTAAAATCATACTGTAAGCTGTAGAATCAGAGCAGAAACAGAGCATCTTCCCCCTTCCGTATACTGCAAAACAAACAAATAAATGAACCCCTTGGTTTAGGATACCCCAGAATCTTGTTCTTTATCTACGTGTACAAAAAGAAAATCCTGCATCCTGGAAGATGATTTACCAAAGCAATTGTTTTTATGATAGTGCACAATGCAGTTGACATTCCAGCCTTGGTCCCAGGAGGGAGGAGGGCACCCGCGTTCAGTGCCTAGCATCTCTGCTTTATGTAATGCATATGCTCTAGACAACAGCCCACCAGAGTAGAAAATGGAATACATTCATAAGAAAGGCTTTTACACCACCATGAATCTTTTCTGCCCAGGATATATCCTCAACAGGTAGTTTGGAGAAAATATAGAAGATGATAATTTTTGTTCTCTCGAGACTGCTGTGGGGAGGCAGGGATTTGGACACCACTCTTTCCTAGATTGGGTGAGAGCCAAGTTTGTAAACCTAGAACAGAATCGTGTCTCCGGTCACTGAATTTTAAAAGTGGCTGCAAATACGTTTTGCAAGAGATGCAATCTCTCTCTTTCTGTTTTCCTTAGAAAAGGCTGAGAGGATTGGGCCTCTAAGGAATGTACAAGAAGATTTTTAATTCATGTGTCCTGCTCAGATTTAGTAAGAAACCAGTACTGAATCAGCCCTCCTGAGCTGGTGCTTGGGTATGCGCAGAGACAGGAATCGTGGTATGGGGTGACACATGCGGGTAGATGTGAGTCTGGTACCCCTGACCAGATGTATAGGACCCCTGGAAGGGGATGAGAGCCTGACTCATAGTTTTGCACTTTTCCTCATGGGTTCTGCTTGAGTTGTATTTAACCCAAGGGCGCTGAGCCCTGACAGAGAGCCGTTTGAAACTGTTAGGGCCAAATGTTTCCTTCCCTGTTTGTCAGTGTCAATCTGTGCTTTTCTCTGTGAGCTTCTGCTTTATGGAGTTAGGAAGAATGAATGCAAACCACTTTCTTTTCCAGAACCGGTCAGGTTTGCTGCAGTGCTCTCACTTGCGCTCTTGGATGGTACTGACGGTGGTGAATGGATTTTTAATTAAAGGGGAAAAAGGTATTAACAAATACCTTACATCAAAGCAACTGGTCTCTAACCTGACTAGCCTAGGATGCTTGCCCCTGCTAGGCTCCTGGACAAACACACTTCACCACTGTGATCTTAAGAGGCTGAAGTATCTTTCAGACAAGCTCATTCCTTAGACTTAATTAAAACCTAGTTCACTCCTTTATTCAATTTATGAGGCCTAGCCAGTAGGATTAAGCGATTACAGGCAAAAAGCCCCATTTGTGAAACACTCATAAGCTCAAGCTGCTAGACTGCTCAGTTGTACTCCATTAAATTAATAAGGAATGAATAGACTGATCCATTATGAATAAAGCTGTGGGGAGCCTCAGCATTGCCTCAGACTCTCTGCACACTCCTTAGAGAACATTTGTGCAAAATGATTATGTTCATATTCATTCAATTGGAATTCTATAAAAGTGGAATGCATAAATTACTCTAAAGATGGGGAGTTTATCTTAAACATTAACTATGTGTGTGAATTAATAAGACTATTATAAAACCATTAGCATTCAGTGTATTTACCTATGTATGCTGCATACCTAAACTAAATTCGAGAATTGTTCCTAATTGCTATTCTTGTTGTGTGATCAAGCTGTGGTGTATTTTCCCTTGTAGTCATAATATTTATGAATTACAGTTTTTCCTGTTAAAACTTCTGAATCCTCCTTTTTCCCCCCAGCTTTACCTTTGCTCCTGTAGTTTTTCAGAATACAGTAAAATACTGGCCCATTAATGTATTGGGAAGTGAAAGATCAACAGATGCTTACAGATGTGTTCAAATAAAACATTGAATAGCACCTGCAAATATACATGCTGTCAACAAAACCTTTATCTTTTATAGACTATTAGACGAGGAAGGATGGCAGCAACTCCTGGGACAGTCTTCGCTGAATTGACTGCTGTTCTGCAGGACCCAGCAGAATCCCAGTTTCAAAATACAGAGGGGTGCAGAATTCATCCACCGGCCTTTGCCATGTTGTGAATATGCACAGTCTGTTTCTTCTGGAAGAATTCCAAGTGACCTGAAAGGTAAAAAAAACCCAAAACCCAAAACAAACACAAAGACTGAAATGAGGGGGTGAGTTGGTGAAACTAAAAAGCCGTTTTTAGAGGACTTGGCGAACAAGGAGTTAAAATCAACTAACACAAGTTAGTTGATAAGGTTATAAAAGCAAGTGCTCAGCAGTGAGTAGTAGGGGTACGCTGCAGGATGAGAGAAGGGCTCAGGGCTCAGCTGCTAGGGCATGCACTTTGAGCAGGCAACTTTTCCTCCTGCCCTGCTTCTCCCTTTCTGTCCTTTGACGCTTTCTGACAGAGCGACCAGAGTAGCAGAGCCTATGGGGTTATTGAGTTGATTTGCCGGGGACTGGGCTGAAGCAAAAAAGACTGCATTATTAGGACTGATCCGATGTGATCTCAATGAAATGGCAAGGAGGGGTATCTAGGCATGGTGTTATTTTCAATACTGTTCCTGAGCAGAGTGAGGAAGTTACGTGTTAACATAGGTTAGCTAGCGCGTCTGACCCTCATTGTTCCCGGTGGAAACAGTGACAGTCTATTAGTCCTCCACAAGGGATATCACTGTCTCACAGCAGCTCTGAAAATCCCCCAGGACACTCCTGGAACAACAATAATTCAGCAAGAGTTCACACAACGTTAGAGCTCTGTGAAATGTTTGCAACAAATCTTGCCTGGATGGAGAGGGGGATGTGGTAGGAGGGGGGAGAGGGATCATTTTGAACTCAGCTGCATTTGAGAGGAGACATTAACCTTTCAGGCAAGTCAGACCAGGTGGGAGTTTCGCAACAGGAAAATCTTGATAATTCTCTTGAAATTAAATAGCCAAATAGATAAAAGAAGGTGGAAATTAGATTTTTAGCTTAATCTTGCTTCTGGAGTTGAATATCAACCTCTAAATCTGAATTTTAAAGTGAAAGACAAAGAATTTAAACTAGGGAACTTGTAGGGGCTAAAAGCCAAAGAAACTGATTTTCAGCTGAACTCTTGGGAAATGGAGTGACAGAGTTTTAATACATCTTATAGAAATTAGTAGTTGAATCAAAGTACAACTGCCTTTGATACAAAAATAATGCTATGCATGGGTAAGTAAATCTGTAGATTTTGACACATTGAGTGGCTGCTAAAATCTTTTCATGGCTGTACTTTTAGAATAAAAGGGTAGGAGTAAAGAAACTCTTTGGTCAGCTACTGGATTTCTTAGACCTGATCTCATCTTCGGTTATACTCTCCTTTCCAACACATTATACCTTTCAAATGTTCCTGTACCTTTTGGCCTGTAACACACTTGTGTGGTGTGTGCTGGCCTAAAATGGAGCACAGCCTGTCAGTGCTTACAAAGGGACGAGTGATGCCTGTTCATAGACGTCCTGATCTGGGTGCCCTGGGACTCTAGAGTTCAGTAAAAATACAGCATGGGCTATGTTCAGGGGTAAACTCTACTTGCTGTTTTGAAGATCTTTCAAGTGGGAGGCGTATCTCAAGACACAGAGTTACTTGATGTTACTAGGGCCCCTGGATGGCTTAATCCAGGCTTGATCGAAAGGATTAATAAATGAATTCTTGACTGAGCCTGCATGTGAAGTCTGTAATGGAGAAAGGCTTATGCTTTGGCCCAACTCCAAGAGAAACTAATCATCATGAACTTCATGCAGATTTACGATTATTCTTTCTATAGAAAGGGTTAGGCCAGCACTCTCTGGCAGTAATGAAAAGCCTGCAGAAAAGGAGGAAGCCAAACATACACAGAACAAACATTGTGTATAGGTTTGTTTCCTTGAAATCCTTCCCTTGCATTTTCTACATTTTCATGGAAAACTGATGGGAGACTACTATCATGTATTAAACCAGATAGAATCGTTATGCTCATCTCAACGCCAGGAGACAGAAATATACAGTCTTATTTTTTCAAGGGAGATGATATCATGAAATAAAGTGATAAGAAGGCAAGTTACCGTGATAGTATGAAATACGTCCACTGGCTGCCTTCAGCACAGTAATCTTTTATGTTCGAACTATTACTCAAAGTATGGATTATTGAAATGCTGTTCTTCTGTGGCGCTCTCTTGGATGATCTATGGAAGCCTGTAGAAGTCAGTGAAAAGAATCCTATAATTTCTGGTTGTTCCTTAAAAAACCGGTAATAAAATAATATATCTATTAAATTTCAGTACACATATATACATGTATTGGTAATACAGTACAATAGCAGGGTTTTAAAAAGGTGCTGTTTAATAATCAGATTTCCAGTAAACTTTTAGAATATGCAGAAGAAACAGAACACCTGTTGCAACCTGCTCATCCAGGATTTTGGGCTTTCTTTTTTTTTTTATTAAAAGCGGGTTGAAAACGGTTTTGTAATCTATTTCCAACACTGCATTTGCAGATGTGCATGCATTTGTTAGGTTATCTCCTACTCATAGGATTTTGTTAAATGAGTTGTAGAACAGTCATTAAAATGAAAACCAAAGCTCTGTCCCAGAGCTTTTCCTTGGCCTTGAGATGATAGCTTTTTGCTTTTTCTTTTTAATGTTAAATTTTTCACAATAAAACATGATTTTCCTGCCTCTTACACAAAAAGGACATAGTCAGGGGGACAGAGATAATACAGGGGCTTTAGAATTCTTTCATTTTATATGGCAACAGACCAGTGGTCTGTAAGATCCAGTATCTATCCCAAAAGAAGATTAAAATCTCTTGGCCAGCCAGGCAGTGCGAGATGGCAACAATTCTTCTGTGATCCTCGCACGTCATTAGTGTATTTCTAGAATCATAGGGACTGTTAATCCTTGTGACTTAAGTGAAATAGTCTAACTACAGATGTTACTACTTTGTAGATTCTGCATTATTTGGATCTCATTAATGTGTGACATGGTTTATGAGCTACATGATGTGTGATGTGTGAATGGGTATACAAGGACAGGGGAGTGCCTCCCACTTGTGGGGCTGTGTAAAGGCTGAGTTCATTTTGTGCACGTGCAGTAAGGGTGAGCATAAATCTCCTTAACTCAGGAGAGTTAGGAAACTGCTTGCTTCTAGCCTGGCCTTGCCTTAGAGGCAAAATGGGGTGTGTGGTTAAAGCTGATTTTGTATCACTGCTGATGGTACTCCAACTTACTGGAAGATGTCTTGGTTCATGCTGGTGTGGCCATTCTGAGGGCACCAGGCAGACCTTTTCTCCTGCAAAAGCCCTTGCCCCAATGTTGATGTCTGACATAGCATTCTGGGTAGTCCAGAATATCTGCAAGAGTGTTGAATAATAACCAGTGGAGGGAAAGGTGCTTACTAATTCACAGCGGAGGAGGGTGGGCACCTCTCAAGGCAAGACTATCAGGACGCTCAACCTAGTGTTCAGTGAGATGCTACAGTGATGCATTCGGTGAGTCCCCTCATCCAAGCAGTCATCCCTACACTGGCAACTGTGGTAGGTCTTCAGGTCCCAGACATGTTTGACTGAAAGGGCAAATAGCAATTTAACCCCTGTTCTTCTGTCATAGACAACAAATACTTCCTGGTAGTGTGGGTGATCCCAGCCTGCGTGTCATTTCTCCTTGCCATGAAATCTAATATCAACTTTTGAAAGACAGACTTGATAAATGATAATAGCAGATACCATGGATAATACCCACATGAGTATATATGTTCCAGGATATCTGGTTTTCCCACATTGTACTGATATTTATGGATTTTGTATGCTCATAACCACTGCTACCACCATGACATGGAAACAGAAGCAGCTGCTGTACGTGGAACTGATGAGTCATTTCCTCCTATACTCAGGATTGGTATTTATTTGACAGCTTGTCATGGAAAATGAAGCCAGGTGATGTTTCTAGTGTTGAGAGATGGAGAGAGACCTATTTATTCTGTCACCTTCTATAACCTTTTTGGGCAATATGGATCACATGCATTTCTTAAGATGCTGTAATAATATATTCCTATTCACCTTCCTCAAAGAGATTCCTTCCTTGTCTCAGTGAAGCAATAGGTAATGATATGGACACACTTGTTAGATTTGTCTTTAGATGTTTGCATTCCAGTGTTAATATATCATATAGATATCTTTCCCCTTGAAAACAAGCAAAACACCAAAGAATAGCACCACCCATGCTTTAGCATCACAGGAGTCCCAAGGAGGAAACTTCAGTAATAATAATGTTTGCTTTCTTGGATGTGTGCATTTAACTATATCATTAGCCTGGGAAACTATGGGAGGCATAGAGACTCAAACCTAGTGATATGAACCTCCCTCCTAAATGACAGTCCTCATGAGTGCAGGATAGAGCTGAGATAGAAGAAGAGGTATTTAATGTGCAAGGAGTCAGTAGGACTGTCCCAGGAGCTGGCCCCTTTTTTCTTTGTAATGTTCACTGTAGTGCTTCCTGAAATACAAATCAGTGGGGAGAGGGTATTCTTTCCTTCTAAAGTGGGGTTTGAGTGGGTCTTCTAATAAATCAACTACTCTGTTAAAAAATAATTCCCATGAAAGCATAATTCTGCCAAGCTTGAGAGAGCTATCAACTTGATAATAAATGATAGCTATATAACAGTCTAGGAAGAAGTTTTAAGGTTTTCCAAAGTTTGAATAGGGATAAGTGGCCTGTTAGGTAGTTTTCTGTTTCTTGTAATATCTTGCCTTTTTTGACCAATTTGCCCTCTCCTTACATGTTGAATTTTGGCCAGTTTCCCTAGAAGCCTGCTAGAAACTCAGCATGTACTAAAAGTCTGCAAACCAGATGACCATATAACAATGACTTTCCAGTTTCCATGGCATCTAGCTCTGAGTTCCCGTGGTACCAGCAGGATTATACTGGGTACCCAGCATGTCACGCCAGTCTCAATGTACTGATGTTCTGTTGCCCTGTGGCTGTATCGTGAACTAAGCGATGAAGATACTCTGTGTCTTTTGGTCTGCAAGCATGTAATTCCAATGAGCAGTATCCCCCACAGGGTAATAAACTCTTTGGTAACAGTAATGTAGCAACCACAATAATGAAAAAAGTGATTACATTCTACATAAAAATATAAAAGCTCATTTGATCCTAAGGTCCCCAGTGGCACATTACCTGGACTTTTATTTAAAATATAACATCTTACTTACATCTTATTTAGATCCTTTGTTAACACTAGTATAAAACACCAGTAAAATTGTCATTGGAGGAATTTAATAAGGAGCGGGTATGGCTCAGTGATCCATGCTGCTAATTCTGAGTCCTTCCATGAATCTAATCTAGAAAAACGCAAGATGCTCTGCTTGGGTATTTCGTTGCTGAACCCCAAGGAATGAAGGCAGATAAGAAGATTCCTTCATTAAAAGTGGGGCTCTTTCATCTCCTAAAATGAGAATGCCTCTAAAGCTATAAGTTTCATGAAATGTGAGAGTCCCTTCTTGTACTTTTGCTTGCTCTTCATTCTTGATGGTTCCCCTGCAAATCCAAACTAACTCCAGGGATCTAGAATGACAGCAGGGGATTTTCTTCCATGTATATGTCAGGGGATCTGAGAGTAGAACCTAGCCACACCCTACTCTATAATCTACCTTGCTGTACTTCTACTGTATCTAATACTGGGAGGAAACCAACCCTGCTAAATATTGCATGCCTCCCAGTATAGATAGTATAAACATTACTGAGCCTGTGGGCAGACTTCAAAAGAGTCTGAATTCCAGTGGCAATTTTTTGTGCTGTCCCTTCTTTTAATCTGTACAGTTGAACAGAAATATATTTGGACTTTTTCCATTTCCTCCTTTTTCTGTCAGTACCATATTATTTCCTACTGAAGGCTCTAGCCTTCCTGTCATGCCACTAAGGAATTAATCCCCTGCACTGTAAGTAAGAACATATGGCAAGCCATTAGTCATCAGCCAGTGCAATGGACACAGTTTTGTTCTAGAAGGTGTACTGGACAAGATGGTGAATGGAAGGAGGGGGTTTTTCATAGGAGTGATATTCTCAAATCAGAGACAGATCTGAAGATTTAGAAAGTGCGTTAGCAGGTAAAGTGCATTAGCAAATCCCCCTGTGAGGTTTAGCAAGGGCATTGTGGTGAACTTTGAGGTTGTGACGCAAAATAAGCTTCTACCTCCCTTTGTATGGAAGCTTTCTGTGTTCTCAGAGGCCAAGGGCCTACCTTCCTTTCTAAGTGTGCAAACTGCATTCTATCAAATGGAAGCAAACTAATTTAGGTAAAGAAACACATTGCTTCTCATTTTTCACGTATATGAATGTATTGACAGTCATCCCAGGAGCTCCCTCAAAAATTCATCTATACCTCCCTCTTGCATGATGCCGTCCCTCCAGCAGTTGGTGAACACACGGAATATGTCATGTATATTGAAACTGTCTCTAGTCCTGTTCTTACTCCCATTCTCTGATCATATCCACTTCTTGTCTCACTAGATGTGTACGGTCAATCACAGCTCTAGGGCAAGGACTGCCTCTTTGTTTTATATGCATATAGGCATATAATGCAACAGGGCTGGTGTTTCTAGGTGTTAACGCAAAACATTATACTATTATGTATAATAGTAATCAAGGCAATAGACTGCCTAAAATGAATGTGATAAAAGATGACACCATTTCAAAATAGTATCTACCAAAGATCCTTTTACCTGAACAGCAGGTGAAAAGTCCTTACCAAGAGAGAAGTAGTGTTGCAAAGCTTTCTTGGGTTCTCTTCCATGGAGCTGACTGCAGCATCAACCAAAATTTTAAAACACCTTTGTTTTTGAAGTGATGAGCGTTTTAAAAATAATACTGCATGGGCAGCCCTAATGAATAGGAATTGAGGGAGACACATGGTACAATGCTTGTTCTCTTACTAGTCATTGACTGGAAATGCTCACGAAAGGAATAAAAAGTACATTTGCCTTGTTAATACAATTTGTATTACATATTCATAAACCATTTTATAAAGCTCCCAAGGAAAAATTCAATTGTACTGAAAGCACATAATGGTAGAGCGGCCATACAGAAAACAGGCAGCATGTTACAGAATTAACTGCACAATGAATGAAATGCTATGTCTATAATAAACCCATTCAGATATAAATTATGGGAGAGTAGATGAAATGTTTGTTAAGCAATAAAGCTTGCAACCGTACATGTGAAATTGAATGGGATTTATCATAAAATATTGTGGAGGATACAGGCTGAATATGTGTTACAAATTGACTGAATTAAAAATAATCCAAGGAAAGCAAGTTTTTGGGAGACCAGAAATTTTAGGAAATGAGTTCATAAGCTGTTTAGCTCTGACCCAAAGTCCCTTGGTGCCAAGAAAAAGAGAGGCAAGAAAATAAGAACAGAATAATTTCTTAGAGGACCACAGTTATGTTGTCTTAATTTTAACCTCCTAAATTTTGTCAAATAATCAGACTCCCTATTGAACAAACAGCATCTCACTGGAGTGGAGGGTAGAGAATTTGGCCCAGCAGTGTTTGGTTAGTATGATTTACAGTGGAAGATTTTTTTTTTTCCCCTGAACTGTTTATCTCAGTAAGTCTGTTGTACTGAGGGCAGGATAGATGATATTTTGGTTGGACCTTAAGGAGATATGTGGTATGTTTTCCCAAAAGACCTTACCAGATATCTCAAGACAAACAACAGAGTTGCTAAAGAACACATTCTGTGGGATCCCATACCAAGCTTTGCTGAAGTCCACTTCTCAAAATTACATAGCCTACGCTTTTTTGTTGCTTCCAAACATTGAAAATACTAACGGTTTTTAGAATGTGATGGAAATATTGCACTCATGAACAACAACAACAAAAAATCACCAAAACCTTAAAATTAGATTTAAAATTCAAATAGGTGTTTGTGGAATAGGGGGCTAAAAAGTGAGTGGGATAATTTCCAACCACAAATATCATTTGTAGCTGTGGAAATGTAGGATAACCCAAGGAAAAGAGAAAAAATCAGAGCTGCAGAATCTGTGCCTGAGAGGGTTAAGAGCATTGTCCCTTTTCTTAAGCTTAGCTCGGTGCTTTTTAGGTCATGTTTCCCCTTTTCAAGCAGTGAATAAAGACCATTTCTCAAAGTAGTTAAAAGTATAAAAAGAAGTCTGGAAGCCAGAATACAAAGTGGTGTTTCTGTAGGGGCTTTACAATGATTGTTGTGATTTACAGATGGAGAATCATGCACGTAGACTGAAGATGAGCATAGCCAAGTGCCACAGACGTGGTTGACATGGTCTTTATGTGTCTGCTGACCCTAAGATACCTATTTCTGTGGGTGTGTTTCACTGTGGTGACATTCTGATAGGGTTTGTCAGGCCAAAGGAGTAAATATATAACTTTTCCCTGATTAACACACCTGACTAACCAGTAGATTTCTTTTAATCTCTTTGACCATGTAGCCTAGCAGAATCCTTTTTGGTTTGCTTCTGCTTGCTGTTTAATAAATAAAGGGATTCCCCTCCTCAGAGCCACATGTAAAAAGCACTTTGAGTTGTTATCCAGCAGCGTTTTAATTTCAAGAGGTAATGCTGAGCCATTTCTATGGAATGGGAGCTGCTGGACCATTATTGCAGAGCTAAATATAAATAAATGAGGAGAAATTAACTCAAGTAGACTCCATTTTGCTTCCCTGCCAAATGGATGTAGTTTCCCATGTATAATAGATTCTGTGGAATTTTTTGTTCCCTTTTTTCACTGGAAAACCCACACTGAGTACAAACATACATCGGATCTCGCAGTGTATCAAGAGGGGTTGGTAATCTTACCCTTTTAAGAAACATGGCATGTGCCCAGCACTTTTGGATTGCATTTTATTCATAGGAATACAGGCTATGAAAACTCTTTCTTACAGAGGAAGAAAAGCCTGTTAACTTGTCAGCCTGCATCTGAAAGGCCAAGGGTTCAATGCTGCTCATCAGTGTTGGTTGACATTCCCCCTTAGTGCCTTTGGAAGTATCAAGTTTGCCAGTTATTGACTGCATTGCTGAGTTATCTGTTGTATAAGCACAATTTCCATAAAGGACATAAAGCCGGGGACATGTTCACCATGCGTTTTAAGACATGGTTGATTTGATTTTCTCATTTCTTTTTTTCTCTAAACATATTTCTCTCAAATAGTAAATTGTAACAATATTATTGATTGTGTTCTGCACATAGAGCAATAGCATCTATTTGGCTTTTTTTTTTTTTTTTTCTTAATGATTTGCTCAGAGAGTGGAAAGAAGTAGGGGAGGTGAAATACCTTTGTCCCCTAGAGATGAGGGCTTTCCAATCGAGATCAGTGACATGACAATATGGGATCTGTTAGCACCTTAACAGACCAGGCAGATCCCCTGAACATGAACTCTTTCTCTGCACTTCAGTAGGAGACTCAGGACTTCAAATCTAGACCTTAATATTGAAACACCGTGTTTTTCTTTGATTAACAGCTAAATTCCCGCATGATTTGAATAAATCCGGGGGAGAATTCTCTAGGAGCACAAGAATTGTAAAGTCAGTTGAGGGGAAAAACATGCCATATATATAATCTGCTCTGGAAAAAGAAAATGCATCACGTTTTGAAATGCTGAATGCAGGCAATTCAGCAGAAAGTGAATTCTGGACAGGAACACAGCATTCAGCTGGTAGAACAACAGCAAGGATGTCTCAGTCGATTCTGTCTTTTTGCTGTTTACTTTATGTTATTGCAAGTGAAGAGGTAATATCACTCAATGAGGCAAATTTCAGTCTTAGATACATGCGCATAATTATCAGTGACCTTTCATATCTGAGAGAGAATTGATTTTGATGAGAGCTCTACTTCCTGCTCTTAGGGCAGGATCTTGCCCAATTTGTTTTACAAGCTCAACAGTCATTATTTGGATGAACCAATCATGAGGATTGGCTATTATTGATAGATCTTCCAGGAAATATGTCAAAGTAAAGTAAAAATAAATAAGACATGAGATTAACATGAACATGGTTTTTCCTAATAAGATACATGTTTCAGTAGCTCTTGCTAATGTGGCAAAATCTACCCAGCAGGATGCAATTGATATGAAAGGTTTATTAAGAAAAGCAATTCAACAAATACATTATACACAGGGGAGTACTACTCAGGATAAACTAATCTGGAAAAATTAAAATTATCCTCCAACAAATATTTGTCTATTGCAAGATGTGCAGACCTGAACCAAACCTTCTTCTAAGGTTCATCAAAATGTTACAGTAATTTTTTGCTATTCTGAAACAGATCTCATCCTAAGGAACTGCCAGGTTTTCTGACACACCGTAATAGGAGGTCAAAGGACTCTTATGACACATATGTAATGCCCATTTAGCAGGTGGGAGAAACAAGGAGTGCTCAAGCTCATGTGTCCAGTAATTTTAGGAGTCATGATTAAATGCTGAGTCCTGCATCTCTGGAATAATCTCTGTTGGGCACAGGAGGAGCTCTCAGCTTTCTGACTCATATGGAGGAGTGCTTTGTGTCTTCCTAAATGAAGGTCCAGATCATGGTCTGGATGGTTGACAGTGGTGTGGTGGGTGCCAGAATCTCCCTCTGGCTTTATGAAAAGCGGTAGGTGCTCTGCGCCTACATGTCTCTACTTGTTTACGCAAAAAATCTGGCTCCCAAAATTAGCAAATGCTTTTCAAGAATTTTGTCCAAACAGTTTGCTGCAGTGAGTTAGTAGCAGAAGTATGAATAGAGCCCAGGGCTCCTCACTCCTGGCCCCATGCACTAACCACCAAGACCATTTACTTTTCTAGCCAGGGCCAGAGTGAAGATGTGAAAATACCACAGGCAAAATTTGTTTTTTTTTTTCAATTTTTCCACTCAGTTTTGCAGACTCAGGAGGTTTGGTTAGCTCTCCATGTTGAGCAAGAGGATAATATTGGCTTTGCCGTGGAGTTTTTCACTTCTAGGTGTATGAAAGATGAGTCTGTCAACTCATTTTCCCCTCTGACCTCTGCTTGAAGGTGAGTGGAGATGTATGTTAAGTTATTTTTCCTTTGGAGAAACTGGTACAGAAAGAGAGGTGGGCAAGGAGAACTCAGCCAGTCAGGGTACTGGCCTCAGCGTCTTGTTGGCAAAGAGGATGGGGAGAACAGGCAGGCCGGGAATAGCAAATGGTCGACAGTCCTGGTCTGTGCTGTTGATTACATACTCTGGTGATCCAGCCAGTGGATCAGCAGGCCAGTTGTGCCCAGTCATTAAGGAAAGGCATGTCTGTAATTAATGGCAAAGGGCCTGATACAATAAAAGGCATGTCTGCCTTCTTCATTGCAAAGCCCGCATAGGGCTGCAAAAGACGCCAAAGAAAATCAATGTTAAGCAGCTTGTATGGATTTGTGCAGACCTATACAGTGCCAAAGTCCAGACATATTTCTCATTGAGCTGAATCCTCATATGTTTTATTTATAATTTAATGCTAAAATTTATGAAGGAGATGCATGGCAGAGGGAGAACCCATAACCTTGTCATTTCTTTTCTTAAAGCAGCAGCTACTAGATCTAGGAAAGAATTACGTCCTCCTCCTTCTCTCTGACTCCCCAGCATAAAATGTAACATGATAGAAATTTTTTTCACTCTGAGTTTGTTTTCACTGAATCGGCTGTACAGCTGAGTTGCCTGTTGCATGTGACACAGCAAGTTTTTATCAAAATTGCGAACTGCCAATCACTTGCTCTAAACTAAATCACCTCAGATGTTATTCATCAAGCATGCCATGTTACATTATAGACTTTCGTAACTCAGACACTTAAGGTATGAAAGAAATTAATTGCCTGCATTATTTTCCATAAAAACAAATAAACAGTACTAGGTGCCTTTTTAAAGTCAATTGGAGGATTGATTTTAAATCAAATTGTATTTCACTGTACTTCAAGCACTCACCACTAGAAGCTGTAATCTTGGGACTTTAAATATGGATACTGTAATTTCAGAATGTCACATGCTTTAAACATTTGTATTGAAATTTAAAACATTGCCGTAAGAAAATAAAAAGAGTATACATAAAAATGTATTAAATGTGACAGCAACGTTAACAGCCCTGTTTGGAGGGAGGAAGGACTTTAACAGAATGCATTATTTACTGGACTCTTTTGTATTGTTCCACCATGATATCAGGATTACATTTTCCCTGAAACTGTGGATCAGGCTTTTCCCCTTCTGACATCAGCCACATTTGTATTACGAAGCTCAGATGAGACAACAAGGTGCAGGATTTCTGCTGGCGTGCATTCAACCAGATCAGCACTGCAGAGCTAGCAGAGCTTAATTGAATTGTACTGGAAACCTAAAAGAGAAGAGGCTGCCAGGGAAAGAACACAGGTTCCTGCAATGGAGAGGACCTAATGACAGGAGAACCTCAAAATGTTTTTTTCCATTAAATTGCCAAGAACAGGTAGGAGTCCAAAACTCACACAAGACTCCTGGGTAGGGTTCCAAAAGTTGCATATATTTTCATGTTCATTTGAATTACCCAAATGGCCTGGTTCAGCAGAATCTGAGCTGGGAGTCTCAGGGAACGGCTGTCACATGAGATGTCTAGTTAAATTTAGTTAAACAGTTAAATATTACCACTTTTATAAGCAAAAGAAAAGAAACTCCACCTAATCCAAAACATCTCACATTTTCTTTAACAAAAACATTTGTTTCCTCTTTTATCCCCCCCCTTTTTCGTGCCATAAATCTGTCAGTTGTTTAAAAGATGTGATTGCCCTTATAAATTTATCGAAGATAAGCTAGGTTGTAAAGGATTCAGGTTCGTGAACTGTGTTTATACAGTCTATTGTTTAGTACTCATGAATATTTGATTCTTGTCCTTCCTGCACAAATATTCAATCAGATACCATTCAAATTGATAACAGGTGTCTGATCTAGGACAAAATGGCAATGTTCTTTGACTGGAGATGTGATTGTAATACAACTCCACTTCAGCCATAGAGTACAAAGGAGTGTCACACATTTCAAACAGGACCTGTTGAGAGTTTCTAATTAAAACAGCATACCATGTAATTGTCTGGTATATTTTCAGTAAGCAGCCATCCCAAAGCACATTTATTGCATTTTATTTTTATGTGTCTATATGTCAAATGGAGAATGGATCGTAATTTTTAAAAATTGCATGTTCTGATGAGAGGTTAGATTATGCAGAGAGAATAATACAGTTCTCTGTAGTCTGCAATTCCATAGGTTCCTTACATTCCCAATATTAAAAAAACTACTATGATATCCCCAGACCATGTGATGACCAGGAGACATAGAATAATTGCATTATGTGATATATTATTTAAGATCCAGTAAGAAGGTGCCTTTTCCTTAAAGCACAGATGCTTTTCAGATGAGCTGCAACTTTCCACTACTGGAAGCTTCCTGTAAGTCACTTTACATACGGAAGGAAAACAAAATGTGCATAGAAACAGAGCAGAGAGCAGGACCTGCTAGTGTATCCTTGAGCGTTGGACCAGTGCTCATTTCTTGCTCAGGGAGGTTTGTTGACGTGAGCAAAGTTATGCCTGATATGGAAAGAGTAGCTGCAGAGTGCATATAGATATATAACTAGAATTTTGCTCCCAGGCACATGAAAATAAGTCTGAGGACTCAGAGGTCCAATATGTTCCAACTGAAATGAATACGAGTTTGGTCATTGAATTAACCAAGACAAAAATCAATCCTTAGTTGGTATTAGGAAACACAGAGTATATTCCATGTGTAATTAACTGATATTAACAGGAACTCTTTGGAAGAGCCGTTCAGCAAATATGTAAATAGGTTTTGGGGTTTTTTTATGCCATTGTCATGCTGAAAATCTTCCTGTGGGAGGCCTCAGCCTTCTGAAGGGCGTGGAAGAGCAGGGAAGTAGTGCATCAGTGCTCATGTGTTTTGCATCAAGAACCCAAAGCACTGTGCTGTGAAGAAGCAAAGTGCTTCAGTTCATTCTTGTTGCTATCCAATGCGTGGGTTTCCTTGCTGCATTCTGCAAGGGTATTTTTAAAGTTACTATTTTGACTTTGTTGTGCCTCTTCCCTCATGCCCTCCCACCCCCTGAGTTTAATGCTTAAAGATAGAGAATTGGAAGCTCTGAAAACTATTTTCTTCTGGTTGCCAGGGAAGACAGTTTTTCGTATTTCTTTATTTACAGCCCTTTATATTTTCATCCTCTTTCCTATCAATACGGCTCTGTAGGTATAGAAAAGAGGTTCTGTTGTATAGCATTCATGCCTGTTCAGTCTTTGACTATACACATTTGACTACCAACATGGAAAGATAATGTGTTTTACAGGTGGGATATGCTCAGACCACAAGCGTTAGATCAATGAATGGTCAGTCATGTGAGGATAAGAATTTGTTATAGTCCTGTTGGATTTATACATTTGAACTAGGCAGCTGTTCGCACTGAATAGTTCTCCCACATCCTTCAGCTCACTAGCTCTCACGTATTTCCAAAAAATTAATTCAGCCATGGAGCGTTAACTCTCATTGTTTATTTGCATCTTTAATTATGGCTGGCAAGTCTTGAATGGTATAAAGTACCCTCCCCCACATCTCTCTCAAACCTTTGGATCCATCTTACAACCCTCTGTGTACTTGTTCCATCCAGTCCCCAAACACACAAACATTTCAGAAAGTTGCATCTTTCTGCGTGAAGTGGGGAGGGGGGTGAGGTACTGCATGTGCTATACTAGCTGCAAAACCAAGGTATATTTCAGAGAGCTTTGCTCTTGTTGATTGAAAAGCCTGTTGTGGGTTGCTTATTTGGGTAAAGTGTTTCTGCTCTAGAGTGGCATAAATTGTAAAAGTTCTCTGTCTTTTCTTTTTTGAATGCTAAGCAACTGTCTGTTTCTGAAGGTTCAAACAAATGCTTTAGTTATACTCTGTCTGCTCAGCACTCCAGTGCACAAAACCTGGTATTTTTAGGGAGTGCAGACCCTGAAGCCAGTAGCACACTAAAATGCTCAATCTTCCATAAATATTACCCTTCCCCTGACCTTCCTTCATTTTCCATGCTGGATTCCACTTTTGAATCTATTCATTTTGAATAGGCAGCAAAATCCTTCCCTGGAGTAGACAACACAGATACACCTTGCCAGCTGTAGCAGTTCGTAATGTATATATTATTGAAATATTGGCAGTGTTCTCTGAAACCACAAACAGAATTAGTTGTACCCAGAGAAACATACTTTCTTTCAGTGGCTTGAGTAGCCAACAATTACTAAAAATATCCTCCTCCTTTCTATAATTTCAGAAGATAACATAGTATTTAGTGCACAAGTGACATAACACATGAATCAGCTCTTCATAAAGCCTTCTTTTTCCCATGGTATGTTAAAAATATTCAGATGGGGCAGCACACAAAGATAGCAATTTCTTTCTGTTCTTTATTGGGAGCATTTAATGCTTGCTAAAGGTTTCAAGTTGCCTGCCTTCCACTGTTAAAGTTTCTCTTCAGCTAAGCACAAACCTGAAACCCACCCTGCAACCACTTTACTCGCATGCGTAACCTGAAGCACAGGAGTAACTGCAGTGGTGTTTCTAGCCCACTGCTAGAAACACAGCAGGGAAGTGGTGGCAAGGCTGGGACTAGATCCCTGGCTCTGGTTCTCAGTACTCTCTCCTATTCCTTGGGCCACCGAAGGAGGGAGGGCTGTGTTGACTGAGGTGTGTCCTTAGTGTCCTTACCATGGTGCCCATGGGGGGCTGCCAGTCGGGTGACACTGGGAGGAGTGCAGAGAAGGGTAATTCCCTTGCAACTCGGAAAATGGCATTTGCATTATTTTTTTCTTGCGCTCTCTGCACTCCACCTCAGGAGTGGTCCATAGCTTGTAAATTGTTGCCTGGATCAGTGTGCTTAAAACTTTGAGGACTCTGAAGAGTTGTCATACATACCAGGTTTTGAGTGTTTATCAAGTTATTTATAAGTGATATATATTTGCAATAATCAAGTGATAGTATGAATGATATGCTGTGCACCCTAGGAACAGCCAGGCTGGGAAACTGGTGAAAGAGACCTGTTGGATAGAAGAAAGAGTCTTGGATCACTGCAGTAATGAGCCTAAAAGCCAAAAGTCAAAGCTTTTGGAGATCTGGACTCTGCTGGTATTCCTTGGCTTGGAATTCTTCCTTTTTATTGCTAATAAGCCAGGATTTGGTGGTGTGTTCCTTGCACTTCTGTGGTGAGATATCACTTTATAGGAAAACCAATCTAATAACCATCTATTAGAAATGAAATAGGAGCATGGATTTCTATTCAGCAAATGCTAAATGATATTCTGAGAATCTCAGAGGATGAGGGAAGCCCAAAGCATGGGAAAAGTGTGAATGTTGTACATACCTTTTTAAAAGGAGAAAAAGAAGGGATCAGGAATTCGTAAACCAGTCAGCCCAATAGCTGTTCCTGGAAATGCACTGAAAGAAATCTTAAATAAAAATTCTAACTATTCAGATGATAAGAAGGTTGTAAAAGATAGCATAAGATTGAAGAGATTTGTTCCAAATCCATCTGATTTCTTTCTCTGACAGAATAACTAGTTTGGGGAAAGCGGGAAGATGTTGCTGAATTATCCTGATTTCAGCTTTTGTTTTTGTCTCAAATAATGTCCTTGTGAAAAATTAGGAAAAAAAAATATCCAGTAGAGAGTGCACAGCTAAAGAATTGCATTGGGCACCATATTTTACATATCAAGAAGGCATATTAAATTGAGTGGAGTGTGACAGGAAAAATCTGAGATTTATAGAACATGACCTATGAAGAAAAATGGTGGGAACTGATAAACCTACAGAGAAATCATCATGATAGTCTTTCCAATATGAGAAAGTTACGCAAAGGCTGGTGCTTATTGTTCTCTCTCCACTTGAGGGAATTCAAAAGAAACCAATTTAATTTTCAGCCAAGATGCATTAGGGTGACTGGGAGGAAAACTTTCTAACCACAAGGGGAATTGAGTAATGATGTAGACTTCATCAGAGGGTTTCCAGAACAGGGTAGACAGATGTTAAGGGGGGGTCTGGCACTACTAACGATTCAAGGGCTGGGGAGGTCCTATCCAGGCCTGTGTTATTACCTGGGAAGAGCGACCGAAGAGGAAAGAGTAAAAGCTACTGCCAAGAGACCATGAAAGGACGGTGGGTTTATCAGATGGTGATAAATTGCTGTTTCTTAGAGATGGAGATGATATTGCTTTCTAAAGAAATAAAGTTCTTTCATCATGAATTGATGGTGATATATACATTTTAATATATCTAGAAAAACACAATGTAAAATGTTAAAAAGACATAGCATACTAGTGATAGTCTATCACAGACTCTGTTTATATATTGTAATACCAGTCCTAACTTCTTATTTTAAACATCAGTTACATTGTGATCTAATAAAAGGTTAGGGTTTTTTAAAGTAACTTTTACTAGACTCACATACAGTTTTAGTTCACATACAAATTTTTGTAGGCCTCCTGAGAACTTATAATAATAGGACAGGAGAGAATGATGCAGAATTAATTTTAATTTGCTTGTCTTGGAATGCCCTTTGCTGTTTATATTACAAATTTCAATATACATCTCAGAGGATCAGAGCAAGTATAAATATCTATACCAATTTAAAAATGTACCATTTTTAGAACCTGTCATATATTTTCTGGAAAGGCATGCTATTCATCATTTTCTCAGGACCATTTTTCTTAGAAAAATGTAAAAATATATATACAGCTAATGTACAGGATTAAGTCCACAATGCTCAATTTTAAATGTACCTTGCTTTTCTACAGCACTTGGCTTTCAAATTTGAAATCAGAATGCTTTCAAATTTGAATGAGTTTCACAAAGTTCCAAAGAAGGTGATAGTTATTATTGGTTTTATGCCTATTATTTCATAACATCATCCTCCAGAGAAAATGCTGGTATTAAGATTATTACCCACCTTGCTCCTGAAGCCCAAACTGAAAATCTGGTTATGTGTCTAAGGTCACTTATAAGTTTATTCTCTTTCTTCCCCTGCCTCCTTACCTTCCGTCACTTTTTAGTGCTGATAAATACAAAAGCAACAGAGGCTAGTCTCTAAGCTCAGTTTTCATTGAAAGCCAACAGGCATTAGTTAATTCCTTTTTTGTCATGCCTCTGCCATACACATTACATGTTTTCAGAAGTGATCATACTCCACCCATGTTTGTATAAAGTATATGTGTGTATTGTGTCAATGCTTGTGGAGAAAGTACCATTTCAAACACCTGTTTAGATGTCCAGTATTCTTAGCATATGGAAAATATGTATCTACTCAGATTTAGGATACTAGAGCTGTAAAGCACACTTTGTCTTCTGGACAGATGGGGTAGAGGCACTGCAGACAACACTGCCACTCTCACCTCCGCCTCCCCACTACCAACAGCAGAACAACATTAGTATCATCATTTTTGGTGCACAGAGATTTTAACAGTTCTTGATCACTGTTGATGAGTCTTTAGGTATTCTCAGAATCATACCCAGACAACGTGTACTGAGGAATTACTCAGTTCTAGGATATTACTTCGGTGTGCTGTCACTTGGCTGTTCTCATTTCCACTTCTGCATCGGCAGTGACCTGTCTGCAGTCTCAGCTGAGCTGACTTTAAAAGTTCTATCAATAACAATAAGCAGAAGCACATGAAAAGAAGTATAAATTATTTGTAATGGTGGAGCTCAGAAGTGCTGAATTTGTAGCTCATTTACTTAAACAGTTAAATATTGCCACTTTTGTAAGCTAAAATTAAAGGAAACCTCACCTAATCCAAAACATCTCACATTTTCTTTAATAAAAGCATTTGTTTCCTTTTTTATCCCCCCTTTTTTGTGTGCCATAAAGGTCATCCTTGGTGTGTCTGTTGAGATCCTCAGCAGCCAAAATGTATTAGAGCTGCCACTAAGTAAATTAAATTGACTAGAAACATGTCTAAAATGGATGGCAGGCCACTCCCATTGGGTTATTTTATGCTATGCCACAGATTTTAAACAGCTAAGAAAACCAATTAGCATCAAGCAATCATACAATACCATTTTGTTCTGTAATTCTACCTGACACTTTTTTATTTCCCATTTCATTCTCATCTTTCTTCATAATTGGATACAAAAATACTAAGCTGTAACTACTTGTGCGAAGAAAGATGAGAGACAGACCCTGAACAGATCAGCATGTGCATTAGAAGCTGTGCATTGCGAAAATCCAAAATCAGTTGGAAAGTGATGATTCAACCAATAATATACAGTATGATATATGTAACGAACTGGGAAGCTAGAAAGAGCTGAGTTGTGTGGCTTAACTGCTCTAATAGACACTGCGTTTTACAGACCAATGCTTGAACATCTGTATCGGGCAGTTTCTATTGAGGAAACAGCAGTAGCCATAAAATACCCAGCAATATCCTATATATAACAATGCAGGTTTGAAGACAAGGACACCAGGTTATGTATTTCATTCTTTTGTTTTAGTGAGAACTTGAACAACAACAAAAAGCAGGCGGACGGGCGACTGATGTAATGTCTCCTTTGACACAGATTGCATTCCCGCATTTTTAATAACTCATTTTCCCAAGGGTGGGGTGATGGGGATGCTTTAAATATTCCCTGATTTTTTTTAAAAAAGACATGCTCCCAAATTTCCAATAGTCTTAAGCACTTCTTGCAAACAGTCCCCAATCTCCTGAGGAATTCAGCTTGCAAGTAGGTGCTGGCTAGCTCAAGGGCAGCAATTGTCAATGTTACTTGTCTCCTGAAGACAATCTGGAAATGAGCAGATGCTGCTGATTTCACAGGGATGACTGAGTGGTGGAAAAGGGGTGGAGGAGCACCCATCTTCCCCACTTTCAGCTTTTCCAGCATGCTGTTGACAACATAATTAGGGTGCATAGATGCCTGTCCTTTGCACGACTAGTTCTTTGGCACTGAATCCTTGGCTTTCCTCACTGGCTTGAAAGTTAAAAGTCCTGGATGATCTCAGTGGGCACTGCCACTCCAATAGCCTACATATTTTTCACTTTTTAGATAAGTTGTCTTCAGAAATTTTTTTTTTTTTTTTTTTAATGTGAGGAAAGAGCAGGAAGAAAGAATGTCCAATTTGCTTGTCTGATGCACTTTGAAATCCTCAAGGCACATGGCTGAAGGCACTTGTTTATGGGCATCGTTTCCCAAATACACTTTGCTGTAAGTAATGTTTTCTTCAGAAATGAGATATTGTTGCATGAAATTCTATTGTTGTGGCTCATTCCTGCAGTATATAACTGGTGGATTTCTGATTTTTTCAAGGAAGGAAAAGTCCTTCCTTATTTCTGATAGAAAAAAAGATACCAAACATTCTGTTTACAAATATTGAAGATTAAGAGGAGTCTTTTTTACCTTGGCCAAAGATAATGGGAGCATTTGATAAATTCATATTATGTCCTTGTGCTTCTTCAACCAAATACTTCAACTATTTTTGGCTCCCATTTCTGCAAATTTTCTTCTGCTTCAGTAACTTGCACTGCACTGTAAGGAGAAGAACCTTGTCCTTTCCCTGTCTTTGTTAATATCAGAGTTATTAAATCTACACAGCCTACACAGCTCTACAATCAAAATTATATACATAATCATTAACAAAAAAAAAAAAAGGATTGCATAGTTGCAAGTATACTGTGTGCCTTGTGGGAGAGTGGGCACTTGAAAACTGAATAACTCCCGTAGCCTTCTGTACGGCAGTCGCTTTCTGCTGCTCCCGAAGAAACAAAAAGTGTATGCAACTCTCCTGTTAGAGATTCCTTGAATGGCAAACCACACATTTCTTCATACAGTGGTATCAACAGCTGCATCTAGATTACGAAGTGGGTGTGCTGCATCCTGCGTGCCACAGACCTGGTCTTCTCCTTGCCCAAACCAGGAGTTCAACCCATTTCTCATCCCACCCAGGCGTGTGCGTTTCTTTCTAATGAGAGGCCAGGCGGCAGAGGGATGGGCTCAGCCAGGACTCGCTGTGGTGGGGATGCTGGAAGGGTGAGCACATGGACAGCACAGCAGGGTGTTGCTCCTGCTCACCCCTCCCCTGGATTCACTGAGATGTCACTGTAGCCGGTAGTATTCAGGAATGGAAGTTGACAAGGAAGTTGTTATTGCATCCCGAGAAAATAAATGTGTGTGTCTTATTACACAAATTAAGAGTCTATGTTCCACCATGTTCCTTCAGTTGCCACTTGGCAAATAGGTACTATGTTTGGTACCACAAAGTGTATTTATTGTGGTGGAATAGCTGCTCAGAAAGGTTTAGCAGAATTAGAAGTATTTGAGTTGAGATTTTGCACCCCTTCCCCCTTATGTTGTATGGAGCTTGGGGGTGTCTTTCTGCATTTTCCATGACATCAACCTTGATGTTGCTCTTGCTTCCTGGCTTGCAAGTATCTCTGGATCATTTCTGCTTTATTTAGAGCACCGAGTTTGTTCCTTCCCATCCATCCCTAAACTTCACCTCTGCCAGGGGGCTTCATGAGACTGAAGGAGGATATGCTTTCCCACCATCAGTGTGGAAACTGGTTTATCCCAAATCCATCTTTGCGTTTTCACAAATCTCTCTTCTGGGGTTGAAAGGAACATCCAAATGATATGTCTGCTCTTTGGGTGATAAGATTTCCATCTTTATCTTTTCTTGCATTTTGAACTGTCTAAACAAATTAAGATTAATTAAAGATAATAAAAATAGACAACAACTTATGACCTACATCCAGATAATCTGACTCTGCAATTGCTCATATTTTTGGAGGTGATTTCCTTCTTCTAGGATTTCTTTGACTCCCTAGCCAGTAGTGTAATAAAGGGAGGGACAGACTGACATAGTCGTAGCCTCAGTTCAGTGTAATTAATGTTATTTCAGATGCAGCTTTTAATTCGAAGAACTTGAAGTGCAGAGTCCCAGTTTAACCAAAGTCCATAAGTATGTCCCTAACTCAAGTGTACGAAGTCAGGAGGCAGCTAGCAGAGTTAAGGTTAAGAATGTCCTTCGATATTTTTCTGAACTGGGGAGCACGCTTTTTCTCTCATAATATAATATTTTGCACAGCCCAAACATGTAGGTCAAGAGGCCAGAAAATTAACACAAGCTGTAACACTCTTTTAAAGGGGGGGTGGGTGAAAACAAAACCTAAAACCATTCATACATTTTAAACGGTTTCCCATCTCTCCATTCATGCAATGATACAGAACAGCTGGTCATGAAACCTGGCTGCATATTTGTTAAATGGGAACATATTACTAAATCAAATTTGTTGACCAATTTTCAAGTATGTGGCCTTGAGATATTAAAAAAAAAAATAAAAAAAAAGAAAAAGGTTTGCATTGCCTAAAGAGGAGGGGGGTAAAAGGCCCATGGTACGAACATTTCATGCTGGTGGGATTTGGCAGGGGGGGAGGGAGTCTAATTGCTAACTTTCGTGTGAGTACCCAGCTAAAACCTCAGGGAATTTTATATAGTGCATGTTGTCAGTATTTTAATCATCCACAGCTGTCAAAACTCTTGTAACCCGCCTCTTCTATTTAAAATGTGTCTTCTAGGCATAAAATAATTAAAGGTGCAGGACCATAAGGTAGGCTCAGAGCCGCTGCAATGTGACAAAACTCCACATATGAAAGGCATTATTTCAGGAAGTTTTAAATATAAATTTTGTTTTGTCAGAAGGCTGCAGGGCACACATTTTCTATACTGTCAAGCTTGATAGTAACAATATTTATATTTCAAATAAAAAGATTAAATTGCAGTCTTATGTGTTTCTGGTTTTCACATAGTTTTTACCAGTGTATCATAGTGTTCCATATCAGTGTGTCATCGAAACTTTTTTTTTGCTGACACCAGTTTTGCTTTATTGTAATATTAAGTCTTGTACTGTCAGTTCCTGAATTGAAATAATGAGGGCAGACAGTAGTTTAGTTGACTAGCCTACATCTTCCCTTTCCTCACTCCCACTAAATAAACCTGAAAACAACACAAAATAAAAATGAATTTGTTCAAGAAGGCAATTGTAAAGATGGAGATTTGGAGGCTGTTAATATAAAATGTCTTTGTGTGCGCATGTGCACGTGTGCACTTGCACGTGCTTGTGCAACCTCTGTTTTTGCTGTGTGTCATCCTACAGTTCAAACTCTTGTTCATGTGCCTACCAAAATGCATGTGTACTTTCCAAAAGGATTAAAGCTTAGTGTGAGAATACAGATGGAAGAAGAGAGGGCAGCATAATTTATGAATATTTTCATCTTCTCTATTTGTTTGTTTTTAATATTAAAAGAGCTAACCCAAAGAATGGGTGTCTTGGTTGTTTTGAGCTGTCTGGTTGGCAAGCTTTTTGTGCCACTGCTTGTTAGCTGTTATTTGTGAACTTTCTGTTAATGCCCGTTCGTTCTTCATTGTTCAGAGCTTTGGAGTCCCATGAGTTTGAGTCCTGGGGTTGGGCTGGTGTCATCTGTGCAGCATCAGGGCTTGACAGAACAATTGGGAGAAATGTGAAGACGTTCTGACTCAGGCTCATGTTGGAACTGCCAGTCTGAGTCACTTACCCTGCCAGCTGGGGCTGGGTTTGCAACTTTTGGGTTGAAATGTGAACATTTCATCACAACCCTTTTGTGGCAGTTTGGAACTGGCAAAGACTTCCTGTGCAAATTCCCCTGGTTTTACCCTGTGTGTGATGGTGAGGATTTTCCCCCCAGTGTTGGACGGTGCCAGCTGATGCGTAACAGCTTCTCTGACCATGATGTGTTTGATGAACTGGGTTAATCAGAAAAGTGATTCAAAATTTGGGTGTCAGAGAAACTACTCCAGAATTGCTATCAGCTTAGGTATGATATGGACTTGATTCTTCACTCTGTGTTGCTGCTCAATGGCACTTCTTTCTGTCACTTTAAGCCTCTGGTCTGTCATTTGGCCAGTCATGATCTTACAATAATGAAAATAAAAGTAAACAGCACTAATGATCATGTGTGTGATGGAAAATGAGGAGGCTGTGTTGCTGAGGAAGCTTGTGAGGAAGTGAATACAAGAAGTACATTTCCATTAAACTTCTCATGCAGGGAGTATTTACTTCTTTTATATTTACAACAGTGGCCAGCTTAATGTAATTTACTGATTTTTATAACAGGAAAAGTAAACTGCATGCCCCAGATCTGTAAGCTAATAAGTGACATATCTGACCATGTAATTCTCATGAACATCCTTGTGACTACTCAGTTCGCTCCCTAATTTATGTCATAATATCAACTCTAAAACTGGCTAGAGAATAACTTCCTACTAGGTTCCCTGTAGAAACCTGTGGATATGCAAAAGCTATTCAAAGTTATTTGAAAACAGAAGAGTTTTGAGTTTTGGGTTTTTTTGAATTGCTACTGATATACCTCAGTAAATATGTTTTGTTTCATTCCATAACCAGCCAAGAACTTCCTAGTCCATTGTAGAAACTGGTTAGAAAGCTTCAAGATTGTATAAAGTACATGAGGATAAAATGTCAATAAAACGATTGCACTCATTGAAGAAGAGCCTTGCCTTTTTCATGTATAAGTCTGTGCCTCTGTACATCAAGCTCCTAAAGGCTTCGCAAAAGAGGCCAGCGTGCTGGATTAATCAAAATAGGAACAATAGGGGAAGATATTTGAAAGTAAAGTTACGTACAAATGGAAGACTTTTGTATGTAACAGGAGACAACAGGTGGCACTACCCATTCTGTACTCAAAATCTGATCTTGCTTAACACCCCCAACCACTTTTTTTTTTCACTTTGAACTGATGGATATACAAATCAGGCTATTGCAGCACACACGTCTCAAATGAGGGAGGCCTATTCCGATGGAAACATCTGGTTTCATTACACCAGGTAACACCTGCATGAAATTACATCTGTGCAGAAAGGCCTTTAACAGAATTTAGTAATTAAACTGAGGCAATCTAATCAAAGAAAGGCATGGAGAAGGTGATACATGAAGTTTCATTCTCTACCATGTAAATAAACTGCATTAGTATATTGGGTCTTTCAAGAAATGGTTAACATCAACAGCTTGCAATTGAATAGATTTCATGTTAAAAACAGCCTTCCATACTATATCCACAATATATATTCTGATCTTCCAAACAAATCTCCAGGGTGCTGTCTGGATTTATTGCACTTAATAGCATATTGTTTGGAGCGTACAATGTGTGGGTCCGACTGAGTTTTACTAGGATATTCTGTGGCTCAATTTCCTTTCAATATGTAACTGTGTCCTTTTCAAATTTTGCTTTAAAGCCTTGTGCAGTCAACTGGTTTGGTGGAAAACCTTTGCTCTGTGCCCTATCAACTGGTTTCTAAAATGTCAAGGCTAACCTTGATCTGAGCACCAGCAAGGAGCTTCCTCAGTGCAGGGACATGCCTGGGGTCTCTGTGATAGTTGGGGGTTTCTCTGCATGTTGTCACTGTGAACTGCACTGTGTCTGAGCCTGGAACTGGCTCAAAGTGGAGTTTCTGGCATCGATTCTTGGTTGTCTTGTGATTCTCACAAAAGGAGATGGTTTCCCCATCTTGGAGTAGGCTCTGTGTTAGCCCTATATAGTGTACAGGCACTTCTGGCTTTGTTTGTGTGAGATTTTACCATCTGGCAGTGTCACCTGGAAGGCATAAATAAAGCCATTGTTTCATTGATTTTATCAGGGGCTGCATATATTTTCCTTGTCAGAAAGTATAGAATAACAGATCCAGCAGAAATCACAAAAAAATTGCTACTACTGATAAACTGATAAAGGACAGCAAGGTTAACACTCCTAGCTTTAGCATGAGTTCCAGCAATTCTTTGTGGAGCTGACTGACATTTTTTCTCATACTTTTTTCCTCTGAAAGCTGATTTTTTGGCCACAGTAAAAAATTTACTTGCAAAATTTTCATCTCGGTAATAAATGCCCTTGCCAAGATTAATAAGTTTTCCAGATCTTCCCTGGAGAAATAATAGTCCTTGGAGCATAGCTGGAAGTGAAGGGCTTATCTTGGAAACCAGCTTTTTGGTAGACTGTTTCCCTGTCTGCTTTTGAAGCAGCATATTGCTAATCACCTGACCTTTGAACAAATGCAACTTATTTGTTTGGGGCACTTTCATCCATGTTAATCCAGATGTGCCTTTTAAAACCATATTCCTCCTGTTGATCATTTGATGTTCTCAGAATCCCTTTCCATGTACATGCCCTCAAGGTGGGCCACAGAGCAGTGCGGGATTTGGGTGAGCCATAAGGGAGAAGTAAGATCCAGAGCTGAAAGGTCATCCTGTCAGAAGTAGTCTCCTGTTTGAAAGGGGAATGTTTTAAAATGGTTGCCTCTGCTGATTGCTGCTGCTCTCTCTTGCTACAAGTTGAAGACCAAACATCTTTTCATGTAAGCTGTGCTTAGAGGTAGAGACTAGAGCCAGAAGCAAGTTGTAAGCGTCCCACTTGCCCTTGGGAACTCACCTCTTATCAAACTTGCTGTGCTTGTCCGTTGTGAGTCCGACACATACGATGTCTCTCTGAACACGTGCTTTCAACATGAGGCCATTTGATGCTTTGGTCTGAGAGCCAAGTGGGTGGGTGGAATTGTGGCTCACACAATATCCCCCTAGGATTCTTTTCTTCCCTCTCTAGCATCTGTAAACACAGTTGAGATGGTGTTCCCTTGCTGTTTACAAAGGCAAAAAAAAGGTAAAAAAAAAAAAAAAAAAGCAGTCAGTAGCAGTAAACTTTCTGCAAAGCTTTAGTCTACCAAAGATTTAAAGGATTGACATTTGCATTACATTTTTCCCCACCCAGTCCTCCTCATTAGCTGGATATCTTTATTCTCTAAATATTTACCACCTAAACCAAATTTACAGTTTAATTTGCTGCATAAAATCATTTATTGACTGATAAAGCTCATTACTAAGGCCTAGCCCAAGCTGTAGCCTGCCACGACAGTTTTAATTCTTGTAGCAGCAGGCTACTGCAAGAGAAAAACAATCCTGTCACGTTAACGGCAGGGGTCTAAATTATTCAAATCCACTAAATCCTCCCAGTACAGTTCCCCTGCTCATAATTTGTCTTTTCTCACCAACAATTAACTAGCAATATTCTAAGTTAACAATGCCAACTCTTTTGAAATCTCAAGGAAAATGGAAATATATACATGCAACACATGTTTTTACAGAGGAATACATTAAAAGGCCAATGCTGGGAGGCTTCTAGGGAATATAATCAGTTAAATGGACCCACAGCTTTCTCTAATTCAGAAAGAATTTGCTGGATATTTGTGTGTGTGTGTACAGATGGGTTTGATATTGAGTTTTGGTGTCAGGTGGCATAGATTCATGGCTAGTTACACCTGCTGATGGCCCGTTCCATGGCACTCATAATGGCTGATGTTTGTCAGTTCTGTTGCACTCAGAGGAGTGTCCTCTTCCATCTCCTCGCTTCTATCAGAGCTTTTGCTGTCTTCATGATTATGATTTATTGTAAACAATTGCAATAGTAAGTGTAACATACTGGGACAAAAACATGTAATATGCTATGAATACAGTGAAGACTGAGAGATATGGGTGGAGGTTGCTGATACAGGTCATCTTGCAGAAGCTGAAGGTCTGAATCTGTCCCAGCTAGGCATTTCAGAGCTTTCTTTCCAAGTCAGCCTACTGAATTGAGGCTGGCAGGTGGTCTTTATACAAATCTCTAATTAGAAAAATTCACAAAGTCAAGAAAAACTGAGGTCATCTTATCTGCTTTGATTGTTGGCCCACTGCTCAGTTTGGTGTCAGTTCTCTGCATATTGCAGAATATGGACTTGGTATTTTCATAATTTGTGCTTTATTACCAGCTCTATTAGGTGATGAACGCTGTCCTGCATCCATGAATAGCCACACATATACACAGGAACACTGAGCAAAGAGGTGTTTGAGATCACTCCAGTGATAATAAGGAGGAGCTATAATTTCCTGTAAGGGCCAGTTTCATTTTACAGAGGACAATCCAATTCAGGTTTGTCCTTCTGTACGTACGACAGCCACAGCCCATATATCACAGTCAGTGATAGGCAATAGTACAGTCTTTAGCATTCTGGCGTCTCATATAAATATTGCTTCTACATAGCACTTTACACTGTTTCAGAACCGTAAGTCCATATTTCCCTTGTCCCATTCATTTTCTCCCTTCAATTTTTGTGGCAGTTCCAGTGCAGAATAGCTTCTTGTGCAAGCCTTCGAAGTGAAAATGATGGCTCCAATTTGTGACCAAATAGCTTTGACATTGTCTGTACGTTTGCTTGAGTTTGTAAAAGACTTCAGTTTTCTTATTTAATCCTTTGATGTTAGAGTAGCCTGAAAAATCAGTAATTCTTTCTGGTGTGCCCTTAGTGACAATTTTAACTCCCCCATGAAATTCTGAGTTTTTAAACTTATAATGTGTCTTTTTATCCCTTCCTGTAGCACACAGAGTACTTTAATGCTTGGAAATTTTAGATCTCCGAAAATGAGCATAAAGATAAGATGAGGTTAAAATATATAAAAAGAATATACAAGATTGTGCATTATTTGCTGCTCATCTATATCAGCATTCCACAAGATGTGGGCCATAGTTCCTCTGATGATGATCTGTAAAATGACTGAAATTCCCCCTCATTTCCATTTACTCCTAAAGGTTTCTGTGTTTCTAGTCCACTCCCTGGGTGGTGGTTGACTGGTGTCGTGGTTTAACCCCAGTTGGCAACCAAGCACCACACAGCTGCTCGCTCATCCTCTCCTCCCTGGTGGGATGGGGGAGAGAATGTGAAGAGCAAAAGTAAGAAACCTTGTGGGTTCAGATAAGAACAGCTTAATAACTGAAATAAAATCATGATGATGATGATGGTGATGGTGATAATAATAATAAAAATAGTAATGAAAATAGAGAGAGAGAGGAACAAAACCCAGGAAAAAGACATGATGCAACTGCTCGCCACCTGCTGACCGACGCCCAGCCAGTCCCCGAGCAGTGATTGCTGCCCCCGCCAACTCCCCCGAGTTTATGTACTGAGCATGAGGTCGTATGGTGTGGAATACCCCTTTGGCCAGTTGGGGTCAGCTGTCCTGGCTGTGCCCCCTCCCTGCTTCTTGTGCCCCTGGCAGAGAATGGGAGGCTGGAAGAGTCCTTGACTTAGTGTAAGCACTACTTAGCAACAACTAAAACATCGGTGTGTTATCAACATTATTCTCATACTAAATCCAAAACACAGCACTGACCAGCTACTGGGAAGAAAATTAACTCTATCCCAGCCGAAACCAGGACACCTGGGCATTGAATATGGGGAATTGATATGTCTTTATTTGATCTAGTACCTATAGCAAGGAATGTACGTGCTGCAGGAACAGAGAGGTGCTATAGAAGATTATGTATATGCTTTCTGAGTAGCCATAACCTTTCCTATTCATATGCCCATAGAAGTGGAACTGGACTTTGGTGTTCATGGTCTAAAAGCACGTGCTCTATTGCTGAAGATAAAAGGGAATTATCAGTAGGAGTGAGGCTCCTACCCTGTTTGCATTGGCAACGTCAGGACAGATCTCCATGATACATACTCACGCGTGTGTTCTCCCTGTGCGCTGTATGTGCTGAGATTCAGCCTGGGTACCTGAGCAGTGAATGTGACTGTTCATTGTGCTGATTTGCCCCAGAAGCTATGGGCAGTGTTAGGAGTGCATTCGTATTACGCACTTCTTCCATGCTTGCAGTGTCTTCCTGTGTTCTGCTGACGTGCTGCCATTGCAGCTAAAGCCATCCTTCATGTTTTAAACACGGCTGTGACTGATAATCTGCTGCAAACTCTTTTTTTCAAGTGAAGGTAATTTTAAAGCATCACCTTTCTCTCATAGGAGTTATCCATGTTCAGGGAGGATTATTTATCATTTTCATCTGTTTACATTATTTATGTGCTGTGTATTTGATGGGTTTCTCATTTCACCTTTCTGGAATACATGTGGTGGCATCTCTTTCTCCTGTAACCGTTTTAAGGTAAAGACTGAGTAGACCTTAGGCGTTTCTGAAACCAGGTCCCTTGTTCAACCATCTTAGATCAAGTTTTATTTGAAGGCATTGTATGCAGAATTTCTGAGGTAGGCTTCTGGCTCAAAGTGTGCTGGAGTAGCTTGCATGCAGATCCTAGCTTCTAACTTCCTATCTCCTTAATTTCTCTTTCTATAGGATCTCAGTCATTTTCTTGTATTTATTTCTGCTCTACTATCTCAGACCTCAGGGCAGTCACCAGACTCTTTAGTTTGTCCCTGGATGAAAAGAAGCATCTCTATCATGTGCATCTGAGTGCTTCACCTGTGCAGTGTCACTGGCCTCCACCGTGTTTGGAATTGATGGATTGGATTATCACTGGTATGAATCAATGAGACCGTGGTGAATTCAGTAGAGCTATGCTGATTTACACCACCTTGAAGACCTGGTGATGCAATCCCAGATCGGTCATTTTGGGCTCCCTTTGACTGTCTGCCCTGGTTGTCGTAGGCTGGAATGAAGCCGTGGGGATCTTGACCTGTGCTTGTTTATTCCAAATGTGCCCACAACTGCAATAAAACCTCGCTGCTCCGGACGCGCTGTTCCAGCTCCTCTGTGTGTACAAGGCTTGGAGACTGAAGCTGGTTAATTGTGGCAAATGTGGTTTTCTGGGACATCTAAGGGTTATGTCACTTTTCTAAAAATCTCTTTGATCTTGAATCAAAAGAAGGGGGTGGGTTTTTAATGTCGTCTTAGCTGTGTGGCTTTTACAAATTAAAAACCTACTTGAAATTGGTTATACAATATGCACTTGTGTTTCTCTAAGACTGATGAGACCACCTTTGACTCTAAACTGCTTTTTCTAGCAGATCATCAGAAAAATTCTGGTAACAAACAGTTAGGAAAAGCTAGAGGGAGCTTTTGAAATAAGAACTGTGCTTTTCTCTGTATTTTGCGAGCCAAGACTTTAATTTACAATAAGCACAATAAGGGCAGAAATGAAGCAGCTAGTGTACTGTCTTATGTCAGTAAGTAAAGTAGTAGAAAGAAACACATTTTTATTCTGTCCTTGTCACTAAAATAATCCCAGTCTTAAGAAGTTAGTATCTAGGGTCTGAATCATATCCCACTGATTTGGCCAGAATCTTGGAAATTACTGAACTTTTGATTAAACTGCCTGTGTCTTATTACCTTGTAGTTCTATATGCTTTTATGTAATCTCAGGACTTTTTTCTCAGTTGTTTGCACCTTATACACTCATTTATGTGTGTTGTGAGCTGGGACCATGTGGTTGAGAAGGTTTTTAAATTAATGTAGCCTTTCTTGTAGATCTAATAAACTTAAATACAGCAAATGTAAACCTATCGAATACTACTCTTGTGAGATTTCTGTGTAGATTCCTTTGGAGTAGCCTGTGGGCTTCAAAATATCTCTGAAATACAAGCTGAAAACTACTTGTCTGATTTATGCAATGGATTTTGAAGTTTGTAAGCTAATGGGTGAAATATCTAAAATGTGTTTGTCTTTATCCTGTTTGAAAATGGGGTTTTGTAGCTCTAGTGTCTGATAAAACAGACATGAAGTAGAACCTATGTTGCCTAAATTATGTTTTTGCTGTCATAATTTTATGGTAGCAAAAGTAAAGACGTTGATGAATTCCTGTTTTCTGGAAAAATGTGTTGGAAGTTTTAAGTAGTTTGACAAATTTATCAGAGTTTTGAAAAAAGGAAAAAATAAGTAAGCTTTCCTTGAACAATAATACTTATCACTGCCCCTATTGCTTGGATGAAACTAAAGAAAAAGCATTGGTGGTAACCAGCTTTATTTAACTCTTTTTTCTGAAAGAAATGAGATTCCTTATTGTGTATATTCATATGATAATACACTGTTCTGTTCTAAGCATAACTGATCATTACGGTTTGTGGGTAAGTCACTTGCCAAAATACCTGCATATAGGAAAGACATTCAAATACTATAACTGTATTTTATTTGGTTTCCTTGTAGGTATTGTATTCACAACCACTGCATATATTTAATTTCTCTTATGTACGTAAACATGAGACAAAGATTACATTTTTCCAAAGCAACCAGTTCTTTGGTACAATCAATTTTTGGAGGGATAACTAAAAACAATTTTAAGGGACCATATATTCGGCAAGATAAACTCCCCTGATTTCTGAAAAAAATCCATCTTTTCATCAGGTCTCTGGTTTAGCCACCCAGAATCACTAGTTGGTAATGGCAAATTTAAGCAGCTGGATTTAAAAAAAGAAGTTCAGAAACCAATGGCAACTAGTATTCTTCTAAGCTCTTTTGAAAATGTGACTGTTTATTTTAATATCTAAGCAGGAACCGTTTTGAAAACCTGCCTGGTACTTTGCTCCATTTGCTAATGTGGGAAAGTAGACGGCCTGGCTCTGCACCACTCGTAATGCCAAAAACCTCCTGGTCTTCCACTGCTTGGGATCTGTAGGCACAAAGTAGTGTTGAGATAAATGCCCGAGAGCAATTGCCATGATCTCATTTTGTCTCCATTCATATGACATACACTTGTTGGCTCCTGAAAGCCTATTTGACTCAAGGCTACTGTATACATCTCATTTCTTTCATGTGAGCTTTTAAAAGGCTCATCTGATAAGGTCTGAGTAGCTTATGTGCACATCTACTTTACTACACCTAAAGCTTAATTCTCTCTGTCCTAAATGGAACTTTTCTGCCATTTAGTTCCAATGATACTTTGCAAGAAGTTGGTCTTTTGTTCCTATTTTTAAATACACATGATTCTTTGGGGGCACATCACAGAGATTTGAGTTTTTCTTGGGTTGAATACTGCCCTTGGATACAAATGTACAATTCCCAGAGTGATCTGCAGAGAATTAATCTGTCATTAGCAATATTGGGTGTAGTACGTCTAATTCCCATGCACCACCCTGAAAATTTCCACCACCCCCACAAATGGAAAAGAAAAAGAGGACTATTCCATTTATTCTTTTTTATATGTAAATGAGACTTAAAATAATTGTTTGATAATGACATGGTTTTTTTGTTATTGTTTGGAGATATCTCTTGACAATAATTTATCCTGCAATTATTGTTGCTTAGTCCTATCCTTATAATTAAGGCCAAGAAAATGTTGTTCATCACCTCATTAAATGTTTTCTCTTTCAGGATGCCTGACTCTCTTTAACACAGCCAAGAGCTGATAAAGCCACTTGTATGCAGAGCTGGCTGCCTGCAGATCTTTGATCTTTTTTTTCCCCTTCTTCAAGAATATGACTTTGTGAAGTAGTTGGTGCTGCAGTTTCAGTTTGTTGTTTTAAACAGTTCAGTTGCTATAAATACTCATTCACTTTGATTTTCAATTGCCCTTGTAAGACAATTGGTTTTTTGTTGGATTCCCACTGAATAGATAGCCCTCCTGCCTTTTTCTTTTTTTAAATGTGATTAAAATATAACCCTCTTTCTAAGCTTTTCCACAGCTCACTTCTTCCTGAAAAGGAAAAATTTCAGACCTAACCAGCTCTGATGACTGAAGAATTCTTTGCACTTGTGTTATGCCCTTCCCTCAGTTTTAATGATGGGAAACGGGGTGAGGGAAGTGTCCTGACTGAGGCCATGCAGGAAATCCGAAACATGTATTGGACCTTTGTTAGAATTATTTGACAGAAATCTCACTTCATTCTGTTGTACTTTTCCTCCTTTTTGCATTTTTTTGCATTGAAAATAGATTGGTTCCAAATGATCTATTTCTAGAACATTTTCTGTTGTCTCAGATATCAGTGGCCATGCTCCTGCAGAGATTCATCCCCCTGCAAATACCTTTGTGCACTTTGAATCCTCTGTCATCACTGAGGGTAGTGGTTGTGGAAACCTTAGCTAAGGGTTGAGGAAGGGAAATTTTAGATATTTTTAAAACTCAAGTACCTTGCTGTTCCTTATGACCTTCCGTTCCCAAAAGAAGCTCTCAAATGTGTATCTAGTACTGTAATTCACATCTTTCCAAGCTCTATCAATTATATTTTCAATAGTGTTATGTCTTAGGATGAATGAGTTCTTTGCTCTTTCAGGGCTAAAGATAATGGACAAAACAAAAACCTTCATGAAATTCTCCATAGAAGGAGAGAAGGGTGCATTCTCTTGCTGTTTCCTGCCATGCCTTGCTATTCCTGGCATGTTCACGTTTCTTTTGTTTCATCCCTTACCTGGTGGCTTTCATTCTGGAACTCCTTTTTGTCCCTTTCTCTGCAGCTTCTCCCAGATGGAGCAAAGACCTTTACAAGTTTGAGGGACATACAAATAAAATGACCTGAATTAGGAAGAGGCCAGATCTTCACAGTTGTGTGAACATCCCATTTGCAAACAGAGACAGAGAGGCCTTGAACACATGCCACGTAAGGTGTGTGTATATATAAATGTGTGTGGGGAATGAAGTGCCCTCCTCTGGGACATTTCCACTTCTAGACAGTTTAATAACAGAAGCTGAGATTACTCCTTACACCTCTGCTCCAGCTTATCCCATGGTAAGGTAAAGTAGCAGCCAGTGAATTAATAAGCCCATGGTGCTTCAAATACATTTGTTCTGTTTGATTTTTTTCCGTGTGGTTTTTTTTTTTTTTTTTTATTTGGGAAGTGCCAGTATAATACATCAGCAATCATTTATTGAGTATTATTTAATGCTTTGAGTAACTTTCATCTGCCTCATTAAAATTGCTTATCAATGACCAAGGATACAAAGCCAGCAGCACAGGTTTAAGACCATGAGTCATCCTTCAGTTTTACAGGGGCTTCTCACCCACTGAAAGTTCACTTTCTGGTTCAGGGATTTTGATGAACTAGGGCCTAATAGGTGGGTGGAGTGGAGAGATCATTGTGGTAGCTATGAGTGCAGGTAGGGAAGCTCCTGTAACCAAAAGAAACAGCAGGCATTCCTGTGCTAAGCCACTTAACTGATTAAAATGACCCAGTGATTCATTTAAATAAGAGATTACTTGCTCAGGCTTGAAGCACCTAGTAGTAGTTGATCTTGACTATTTGTTTAATCTAATATAAGTGAATTTCAGCATTAGCACAGACAGCTGTTTATACCTGAAAGACTGTTGTTTAAAATAAGAGTTAAAATAAAACCCATAGCTTTCTTCTTATGTGGGGTAGTCCTCAGGTAGAGAAGGCTTAGATGTTCCTTCTCCTGCTTTAATAAAATGTGGACTTGGTGGCAGGGAAAAAAATGAGATTCTGGTGAGTAAAAGAGAGGTCACTTGTCTTGTACTGAAGGAAGGGAGTGCCCTTACACCAGCTCCTTGTGATCCCATGAGAGGTTTGTGTTCACACTCTTGTGATGGTCCTGGTGTGTGCTCTGTTGTGCAATTAATAGCAACATCTTCTGCATTCGTGCAGCAGTTGGTCAAGGAGGAAAGGTCTACTGGGATTTATTATGAAATATGAAGTCACCACTTCCAGGCCAGGAAGGCAGAGGGTGGAGAAGGCTCTGTGGAGGTATCAGCAGCTGCCTTCTCTGAGCTCCTGAGGGCCACAGAGGCCACTGCTGCTCCTGGGGTACAGGGTCACAGGGACCTTTGGTCCTGTGCAGCCATTCGTATGCCCCTGTGACTTCCAATCTAGCATTAGCTCATTTAGCTGTGCTGCTCTGGAACACAAAGTAGTGAAAATAGAGCTCAGGATAGGGTCCCAGAGAGGGAGAAAAGTCCCGAGAGACTGTTCAGAATAAGGCAGACCTTTGCCATCCCAGCTGCCTGGTGTGACTTACCAACCTGGATGGAAGCAAACAAAAGTCGAATGCTCTTCCAGACACTGAAAAGTACAAGTGACAGGGCAAACATCAGGACATTGGTGAGACCCAGAGAAGTAGCAGGAAACACTGTCATTGTTTCTTACCATGACACCACTTGGGCAAAAGGAGCTGCCCTGTGGAGGAGCAGCGAGGCTGTGTCAGCGGGAATTCATGCATAAGAAGATACATCAGGGTGGGTGGGGGAGAAGCAAGGGCTGCACAGAGATAACAACCATGGAAACAGAATTAAACGGAAGGCTGTAACTATAGGAAGCAGGAAAGTTTAAGCCTCAGAGATAAATTGTTGATTAGTTGACCCAAAATCTGTGTGTATAACTCTGTGGAGTGAAGGAAACACCCATTGTAATAAAATACAAATTAAATATATCTTTTGGATATTCCAGGGCCTCAAGTGGTGAAATGCTTTAGCCTCCTGACAAAAATTCAGCTAGTCATGTGTATTGACATGTCTGACCCAGTTTTGCACTGGGTGATGCAGAAACCAATGGCCCACTTGAAAGCAGGCGTCTGCTGCTTAGCTCCAAACCTCATGCCTAATTTCATGTTCTCAACAAGTGAAGAAATTGGATGTTCCCATTTCAGGAAACAGCCTCTAATAGCTGAGGCCAAGGGCGACTTCGGCAGTTGTACAGCGTTGATCTGGTCCCACAGACGTCAGTGATCTACATGCTACCACTCAGCTCATTACAGTATCCTCTGTCCCAGATACTCCCTGAACTATACAAATGAAAGGATCTTCCAAATCAATGACTGGAGATCCCATCTAATTATGTACCTTTTATAATGTGCAGCTGGCCAACTTTGCCTCTTAAATGAGTTGCTGGTGCTGCAAGCCTGTGCATTTCAGTGGCATACAAATCCTCTAGAACTCATGAGAGCAGCTTAGTGGTAGCTACCTGGCAGCATAAATCTCTCAGACATTAGTTAAAAACCACTCCAGAACAGAGTGGTGAATTCCAGATGCTCAAATGCACCTTGGCATGCATTGTGCACATAGGAATGGGATTGTGCTCCTAAGAACCCTGGTTTTGTCAGCTTATATGGTCCACACCTGGACTTTGTTTGAAACGCAGCCGGCTGCAGCTTCAGCTATGAAGATTCACAGGAACAAATCTCAGCTGTCACTTTGCTGTTTGCTCATGTGAATGTGTGAGGGATACTTTTGTTTCTTAGTTTGGGAAACGAAATGTTCCCTGATGAATTAATCTATTACATGAACAGTCAGATATTTGATTCTTTTTAAAATTTCTTTTTACATATTTAAATTAATAGGTATGGAATAGGAAAAAGCAGAACCTTTTTCAAGATTTGGTTTTACTGTCTGAAACCAAGGTAAATATTAGAAATAGAGTAAAATTTGAAGCATTGCCTCAGTAACTTAAAATTGAAATTTAGGGACTTGAGATCCTCAGACCTTATTCATGTTGTTCCTTATTCAGATCACTGGGCAAGGGATTGTTCAATACCGTCATTTGTGGCCCATCTGTTCAAAGATAAAAGTAACCCTCATTTTTGCTATTTCTTCATCTTACATTTGTTGGCTTTCTGGCCTGCAGTCTCTGACATAAGAGCTAGTAGAATGGTCTGGCTTCTTTTCATAGTTGTTTGTACTCAGGTGATGGCATTAAAAATGGCTTATGGTTTGGCCCGTGTCTGTTGTACACCATGATTAATAAGTTAGCTCAGGAAGCATAACTGGAAAAGCCATTTTTAGCTGTTGAGCAACACAGCACTTCCATATCCTGTATCCGTGAGGGCTAGGCTTCAGCAATCTGTCCTAACAGGGGAGTAGTGTGTACTGAATGTGATACTGGACACTGGAATGGCACATGTGCTTCTGTAGTAAAATCAGGTAGTGTCTTCGTCTAACCTCCATGAAGCCATGAAAACAAATGGGAAATGTTTAGCATTTCAATTCCTTTTTATATGAAGGTCTTGGTTGTATGGATATATTAATAGCCAAAAATGTACCTTGTATTTGGATTCTGGTTCACACTTCTCTAAACTGGTAATTTCCCCTAGAAGTAAAAGTTGGTCTCCATCAGTCACTTAAACAGTTGCCCTTTGACCATCAGTTAAGCAAATCTTTTGTGGGCCAGATTGTGATCTTGCCTAAATCTGTTGTACATAACCTTGCTTCAGTTATGTTACTCCTGACTTATCCCAGTAGAAATGGCAAGAGGATGTGTCCTGCTTCTATGGTGACCAAGACCTACCTGAGAGATGAGCATGATGCATTTTCTAGGAATTTTTTGCTATTGTAATCACTGGCTTAGATTCAGTTTATTGAACCGTGTTGGAATCAGGATGAAGCCATATGCATTTCTCACCATGAAATATACCTTTCCATACTGATCTATAGTTTCATGTATGACATTTTAAGCTTTTGAGCAATTTTCATTTTAGTAAAATGGATTGTTGCCAAATGGGCCTTTATTGTGTTAATTTTTATTTATTAACTGCTTGATCCTACGTTCACTGAAGACAAGTAAGGCTCCCATTGACTTTCATGGTGCAGGGTCAAGGCTTTATGTATGTCTGGAGTAATCAGATTTGGTTTTCTTTTCAGGATCATGCATTACTTTGATTCCTAGGTTATCAGATATGAGAATTTTCAAGGTCTTCTCTCTTAGTTAGGATTAGTAGAGCTGTGGACGTATTTGCCACGGTCCTGTTTCGAAGTGAGTTTGCTAGCATAGATGAAGGCAAGACTTAATTTCCATGCCAGCTGGTGACTTCTGTGGAAAATGCTGTTGTGAAAAATATATATGGGTTGTAGGGATACTGACCTCTTATGAATCACTGGTGTCCCACCAAGTCATTTTATTTAAACCATTGAAGATTAATAAAAGAGTTGAGGCTTTTAGTTGCGATCGCTGTGGACTGCACTGGAGCCAAAATTCTGGTGGCAAAATTCCTGAGCTAACCGGTTTCTACTTTCAAGTTAAATTTTAAAAACCATTATGATGATTAATCCTGGCTAATTATTGTTGTCATGAACACTAAACCAAGTGTGGAGCCTCCAGACTGTCTCATGTCATGCTGCCTCACTGATTATTTTGTTCCCTCCTTGAAATACGTTGTTCTGGGAACAGTAGCAGACTACAGCCTTCATGACGTATCCTCAAGTGATCCTGGAGTTATACATCAATTTCTGTTTAGATTCAGTGAAAAAAATAAAAACAAAAGGTCCAAAAAGAGAATAAACATAACCATCTAGGATTCTAAAGGCTGGATCGCATGGTGCTTGTGGCTTACATAGTTTATGGCTTGTAGTGTGCATGGGGGAGGAAATCAGGTCAAATATTTCTTTCACCTCTCAGTGCTCAACTAGCATAACCTATGTTAATCCTGCTGCTGTCAGAGCCATGTACTTTAATTATACTCCTTTTATGTAAAGAGTACTGGATAAGGCTCAAGCTGAAGTCAGAGTTTGCTGTTCCTGACTTGGCCAATGGAGATGCTGCAGAGGGTGACAAGCCATCCCTTCAGCTGCAGAGATATGCTCCCAGAGCCCCAGAAAGAACAAATAAGATCAGCTTTCCCATAATGCACAGCCGTTATCCTAATGGACTAAATCTCTCTAATGACTTTGTATTGAGACACTATTATTTTCTCATTTCTCTCTTTTTTCCCCCCTCCTTCTCCTTATACCTTTCTGGATTTCTTCTGACCCTCCCTCTGTAATTATCAGGTAGTAGCACTTGGCGTCGGACATTGCTTCTGCTCAAACTCAGGTGCCCTTCTATTTTACTTGTAGCACCAATGCTGCGTGCAGTTGACTCTGGAACATGATCCTCTACAGCTTCACGGCACTGCTGGTACACATGCCTGAGAGTTTTGTTGTGATTAAAGTTGATTTAAAAAATCAGGAGGGAAGGAGGTGATGCACAATTCCCCCAGCTGTTTCTGGAGGAGGTAGTTGATTCCTGAGAGAGCCTTATGGCTGCAGGAGAGCTGGATCTCCTGGGGGTATTGGGTGTTGGTGAAATCAGAAGGGCTAAAATTGTGTATTAGGTGGTGGAATTTGATCTTCAACATGTAGGGGCAGATTTTATATGTGGCACACCAACCAGTATGCCTGTCAGATTTGCATGACAATATTCCATTGCCTGGGAAATGTGTAGGACATGGATTGAAATACAGCCTTGGGGAAACAGCAGTTTTGTCCAAAGAAATGAAGAGATATTAATTTTGTATAATTGCATAGATCTTTAGTAGGTGCAACTCTGGAACAGGAACCAGTGTTTTCTTTGTTAGGTCCTGTCAGTGACAGCAAATCAATCACAGTGCACAAACTTGAATTTCAGCTGGTAGATCCAGTCTCCATTGCACCTGTGCTCTTCCTTCATCACTCTAGATAGAACATGGCACTTTAGATTTCTGTTTTTTAAAGACAAGCATAAAAGATGATACACAAGTAAAAAATGAAATTTAAGTAAGTATGAAACTGCAGTTTATAATAATAGCTTACGTGCATATGCTCTCCAAATTAAACATTTGTATGTCCTCTGGGACACCTGTAGAGTAGGTAAACAGCAGAGGTATATGCCTGCTAGTCTTCCATTAGAAAGAATGGGTGGCAATTCAACCCTGTTACTTAACAGGGTGGCTGGTGCTGCAGGGCATCTTTATTAGTCTGCTACTAATGGGAGCAGTGATGGGAACCAGGGCAGGAAAATGCATTTCTTTGACTAAGTGAAAGATGTAACCTCAACTTTCATATATGGGTTATTATAGTGAAGCTGTTAGCTATTTGTCATTAACCAAATAGGTATTTAGCTGATCAGGGAAAAATAATTAAATCGTCATGGTGTGAAAACATCTGAAAAAAATGATGCCTAAACCGTAAAGTGTTTCTCTCTAGACAGCAGATGCTAGGCAGGTACTGGTTGGGAAGACTGAATTTTCTTCTACATGGTTTTAATGAGAAAGTTTCTTGCAATTCTTCTTGCTACTCAGCTCTTTCATTATTAGGACACTTTCCTACAGACTGAGCAGCGTATCCTTTGAGCGGAGTCTGTGGCTAAATGGCTGACATTTTCCCTTTAGCACTCAGCTACAAAGCTCATGGCCATTTGCAGAGTTTTAGATCTTACCATGGTCATCCTCTGTGGGCCCAGGGCCTAAACTAATCAGTGCTCCGCCAGGTTATTTCACCCAACGGTGGTACCAGGTAGCCCTAAGTGGGTATGTAGAAAGAGATCCTGAATTGCCCTGAAGAGGTGCCTGCCTTATTTCTCTCATTTCTGTAAGCAGCACAGCTGATAGACTGTGAGTTACAGGCTGTGCTACGCAGAGCTAATTTGTGTGAGGTGAATGAGGCACAAGGCATATGGCTTTAAGAAATCAGTCTGCGTTGCCTTGAAGGGTGTTACCTGTTGCTGCTTAGTAAGTGTTTGTTTCTTTTCAACACTAATCTCTCAAAAAATATTTAACTTAAAAACCTTGGAGGCTTACAGAACAGATAGAAACTGGCAGAGCCAGCTCAGGGCAGGCTTTGCAGCTGCAGCTGCCCTTTCCTGGGGAAGGGGAGCATGGGAACAGGCTACTTTTGGGAAGACACACAATAGCGTATTACTTCATTTCTCTCTGGAACAAATCCTGAATTTGGAGTCTATTCCAGCTCCGTGTGCTATAGTCTAAAGGGAAAGAGGAACCCCTGTAAGTTATTCTTTAACTTACTTAGCAATAGTTTTCTTTGCTCACCCAGGGTTACCTGGTGTTGTTTTGGATTCCCAGTTGGGTAGGTACAGCTTGTCAAACCCAAAGTGAAAGCAGGAACAGAGCAGCTGCCCAGCTCCCAGACTAACCCTGCCCATGCTTCACGTCAGCTCTTGTTGCCGAACAGTGAAGCTTGAAGCCATTTGACCCTCCCCTCCCTGTGCTTTTGCACTCCAGCATCCCTCAAACTGCTGACCCCCCACAGCAGCTTATGTCCTTTCTGCTGCTGCTTCTGCACAGTCCAACATCTTCCACCAAAAACTTCGTCTTCTCTCCTGTTGCCCTCCTATGTCTCCTCCTTGTAACAACTTCAAAACCCTCCTCATGTCTGGTTTCTGCCTCTGATTGTCTTCTCACTGCCTCCTCTGTCTCCACGTCTTTACTTATGATTCAACTGTATTTCAGTCCCATGATCTAGCAAAATGGACAGATAGCCACATGATGTGGCTCTGCTCTAATCTTAGGTTTTCCCTGTCTTTGCTCCTTTGTTCATGGTTACCCCTTACTGTGCTCCTGCGATTTCTAACACAGATGATAAATTAGGACAGTGGGGACTGTAAAAGATAAGGTAATAATAGAAATGTAATACCAGGCCAGGTCTTTAGCTGGAGTAAATCAGCTGCTGATCTAAACCAGCTGGGGATTTGGCCCACTCTAAAATGAAACTGTAGGATAGGAAGAATCCATATAATTATTCCCCAAAGAGCACTTTTGTCATGATGCCAGACTGATGTTTCTATTCTTGTTTTTAAAATGATGTATTTTAGAAAGTGATTGTCTCACTATTGCCCACCTGTGGTCACAATATTGGTTCTTTCAAAACTGAACATGCCAAGTCCTTCAGGCGCTCAGCGGTGGCTCTTAAAATGGCTCCCTTCAGCACCTGGAGTTTCTCTTAAAAACTGCTAATCCAAAAAGAAACAAGACCCACATTAGTTTCACTGCCTAGATCTCAGTGGCAGCAGAATGCCATACCTCAGAGTCTCACAATCAGATTCTGCCTTAAATTCCATTTTGTGGTTTTGAGTTATTTACCTACCTGCAAACTCACTTCAGTTTTAGTTTTGAACTGTTACACCCAGCCCTCTGCTAGAAAGGGCTTATTGCAGAGATTAGCAAAGGTTTTACATTATGGGGCTTAAGCAGTCTATCTCATAACCAGTATGAAAGTATCATCTGTTACATGCTTAGTTCATGGCTGTGGTTCTGTGGTGGGAAGATGTCTGGATTTTGTCCAGGTGATGTGTATATGTGCGCCTAACACATAACATTCGAGATGGGACTCCCCTATTTTTTTAAAATTTGGTGGAAGGCATCAGGTCAGCCATTTCCTTTTTTCAGGAAAGATGGCATTTATAATTATAACCAATATCACATGATTCTTGCTCAGCTTCAGATTATTTCTGTGTTTATTACCTTGCATAACCAGACAAGGAACAAACCGGAACACTTGTCTCCAGAGTGCTATGATAGCTGAGTTTTCTAGATGGCAGTCTGAAGTCTCCTATTGCATGTGATCTCTATCAAAGTGTAAACCAAGGAGATGGTCTTTACCAATCATTAACAACAAGGCTGGCACAAAGGGCTAAGTCTAGTAATTGTTCTTAAAAAAAAAAATTAACAACTCTCACTGTAGGCTTGGTTCAGCCTCATCAGCCATGACATGTCCTTTCTTGCACGCAGCAACAAAAATAGACCCACGTACTAAAGGAGAGAAAAAAAAAAAAAAGAAATAAAAGAAAACCCTATTAAGCTGCTGAAAAGCTTAAACCCATTTCTATTCCAGTTAGTAGCTAAGTGAAAATGTAACTGCTTTATATATTTCACTAGAATTAAACTTAAACCTACAGAATTAGGTTTATTAATTTCTGTCAGTGCTCAATGGGGAAATAAGAGTGCCCATTCATTAAGGATACACAATTACTGCAGACAAAAATGAAGCACAGTGCTATTAACCATAATAAAAATGTTGAACACTGTGGAAATATTCATTAAATAGAATCTATTCCTTATATGACTCTACTTAATCCTTTCTGTCTTCCCCCCCTCACTTGTGTTCTCCAACTCATTTTATTTTATTACTTAGCTTTTATGTATGTTTCTTAATGTAATTATGATTAAATATTTTTTGGTAGTAAACAGTATTATTTCATTAAAAAAATCTGTCCCCACACTTACTTCAGTGAAAAGGAGTCTTTGGAAAACAATGCAAGCATTAAGTAGAGTTTCATTATTATTTTAGCTCATGAACGTAAAAGAGAAACCTACAGCAAATAAGAGAGAAAACTGTATCAGCCCATCCACTAAATGTAATTGACTTCGTGGAGCAGATCCATAGGTGGAGTATGCTGGTGGACCTGAATACATCCACTGAAATCAACTGAAAATCAAAATGGTGGTTATGTCAGAAAACAAATAAATATTCTAGAAAGTTTAAATGTGTTTAGGCTTTGCTAAAAACATTTAAGTCAAAATAATTATTTATGAAGAAAATATTCTCACATTTTGAGTATCTTCACATAACACTTTGGGCAGTCACTGATCCCCCATGTAGATTCTGAATTCTTTATAACAAACTATATGTCATCTGAAGGACACAATTTTAATTGCTTGAGAAGGATCATCAGTTAGTAACTATGATATGGATTAGCTGATGACTTCAGCTTATGAAACTCTATTGAAGCCAATGGGATTATGATCATTTCCAATAAATAAAGCCTTGTCTCCAGATGAGTTAAAAACGAATGTGACAGTGCCTGGTTCAGTGGATGACCTGTATTTCTTGCATAGAAGTAAATGAATAATAAATAACTATGCCCTGTTCATCAAAGATATTTATTTAACCTGAGGGCTACATTATTAAAGATCTCCTTAGGAATGTCAAAGAGGATTTTGCTCATGTTCTTGTACTCCAGGGTCCTGGGCAGTTTTCAGATTGTCAGTGCTGGACCCACAACTCCAGCATATCGATAAGTAAAGCCTGTAGGCTCAGGGAGTATAACCACAGAGACTTGGTCTGGTGGGGTCTTGGGAAGAAGGGATGAGGTGAACCTCAATGTTCATATTAGCCAAAGGAGATGCTGGATTTCAGGGCTCTAGGTTGAACTTTTACTTTGGACGACAGAAGACATTACAAGAACTCACTAAAACCACACACAGCATTGTCATTATTTTGGATTATCCTTGTGCTTCAGAGCCATGCTCTAGAAGTTGAGAGGCTGCTCTCTAGAGCAGCTGGGCCTTCGTTTTGTCTGGGATTATTTAAATGATATGTCCTGATATAGCAAATTAAGGGGATGGACAGGAAACTATATGACTGTTTGAGCTATGTGGGTCAAGTTACTTTGGTCCAGCAGAAGCATGGACCTTCTGGGGTAAGACTTCTGCTCTTCTCTTGGTGCTCACAAGTCTCAGTGAGGGATTGCAGCTGGCTCGCTGTAATCTGTTGTTTGTACCGTTCTGTGGAGGCAATCAAATGCAAGCATGGAAGATTTTTGACCAACTAGCTGATTTACGGGGACAAATGACTCTTGTGCTCACAAATAAGGTGGTCTGAATGCTACCATTTGCACTCATGAAGGATTGTATCAAAAGCCTTTTCAGAGTTGGTCAGATAGGTTATTTATAGATCTTTTTCTTGGATGACCTGATTGATGATACGCAGATGGTCAAGGGGGCATTAGCTTATTCTAAAGCCTTATTGTGTCCAGGGCTGTTTGAAGTCTAGTTGCTTATTTCTCTCTGTTAATAGCACCTTTCAGTTTGGGCCTTGGTTGCAGGCTTGGATGTTCTGATAGCTTCTGTTTCTTTATCCCATCTCACCAGGGAGCTGAATGGGACACTTGTTTGACTTTCTGGCATTTAAATACTGGAAAAAAGGGACCCTGAGATAGAAAAGATGGGAAACGACTGGATCTCTCCACCTCCACATCCACGAATAGCAGAACACAAAACTCTATTTCCATTATTTGGTCCTGTATTGCTGCTGTAGGACTCGTTTCCACGTTGGGATGTCCTCTGCAGTTGCAGCTCTGAATCAGAGAGAAATTGCCATGACCTTTCTAGTTCTTGGATTTAATAATGGAATAAGTGAGGTGTGGAAACTTATAGATGGATTACAGCCAAAATAGACTGTTTTCTGAATAGACCTAGACTACTTAGCATTCAGTAAACAGCTTTAATACAGAACAGTAAAAACTGCCTATGCGCTTATTACCTTGATATGGTTAACTAGTCAGAGTATAACCACAGAAGTATGAGTGCATTTCAATAAACACACAAAATGGCTTCATTTTCAAAGTACAGTAGTTCCCCTAGGTATTCTAAAGTCTATTCTTCTGTAGACAAATATTCATTTCTTTCAGCATTAATTGTAGCATTGTTGCTGATAATGTTTCCTGCATTATACTCAGCTGCCTCATACTGTGGATAAGAGAAATCAGATTGAGAGCAAGAACAGAAAATACTAAGATTGCAGCTGCATCTCCTGGGGAAATTATTGCCATTTCAAATGTCAGTCAGCCTGATTCATTATTACGGGGGAGCACAAGACACCTCCTGCTTGAAAATTGGCCTGCACAGAAATGGCAAGCTGGTTTTATTGTTACTATCCTGATGACGTAACCTTATCAAAATATGCGCAGGTTCTATTTTGTCTCCACTATAAGCATAACCTTTGGTATCCTGGGTAGTGGCTAAATTAATCCACTCCTTCAGAACAATGTGATTTCAAACACGACAAAACCCTCCTGTTGTTAAAGAACATTTATCTGCTTTACTTTCATTTGCATTTTCCATAAATTGAGTAGCAGGAAGTGTGAAACACCTGAAGTTCAAAGTCTCTGGAATGCACAGATGTTGATTTTCATTATAGACTCCAAAGATTGGCTCCTAAGCAACACTGCAGAGATTTTTGTGTAACTTAACCACCTTCCATTGGTGTGCTGGGACTCTGAGAACTCTCCAAAGAGCAATACAGCAGATTCCTGGAGGACTGGGAATGAATAGTGTGCCAGAGCGAGAACTGGAGTTATTGTCAAGTAACCTTTTGATTATCTGGTGGGATATTTCCTTAGTTTGATTACATTTCTTTTTAAAGATAAAGTTGCAAAATATCATAATGCTTTTGTTCTTTTAATACACCTCTGCCCAAATATGTGTAAGTGTGTTGGCAACTCAAACTGTTGGTTGACCTTCTCTTACTTTGGTGGCAATAATGCACAGCAGCGTGAGTACTCCATGCTCCCACATGCCTTTGCTTATGCTGCCTGCTCACATTTTGTCCTCTGATGAAAACAAAATGCACATTCACTGCAATGACTGCTGGGGTTCTTTCTCTGGGGTTTTCTTGAGTATTGCCCTTCTAAACATGTTTACACAGCATCTTGTGGCACCTCTCACTACAGATCTATTTGTGAAGTAGACCCGTGGCTGGGTGCACTTGAGTGAGGTATTTCATACTTAGTGTTATGTAGGGCAGTCTTGGTAGTGGTATTTACAAGATTATGTAGCTTTTCTTTGTTCCTCAGTGGGGAAAGCTGCCTGTTTAACCTGTCACTTCATGTCCAAATAGTCATGCATGATGCTTCTTGCGAGTACCATCCAACACAGTACTAGCACAAGATTTGCTTCCCTTCAACAAAGCAACATCTGTCACTTAAAATTCCAGCCCTCCCTTTGCCATCTACACCAAAGCAATCAGTGAGACCCATCTCAACGCATATAAAAGTGTATATGACTGTTTATTGCCTACTAAGTGGTAAGATTGTCTTGTCATCCTGCAGTTTTGCCTCTTCTGTTTTCCCACGTGGAAGGAGACATTTAAATTGAAACTTTTGGATTGGAGGTACAGAAGTATCACACCAGTGACACATTTTTTGAGCATCTCCATGTGAAACTTAAACTGTTTCTGACTGCCCAGCACCTTACATGTATATAATATACATATGATGTGAATACTGTGTTTGAATTGACTAAGTTTGTAGCAGAGGGAGAAGAAGACAGAACTAAAGTCCACTCACTCTGGAGTACCATTAATCAGTATTTCCCAGTTTTCCATTCTTCTTTTTATCAGAGAATTCCAAAGGCCAGTTTCAAGCAAGATAGATACAGAGCTGCTTTGTCACTAATGACAGTGGAAAATTGTCTTCTTCACTCATCTTATCAAATTCATGGCTTCACCTGGAAAAATTCCTGCAAATGGTTCTGAAGGATTAAACAGGTGTGAAATCTCACCTTGCATAAGCAGTACATTTTGCTCACTTTGTCACTTCTATGTGATTTGTGAGTATTGACTTTTCCTGTCAGACATTTAGGCAGTATATGCTGACAGATGTCTGTATCAATCATGTGAGCAGTCTTGAGGATATGACCCATGCACTAAGAGGAGATATAGTCTTGTATTGAATTATAGCCAAGAAGCACTCAACACAATTGTGGCCAGGTTAACTTTGCACTTCACTGATCCTCAGCAGGTCATTCAGGCCAATTTAAGTCTACCCAGATGGCCGGCAGTCCCTGGAAACCATTATAGCACATGAGAATTAGTTTATTCTTTAACTCACAAAGCAAGGACAGTATTTCCTTTATTTAGTGTAGCCAGAGTGGAGCTCTATTAAGATTCATAAACATTGGTAGATATATTTCTTTAGCTTGAAAAGATGATAAAAATGGTAAGTGCAAGCAAGGTTGCATACTTGTCCTTTTCTTTCAAAACCTTGTCTTGATGATCTTGGTTACCTTGCAATGCTGCGCTGTTAAATCATCCCAAGGGGAGTGACACAACACCAGACATGTGCAGAACCTGCTTGAGTGGCACACAAAATTGCTGCTCTAGTTCGTGGGGATGAGTCAGAGAAGGAAGTCGTTGGAAGAGTATTGCACAAAGCATAAAGAATCTGAGGTAACAAATGTGAAGAAGAGTGTTAGGGGTGAGGATGCTGGATCTTTATATACAGATAAAATAGTGCTGAAATGCTGATGAAATGAACATCATTTCAGAGCACATGAAACCTACAATTTACATCAACTAAATGTGAAGAGGGAAAAGAACAAACACAAACCATTATGGAAACAAGTTCAGCCATATTTGTAAAGAAGCAAATCTTGTGATGGTGTGTGCACATATTTTAGTGCATGCTCTGCAGTATGAGAACATTTACTTCTTCTTGCAAGTCTGTAATTTGCATATTTGTTCCAAATAATAATTGAAAAAGAGCTAGCTCATGAAGTACTTGGCCATCTAGTTTTCTCTATTGATGATGGTCTGGAATTGGAGGGGCTTCCTGCAGTAAAGGTATACATGTAGAGAGTATCTAAGGTCACCTATTGCTACAGCTGAATCTCTCAATTTGGGACTTTCTGATAAATGGTGTTCTGAAAGGGTTCAACTTGTGCTGAGGAACCTGTTTCAGTCACCTGATTCGGTGGTGTGCACAGGGCAGGCTGCTGGAGATCCAGTTCAAGCGCGCTCTTGCCAGTTGCATATTCCTGTTGTTTCTTGTCTCATTCACATATCAGTTGATTTTGCACTAACCTCTAGAGACTGTGCTGACCTGAGCAAAAATATTATTTGTTTCTTTGCTATCATTTTCTGCAGGGCAAAATCACCTTGGTTTTGACTTTTGTGTTGAGAGGGGTGTTGCTACAGAAGACTTGTGTTTGCCCGGCAGTGGTTTTGGCATGGGAGTTTGCCTGACTGGACCCAGAGAAACACAGACATGGTGGTGAGGAGAGCACTGGCAAGGCTTACTTCAGAAGAGCCAGAAGACCTCTCCATAGCAATTAAGGGGCTTTGACACCTTTACAAATCTTTAAAAAAATGCATGAAAGCTTTGGTTTTTCTTCTTTTTCTGAAACAGTGCAAAACAGTTATGAAGGTCTGGGGTCAGTCTTTCTCCTCACACAAGAAGTGAGCAGCATTATCGTTAACAAAACATTTATAAATCCTTCTTTTTCTGATTGAAGGAAACTGTAGCAATCATTTTCAGAACCTACTACCAGATGTTTTGAAAACTATCTGGGTCTGAAATATGTGTGAATATTGAGTGTATACTCAGCTAACTTTAAAAAGTTGAGGACAGAAGACAAATCCATTTTTTTACAAGGACCTCAGACAGCTGGGTGTTCTTCACTTCTACAAAGACATTACACGCAACCTGAGCAATTGCAAGAATCGTGATTCTAACAGTCACAGAAAAGGTCTTTATCTGATTGTTTACCTATCAGGCAAGATTAGGCAAATAGCAAACAATTAACGAAATGTTTGCAGGAAACTGAAATAAAAATAATAAAAACTTCCCCGCTTTAGCTTGGTTTTCCAGGCAAGTAGGAGAATACAATGAAGAACTTTTGTTTGCTGGTTCAAAAATCAGAACTGGAAACAAGAAGTTAGCTAATATTCATGGAACAAAAAATATGAGTGTTTCTTTCAAAGTTTAAAAAATAATTTCCATGTGATACACCTGAAAATAATCTCCTTTTGGGAACTAGGGTGTTTGTAGTATATCAAATAAAATATCTCTCTTGGATTTTTTTTCTGTGGTCACATTGTTAAAAAGCTTTTAAATTTATGTTGTTGTTTTGGCAAAAAATACGAAATTGATGAAAAAATATGGCTGACAATGCAAGTTGGAATGAATAGCTACAGATATATGTTGAGTTTAGCCGTCGATTTTGAATAGCAATAAATCTTGAATTCTACCAGCCCAACTTATGGGAGGCTTTCAGCACAGTCAACCACAAAATGCAGTTGAACCACTCACATAGCATAATTAGAGCAGATGCTAGTATAACATGCAACTGCTGTTCACGTGTTATTGTGTGAAATCCTGCCTTTCCTGTTTATTTGGGTTTTTTCTTCCTTCCCTAATACTTATCAAGACAGCTTTTAGAAATGCTCCACTAAAAGCCAGAAAGGACCATGCTGTTTTATTCCAGGAGCAGCCGAGAACAGTTCTGTGAGCATGTGTATATGTGTGATCTATTCTGTACAGTGTATTTTAAAAAGGAAAGAGAATTTTTTTTCCTAGTGAGGAGGGACGTATAACTGGGCAGCATCAGGAACAATGAAAAGCATCATGACTGACTACAGATTGCTCTGAGAAATACAGGTTTTATTCCTAGCTTCTAACCTGCAAATGGGCCTGCTGTATCGCTGCTTTTCTACTATTCTCTTCCCAAACTTCTTTGTTTTGACAGGTCAGACTCTACACTAAGCTGTGCAGGGGGATGGAGACTCCTTTTCCAGTATCTTGTGAAGCAGAATGGGGCCTCAGTCTTGGCTGAGACATCAAGTCAGTACTGTGATATAGATAAAAAATAAATGGAATGAACATACGGGGGGGGTCATAAATTCATCTCACTGAATGCAGAGTGGGGTGGGTTTTGCTGTTTTTTTCTTCTGGATTTGTTGCAAATGGTTTGAAATGAAGCTCTCCAGCTGACAGAAGATCATTCAGCATTAGCTATTTAAAAAATTTCACTGAAATGGAGTGAAATAAGTTTATTATTTATGAAGTTCATCTCACAACTTCCCAATTTGGTGAAAACAGTTTTATTTTGCTTCACATTTAAAACCTGCAAATAGCTAAGTTAATTTAACTAAAATGAGCATTCTAAGATGACCTGTAAGGGGGGAAAAAAAAATCCAGCCCAACTGTACTTTAATCTAGAAACCATCAAAGCCTTCTTGACACATGTATTATTGTAGGGCTCAGAAAAAATAAACAGTTTATGTAGAAGATTAAGAGACAGTTTGGATTTTGCTTTTGACATATCTTGTCTCCAAATCTTAGCTGAGGATTTATTAGAACACTATCATGTCAAAGCTACCTCATTTATATGATAACACATCTGTAATGTTTTACAAGTGCAGCAGTCCTCGTTCAGAATGTTGCTTTTTAAGTCCTAAATTACAGTACCTGGAGAGGTATGCATAATTATAGTGCAAGTTAGCAAATGATAGGATGCATTTTCCCCTAGGCTCTCTGCATTAATCATCAGCAGAGTGGGTGCAATAAAATCATAATTGCTTCTTCAAAAGTTATAATCTAACTTATACAACTTTAAGTTAGTTGTATGGCAATATGATATCGACTGTCATGTAGCAAGCCCGTTTCCTTCATTTCCTTAAAATTAAGGCAGTGTTGCTCGGTGGTGAACTGTAATTAGCATCATTTTCATTTACAGATTTAGGTTTTAGATCCTGAGTGACTGCATGATGGTGTAAGCTCCAAGCTTGATGAAACGATGTTCATTTACATGCGGTGAGGGCCTCTGGGCTGATCCCTGCTTATTTGTTAGGCTGCTTGCAGTCAGTTTGGTGGATGATTAACCTCTTCTATCTCTTTATACTAGCAATTGTATCTGAAAAAAAGACTGTGTTAAGGAAAGGAGTTATTTTACATAAGAATCCTGTTTAGTATTCTTTTGCCTAAATATTTGTTTCAAGAGAGGAAGATTAGTAGAGAGATTTTGCTGCAGAGTAATGAGAGGGTCCTGCGGCTGTGCCAGGGTGCAGTTTGACACTTCCAGCAGCAGCGAGGACTGCGAGAGGTCTGGCACCCTTCCCTTGCTCCCCATCTGCCTGCTCAGGTAGCTTCCCTGGTGTCAGCACTGATGATGGTTTGACCTCACGGTGAATTCAATTCAGAGATTTAAACTGGCAGGAGACTGAATCCCGCCCCCTCTCCTTGGTTGAATAGTTTCATGCTAGTTTTGCTTCCTGAATTCACTCATTTTCTTGTCAAATGAACGCCTATGACCCTGTGTGGGGCTGTAGAATAGGTAAGTGTAGGATGGAATAATTTAAAGATACTTACATTAACTGTCATAAACCCAAGCCTACAATCAAAGATCAAAGCAAACCCTTAATTATTTAGGAAACATCACTGATGTAATCAATACGACTTACAAAAACAAATGTTTAACTCTAATTCATTACCTCTTAAGTTGATACGTATGCATGCACACATGCATACATGACATGCATATGTACACACACACACACACACACACGTGTGTGTGTGTATATATATGTACACACATGAATACACACACACACATAAAATCAAGTTTTTGTTCTTTGAAGTTTAGCCAACTTTTCAGTGTGGTTGCTACAGCTGTGTATAAAGGCATGTCCACAGGGCCTATTGCAGGGTATGTGTTCCCAAAGGACTCAGAAGGGTAATGGATGTGATAACAAAGCAAGTTTTTTCAGTTTTGCACAATCTGATTCCTTAAGATCAGGTCTGTAAATTAAGATCTAAACCTGCATATTGAAGGCTGGATCCTGCAAGCAAGGCATTCTGGCTTCAGTCCAGTAAAGCACTTAAATATGTGTTTTAACATTAGGTGGATGACTTGTTATGGTATGACTTCAAAGGGACTTCTTTTCCTTAAAATTAAGCACATGCTTAAACACTATATATTATACACATATATTTGAATGAGCTGTATACAAATGGCTGAACCTCTGCCGGAGATCTCAGCACCTTGTTTCTTCGCTGAAGAAGAAAAACCGAAACAACAAAACAGAAGCCTCCACCTTTTCTAAATAGTGTTTTCATTGTTGTTTTGTGCCTAATTTGCACAGAAACATAGAAGCTCACACTTCTTTCCAGACCTTTAAACCATGGAGGAACGTGCTTAACGTGATAGGAGTTGTAACACTGAGGTCATTGGAGGGCCTCCCTTCTCATTGCTGCTCTCGGCGCTAGCAGTGGCCTGCTGAATGCCCCTTTTACAGCCTATTCCTTTGCCATGGACAGAGAAAATCGAGGCTGGGGCAATCCTGCTCAGTATCCAGAGAGGCAGTTGGTATGTAAAGGTATATCCCCAAGTTGCAAGGCACATGCAAGTTATGCTCAACCACTGCTTACATCCAGTTTTGCCCTTCTGTGATTCTGGTTTTATTAGCATGGCAATTACATCCTTTAATACTTGATTTGCATGAGATTAAGCTGCACACTTGTCAAATGCATTCTGTTGCTGAACAACATCGTACCTTAAAAGGGTTTAGAAGCATCCAAAAATAATGTTTCACACCAATTGAAATACTTGCTGAAATGCAGAAAATTGTAAAAGTTACTCTCTGCAGTCCACTGTCTTGTTCAGTTTTTGAAGGAAACTGTCCTTAAAGATACAAGGATTTCCACCTTTTATGCCAGAAATACAAAATACAAGAAATAGAAAGCACAGTAATATCCTACTAATGAAAGCATCTTCACTTAATTTTGTAAAGCTTTTAAGTCTCTTGGAGATCTGAATTTTGTTTTACTCTTTGACTTCCTGGTGTTAATAACCAGTGCTGTTAAGCAGACAAATTTCTGAAAGTTAAAAATAGTCTTTTGTTAGCTAAACTGTACCATGCAGTTGTGCATTTAAGTACCATGTGCAGTTTGGGGGAAACTAATCTTAAAAAAAATGTTGACATCATTTTTGTAGACTGTAAAATTAGTGTTAATTTTTTTTCAAATGTACCCCAAGTCACAGCAAGCTGCTGTGCATCAGGGCACACTGCCTCCTCCAAAATCATGCTTATCTTTAAATTTTCCTTTCATAAACAGTTGGCAAATATGACATCAATTTAAGCTGTAATGACCACATTTAATTTTAATTTTAAATTTATTCTGTTACTATATATTGGTATCCTGGTTGATGCCAAGTCAGCCAGCCACAGGTCTGTTTTTCATTTATGCATTGAACTTCTTTAGGTTAGACATGCTCAAGAGTCCTGGTTTAATGCATAACCCTAATTATAACTTAGAATTAAGCTACTGCTGACTGCAGCATTTTAGGCAGGGGAATCAAAGAATGTATCTAATGAAAAAAAACACAACTCCACCCCTCACTAGTGCCTTATCTTTATACATTTTTTATGTTACTTTTTTTTTTTTTAGATTGAGTGCATAATATGGCCATAAAACACCAGTTTAGATAATATAGTCAGCCCGTCAGATTATATATGTCTACTCTGAGCTTAAGGGTTTTCTCTTTACTTTGAATTGGGCCTTACTTCTTATTAAAATGCTACAAGCTTTTAAGAGATTGTAGTATCACAGACCAGCGATAGCTCAACATACTAATACATCATTATGTTGGACCTATATCTGTGCACTATGAAATTGCATTACCATTTAAGCTGGTTGAACTATTTTTGCAAAATGTTTGATTTTGGATGAGAAATGCCTTTTCAGCCATGTAGAACTTTGATGAGGAAATTCCTAGAATGTTCTGATAAAAATGGCTTTGGTTTTTTTATGGCAAAACCTTAAAAATCCAATTCAGAACACTGTTCAATGAAGATAAAAATATTGGATATTCCCTACATTTTTACAGAAAGTGAAATATTTTTAAGGACAAGCTCTTGTGGTCATTTCAAACTTGTCTGAATTTCATCTGTTGGATTGAATTGTTGGTAACTCAATGGACAGGAAAGGTAGGGTGGTATCATCTGGGTCTTTCCTCCCAGAACAAATTTGTTCTTATTAATAGAAGCAGGTTTTTAGAAGGGGAGATGATTAAGTCAGAACTGATGAGCCATGCTGCATGGGTCAGAAGGAAATGTGGCCTGGGGAGATGCCACAGTCATGAAAGTAAGATCATGAAGAAGACTGATGAGCTGGAGGAGCATCATGCTCCACTGGGACCCCAGGACAGTGTTGCTAAAGCTTGAGTGAATAGCTGAGATCAGAGCAGCATCACACAGGGACACCCTGTATTAATTTGCACAAAGCCAAACTTTCAGTATGAGGTGAAGAGCAAGTAAAAGTCATTGCAAGGTACCTTTGTGCACCAGCTTCTCTGCTCTCCCTTTTCTTATGGTTCCTGTGTACTGCCATGGCATCATGGCACCAGGGAGGTGCTCTCCTGCTCTCCAGGAACACTTGCAGATACTGCACCTAATTCTGCTCATTTTTACTGGCTTCACACGAGGGTAACACCCCCGTTTCTTAGAATTATTCCAGATATATGCTGGGCTGTGAGCTTTGACATGACAATCCTTTGCCACTGAAATATGAGACTATGTGTTTTCATTCCTATAATGGTTCTTATGCTTGACTGCCATCCGTAGGAGGCTAGTCAGTAAGAGTTATATGCTGCGTGATAAAATACTAATGTTTTTCTTCTTTGGGAACAGGAAAATGAAAAAATTCTGGGTTTGTACTAGCATTCCACTTGTTCTGCGTGGGCATTCAGCTGTACGGCCAGGAGCTGGTAACGTTTATAGTCCTGGTGTAAATGAAAGCAGACAGAAGCAATGGAGAAACAGGCTGTGCCAGCCTGGGGGCTTGTCCACACACAATAGTAGCACCAGTTCAGCTGCAAAATCCATTTAGCTAAACCAGTGTATGTCTCTGATTGGACACACTTAAATTGGTTTATAACCAGCTTACATCAAATTAGTTTAAATCAGGAAGTTACCATAATAGCTGCATCAACCAGTAATTGTCTGATTTTTTTATAAGATGGTTGCAAACCAGTAGCCTTTCCTCCACAGAGGCTTTTGCACTGCTTTAGATCAATTTAAAAACTGTTAAACTAGTGCAATGTTTGTATGTAGGCCAGCACTAAAGCCCAAAGTTTGTGCGAGCTGGGACGGGGAACGTGTGGGGGCTCTGTGATGGCTTGTATGCTGCAGCACATTTGCTTGAAGCTAGTGGAAAAGAAGATGACAGACGCTTTAAAGCAAGAATGGGACACAAGGCACTAATTTTCGAAAACAGTTTATTGCTCTATATGATGGAAAAATACGAGGTAAAGAAGTTCTGAACTCCTAGCTGACACTCGGGGGTTTTAACGAGCCACGTTCACAAGCATGGGTAGGTCAAAGACAAGCTGTCTGAGAGCTGCCCTGAGCCAGCATGGTTCGTGTTTCGCTGTGCGAGCTGGAGCAGCCTTGAGCCTTCTCTAGGTTTAATCAAAGGATAACGACACCCAGCAGGCAGTGAGGCCGGTGAGACATATTCCATCTCTCAAGCCACTCAGGATGGAGCTGGAACAGGAAATGTTGCTTTTAATATACGTTAATGGCAGTTCAGAGGCGTTTTTGGAAAGACGAGAGCCTCTGGGCAGCAAAGGCAGGCAGCTTGAAAGCGTGACATTGTGGAAACGAAGTCAACAGGAGAATGACACTGCAAGCAGGGTTATCTCAACATTTCTGCAACTAAAAATGGTCTAAATTGTTTTCCAAAATGAGCTTTTGCAGAGCAGAGAGAAAGCCTCTGATTTCAAGGGTTCCTAAAATACTTTTGGAATGAAACTCTCTGAAATGTTCTGTGGGTGTTGATCACTGGAGTGCTCAGTAGTACTCAAGCTCCGAGTTCACACCATTAAAGCTTTGTCGACAGTACTGAAAGCAGTCCTCTAACGTACTGAAGCAAGCTCAAGAGGCTGTATTTATGTTCTCAGGCTGACTTTAGGGCTGTTGCTGGCAAGCTGTCAATAAAGAAACTTATTAGGCAGGGAGACAGCTTGGAATGGAGAGTTGTTTAAGCAGTTCACTTATGAATGGGACACAAAGGTGAACAGAATGAACTTTCTGCTTGTTTAGCAAACAGCAATACAACTGAGCATTTTCATCAAGGTAACTCTGTTCTGGATGCCCAGCAGTAAATGTGCCAGATAGCTTTTTCTTGTGAAATACTCCTTCTCCAGTTCTGCAAGTATATCTGGTAGAAACAATTTTATCCTTTAAGAAATAGAAGGGAAAATTGGTTTTCTGTTCTTCCCTCTTACTTTTTTTGAATCTGTGGAAAAGCGAGACAGTACTGTTTTCTCAGCAATAGAAAACGTAACGATGCATTTCCCCTAAGTGAGGCTTCTGGATATTTTCACACTTCATAAAAGTGTGTTGAGATGCCGTGGTGAGGAGTATTGTACCCACCAGATAATCCTACTGGACTTGAGAGCAATGCATTTTGGAATAATATTTCTGTTAAAGGGTAACTTGCAGAGCAATAGAAATAGCTAAGAGAAACAGTGCAAATCTGATGTCCAAAGCAAAAGCAGTTCTTAGAGAAAGGAGCAGTCTGCTTTTGTAAGAAATATATTTCTTACAGTGTGCAAACCATCCTTAAAGACTGAAGTGGTCCAAGTGAAAACCGTGTGAAAGAGAAAATGAGTAGAAAACAAATGGACCTCTAAGGGGTCTGACTGAAAACTAAATCACAATTTGTGGGAATCTTTCCTTCACTCCAGGTGGTTATATGTTGGGCTAAGAGGAACTTGAGATAAAACAAAGATGAGGAACTGGCTCACCATTTTTCACATTGTGGCTCAAACCTGAGGTATAGCTGCAGCACCTGATGTATAGGTAGTACCCCATTTGTAAGAGATGGATGGCTTTCCAAAAGCCCACTTAATGTAAATTTTATTCAGCCCACAGCTTTGAGATGGACAGCAGATCTGATTATAGACATACAGCTTCTGGATCACGGTTGTGGTGATTTGTTTTGTTTCAGATTTCGCTAATGACAGTGGGAAGTCAACCCTCCTCGGTTCATACTAGGAATGGTCTTGGCCCTTTTTGTTTGCAGCGGGAGGGCTGGTTGCCAATGTGCAGTTCTAAAGTCACATTTTCACTTGCATTCTGGGCAATACCTCCCACATTTTGGACTCTGCAGTACTCAGTGTAAATGGTTCCTTAGAGCTACTTTGGCAGCCAAAAAGAGCAATATTGTATTTAATTTCTGGCACTGCCACTTGCTGAATTGTCGACACAGCTGTAGCAGACCTCCAGGTCTGGATATATCTGGCTAAAGCAGAAGATCGCTACGTTTCCTGATTGGACTCCATGTAATCCGTGCCACTCAAGATCTGATCTGGGGCAGCCAAGCAGAAATGTAACTCCTTTCTGCCAAAGGCATTTCGGCAATGAATTCAATATTGTTCTGGAGGAAAGCAGGGACAGAGGTGAATTCCTGGAGAAATTAGCCTTTGTAAGGCATTCTGCCTTCTCCCAGTAGGGTCTACCAGAAAGGTCTGCTGTGGACAAGCCAAAGCTTTATTTTTGTATACCATCTGCAACTTTTGAGGAACAAAACCATCTCTGCCCTCAGCAATACATTTCTGCTTCCCCCTTGGGGCAGACACTAGTGTTCATGTGTCTGGGTAGTGTGATATATCAGGGGACTGACGTGTTTGAGATCCAATTGTGGATTTTTTAATCTTTTTTTTTTTTTTTTTACTGTGCACAAAGGTAGTGGTGTGAACGTGTTGGAGGCCTGGGAACCACTTGTTTCAGCAGCAGTAACCCTTATTCACCTTGACTTGGATCATATCCCTACCACAACATTAATAACCTAGCACACTGAAAGAAAGAAAGAAAGAAAGTAATATGAAAAAGTACAGGGCATGTTTGCTATCAAGCTTCAACCTTTCCTTTCCCAGTGGTGCCACCATGGTGGTAGATCTGATTTGTGTCCAAGATGAGCATTTGAGAACTCATCTTCTAGGCAAAAAAGGGCCACAGCTTTCAAGAGCATTTTCTGCCCCCAGAAATCATCCAGGATAATTTACTGGTCCTCAGTAAATTCAACCAGACATGAGAAACCCCTTGAACACAGGAGTCTCCAGGAAGAATATCTCCCTTGGCTTAGCTTGGCATGGGTGGTGGCAGGCACTGTAATATACTGATGCTAACACTGTCAAAAGTTCCTAAGCCTGCTTTAAACTACAGTGCAGCACATGCAAGAAAATTGTTGTTGGTTTAAAAACTACTGCACTGCTGGCAGTGGAAAAGAATGAGTCCAATGAGTTAAGCTCCATCATATTGCTGCAATAAAGAAAGAGCATGGAGCTCCATTCCATGCTCCATTTCATACAACATCCAAATGCCTCTAGTTTTCCAGAGTGAACTGTCTCACAGGGTAAGTTACCCTTGAAGATCAAGCCAAACTGTCACATGAAGATGTTGGTGGGGTTGCAAATGCGTAGTCACCACAGCACGGTGATTTGGGGTGTAAAGCTATTGGAGCTGAAATATGCTAGAAATAGAGCAGTGATCTGTATGGGGCTACCTATCTGACATGTAACAGGAAAAGGCAAGCTGAGAGAGTCCAGCAAGCCAGCTTGCTGTTGTGGGAGGTTATTTTTCTCCTTTTGAGCAAACTGTGGTGTATAAAAGTTTCTCTTCCCTGTGTTGAGAAGTGACACCACCACTGACTGTAAATTGCACTGCAGAACACCCTCGGCCTCGTGAATCATCTACTGTAATGCTTCAGGAATGGACAAGCAAGAGAGGTACTGCAAGAAACGGGCATTTCTTGTGTTGTTCCCATACTTCCCGGCATACTCTGCCATGTGAATCTGCCCTCCTGAAATCCATAAAACCCGCAAGCAGGCTCTCAAACATTTAATTTGAAAGATCTCTGTTTAAATCATTTTTGACTTGTGCCAGGGCAAGCCTGTCCTCCAGTTAATTATGTTCTAAGCACACAAAGAGAGCTAGTGAAAACAGTCGCTTCATAACCATTTTCTTTTTGTAAACTCAGAGTACTTAGATCTGCATCATTTAATCATAATAGAGCCATATGCATGCAGCTTAACTTTTCTGGAAACCAAAATTAGCTAGAAGACATTTTGGCCTATTTCTGAAATGCTTGTGTATGGGGAAAAGTGCTTTGAGCACTCCAACTGGGTACGTGATCCCAGACCTTGTAGGAGTGGAGAAAAGTTCATGTCAGGAATGCTCCCCTCCTCTGCATCAGCCACACTGCAACAAATGCATCCTCGATGCAATTTTAAAGTAAAGTTTACTGCCTGGTGGGGTTGTTAACGAGCACTAAAGAAGCTAAAAGAGGGACTAAGCTGCTGGATGTAGGGCAAAGATTAATCTCATTTTTGGGCAGTTTTGGGGTGTGTATACCTGGTTCACAGAATGTTGTTTTAGTTGTTTCAATATGACTCTAAAATAGAGCAGAGGAACATTTCTTTATTAGATGTTTATATATTGTGCACATATTTGAAAAAATGTAATAGCCTTAATGAAATTCAAACCTATTTGCCTAACTAGGCAGTGCTTTAATTTGCATGTCAGTTGAAATATATCTCTGGGTACCCTGAAAACTCTGGATAAGGCACATGCTTGAGTCATTGTCTTAAAAATGATTAGTGAACAGCCACAGAAATTATTACATCCAGAGGAGATCGCTGTAGCACACTCACCAGAAGCTCTAGGGCTTGGTGCTGAGGTTGCAGTTGCTTGCCAGCAGGACTTTGCAGCAGTCACAGCGGCTTTACTCCAGTGGGAGTAGTGTCTGAATCAATCCAGCATCTTCTGGTGCTCTTTGATACCCAGCAGTGCTTCTCTGCCCAAATCCCAACTGATGGAGAGAGAGGACAGTGAAACCATGGGGCATTCCAAAAAGTTCCTAAAAAGCTTTGGATAAGCTTAAGGAAACAGTGTAATAATCTCTTGATAGATATCTTGCTACCACCCCACTTTCCTGTATCAAAGCTGTCAAAACTTGCTGAGAAAACTTTTAAGAGTATTTACCAGTATGGCTTTAGTTTCCAAAATACTAGTTACTAACACGGCAGATACTCTAAGTGTTACATGGGTGAAACTATTAATTAAAGGTCACTTACGGAACTCTCTGTGGCTACAGAATTGCAACACAAATTTGCAGAGGAAATAAACATTGAAGGCTGCAGCCCATCTTGCAGCCAGCTGTTTGCCACCAGCTGAATATTCCCTCCCAGGGATAATGTGGAACATACCTTGGTAAGATTAAAAGGCATATTTTTGGGATCCCCTCATTTGGGTGGGATTCTACTAATTTTTAAAGTAATTCTTTGCCCAGCTCTTGGTTCAAGAGACTTAATAAATTTTTCTCTGGCCTGTGGCTTTTTGTCATCCAAACAGCCTCCACCCTGCTAGGCTGAGCTGGTCCTGCCAGAAGCAGTGATTCCTGTATGGTGCCAGTTGCACACAGCTCTGACACAGGGGATTGGTGACAACCAAAGCTCCTTTAATTGAAAAGGGAAAAGAAGTGAGTGGAGGACAGGAGGATGATGAGGGTGAGGAAGATGGTGAGAGAGGTCCACTCTGGTGAGACCCCACCTGGAGTACCATGTCCAGCTCTGGAGTCCTCGGCACAGGAAAGACATGGACCTGTTGGAGCGGGTCCAGAGGAGGGCCACAAAGATGATCCAAGGGCTGGAGCACCTCTGCTATGAGGACAGGCTGAGAGTTGGGGTTGTTCAGCCTGGAGAAGAGACGGCTGCAGGGAGACCTTATTGCAGTCTTACAGTAGTTACAGGGGGGCTTATAAGAAAGAAGGGGACAAACTTTTTAGCAGGGCCTGTTGCGATAGGACAAGGGGTAATGGTTTTAACCTAAAAGAGGGTAGATTTAGACTAGATATAAGGAAGAAATTTTTTACAGTGAGTGTGGTGAAACACTGGAACAGGTTGCCCAGAGAGGTGGTAGGTGCCCCATCCCTAGAAACATTCAAGGTCAGGGTGGACGGGGCTCTGAGCAACCTGATCTAGTTGAAGAGGTCCCTGCTTATTGCAGGCGGGTTGGGCTAGATGACCTTTAAAGGTCCCTTCCAACCCAAACCATTCTGTGTTTCTATTCTATGAGAGTAAAGCCAGGGAAGGGAAGCTGACTGCAAATGCGTTTATGCCTTCTCAGGAAGTTCATTCTAGGAGCAGCCCCCGAAGGTAGTGCTGGTAACTGATGCTACCTGGTCTAGGTCTAACTTGCTGTCATAATGACATGTATCAGGAAATTAAAACCCATCTCTCTTGCCAGTGCTCTTGAATATTGATTCCTAATTCCACAACCTGACCATTATTTGAAACTAAAGCTTGCCACAAAGGAGAGTGTTAAAACACAGGTCAAGGACAAGCTTGCCCTCCATGCCTGCAGCAACTTACCAAGTGCTTTGTGAAAGCCATTTTGCCATGAAAGGATGGGGAAGAAAAATAAAGCCTATTCAGCATGAATAAAATATGACAGTGATGTGCTAGCAAACTGTGATCGGTTTTGGCTGTGATAACAGTATAAGCCTCAATGGGTAAGGACAAGATCACAGTGCACCAAAACCATGAAGTCAGCTTAACGTGACCACAGTCCACTCAAACTTCTCTGTCACTCCTGCCAGTTCCCCATGATGTGCTGCGAATGTGACGTGCATCCAGTGAAAGCCAAGTGACACATGAGCATGGTGTGACAGCAATGCCAGAAAAGATTTGGTGCTTGCTGTTTGTGGCCAGTTAGCCATGTGAGTGCAAAATGTACAGGGCAGTTTGTAAAGAGCTGGTAGTAATCATTTGTATGAATGATTTTGACCAAAGAGTATTTGGGGTTGAATATATGACACAGATTCCTCCTGTAGCAAGCCTTGATAAACATTCAGTTACCACAGCTGTTGGCTGGAAGATTCACCTTATTTAAAGCACTTTCTGATACTTGGTGCTGTCCTTTTTTGGTTTTGCTTAATACCATACAACAGTGACAGATTATTAACTGACATACGTATGAAGATCAATATAAAGATCAACATGTCCTTGAGTTTAGTGCACATAATTTTATAGGGAAGTGTTTTTTCCCCTCTCCATTTGGCTTGATTATTCAAGAGTTCTTTAACCACTACAACAGAATCCTTTTCAGAAGAGCCTTTTTCTTTCACCCTAGTTGCTATGAGAACATGAATCATCTCTTTAGCACAATAGCAACAACTGTAGTGCTTAAGTGCATCCTCTGATTTTTTACTGTTTGTTCTTTGCTCTCAACAAGATAAGCTGTTGTTATTTCTTTCTTCTTGAACAAGCATAACATGATTGCTGAAGTAGTAGGAATAATTGGACCAAATAGTGAGGCAGTTAATGTAAACAGAAAGAATTTATCTCTTTCAAGTACAGTAAATTGTCCTCCAAAAATATGGAAATCTTGTCTATTTCTTGTTGTGCCCTAGAGCAAATTTTGTTGAGTTTGTTGTCACATCATTATTTTCGGACTCTGTGAAATTGCTAATGAGGAACAAGCTGCTTTCATTGCAATAGTTGTGTGTGTTTAAGGCTGTGATGAGATTTATATAGGCCGGGGCTAAATCACTGGCACAGGAAAGGTTAATATTCTCCTTGAACTAAACATCTACCACAGGTGTCAGTTATCACCAAAATTGTTGCCTGGGAGCCTGGTTGTGGGAGGATGGCGATGGCTTCAGCTGCAGTGAATTAGCTTCTGCAAGAGGGTATAAAACCATGTAATCTGTGGTATTAAGATTCTTTTTGGTAGCTGTGATGGGAGTGGATTCTGCAGTGGAGAAAGATGTTATCAAGAACTATTTTGCTTGTTCATTAAGACCCTGAGCTGTTGCTTTAGATGACCTGCTTTTGGGAATTGTAAGCATGTTTTTTTTAATTTCTTAAATAACCAGTAAAATTAGTTATTTTCTCTGAGAGAGGAAGGATTTTTGGGTGTATATTCATTTTCAGGCTACTCTTTGTTTGCTCTGTAGCCACTGTTAAAGGCAATATTTTTCAGAACATTAAGTCTGCTTGAGTAAAATGGCTTCTCTGGAGAAGGATCCTTGAAAAATAGAGGCTGGTGGATTTATTTTGACAGCCTCTTGGTGTTTGCTAACCATTGCCTACCTTCCTAAAGCCTTCCTTCAAATCTCCTAATCTTTAACTCCAAAGATGTTTGTGGAAATCAATGTTGTTTGTAAATGAGAAAGATGGGTATCTGTGTCAAGTTGAAATGAAATGTGTTCTAGATGGGATGAGACAAGGGGTTGTGAGAAGTTTGTGAAAGCACTTAAATGATTTGAGGCTAGTGGCTCTTGCTAGGACTTACGTGCCTGACTTAAGAAGCTTCTATTCCATCCTCATTTGGCACCTGTGGTTCATATAATCTATGGCCCCTTTTAAAGATGGGAATAAATGCAATGCAAATATGTCTAGACAGGTGAGATATGGCTGATGATCAGTTGAGACAATTTTTCCAACAGTCCTCTTACATATCTATAAATAATTAAAATCTAAGTACATACTGTGCACTTCTGTAGCACAAGTGAATTAGAATGGAAAAAATGAAATCTTATATTCAACCAGTGTTTTCAATAGTCTCAAATTATTATGTCAATAAAACATGTAAAATCTCTTCAAGATCAAACAGGTATTTGATGTGCTGATTCTGAGTTGGAAAAAAAAAAAACCAACCTTGAGTGATTGTTATCTGGTACTTGTAGCTCTGAATAGATAAAAGCAATGGCCCAGACCTTGGCTAAAGTAAATTAATACAACTCCATTGACTTCAGGGAAACAATGTGGATTTATACCAAGTGATAGATCTGTTCTTACTGCTTGATAAAAATCTAGAGATTAGGCTTCTTCATCAATTTTTGTCAAAGAACTAAAGAAGGAGAGATAATGGGGCTACAAGTAGGGATATGATTCAGTATTATTCTGATCTTAAACTTCTAATCTCACGGGAGAGAGGTCTGAATACTTGGCATGGATCTTCCTTGAGTTTGATGAACTGCTTTAGCATTGTATTTAATTATTTGCAGCCAGTATCATACTGAACTAAACTAGGACTATATGCAATTAAGCATAAGAAGAGTATTGCATTGACTGTTGTTTAGAATGCCTCATTAATTTGTATTATGTTGTTAAGGTAGGGTAATCCACCAACATTATTTAAACATAAAAATACCTAGGTAATCTGGTAGACCACACTAAGCTTCTAATCACTCTGAGATGTGGTTGTTTCTAGGTCCTTAGTGTCCCTTGTGCAAATTGATGGGAAATTCCCCAGTGACACAACAAGTTCCTAAGATAGCAGGGCTGTTGGAGCCTTCAGAACATAAGTTGAAGCTCCTAGATATGTGGTTTGAACCTGCTTTTCCCTGGGAGGCTTGCTTGGTTTTTTAAATACTTTGCATGAAAGCAAAAGGTGGACAATGGTATGTCTTTACTTCCTGACTCTGCAGTGCTTTTAGCAGTGGGTGCAACCACTTGATTCAGAGTACAGCACTCCAACCATGTGAGACTGCAAAAGGATATTCTTCGGTCCTTCAGATGCCTACGCACATTGAGTTCATTGCACATGGCTCTCATGTGATATCACTGAGCATGAGAGATCTAAAACTTCTTAAAGGCTCCAACTGTTACAAAAATAAATCTTGCTGATTCTGGTTCAAGTGAAACATAAAAATTAACATAAACTCACTATCAGCAGGATCTTAATTTGATTTTTCTTTATTTTTTCCTTCAAACTTTTTAAAGATGGGTTCATCTTTAAAATCTCCGCATAATAATACAGAACTGTTTTTCCCACCCCTTGTACACAGCATCATCAAGACATAAAATGTTTCTGGCCATCTGAGTATAATAACGAGGCAGCTGTACAGCTCACTTTGGTTGTTTATACCTATTTGGGCTCAGACCTGTTGCAGTGTCCTCTGGATGAACCTTTCTCATCTCAGACCCTGCAATTTGATGTCTGCTCCAAGCATTGGTTAAAGACCAAGTCTCAGCAGTTCATTTACTCTGTGTGAAATTTAGTGGATTTAAATCATCACCTTTCTGGTGAATCCTGCCAGTTTGAGGCTTGGAGATCTTGTGGCTTTGTTTTAAATAATGTCTGGGGCTGGGCTTCAGCCTTTGGCTTTGAAACCTGTCAGTATGTTGCATAGACTTGTGAAGTAAATCGGTACAATTTGTTATCATTAACTGTTGCATGTGGGACTTTCTGAAAGAACTAAGAGAATTACAGATATATATAGTGTATGTATATATGCACAAGCACAGTGAGGTGAAGTCTCTCTCTAATGGTTTGAACTGGTACTCGCTTATTTAAATGGCTTTCATGTACACCTCAGCTAGTTTTCTATTTTAGTTTAGCTGTCAGTCTTTCCAATTCCATGCTAATGCTTCTGATGAGTGTTCATCCTGTGCAATACCTTCAACTGTAATTAATTAATGGATGTTCATGTAGCAATTCTTTTTGCTGTGAAACTGATCCCTATCAAACTGTCTTTAAATCTTTTGTAAGGCTCCTCTTCCTCTTAAAACTGAAAGTCACCTTCATCCAGTGTGGAAACTGGTCTAGGTACTCAACCCTTTTTTCCTTTTTTTAGTGTTTCTGTTTGAGAGGGTCAGAATTACCCCTCACTAGGATTGCTGTCAGACAGCACAACAAGGAGGGAGTTCTGCTGGAGAAATATTTTGAGGTATGTGAAATTACTATCAGAGATTTGCCACTGACCATGTCACTTTGTATGCAGCATATCCAGCAAAAACATTCATAAGCTGAAATAACTGTGAACTTGCAGGGTGTTAGCCTGGGATAACTATAGCTTTACTGTGATACAATCTGGCTTGTAAATTTTTATCCTGCATACAAGTCCCTGTATACATGCATAACACATAACTTAAACCATGTTATCTCTACTACACAAACTAGTGCTGTAAAAATGCAACCAAAGCTAAATTTAAATACCTGTGTAAGTGCAAAGCACTCAGCTTCTGTAACAAAGGTAAAATTGGGTTCCTGTGATAGAGATAAGTTCTTAATTTAGCCTGAGAAATCACCAAACTCATTGTGTTGATGGTATGACCTAAACTAATCTTCTGTCCAGATTTTCAAAGATGAAAAACATTCAGAAAACTAATCTAGTGTGATGCTGATAGCGTATGATGGTTGAGAGGTTGTAACATTATTTTAAAATATTATAATGTAGCTGATGTGGGATTTCCTGTAATGTAACATCAGTTGTCTGTTATTTGCTTCAGACTATATTTACGTGGGAGAATAAGACCAAAAAAACTCAGCAGGTCTGTTAATACTCAAGATGCAGGTTATCATAAATGCTGGTAATGTTTTTCTGTTCCTGGGTTTTTTCTGTTATTACAGGGTTTTATGAAATGTATAATATATGTGGCAACATGAAACATAACGTAACCTGGTATTTTCCATGTTTGATGCTGTTTTTCATTTCTCTAAATCAAATGGGAATGCTACAATGTGCCCAGGCCCTTTAATATTCTGTTATACATAGTAGTCTACATAAACAGAGTAAAGTCTAGAGCACAGTATATCTTCCATCTACACCAGTAAGTGATTTTATTCATAAAGCAAATTAAACACATCAAACAAAACAATTTTGGGCGAAGAGCACTGGAATGGAGGCCTGGTATGTTGGTAAAGTTGCTGTACTCAGTTTAAATTGCTTAATCTCAGTTCACTGGTTCTAAAAACATTCATTTTTCTTGGAGGATTTTTGGGTCTGAAGCCTCTGCTATGCTCAAGAGCTGCCTCTGGCTGGTGGTCTTATGGCTGAGGAAGGGATTTGTTACTGAGGAACAGTTGGAGAAACTACTGGCAGAAGGGGTTGAAACCATCCTGCTCTGAGGCAGGAAAAACCTTGAGGTGTTGACAGTATGGACGAGAGTTTTTGTTTCCTTGAGTATAATTTTTCTTGCTTTGAGATCCTATTTTCAAAAGATTTTAAAGGCTGTTTTTATTTTTGTGTAAAGGACACTTTTTTGGTATTATCTACCTAATAACTCTGGCCAAATATTTATGTCTCCCCATGAATGTACTATATGGAGAAGCTGTGAGGAAAGTTGTTCCAGCCCTGGGAATCTTATGATACAGATATAAAATATAACAAGCCAGATAAGTGTGGTGGTGGGAGAATGAATGAACGAAATGGCAGTAGCAGTGATAGAGTATCAGAGTGGAAATACAAGTTTTGTTCTTAGTCCCTGCTTATAGGATATCTTGGACAAGTTTCCAGTACTGAAATCTCTACTATCATCCAAAACTTGGCCACAATTGATTGCTGTAGTTTCCAGACTCATCCTGCATGCATCATAAGAAACCAAACTACGAAATTATTTTAAAATAATAGTATAGCACTTGCAAGATTCCCAATTTTCCCAAATAGCATCTTGGGTGAACCACAGGAGATGCATCTTGTAGGACCACAGTCTGCTCCAGCAAACCTGACAAAACTCTACTGACTGAAATGGAAAATTCAAAGGATCCAGAAACTTTGGACTGTTTTTTTTAATTCTTTACCATTTTAATAAAATATTTCTAGTTAATGTGTAGATTGAGAGTATGTTAGGGACATGGAAGACTGAAAACCAAGTTATAGCCTGTTTTGCAGGCAGAGTATTTTGTACAGCTTAAGTATCTGCCACTAAAAAGTTGTCATTCAGCAATGGTTACCACAGTATCAACAACTGAAATACCACAGCTGGTGCAGAAAATATAATAACTAGTTGTCACAGGAGATCGAGGGTAGGAAATAAGTGTGTTATCTCCAAGGGTAGATTTTTAATACCTATTTTTATAGGAAAGGTTCATCTTTGTACTGTTACTAACTCCAGATGTTGCTTCCAACAGGGCATAGCAAAGCAGAATCCAATGGGGAAAGTAGGCAAATGAATTATGATATAAAGCATTTTTGTTCAAACAGACTTGTTCTGGAACAAGATAGGCATATGATGGAGTCTCTCTTATTGCAGTCTTTAACTCAAGCTTGGATACCTTTAAAAAAGATTTGTTCCCAATTTTTTAGGCTTTAGTCATCCTAATTCAATATTCATAATGATCCTTCTGACCTTGGATGGTTACCCCCTCCTTGTTGGGGGGTGGTTTTTGTTAGTGACTGTGTATCATACAAGAGTTCCTTAATAAATCAATAAGTAGGAGCTTGATCTAGTCATGTTTTTAATGACTCTACGTGCTCAGTGAATTAAATCTCAATCCACCAGGACAGTGAAGTTATCTGAAAATGTTCCCCACCTTTGCGTCAAATCAACACACTCCTTGTAATAAATGCTTACTTGTCTTTTGACAGATCAAAATAGTAGGATACTTATTCAAATATTGTTCCAAACAGAAGAAAGTTCATTTCTCTTGTCACCCAACTTCCAGTAACAAAAAAAACTCAATAACAAAAAACAACCGAAAAACCACAAACACCCCCCACACACACACTAGTTTGAGACTATCAAAATTTCAAACCTTGAAAGCAGATGGAATAAGGATATGCTACACACTCAACTCAGAGTGGAGTAGAAAGGTAGCGTTTTACAAAAGCCTGCCCAAATTGAGAAAAGCTTTCTATTCTGTACTGAATTTTTTACTTGGATCTTTGTAGCTTTGTTTTCTTCTGAGAACGCAGAAGTTTAGTTGCTTGGTCCCCCAGCTTCGTTCCAAGATATTGGCAGTCTGAAAGACTTTAATATAAAATAACAAATGGACCACTGCAGCTAGGATTTAACCACCTACATTACACCATACCAAAATCTAATACAAACCAATTGTGGTCTAGTGTCTAATTTCCAGAGCTGTAAAGATAAAGATTCAAAGGAGTGATTCCTGGATTGCACCAATGAGAGGTCAAAAACTCATTCTCAGGATTACTACAGTAATTAGATCCAGATTCTTTTTCCTGTGGCTGAAAGGAGACTTCAGGCTATCTAACTTCATGTTCTGTTGTAAAGCTTCTAACAAAATATTTTACTCTAGAAGTGTGTTCGATGTTAAAATTCCCAACAATATTCACAAAATATGGCTCCTATGCTAAGCTTAATTGAATCTGGTTATTTATTATCCAACATAAAACATTTATTATATGGGATGTGTTCAAGAATGTCTCTATTTACCATATGTTTTTGAAAGTGCTTTACACAGTGCAAATAGAAAAGATAAATCTGAGGAGTGAAACCACAAAGGGTCAGGTAGTACAACCTGAGTCTTCGGAGCCAACCATGCAGTAATCCCTCTCGAGATGCCTTGGATGCCTACTGCTTACATTGGGCTGTCATTTTTCTTTCTCCAAAATTGTCTGTGTCCCTTCTGCAGTTTTTGTTTATCTGGTTTTTAGAGTTTGTCAAGTATAACTGCCCAGACTCTATTCACACAGTTGCATGTGATTTTCCATTTCTTCCTGCTCCTTTTTTCTTAGTTGTCTGTTATGAAATGTTATGGTTGGTGCTGTCCTGGCATAGTCCAGCTGTGTAAAAGGCACTATCCAATCACTGTCCATTTATTTTGTTGACAGCATGTGAACAGCAGGAAAACTTGTGTGGCATAGCATTGGCTGAAACCAGTGTCTAGGAAGCACGGGAAAATGGCTTTGCTGTTGTTTCAGATTCTATAAAGCTATTTACTGTTTTGTGCAATTTTGCAGTTCCTGGCAAGTCACCATAAATGTATGGTCTCACTCTGTAATGAATCTGAGACCATAAGTATTATCATTTCTTTAAATACCTTTTCGGCTTTTCCTTTATCTTAATGCTAGTTAGGATGAATTTTTGAGTGAAGGGGGAAGGAAGGTGGTAACTGTGTTTTGCTCTTTTGCAATAAGCTGTGCATATAAAATCATACCAGTTAGGTCCTAGGGCTTCTCTTAAATCTACCTGGCCTTTTATGTTGTCTTGTGATGGGTAACAATTCAAACTTCTCTGAGGCATTCTCTTTTAAGGACACTGTAAACTTTTTCCAATGTATTTGCACTTAGATGTAAACCAGTGACTCTTCCATATTTATTTAGCAAACCCTTTCTTGTAAACACAAATAATTTGTCTTGTTAATTATATCTGATCTTGTATAAATGCACACACGACCTGCTTGTTTCAACAATGCTTGGAAGGAGACTGCCTGGATAGGGGGAAAAGTCATATGCAACATTTGTCTTCTGCCTCAGATGAAGGCCAGTCAGTTCCTAGTGAAGTAAATAAGAATGGGAAGATGCACATCCCTGAGCAAAATGTGACACAACTGATGATAGAATTCTTCCCGGACATTGGTGCATCTTCTGTTTAGATTAGCATAGTTAAATTTGAGGACTAAACCTTGTTGAAAGTTTTCAGTTAAGTATTTATGCTTGTACTAAAACAGCCATTTGGGTCAAAAGATGTTTGCTATATTGCTATGTGGTTAAAAAAAAAATTTGAATATTTGAGGTGAGTCCAGATGAAAATAAATTCCAATAATCTCTAACTGAAAATGACCCATTTCTCTGACCTGAAGAATCTTTTAGCTGTAATAGCGACTTCTGTTAAGTTTGATAATGGCGGTTGAATCATGGTGAACTTGTGCTGCTTAAACCAAAGACCAAAATGTTGGTGCCTGAAGTTTGATTCTCATGTTTCCTACTGTAATTTTTAATGAAATGACTGCTCAGTACAACTTCATTTGAGCTGTTGACCTTGTACAGTTGTGTCAGATGAACTTCAGATGCTGAAATCCATGTTTAATTTGTTTTGTTTATTTCCCAGCCACATGGCAGCATTTCATTGACATGGTGATAGCTGTTGACTCACAGCTACCGTGGTTTTGAGCAGTGGGGTTCTGGCCTCTGTATCTATGGTGAGCCTCTTCCAGTTGTTGCTCGGGAAATAATTGTGCATTGAGGCAAAAAGGTCAGTTTTGGCTCTGTGACCCAAGTGGGAAAGGCATATGGCTCTATGCCATGCTGTGCTACTAGGCGAATGTTTAGTCAACTTTGCCATGGGGTTCCTAATATCAGGAGATTAACTTGATGTAGAGAATATTCACACATTCAATTTATAGAAAATTTATAGGAAACTTAAAGTGTATTCAGTAATATACTTCTTCCCATAAAACTTATATTGGATCAAGCCAAAACTGAAATATACTGCTGTTTAAACAGAAACAGGAAAAAGTATCCCACACTAGGTTAATTTAATATTACATTCAGATGTTCTGGAATTAAGTGATGGAGCAGATGGGACAGTGATGACCAATTCCTAATAAAATAAAAAGACAGATGATACTTTTTAGCTTATTTATTCTTAAGAGCCATCAGGAATGGCTATGGATAATAGGAAAAGCCCACTTTTACTCTGATTCTTCTAAGAGTTGGGATCATGCTTGTTCATATGTCAACCCCCCTCCCTGTAATAACATCTCTGCTTACAGTACTCAAGTATCCACATTAATTTAACTCACTGCTAATAAATGTAATACTCCTTTCTGATAGAGTTAGGGGAATAGCATATCTCTAGCCTACAGTAAAATTCTGTGGGCTGTGCTTTTCCAGTACATAAAGGATGAACCTGTTTGGCAACAGGGCAAGGCGCATAGATATATATGTAAAGGCTGCATGAGCTAATATGAAATTTAAAATGGCTGTAATTTTTTTCTTGAAGATGGAATTAGCCATACCCCAGGTGTCCTTCACCCTTTCTCCTCTGTTTTCTTTCTGTATAGCCTCTAGATGACTGAACATGCTCTTTATGCTTCTCAAATTTCCCAGACTAACTGAATATCCTGAGGCAGCCATGTCTGCAGTCCTATGTAATCATGGAATTGAGGGTGAGAATAACAGAACCAAATTAACGAAGAGCCATCATTAGGAAAGCCACTGGTGGTCAACCATGATTGAAATAGGCCTGGTTTTTAGGCATATGCTGGTGTTTCAGGATCACCATACCCATGACTTGCTGAAGGCTGGCTTTAAAAGCATGGAGGCACTTTGTAATACAAACCAGAATAAGATAGACAGTGGCAAAGCCAATTTAGTGAAGCTTAGAGCAAAGTGATGATTAACAAAAGACAAAACAGCACCTAGGGTTTTTTTTTCCTTGAAATCCAACTTTCCTATCTGGAAGTAGGGGAAACAAAGAAGCTTTTCCATATAAAGTGACAATGGAGAATAAAGATCAGAAAGTAAAGATAAATCTGTTTTACTCTTCCTCTGGGGAAAGGATGAAAAGCATCAAAATGCCATTGACATGAATAATGCCTTAAACACTGGAGTAGCTGATAAATGTTCAAGTTCTGTGAACTCAAACAAAATGCGATTGTAAAGTATGTTTCTTGTCTAACCTTAAGACCAAGATGTCGAAGAAAGAATAGATGCTCATAGTGCAGGGCATTGGTGTGGGGGTTTAGGAACTTTAAAGATGGTCTCATTAGAGACCAAACCATTTATGAAATGAGGTTCTGAATGATTCTTGATAAAGAGCTGCCACTAGGGAGTGACTGTGGCAGATGCAGAAGCCTTCAGTGCATTTCTACCAGGGAAGGTTGGTGATCAGATCGCTGGTTTTGCACTGTGCTCTTAGTTCATGAATGGACTAGTTTCCAGTGGACTGTAGGGCCAGGAGCAACCTTATCTGAACAGTGCTGACAGACTGCAAAAATATAAGCAAGTGTTATGCCATTCTGTGTATGCTGACTGCTTGGTTAGGGACCGTCAGCAGAGAAATGTATGAATTGAGAAATAGTGTTATTTGGATTGTGTCTAGTTTCTGTGCAATCAGAAAAATCCTTGTTTGCCTACATAATGACATTAAAGGTCATTAAATTTTGGTCATTTCATGAAACATCAGAGCATATTTCTGAAAGATTGATGTTTCAAGGAGGTTAGTTTTAGGCGTCTAAAGTAGATGTGTACATTATGGTTGACTTTGTCTATGCCAGAGATGCCTCTCTGCTGTCTAGGTAGAGAACATGAGCTCTAACCAGACACTTAGATTAAACATTTAAAATGAGGCAGTGCAAATACACACTTAAGACATGGTTTTGTGTTTGAATGTCTGTGCAGAAGAATGAGGTGACCATCTATGAAGATTTTGCTTAAGTGAATTTTCTGTTTAAAAAAAAACTCATGTTGAGTATAGACCAGCTGAAGCTGAAAAGAGCCGAGATAATCTCAGACACTGGATGGCCTATGAAGGTTTCCAGCCATACCATAAGACTTGTCTGCAATGCATGGTTACCCTGAACTGTAGCTTTGGTTTTGCCACTAGTCCACCTCCCATCCATGTATTGTATCTGTATGAAAATTTTTCAGGAAAAGGATGAAGTAACTGCCATGAACCAACAGGGAGGAGAGCTACAAGAGGTGGTGGAAAGTAAATCCTTGTGCTGGAAGGGTTGCTACTTTGGAGTCATCTCTAACAGCTCTCTTAAATGTTTGTTAGCTGTGGAGACACAACATTGCCTTGTGTTATTACGCTGCAGAGAGTCAACAACATTGTATTTCAGTCTTTATTTTGAAGGATATGTCTTTTCTGCTTGAAACAATTCCTAATTTGAAAGAAATTAAGGTCATATAGTTCTCCCTAATCTAAATTCTCTTTAAAGAAATAGCTTCCCTGTTGTGTTTTCCTTCTATCGTCATGTCATAACTAAATGAAAGAACTTAAGTCATTAGTATACTCTGCTGGTCTTCAATATTCTTTGTACAAAGTTACAGGGAAAGTAATCAATAAACATTTTTGTTTCTTTTAGTCTCTTGGTTGTTGTGTGATTTCAGTGAAACTGAAAGCAGAGATCTATCTTTAATGCTGTTTTTTCCCAATAGAGCTTATGAGCCAATACACATTGTTTACTCAAGGGGCCATATGGAGCTAATCTTTATGGAAATAAAGGATGAAAATATTCATATCTAGCAACATTTAGCTAACTTGTTTTTTCCCCATCTAAGTAGGACAGGTAAACATATCCCTGATTCAGAGTAAATCATTTGTTTGAAGGATTTTATTATTTTCCCTATTCTTTTCTGCATGTCTTGAACCAAGAAAAATAAATCCATAAAAAGAATACATTAACCTAATATAGGTGCATTGAATATCTGGTGCTACTTTCTGCATGGTATAATTCTCATCTGATTTACTTCAAAACATTGTGATCCCAGCTGTAGAATAGCAACAAATGCAAACTAAAAATACTTAGAATTACTGAGTTAAATAGCTGTCTCCTTTCTAATAGCATAAAATCAGCTGGGACCAGATGGTATAGCACAATCTCCATCCACACCCTTCAGCAGGAGAGCAATTGATGGTTTTTAAATTCACCTTTTTAAAAGTGAGATCCTGAAAAGCCAGGTAAAGGCAGAGCTATGGGTAAGATTCAGGAGTTCAGGCAGGCAGGGACCAGAAAAGCCTAAACAGTCACAAAATAGAGCAGTAAATGATGTGTGACTTTGGGATGTGGAGTCCTATATGGTTCCTCTTACCACCAGCACCATCCCAAAAGGGAAAGGTGAATACATTTTTATAGTAGTGGGGGACTTCCTCCATGTGAGCTGAAAAACAAGTGCTATTTCTGGAAGGAATAACCAAATATTTGCTGAGTAAAGGAGGTCATGCTTTTTCAGTCTTGGTGTCAATAAATAGTGAGGATGTTCTGAAGAAGCTACTTGTTTAAAACAGCTTGGACTAAATGATCAGAAAGGTGATTTACTTGAATTTGAAAGGAAAGATAAGTAAGGGGAAGTCTCTCTAAAGTACTAGATTTCCAAAGGGCAGGCACTGATAAATTAATGAAACCAATGAAATCTGCTGGACTGAAGAGCTGTTGGAGCTGAAAGTGGAGGAGACAGGAAATTTGACGCAATACCTCTGGAACTTGCATCCTAAAACCATATGAGGATGGGCTGCAGCTCTCCCTGGAGCATGACCCTTGCCTGATGGGCTGCCCTGCTAATTTACTTTCCCTGCCATCGTCACTTTAAGGTAATGTGCTTTTTGTAGTAAGGCAAAAACTTTTAAAAAGCCTTATTAGAGCAAGCCAAATGCCTGCAAGGTAAATTCAAAATCAAACAAAAAACAAAGCCCCAGAACAAATGGCTGAAGAGAAGAGACAACTGTGTCTTAGAAAAGTTATAAATAAGCCTGGAACAGGTGAACTTCCTCCTCCTTACAGAGGATCTCTAGGCAAGCCCTTCTTTGCCCAGCTGACTGCTGCTCCACCCTCATGTTTAGACAGCATTGCTGCACAGTGGGATGGCTTTCCTTCCCTCTTGCTGTTCTCCTTTTATGCCTGGCTGCATGTTCCTGTCACCTCTCCCAGACCAGTCTAACATTCATTGATCTGGTTAGCCCAGCAGTAATAGTAAAAGATGAGCCTGCAGCTGAATTCCTTCTCTGCCATTGCTCGCCCTGCAGACATCAAATGCCAGTGCCCATGGGGGTGAAGAGAGGAAACCTGGGCCCAGAGTGGAAGGGGTGTTTCTTCCAAAAGGAGCATATGCTGGTGCTGGTGGAAAGTATTCACAGACCCATCCCTTAGGGTGAACCAAGTAGTTCAACTGCTCTGTAGGTGTGTGCTTCAAAAGGGTGGTGAGAAAATATCCTCTCTTCCAAGCTCACTGGGGAGGTAGCAAGTATGAGAATATGTGCAGCTCTATTTGTTCTAGCCTGGCACAATTACTCCACATCTGATCCAGCCTCCTCAAAGACTGAAGTTATTCACTTGCAAATGACTGTATGAACAGAAAATAATGAAAGGAACAAAATTGGGTTTAGCTGAGTAATGAGAAGGGTGGAGAGAATCCTGCCTGTAACACTGTGGAAGAGTCTTGCTTTTCTTGCCTTTATCAGATGGATGGCTATGAAATGCTCTAATCTATCAGAAGGGTAGGAAATAGGTAAATGGTTTTAAGACCTCATTTGGTTAATGAATTAAAACACAGAAGAAAAAGAATCCATGTAGATATACCCACTTGGTCATTTATCATTGTAAGCACTCCTAACAACCATGCCAAATTCAGGCTTCAGGTTATTCACTAATAGCCATAGGCAAATGAAATTAGCATACTGGTGAATAAATTAATCCTAGTCCAGGAGGAAACTTCTGTATCCATATGAAGCACTGAAGTACAGTGCAAAAGTGTTGGTTTGGGTTTTTTCCCAAAGGGTGTGCATAATACACCAGAGAGAACCTACCATGTAGAATGAGCAGAGTATCATCCAGGTGACACATGTAGGCTGAGAAATGGGAACCTGGCAGGAGAGTATTGGGTTGGAAAGGACAAGGAAGATGCTCAACAGCATTCCTTTTAAAGTGCTTAGCTACTGTTTGGATCTAACACACAGAATACATTATTGTAGGAAAAAAAAAAAAACAAAACAAAACAAAAAAAAACCAACAACAAACCACACAAACCCCACCTTCAAAAACCCAACAACAAAAAAACATTTCACCTTAGAGTGAAGAAACCAGGGAAATAAGGGGACAATTTCGTAAGGTGCTTGTTTCTTCATTTATCTCCTTTTGGTAGCATTTGAGACCTGGTTTTCAGCTGTAGATAAAAAGTGTCTCCCAATGTTTGAGGTAGCAAAACGCTGGTTTGTGGCCCCACAGGGCAAGGAAGGACTCTCATTAATGCTGTTTTTTCACTTGGATTTCTGAGAAGCAGTCCCAAAAAGAGTATGCTGTGTAGTATCACTACAGTTTCCCATTATAATGCCCAAATTGTAGTGAGGGTAAAAAAGACAATGACATGACTCCCTGGAAGGTCTGATGTAACACTGCTTAATGTGTAAACGATGAGGAAGAGGGAAAAGGGGAGTGGAGTGATAAAGTGATGAGATGATGCAGTTAGCCCTTGCAAGTATCTCTTGAAGACAGTACTACTCAGAAATTATTCTCCTGTTATGAATATGTGTTGACTTAAGTATTTTTAAAAAAGAAAAAAAAGGTGACTATATCCTTTCTGTTGGGAAACTTGTTAGATGTTTGCTAACAAGTGAGGTAAAACAAGGTAACATGTCTGACAGCTGTAATTCTTCAAATAGTCACAGTGGCGTTACTCTCTGCCCACGCGTGGTATTCCCTTGACTACAAAGGCACTTCCTATTACTCATTGGCACTGGTCCCTGTTGGCACATTTGCTGCAGGGTGAAAGACTAAAGTAAAGGAATAGATGTAAGGGATAGGTATCCTCCTTTTACTAGATACTGGTCCCAGAGAATGGATAAAGCCTCTCTGATGGGCTTCCTGTTTCTTCCTTAATTGCCAGAACTATGCATTTGGTTGTTAATGGTTCTTGGTTTGGTGCGGTTTTTCTGTTTGGTGGTTTTTTGGTTTGGTTTTTCTTTTGTTTGGGTTTTTGGTTTTTGTTTTGTTTTGTTTTGTTTTTTTTTGTTTGGTTTTTTTTTTTGTTTGTTTGTTTTGTTTTTTAGTACTTAGAAGACAAGAGAATAGTGCCAGTAAAGATTGCTAGACTGGATGACTACGGTATGATCTTATACCTAACAGAATTTTTTTGTCTAGTGTCTTTGCCTTCTGTTTGAGCTACCAGATAGCTGGAAGGATACTGCTACAATCACTTAATGTACCATGAAAAATTGCTTTGCTATTACATTGAAGAGCTGGGTACAAAAAGGGACTGGTGTAGCACTCATGGTGTGTGGGGAGATTCTCTGCATTGTATGGGGCCCTGAGAAAACTTGTTCTAGCATGTTTATATGAGGACTGAGACTATAGGACACTGGAATTTTCTTTATCTTTGCCCCACAGTGTGTTTTTACTGGTCTTTTTCCCCCCCACTTAAAATCACTTCTGATTGGGGTTATCTTGAATTTTCACTTTGGTGGGCATGTGGTGACAGCTCTGCTGCAAAAACAAACATTCCCTGTGCAGTGTAGTCCATCACTGTAAGCCACTCAGCACTGTTGTTGCAGTGATATAAATGGATCTCCATGCAATGAGATAGTGATTAATAGCAGGTAGAGCACAGTGAGCAGAGATGTGGTACTGTATTCTTCACCCCCCCAGCAGTTGTCATTTAATGCACTCTATCAGGAGCAGTTTTATATAATAGACATGGGAAGATCCATAAAAGCAACATCTGAGACTGCAGCAGGGCAAGTATTGATTTATTTGTTACAATAAAATTTTTGTCATTACTATGCAATTGCTCTATCTCTGGAAGAATTGATGTATCTTGTTGGAAGCTACAACCCACTGTGCAAAACTTTTTTTCTTTTTTTTTCTGTGTCTTCCATAATTTCCTGTAACTCTTCTAAAGAATCATTATTCCTTATTACATAGGCCTGGCATGCCACCTATTTAGATAAATGCCTGAACAAGTGTGCAGTAAATATTCACAGCAGCTCATGTTTCAACTATATATGCCACTAATTAGATAATTTAGTGGCTCAAATAAATAAACACAAAAATAGAAGCAGACCTGAGAAAACAGTGGAGTAAAATGTACTGTCACTGTCATTCTGTGGACCGAGATGCCAACTTTTAGTCTGTATCAAGTGGCTCTAATATAGTTTATATGTGAAAAAGAAGGAAAAAATGAGAGCAGAAAGAAAACCCTAGCTTACACTCAATTACCCAGGTAGAATAACAAATTATCAGGGAATAGTCAAAATATTGACTCCTCCACACCACATTTATTTATCCATATGTTTTTGGCACCTTTCTTGCCAAAAGCTCAGGGAACATGCCGAGTGTACCCAGGATTTCAATATCTAGAATCCTCAAAGTGCTTGTCAAAGGGGAGAAGCATCATTGTCTCTCATTTGACAGAGGAAAAATAGCATGTGGCTCACCCAAGGTCATGGCAGAAAGCTCCTATGCAAATAAGCTGCTGGGTTTTTCTGCCTGTGTTTGCCTTTTAAGGTAGATAATGCAGTGCTTAGAAGTGCTGGCAGGACTCACAGCCTCACTGTGCTGGGGACTCCCACATGCTAACTCAAATGATGTGGAATTCATGCAAGAAACGCAGCAAATGCTTTTTCCATATCAGAGACCTTTTTTTGCAGAATTTTGACCTGCTGACAGGTTTATGGTTTCTCCTTATGATTTTCTTACAACTTCATTTTTCAGTGCTGTGGAATCTTTAAATTAGATCGTCCTTAGATTGAACCCATATATTCTGAAACTGTTAACCAATGAATTAAGCAGGATGGAGACAATAGGTGAAATTTTATTTGGAATATCAGCATGAACCATTGCAATCAACAGCGATAGTACCTGTGTGAAGGCACCTTAGATCCTCGGTTGGCGCAACTCAGTCTTATTCATTATTTTAACACCATGTCTGATGTGGCAGATGTATTATTAGTCATACACTGGCTGTCATTTTCATTGCTATTCCTGATCCTAGTAAGGTCCATTTTTGCTCTTGCAAATTTTCAGAAGCGAGTGTCGGGTGGGAAGGAATTGTAGGTTTTCCAAACTGGTTTATTTTTAATCTCCCTTACCTCAGTAATAGGCAGTGAGCATCCTAATTCACTGTTTTCTTCTTGATTGTAGTTTCTAATAAAAACAGCAAGCGACTCCATTGGTCCTAGCATGCTCTCTGGCTAGATTGTGGATTTTCTTGTTTTCTTTCCTCAAAACTTACCCAGCACTTTAAAAGGAGCATATGATGCTTTTTCCGAACACCTGGCATCTGTGTGTCCCTGGCTGCAACATTCAGTGACAGAGATATGTCACCCATTTAACAGTGATGCAGTTCACTCCTTTTTATCAGTTAGGACAAAAATAATGTTCAAAATCTGCTCTAACATATTTCACAAGGCTCCAAGCTTCCTTTTCAGGTAACCACTTTATTCACTGCAGAGGGTTCAGATACTGAGGTCTCAGAGTCTGCTACTCATTGAAAATTTTGATGGTAAAAGCAGTATTTACGTTGCTCAGTTTAAGCACTGGGATTAGGGCACGTACTCTGTGGTCAGCAGAGACAGGGATGAGCTTGCCTGGGGGGGTGGCTGAGAGCATGGCAGTTAGACTGGCAGAAGCCCAGGTGGATAGTGGCTATAAAAATCTTCCCAGCTTTGTCTGGTAAGAGATGAAGAAGCAGTTGTGGTGCTGTGTGAGCAGATCTTGCCGTGTGCTGTTCTGTGCTAAGTCAGAGAAGTTGCTCTTGGAAGATCCTTGCATTGAGGTAGTAAAAATGGGGTACTTTAAGGACAGTGTTCCAGGCTTGACTCTGTCTTTTATCATCTTAAGGGTTTTAAGGTGGTTTCAACATTGATTTTCATGTCTCAATTTTTCCAGGCTGGATTTTCATTATTGCTCAGATAACACAAACTACAAATATTTGTGGTTACCAATCAGCTGATGGAAATATGAGGATTGCGTGACTTGGTAGTTGGTTCCTTCTGAGGATATTCAGTATCAGCTAAGGATAGTATCCAACAACAGCCAAATGAACACTCAAGAGAGGTCAATAAACTGCAAATAAGATCTCTTCGAGATTATTCTTTTTCCAGCATCAAGCTGTTTGAAATGAACTTTTCTTCACATTTTACACTGAGACTTGCTAGCACTTTGTTGTCATTTGTAAACTGATCAAAACTGAATCATTTACCAGTCTATAATGCTCATGCCTGTGCTGCTTGATATAAAAACACAAAAATATGTAATAAGTAAATAAAAGATACCATTTTGGCTTTAATTCTCAGCATCTGAGGAATATACTGCTTTTCAGTAGTGAGATAATTTCCAGCTATTCAGAGCTAAGCAGAAATATCATACCACATCACTGAACATCCGTGGTTTATATAAAAATATAGATTTCCTTTAAGTGCTTTACTTAAGTCTTTGGTAAGTTGTATTTACATTATTATTGTTTATGTTCCGAGAAGTCGGTAGGAGGACAGCATTGTTGCAGTTTGTGGTTTCATGATTCACACTTGATGAGGTTGCTATCAAATGAGGGAAGAGGAACCACTGAGAAGTTTAAGGCCGTGCTGTACTGTAGGACACATGGCAAGAACACAATAGCGCAGGCAGGTCGCTGTGGTTTCAGAATTGGTATCTTATTTTCCCAAACATGGTTTTTTTTGATCTGCTAAAATCAGCCCACCCAGAAAGGCATCATTTTTACCTGAAGTTTGACTTTGCCATGGCTTGAATATATTAGTCTGGTTAAATATCACCACCTCACAGCTAATAACACTTGGGAATTGCAAGGTTCAGCATTTTGCAGAGACTTCAGTCAAATCCTCAATAGAGTGCAACCAATCCTAAATTAAAGTGGAAGAAAAGGGGATCATAAAAAGTAACAACGGTGAATGGTGCAAGAGGCAAGTGTCTGGTTCTTATGATGATGTAATTGGGCAGATCCAGATTAACAAGGTTTTGACTTTGACCTTCCTGATGCAGATTTTTTTCCCTGCAATGTCAGGAGTTTGTTTATTGCATTGTCACATGCTGTCTGCTTTCTCCAAATTTCAAGAAAGTACTTGGGAATCTCAAGGGGGACAAACAGAAGTGATGCAGTGGACATGGTCAGAACAGACAGATGACGCTGGCACAGCAACAATCCTTATGTGCAACAACTTTTTTTGGATCAAAGTTGCTTCTGCCAATTGGAACTACTTTTATTTATGCTACCTATCTGTTAAAGTTAACTTTGACTAGGGAAAGGACTGTTTAAGGCATCTGTTTGGGTGTCTGGGTGCTATTTTGGGGTTTGTGTTGACCTATGTTAAGATAAGTCATGTGTTCCTATTCCTCCATCTGCCCAAGGTTGATAGGAACCAACGGTGCTAGTGGGTGAAGGATGTAGTAGATGATGATTGCTTTTCATGGAGATGGCTGTGGTGAATCTCTTGTGGTAAATCTCTCACTTATCTATGGGTTGTCAAGCATGATCTGCTGATGTTTCTCACCCTTTTTTGATGTCTTGATTGGGCAGTGCTCAACTACAGAGGAAATTTGTAGTGTGTCCGGCTGTACCGCTCTACAAAATATTTGCTCCTTTGTATATTTCAAAAAACTCACTCATTAGGTTTTTAAGCCTTTGCACAGCTCTCTGGAGCTCAAGTCTTATGCTGGAAAACTCCATTCAGAGTGCACTGTAAATTCCTATTCAGATATAAGTGCTGTTTTGAGCATCTCCAGGGAGGATGTGGATAATTTCTTAAAACTTCTTTCTAAAAATGTGTGTAGGTGTATTTGTGACATTTCACAAGGCTGATAAATCAAAGCAAAGATGCCAGGAAATTAATTTTAGTCAGATGAAATCCAAAACACTCTGAAGTTTGTTTCTACCTGCTTTACTGAGTTTTGGATCAAACTACATTCGAAATCTTAAGCAGTTCAGAGTAGAGCATATAAAACTTCTGATAGGTGGAGCTGGGACTTGTTTTTGAACTGGTAAACTATCAGGAAAGTCCGTTGCAGGAAGAACATCCCTTGATCCCTGTTTCCATGAACAAGAAAAGAAAAGACAAAAAATTAGTATCAGGATAACTTAAGAAAAGCAGGGCTAGATCATGTAGTGTTCCACCCCTCGGTCTGTCCAGCTTTAGGCTTTTAGGTAACACACCAACAGGAAAGGCAGAGCAGTTATTAAATGCTAGCCAGAGGTTAGATTTACACTGAGCTGTGGGAAGGGAAAGAAGAACATTTGCTTGTCTGGCTTTTGTTGTAACATTTGAGAGAGAGGCAGGCAGGGTCATTCAGCCCTCCTTTGCTAGACCAAAAACTGAAGGGATGTGAAAGCAAGCCAGTTCTTGGAAACATCTTCCTTTTGGCTCTTTCCAACAAGATTCTTCAATGTGTTTATTATCATTTGGATGCTTAGGGATCACTGAGTAGGGAGTTTTATCTTAGGTTGAGTTCGCAGGGGTTGGACTTTGCTCTTCAGAGCTGGTGTCAGAAGCACTGTGCAGAGCTGAAGTGAACCATGATCATTTCAATATTTTTCAGCTTTCTCATTTGATATCTCCCTCTCGTCTTTGAGGTTTTTTCCTCCACTCCATATAGAGAAAAACTTAGATACATATTTTTCTAAGAGATTGCTGTCTAAATTTTCCTTAAGTTAAACCATATGTTTTGCTGGAAACTTGAGATGTTTATCTGTTTTTCTGCATTTTTTCTTTCCCTTTTATACTTTCACCCTCTCCTTAGGGAGCAACAAAGCAAAACACCAATGTCTCATCCAGACAATGTTAGAAGGACAAGAGATAAAGCAGGGTTATATTTGCTCTTAGAAAAGTTTAAGATTCCTGCTTGCAAAGCTCTCTCTATCTGTGTGGATGAAGAGCAGTCAATGCAGAGCCGTGCACATCAGCTCCACGGGGACCACCGCAGTGAAGCTTCTCTTTCTTGTTCCTCTAGGGAAAGTGGACAAACTTGTTGTAGATGGTAGCAGAAGTACTTGCCATCTGTAAAAGGATTAGAGCTCTTAAAATCTCCTTTAGCAAATGCTTGCCTTTCTACCACTGGAAATAAAGGGCTCTATTCATGTTCTTGGTGGCTGTGCATTTGGCACCTTCCAAGAGCACTATATAATTTATATTTTTAATAACTGGGTGCATTGTTAGAACAAGGAGGAATATATAGTATGCAACAGACCAAGAATAGAGCAACAGATGATATTTTCAGATTGAATTTCTCACTTTCAGGCACAAAATTTCTGGGAGTTATCACGAGCATCATCTGCATAGCCATTCAGAGATGGTGCTTCCCCAGGACGAAAGTGCCTGATCTCTGCTAGTGGAGAGTATCTACTCCACCGCAAGAGTATTTATGAATCAGAAATAAAATCCGCTCTGTCTCACTAGCATGTGTCAGGAGGAAGTCAGCAATTGTAAACCAGTCCCATCTTGGGCTGTTCCCTGTTATCTGAAGTTTCATGAGCTCTAAAAGCAACACTGCAGTTCTATCTGGGTTTTTTTGGGGGGGTGGTTTGGTTTGGTTTGGTTTGGTTGTTTGGTTTTGGTTTTGTTTTTTTTTTTTTTTTCCTAAGACTCATCCAGGAATCCTAAATCATGGTAGGTGATAAATGCAAAAAATGTCTGCATAACTGAGTGACTGTTCATCTTTCTTGTGTTTCAAGATTAAAACAACCCTCCTTCCCCACCAACACAAACACCGTATTCTTGGCTTTTAAGAAAACTTATTTCAGGAAAACTCAGTTTTTCAGCTGTGTATCCACCCAGCCAGTAAGCTCTGTGCAGCTTTTATAAGCAGGTACACATGGATTTCCAGAACAAAACAGCCATAAACTGCAGTGACCCCGTAGCGACAGTGCAGAACAAGACCTAAATTTAGACCCTGGGTAAACGGGTGACACTCAGCTCAGTGGCATGGTTTGCATTGGGTTGGAATATTAAAACTTAAAGTATGAGAAACATGTAGCTCACTAGCGGTGTAGCTTTGGGGATTATTAGGGAGGATATTAATTTAAGTAGCTCAGGACTTAATCCAGGGAGGTAACTTAAAAGGAGTTGGGAACAGAGCAAGCAGAAACCTAGCACTGCTGGAGAAAATGAAGAAACAGCTGGAGAACAGTACCAGCCTCGCATTTATTGTGCATGGCAGTGAGCGGTATCAGGAATAAGTCACGCAATAGTCTTCTGTTCAGCCCGTGGGATGTATTTCCTACTCCTGAAACCTGTGTTGTATTTGTCACCAAAATTATAGTTCTTGTACAACAGATAGTCCCGTGGTTTGGGAGGCAGAGACTTTACTTGGAAGACAGAAACAGGAGAGTGAAATCAAACTTCACTGGAAAATAGAAAAGGTTTGGGGGGAGGTGGGATAAATTAGTCTCACTTCACTGAAGCAAGTCATGCTACAGAGCTTTACGCTATCTGAGGAATGGGCTTGTGTAGGGATAAAATGATGGGAGTGTTATCATTCTGCCTTAAACTGCTGTAAAAGGAAGATTTTGTTCATTGGAAATTTATGGTGGCATATAGGAGTGTTTATGTGAACAACAGAAAGAAAAAATGTGTTCTGTAATGTCCTGGTGATGTGTGCTTGCTAGGCTTTGCTTAATTTTCCTGTGACTGAATTTTAATTTAAGTCTATTCCCCCTCCAAATATCTGTTTTATTCTTCCTCACTTCTGCTTGTTACTGTGTTAACGGTGTGGTGATGCATTGCAAGAAATGTCTTTTTAACTAGTCTGTCTGCGAAGGACCATGTCCAAAAGAACAGCACAAGTGATGTGCAGAGCATAAAAATGCTGTGGAGATTGAACTGTATGTCCACCAACACATGGAGATGCACATATACGAAGAGAGGAAACAGAAAAGGGAATTGGAGCAAAAAGTTTTGAACTTTGGTCAGTTATGAGGATTGACCCTGTAATGCTTTTTGAAGCTTTCTACATCTGTATCTTCTTTGATTCACTGTAATGAGTAACGTACTTATAATGGATTATTTCATCTCCCAGGGGACAGTCTGACCTTTCTCACCTCTCCTTATCGTAGGCGTAAGCAGCCACGGGGGAGGCGAATTGTGTTTCGCCCTTCCCCAAAGGGCGTGTGCAGAGATGGAGTCCGGCAGACTGCAAAAAGTCCTGCAAAACTAATTGACTGGCCCTCTATGTGTCTGTCAAGCATTTCATCTCGGCTCTGTGGCTGTGGGTGCTGCACTTTGCATGTAGCCTGGGCTGGGAAAAGGGGCATGGCTGGAGGCTGAGCTCAGTCCCTGCAGGGTGAAGCAAGGCAATGTTACCTATCGTGCTTTTAATGTACTGGATTAAACTTGACCCACAGGTACTTCGAAATGTGTACATATTTATTACTAAATCCTTATGTATATTTTACACCTCTTTTTCCCCTTGATTTAAATGTTCTGGTGGATATTTATTACATCCAATTAAATTTCAGTAGCATATTTGATTGTTTGAAATAAAATCTTTATTATTTACATATTCTTTTTTATTTACATATCCCTATTTACATATGCAGCTTTATTTATGCACATGTACAACTTTTAAAGACAAAACCTTTGACTAGAATGGTGATTAAATGCAAGTGTTTACATTGCTAATACCTGCCAGAGAAAGTATAGACCAGAACCTTATGTCTATAAACTGGCACATTCAGGAATAGACATATTTCTAATGTCCTATTGCTATTCTCTTTTTTTTCATGATTAATTTAAAATATAGAAGGTTGGCATGTGGAAAAAACCTGAATTTCTGCATCTGATCTAGATCTACGCGATGAATATCTAAGCAAGCAAGCAATTTGTCAGGAGTTTTCAGACTAAGGTTCCTATAGCACATGGCTTGTAGGGAACAGTGATTTACAATTCCCCGTGAAAGCCTTTCTGGGCTGAAAAGCTAATAGATGATGTTGCTATTTAAGTGCTAAAGGAATGTTTTCAGCTCTCAAAGGTTAGGATCAAATAAAAAGTTGTGTTCCCTGGAACACACAAGAGAGAGGTTATATCCTGAACTGATGTGTCCCTGTTATTTATCTGTTTGAATTCGTTTGAAAAATAAATATTTTCACCAGGGAAATATTTTATTTTAATATGAAGAGTCATTGAACACATACGTCTGCCTTGAAACAAAATTAGCTGTGATATTAAACTCATGTTCAAAGGTATATTGGCAAGCATTCTTGTGGAGTCCAAAAACACTCATTACTCTTCTTTGATTCTACAAAGCTGACATAGGTTTCTGTATTAATACCCACGCAGCTACCTGGTGAATGAGAGATGGATTTAATGCCTTAGAGATGTGACAATTCCTTGAGGACTTTTGGAGCCTGTCTTGATATGGGGGTCTTAAGTACAATTTATGAATTCTGGTTGAAGTTATAAAGTTGCTGTTATGAAAAATGGTAGCATCTTGGATTGCTGCAGATAGCGAATCCATCATTTTCTCACAAGGTCTGTCACGTACTCCAGTATAATGACCGTGGAGAGTCACTCGTCTTAATGCCTGGGTTCTGAACGGTGAGTCAGGAGAACGGATTTTCTCCCATAACGTCAGGAGAGGGAAATAAGGACTTTGGTAATTCTTGGACGGAAGCAAGGGCATGAAACATTTGTTGAAAAAGAAGTCATGGAGGAACACGAAACAGAGACCTAGCTCTGAGGAAGGAAAAGATGATTTTTTTTTTTTTTAAGAGAAAAACCAAACCTAATGGCAGGAGCCAGAGTAGGCCAGGGAAAGTTGGCAAGTTGGGCTGTAAAAAACTATTTCTGAAAAGAAGCCATGAGACAGCAGAAAAAAAATCCTCATCAGCTAATGAGCTCAGATTCCCGTCCAAGGAATTCTCCAAAGTGCTGAGGAACCAGAGAGAAGGAAATAAATATAAGCATCATTGTTTTTGTTTATGTATCTTTTGACTTCACGATAAGTGGCAAGGATATTTTGTACTTGGACACACATGCAGATACGTAAAGGATCCTTGTGTTTTTAGAGTTTGCAACTTGTAATATTAAAAGTCCTCTGGCTGAAGAAGATCCCCCTGATTAATAACTACCTGCAGATAATGCTTTGCTTTCTCTTCCAGCAGTGAGTTTATCATCATTTTTCACTGTTAATGTAAAGGTGACCACTTTTTGCCAGTGTGTCTAGTTTTCTGTCAACATTAAGGAGCTCTTAACTAGAGGACAGAGAGCAATGGAGCACAGTTTGGGTTCGCTTTGCCAGGAGCCCCTTGGTGTAAATTCTTTTGGACAATTGCAAGTCTGGTCTGCACTCTGCCTTTTGCAGCTGAAGTAGAAGAGCTTCCCTGTGCTTCAGAGGTGTTTGGGTGGTGTTTCCGACATCTGTTCATTTAACCCAGACTGTGTAGATTTGCATTGTTTAGATGTGAACTTTCCCCAAACTCAAAACCTCTGGAGAAGTGGGGGAGGAGGGTGGGGTGACAGGAGGATCAGGGAGGAGGAGAGGAGGCAGAGGGAGTGCTCATTCTATCTTGGGTCCTGTCCCAGCTCTTCTTCCGTTACACCGTGGTATCTTGTCCAAATATTTTAAATGAAGAAGCTACCATTTTCCTGGGGTAAACAGTGTGCAGACTCTGCTGCCTCCCTCTTTGCTTCTGCTCAGTCAGATCCCACTTTGCTCCTTAGTCTTACAGTCCAGATGGTAATTTTCAGACTGAATTTATATTTTGTAAAGTAATAAAGGGTCAGGCCCTCTATTCCTGCTTATCCACACATTTCAGGATGGGAAAGGATCGTGAAGATGGGCTTTGCTGCCTTTCCAGCCCTTGTCCTGTGTAGAGGGTTGCATGGACAGGAGAGCTTTGCTCACCCAGGGCACTTGTCTGTGTGCATCCTGCCGGCACCCGGGCCAAGCATGGCTCCTGCTCTGCATCAGCTGTGGGAAATGGCTTGCTGAACCTCCTTGCTGGCCACTGAGGCATGGCTGACAGGCAGAGGTAGTTTGCAAGGGTATGGGTCAGTGATGCTTCTGTGCTCAGAGTTCCTGGAGTAATTGGGTCCTTTTGCTAACAGAGGCTGGATTGTGTCCATCTGTGTCCCCCAGGACCACATGTGCTGGGTGGTGTATGTGCAAAAGTGCAGTTGTTCATGGAGCAACGTAGCCTGAGACTGCACTGAGATGGGGAAAGCTTTTGTTACACAAATAGCTTCACTTTGTCACATCAGAGCTGCTGTTCCTTTTCTTTGCAAGTCAAACCGCATTGAGCCCCGGCAAGAGGACATGCAATGTGTTTTTGAACTTAAGAAATGACAGAGGCCTCTAGCACAGGGTGTAAAACGTAATTCCTGCCACTTCATTTCTTTTCAGTGACAGTATAGTGGAAAGCAGAGCTGAACACACAATGCAAAGTCACTTTTTCCTGTCTCTGCTAGATATCACTTTAAAATTAGGTGAGATGCATTGATTTGAGAAAGCCAGGAGTGGGGGCCAGAGGAGGTGGAAGAAGAGATGCTACTCGCTCTCTTACAGAGCTATTTACTGACCAGCTATTATTTTCATCTTTTGTATTACTGAGAAATTCATACATTGTATTTGCCTTTTGTATACAGCTCTCAACAAGTATCTCTTTGTCAGCCTTACAAAGGGCAATAAACTCTGTGTTGCAAATAAGCCTCAGTAACTGCTGGACATTATGACTAATTGTAATGCAGCATATATCCTTGAGGACTATAAACCTATATTAAAAGACAATGGTTGAGAGAAAAGCTATTGAATTGAGATAGTACTCATGTAACCCCATGGGGGCTCAACAGACAACAAGGAGGCCATTGATACAAACTCTTATACAAAAAGCCACATAGACAGAGAGTCATCCAAACCAGTATGGTGTGTGGATGACCACATAGTTCAGTTTAATGCTGCTTTTGTTTTGTTCTCACTTAGAGGCAGACAACACACACTGGAACATCAGAATTAGTTCTGTTTAGATTGCTGCAGAGGGAACAAAGGGGCAAATGAGAAAATTAATGGAGCAGTGCCCCCCTCACCTTCTCTTGTTGTGTACTAACGCTTCTGAAATCTGTCCCAGTTCCAGGGTAAATTCTGTAATGCAAGTGAAAGAAAGCAGACTATTGTCTTTTTTCTTTTTTCTACAAGACTGAGCAATGTTGAAGTTTCTTTTGCTAGTTCTCTCTCTGTCTTTCTCCCTGCCCCCCCCCCCCCCCCGCATGTCCTTTCCTAAATAAGTTCAGGTCTGATACTATAACTGATCATCTGAAACCGTCAGTTGAGTTTTCCGTTAGGACATTAAAATGTAAGCAGTCAGTGTTTAAAATTTATTGCCACTGAGGGCAGAATTGAATCAGAAGTTGGGAGTGATATCAGGTTGAAGAATCCTGGTCTTGGTTCTCATCTCTTGGGGTGGTTGTACCTTGGCCTTGGGTGCATTTTTGTACCCCAGTATTGTATTAGTCACTGAATGAGTTGCACTAAAAATTGCTTCCATCTCTGGAGTGATACTTTTTCTCCTTTGTTGGCTATAATTACTTGGATTGTAACCTGTGTCTCTCTGTGTACAAAGCTGGTTTTTTACTGAGACCACTCTGAGATACAGCTGATTCTTAAAGTTGTGTGTTTATCTCTGCCTTTGTTCTAAGGAACAAGAGCGCCCCTGTAATTTAAAGATGACCAAACCTGTAGTTAGAGCCTACTTGATATACTAATTAATGATAAAATCCACCCAAAAGAATACCAATCTATTGCTTTGCAGCTTTTTCAGGAAAGCCAAGAAAGGATTTGTGAACATTTGATCCTTAAGCAGGAGAAGAGCAAGAAACTACCTTCCTTTTGTCTTTTCATTGTCTTAATTACAGATACCATCCTCTGCTAAATATTTAGTTTATTTTGTTTTCCTAGGCCTCACCTCTGAATCACTTAGAAATCCTTTTAAATTCCATGTAAACTTCCTGCTTCCGAGAATGCCACCTCCCTCTTGTCCATGTGCTTATACGTCCTTTTCCCCACTCCAACGGCCGATGAAGTTTTGTCCGTTTGGTTGTGTGCTGTTCTGCTGTTGGAGACCTACGTTTTGGTTAAATATTTTCCACTTCTCTAGTAAGTCTCCCATCTCAGAACTCTTCTTATGGATAAACATGTGCTGGTGGCATCTTGATGGCTTTATTAGAAATGCGATATTAGCTGCACTGAGAATGAAAACTCTTCATGGTTACCACTTCAGCTAAATGGGACCTATCTTCACTTAAAGTGAATCAGGCTGTGTCTACAGCAGTAAGTGAAGCAGGACTGAAAGACTAGTTGTACCTGTTTTTAAAATCAGCATCATGTGTGCGGAACTCACTGCACTGAAAACAGCTTTCAAAAGTTTGAGATTTATTTTTATTTAATTTCAGACATGGGGTAAGGATTGCTCTTATTATTGGTGAACTATTACTAACCCCTATCTGTTAATGCACTTCAAGTGGGTGAGATACGGATGTGCTCCCTTACTCTGGCAGTATTGCTATTTTGGATTTTGCCCCCAAAAGGGAGCCCACCATGAGAAGCTAACTGTGGTAGAAATGAAACTATGCAAGTGTCATTTACAAATACACCAATAACTTTGATTTTCAACATGTTACACATTTGTGCTTTGGAGCATTTGGTGAAACAGTCAGGAGTTTAGTGGCTTGTAGTATCTGTTCGGGAACATGTTTCCTCCCGTGGCCTGTGTGCAAAAGAAAACAACCACCTTTTTGTGGTTTGTTTCTTTTTTTTTTTTTTTTTTTTTTCCAAGAGAATAGACAGTTTCGTACAAAGCCTGAGGATGGGATTTGAGAGGTTTAGGCACGGTGCCTGGCTGGGCTGTATACTTGCTCTGTCCCCTGGGCAGATGATTCCCACCTGGCTGTGTCTGTAATGCTGCTTGGCATAAAAGGTCAGAGATGGAGCTGCAGCCCCGTGGCACAGGCTCTGCCCACCTGCCTGATCGTCTCCCCTCTGGCCTGGGTAGGGCAGCTGTGTCCAGCTTTCCTCCTCCTCCTCCCCTCCCCAGCTATTTGTGGCCATGGTGGAGCACAGGGCCAGCTGGCGCCCACCCAAACCTTGGCACAAGACAAGTGCCATGGAGATCAGCGAGATCCAGCACTTGAGCCCAGTTCCTGGCCCAGAGCTGGAGGTGGCTGTGCCCTAACCCTCAGTTTGTAACATGGGGAAGGTCATAGTTCTTTTTCCTCAGTTTTTGTATCATCTATTTAGATTTAAAATTTTCAGGGCCTTTGTAAATACAGTTGCTATCACAATGAGTGTCTACCTACTGCCCCAGGACAGATAAATACACTTCTTCAAGCAGGCTTGCTCAAGCCCCATGCAGGACCCTGTTTTTCTCAGTCTTTCCTAGTACCTTTTCTCTATCGCCAGATGCCCCTCTCAGACTTTTCTGCAAACTGTTCTTTTTAACTTCCCCCAAATGTGATTTTATTCCTTTTTTCATACTGTGATTTTTGCCTGATCCCAGTTTCTCAGTGATGTCTGCCTGGCACTTCCATCTGCTTTTGTCCTGTGAAGGAATCAGCTCTAAAGAAACACCCTAAGTGGGAGTTATACTTTTATTGGAGCCAATATTTTACCCAGTGAATTAGTCCCAGTGGAATGAATGGGACGATTTGCATGCTTAACATTAGGCACACTGAAGTTCTTCACTAAATCAGGTCTAATGTGCACATTGAACTTACCCTGACTTAGTAGAAATTCTGCAGTCCAAAAAAGCTGCAATTTAAAGTCACCATGTGAAAACCTGGGTTTGTTGTGGCCAGTGCCAAAGCTGCCTGTGATGTCCGTAGAACCGGGACATCACCTCAGCTGTTAAGCCCTCAGACAAATACCCCAAGAACACAAAACCTGCAGTTAGGAGTCTTCCAGCAAATGAACCCTGTCTTGTATTGAAGGATTAGGTATTATCTGAGTTAACCTAAAAAATTAAACACAATAATTCTGTATGAATCTCACTGCCTTCTTTTTCCTGTTTATTTGTTCCTTTTTTAACTGACTTAAAAAAGAATAAGAGAGAAAAAAAAATCCTATTTGTTAAATTAGCCTAAAGAAAAACGAACTAAAACTTCTTGATGTTGTCCACCATAATTCATTATTCTGGTGCAGTACTCTTTTCTTTTTTTTTTTTTCCCCCCTTTCCATTGCCTGAATAATGTTCTTTGAAGACTACATCATCAATAAACCACTCTGGTAAGGTTTAGAGGGCCTAGAATAATGAATAACAATTAGGGGCATTTAAAAGGTAATATTTTTTCCTGCAATTTGGGAATTGATTTATGAAGTTGGGGATCCTCCAATTTCATCAAATAAATGGTTTCTTAAACCAATTCTTCTTACCGTCATGGTAACACCTTTAGATCTGGCACTGTTAGTGAGCTTTCTTGCCAACTTATTGTTTGTGATGCAAATGAAGCATCTCTCACTTGCACAATTAACACAATTCTTCTCTAAAAACATTATAAATTTTCTACAGCCCAGTTAAACTAGCGCAATATTGGTTTTACAGTGAGATCCTGATGAGCTTCATCTGTGTGATGTTACTTTTTTTTTTTTAAATTAAAGCCATGGATATTTTTCCTCATGACATTTCTTGAAAATGTGTTGGAATTTAAAGGCCTGATGAGCACACCTCACAAATGGAGCTGTGTCGTTAGCTTAGATAAGCAAGTAAAAGGTCAAAGTCCTGCTTAGCAGCTCAGAGGAACAGATCATAATGCCAAAACCAGTCAGTGAAATCAATAAGTGGATGTGTAAAACACATGGAACAAACTAGAGAATTTGGAGTGAGGGGTAGGATTTCCATAATCACCCCAGTGAAAAAGAAGTGTCCGCATCCTTAAAAATAGCTGTTGAGAAGCCCAACCTGTATGGTCACTGAATTTCATGATGCCTCACTGACCTTCATCTCCAGCTCAGTGCCAGCAAGCTTTCTGATTCACCTTTAAACAACCAGCCCCTGGGACGTTTCCAGTGTCTTGCTGGTGGGTCTCCTAATGGAATTAAACTATAATACCTTGCACTCTGCTAGGGATAAACGTACGGATAAAAAGATGCTGAGGCAATAGTCTTTTTCACAGATCCTTACCCCTCTTTGGAAGTACAGGCCAGAATAATAATTTTCTGGAGGCTATAGGTAGAGCAAAACCCCAAGGCAGAGTATGTAAAATTTTCAAAAGTATGAGAATGTCCTTGTCAGCTTCAAAAAGGGTAGACAATACAACTTGTGAACAAATATTTAATACAGCCAAAAATATTGCTAATGGTACATTGCAAATAATATTTGCAAAATGGGAATTAACTTGCAAATAAAATTTATGTCTTCTGCAGACTACTTCCTCTTGTGTTGGGTGGTGTATTGAACAGCAACGGTTATGCTTAACTTCACAACTCTGATGTTCTTCCAGAGGGGATTTCTCAGCCTAGGTAGCGTATCGCTAATGCAGAGGAGGGGGGAGGAGGAAAGATGATCCTGGAATTTCCCAGACTTCAAGAGCAAAGGTAGTGTCTCCCAAAATCCTTTCAGCAAACAGGTGCTCTGGGATCACCTTGTGTAGCGTTGTTCCCAGCCTTGGGCTATTGGCTGACTGCTCTGCTGTATCCAACAGAAGAGCATGAAAAGCATCACCTTTAAATGTCTGCAGGGGTCTGAGTGTGGATGTCCCCATCTTTTCTCTATAAAGCTGACTCATACAAGGATTTACAAGACTTCATGTACTCCCTTTCCTGTTGTTTTCATTTATTTTCCTTTTTGGTTTTAAATTGGGAGAAAACATCAGCCTGAAGTTAGGTATTCAAATCCAAATATGTAATTTTTATTTGCTTCTTATGCCCTAATCCTACTCCACTCTTTAGGTTCATGAAAACATGGATAGGTATGTTCTGGGTCTTTGTGAGCATTTCTAGACCCTTTGGAGTGTTTTAATTCCTGCGTGTTTCAGCTCACTTTGAGATACCAAGTGTGGTATGCAGCGGGTTAGGGAAGCCAGTGCTAATTCATTTTGCAGGCTGTATTTGGTGGCAATTTGGTAGCCACTGCAAGAATCCTTTGAATCGTCCCAGTGGCGGGTGTAGAGTAGATGCCTGGTCAGACACAGACAGGGGGTTCTGCCTTGCCTTTCTGAGGATTTAGGTACCCCTAGACCAGGCTGAACGGAAGGGGAAGTCTCCCACGTTTCTGCTCAGTAGGATACAAGGAACCACTCCCAGAAATTTGATGGTAAACATGAAAGCAAAAAAAAAAAAAAAGTTTTGTTTTTTTTACCCAGTCAAGACTCTGGTGTGTGTTTCAGAGAAAGCTGGACAAAAGTTTGGAGATGCCCAGTAGGAGAGAGATGTGCGTAATTGTTACATCAGATTTTTCAGTGGGGCACTAGATAGGTGGTCTGGAGAGTAAATAACCTCGTGCTGGCTCAGACTTTTTTCACACATTCAAGCATGTGCTTTCAGAAAGAGGAAAAAAAATAGCTTAAAACAGTTCTTTTAAGTTAGGAGATCTTTCCAAATGTTGCCACATAGAGAAATGGTATGGATATCACAGTATTAATGAATCAACAACTTTTATGGAGCTTAAATATGAAAAACAATTTGTTTTGCTACTTCTAAGGTATACAATTTAAAAAGCAAAAGGCTTGTTTTCCCCACTGCAATTCTATAGACCGAATATCTGTCACTCCTTTTCATGAGATCAGCCTGGAGCTACTAAACCCTAATTCCCTCAACAGACACCAGCCACAGTGCCAGGGAGGGATTGCCTGGGCTGTAGCTTCCAGAAATACGTGAATCACCCCAGTGCTGTGCAGCTTTTTGTACTCCTCTCTTGCAATTTCAGCAGGAAAATAAAAGTAATTAGAAAGCTCCATTTGGCACCAATGCTGCTAGTTTGAAAGTGACCTACTAAGCTGCAAACCATTTTTCCCCTCGCCTTTCTTCCCCACCCCACTCACAATCTAAATCTAAAATCTGGTCACTCTAGCATGGTGCTGTTTGGAACTGAGCTGCTGCAGTTCATGCACATTCCTGTTGTGTTTAGAAATTGTTGATAAAAGATCTTGGAATATTTATGTTGGACATCTCTATGTATGTCAATACTGCCATGTCCTCACTGTTGCCAAATTCTGTCTCTTTTTATTATTTTGATATATGGTGGGTTATTGTAGAGCACTTGCTTCTGTACTCCTTCAAATGCTTGAGTTATTCCATAGTTCCTCTCCGAGAGTCATTTGCTGCAGCTGTGACATTACTCATGGTTATCCCTTAACCTAATTTGTTCAGTTTATTTACTCTGGGAGAAGGGAAGAACAGGACAGAGAGCGTATTGTGATACAGCCCATACTGCAAACTCTGCGCAGAGGTGGGGCAGAAGAGTTTTCATGAATCTGATTTTAGAGGTCTTTGCTGCTGGGGGTGGGGGGGGGGGTGGTATTTTAGTTGGTGCTCTTTAGAGGATTGTCCAACCTCTATTTGGTATAAATAGAGCCACTGGGAGAGACAGAAAAAGATGAACTAGCTGACTCAATGTTTGACTGATTGGCCAACGTAATGAAAGTTTTGCAATCCTTTCTAAGCAGGAATAATATGATAGCAAAGGAACACTAGGGGATCCATTAGATTTGCATACCAATAATCCATCACAGTGATGAAATTAATTCAGTTGCATGTTTATTGCATGCTCCGTATGATGCAAGAGCAGTAAAAATGCATCTAAAATACGGATTCCTCAACTTTCCAAGAAAATTATATGTAGTAGGTGTATAAAGCAGTTGAATATAGAAGCGATTGTTTAAACAATAAAAAATGAAAAGACGTCTTTCCTAAAAATAAGTAATATTTTGATTTAATGCTGTCTGTTCAACACAACAGTTTTTAAAATTGAAGATTGAAAGTCATCTAAATATCTATTTTCAGGACCTACATATTGATTTAGATGTCCAAATGTACCCAGTCAAACTTTGATGAGAATAACGTAAATTTTTTCTAGGTATAATTACAATATTTGTTTATTTTGAGGTAGATTTAATGTGCCATATAATTAACTGGTGCAGAGAATTAAGCTATAAAGCATACTATTATCTCTCAGGCTTTTTTCAGGGCTATATGAGATTGTCACATATGGCACTGGTTGTTGATAACTAACCTAATGAAACGATACCATCACACAGAGGCTGTTTCTCAGTATCCGTTCCTACTGATAAGAAGTTATCTGTCTTGATATTGATTTGACATCTATCTGCTCCGTATGTGACTTTGGAAACTAATGACTGAGGTTGTACTGAATATTCAGAGATAAATTTTCAGATGAGCAGAGGGCCAGCCTTCCTATTTCTCAGAAGCTTTTTTTTTCTGCCTGGTAATGAACCGTGGGTGCAGGCATTAGCCCTGAGACAGCTTTTTATGACTGAAGATCAGATCAGCTAAGGGCTAATATTAGTGCTTGCGATGCATTGTATAGAGGAAACCAGGAGTGTAAGTATCGACGGTATTCTGGCAAAATGAAGGGCAGCTTTCTTAATGTGTCAGACTCAAGATACTACTCCCTTCCTTAAATTAGAGCTTGATTGCAGCTGAGCAACTTGACAAGCTGGAAATTGAGAAATGCATTGCTGTTTTTGACCCCACCACTAGGGATCTGGAGCATTTGGAAAGGAAAGAACCGGTCTGATTTTGCAGGACTAGCAGGCCATTTATATGTGTACATGCCAGAACAGCAGCTGAGGGAAAACAGAACATCTATGTCTATGATTGGGTGTGAATGGGCCTGGGCTAGGGGAAAATATGTCATTTGGTGGTCCTGATGTCCTTGCCAGTTTTACTGGCATGATCGTACCTGCTGCAGAAGTAGGGACAGGAGGGGTGTGCTGGGGCACAGCAAGGCTGCCTGGCCTGCCTCTTCGCTGCTGACTGTGGTCTGGCCAAGGGACGATGGTGTGGGGATTTGTATTGTGAATGCAGTGCACAGAGAAGAATTCATTTTTTGTGATAGCCCCGTGGGCTGGGTAGGAATTTGGTTGCATTGCTTCCCCTGAATTTGCCCAAAGTGGCTTTGTAGAGGATCAGAGGGTGACAGCTGGTACTTTCACTCCTTACATCCAGTCATTTCTGTCAAACGATCCAGGGCGTATTTGAGTGAACAGCATCCCTGTTTAGGTGACTTGTCCTCTGGAGAAGCCCACGTAAAAGCCTCGGTAGAGCAGCCTCCAGCCTGGGGTACTTACAGGAGGTGTCAGCAGGACACAGGAGGTACTTGCGTGGCCACGTCAGCAAGGGCACTTGGTGCAGTAGGAACAAAATGCTCAGTGCTGAGTACCCAGTGTCTGCAGGGCTCATTAGTGAGGATTTTAGTTTGGATTGCCACTAGTCTGAGCCCAGGAACTCATTAGTGATTGTGGCACTTCAGGTGCATCCCTGGAGCACGTCCTCTGATTTCCAAGGGCGTTCGTATGCTCCAAAACCACCCATGCCGTGAGCCAAAGCATGGTAGGTGGGGACAGTTGGGAGAAGGACTTCAAAAGTGCTCTCCCGATGCAACCTAAACTACTAATGAGGGCATGTTGTTCAGTGTTGGACAAAGGGGATAAGAATACTTTCCTTTGGGTTCATATGCAGTGTCAACAAAATCCTGAGGGATGCATAGGTGACGAATGTTTGCATCAGCTTCCACGGAGCTGGTGCCACGTTAGAAAGCTCTGCTCTTCAGTGCTGTTGTTAGCTATTTAACCTTTCTGAACTGCCTTTGCCCAGCCTGCTGCATGCTGCATTCTTTTCTCAGTCCATTGCATTTTGTTTCTGTATTACACCATTTTTTAGTGTTTCCATATTTATGAATTCATCCATCTACAATAACAATTACAGTTGGAATGTTTACTTTGCCTGATAACATTTACAGTTCATCTACTGGGCAAATACTTGTTATTCTTTGCTTATTTTTTTAAATATATATTATTAGAAGAGCTTTTGTAAAATTTAATTCATTCCTCCCAGATATGTTCCATTTCACACAATTGGCAGGAACAAACCAAAAAAACCCACCAGATCAGAACAAAACAAAGCAGCCCCATCGTCCCCAAAGAAAGACTAAAAAAAGGGACTTGAGAAAGGTACTGCATTGACAAAGATAAAACCAATGTCTAGCATTTAATTTTAGGTTTTTTTCTGGTGGTGCAGTTATGGGTGACTGAAGACCCTGTTTTGTTTTGTGTGAAAAAAGACAGGGTTGACATTCCCCCATGTGCTGGATCAAGTGCTTGCTGCCCATGGGTTGTTCAGCAATGATGTTCATTACAGGGAGTTCCTGGTCCCTGATGTGAATTACAGCAGTCTCAGAGAGGCTTTTTTATATTGACATGTAGGTGTTTGGACAGCTAGGCTCAGTGCAGCCAACAGCCTACGCCTGGTCCCATGCCGGGAGAGGAGAGGGGTGGGCACTGACTGCTGGCGCCCATGGAGGCATCCCACATTCAGCCACTACAGTAAATGCCACTGAGATTCCTCGGGGCTGTGCCATGGCTTCTTCCCTAGCCCTGGCAGCCCGCTTGCCCGGCTCGGGTTAACCCTGACCCACGCAGCACTGTCTGCCAAAGTGCCAGGCAAAGACCACACTGTTGTAGGGTGAGTGCAGGTGTTTCTGTGCCTGTGGAAGGGCAGGATGTGTGGAGGACTTCTCCAGCTGCGGACCAGCTCCACAGAGCAGAGCATGCCCTGCCCTGTCCACCTCGGTGCATTAAAATCGTTAATGCTCTGCGCAGTGCATGGGAGTTAATTTAGTGCAGATAGCTGAGAGACTCAGTTTTAATGTGCACTGGAAGGATGTTGGCACACATTTTTGGACTGCACGTTGCTCTCTGCCTTGATGAACTAAGCAGATACTGTACCATGAAAGGGAAGAGGAAGCTGAAACTTGGAATAATGTGTCTGTTTGTCTCACAGCATGCTGCTGCTCATGATGTTGAGTTGGCGACAGTCCTGCTCTGCTTGGAGAACGCAGCCGTAGGGTCTGATTGCAGGAGGATGAGCCCGTTGTTATCTGGCAGGGTTGGTGAGAAAGGAAAGGAAGGTTGATTCTGGCCAGATGGGAGATACTTTCTCAGCGTGAGAAAAGGGCGCGTGGAAGCAGATTATGTTCTGACAAAAGAAGCAAGCGAGAGCCCTACAGTAGGTGTCACAGAGCAAGGAGCTGCCAGCCAGGCAGGACAATAGGTGTTGTCAGGAAACACCTGGCTCCGAGAGGAAGCTAAGGGGACCTTGCACTGAATGAATGCGCTTGTCGTAAAATGTGCATATTGACAGGTTCTTGCAAATGTATTGGGCAAAGAGAATCCAGCCTTTTGTGAGGAGGCAGGAAAGTCCTTCAGCTGAACTGCATTTTAATTTCAGACAGTTTCATATATGTATTCTCTGGGGTTAGATCAATCAAGTACTTTCCATGTGTTAAGACTGAATATTTGGGAGAACAAGCTCATAGGGAGAAGCCCAAGGCCTGTACATTGGAACACTGGAAGAAGCCTGCTCAGTACCTTGGAAGTGGGATTTGACTAATAGGAGAGAACAAGACCTGAATGTTTATTTTCCCTGAAATGTTACTGCCCTTAGGAGCAGACAAGTAGTAACATACGAGTAGTTAACACAGGCTCAGAAGTTCTGTATTAAACTTGAACAGAATAGTAACGGTAGTGAAGAAAACCTCTTTAAATAAAAAGTTGTGAAAGAATGCAGATAAGAGGGTGTAAAAATAAGATAAGGAAGGTAAAAGCGGAGAACAAAAGGGAGGATTGCCCAAGAGGTTAAAATAATAAAGCCTTCCAAGTACACACAGAACCAAAGGGTCAGCAGAGAAGCCATCAGCGCTCTGACTGCTACTGAGCAAACGCCGTTTGCTGATGGGGCAGATGGGTGTCACTGTGGGTGCTGCATGGATGCAGACCTTCATCAGGGTGTTAGTGGTGGAATCCATCTTCCAGATTTATTGAACTTCTTTTTCTTTTGCTAAAATCAGTCCATGCTGTTATAAATGGAGGAAATTAACCTAATGCCTAAAAGCAGGTATCTGAAAATGTTATAGATGGTAATAAATTGCAGATCAATTATGGACATGGAGCAGAGCAGGGCAGCATTGCTAGTGTGAGAGCAAACTCAAATCTGAGACACGATGTTTGTTGCTCCACCCTTAGGACCACACAAATTCAGTCCCGCTGTTTGCAGATCTGAACTCATGTCTCTATGCTGTCCTTCGCTGAGCTTGTGGAGACATCACCTGGAGAGGACAGTATCGGGTCAGCTTAACCACATTATTATTGTGTTCTGGTGGATTTAACGAGGAAGAGATAAACTGCATGGAGAAAAAAAAAAGGCAAATAAAAAAAGGAGGACATGAAACAGGAGAAGGGTGAGGGAATGTCACAGAGAACAGGCTGAGAGGGTTAAGCACGACTGAATATGAAGCAAGAAGGTGAGGGGACTGAAAAGAGAGGGTTAGTGCAACCATCGAGTGACATGGGCAGAGAAAGCGCAGGGCTGACTGTACAAATGTCAGCAAGTCCAAAGTGACGGGAGTCAGCCTTAAGGTGGGGACATCAGATATAAGAATTGCCTGTGAACCCTTTTTTTTCCTCTTTTGAGTCATCGATTGAAGTTTTCACTTTCCCATTTTTACCTTTCCCTTCCTCTCTATTGCTGTGATAATTTCTGGTGGTTTATATATGCACTGCTTTTATGTGAAAATGAATAAGGAAACAAAAGGGGAAAAAAAATCATTTTCCACTGCATTTTGGCAGGACAGTGAGGTAGGTGTGGAATGGGCTACCTCCTCATCTGCATCCTGATTTTCCTTTCAAACTGAAAGGACTCTTCCAGATCTCTATTTAGAAGTATAACCCAGCATCAATTAATCTGAAGATTATGGGCAATGCAAATCATCTCCATCCTATCCTGGATGAATAAAGTAAATTTTCCTGCTCTGCCTGCACTATCAGATCTATATTGGTGGGCATTGCCACAATCCATACGGTTTTTATCACAGCTAAAAAGTTAAATCCACCATGTCTTTGCCATGCCAAATAATAACAAGAAATCATGCTTTAAGTATGCACCTGTATAAGCTATTTTTATGAGACAAAAAGGCTTCCTGGTCCCTTGTGGGGTCATTTATATAATGGAAATAAGAAATATGGTATTGTTTGGCTGGGGGGCGGGTATAATTCCTTAATTACCTGGGGCATGTCTGAGTTATTTTGGAAAGGTTGTTATGAACAGCATGGTATCAGCTCTGCGACTGTAAAGAACAAGAACCAATAATGTAAGACCCAATTTGTTCTGGCAAGTAACAACCTGGGTCAAAGGGGGGGGGGGGGGGGGGGCAGTAAATTGAAGAATTCACCCAATGGCAAAGTTACTTGGATTTTCTTTCCGAAAGTACAGTTTCAGCAGTGTTGATGGTGAGGTGCTAGAGGTAATAAACTGGGGGATAAAACAATGGAGGTAAATGAAGTGGTTGTGCAGGTGGTGGCAGTGCTGGCTGCAGGCAGGGAGAGGAGTGCTGCCTCTCTCCTAGCGGGATGGCTGGGCTGCTGGAGAAGGACTAGTGAGAAAAGACTTCTTCCCTCTGCTTTTGGGCATTTTTCTCAGCTGGCTTTTTTGTTCTTTGGTTTTTGGAGGGGTTTTTTTTGCTACCCAAATGTCTTTGTTCATTGATAAATCACACCTGTTGCAGGTCAGATTTTACACTTGTCAGGAGTTTCTGATAGTCCTACAAAGCCTCTGTAGAAATTGGCTTAATTCCTTTTAGGGCCTGTATGGGTTTTTCACCTTCCATGCTTGCTGGTGGTTGAGATCTTGAGAAAAGTGGGTTAAGGAGAGCTTGGCCATGCCATCCCTTTCTAGTACCGGGGCAATGCTCCTGCTGGCTCAGCCCAAACAGCTTTGCCCTTCCTACCTCTCATTGTTTTACATTTCTTTCCATCAGCTCATTCTAAGACAAACCTTACTTGTCCACGCAGCAGTAACTTCACCATCACCATCGCATTTCATGCAAAACCAGTGAAAAATAAAATCACGTTTGGTCAATTTATGATTATTTTCTAATGGGACTTCAAAATGAGGTTTCAAAATCGTGGTAGAGGACTGCGGACAGAAGAGTTTGTTTCAAGTGTTTCCAGTGATAGTATGACTGAATATATATGATTTATTTCTTTTTTTTTAAGAATTACAAAACTATGAATTTGTGATGAAAGGCTTGATGGCTTTATGAATAAGTGCTAGTTGATGCTATTTAAGTAGGATTCAATTAAATCTTCATAAAATGAACAGAGTGAAAGGCTTGACATGAACTGAGGCCCAGGAAGGCAAATTGCCATGTATGAACTATTCCATGGAAATCAGATTACTTTTCATAGCTGCAAAAATGTGCTTAGCTTAAACATATCGGGCCAAATTCTGTTCTCATTTATGCATGTGTAATATGGAACTAAGTGCAATATTTGGGTAAATCTATTTCAAATAATTAGTTGATAGTCTTAGAGGGAAAAGAAACCATTGCTAATTTAAATATTGGCGTATTCTATTTTTCAAACAGATGTTCAGACTCTTATATTTTGGCATCACAAGATGAAAAGATAGTGGAGTTGCACAAGAGGGTTTTTATGGAGACTGTCAAAGGAAATGAGAAAACTCTTGGGCCAAAATTCAAACAAGTTCTATACATAGTTTCCCACAAATTTCTTATCCTGAGAGCTGTGGGGAATCCCACTGACTTTAGAAATTCCCTTCTCCATCACACAGTTTGCAGGATTGGGGCCCTACAAAACACAACACAGTTGTCCTGGCTCTGTGGAGGTAGATGGCAAAATGCCTTTGGCATAAACAAAGTCAGGCTTTTCACAATTATCTTTTTCAGAGACTGAACTAAACCCGCCTCCCCTCTTTTTATCCCTAAGCTAGTTCAATCTCTTGTTATTTTACCAAGGTTTTAATTTGAAATCTGAAGTAATTTTTTACCTTGATACGCTTCTATAACTTTCAAATGTACGATAAGGTAGAGTAGATGCATTATTGCCAGAATATAGATCCATGGTAACTGATTAGCTTAAAAACAAATACAAAATATTCCTTTTGTTTTTTTTTTTTTTAAACCAGTGGGTATCTTTGTTCTACATTTACTCCCAACACTTTTTAATGAAATCAAAAAAACCCTGAAAGTAGCATTAAAATTACCTCATGTTTCTGAATTTGCTTATAAAACTTCGTTGGTATTTACTAGACAAACAATTTCCCTGGTTGCTTTTAGAGTTTCTGACTTTATTTTTTTTACCCTTCACAAAAATCCTTAGTGTTAGGAAAACATTAATCCAGCTTCATGGGATGCTGAGATACACTAATGCTGAATGATTTGCCCAAATTACAGTGCCAAAAGCCTGTGGTAGAATGGGGAGTAGAGTTGCTATCTTGTGCCCTCAGTCCAGCCTCACAGACCATCCTCCCCTTTTCATCTGTGCTTCAAATGAGAATATATGCTGAACCAGAAACACTCCTGCTTAAAATAGTAGCTGTAATTCTCCTTTCACCCCAGTTACACAGTGATACAACAATACGGACATCAGCAAAGTATCTTTTGATTTACTGCAGAGTAAGAGAGAAGACCCGTAGATTTAAAAAAAAAAAAAAAAAAATCTGTTCGTGTCAATTACAGATATTTACACTATCAAGCACATTACCAGCATGTAGTAATAATGGAAAATGAAATCTCACCACTATTCTCTCTCCCTGTGGAAATTCATATTCAGATCTCTGTTTATACAATGTCTTGACTTAAGATATCACCAGCCTTTGCTTTCTCTGCAGCCTGCCAGTGAACACATGTTTTTCTCTAAGTATGGTGTAATCATAAATTAATATAACAAGGTAGGGGACACGCAAGATTAAATTGCATGACTTCAGCTTGCCTGATGTGACTTCCATTTGCTTCAACTGTTGCTCAGAACTCTGTTTTTTACCCTCTGGGGAAAAAATGGCCTGGAAACAGCCCCAAATGGTTCAGAGAGTCTGGGAGCTCAAAATATTTTCAACCAGTTTCTGTCACCTTGACTTCTATCATACCGTCCGCCTGTATGTATAGATTAGAAGCTGTACTTCTCTGCTTTTAGTCTTTCTCTGTATACTTCTGAATTAGTCTTCAGTACCTAAATTTTCTCCTTTTTAATGCTACAATATTTGACTCTTCTCCTCAAATAGAGTGAACATATGCTTTACTAGCTCTTCCTAACTGCTGTATTTCCAGAATATTTTATGGATTGTGGCAAGGTTTAGGGTCATATAAAATGTCTGGTTAGTTCACTTCTAATCAAGGTAGTTAAGATAAAGTCAAGGCGTGCAGCTCCCAGTCTTTCATTGCCTTTTTGGAGTATATAGCCTTTCTGGTGCCAGATTTTCAGAGGACTCCACATTTCAAAGTTCTTTATTCAGGCTGAATTTTTTTATTGGTTCCCACGTACAAAGTCATGCAAAGGTCTTCTTCAGGAGATCTTAAATCAGATGTTGAAAACTTCACTTGACCTGCTGAGGTGAACTATACAAGGTTTGGATTCTCATTGCTAATCCTGCCAAATTTACTCTGCTTCATCTGGGGCAGTGGACAAAACAGAATAGTGGACAATTGATGATTAATATAAGTTTGAGGATGGGTTCATCTCCTGTAAGAAAAGCTGGTCCCTGCTGAGTGACCAAATTAATTTTTAGAACTAGTAATAATAAAAATAATGCCAGTTTGGCAGCCCAGCATTGCACCAAATTAATTCATGTTGACTTCTCTGAATTACTTGTGTCCAATCAAAATTTAAAAGCCAAAAAAGCCAATATTTAATTTCAGCATTCTCAGCTGAAAAGGACTTTTTCTGCAATTTTTACATGAAATGTAATCCAAAATCTTTTGTTGAGATTGAGTGAATATTTTTTCCCTCAGCCAAGCAAAAACAAACAAACAAACAAAACAAAAAAAACCAACCCACCAAACAAACAAAACAAAAAAAAAAAACCCAACCAACCAACAAACAAACAAAAAAAAAAACAACCCAGAAAACCCAAAAACCAAAAAAACAAACAAAACCCTCAGCTACTTTTGCATGTTCAAAACTGGATAACGCTCTTGGATTTGCAAGCTCCATAGTGCTGACCCCAACAGCAATTAGAGTAGGTCAGGGTCTGGGTGCCAGCCATGAAGTGGTTTAACAGAGCTCTCTGGTGTGCTTGATGTCCTTACTCTGCAATTGAAGTGTAAGAAGAGATTCCAGTGATTCAAAGCAGTTGGAGACTTCTCCATAGTTGGGGGAATTCTCAAACATGCAGTTGTGGCCACCTTCCATCCCCTTCACACAACTCAGCCAATGTAAAAGGGCAGCTAACTGGGAAAAAAAAATCCTGGCTCAGGTTTGGTTTGGAGCACAACTCTTGAGAGTAGATACTTATATGAAATTAATCTGAACCATCCTCATTTCTTGGACCTATAAATCTGGGCAGTAAATTGTTCAAGAACAGGTTTCTTTATAAGATCTCCAGGACTTATTACTTCTCAGTGGGATGGAAATTGTGTGAAAAAACCTGCTTTGTTTAGATATTTTGGCACTCCTCCATCTTGTTTTAGAAAATATAATGGGTAGAATTCAATGGAATTTTTCTGATCTGTGGTGTGTTTTGAATTCCTTTTATGTTTTGGGCAGTGGCTTGGGGAAGTAGTATTTGCTTCCCAACAGTTTTCACACCCCCATGCTGCTTTTCTTTTTGCAAAGGTTGAGTGTGGAGCACACATAGGTGGGCATTTGATAGGCACAATAATTAAACGTACAATTCTAGCACTTAAAAATGCTCCTGTTATTCAGCAAGAGAGAAGTCTCTACTGATTAGGATCAGACTGCTCCATGACAAAGTTTGTGAGTGGCCTCTCACAGGGATACATTAGTCAGTATAATGCTAAAGGCCTCAGCCCAGACAGTGGAGAAACTATGTCAAGGCAAGAAGGAAGTGCTAAAAGGGTGTTTTACTCCTCTGTAGACTAGGTTGTATTCCACTCTTTTCTATAGACTACTTGGCTACCGCAGTCCATCTAGCTCTGCGGCATTGCCAGGTCTCTGCTTCCCTATCTGCAGTGAGTGACAAGTCAGTGATTTGCTGTCTCTGCAGTTTTAGGACCCCATGAATTCTTGGGTGGACATCGCCTAATACTCAGAACTAAGTAACTTGTTGGCACAATGGCATCTCTTGTGCTCTTCCTTCACCTGCCAACTTTTCCCTAGCACAGGCAAATTCTCTCTCTCCTTCCATTAATGCACAAAACAAGACTTTTAGAAGCTGCCAAGAGTTCCCTATAGGACTGAAAGACTTGGATGTCACACAGCATCCTCTCCGGCTGCCTGAGATCAACAGTAACCTTACTGTATTTCCCCACCTTGATGAAATGCAGCTCACAAGATTAAAATAACAGGCTGCAAAAGCAAATGCGGTATTATACCACATTAATCCTCTGACTCAGCATTCATCTAAATGCCACAATGGCTGTGATACTCCTGTACAGGCACGTGATTCATTCACCATCATTTGCCGTAATTATCTTGCTCAGAATTAGAAAGGATTAAAGGAAACTTGGTGGTCCATGCACTTGAGAGAAGCAATGGAAAACAATTTTAAAATAAGGGGTCCTAGTCATGACTGTTAAGCATTTTCCCATAATCTCTGTTTTTAACAACAATTTATTGCAGTCAATGTTCGTTAGTAGCCCTTTGTCATCAAACATTAAACACGCCTTTGATTTTCTTGTGATTTATCTTGATGTTTTGAAAGAATGGCCGTGTGGTTAGTTGAGTACTACAAATTATGATGGTTATAAAAATTGTAAACTACCTCCCTCTGTGATGTCCGTTGCTGTTCAATTGAACTAATGGAGCCTGGTCATAATGGGGACATTTGGACTAAATTCTGATCGCCATTGGTTTTGATGTGATCCTGGAGTGGTCTCACTGAACTCAACAATTCAAGCTAGTCCACTTTTGGTTTGGCTCAAAAAAAAGATTTGTGCTGTGCATCTTCCTCAGAACTTGCACTCCTTCTTTTCTGATAAACATTTTAAAAATATTTTTTTCTACCTGAAATGACATTTAGAAAGCAAGAGGATTTGAGATGAATATAGTATTTGTTTAAGAACTGGTAGATCAGAGGATTTGAAGAAAATAAATCTTAAGTCTATATGCACAGTGATTATGACAATAATAAAAGTGAAATAGATGTTCAAATGTGGAGATTAAAAACATGTTAGGACCTAATTTCTCATTTCACTTATCAGTTTTGTATTAGAGATACAAGTTTCTGAAGTACAGCTCTGAGTTTGGGGACCAAATGTAAACCTGTAGTCAAGTACTAATAATCTTTCTGAGTCACTTTTCACAACTAAAATATGGTATGCAATCTCCACTCTGTAAAATAGATGTGGACATATTTTATTTGGACATTTGCTATTTGGAAGAAAAAATAAAAAAAAAGAATCTGGTCTATTTTTTATCTTCGCTCTGGCAAGAAGAGATGACAGCTGTAGTATCACAAGTTCCTCTCTGTGGTACCTTTTGAACTGTATGGTCATTGCAGTGAAAGACAGGAACAGTCTCATTCTCAACTGTTATTTCTAAGTAGCCGCTTGCACCTAGGCAAAATGGTAAAAAGTGCTCCCCAAGACAGCAGTGACTCAGGTCCAGGCTGCTGAGAACAAAAAGAATGTATTTCACTTGTTACCTTGAGAATAATTATTCAGGGCAGGGGTTAGGTTTGCAAAAGTCTGTACGTAACAGTTTCAGAAATCACACTGAAAATGTCTACAGTGCAATCCAAAGAGAGGAAAGATTGACCCTTACTTAATGAAGACATAAGACAACAATCTGCTTTAAGGTGGCCACCTGAAAAAGGTGAAATAATGTCATAAAAAAAAGGAAAAAAGAAAGGTGTATATTCTGTTCCATAGGAAAAATAAATTCTCTCCTAAAATGGTGCAAAATTTGCAAAGGGTCAAATACTTCGAAATAGTTTTTCAGTGGGCCATAATGTTTCAAACTTTTGCTTCTCAATAAAATATTTTAGGTATGTATGTGATCAAAGAGTCACCAGCATCATTAAGTTTTAAGTCATGCCCTGCAGTGACCTTAATAAAAAACCATTAAGATGATGTAGTATCTTAGTTATTCAGTCTTCCATATGACAACACCTCAGTTTCAGGAATAAGTTTATGACAGTAATGTATCTTAGGAAGAGATGTGAGGATGTCCTCTTTACAGAGTATTAGCAAAACTGTGAAGTCATGACTTTCGTAGAGCACCAAATATATTGTTGACAATTAAATATTTATTCTGCTCTGTACTGTTATATACCCCCATGAAATTAAGAAAAAAGAATTAACTGAGCAGGAATGAGCATTGCAAAGCTTCTGCATTACATACATTTAAAACTGCTCACTACAAATTTGGTGATGTAGTTTAAAAACTTACTTTAAATTATTTATGGTGATCTTACCAGGCCTCTGCATGAACACCACTCCAGAAGTAATCTTGTCTGTCTTAAGGATATTTCACTCAGAGTGAAGCAAGGCATCAGAATCTGGCCCTAAATTAGCTGTATTAGGGAATTGATTCAGTATTTTAGAATGCAGATGAGGGAAATCTGGGCTCATCTAAACTTTGCAAACTACAGAGGACAGCGCTGGTGCTGGTACTGCAGAAGTACTGCTGGGAGGAACGGAGGAACCTGTGGGGTTTAGAGGTTTGTGAATTTACTCTTTCTGCAGAAAGCTGGCAAAGCTGCACTGCCTCAAGAAAGTGGTGTTACAAAGCCTGACATGGAGACACCAAAGATTTTTTTTTTTAAATAATTCTATTTTTGAATTAATTAAAATACAGTTAGGATTGATTGTGCTGCCTACATTAGGATAATAAGCAAAGACAAACTTAGATATCATTGGGATCCTTCAGGTGAATAAATGCTTCAGCAATGTGCATAGCTGTTGCACAGTTTGTATGATAATTAATATGCCTTTTATTTCTCAATTCTGGCATCTCTGTACTGTTTTATGAATCAGACCTTATTGATTAAGAAAAAGAAGACTTAGAAGAGGAGCAAAGAAATCCTGTAAAGTCAGAAGCCAGGCATAATTAGTTTGCACAGGTTTTGTTGTTAGAGTTTCAGGTATCAAATCAATAGAGTAACATTAATAATTAAGGACTTGGATAAATATACCAAGTCCTAGATTAGAGGTTTGAGCTTTAAAATGCTCACATAAAAGGTTTTCCTTAGGCTCTAAATGTTTTAAAGTGCTATAATGTGACTTCTCAGCTACAGATGCTGTTAAGAAATATCAAGCTACTGTACCAGGGAGAGATTTGGATATCTCTAGGTTGAGGAGTACCTACTGTATGTGCAGGAAAAGAGCTGGCATCACTTTTGCATGATTTCTCTTTCCTTGGCTGCAGATGGAGGGGAAAAGAAATTGGAAATAAATCAAATAATAAAGGACAACAGAAATGTTCTTAAATCAAGTCAAAGTGGAGAATGTTGCTTTTTTTTTTTTTTTTTTGGTACTTTTTCCTTATGAAATACCCTGAACATGGCAGGACATCAGAAAGCCACATGGATTCCAAAGGATCCAAGGGACAAAGATTAGCCTGGTACCTCCGGCATCCCCCAGCATTGCAGTCCCTCTACAACTGTCATCCTGCAGCTTTCCTAATTTAGTGCGAAGGCAAGTTGCCTCCTTACTTTGCTGAGTTTCCTCTATCATATGAAGATACAAAAATAATAAAAAAAGTATTATTTTTCTGTTGTGACAGTCTGTAAGTCAGGAATAATGTTAATACTTCCTCTCCAAGTGGTTTACTTTTCACCATACTAATTTTTAGCATATAATCTAAAACAGATGTTTCAGTTTTGGTGTAATTAAGTGGCTTTTTGGGTAAGCTGGCTCACTTCAGATTATCAAAACATATGTATCTCTTACTCCTTTTGAATCCCTTCTGTTAAGACTTCCATTTGGAAACACATCCAAACCACTTTTGAGTAACTTACTTTAATTATGATTTAATTTAGCATTCTGACATAGACTACCCAAAAAGCCATGCTGTAGAGAGGCTGATGATACACTGACATCACTGGAGCATTTTCCATTGGCATAGCTTGTACGAAGAGTGCAGAGAATTTTCTGTAGGACTTGCCTGAAAGGAACATAATATTTCTAATTGCTTTAATAGTTGCTAAGTAAGTAGGAAGAAGATGAGCAGGGAGAACACAAAGTATGTGTGATAATATGATGATCGGCACAGCTACACTGGCACGATAATCTGTGTGGATAAGACAGAAAACATAGAATATTTTCCTTCTGGAAACACGGGATGAAATTAGACTAGACTGTAAAGTCTGCTAGAGGAAGTGGAAAGGTCTGTATGGCTGTAGCCCTATCCATATCGATGAGAAGTCAATCAAATTTTGACTGACTTTGCAAAGACGGTCAAATGTCTCATTTTTCATTGAAGCAGCCCGTGAAGACTTAAGTGATTCCCTGTGCTGGCTGGGCTGCAGGCCGGTAACCTCTGCCTGATGAGCAGTCTTCCAACTCCTGCAGCTGGATCTGGAAAAGGTCGCTGGTTTGCACCTGGAGTTATACGTGTGCTGTTTCAGACTGGAAGCATAGAGCCAAACTACAGCCAAGACCTCAGACTACTATTTATTCTGCTAAATACCTGATAACTGACTTAAAAATGTAGTGAGGCTAATGTAGCAATGTATTTAAACAACTTTACAAAGGTGCTTAATATTTTGCACTAGTTGTAATATTGTTCCTCATTTCTCAGCAGAAATGGTCTTTAATTTGTATAAAATAATTTTGCTTTCTTTGAAAGAGTAAGAGAGGTCAAATTACTGAAGTTGCTATTCTGAAGTGATTCACTCTGGTTTTGTTTATTATGAAAATTACAAAGAATTTATTTGTTTCTTCCCACATGCCTGTTTGAAAGTCATCTGTTGCAGGCATAGACTTACTGGTGGAAGGTTTTGGAGGCTCGAATCACTCCCGGTAGCTCTTGTTTCTCATTCCTGTGCAGGCAATGGCACTGGCTCCCTCATATCATGGCCCAGGTTGTAGGGAGCCCCAAAAGCACAACAGAGCTGTGCAGCAGCTGCCAACATGGCCAAGATACTGGTAAAAGTTCCCAGCTGAAGGTCTCTAACTGGGCTGGGAAAGCTGTTCCAGAAGCTGGTTTCCGCTGAGCTGTGGCCTCGTGTGAGTGGTGTCAGTGAACTAATTAGCCACGTGGTTCCACCAGGTTCTTGAGAAGCCTTTACTAATTACTTTGCATTGTGATTACAGATGGAAAATATATTTCAATAGAATTTTGTGTGATTGCAATCTCTTAAAATGATCAGAAAACAAGAGACGTCTGCAGGACAGCCTCCTTAGTATCAGAATTGTGTAACTGCACAGACTATACAATGTGAGTAAGACTGTGAGGATTTAACTGGTAGCATCTTTTCATCCTATGATCACAAAAAACTTTACAAGCCCAAAATGAAGCTAGGAATCCCACTACTCAGCAGAGTGAGCAAATATTGTCTTTCTTTAATCTCAGTGGCTCATGGTCATCCATCATATGAAAAATAGGAGGAATGCATTCCTTTCATTAAATTGATAAACCAAAACTAGAGGGAGGAAAAACTGGGGCTCTAGATATAGGGTTTCACCTTCTTGGCTTGTGTACATAATACATACACACATTTGCTTCTGCACTGTAGTGTGTAGGTATCACAGTACAATATGCGTATATTCCACTTAGTTCATCCATGTCTATGTGGAGAGTATGTGAGGAGTTAGATAGAGGTGCCAATTCCTACTGTTTTCATGGGAATCTCCCCTATGAGGTGCACCACTAAGCCAGGAGGTCAGAGGCTGTGAAGAAGGTAGGCATTGTCTTATCCCATTCTCTCTGTATTTTCTGTGTTGTTTGTTTTGTTTTTTGGTTTTTTTTTTTTAAACAAAAGTACTTCATGCAAAAAAAGCCTTTTCTCCATCATATTAGTAGTAGAATCTGAAAATCCTTCACCAAGGCCACCCAAGCTCAGAGTTTTGAGTAAAGCAAAACAAATACTTCAAAAAGGCTGTGCACAGACTGCAAATGGATCACGAAAAACCCTGTCAGACTTGCAGGCTACATGACATTTCCAGCAAAACAGTAGCTGTTATCTACAGAGCCGGGGCAGCACAAGACAGCAGCTGTGAATACTTGTGCAGGAATGGATTTCTTCAAGTCAAGGTCTGGTTTTTACGTGCATCTTTATTTCTCATCCAAATGTGGTATAGTTGGAACTAATAAAACGTAATGGCTAGTTTAATTAAAACAATTTAGTGGAGACTCCTAGATGCCTTCTGATATAAAAGATACAATTTAAACAAAACATAAGAAGCTGGTCATTACTATCCCAGCTTAAATTTAGAAGAGTCTGTGGATATTCAGTGGATCTAGGCTCAGCCACTACACACTGGAAATTTCCATTCCAAACCTTTATTAATTAAGTTTATACAATTTACTTTCATTACCCATATTTTTGACATCAGATTCTTTCACTTATTTGTACTGTGTATTTTTATTATGGATTGTTGGCACGGTAATTCCATATTTTATCTGAGTCTATAATTTTGGCTTGAATTAGTGTTTTATATACTGTATTTTAATGGCAAAACTTAATCACAAATCCACAGTGGACAGAACTGGCACTCTCAGCCTGCTTCTATCTTCAGCTCTGTACTTTACATTAAGGACAGCGAGCCAAATGCTCAATGGCACACGATTGTAGCCTGTGTGCGAGGTTGTGGTGGGATCAAGCAACCTGGTTATTAGTCCCTGATGCTGGCCTGTGGGTCTAGGATCTGCCAAACCCAACAAAGAGGAGAATGGCATAAGCGATGGTCAGTGAGGAGGCAGAGATGCAGCACCCTCTGGCTGTACCTACCATACCTACCCTGCTCCCGGAAGACATTTTCCTCCCTTTTTGGTTTTATGCTGTTGTTATGCTGTTGGCTTCCATGGAGTTACTGCTGATTCACATTGGCATAAAGGGAGGATAACGCCTATGATGTATTAAACTTAAGGGTCAGAAGTACTTGTAAATCACAATTTTGATGTCTCCTGTTTGTCTGCAGAAGAGTTACTGATGGGCAGCAGCAGTGCAGATGGCCCTGCCTGACCTAACCCTTGCTTTGCCATATCACTTTAGACTGGGATAGAAACTCTGCTGTACGCACTCATCCTTTGATGTCTCAGACAAGCCTTAATTCCTTCTTATTTCTTAACTTGCAATGATTAAGTTATTTCACATATTTTTGACCAAATCCTCTTTGACAAACATAACTATTTTGGCAAAACCATTCTGATTTTCCTCACAGCATTGGTCTAATGGAGTTCAGTACAACTATTTGACTAAGGAAAGGAGCTTTGGAAGTTTTGTGCTCCCTGAAGTATTTCAATAAGCAATATATTCTGGCTGAAATAATGTGCAGCAACGTGCTTAAGATGATGTATTTGCAATTAACCCCTAGTTGATAGCTCCTGATGCAAAGCAACTTCTTTTTAACAGTGCTCTGTATAGTTACTTTATGATAGCAAAAAATTGTTTTCTTGCAGAACCATAGTTGTTTGAATATTGGAAATGAACTGCTCGTTCCTGATAACACGCCACCTCTCAAAATCTCTCCAAAATAGCAAAAAATAACTTTGTCTGGATGATTGCTTTGGCTGTATTCAGAATCCTCCCCGGAGCTTGTTGCTGCTGTATCAATGTATCAGATGAATCAATGCTGTCGGTGCAATAATTTTAGGCAGAAGACAAAACCACTTCAAAGAGTATAATGACTTGAGAGTTTGTCAATAAGATGTCTTAATGTTTTTGACAACACCCATTTTGTTGACACAGTGGGTGAGGAAGCCTGACATCATTTATTGTGTCAAGTGAACAGATTTAGCTGCTGGTGAACCACATGGTAAATTACACTTTTCCCCCTTCCTGTTTGTTTGTGCTATCAATCCTGTTTTCCTTTTGGAAGCTGATGATTACTTTTATTTCCCCATCAACTAAAAGACAATTTCATTATTTCTCAGGAAAGAAAAGGAGTGTAATTTCTGAATCCCTCTGGAAGGAGTCTCTGAAGTGTCATTAATTCATATTTAGCAAAGTAGTTAAATAAGATATCCCATCCCATTGCTAAAAGAAAAAGTGAGATGGCTTTATTTATAAGCATGGATCTTTTATAAGCTAAAATCTGTTTTACCATGCATGGCAAGTTCCCAGCTAATTTAAAACATTTAAAGTTATGCAAAACCACTTAGAGAGTTGAAAAATATGTAAAGATATGTAAAGACACTAAGTATCTTGTTCACTACTATAATAACAGAAAAATCAAGACCATGTTTTGACTTGGGATTTTATCTTTAGAGCTTTTTGCAGAGAGGCTTTTTTCTATACCTGTGTCTGGGTTTAGTTTCTTCTTCAAATGTTTTCTCTTCTTCTCTACTTAATCATTATAAACTTTGATAGTCTTTCATAATGATTAATATTATCCATACAGGGAAGTCCATAAAGATTGTTGTTCATCAGTATTTGTCTTCTAACTTTGAAGTCTCCTAATTGCACGAAGATAGAGACATTAAACAATTACCTAAATGCTCAAAAGAGAAAGAACAAAGGAAATAAGGAGTGATGTAATCCCTGAGGGAATCGTGTTTCTCTCTCCAGGAGGAAGCTGTTCTCTTAAAGTTGGCACAACTATTGGGATGCTCGGCTGTCACTGTCTTCTCACATTTATTCTGAATGAACACAATCCATCCATCAGTGCTTAAGGAGTTTTCTAACAGTACATTGACCTTGAATGTGGCACATTGATTTTCAGTAACGCATCGCAAATAGGGTCGTTACTGAGTCATCCAGCAGTGGATGTGATTGGGAACAGATTTCTGAAATTCCAATACTGTGCTACCTGCCTCCGATGATGGATCATTCTACTGCTCCCCATCAATCCTCACCTCCTGTTAAAAAATGTGACACCTGTATGAAATTTATCATTATATACAACACAAGGCAAAAACAAACTGTTACAGTGGGGGCTTTTCAAAAGCCTCCACTCCGCTTGTAAGGATGGTTTACAATGGTATTTATTTAGAGAGGTGCTTCTTGTAAAAGGGCCGGGTGGCGATGGTGACAGAGATGTTAGCGCTATAGGGAGTTAATGCTGCAACTGGGACTGAGCAATAGATAAAAACAGTCTGGATCTTAAACTGTTAGAAGTTAACACTAGATCAATTAGCGTGATTGTTCTGTAGATTGTAATGGACAAATACACGTATACAGAAAGGGCATTAGTGAAATTGGGGAGGAAGAACAAATAGAAATTAACTGATGTTAAAGTAAAAAATCAAACTGGGAAAGATTTTGTGTTCTTCTAAAATGCCTGACAGTCTCACTGAGGCTGGGAAAGGGATCTTTCAAAATGATTCTGTAAAAGTACAATTGAAAGAAAGGTGCTTGCATTTCTTCTGGAAGGGTCCCTTTGAAAGGGTCAAGTAAATTAATAACTTTTTTCCCCCCATTATGCATATAATGAAATGGTAAGAACAAAGGCCTGGATCTTCAGAAGTTTTTAGGTCCCTGATGTTCACCGAGATCAAGAAGAATTTGGACATCCTATCGATTTCAGGTTTATGACTTCTGAAGCAGTAAAGGAAGAATAATTCCTCCTTTTCTTGAAATTGGCATTTGTTTTGGGTACAGTGGTTCTGTAACCAAGCTGATGCATTGATGTTTGTTTTTTCATTTGAAATGGTTAAGAATTAACTACTGCACTGAGCAGCCTGGGAGAATAAATGGCCCGGTGGCTTGTGAAGTGGCAAATTTTACATTCCTCCTTATTTCACTCAGTTGCAGCTGATGCTAAGAATCTTGAAAATAACTCAATTAAGTAGCCTGTTAATTTATTCTCTCTGCCTGTGGGTAATTTTGCAATGATTGTATTAAAAACATGTATAATATGTACTCCACAAGCAGAATAAAACCTGATACCAGAATAGGAAATAACCATCTGAAAATAAAATCAAGTTGATAATATTTCTTTACGAGGTATTATTGCTCCTCTCTGATGTCTAATTCCTAGTTAAATCAAGAGGGCCTTATTGGCCAAAGTACAATACAGTCAGGCTATTATGGACCACTATGGAAAGAATTAGTATCTCTTTGGCAACTGCTTTATAGCAAAACACGTATGTCTTCCTCCTCTTTGATACCAGCTTCAGCCTGTCTGCTCTTCACTGCAGTGGCACTGGATGTTTGAGCAATTTCTCTGCATCTTTTGGGCTTTACTTCAGAGTTGGCCCAACCTTCTTTGAGTGCATGGGGTCGGCTCATGGTGGTCAGTCATCACTGGGCAAATAAGTCCTGAGCATGTACCCAGAGACTGCCAGTCAGCAAGTGTGGACCCTGGAGTGCTGGAGTCAGATGCTACTTGTGAGACACACATCTTACCAGGAGTGACATTCTATTTGACACTAATGGATTGTTTCAGGAATGGACCCTAAACATCATCATCATCTAAATGGGGATAACAGAGACGTCCTTCTTTTTCAAAGGATAGTAGCTTTTGGGCCAGATATGAACAAGCTTTTCTTGACATTGCCACAAGTTCTGATGAAGTTGAAGGGCTATATGTATATCTAAAATCTTTGTAAGATCTTCTTTTACTTCTTCCAGCCTACTTATGTTGCCTTCTTCCCCCAGCTTTTTTCTGAAAAAAAGTGTTACAGTTATTTGGCAGACAGCTATGTACTCCAATTAAGTATTAGGCAAGCCATCCAGAATCTTTAGGTGTCATGTGGCATATAGCTCCAAGCTATGCATCTTTTAGAAACACTGCAGTCTCTAGATGAACAGGTAAACTGACCCGTGCTCCTTGCAAAATCTCTCAATAAGCCACAACTATTTTAAGCATGAGGGAAGGCAAAATAAAGAGAAAATACAATCCTGGTGGCAGAGAGAGAAAAGAGGAGCCTATGACTTAGTCTACTCCCAGCTCTGTTATAAATGTCATGTACAGCCTTGGACATCTCACTTAGTCTCATTGTATCTCAGATTTCTCATCAGTAGAACTGGCATCATAAAATATGCTATTGTCAAATAGGTTGATTGAGGTTTAACACAGAGCAGTGAATCAAAGATAAAGCACATCAGGGAAAGCAGACATCATCTAAGCAGAGCCCAAGACACAGAAATCTGATCTAGATTTTAGAAATTATTTGGGGGGAAGCAGAAAGTTTCAGAAGTGGGGTTTCAGCTCTGGGTTTTGGACCTACCAAACCTCTTGTGTAAACAGCTGTTTGCTGTGGGATGACAGCTGGAACCTACTTGGGCAGAGCAATGCCGCAAGGAGGGAGAGATCATAAGCAAGATTGAGTTCCACACCTTGAGTTTTTCCAAAGTGTGAGAGTTCTGGATGCTTGCTTCTAGGTTTGTGCCCGCCTCCGGTTCAATATAGGTTAGTATGCGTGCACTTCCCTGTAACAATTACCTTTGAATTCTATTAAATATATTATTACCTTAGTCTAATTATAAGTTAATTGCCTAGAGAGAATTCACTTTGACTGATCTGAGTATTAAAATTTATGGTTTAATGAAATAAAAACCCAAAGTATGCACTGATGTCAGGCTCGTCCATCTGTAGACTATGCTGGGGGATGATGATAACTTAGTGAGAATTAAAGAACTGATGTTGCTAAAGCTACCAGAGCTTTTCTCTCAGATCAGCAGAGGTGAAGGAACAAAGCCACAAATGGGGAGAGAAGATAGAGCCAGGTTGCATGGGTTTATTTTGAGCTAAGTGTTTAACCTCTTTGTGTCTGACTACTGTAAAACCATATTTAGAATTGTAAACCAGATTATAATCATGCTTACTATTCATCTGGGATGTTATGAATTTCAATTTTTTATGTTACAGAGTACTTTGACCCCCCCAGATAAGTGTTGCTATAAATCTAAAAGATACAGATTGTCAGAAGAGCTAGTGGAAGATGTTTTATTTGAGATAGTTTGAATATACTTCTACAGGTATCTTATAAAGACATGCATTTGTTTTAACTCTAGATATCAGAATTATGTGAAAACAAATACAGTTGATGTACTAATATAAACCTGGTTTAGTTTTTCAAAAAGCAATTCATTGTCTGTATATTTTTCCTAGGCACATTTTGCATATATCTCTGGTCACTCTAAACAAACAGCAGAATTTTCTCCCAGCAAAAGTAAAAGCTATTAATACTAGAAGAATTAAGTTAATATTTGAACAATAAGTCTCATTTTTCAGGACTATATAAGTCAAGCAGTTGAATTCTCTCAAGTCTGAAAGACTATGCCAACACAAGGAAATGCAAAAGTTTTAAATTTTATTTGGTTTTGCATTTATTCCTACAAGTTATACTGTTACTCCGGTGATATCAGAGAGACACTGCTCACAGTTTACTTCTTGGTCTCAAAATGAGTATTTCTTGTGCTCTGAATATGTCTTAACATCTTAATACCCCGAATATTACAGATTGTGATACAATTTTCTTCCTTTCCTTGGGAGCTTCTTCCCTGAATTCATTGAGACTCTAGCAGTAAGCGTGTGGCCCTGAACGTTTGTAGTGTTGTCGCTTGGCAAATGCTGTTTCACGGCTAGCTCTTGATGGAGGGCAGCAGCACTGGAGTGATGGTCTCTCAGCGTCCCCCTTCTGAACAAACCTTCTGTTTGCAGCAGAGCAGCAGCAACATGGAAATAATTACCAGACATCTCTGCATTACCCAACTTCAGCTGTACGGAAAGAACATGTCTGAGTGGGAACACAACAGCACGCTGGATGTCAGAGGGTGTGAGGTGGGAAGGGGCTCAGTGTCCTTAGGAAGCCCTGGCCACTAGCTCTCCTTACTGGGACAAGAAAGAGAAACTACTGTTCACATACGCAGATATGTCAATGCTACTGCAGGAGCAAAGCTGTTTTAAAACATTTGTTGCCTGAGTTGGGCTGTTTTAAGCTCAGTACATCTTCCCTGCTGTGCCTCCCCGCTCTCATAGTGAATAAATCCTTGGTGCAATGCCACTGGTTTAAAGGAAGTTATTTCTCATTTATATTTTAGTGAGAGGGCAATCCAGCCTGGGGTTTCTGGCTAGGAAAGGGTCTTATTTAAATTGATGGCTACTTTAGAGAGTTAAAATGAGCCTACCATTACATGTTTCTTACGTATTACTTGGACGCATCTGGAGCTGATGCTACTGGAGACAGGATACTGCAGTACATGAAGTTCTGATCTAGTTGGTGGGCTGCTTTGCCCCTATAATCATACAGAAAGGCTCTCAGTCTCTAATTCCCAGGTCTCCATGGCTGGACCTGGTTTCCCCTTCCTCTGTGTGTGTGTATTCAATAAATGGCAGCTTGTTTGTTCCACAAGTAAGCCTTTCATTTCAATCAAATTCATAGTTGGAAATATCAATTAAAAAAATTGTCATTTACATGTTAGTAAGACAGTGTTCACTGCCAAGCAGCCTGAGATCTTACCGTATGCCTTACCTCAGCCATGTTGGCAATTAGGCCATCAATCCAGAGAATTAATTTCAGCAAGACATTAGTTATTCTTGGAAATTACAGTGCTCATTTCTCTCTCTTTTTCTTTTGTATTTAAATGGTACAGTTTTCAAGCATATTTTTATGGACCTAATTAATGCATGTGACAGGCTTCTGATGTAAGGTGGAAGAAATGACAATTAAACATCTTGGAATAAGCACATTCCAGAGTCTGCACAAGCAAGTCTTTATGTAGGGCACTGTGGGAGAAAGTACTCAGCAACAAAGCAGCGATGTGTTTTCATTTGAAACAACAGGATTGGAGCAAAAAAGGGAAAACAATTCATTTGCATTTATGAGGGAAGTTTGCAATAACCCTCGATGTTTTGTAATCCTGCGGTTTTGTAGTCTTCTACAGGGTAACTTTTGTGCTATAAAAAAACCTTAAAGTTCTTACTTAGGACCCTGGAGATCAAGATGAGGCTAATGGCAGTGACGCTGGTTAGCCACCAGATTTTGTTTTGTGTCTGAAGAGATGTTGCATTGCTGACACATCAAATTCTGGTAAGCAAGTTTTATCACCATGCAAGTTTAAGCTTTTTTTTTCCCATCTACTGATGTACTGCTCGTGTGCCTTGTTATGCAGCTGTATTCTCTCTAGCTCTCATGGTGTAACCAGTTCACATATAACAAGTTCACCTTGCTGTGCAGGACTCTGCTCAGAAAGGAAAATGTAAATGAAACCAGAGCTAACATTAATGGAAGTATTCATATTTCCAGACGTGTTATCTCTGGAGGCTAACACTGGAGAAAAGACAATAACAGAGTACATAACAGACTATGACAGATTATACCCTCTCAGTCCCAGATTGTTCTCCAATCATAAAAGAATAAATGGGAACAATATACGATGTTTTAATAAAACAGCCACCTGAATTACAGAACTCTGATATGGTATATTGCGGTCTAAAGAAGTAGCCAGGTATTCTTCTATATATTTTGACTACCCAGATATACGGTCTCTTCAGGGCCTTTGCTTTTTCAAACGTTAAGCAGAGAATTGCTGAATACCATGTGATTACTGTGGGACTACTAGGAATAAACTAACAGTTTTGGTTTTGTGGTATTTTTTAGGAAAACAAATGCAAAGTTCAGGCTCTCTTAAGAGGCAATGTCCTTGCTCCCTTGAAGGCAGAGGGAGCATCACCATTGATTCAGCCAGGTGATATCCATGGTTTAACTTACTCCAGCTGAGGTGAAGTATCATCTCCAGTTGCCGTGGGCTGATAGGAACCAAAGCTAGGAAATGCGTTTGTCATTTCCCCATCTCGCTCAGGTATTTCTGCAACCCTCCTTCTATCTGTTCAGCAATGAAGTTAGAACAGACAGTGGTTAAACTGCATTATCTCCCCATGAGTAGGCAACCACAGTACTCTAAAATTGTTTACACTGTGAGATAATTAATGGATTTAAACACAGGGAGTTCTGTGATACACGTGCTTTCTGGCCAAGGCTCAGCAGCAGGCTGGCTCTATCCTGGGTTCAAAGTACCCACCCTGCCCAGGAGAGCAGGGCTTGGGCACCCTGTGAACATGCTCTGGGCAGCCTGAGACACCAGGGTGCTGCTGAGGGGCTGGGGTCCTGCTGGTGCTTGTCTTCTCCCCCTTGGTAGGTTGCACTGGGGGAGGTGGCCTTCATGCAAGGGGTTTCACATGCTACCAAGGTATATCTAATACCTACCGATAATGAGCTCCACCTAGGATGAGGCCCCTAGAGCTCTGGCTAAGTGGTTTTTTAGGTTACTGTATTTAAAGCTTACATCAGCAAGCAAAGTACACAGAAAACAAAGGTAGCTTTTCATGAGGCTATAAGACTAGTCTACATGTTGTTTAACATCTGTATAGAGATACAAGTAACGGTATCTTTAACTTTTAGACGTGTATATACACACCAAGTTGCCACTTCCTTGGGATAAGATTGTGCCTATAAAATGATTAGTGTTCTACTGATTGTTTTAAAATAACTCAAGCAGCATCTGAATTTATTTACATACATGATATTGCCTTTCATAAACACAGCTGTACGCAGAATGCCAATTCAAGGATATTTTTGGAAGTTCATCCAACAGTTCAGCTGGGATAAAGGCAGCTCACTAACCTAATCTTGTTTTCTCTCCCAAGGGCTATGGACCTAGTAGGTAGCCACCATCTCTTTGTTTCTGTGCCCTGAACACGTAGAGATGTGAAGGGGCTTGGGATGATTGAGCCCGTAGGGTTACTGCTGCAAAGATGTTGGAGGAACTGATTGCTCCTGCTGGGAGATGCCAATGCGTGCTGAGCAGCAGCCACCACCGAGCACACCTTAGCCTTTTCCTAAATGGTAGCCACAGCCAGCTAGCCCAGGTGTCTAGGGCTCATGGTAGCGGAATAGGCAACAGGGTCATACCTATGCTCCTTCCAAGAGTCCTGCTGCTCCAGGCTGCTCCCTCCTTTGTTCACGCCCTGCTCATCTGCTGCCTTTGTGCTGTGAGAGCTGGTGCTGAGTGACAGCAAAAATATGGATATAGGTCAAATTCCATTAAGACCACACCTTTAGCAGCACACATTCACCCTCTGGAATTTAATATTGCTCTTCGTTTAGCGATTTCCTTCTCCCCAGTTGTTTGCTTTTGAATTTAGGATAATATAAGTCATTATTTGAAGTAGGCTATTTAGAAAGCCCTGCACTGTTATTATTTAGTAAGCCAGAGTTACATTATCACTGGCTTCAATCTATGTTTGATGAAAAGATTTTTCCTATTTAAGAGGCAGGAAAAAAAAAAGTAAAAGTCTTTAATGGTTTTTGTACCTATTCCAAGATCATCAACATGCAGTATAATTAGAAAGTTCTTGTCTCGTTTAAAATCTTTTTTCTGTCTCATGGGACTTCAGCATTAAAAATGCAAGATTTATGTATATCATATAATTATTTATTTGTAGTACAGCAGCACTTAGAGGTATCATTCAATCTTGGGGCCCCATTTATGTGAAACTCTGTATTAGCAATAGCACTATTGAGTCAGACTAACAAATCCCAAGCTGAAATTGTGCTAAGTATTGTACAAACATATTGCAGTGATCACTGGCTGGAAGAATTTATATTATAAGTAGTTAAGATGGACAAATGGCTAAGACAGGAGAGAGGAAGGATTACTCACCCAGATGTGTCAGATGAGGAATTGAAGGGTATCATGATCCAAGACCAGATTTAGGTATGTAGAAAGTTAAGTTAGGAACCTGAAGGTCTTTGTTGATCTAGTCCTTGTGAGGATCTACCTGCCTTGCACGCACAGCCTTGCTCAGGGTGCTGGCTGCTGAAGCTAGGAGTCTTAGAGCCTACTGCAGTGCTTCCAACCAGAAAACCGTGGATAAGATTTTTTTTTTTTTTTTCCTGCTTTTGTTTACTGTGAATTTTGTAGGTCTGTGGTCTGGCTCCCTAGAAAAAGACAATGATTTCCTGGCTAATCAAACCTGTATTAAACCTAGAAGTAATCCATGTCACCAGGCAGCCTTCCAGACCATTCTGAAAGCTAAATACTAACAAGATTTATTATGCCCCTGTGCTTCATTCTCTTTCTCGGAGTACTGACTGTAGCATGTGACTTTCTTTGATTATTCAGGCTATTTGCTCTTCATATTTTACATTTCTGAGTTAGGGTAATTCTTGGAAGACAGAAAAACAAGAAAAACAAACAAACAAACAATTTCATAAAGACCACTATGCAAAAGGCAGCTTTTTGAACCATTGCTAGGAAAACAAAGGAATTAGTAAGTAGGAGAGGTTATTCTTCTGGCTAATTGACTATTAGAAGTAGACTCTTAGGGACAAATAGTCCCAAGATTTGTCTGTTGAACATCTTCCCAAACAGCTAGTAACTGACCAAGAGTCAACGGACAGCTGCCTTCAGTTAAGTGCAAGATTTGGCCTAGTGGGTCCATGCACACAACAGAGTAAGTTTAACTGGTCAGCTGGGAAAAGGAAATGCTCGTTGGCTTGGTTGAAAGTCCCTGGAGCTGTATAAAGTCCATATCCATTTGAAAGTAAGTCCTTCTTCATGAAAAAGCAACTCTAAAAAGGCAGCGGGGACAGGAATCTAACCAAATGTAGTTTACAAATCTCATTTAAGAGTTTTGGACTGGGTTTGTCACTGGAATGCTTTATTTTAACAAAGTCCCAAAAGCTATAGGAGTGAAGAGCAAATTGGGTCACTTTTCTTCTGATTCGCATAGCGCTTTTGGAATTCAGAAGCAGATGTCTAAATTAATACACGTATGTGTTCCTTGTATTAACAATCCCATTAAACCGTGCTGCCCTTCCCACCCACTCTCCTTTCCAGAAATATATCCTATCATTAGCTGCTATCTGGAATCGACAGCGGAGTAATTTGAACTCTGGCTCCCAAGGGCCTCCTCCTTTACTTCCTGCTCTAGGAATAAGGTGTGTATTGATTAGATATCAGGCTGTAATTGGGCTCCAATCTATCTGCCTCAAGATATATGATGGAGATGACAGGAAACAGATACCCTGTTGCTACTTGTAAATAGTCTGGTTGAACAAAATGGTTTGTAACCACTTCAGTGCCATAGTCTTTTATTACCAGAATGGCGTTGCTTTATCACTTAGTTTGATGGCTTTTCGAAGGGAAATAATATCTTTCTTTCTGAAGGAGCTAAAATAATTTTAAATGAATTGAATTCCTCTTTTGAGGACCAAGAATAATTACCTAATAGTGCACAGCTTGGTATAATTATACAGTGAGCATGTCACAGACATAAAATTAATTAAGTCCATAACCCCAATCTGGCATCCATTGACAAATATAAAAAAAAAAAAAAAAAGATGGTGTTCAGAATGAGGATATCGAAAGAAGGTGTTTGTGGTAGTTGAAGGTCTGGAATTATTCACGGCTTATCTGTTCCAAGTTGTTCTCTCCTATACATCAACTGTACCAGGCTAAATATGAGTCTATTGAAAACAAAAGTGCAGAGTAGTGCAGATGTCTTGCTTCAGTAGGTCACAAAAGCAACTTCTTAAATATTGGTTTGAGGGAAGATATACACAGTCCATCTAAGCTTCAAATTAAACCCGAGCTTGTGGTCTTAAAAGTATATTCTGATTGTGGGGTGATTGTCCCACAACTGGAGAGAAATGCAGCTTTTACCATTCATACAGAAGACTTGGAAAAAAATCCAAAATGCATAGACCAAGGCTGAAAACACATGGCCTTTTGAGAAGTAACAGACTTGGGTTTGTTTTCTGAACTTATCTTTTGGGCTTTTTTTTAATCCTACAGAAGAGAATCCAGAATAGACAATCAGTTTATTCTGATCAGTGATTTATCTGTGAGATTCCTAGAGCCTTGTGTGAAGGTTTCAAAGCTGTGGACCAGAGTAACTAATGTGTTGCAATAATATATTTAGCACATGATAAGGCAAACCACAGAGCAAATAGAGGGAAGGGAGGGGGGAAAAAAAGCACATTCCCTGGCTGAGAAGTTATTGAATGTTTAAAGCTTGGGAACAGATAGTTTAGGGGGAAGTAGATTTCAATGACTTCCACTCTGTAAATAAATTGCGAAATCTAATGTGCTAGTACTTCATTTCTCTCTTTCAAGCATATTTTGGATGGCATTTGTATCACATTTATACCCCAAACATAGTTTGATTTTGCATACAAGACGTTTATATTCAGCTGCTCCTCGCAGTGACCTTAATGTGATTTATTGACAAAGGGAGGTAGCGCTATTCTACTTTTTGAGCAAGAGCAGAAGGGAGAAGAAGATAATATTTGTAGTTTTTAATAAGATCTACCAGGCATACATACATTATCTGTGCTGCATATTACATGCATTTCTGTTGTTATTAGAGCTGTAATTTTCTGTAGTGCCTGATTTTCTTCTTATTTGCCCCAGTATTGCACCAGTGTAACTCCACATGCTTCATCTGACAACTTTTTGTTATTAACTTCAACAATGCAGAGAGATGTGGTCTTTTCATCCCTTCCCTCTGCCATGTACCATATCTTTGCTACTGACACATTACATTTAAATCACATTATATGCCTCCTAACCAAACCTCTGAAAGTCCAAATTCTTTGGATTTCAGTCAAAAAAGAAGCGAAGAAAAATAACTTTCACAGTAATTGATCTGTAGTAGTGTTAGCCCTGTTTATGAAAAGAGTCAGAAAACAGTCCTATGAGTTCAGTGCTCTGCTTTTAGATCTGAGGAGTTAGAATAAGAAAATCGATATGAGTAACACTGAAGTAGGAAGTAATGAACGGAAGGAGAAGCTTTTAGCGGTAATCTGCTTGGATCTCAAAACAAGGTGTCTAACCACACTGAGTTTACGAGTCTGCAGAGCTTGACACACATGGACATGCTGAGCAGATGCTGTCATGTACCGGCTTTTAATGTTCCCTACTTTGTCTCAGATGGATGCCTCTGAGTCAAAGTACAGTGAAGGTGCGTTAGACAGACTGCACTTTTAGGTGAATTGAGGGTCCTGATTCAGGGTGAGCTGATGGGGATGCCTAAAGCTGTTCCTGCCATCCATGTCACTGGCCACCCTGATGCTCTCCTGGAGGTCGCTGCATAAGTACCGTGCATAACTCCTACAGATCAAATCACTTAATAATTTCAACCATTAGGGTTTCAGACCTAGGTTTTCAGCCCTGCAGTCTGTGCCCCAGTCTCCCTCCCTCTGCTGCTCCCCACAAAAATTCCAACAAAAATCCATCAGAGAGGTTTGGCTGGGGCACTACTTCAGTTTCATATGTTTATAGCACTGTCAAACAAAAATGAAGCAAGACAAGATCCACTTCATCACATAGCTAACCATAAAAGGTTAACATTTCAGACTCACACATGCTGTATTTGGGTGCCTGAAACAGGGACCAGGGAGTGACCATATGGGCTTGGTATCTTTTCTCTTAACCATTTTTCAGGGTTGCTTTGTGATAATCCGTTTTTTTCATTAGGACCAAATGGAAGGGGCAATGCAACAGTGTTAAACACACACATGCATGCAAACATACCCAGGCAAGCATTGATATTGTATTCCTCAGAGAAAGCAGAAAGAAGTTGCTGTACTTTATCAAACTGCTGGTATCAGCACAGTGTCTTCAGAAATCCTGTTGGACCTCAGAAAGGGTGGGGTAGAAGGTCTATGGAAAGAATATATTGGGAAACTTGGAACATGGGAATTTATGGATGTCAAGGTTAATTTCCAGGGATTTAAATTAGGGAAATCATGGCAAATACAAGGTTGGTTTAAAAAAGAGCAAGTCCTTAATTTCTGGTTTGAGTTGTGGAATTTGAGATTCTCGCTTGCTCTTCTGCCTGATGCTAATAGTATTTCTAGATGGCAGACGAAACTGCATTACGTTTTATTAATATAATTACTCTTAAAGTAATTTGTCCCATTTCATTTCTTTGTCTCCAGGCAATTTCAGACAGTCAGCAGGCCAGTCAATTAGGGACCAGTAGAATACACATTTTATTACGAAGGATCAACTAAATGCTGTCAATATAGGATATACTTACCTTATAGAACATGTCTACACAGTCTGGTGCTGTGACAGGCTAGCTCCAAGCCACTGGGGCGTGAGCCAGCTTTGGTCAGGGAGCCATTTAGACACATTAAGGTGTGAATGTGTCTGCAGTAAAAAGTTTTCTCTCTCAGGTGGATTTATCTGCATCTTCACTGTCTTATGCTAACATGGCTATGTGCCTTCCAGACTAGAGCTGACTTAAGCTCTGGTGATTTGGAGTCTGGGCAGTCCTTAATGTGAGTCTGTTTGTGTCTAACTGTAGGCATGGCTGTAATTCTTGTCTTGCAAACTCTGTTCTCTGAGAGTAGGTCCCTTGGCTTGATTTCCTCTTGTCATGCAAATCAAGGTGAAATCAGTAGAGTTAGGTAAATGTAGATGAGATGAGTAAGCCAGCACTCTTCATCCATTAGGACTGCTCACTTGAGTTAGGAGGATAGATATAGCAAGGATTTGCAAGATAGGGCCTTTAATCACAAGAAACCCACATGGAAAATCTGCTTAATCGGGAAGTCTCCCAGGGAACTGGCTGAATAGCCAATGATTCTAAATAGCTTTGATTGATTCTCAATGGGGACAATAATTCTGTTTAATGGGAGTATCTTCAGATGATTTAATGTTGCTTTGGGCATTTTATATATCTTGGTCTTATGCTGGTCTTGTTTGTTTGCTTTTCTACCAGCAGTGTTTGATGGCTTTAATGCTATGATATATGCAGGAGGGGCATGTGCTGGGGCCCCCTTTGCCAGTTCCTGGCTGTTGGCTTGCTCCTTTCATCTCAGTTACACATGTCGGGTTGCCTTACTAAGTGCTGCAAAGTTGCTATTGGCTTTGGAAAGCAGAGGTCTGCATTTTTTCATCTGTGCAGAAAGTGGCTTCACCTAACTGCATCAGCCTATGCAGCATCCCAAGAGCATCGCCAGTGAAAACACTGTGGAGTGGGAGCTTTCTTGTCATGGGGAATTCCTGCCAGTGGGGATGGGGGTGGTATGCACAGCTCTGTCTCAGATGTTTTGCTGTATGAGCTATACTCTGTTCTATTCAGGTCAAATGTTGTTGATAAATCAATGAAAAGGAAGTAGAAAGACATTTGGATGGGGACATGCTTGGTACCTCCAACTAAGGAAATGAGACAGCAAATCACAGAACAGAATCCAACATTTTTGGCCTTTTTTTCCCAACACATCACAAATATTCCTCATGTGATGAACATTGTGTGCATCTGTCAAAAACCAGCTGTGTCGGAATAGATCAGAAGAAAATAAACCAGTGTAAAGAGGAGCAAGCAGTCCAGGTAAATATGAAATTGAGTAGACTTATTGTCTTAGAAGAAAATCATATTCAATGCACATCCCCAGTGCTCTGGAGATGTGCTTTCTGTCTTTGAAATTTGTCTGTGAATTTGCTGATGGCCCAGCCTTTCTTAAGTTCTGGCTAAAACAAAAATCCCAGACTTATTTCGATTTTGCAGATGCTCTGATCTTATCTGAAGCACAAAGCTCAACTTCCCCCTCTGTGACCAAATTTCCTTAGTTTATCATCTTCTAGTGCAAATGCTACAACTTTAGCTAATGAAAGCACACTGCCATTAAAGGAAAAAAAGTTTCTCACCATTCATCCTTCCCCTGCTTTTGGTTTCTTAATTTAAGAACCAGTCCTTGTGTCCATTATTGCACTGTATTTCTTCAGGACATAATGGTGGGAGGGAGGAGCCCAAAGGATAGGACACATTGATGAAGTTCCTCTGTCAGATGCCAGGTTTTGGCTGGATTCTTGGAAAATTTTGCTCTTTCTATTAACTGATGTGTAATTCAGAGTAGGGAGATATTGTGTGCTGGTTTCTGACCTTTGCAAACACTAAATCATTAAAATATCTGATTTATTGAATTTCTCCTCCCTCCCCAAAATCTTGCCAAAGTGGTCATGACCACAATAAGTGAACTGAAGTGGCTTTGGTATTTGTATAATATATAAAATGTTTATTTTGGGATGTAGTTTGTGAAAATATTAATGTAGGATAGTTTTGGCCAGAATGAAGCTTATAAAGAAGTAACATTTAATCATTAGAGACTGATCTGCACTCAGGCTGAACAGTGGTGTTCAAGATGACTTCTTGAATCAATTTATTCTATTTCTGGTATTAAGCTTCAAGCTGGCAGGGTCCTAGGGTTATCCATAGTTCTGTAGATTAGTACTATGTCAGTGTGCTCTTAAGTGCTGTCTGTAGCATTCTGCATTGGATTTATTAGAAAGTTACCATCCTTAAAAAAGTAGGGTTGTTTTTTTTTTTGTTCTCTGTTAGCTTGAATAGGCAATAGTGTATTTTAGAAGAATGATACAGGTCTTTCTGTTCTGCACCAGACCATTAGCCTGTTTCTTCAATATCAAATACCTTGAAGGAGGGGTAGAAACTTGAATTAGAATATTATGAATTAACCTCTCCATGGCGTAAAGTCCATCTAAGTCTACCATATATTCGTTGGTCTTGTAAGATATTAACTATTCCAGTCACAACTGGGCCTATATATAAAACATGCTTAGTTTTAAACATGTACAATTCTGCTCGCAGCCCTGTTGTGCCAGGTACATATAGACTTAACACAGGAATTTGATCTTCCTCTTCAGAATGAAATATATACTGAGATTGTAATCTGATTTCTTTTTGAAGTCCTTTAGGCACAGGTGTAGATAGACATGTAAAACATACAGAGAGTATACACAGCTCAGAACCCTAATAAATGGGGTGTGAGCACTATTCATATATTATTTTCTTCTCTTCTGCTGTCCAATGTGTTCCAAAGGTAAATTTAGGATTGTTTGTCTGGGTTTTGTTTAAACTTTAAAAGATATGCTTCTAAAGTTGCTGCATTCTTGTAGTCCCTCTTAACACATATATCTTCCCTATAGCGTATTTGCATGTTTTTGCTGTTCTTCAGCAAGAGCAGTGTTTTCTGCTGGACCAGCCAGGGCAGGAGGGGACCGGACCAGGTAATCAGTGCATGGTGCTGCAGGCTGGCACCCAGCACTAACAAGAACCTTGACATGTTGTTTTGGGTACCATGGAATAGGAATGGTCCTCTTATGTGTTTGGGTGAATTTTGGATTTGGTAAATGGAAACTCTGGAGGGGAGGTAGTATCTATTCTTAGGTCAGGTAAGGTTATGCATTGCCTGGAGTGACTTTCTTTTGCACAAGCATTGGATCATCCATATTCTGAGGCTTAGCTCTTCTTTTTTTACCCTAAAAAACCTCTCTCCGTTAGCCTTTTGGAAAATGATAACGTCAGTGAGGTCATTGCAGAATTAGATGTTAGGCAAACCACTGGATATTTTGTTAAATAAAATGGTCCTTGCCAATATTTTGCAATCAGTCCTTTAAGTTTAAACCACATCTTAAAGTTAAAATGTGTCTATGGATAGATAGATAGATAAACTTGTGTGTGTATACAGTAAGGCCTAAACCCCTCATTAATTATAGTTCTCTTTTCATTGCAGAGACCTTTAAAACAGATAAACAGCAGTTCTGAAATCTGAACTGGAGGGTGAAAAACTTGATGTCTTTTTAAGATACTTAGAAGGAGACATATACAAGGAGCTGGCTATTTCTTAGCAAGAAAAATGCCTTTGAAAATCTTTCCATAGTCCAGGTATCTTCTTCAAAACCACATCTGATAGGGATCTAATCTCCGTGTTCAATATCATCATCATTAAACATTAACACATCACATACAACATGTTTATCATTTTACCATTACTTTTCAGGATCAGGTTTAAATTATGGTCTGTAAAAACAGTGTAAGTCCTGTTCTTTCTGTCCTTTTTTTTTTTTTTGTTAAGATGTATTTGTTTTCTGTAAAATGAGTATTTAATACCAAGTGAAAAGATGAATTGCAAATGGTCTTTGTTGACTTGAACACTTTGTGGTTGTGGCTCTGCTAGGAGAAAAAAGCTGCGTGATTAACGGACAAACAAAAAAAGATACAGAGTTGGTAGCAATCTGAAAAAAAGAAGACTCTACATTTCAGACAAGCTGTTACTTATTGTGGGAGAAGAAAGGGCTTTGTTTCACGAATGCTCTGCACATAACAGTTAAACTCTGTGCACATTGTCATGCAACTTCTGGCTGCGTATTTCCTGTGTCAGGGTGCTTTCTTTGCACGAAATGATGCTCAGGCTCTGTGGTGGCCCTCCTGGGCCACCTCTAAGTAGTTGAAGGGCTTTTTCAAGGCTGGGGCTATGTCCCATGAGCAATGGCAAAGCTCTGCTCCTGCTGGGGTGTTGAATGGGGAGAGTCAGTGGTGGTGGAGGAGACACAGTGCCCTGGGGTTCAGCTGGGATCACTGTCCTCCACTGCCTGACAGCCCTGCCTCATTCCTTGGGTATGGAGCACTTGTTCTGTTGTTCTGGGCCACGAGGATATATTGGAACATGACTTCTAGACAATTCCCTAATATACAGAGTGATAGCTGTCTCCCAGATCATTAAATTATGCCATTTTAAACAGTTGGCAGAAGGTAGACTGATGCCGTACATCTCCGGGAAGTGTTGGGATGGTGCCTCCTCTATTTGTGGCTTAGTACGAAATGACTGGGAAGACAAAACTGTTGCACAATGCCAGCTTGCTTCTTAGGAAGAGGAAAACATTCATGTTGTCTCAATTTCAGGGGCATGAAACAACCTGAACTTTTCTTGAACTGTTGTCATCTGTGGTTTGCCCTCTTCTTAGTAATAAGTCCTTCTCAGTACCATATCTCACTGTCAAAAGAAGCTTGAAAACATATTTGTCTCCTTTTCTGATTACAATAGGCCATATGAAACCTTGCATCCAAGCAGGCCCATACACACTGGTGTGTGAGCAAGTTCCAGGACTTCCTCAACTATCAGACTTAGCAGTGAGAGCTTTAGATTGCCAAAAAATAATAAAAATATCCCCTCCTAGTCCAGCAAGAGATTTTTAAAACACTTCTTAAAAAGTCCTCAAATGTAATTCTTCAGCTTGCTGATTTTTTTTTTCTTTAGAAGCTTTCAGGTAATTTTTCAGTCGTGTCAGTTCAGCTACTCCCTGTAAATCAATTGCTTTCCCCAATTCCCCCAAACACAGGGCTGCGGAGCCTTGGGTGTTTTCACCTCCTCGTTCTTTGGTCTGTGTCTTGGTTATGTAATGGATTGCAAAGGCAAACACAAAATTTTGCAGCCTTTATAGGAATGAAACACTCTGAACTCATCTGTAGAAGCTGACATAAACAAACATACAGCTGTACAGGGTGCTACACAGGGAGGTGGGTGTGCATCCATTGCATGTAGCTTGCCCATGCACGTTCTCAGGCAGATCTTTGATTTGAATAGTTTCAAGGTTCTTGCTTCCTCTGAAAGATCTGCACATCCTTCTGTGAGTACCAGGCCTTAAAACGTGTTTCAGATTGAGGCTTCAAAAATAATCACAGAATCACAGGGTTGGAAGGGACTTCTGGAGATCATCTCATCCAGGCCACCTGCTTGAGCACGTACACCTAGAGCAGGGGGCACAGGACTGCTTCCAGGCAGGTTTTGAATATATCCAGAGAAGGAGACTCCACAACGTCTCTGGGCAGCCTGTTCCAGTGCTCTGGCACCCTCACAGTAAAGAAGTTTTTCCTCATATTCAGGTGGAACTTCCTGTGTTCCAACTTGTGCCCATTGCCCCTTGTCCTGTCGATGGGCACCACTGAAAAGAGTCTGGCCCCATCCTCTTGACACCCAGCCTTCAGATATTTATAAGCATTGATAAGCTCACCCCTCAGTCTTGTCTTCTCCAGGGTGAACAAGCCCAGGTCTCCCAGCCTTTCCTCAGAAGAAACATGCTCCAGTCTCCTCATCATCTTCATAGCTCTCCGCTGGACTCTTTCCAGTAGTTTGCTGTCTTTCTTGTAGTGGGGAGCCCAGAACTGGGCACAGCACTACAGATGTGGCCTCACCGGGGCGGAGTAGAGGGGGAAGGATAACCTCCCTCGACCTGCTGGCCACACTCCTTTTAATGCACCCCAGGACACCATTGGCTTTCTTGGCCACAAGGGCATGTTGCTGGCTCATGGTCACCTTGCTGTCCACCAGCACTCCCAGGTCCTTCTCAGCAGAGCTGCTCTCCAGCAGGTCAACCCCCAACCTGTACTGGTGCATGGGGTTGTTCCTCCCCAGGGGCAGGACCTCACACTTGCTTTTGCTGAATTTCATTAGGTTCCCCTCAGCCCAGCTCTCCAGCCTATCCAGGCCTCGCTGAATGGCAGCACAGCCTTCTGGTGCATCAGCCACTCCTCCCAGTTTTGTGTCATCAGCAAACTTGCTGAGGGTACGCTCTGTCCCTTCGTCCAGGTCATAGATGAATATGTTGAACAGGACTGGACCCAGCACAGACCCCTGGGGAACACCGCTAGTTACAGGCCTCCAACCAGACTCTGTGCTGTTGATCATGACCCTCGGAGCTCTGCCGTTCAGCCAGTTCTCTATCTACGTCACTGTCCACTCATCTAACCCACACTTCCTAAGCTTACCTATGAGGATGTTATGGGAGACAGTGTCAAAAGCCTTGCTGAAGTCGAAGGAAACAACATCCACTGCTCTTCCTTCATCTACTCAGCCAGACATGCCATCACAGAAGGCTATCAGGTTGGTCAAGCATGATCTCCCCTTGGTGAATCCATGTTGACTCCTTCTGATAACCTTCTTTTCCTCTACATGCCTGGAGATGACCTCCAGAATGAACTGTTCCATCACCTTTCCGGGGATGGAGGTGAGGCTGACTGGCCTAGAGTTTCCCAGGTCCTCCTTCTTGCCCTTTTTGAAGACTGGAGTGACACTGGCTACCCTCCAGTCCTCAGCACCTCTCCTGTCCTCCACGGCCCTTCAAAGATGATGGAGAGTGGCTTAGCGACAGCATCCGCCAGCTCCCTCAGAACTTGTGGGTGCATCCCATCGGGGCCCATGGATTTGTGAGGATCCACTTTGCCTAAATGATCTCTAACCCAATCCTCCTCAACCAAGGGGAAGTCTTCCTTTCTCCAGATTTTCTCTCTCACCCCTGGCGGCTGGGATGCCTGAGGGCCAGCCTCAGTAGTAAAGACTGAAACATTCAGTCACTCTGCCTTCTCTGCATCCTGCGTCACCAAGGCACCCACCTCGTTCAACAGTGGGCCCACAGTTTCCCAAGTCTTTTTTTTACTACTGATGTATTTGTAGAAGCCCTTCTTGTTATCCTTGACATCCCTTGCCAGATTTAGTTCCAAGTGGGCCTTGGCCTTCCTCATTGCATCTCTGCATACCCTGACAACACTCCTATATTCCTCCCAAGTGGCCGGTCCCTTTTTCCACATACTGTAAACCTCCTTCTTCCATTTGAGTTTTTCTAGATGCTCTTTGCTCATCCATGTGGGTCTCCTGGCTCCTTTGCTTGACTTCTTCCTCACAGGGATGCACTGATCTTGAGTTTGGAGGAAGTGGTACTTGAATATTGACCAGCCCTCTTGGACCCCCCTACCTTCTAGAGCCCTAACCCCTGGGATTCCTCCAAGCAGGTCTTTGAAGAGACCAAACTTGGCTCTCCTGAAGTCCAGGGTTGTCATCCTACTTGTTGCCCTGCTTCCACCATGCAGGATCCTGAACTCCACCATCTCATGGTCACTGCAGCCAAGGCTACCCCCAACCCTCACAGCCTCAACCAGACCTTCTCTGTTTGTTAGTATAAGGTCCAGTAGCACATCTCACCTCGTTGGCTCCTCCACCACCTGTGTCAAAACTTATCCTCGATGCTTTGCAGGAACCTCCTGGATTGTGCGCACATCGAAGTGTTGCTTTTCCAGCAAATATCAGGGTGGTTGAAGTCCCCCATGAGAACCAGAGCCTGTGATTGTGAGGCTACTTCCAGCTGTCTGTAGAAGGCCTTGTCGACTTCCTCTTCCTGATCAGGTGGCCTGTAGAAAATGCCCACAGCAGTGTCACCCATATTTGCCTGCCCTTTGATTTTTACCCATAAGCTCTCAACTCGTTCTTCCTCCACCCCAAGGCAGAGCTCAATACATTCCAGTTGCTCCCTCACATAGAGCAACTCCCCCACCTCGCCTTCCTGGCCTGTCTTTCCTAAAAAGTATGTAGCCATCCATGACAGCATTCCAGTCATGCAAGCTGTCCCACCATGTCTCTGTAATTGCAATGGGATCGTGGCCCTGCGACCGCACACGGATCTCTAGTTCCTCCTGTTTATTCGCGATGCTGCGTGTGTTGGTGTACAGGCATTTCAGAGAGATAACTGAGCACACAGGTTTCCCTGGAGGAGTGCACGAGGACCCACCATAGCCACGCACACCCTTGACGTGGTTGGTCTTCTGATTGTCATCTCATGAGGCAGCTAAGGCACCTCTGTCAGTGCTCTGGTTGGCCTGGCTTATTCCCCTGTTGGATGTGATGGCATTAGCATTGCCACTTTGGCCCTTGCCCCCTGAGTCCTTCAGTTTAAAGCCCGCCTCACCAAGTTGGCCAGCCTGCTGCTAAAGATTCCCTTGACCCTTCTAGACAGGTGAATTCCATTCCTCCCTAACATGGATTCATTTCTGGCAATTCTGGTCACATATTTCTTCATTTAGAGAAAGGAAACCTTTCTGAAGAAGGTCTGAGGATCATCAAGGTCTGGGCAAGTGAGGTCTTGTCAGACTTCTACAAACAAATGTTCTTAAAACTGAGTAGCTTGTTTAGTGGCAAGAACCGTTATTTCCTTATCTCTGGTTGTTCCTTTCTTTCTTTACTAAGATATTGTTTCCCTGTGTCCTGTTAAATTCCTCATCCTGTTAGAAGAGGGGAAAAAAAAGGGGGAGAAATATTGTACTGAACTGCATGGACATATTGTCATTGTGGTTTCCTATTAACTTTTTGCTGATTCCTGCTTACTTATCACGTGCTTTAATGTTCTGTTACATTTTCCAGCAGCAGTGTGTCTCCACAGCGTTAAAACTTACTGTTCGCTGCTTTGCCGTTCTTGTCTTCATCATGTAAAATAGCCTCATTAGGACCACACGAACAACGGGGCCAGTTATTTTAATCAAATGATGTTTTTCAGGATCTGGAAAGGCTGCAATATCAGCCTCTGCTCTGACCCCTAAAACAAAATCACTTCCATTCACATTATTATCTTCGGTGTGTGGGAAACAGCCGGAGTCTGAATATTCTTTTTATCCTCCCTCCATATTTATTTCTTTTCTTTTTTTTTTTTTTTTACTTGCTTGGTTCCTGTTGAAAATGCATCTAACCTATAAACGAACAGCCTCCTCTGTGTTCATTCCCCAGGCATTCTCCAAATATTCACATTCTTAAAATACCATCTTCTTCCTTATTTTTTCAATTCTTTATTTGTTTACACTCAAAAGCTTCTTTGTAGCTGCCTACAGTGAGCTGGGAAAACATATAGTCTAGTCCTCCTTTATTTAATTGTACAGTAGATTGTTAATGTCTTTGTTACCAGATACTAGCAAGCTTTATTGAGGACAAACCCATATGCCAGTGAAATTGTTCAATGTGAATGTTCCCAAATGTATGCAATGTTCTTCAGATTAATTGGATTCCATAGAGCATATTCCCATCACAATGTGCAGAGGTTTTAAACATATAAACCCCATTAACATTAATGGGAGTCACATGTTTAAATCCCAGCACTTCTAGATAGGTATAGCATTGCTTTAAATGAACCCACTGTCCACCTTACTGTGAACTATCACAAATAATGATTACAGTTTTCTCCTGTGGATGGGAAGGGAACAAGTGCTACCAAATCACCTCTTTAAAACACTTTGTATTGCTAACATTGCTGGACAAAAAAGCCACGCTGAACTGCATAAATAACTTGTTACTGGAAATTTTGCTGTGTCATGTTAAAAAGTAAGGTGTACCTGTTCAACAGTCAGCCCTAAAATAATAGAAATGAGCATGAAACAACATTCTCTTTAGCTGAAGGAAAGAATCATCATAGTTTTTGGTAGCACACAGATTATTTTCGTGAATTTGAAATTATATATACACATAACCAGGACATCCACTCATGGGTAAGAAACCTACTACCTTCTCAATGTGGGCTGTTTAATTATGTTTTTCCTAAACCAAAACAATAGCTTTGCTGGCAATTTTATTTCCAGGTATTATTTCATAATAGTTAATAATACAGTTCTTTCACAGTGCTGGAAATGCAGCAGGCATGGCATACTGGAACTTAAACCAATTCTTGAAATGGACAAAATAATTTACTATGGACCATAAATAGATAACTAGAGAAATTGCACTCTGAGGTCATTAAGGAAGTTTTGGATTACTTTACATCAGTCTTTTCAAATTTGTTAGTTACCATCTGTATGTTTATCAGTTAACTAGTTACTTGCAGACTAGTCATTAAGGGCATGAGTAACAATCACACATTTATTGTTTGATCACAGCAAACAAAATTATAGCACTATTATGTGTCTGAACTTGAGCTACCAAGACTTTAAGGTAGTTTGAGGGCTTCTCTGTCTTATAAGAAGTAGCTGAAGCATGCCATAAACACAGCTTTGTACTTTCAATATGCCATTTTTTTGCTTTGCGATGTCCACCATGGTAGGACATAGGCTCTCATCAGTAATTTGGTCTTGAGTTAAGAACTCCTTCACTTTAAAGTCATGTGCTATTTAGGAGGAAAAATACTATGGAGAGGAAAGAAAAGTGTCACTGACATCTTAAGTCTACCAGTCGTGTACTGACTTTGGTATTTAAGTTACATCCAACACTGGCCAGTACTGGAAACTTCAGAGTGGCTTTTTGGTGAACAGTTGTGAACTTGATTCATTTTGTGGAATTTTCATGCCATTTCCCATCAAACAGTAAGGAGTTTATATTCTGAAGCATGCAAGATCTATACCTTTTTTGATTCTTCTGAGATAAAGGGAGTGGATTGCATGCTCTGCTCAGATGGCTTATTTTTATTTGAATCTTGCCAGATTTTAAGCTTACCATTTATAAGCAGGTTGAGGTTTTTTTTCTGAATAGATTAAATAATATAATGAATTGACTAAGTAGGATAGCTTTGTGGCCTAGGACAGATACTGATAACTTTGAGCATGGACTTTTTTAGATGATGTGATAAGAAGTGTATGGCTATAGAACGTAATGCAACACTCACTGCTGTTGTAGTGCTTTGTGTGCATAACTTGTCCATCTTGAAGCCCTGTAGAGCTTGATTCTGGTTATTTGTGAATTGTTTAACACAATACCTTTTGCATTTGGTGTTCCACTCTGGTATGAATGTACAAGGGATGAACAGTAAAATAATGGAAATAAGCGAGCCTGAGAGCATTGTAGAAGAATGAGATTAAAATCGATGGTGAGCTGAAATGAAACAAGAGGTAGGGGGGATTGGGGTCAAGCACAGAAAGACTCTTCAGAGATACAGCATAAGTAGGTGGACTAGTGTTTTAGGTGAACATCTTTGTGTCTTCCTGGCGTCTGTGTAAGCAAAGTGTTCAAACCAGGATTTGTTCTTTTGTGACTTGTGCCCATGAGGAGCTGTGCCTTTGAAATCCTGCTATGGAGTAAGGAGAGCAGATTTCTGACATCACATAGATTCCCATGGAAACTGATTTTGTGTCTCAAATGCTGTGCTTGCAACAGGATGCAATGGCCCGGGAAGGAGAAACCATTTACATAGCAAAAGCAGACGTAACTGCTAATGAAAATTACAGTCTGTTTCTATATTCCTCACTTGCTCCTATAGGAAAATACTACTGTAATGTTATGTAATCATAGGTTAGGGTTTATATTGCTAAAACAACCAGGCCACAAACAGAAGGGACAGAAAGGGGATAATTCTTCTTCTTCTTGGCAATAGGCCAAACTGTTTGATTCTACTGAAAAAATCCCAAATCCTGTGTATGGAAGATTACTGTGGGAGGGAGAAGCAACATCATTTCTTGGTTTACATGGCATACGTGTTGGAGAGGCTGAGGAGCAGAGCACAAAATACATCTGGTCTTCTTGTAAAAGGTCCTTGATGTTTGTCTCAGAAGAAACACTCAACCTCCGAACTTCTTCTTCAGTCAAATGTATAGGGAAAAATGGTTTGTCTAATACAGCCATGAGATGGGCTTGTTGTGTGGGAAGTCTACAGGAGGAAGCCTTTAATCCCTAAAAATATTTTGGTTGATTGTCCAACTTTGAGTCTCTTTTGGTCAGTAGTGGACTTTTTTCCAACTACTCCTTTTCACCCTCCAACATCATGTTTTTCAGTCCAGTCCTCTGGTGCAGGCAGTTCCCTGTTCCTAAGAAACAAGGCCATGCAGACAAGCAGTAGATCTGCTGGTTTGTACTATCATACGTACAGAAAAGCATTCAGAGGTTGGGAGATGGCTATCATTGATCACGTGTCAACATCTTCAAAACTCATCTGGGTATGAGCAAAGCATTGCTCAAATAAAGCTCAATTCCTTCCTGCTTATTCAGTGCTTTGCTTATTATACCAATTTGCAAGCTTTCTGTCTGCAACATCATCTTTCTTATGCTGGCTTCCCTACAATCTACTGATTCATTTATGTCTCAAAACAGCCATCTCTGTTGCCTGAGTATGTGAGAAACTAATTTAACCCCAAGCGCAATGCTTGTGGAAACTGGAGGTTATAGGTAGTCTTTGCCTTTCCCCTTCTATTCCTTCTGTACCATCAAGCTTTTTACTCACTTCTACTTCTATGCTTCCACCACTTCCATGCTTCGAAAGGGTGGAAACTTTTTCATTTATTTTCTCCCCCATCTTTTCTCAAGATGCTTCTGCATCTTATCGCCGATTGATTTGTATGCATGAGTCATGGCAAGAATTGAATGCCTCATCTTCCTAACCAACCACCTCCACTTTCTGTCCTGTCTCCCAGTCCTGCCATGTGAGTGTAATACTTGACTTATCTCTCTTCTTTGTGTTGCTTCATCACACAAGTGGTCAGGAGTCCTGTTGAAACGCTTCTGTTGACTCAGGATTAAGTTGGTAGATAGAGGGTTCACTGGTACTTTCCATTAGGTTGGACTGTCCCAAGAGCTAAAACAATCCTTCTTCAGCATCTTTGTCCATCAGATAGTGTATCTAGCTAGTGTTAAAACTGGGAAGAGATTAATTGAGGTGGTTTGAATTATTTGCCTGGGGGCCAGGAAGGACACTGCACAGGGCCAGGTTGTGCCAGAGTATTGTTTGAGTGGAAGGAAAGGCACCAAATTATTTTTGTTCCCTTCACTGGTTTGGGACACAGTGATCCCGAATGAGTGTGTCCTTGTAGTCCACCCAGACACAGAAATTGCTCCCTCTGAGCATCCTTGTGCAGACTGCAAGCAAAGACATCAGGAAGAGCAGAGGTGGGCTCACAAACAGTTGCCCAGTATCAGTGGTAGTTCATAGGTACAGTTCTCAGCAGTGGAGTTAGTGCTTTTGGGTGTTTTAAGGTAAAGTATTAGCCTAATTTATCAGCTGCATATATATGGCTGAAGTCAGAAATTGAAGGAGAGATGTGAACAATGAGTAGCCTTCAGTGAGCAAAACCTGGACAAAAAGGCTGTGTTCTTGGCCAAAGCTTGCTACAGAATTTTATTTGTATTCTGATCGGCACTGACCAACACTCCTACTCTCTGTGTTTCTCCTATTTGCGGAGAAATGTTGACCACCACACTTGAAGAATGCTTCATCTTTACTCCTGCTAATCTACCTTTGTCTGGGTGCCTTCCACTGTATTACAGCTCCCATTGCTAGCCATTATACTTGGGAAAACTGCTTGCTTGTTTTTTTTTAAAAAAAAAAAAAAGTGGGGAAGAAAAAGAGAGGGGAAAGAAGGACTTGTGAGCCTATGGTGAACTTAATTAACATCGCTGGAGGGACAGCAATAAAGTGCTTAACAGGGCTATAGTAAACCTTGCAAGACGTGAACAAGTCAAAATATTATTGACGTATTCAATTATTTGCAGTTGTGGGGGTTTCATTTTCTCTGACGACTCGTGAAAATAATAAAGCACTTAAAAGTTCCGCTTTCATTTGGCTGACCTAGCGCTCTTGCAGCAGCACAGTGTGTTACCCCGGGAGGGAGCTGAGCCGGAGCCAGCGCGGGGCGAGGAGCGCTGAGAAAGCAGTACATGCAGTCCCTCAGGAGGGGAGCAGCTCACATTTATCTCTAGGGGCTCTTCCTGCCTGGCCTGTATTATTTATTTTACTATTATTAGCACTTCTGAGACACCAATCACTATGGTAACTGGGTGCCCGTAATAACTTTGCATTTATGCGATTCTTTTCGCCAACAGTTTCTCTGTACTTCACAGTTACTAATTACTTTTACCCTGCACGCATGGCCCGTTGCACTCTCTAGGTTATTAAGCCTGAGGACTTCTTACAGATGGGAAGACTGAGGTGCAGAAGGTTTAAGGGCTGAGTCTTTATGGGTCTCCTCACTCCTGGACCTGTCTATCCACAATAAACCTGCATTTCAGCTTCTTTCCCTGGCTTCCTAGAGGCGCACTGCAATAGGGACTTAAAGCAACAACCCTCTGTAGGCTTCATCTTTCTCTTTAAATTGTACCCATCTCTTTCCTTCTGCTTGTTGAGCCTTTGAGACCCAGTGCTGGGAGCCCAGGAAGGCTTTGCCTGAATGATCTTGATGCAAATATTTCTCATAGCTTTTCAAGAGCGCATTTTGCATCCAGCCTTGCATAGGCAGACATAGTGAGCATCATGACCCCATGGCAAGTTTGAAGGACTATGGGAGGACCTCAGCGGTCGTACAGCTCAGCTGTGCCCCCTGTCAGCTTCAGAGATGCAGCCAGGCTTGGCCACATGGTGTTCAGCATCAGAGACGTTTGCTGAGGGACGACTGCTATGATACACACAAGCCTGCCGGCAGGTTAGCTGGGTACACCTCAGAGGAGAAATCCTGCTCGCAGCAAGATAGCAGGGCAGCAATCTCATCGCTGCATTTGGCTTCGGTTTTCAGCAGCAGTCAGGACTCTGTGGTTGCAGTCACCCACTGGCTCAATAGTGTCAGTTTTAATCCTTTTAATACTTCTCTTTTTAAGATCGTCTTAGCTTGAGGGCCACATGGAGGCTGGGTGGCAGGAAGCCTGTAAGCTCTGGGGTTGTGGAGGGGAAAGACACAGTCTGCAGCAGTGCCGCTATGCACATCACAGGAAGAATTATGGTTGATTTTCACATATATCTGTAACATCTGTGTGGCTAATAAAATTGACGGAGTTTGTCATAATCAGCCTGTACTCTCCAGTGAGAGAATTATGTCTGAGCATTTGGAAATCTCATGCACAGGCAGTTACTGAGGGAATATGCTGTGAAGATTAAGTTGTTTCTGCATGGAATGGATACCCACGCTGAAACGCAATACCTGCTTCTGCACTGCAGTGGGGCTTTCAGAGTATATTGTAAATGGGAGACAGGTATTAACTAAAAAACCACACATTTTTGTGGGCAGCCACTGTCACAAGTGTGTGTTTACGTGCACAGAGTTGCACTAGGGTAACATATTTCCAATACAACTGAAACTAATCCCAGAAATGTTGCATTGAGCAGCCCAGTCCCCCAGTCTGGGTGGCAAAGAGAAAGCCCCCATGAAGAACTGCTAGTCCTGCAAGGACAGAAATGTGAGAAATTGGCACATTTTGTGAAGTCGCTGCTTTGTAGAAAATCATAGAGTAGCATTTTTGTAATAATGTTACTTAGTGTGCTACTCGGTGGATTTTTGTTTTGGTTTGGGTTTTGGTTTGTTTTGTTCTGTTTTGTTTTGGGTTTTTTTTGTTTGTTTGTTTTTGTTTGTTTGTTTGTTTTGCTGTTATGATGAGGAGTTGGTACAATCTGTGTTGTGTTGCCGGATCAAATGTAATCAGCTGATAGCTGTCAGGTTCCCCAGGAAAAAGTGGACAAATAATGCTGCAAAGACAAATTCTGATCACATTCATTTTATAAGCAGAGATAGTTGAAGTTTCATATGTGATGGATTGAAAAACAGTACTCAAGAGAGATTCATACATTCTGTATTTATTTACTGCATTTTGTTGGCTATGGGCTTAAACAAAATTGGTTTTGCATCCAAAATGTAATCTGACTGCCTGTGAACACAAGAAGGCAGATGAATACAAGTCATTTGGGCATCCAATTCCTTTGCATGTGCATGTAAACACTTCTTTTTGAAATATTGGGGTGGGCAACATTTAGCAGTTTGTTAAAAATAAGGACTCTGATTTTTCAAGGTGATGACTTGATTTGCTGTAAGTCTGAAAAATGTGTATTTCTGATTGTGCCAGTTCCGAACATCCTGCCTTTTCCTAGCCCTGTCAGCGCTGTGACTTAAAAAACCTCTTGGAGCAGCACCTGATATTGCTCATTTAAGTTCAGAAAGAATCCAAACCAAGCGAACCTCTTCTGTAGCTCCCATGTCTTTCTGGGAAGGATGTAGCCATTCCTGCTCCACCTTTTGAGAAGTTTTGGGGCCTGACCCAAAACACATAGATTTCTGAGGATTTCAGAACAAACCCATGTTGCCGTAAGAAGCAAGCACTGAACTGCCATTTGAAAGTGAGTTCAAGTCTTTTTGTTGTTTTAGATCCAATGATAATAACGACAAATGCATTGGATTAATAACGCTCCTACCTTGAAATTTAATTTAAAATCCCTTGTAATGTAATCACATTTGGGTGTGCCATTACCCAGATGGAGAGAAATTTGTTTTGTTGAGAAATTACTTTAGCATAAGAATGACTTGAGTTTATTAACAGGGAAAAAACATGACTCCCCTCCCCAACCACTCCCCATGCATTCCAAAAATAAGAAACTCATTTCAACATGGACATTACTGGTTAAAAAATAATTACACATAATGAAATGTCATATTTCACACATACTCCCTGCAAACCACGCTTCTTAGTCTTCCCCAAAACACTGCAGGGTGTAACCAGCTCTTTCTTCCTCTTCATGAAAAGAATATTTCACAATGGAATTGTGTGATGACAAAAAAAAATGATGCTGGAAAAGCATCACTACCCAGAGAGACATAAGGAATTGCCACAGGCCACTGCATATAATCCCACACAATATTAAGTAGTCATTGTATCTCTTTCCAAAGCTTCATTCTTCTTTTGTGACCTACAGCCTCAATGAGAGTTTTTACAGAAATAGAGTGCCATGGAACAGCAAATTTGGGAACCATGTTATTAGACAAAAAACGTTTCGGTTAGAATGTTATTTTTTTTTTCAATGTATCTTTCAGCTGCTGTCATTAAAATTGTTAAATACCATTAGAAACGTGTTTTGTCAGTTACCTTGGGGACAAGTATAAAATATTGGGCTGTTAAACGCGTGCCACAAAAAATAAAACTGTACTGCGCAAATGCGGCATGAAGAAATTCCTTAGGTTGGCGTTTGCAGGGCTTTACGCGTGTCAGCACACCTCAGCCTCCTTACAGAGGGTTTCCACTGCAGGGACAACTCTAATTAGTTGTGATTAGATATTCACAAATCAGGGAGATGCTTTCCATAAATGTTTGTTTGCCTTTAAAAGCAGATTTCTGCAAAGATTCTGGTGCTGACAGTTTCACTCCAGGAGCACTTGCAAAGCACAGATGCAATACCCACATGTGCGCAATGTATGCAACCCGTGTTGTGCACTGAGGCCTCTTTACCAGCTAAGTTTTGGGTTATTTCTTCAAGCAGGGCTTTGGTGGGACTGATACTTACTTTGTTAAATATATTCAGTATGTGAAGAAACATGTACATCGTTCTGCATAAAACTGAATTGCACAAATTAATTTTGTGCCTGAGAACAAGAATATTCCAGATATACATTAATGCTAACTCATTTCTAATTGTGTATTTCATAATATGGGCAATCCTGCATATCTCTGGAGATGGGTATTGTAGTTCTATGAGCTTAGGTTTGGATGGATAAAATAATTTTATTCCTACAATATTCCTTTTTAAATAAATATATAGAGATAAGCCTGTGACATTACTAAGAAAAAAGACTGCTAGAGATTATCTATGATTATCATGACGGCAGTAGACTGGGATAATGGTGCTGAGATAAAGTTCCTGTGGTGCTGAGTTAAAGTTCCTGTGGCAAGATTTTTTGCAAATTCCAGGGATTTTTGAGGATAGCAAAAGGGAAACCAAGGATGTTTCAGTTTTCTTTGCTCCTTAAAGCTCCACCCTGAACTAAAATAGGTAGCAGTGTTGGAAGAAATGAAAGGAAGAAAGCAGGCAGGTGAGGAACTGGTTGGAAACCACAGGAACAAAATAAAGACAGGGAAGGAAATATGACAAAACATTTTTAATTCTTCTCCTTGAATGAAACAGTTATGTGGGTGAAAAGAATGCTCATTTAAATACTGAAATTTAAAAAATCCTCTCAGTTTAATGCCCCAACCCACTCCTGCCTATAATTAACAGTAGCCAAGAGTAGCACTTATTAACCCCAGTAACAGCTTTTTTAAAAAATATTTTGTAAAATTGTAGTCTGTTTTTTATTGCTGTGCTTTGCTGGATGTCTGGGAGAGGTTATACAGCCATCCATAACCCACTCTGTCCTCAAATTCAGGCATGCTTTAGATTCAGAGCTTTGAAAACCAGCTAAATTTACACGCAGCTTGCTCTGGAAATAAATCTGCTCATTTAGATGAGGTCTCATTTGAAATGGCTTAGCCCAATAATTAATCATTTCATTCTCTTTATATATTTGTGGGTATTTGAAAGAAGTTTGATTAGTTACCAGTGATTACACTTCCCAACACCCTGCAAAGGAAATAATAAAATAAAACCCGTCAGGCTTTTGGAAAGGATTGCTGGGGCTGAATTTGGGCTGAATTTAATAGCGACTTACTAACTGGCAATTATTTGTCTGCCTTTAACAGGAACTCCATAATGAAAGAGGTTATCATCCAGGAGTTATACTGAGTTTGTTTTGAAACCCTGCGATGAGAAGATGCTATGCTATGAACAAAGCAGCGATGGCTTTCAAGTTCCTCCCCAGACAGGGATGGCACGAGGAGAGCAGTGGTGCTGTTTCGGATCACACGAGCATAGGTACCCACCAACCCACCCTCCGCCCCACCCCGCGGGACGCTCACCTCCTCCTGCTCAATCATTTCTGCTAGTTCAATAAATGCAAGAAAACAGACAAGCTTCCAGTTGCTGATCTGTTGTTTCTAAAGGCACTAAATTATTTTAAGGAGTCCTGAGATTCAGGTCTGAAGATGTTTGCCTAATCCCAAGGCTTTTTGCTTGTAAGGAGCTGCAGAGGGGAAAAGATTGTGTCAGTCTGAGTAGATACTACACATTTAATGCTGCCCATTGTTTCTTATCTGTATTGTGGCCACAGTGGATGAATGTCAGAGTTCAACATACCCATGCTGTTTAACCTGGTCCTATTATCACAATGACCTTAACCAGCTAGGCAGTTCACAGAGTAGGCACTAAACAGAGCATGAGATGAATTTAATGGATTACTAGGGAGTATGTTATTGCAAGGAAAAGCACCTGTGGAGCAACATATTTACCTCAGTTCCACTGAATGAGCATGTTGAAAGTGAATTGGCACAGCCTTCTGCTTTATGAAAGGAAGTATTTTGTCATTCTTCATGCTTTCATTAAGAGGATTTAAAGGCAGAGGATGCTGAAATGGTTCTGTGTTGGCACCAAAAAAATCACAGATTAATAGTGAAGCTTGAAAATAGTAAAGCATCTGATTTTTGCTTTTTCATCAACAAGCCTAATAAACCAGGATGAAACTATTAACATACAAATAGACAACCTTCTGATTAAAACAGCAGCAGCCAGCTCAGCCTGAAAAAGACCTCTTCATGCAGAAAGCCATTATGATAGTATATGTTGTCCGATTCACTTCCATTTGCAGCAAACCTAGAAAATCAAAATGTAACCAATCATAATTTTGCAGAAAACACTGGTGTTATTTAAAAACGAAGATGTTCTGGATTTTTATGATCATGATTGGCATTCTAGAAGCTCCCAAATCTACTGCACAGGTTTACTCCTTTGAATTCTACTGTAGACGTATACTGTAAATAAGGAAAAGCAAGCCCTCAGGACGAAGTATTGTGGGAAACTTCCCTAGAGTAAATTATCCTATATTATACTACTATAGAATACTTATTTTCCTCTCCCACATCTCCCCCAAGATGATCTTCTATGGGAAGAATATACTTACTGACTTAATCATCATTTAACAGTCTACCTCCTGATGATGATAATCTAGTGGAAAGAAGTTTCCCGATTTTAAAGTCAAGCCATGGCAACTGATACCGCTAAGCTATTTCAGCTTTTGCATAAAAGAAATTTTGTTTTGTCATGAAAGGAATCACTGGCACAGGAGAATTTTCTCTTGTGACAAAGCAAACCAGGTTTCCTGTTTATGTGGACCAAGCGTTCCTTGCACAAACTATCGCAAAAGCCTGTCAAGAAGCGTGCTCACTCCTCTGAGCAGGGAGGCTTTCCAGTAATGCTGTGCTGCCTAATTCTAGTTTATGCAAGTGGAGTGTAAGTGGTGCCAAGCCATTCTGAATTTCATCTTGCCTCCATTCAGAAAGGGTGTAAATACATGCCTAAATCCATCCTCATTCAGGAAAGTGCAGAGGCTCATCTGTAATTTAAAGCATGTGTTTAAGTCTAGCTGATTTCCAAGGTGAACATAAGCATATGTTGAGATATAATTTTTCCATGTCTTGAACCTCTATGCACCCTGCTCCTTCTGGAGGAAGGAGTCAAGATGCATTTTTGCAGGTGAAGGTAGGAGTGCATATATAATTGTCTGAAGGAATCCACTTCATTTCACCTGAGAGAAGCAGTTCTCTTAGATGCTTTAAAAAAGAAGTCTTAACATTGTAAGTCCAAAATGTTGACATTTTTTTGGTATCTGTCCTAATTTTGTTTTTGAGGCAAGTATGCATTTAACATGTGCGTTGGTGAGCTCACCTTCCAGTTTCCTTTTCATTTCATAAAGCTTATTTTGAATATTCCTTTCTAGAAGGACATAAAACTGGTAACTTTTTACTTGTTTAGGTGGTCCAAAACCTGATCATCATACATTATGAAAGAATACAGGATTGGAGCATGGTGGAACATGATTTCTGCATCACAGAGAGTTAAAAACGTGATTAGACAGCTAAAGTAGCCTCCAAATGTGCAGACAGTCTTTTGTGCTCCAAAACAGTTGCATCAGCTATCAATCAAGTGGACAAATGATGCAGACAGGCAACTGAGGGTTTTCATTTGTGAGTAATATTAATTGTGGGTGTAAAATGAAAGATATAATAAGTGATGAAGGTACCACTCAGTACTTGGATAAAATGCTTTCAAGAGTTAACTCCAAACAGGGAGTTACAAACGGGACACTTTATAAGCAAATAAAATTTCAGCTCTGCACTGGTCATTCTATGTTCTTGAAAAAAATATATAGAAGTGCCCATTAATTATTTTTCTCCTTGATTTTGGTTTTCAAGTGCTGTAATCTGGCTCACTGTTTGTTAGTCTGGAGCAACTGGGCTGGGAGAGCAGCATTCAGACCTCAGTTCAATATGCAAGGCAAATAAATTATGCAATTATCTGATACAGAGTCACAGAGTAGCATCATATGGAAACAAATGGTGCCAAATCAAGACCACATGTTTTTAAGAGGATTATGAACTTAAACGATATGCAGCTAAATGTCATCTGTTCGCAAAGAATTGAGGAATTTGAAAAAAATCCTTTTGAAGATTCTAGTGAATATAGTAATTGTAAAAACACTTGCCAGGATTTTTCCAAGGTCAGTGTCAAGAAGTCTGAAATTCAGACAGAAATTACTCGGTTCCTGATAATCCTTTCTGAATGGGATTCCTGATTGCCCTTCACTAGGGTCTGATCATTTCCCCATGGAAGACTGGATATCTGAACCAATGATTTCAAGCAGTGATTGACCCCACAAATTTTCAGATGTTTGTTTTTTATAAATCATGTTAAAATGGACCATTATTTATTTACAAGGATTTAAAATCTAAAAATCTCAGAGATGCTTTCTGCTTTTTTTTTTTTTTGATAAATAGTGCATTTATGGCATTTAATGCCCTTTGCAGTGCCTTGACAAAAGACCTTTATATTTCCCTGTCTAGATACTGAACAGAGCTCTTCACCCCACATCTGTCACTGAGGTCTACATGCGGTTGCTAAGCCTCCACTATCACATAAAAGGGTGGAGTCAGGGTAGCAGTTTTTTCTGGAAAAGAGACAGATGATCATGCCAAGTTGCATAGAAGTATTGGCAATAGCTTTCTTGGGGAGAGATTGAGACAGCTTTTGACAGGAGCCAACACCCATTTTCAGATTAAAAACGTTCATCCCACCATCTAACTCCTTAGTCTCTTCTCCAGCAGACAATTCTCTGGGAAAACACCCACTGCTGCGTGTCTGAGGCCAGTGGAGATCCTGTGACTTGCTCTGCGGTTCCTAAATCTTCAGTACCCACCCTGCCTGTGCTCATGCTCTCTTTTTATTGCATTTTTGCCTGCATAAAATGCTATGAACAGCCAACTGGCTACGTTTAAACATAAGAATGCATGTGAAACAGGTTTCTCCCTGCTTGTTGTCTTGTTTCTAGAGACTTTATGGTGGTATCTTGTCTTGGTTGTCCCAGTATCAGTCTGGTCTTCATTTTATATCATCTGGCAGTTTGGGTATTAGTGTGTCCCATCTGCAGGCAGCAGGAGTCTAATGGACTCTCCTTGGATTGACGTGGGAGGGGTGAGAGGGAGCCCATGGTCGGTACGTGTACTGCTGGTTCAGGCAAAATGGACTCTGCATACAAAAATGATGTAATTTTGGCTAAATTCAGGCCCCAAGCAATCAATATTTTGTTATGGTTTTCTCTCACATGTATTTTTAGACTAGCTAGAGTTTGGATACTAGCTCACATAAGTCCCATTCTCTGAATGGGTTGGGTTTTGGTGCTGGGACAGGGTCATATAAACCTGTTTATTCAGTTAACTTTGTCAGCTGAATTCAAAGGGATTTGGACAGGTCTGCTGTGGAGACCTGAAACACATAGCCAAGAGGAGACAATTCCCAAATCGTCTAAAATCTCATTGACAGATGCAACCAAGTAAATAGTCAATTTTAAAGCTTTTGCATAGAAGACACTAAAGATCCTTATAACTAAATCATGAAAATACATTTTATGAGTGAAAAAGGGTGAGAGAGTACTTCCAAATCTGCATTTCAAAATAGACATTACAGGATTGCCAGAAATTTTTGGAAATCGAGGAGATAGCATTATCTCCCATTTAGATAACCGAGCAGGAAACAAGTGCTGTGAGCTTTGGACAGCCTGTGGAGCACAGGGATGGGGATCAGAAGGCAGAGGTAAGGGAAGGGCACTTTGTGGGCTTTATTGTGTCCCAAGATTCTGCATCCTATTATCTACACTAAAAGAACAACCATGTTGGTTTTCTGCAATAAGCAGGATATTGTTTAGGTCCTTTTCCAGCAAAGTATTATCAAGGTTTTTTTTTTTTTGTTTTGCTTTTAATTGAGGGCAGCAGCAAAGTTCAGAGCACCATATGCGATGTTACAGGGACACGAAAGTACAAGATAAGGTGCTTCCTACCACAGGAAGGCTATTTTAACAGTTGGTTTTTAAGCTGATATTTACGAAGGAAGGAAAGTCAAAGGCAACAATAATCAACGTCATTATTATGGTCCAGATTTTCAAAGAAACATAGTGGAATTAGGAGCTCAGTTGCTTCGGCTTTTCAGAATACTTTAGCACAAGATTAGGCAGCATTTGAAAGACAATGAGCACCCAAATCTAGGGTTTTTTTCCTAATTTTTGTATAAGGGATCTATGTTCTGTTCAAGTCTATGGACTGCAGATGGAAAAGTGTGTTAACAAAAGGGAAGGTAGATTTCCAGGCCTCACCATCTTACCTCATTAATGGTTCTCAGCAGAACATGCTGAGCTTTGTGACTTTTTATTTATCATTAAAACAATTTTTGTTATTTGCTGAATGGTTAAAATTTCTTTTCCTGATAATTTGGGGAGGTAGCTGTTTATCATACGGAATGATAAACAGAAGCAGCGAAAGAATTTTCAAATGGGTTAGTTTGCAGCCCTATAGAGCTATGCTTCATGTGTTTATTTGCATCATCAGTAGAATCTAAACTAATTTAATTCATGGTAGGGAGTGCATGTTAATGACTTCACTGGGTGGTTAAAGGCAGTGCACACCTCCCTTCTTACTCAGCGGTTCTGATCTACAAGCAGGTCAATAGATCAAAACCACATGCTATCTCATGGCTGGTGAGGACCCTATGTGAACTGAATTCATGGTGGCCATGTCATTCTCCGTAGATACTTTTATACACCAGAAAAACTACTGGTATGTTTGCTACCACATCAAAGAGTCTGAAGGTTGAATTAGGTGCAGAAATTAGCTATATCCCTACCCAGGAGAACAAGGTGCTGCTGGCCAGTGGGAGAGGAAGGGAGGGAGCTCTGTTGTCAGCTGAACACCATTCATGCTTTCCCAACTTTCTTCCTTGCAGGCTTGTTCTGACTTCAACAACTCTCTGGCCTTCACAGGCTTGAAAAACTGTATAAAGGAAGGAAAAGAAAAGGTATTTCAAGGAATGAAATTAAGAATTGTAAAGATATTTGAATAACTAGTGTTTTCAAACTGGGTTAAAGCAGACTTAGAGTAATCTGACATGATGTAATCCTAGTGAAGTTGCAGGAAAGCAGAAATTAAGTATTTATTTGGGGTATTACAGTGTCTAGTATAAGATATTGTTAAGTACTGTCAGTAACTCATTATATATTTATTTTAAAAAATGAGAACTTAAAAGAAAAAAGAAATTTCACATTAGAATGCGGTTGCTGTACATGCATTATACATGCTTCTCCTTCTGTTCCGCTAATGGATCCTGACTGCCAGAACAGTGAAACGAACCATTGAAATTAGCGGAACTAAGACCCAGATCTATTAAAAATTTTCATTTGCCTGCAGTGTAGAATTTCAGACAGATCCCTGATTTCTGTGAAGCATTTCCAAAGTATCACAGCTATGCTGTAAAATGAGTTTTCAGTCAAAGGGAACAAGTGTGGTGGTAGAAGCCATTGAATCTTCTGCTTCCTAATGGCCAGGCAGCAAAGACATGAAAAACAAAGGATGAAGCATCTCTAGTGGCATATCATTAATGCTGGCGGCAAGTTGAGAAGCTATTGGGGAAAGAAACATTAATAGCAGAAGAGGCTGAGATGAATGAAGCAGTAGTCATCAGCATGGAAATGCCACCTTAATTATACTGGGTTCTAAAAAGAACTAAATCAAGGCAGATATATTGTACTGAAAGCTGAAACTAAGAGGCACAAGCCACCCATTTAGGCTTCACTACCAAGCAGAAGAATCTGAAGTGTGGCTCCCCGATCTCATCAGAGGTGTATCGCAAGTCACTGCTGGAAAATAATACCTCTTACCTTTCAGTCCTTGGTGATCTCCCACTGCTGGAAGAGTCACTAATCCCAAGATTTTCACATTCTAAGCTAAAATCAGAGATGGAATATTATTGCAGTTGGAAAGTTATTCAAGTCATCAGGGTCATCAAACAAAACATGCAACAGAATTTATTGGCTACACCAGTTATCCTCTTAACGAGAAAAAATATTGGTGGAAATAACATTGACATATACTGCAGAATTGTCAACAATCTGTTCTTCAGTACAGAGCACTTATCAGGAAACCCTCCAGTATTAGGTTATGCTTCATTTTTAATGCTGCCCAAGCATGCTCTCCTTTTGCCAAAATAATGGAAGTCTGAGCCTTTGCTGGGAATTTCCATACTTCTGTGGCTTTAAGTTATATCCTTCAATTTTTTTATTTTTTTTTCTTTTTTTGGTAACGGGAAGTTTTAGTGCCTGGAAAATATGAGACACAAAAGGAACCCAAAAAAAATGTATATGTAGGGAGAGGGTTTGGGTTTCTTCTGAATTCTGGTCAGACTCTGGAAAACAGAACCAAACCTCAGAACCAAAAATTCTTTCGTGATTTTTCAACATTTCTGCTAATGCCGAGTTCCAGGATCTGGTTTACATTGGGAAACCTTGATTCCTGGCTCCAAAGGGTTCAATTAGTCAAAATGGTTGGCAGATGGAAAAAATAATTAAGTTCCATTCAGTGTTTTGTACAATAAAAATAGACTCAAGACACAATGGCCTTACCTTGAACTTTGCAGGCCAACGTCACGTAATGATAAAGAGGGAGTCAGCTTTTAAAACCTGGATTATCTACCAGCACGTGTACCGAGTGCTAAACTGGGCTGCAAGAGGGAGAGGCACCAGAATCCAGCAGGCTGAGTGTGTGATTATTTAATGATTTTTAGCCCAGATCGAAGATGCAAATTCTGGCAATGAGAAATAACTTGACATAGATATTATGAGATTACCAAAACCTCACAATAGTAGTAATAACAATAATCATGTTATTTGAGGAGATGCTGAAACCCATGGAAATTTTAAAATATTATTCTTAGAAATCTTTCTCCTAAATGCTTTGTTTTTCCTGAGAGTGACAGAAAAGCAGATAGATAACACTTTTGAGAGAAAAATTGTTTTTATTTTATGCTTAAACACAGACTTAGATGCCCAACTTGAAGAATTTGAGTTTGAAAATACAATTGTGGAGCAGAAACATAACCTGTGCCCTAATTTGATATCAAAATTATTCTTACTCCAACTATCCCATAAGATAGGTGGGGCAAAGAATTATACCCAACATTACACAACTGATCATTCTGAATAATGACTATATTCACAAAAAAGTAGAGGCATGTAGGGAAAATTTGCAGATTGGGAAGTGTGACTTATTACACAAATGATTTATTACAAAACAAGCTCTAGTGAAAATTCCATGGCCGAACTGATGTTTCGGGTAATAAAGGATATAATACAGACAATAAAAAGTGGACAACTTCTCCACCATTGTCAATGACAGTACCTAGCAGTACAGGGTGCGTGGGTTTAGAGATTTATCTCCTAAGTATATAATGAAATTCCCAGCTGGTGGGAATTACTAGGGCACAGCTGAGGTTCTAGATTGTAATATCAATAAACTTTTCCAGAAAGCATAAAAGCTCCACGTATCCACACTTGTTCATCTATGGTTTTACATCCACTCTTGGCTGTCACTCACTGTTGGATGCAACTGGATACTTAACATCTAAGGAGATGGAGAAATAAATTGCGTTGCGCTCAGTGCAAGTCTGATCAAGCTCTGAAAGGTGAGGTAAGTCTGCTTCCTATTGCTCGTGTCCTTCCTTCTATGCCCTAAACCTCTACCAGGTTCGATTGCCACCTCTTTCACCACCTCTCCCCCTCTCTCCCATGTCCCTCCTCTGAGGCTACCCTGCCTCACCAGGGCTCTAGCCCCCATTGCCACCACACATTTCTCCATGGCAGCAGGGCTTTGCTATGTGTTTGAGCAGTGTTGCTGATCCAGGGTGAGGACAGGCGTACGCGGGGTGGCTCCCGACATGATATCATAAAGTGTTTTGGCAGCGCTCGTGTGGTTGAAACACGTGACTGGTGCCGCAATGCCAGCATTTTAAAGAAGTGATGTTCACATGTTTGCGATTGCTCTGATGGTTTGGACTCCTCTGAGTGTATAGCAGATGGCCCCCACCTTTATCTTCAGGGAGTGTCTCGTGTTTATTCATGGTGGTAGTCCAGAAAAGCCACTGAATCTATCCCAAATCGTATGGTATTTAGAGGGATAAAGATGTTCAGCTAAGCCTGGGAATCATTAGGTGGCTGCCTTGGAGCCAAGGCTGTTTGGACAGGGCTCAGTTTCACAGCTGGCAGAAGAAGGAGAATCTTTTTCTCCTTCAACTGCTGAGACTGTCAGCAGCAAGCTTGTTGAACCACCTCACAGTTCTTGGGGGTTCGTGGGATGGTGGAGTGGATGTCCTGTTCACCAAATTCTAAAGACATCTTTTTGGTGTGTGTGTGTGAGGGGGGTGTCTTTAAATTTGGAGCCTGCTCTCTATTGTTCATGGTTTGGGTCAGAGCATTGGATGTGTCTGACAGTTTCCTTGGGATAATAGTGGTGGATCTGGGTATTTAAAGTGGGAGGTGGCAAGGGTGGGAGGGTCTTGAGGCAGAATTTTTCCTTTGAATCATAACATAAATTCACTCTACCTGAACCTCCAAGTGAACCTTCAGAGCCCTGATTTCTCTAATCTCTCAAGGGCCAAGCTCCTGGGTTCAGCCTATCCTAAAGCACATGCTTCTGACTTGACACAGCTGTCCTAGAGGCCAGGAAAAATAAATGTATACCGTTGTGTTAAACCCAGTGAGGATTAGCAGAAGGGATGTGCTAATGAATTCCATGTGAATATGCTGTAGCAGACCAGTCCTACAAAGGACAGAAACAATTTGGTAGAAAACCTGCCTGGTTTGCCTTCCACCTCGGACTGATCACTGAGCAGGCTGTTACTCAGAGCAAGGGCTATTCCCTGAGATGCCGCTAACATCACTGGGGTGGTGTGAGGTGTGGTACCCTGCCCTGCGAAGGCAGAGCTGGTGCTGCACAGATCAGAGCAGGCAGCACATCTTGATGTCTACTGCGACTCATAAGGTGAAGGCTTTGATGTATGTCCAGGACCCGGCTGCTATGATGCAAGATGCACTGCAAAACCTGCTTTTCAGGGAGCACATCCGTAACCATGGGATCTTTGCAAACAAAATCTTGTCCATCAGGAAGCCTGTATCAGTGATTGATCCTTGGGAGTTCCTGAAGAGGTGTTCCTCGTTCTAGATTTGACGCTAGTATCCTCCGCTTCCTGGGAAGCCCAAGCCTGTCTCATGCTGTTACATTAATAACCAAAGCAAAGTCTTTGGGGTTTGCTTCCAGCTCAAAAGCACTTCAGTTCCAGCATCAGTGCTCCTGTAGAAAATGCTAAAACGCCTTTGTGTGTAATGTTTTGTAATTGAATTTAGTTATAATACCTCACTTACGAAATATACTGCACTGAAAGCCTCTGGTTTTCACTAGCGGAGCAGCTATGCCAGCTGGCTAAGAGAAACTGTTGTGATAATTTTTCTACTTTTCTCACCCACTTCCCTATAACTCACTATCCTCAGATTTACTTCTTTTCACTAGCCTGGCTCCAGCTCTTCTCTTTGGCAATGCTGCTGGTTGCTCTCCCATGCCCATGTGCCTGCACGCACACACACAGGCTCAGGCAGATGCTTGTAACCTGACTTCCCAATTCATCCCTCTCCCTTGGTAGTTGTAAGAAAAAAAGGGAAGGAAGAGTGAAAACAAAAGTGTTACACAGAGGAATGAGGCAAAAATAGAAATCCAAGGATATGGTGGTTGTAAGGGATGCCCAGAAATTTCCTTCTGGAGTCTCGAGTCTCTTTTAATCATGTCTCATACTTTGCTTCACTGCTCTCCTTTCAGCTGTTCGGGCCAGGTTGCTTGGTAGACTTTTACTGCCAAATGCTATTATAACCAAGCTGCTCTGATCTTTAGCCAAATCTTAGGAAAGAAGTGGGTGTGCTGAAGCACTGGTGAGCCAGTGAGGGAACTCTTTACCATGGCTGGAATGGCAAACATGACTGTACAGATGAGAGCTGCTGGAGTAGGGTTACAATGCTACCATGGGGTCTGATTTCAGCTGCTACATGCAGGAAAGAGCAGCCCTGAATTTCTAGAACATACGACCGTTTCGCCTACAAACACCCTGATATTAACACGCAACATGGATAACATGAACAACATCTTTTAAGGTATTGGGTACCTGAGACAACCGTCTGGGCTTTGCTGACGTGTCTCCAGGCTGTGCTGACTAAGTGTGGATCCCTGGTAGAAATAACTGAGAGCGCAGTGAAACTCATGCCCACGCTGTCCTGGAGAGCAATCATCAGGCAGGCGGAAGGGCTCCCATTGCGCTGTCAGGGCTGCATCCCACCTGCTTGGGGGCTTGGAGTGGGCTTCACGGCTGTGCCTGGCCAGCTTTGGGCAAGGGCAGCTGGAAACGTGTAGCTGGAGAGTGAGGAGAGGCAGAGCTGGGAGCATAGAGGCTTTACAAGTTCATTCTGCTACAGCATGTTAAAGAAGGGCTGAAACACCGTTTAAACATACTAATTTCTGCAAGACCTTGCTCTGTTCTAATTATTAAAAGAAATGTCTGAGCAAAAGAACAAAGACACCCCAAACATGCTATTCACAAATGCAGTGAGCTTGCTGGTTCCCAGATCTTACACTGACTCTGTGCCGTACATCTGTAATAAAAGTGGCTCTATTTGCTTAGCAGATGCGCTGGAGTCATGTAAAGTTCAAATTTACCGTACCCATCAAGATGCAAATCCCAAAGTTCACTTAGCATTGTCCTGTTGGTAAGGATGTTACACACAGGTCGGGATTCTGTCTCCCCCCAAGCCCTTTAAAAGTGTTTATTCATTTTGTTTATTTTCATTTCCCAGTTTCCACATGTCGCTCAGTCAGATTTTCTGTTAGTGAGACTGAGAGACGAATAACATATGTTACCCCACAACTGACCTTGAAGGGGAACTGAAGAAACCATCTTCCCTAGGGCTGAGATATAATTCAGACACGAGCTTGCTCCATAGAGGTCCTTTTCTGAAAAGACACTGCCAACTGCGTTGCAAGCCCTGGAAACATTTCTGCCTGCATCAATAGCAAAGCATGAGGTACGTACCAGGGGGATGGCGAGGATTTAGCCTTCTGTGCCGTCCCTCCCTCGGCTCTCATAAGCAAAGCAAACAAATTCTTTGTGTGTTAGAAGAATTGGATAATTCAGCCAACTTGAGTGGTTTCCTTTGAGTCCTGGCTTTTCACCTGGGGGAGTAGGTTTGCTGATCCTGCCCAGGTTAAAATGACTGAAAATCAATGTGGTTTGACAGCTGCTGGAAAAAAGTAAATAAATGGATGTACAAACTGTTGAGCAACAAAGGCTCTTCAAGCGGATACAAAATGAGGCACAAAAAGAAACTGTTGTCTATGATCTTCCTACAGGCTCTTGATTCATGGTGGTCTGGCCACTCCCAGCCCCAACTGACAGGGCCGGTCTGCCTCTTCCACAGTGCTTTCCGCTTCCTCACACAACCTGCTCAGGAAAAAGGAGACACAGGCAGGCCATACTCCTCTGCCCTTTCTGTGTGTGGCCAAGCCAGGCATGCCAAACAGAACATGGGCACGTCTGTGTTGCCTTAGCCTGATGTTGTAGTCTGATTTGGTGATACCCCTTGCTGAGCAAGGTTTGCCTTTGAAATGACAAAATATGGAAGCCCTCATCCATGGAGCCCAGCTCCTGAGGATATCTGTAGGGGGGTGTTGTAGGTACTGTGAAATGGAGGCGGTGTGAGAGCCTGTGCAGAACTGGACAGGCTCTCCAGTTAGCAGCCAATTAGTCCAGTCTCTCGTTAGTCCAGGCTGCTCGTTAGACCCACTTAGACCAGCAGTCCAGAACAAGGTCTGGAGAAGCAAGTCTAGGTTGAACTCAGAGTCAGCTAGCTTGTCACACAGCTCCCACAGGCCAGCTGGATGCTCAGAAGTTGCCGAATTTAGAGTCCTCTATGCTGGAGGCTCCACCTCTGCCTGTCATCCCCCATAGACATCAGCTTTCCTGGTCCTGCCACCCTGCATTGACCCCAGGAGCTCATATTAACTTCTCCCCGTTTTTTCCAGGATCTCCAGGCTGCAGTCACTCTTCACCCATGGTTCACTTCTTTACCTGGGGAACGTGATTGTTCTGTTTCCTACAATAATTCAGAACTGAATTATGTCTTTGCCCCAAGGGTCAGGCAGTTTGGGAAGGGGCAGGCTGTGTGAGCAGGTATCATAGCCTTCCTGTTAGCTTGGTGGCACCCTCCTGTGAAATTTCAGTTCAATACTGAATTACAGCACAGAGAGGAGATAAATGTTACATTTGGCATGACTTGCCAGTTCTGACACACAGGAACACTGAACGGGTATCCAGACAAAAGCCCAAAGTCATGCAAATTTCAATCCAAAAACCTGCCTCCCCAGTTATCACTTAGTAACAACTTCATATAATTTTTCCCCGTGTAATTAAAATGTCTTTCCTGAGCCAAAAAAGAAATTTTCTTTACAGCAGGCAAGTCTTGCATAAAACTAGTTTTCTCTTTAGTTTCTGTCAGTTGAATGTAATTTTCTTAGCTGTACTTGGAGAAATCCATTTTGGGAGGCAGCACATTTCTTATCCTAGTACTTCAGGTTAGAGGGGACAGAGAAAAGTAAACTGTGTACTTAGATTTCATCTGGGCCTGGTATCAGCTGAGGTGCTAGATTCAGTGGATGTTTCCACAGGTTTATGGATACCACCTATGGCCGGCAAAGTGTCGCTAATGAAGCTTTTAGAAACGTTAATGCTCGTGGCAGCCCAGTAATACCTCCTGTTATGACGTCTATTTTAAGAAGAGTTGAGCAGGGTCATGTACACATTTTCTTCATATTTTCATACTGTGGCTGCTGATTTTGGCTGCTTTTGCTTTTTTCAGCTCACCCATGACTCTTGCTCTCCAGCAATGCTCAACAGCTCCTGGGAGACCTGGAGCTTTTGATGGCCATCACCTTCTGCCAGTCTGGTGTTTAGAAATCCTCCCCGTGTTCTTTTCCCCCTTCACCTCCTCCCCAGATAGCTGTATTTCAGTTTAGTAGCCACTTTTGGAAATGTGGGTTCCTGTGATCTCTCGGATGTGCCCATGGGCTCACTGGCATTACAGGTCAGGACTTCTGTCACTACCCTAAAAAATGGCCTTATTGGCAAAGGAACAAAGATCAGAAAATAACGTTTTGAACCTGTCAAGTCTGATTTACAGAAAGCTTCCATGATCTAGAAAAGCAACAAGCAATGATTGCTTTCTGCTCCACCCTAATTTTAATTATAAAAAATGCTAGTATAGTTTTCCAGTTGACATCCCTGTAAAGGAAATAAGTAGAGTTGGAGTATATCTTCCAAATAAACATATTTCTCAGACATAAACATGGTAAATCTTTACTTTTGAGAAAGATATAAAGAATGGTTAACTTAAAATATGCATATAATAACATATTACCCACAGCTTCTCATGTTTAAAAAGATTCCATATGCTGGGAAAACCCATAAAATAAAACCCAAGAAATGCTGCATCCTCTTTCTATTAATTTGAAACAGTCACTTAATGGGAAAAAGGAAAAGAAAGAAAGAAAAAAGAAAACTGGTGGAACAGAATTATTTTATTTTTTCTTAGAAAATCCCAAACAAATCAGTAACTCCAACATTCCGATCTCTTCATCCTGTTTTTAGTGGTGTATTAATATGTAAACTCAATACTTGTGTTGAAAAATAGCTTTGGGTAAGGAAAAATGGTAGCAAATTCCAGGGTGGCCTTGCTAGCATTTTTGATTCAAAAAACTTGGAAAAATGTTGTTGTTTCAGGATGATGAGAAGTGCTGCCATCTTTTGTGGTTTACCCAGGATTGTCCGAAGTTTGACTGTTGTCTCTGGTTTGGTTTAAAACCTAAAAAGGGGCCAGTAACCGTGGCTCCCTCTCTCCCCCTAAATCCTCCATTCTTGCCCCATGTTTAAATGAATAATTCACTTTAAAATAGTCTCGCTGAAGAAGCTTTCTGCTAAAGTACCACAGATAAAACAGCCTGCTTTTCTTATTTTTTTTTAAGAGGACTTTGTATCTCCAAAAAGGTCTATTCCATATGGTTGTAGGCTGCATAGCTGGGATGGTGTAAGCTGGTGAACAAGACTGGAACTCAGTGAACTTGGACTCTGGGCTGATTTTGCTCTTGACGGTTTTTGAATTGCAGCAAATCACTGTATTTCACTTGACTTCATTTACCATTCCCCCTATTTTGTGTGACATTTTCACATGGAGAACACTTGATGTGCAGATGCTAGTCGCTCCCTGGCAGGGCCACCCAAAACTGTTGCTCCAAGGAATGGAGCAGAGTCCAAGACTTTCAAGACCATAACATGGAGGTGATGACTGTCCAATGGTCAGAGTCCTCCCTTGGAGACCTGTTTTCAACTGTCCACCTTCAGTTTTGGGTATTTCCAGTTCTACCCGTCACTGTCCTGTGAACTTCTTGATCTTTGGACTTTTGGCTTTGCAAGGGGTCCAGGCTCCCACCCAGCTGCAAATTCAAAACTACTTGTGCCCCAGAGAGGCCAAGAGCATGAGTAGAGCTGGGGACATGGCTGGGCTAGGCAACCTGGAGCCTGCCTTAGGAGAAGCAGCATGCATGCACACCCCGTGCTTAGCACCTGTAATTAAAAGGGGGTGTTTAACCAGTCCGATGGCAGCCAAGCAGGTGCTTTCCCAATCCAGGCACCCCAGTTTCCCCTCTGTGCCCCCCTGATGGGGCTAACCTCCGACTGCAGTGGGCTGCTGCTGTGAGGGAGGGGGTTAAAGCAGGCTGGGCTGAGGGCTCCCAGCTGCGTGCACTGGCTGCCTGCACTGTGTGGGGAGCTGGGCTGGGCCAGCTGTGCCGAATTAAGTAATTCCCCCCAGTCAGCTAGAAAAGGGCTGTGTCTCTAGCACTGGGATTAGCACTGGGGGGAGTTAGGTTTTTATGGTAGGGATGGAGGTGGAAAAAAACCAGTGTTTGACTGATTCTTTGCTTGCACCGTGTCTAGGGAGGGTTTGGGCTGTGCAAAAGCTGTCCTGAGAGGAGCTCTCTTGGCAGTGGGGTTAAGAGAAGCCTGACCTGCTGACTTCTTCATTTAGCATCTAGGCTGGGGAGATGCTCGTTTAGCCCAAAAGCTTGGGTGAGGCGGTCAGCTGGAGTTCAAGATCCAGGGACTTAATGTCCCATGACTGAGTGTAGCTTGTTTGACCTGTAGTGCAGATCTTGAGAATAAGGAGCAGAAGTATTTTTATGGTATGTGCTGAGCCTGCTCTCCCTGACTCAAACACCTCCTGGAAAATGAATAATTGAACATACATGTGACTATGAATAGCCCCTTCTTCAAACACAACCTGAAATGGGGCAGAATATCTTCCAACTTCATAGGCTTTTTCTCCTGCTAACTGCATAGGACTGGCTATAAAATCTGTAGGGACAAGGCTTTATAGCAGGGAGCAGTCTTCAGTGCACACTTCTGAGTAGTTGCCTTTAGTTGCTAGTTTTTTTTAAGCTAAGTGGTGTGGTGAATTTCTGCCTTCTAGCTGAGCTGGAGTGGAAGGAAAAAACAAATCAATTCTGAGTTTTTTATTTGCCAAGCCACACTTCTCCCTGCTAAAATCTAAGAGATGTTACTATTGGCACAGCAGGTTTAAACTCACTACTGTGTTTTGCATATTTTAATAAAGGAAGAAACTGATTGAATGAGGTTGTCTATTAGTTGCATTAGATCAGCAGTTTCTTCCTTGTCGTGATGCAACAGATTGTTTGCTGAATAATACAGTAAGAATAGACTCAGCATGCAAAGCCCTGTAAACTGTCTGAAGAAAAAGCTGTGTCCTTTTTTCCCCCCAGTTGCTTCCAAGCCAGTAGCTGCTTTCAATATTCCTGTTTCCAGTACAAGCCCAATGTTGTGCCTAACACGCATCTAATGTTTGTCAAGAGCTGTAGTAGTTTGTTAGGAGAAAGGGATGTTGAGGAAAGCAGAGCAGAAACAGCATAGGAGGGTTGGTCATGTGAGGAACTCCCTGAGCTGCATTTTGGGGCAGCTTGGTTCAGTTCCTGGCTCTGCTACATTCTTCTCACGTGATCTTGGGAAAGTTTCTTAATCTGCTGTCTCAGTTCCAGACGTGCAATAAGAGGCACCATCTTGTCTCTTATATGTAGTATGTATTGAGTAAATGCCTATTGTTTCTATTAAGGATATGTACGTAGTATGTACTAAGGTAGTAAAGCAAGAACCAACTCTGTAAAGGCTTCTGTGATACCCAGGACACAGGGTCCTGATTTCACAGCACATCAGTTGCAATGTGAAACCCAAATGAGTTCTGTCCTTCTTGACAGTGTTCATTATCTGAATGCTAAGTTTGGGTAAATGCTTATTTTTAGCCTGCATATTAGTGTGCAAGGGAATGAAAGGGGAGGATCTCCCACACCAAGCATTTTGTTTTCCATATAAATACCTGTCGCGTAATATTACAGACAAGTAAAGGGTTCTTACCGCTCATAAGGTGTTATGGTAATCCTTCATGGAGTCTTTTTAATGAATAAACCAGGGATGCTTCATAAGTCGTTTATTAAGGGTTAATGATGTATCTTCTCTCTTTGGCATCATTCCCAGCCTAAATCAAGCCTGCTTCATCTCATATGGATATGAAAGACAAACTGTACAGATTGAAAACATCTGTATACTGAGTGAATGAACCACATGGCAGCAGTGTCATGCAGAGATTTACTTAAAACTGTCCCCTTTTGTTTGACTTTAGAGGAACAGCACAAATAAATACAGTAGGTTCTGTTTAAACAAAGAGGACTCTGATCAATAGAGGTTTGTATAGCTTACGACCTTCAACTATAAACAAAAAATTGGGGTAAACCCCACATGTCTCAGGTCAATTGCCATCTTATTTACTTTATTACACCACTAATGTTCTAATCCGTCTTGCATATAAAATGCTTTTTATAAGCTGTCTGCTTTGCTTCTCCATTTTCACCAGAAATAAAAGGGAAGGTTGTGTTTGTTATTCAGAGCAACCTGTGAGTGTGGGTATGAGTGTGCCATGAATTTTGAGTATCAGTGTAAGCAGAGAACTCAGACAAACCAGTTCAGGCAAATTTCAAATTCCAGTAAATTTTGGTTGAGGTCTCCAAGAGCTTTATGTGCTTTTTGAGGGGGTTCAAGTATCCACAATCAAAAAGGTTTGTGGCTTATCATAACCAGACCTGTGCACAAGAAACAGGACAGAGGCAGTGCTAGAGAGAAAGTGGTCACTCTGTCCCAGCTGCAAGCAGGAGTCATCCCTTCTGCACTGACGCTTGAAAACATTTGCAAATATCTGCTGGGGACTGACCCTAACTGTGAGTCTTTATTATTATTATTATTTTTGTTACTGTCTCCCAGCAAGATTAAGTAATTCCAAATACTAAGGGGATGACACTCCTGCATGTGTTCTGCCCTCATATCTCTAAATAGCTAACTTAAATTGTAATTACTTTTTTCTGGCACATTTTCTCATTTTCCAGAGGGGAGAGACTATTATCATATCTTGTTTCTGTCTGTCTTATCTTCCCTGGCTAACTTTTAATCCTTTTGGTCAATTTTAACAGAAGACAAAAAAAGGGAATGCCACAGGGAAAATGTACCTATACAGGTTTATGAAAATAGACATCAAGGTAGAGGAGAGAGGCCCCAGTCACACCTTCCCTGAAGGATATAACTACAGCAGGAGGCCTCATGAGCCATCAGAAGAGCCAGTCAAGACACACAAAGCCATGAGAAGCCAGATTTATTAGCCCTGCTGCTCAGTTATTCAGATGTTTTTCTTTGCTGGGGGCATTCCCATTCCTGTTGACTCCAACATTTTCAAATTCAGTGTTATCTGCTCTAATCTAGGAAATACTTCATGTCTGCTTCAAGTGCATTTTCTTGTGGAATTCAAGTACTTCGGTGGGTAATGGAGGGGTAAGTCCCACTGGGCATGTCTTTCCCCAGAGCTTCGAGAGATTTCTGGAGGTTGGTTGGGTTTGAATTTATGTATTCTTTTTTTATTAAAAAGAAAAGAGTACCCAGGCTGCTTGCCTATCTGCATTCCCGTTCCCCAAGCCAGGTGACTTTTGATCCATGAAGCACCATCTCAGCTGCATACCTCACTGGAAGAAAATCTTACAGACATTTAGGTTTTGCAACTGAACAGTTGTGCGCTTGTCTTGCTTCCAGCATTTCTTCACGGTCCCCATTTAGGCCCAGAAACTAGAGCTGCAAGTTCTAGTCTCAGCAGTAATGTCTCCCCCGTCATTAAATAATTGAGTTAGTCCTGCAATCTCCAGCCCAGCATTCAGAGACACTACCTCATAGCTGGTGGGTCGCTGGCAGCAGGTTTGACAAAACCCTTTGGGGATGGCTAGTAGAGGCTCTTTCCTGGCAGGTCCCAGCTTGGTTTGTTAGGTCAGTGGGGAGACAGACGGGACTAACCACGCCATGCCCGTGCCAAGCCACGCTGGCCAAGATTGGTTACATTTTGGCTGTACCTTCCAGCATAGCATTAGAATACTGAAGAAGAGGCTGTGATCCTTTGCTGAATAAAGGAAGCAAATTTAGGTATTGGAGTACTCGGGAGATGCTGTTTTGCTGCCCTCTAGGCAAAGATTAAAGCTTAAAATGTGGAAACTACAGAAAATGTTGTCCTGAGCACACCGAAGCAAGGCAGAGGGTTGGGAAGGTTGAGAGACTTTTTGTGGGACTTCATTAAGGTGTGAGTATAAAATCTCTAAAAAGATCCCTGGGCTCAGATAAGGAAGATCCAGTGGTGTACAACAAAGAATTATCAGTAAAGACATCATAATTACAAAGTACTTTTATATTAAAATGATGTCATGTAATAGGTTGAAGAACAAGAAATAAATAAGCTGTGCAGATCTCCTTTATCTAAATAATTGTTTTCTTATGTGTTAGGCTTCAAACTTCTCATATAATTCCTGTCCTTTAATGGTAAAAAAAAGTACTAAATAAAGAGTATGAAACTATTTTAACATTTCAGTAGTATGCTTCATCTTGAGGATCCCAAAGTGCATCACTGATGCAAATCTGAGGGAAGCATGGAAATAGAGAACAGGATGTAGAACGAAGGCTTAATAGGGAGTGTGTCATCACAGGGCTCTATGGCAAATATATAACCTCATTTTAAAGTGTATGAACTATTGTATGGAGGATCAGATATTTTTAAAATAAAATATATAATTGTATGACTTTGAATGTTGAGTATTCTTTTGTAGGTCTTTTTTTTTCCTGATATCTGTTCCCTGAGGATAGATCCTCATCTCTCCCTTGTGAAGAATTACGCTGAGATTTGCCCATGGAAATTTACATTCTATGAGCAAGAATCACAAAGGACCTTTACTTTTAGACTTTCCTTTAAGAGGTCCGCAACACAATGAGCAAAATGGAATGAAGTGTATTAGCCTTTGGAAGATGAAAGGTAATCAGGACTGAACCAATGTTCATCGTGGTTAGACCACAAGCTCTTATGAAAGCTTTATGATCAGTCTGTGCGTGTATCTCAACAGTTCCTAGGAAGATATTTTCATAGGTCATATGTTGGGGGGAAAAAAAAAAAAAACAAACCCCAGATAAAAATAGCAGTTGATCCAGAAGTGTCTAAGTCATCTCCTAAACCGAAACAGATACAATGACCCTACAAACAACTGGCTCTTGACTGCTACCACATATGGCAGAAAATGTTAAGGAGGTGGAAAATGAGCTCAAGTTCCTATTATTTGTGAATCAACACATTATTGTTTTGTGAATGTTTGCGCCTCTTTTGTCTTTGTAGGCAAAAGACCACATTTTCTTCTCAGTTTATCCGGATAAGAGAACATTTTGGAGATAATTTGGAGAATACCACCAGGCAATAATCTTTTCAACAGGGCTTCAGTGGTTTCTTTGCCAGTCTAGGGCACTGAGACAGCTTTCCTGCGAGCGGCAGGAGAGCTGTGAGCTGCGTGAACTTCCTCTGTTCACTCAGTAGGGGCATGTCTCCATGCTGTTGTTGGATCTTTTTATCTGCTTATGCCACTGGTGACCATGACCCCCTTCTTTCTCATCCAGGCTTGAGACTGACCTGTTTGACTCCTGAGCTGCATTAGATCTTGTTTGACTCATTGTATTTCTTTGGCCGCCAGGACTGGGAATCCTTTTCATTCAGCCCTGCTTACCTTAGGCGACTGCCAGTGAGCAGCTGTCTTTTCTCTCGTAGTGTTATCTACCTACAAAAGCCATCTACATCAATTTTAGTATTTGCAGGTTTTTCAGTGCTTTCAGTTTGTGCATAACCTTGAAATGTACTTCTCATTCCCTGCAGATTTCTGAAAACAGGACATTAGAAGGTGCTTTCTGTAGATATTTGCTATATTATGAGTGGAATCAAATATACTTACATTTAATTTTTCCTGTGGTTTGGTCACTTTGTTTCAGTGGGCACTATGGATAGTTGAGAGTGGTCTGGAAAACCAGAAGTGCATTTCCAGAGCAGGAACAGGTTAGGAATATGCTCTGTTCTTCACTGAAGAGAAGATAGATGTTTGATGAATGCACATTTGTAAAAGAATTTGTATAGCAAGAATGACATTAATCTGCTCTTTTGTATGTCTGGGAGGATGTAGGTGGCTCGTGCAGAGAGAATACAGGCTGAGATGTACAGGCTCTGAGATGCTGGAATGAAGTGTAGTATTTCTCCAGAGGTTCCTTCCAGCCTAAATTTTCCTAGAAACTGAGGTTTGAAGGTATTAGTTAATTCCCAACAGAAGAATGAAAATAAACATGGAAAGAAAAGCATGCAGAGTGAGCTGCTGGAAATGCAGGAGAGTAAATAGTCACCCCTTCTTCTCAGAGGTCCATAGTCTCCATTCAAAAAACGCATCCTCAAGCAACAAACTCTGTGTTTTAATAGATGTGCTACCAGCAAACAAGCAGTCATTATGAGCCAAAACACACTGCCACAGCCACAGTTTGTCATCAGGAGCATCTCTGTACAGACACACGGAGAACATGGGCCATCTCCTTGGGGCACAAGCATTGGGATTGTACCCTTGGAGGCTGAATTTGCTCCACCTGCAGAGGTGACACTCCTCAAACACACAGGGACAGCTTTTTGGCTTCTTGAGATACCTTTAGACTTTCCCTCAAAGCCTTGCCATGCTGTGGTCTACATCAGCATTTAGGGTATTTCCGTTAGCACCAGATCTAAGGTGTGCAAGAACTTTCTCCTTTCTCCTTACAGCAGACTCTCATGGGCTGATTTCATTACTAATGATCCCAGAGTAATTAGACTTTGAATCCTGGGAAGGCTGAGTTTAAAAAAAAAAAAAACAAAAACAAAAAAAACCCAAAAAAATGAACAAAAAACCACAGCACAGAAAATGAAAGAAAATTTGGTCTCTCTCAAGAGCAATGGACTCCTTGCTGCTATCAGGTAAAGGCAATGGCACACATTTCTTGCTTTGGCTCCTCTAGTTGGTTTAAAATTTCAGCAAGGGGTTATTGCAGTGATGAGACAGTTCACTCCAAATTGCTTTTACCCCAACACAGAACTGTTTACCTGTTTGAAAGAGAAGGACTCATCAGTACTGAAAAGGTTTCAGTTTCATATAGCTGGTCTCAGGATCTCTTTCCCCTCAACTGCTGGAACACGAAACCTTCCAGCTGCCTCTCACCGCACTTTGCTCAGAGAAGAGAAAATATTACAAATGAATGTTTCTAAATCCCTCATTCGATGTACTGAGGGCCAGAGCCTGAAGTAAGACTCCTGATAAATATGGGGATCCAAATCTGGCCCTCTGAGAGCTATCATCTATTACACTCTAGCGAAGGAGCAAGCTGATGTTAAGATCTGACTGCTCATTGCAAAGCTTATTTTGTTACATCAGCAGGCCACAAGGTTCAATAAACTATGTGGCCTTTATCTGTTCCATATGTACTGGCTGCCTCCTGTAGTTCCTATGTATTTACACTGTATATGAGCTTTAAGGGAATCTGATGCCTTTAGACAGTAGAAATGAAGATAATTCTTCAGTTTGTAAAACCCAGTTTAAATTTGATTCTGCATCAAAAAATAATGCCAGTAATTGCAGTTTTTGTTTTTGAGATAGAGGCTTCCAGAAAAGCTTGTGACTCAAGGGATTTTATAGGCATTGAAATTTGATGGATTAGTTGTTAATAAAAGTTAGATTGGGTAAGTGAATGCAAGCATCATACTGAGTTTAGTGTTTACATTGGCTCCCAAATATTTAAAAAGGGCAGTTTTGGACTGAGATGCTTGACAGAATTTTTTAGTTTTGCGCCTAGAAAGTTATTTAACTGGAGAACAATCCACACCGTCAAAACCAGAGTTCTCTTCTGGTTTGGGTTTGGGTTTCTTTTTCCATCATGTTATCACTGTCTCCTATCAGGATCTTACTGTACAATAGTGACCTCTGATGTAAAGGAATCAGGAGTGCCACTTGCAAACCCTACCATACAGCCTTACTGAGCAATTATAAGCCTATTCATCACCAGCCAAACAGCTTAGGAAGGAAGGGACGTGTGCATGTGCACACACGCACACATACATACACATACGCACACAGACAACTGAAAAACCGGTGATAAAATTGAAGAGCACAACACTGAAGGATCTGGAGCTGTTAAATTTTATAGCTGATACAGATACTAATATTTTATGAGGTTTGGAACTATCAGTATAAAAAAAGTAATATCTAGCCTTACCCTTTTTGTTTTAATAGTAAGATAAAACAATCACTTGAATAGAGCAGCATTATGCTTAACAGACCTCCTCTTTATGGACAGACCTATCTTCCCGTTTCCTTTTGTCAATATTTATAAAAGTAGAAGGATATTTGTGCCTAATCCTATCCAAAATCCATGGGTTGGTTTCTTTAAAGAAGCACTTCCCCTGCTCACTTATATCTCAAGGCATATTTCAGTTAAATAGCAGAGTTGGGTTGATCCTAGCCAGCTTTTATATGTTGTAGTTTGTGAAATGGCTCCCTTTAAATGCAAACTCTGAAGTGACACTGGGAAATTGGATAAGAGACTTTCCACTGCAGAATTTACATGACGCGAACATCTGAACTCTTCAAAAGTGCTGTCCCCTTCCTCTAGGGACACGTGAGGGGTGTCTCATTTGAGTGCTCTCCATTGTTATTTCCGAAGATTACAGCTACCCCAGAGGGATCACTGGCGGGCCAGCTGGGTATCTTTGCAGAGGCTACAAGCTATTCCTTGAGGTCAGGGGAATGAATTGCAGCAGGATGGAACAGAAACTGGGGAGAACCCTGGCCCCAGGTCACGTGAGATGTCTATGTCTGTGACCCTTTAGAATAAATAATAAATATTACACCTTAGGAATAATAACAGAAACATTTAATTCCAGCTTACTCAACAGAAGATGCCGAAGACATAATACTTTGAAGAAACAGGGTATGTGAAGAAGTGCAATGTGATATTGGATGCAGCTTTAAGAAATATATTAATATAATACGAGTCTCTCAGTAAGATGCAGTTCTATTTTATGCGTGCAGCAAGGGCAATCTCAGAGGCAGGACGCTGAACCGGTATGCAGGTGATCCACCTTCTGCTGTCATGCAACCACAGACTTCCTCTGTGACTTTATTTACCCTTATGACAGTTTGACAGCCTTTAAAAATATGAAAAACTTTTTTGTGCTCCACAGGAAAGTTATGACAAGATACAACAATTTGCGAAGTTTTCAAGTATTCAAGTGATGAAGGTCATGCAAACATATGGATAGATCAGATTCCTGGAAAATGCGACTAGTTATGAGTTTGTGGCAATACACTAGTCATTATCTCAAACTCATAGTGAGCAGGAGGACACAATACAACCTACACTCTAAACTGTCCTTGCGTGAGCTTACTCTTTATGTGTCCTTACAGGATTTTATTGAAACTGCTAAAAGCCTCAGACAAAAATTATTATGAAACAATTATGCCTTTTAAAACCTTCAGTAGAGTAATCCCTGTTTTCCAGCTTCTGGAAAAGGAAAGCTGGAGTTTTCCAGAGTCATTGCACTCCCAATGTAAACATTTTAGAAAAACACATATGTTTAGGAAGCATTTTGATGGTATGTAAGGTTGAGTGGATTCTTCAATATATTGAACGAAAGATGTGTATGCTTTGTAATCTGAGTCCTGGCCGGGCATCAAGCTTCCCATAAGGCATTCTGTCCTAGCAGCAGCCAAGAGACCTGATACCAATAATGCTCCAAGAATTCAAGGTGTTCGTTAATATTCAGTTGTAATGAATGCAGCATGTGTTTTTGAAAAAACTACATGCTTGAATGAGGACCTCTCATTCAAGAAGGTGAGGTGCATAGTATAGTGATTAGACTTGGCAAAAAGCAGTTGTTTTGTACAGATGACACTAGCCAGCTAATTGTCATTGCTAACACTGCGGCTCCTCCAGCGTCACTCGCAGAAGCAAGAGGCTGAGCTGCTTGGCTGTCCCAAACCATGCCACGCTGGTAAATCCCAAGGGAAAGCCGTGACTGAGAAGTCCCCACAGGTTGGCACAGATCTGCTTTGCATTAGAGCACAGTTGTTTCAAGCTTGATATATGTTCGGCTGAATGCTCAGCCTTTTTCACTCTGGTTGATTTGTTAGAATTTTACTCGCTTCCAGTAAAGAGAAAATGGCTCTGCTTTCTAGAAACCATTTGTTTGAGCTTCAAAGGAGAATCAGTTTCAGTTACACCAGATCAGCCCAGTAACCCCCACTAGCAATGCAAAACTTTGAATTTATTATGGAAGAAGGGGAAAAAAAATAGAACCTAAGCATTTATCTTTGTGAGACCTAAAATTCCACCAACCTCAAAAGAGGTCTTCAGTCTTCAAAGCAAGCAGCATCCATCCCCCCGTAATCACTTAGGTCCAGCCTGTCATGCATATTTGCAGTGGTGAACATGCAAGGCAGGTGTTTTCATCCTGATATGTGCAGATTTTGGGCCAAAACATTTTCTCAGCTGCATAATGGGGTATTAGGGTGGAGGCCCTCATTTCCATACTGTTCAGATGATCTTCTTTACACCGGGAAGTGAGATGTTCTAATACCCTTATCTTACCTTACATAACTCCAGATGTTAATCATCAAAAAAAAAAAAAGATCCAGCCCTTTTTAATATTAGGGAATGAAATGATAAAGCTTGACTTAATTTTTCAGTTTTCTCTTGATAAACCTTAACTTTGAGATGCTGCAGGAGGTGGATTCAGTAGACTTCTCAGTAACCTTCAGATGTAATTACATAAGCCTAAGCATATATATTTGTCTTTTCTCCTTATAAAACATTTTTGTATTAAGTTTAGAGTGGAAATTCTTAAAGAATTAATTGGAAGAAAGTATTTGGTGCTCTTTTTAGGGGGCAGAAGGTAATATTTTCAAGAAATAGCATTCTGGAAGAGTAATCAAAATACATTTGTAGCATTTAGCAATAGTTTAATGAGTTTTCAGCATTTCCATTTCCAGTCAACCAACTTCATCAGCCATCAATACTCTTAAGAAGTGATTCGAAGTGATTATTTGCTTTGGTACTATTCCTCATTAAGAGTAGAGCAAATGCTTCTGAAACCAGTGTGGAGGGGGGGTTTAAAGTGAAACCATTTTTTTTAAAGTATGACTGCATATCTTTATAAAGTTGCTTATGGTTCCACTTTCCACACCCTATAAATAATAATAATGATTGAAAATAATAAAAGCTTCCCACTCAGACCAATTTACTGCAATTTTCCTTTCACCATCTTATTCAGTTTATTTAATCTTTAAGCTATCTCTGAATTGCCTCTGGATTTCAGACACATGTATGCAGATAATTAGCATAGATGCAGATATTACACAAGATGATCAGGCTTATCAGATACAGGCATTTCTAATCTTTACAGTTCCTTTTTAGATTCCCACTTTCTAATAACAGTAGAAATTTTTCAGAGGACATACTCCTAGTCTCCTTTCTCCAACCAAAGCAAGAAAATCTCACAAAATGGGACTTAAATGCAGAATGAGCACTTAAGGAAAGGCTCCAATCTGCGTGCCACACCTCTGCCCTGTCTTGTATACAACGGAAAGCCCGTCAATGTTATTGTAAATCGTGATGGCTCAGTCCAGAAAAACCATATTTTGCACCTCATCTGGTCTAAATATTGAGTTTACGAGTGAATGTTGCTTTGCATTATGTGTTATAGATGCTTTATGTTTATTTAAGAACTCAGTTTGCAGGAATGTTTTCCAGACATGCGGTTTACCGCAATAGACAGTTGTTGATATTCTGATCCCAAGAGCATTAGAATATGTTTAGAAATTGCGACACTTTTAAAACCAGATGTTCTACATAAGCTACACAAAAAAAGGGGGTGGGGGAACAAATAGAACTGTCATTTGGCATGAAAACAGCCTGTGTTAAAGCGAAGGCAAACACATACCAAGTGAAATAAACGTGGTGAACTGCCCTCAACCCCTTCCTCCTTTTGTAAGTAACTATTTTAACAAAAGATGGAAAATCCCAGCTCCCAGATGGTGTGGGAAGGGAGAAGGAAGGTTTTCAGGTCCAGATTCGCATCTGAAGGAAGCTGCTGGATCCTGTTCCTGGGATGGAGCAAACCAGAATGGCAGAGCAGGGCAACTTCAAGCAAGGAAAGAATGTAAATCTGGATTCAAAGCCCAGCACAGAAATTAATTTTCTGTGAGTTTGTAAAGGTAAATGATTGTCAATGAGGAGGCAAACAACATTATGCCCTGCATGGTGAATTGCTGCAAAGAGGTTCCTCCCAACAGCCAGAGGGTGGTGGCACACACTGCCCTGTCCTCCAGGGTGGAGACATTTCTGCAAACAGGTGGGGGATCATCCCGCACTAGGCACAGTCTCAGAGACTGAAGTATCTCAAAATACCTCTGCCATGGGTGCCTGGTTTGAAAGCATGGTTGGGCAGCAGAACAGTCAGGACTCAAAGCCATCTCCAGTTGATGATAAACTGTCTCTTTCCATTCAATCTGTTGCTGTTTTTTCTTCTGACTCTGAATTCTTTCCCTTGTTTATTATAAAGCAGAACGCAAAAGAGTTTCACACACACCAACCTCAAACAAGTTGGCTTGAGTCATGTTACTCCCTGAATTATTTTTCCCCTCCTATCACAAGTTAACATTCATTATGGTAATCAGTGATAACACGATAGGTCCCAACCTATAAAAATAAGACCAACAGGTAGCCAAAATAAAAAGAACCAAGGCACCTCTGCTTTCATTTACAACAGCATCCCACAGTGATGGAAACATGTTACCAGCAAGTCTGGAGTAATTTGCACAAAACATAGTGGCTTAAGTAACTAAATGCATGCATTTGCCCAAAGGTTGAAAATCTTGTACTTGTAATATAAAAATAATGTAATGTCTGACAAACAGCATTGTTCGAAAGCATTTAAAGGAATGCTGTGAAGGAAAGTGCTATGCAAACATGGTTTCGCCAGCAAGTTTCCTAAGCATTGAGAATCAGAGCTGTTTGGACCCTCCTGTATCTCTTCCAAGCTGTAGCAAAGCTATCCTGTACATTGGTGCTGCATTTTTGCAGTTTGCTCGACTGCATAGGAATAGGCTCATTTATAAGGCCGTGGTTTCATGGGAAGGCAATTTACTTACGTTAGTAAAAGGACAAACTGCCCTACCAGCTTAGTCACTCTGCCTTCATTGAACAGGAGACTCCTACTAACTTCAGTGGATGTTGGACCAGTTCGTTAGTCCAGCTTCAAAGAATTAACGCAGTAGTAGGATCTGCCCACTGACTCATTCTGAAAAGCCAGCTCTGAAACTCTTACTAGGTCTGCCGCACCAAAGACAATTTATGGCGGAAGTTCATGTACATATTTATTTTGTTGCTAAAGAGTTTGCTGGCATACTTCAAAGTGTGGGCTATTACCTGTTCAGGTTTATTGCCTGCTCGAGTGAATTATTGCCTACCTGAACAGGCCTGCTGAGCAATAGTTCAAATTAAAACGTGTCATTTATCATGTTCACACCAATCCAAAATGACCGCAAAACCCAAGGTGTAATTATTGCCAGGCTCTGACTGCAGAGCTATCATAGCAAGCTCTCAACCGGTGAGGAATACTGGTTCCTGTCTTTGAAGAAAATCTGCTTCTTTCTTCATAATCAACAAATATGACCCTACCATTAACAGTAATATTGTTTCAAATGCTGATATTCACCACGGAAACCAACTTTTAAATATGGTGGAAGAATGTGACATGGATCCCATCCAAGATTAGTTTTTCTGCAAACTGCAATTTTAGGCCCAAGATTTTTCATTAAAATTTCTTTTAAAAACAAATCTTGTGTTTCTCACCAATATTCAGAAAGTAGGTTGTCACACAGCCTGAAAAGACGGTGCTATCTTTATTATTATTATTATTATTATTGCTATACTATTATTATTTTACCCCAATTTCAGAAAATAAATGAAAACAGGATCTCAGTACCAGCGTGGACTGTGGATGCTCCAGTCTGCCTACAGCTGTAGTAAACCAAGCCTGTACATCCGTGTCCTGCTCCATCCTCTTCTATCCTCTTCTATCTGTTGCTTGCTCTGTCATCTTTTCATATTATTTGATATATCCCAGGGTTTGTGTCCCATTTTAACCTAAAACTTGTAGGTTGCAGCTGCCTATGGTATGTATATGAAAGCAGTGAAGAGCAGCAATATATATATATAGTGTGCTGTTCCCTCACATCCCTCCCAACCCTTGCTGGCTCATCTAGGGCTTTTGAGCTTTTTCTGGATAATGTAAATCTTCTGAAGTAAGAGAGAAAAAAGCCTTTTTGTCTATGTCTTTACTGAAGCATAGTAAATATATATTGTAAGGCTTTTTTTTTTTTCTTTTATTGTTTTAGGACCTGAAAGGAAAGGGAATAATCAAACAAGACCAAAATAGAAAACAAAAATCAAAAGAATCTGCTTTAATGAAAGGATTCTGTGATAGGTATGGTTTTTGTCTGTGCAAACATGTAGGTGTAAATACAGGGAAAGGGGAAAAAAAACACCAAAATGTGGCTTTAGGCTGACTAAAAAACTCTGCTGGGATGCAATTGCTTGTGCACTGGGATTGAAGATGGACCAGGACGGCAACATGTGGTCAGGCTGTCCATAATTTGTACACAGACCTGGTTCTGAGCATCCCGATTCCTGTCTCACTTCTCCAGGAACCATACCAGGTCTCTGCAACTAAACACTTCCCAAATTATGGAGTTTGCATCCTGATCTGAATTTTGCAACTCAAGCCTACCTGTGGTTATACAGTCAGACAGAAAAGCCAACAAGCCAAGAGCAACGCCTAGTCAGTGACTTTGATCTAGAAATAGTTATTATCCAGCTATCTCCATTACAAAACATCCAGTTTGCTAAACCTGGGTTATCTACTGATTTGGCTTCATTTGATAGACAAGAGCAGGTCTAGCATGGGAGAGCTTCACATCCCGAAACGATGCATCTTTGAAAAAACTGATAAGTGATAAATCTTGCAAAACCTGTGAGTAGGAAATGACATTTCTGTCCACCTCCCAACTCCGTCTCCACAGGTAATCCTAAATAGCACCACTGGCAGCCTTTGCAGATGAGATGGAAAAGTGAGTGAATTAATGCTTCACCCTACAGAGCTGAAACTCACCAGTGGGCAGTGAGAGGAAACATACACTTCTCATGATAAGTACATCAGTGCAGTTATGCAGAGGATTTCAGTTTCTCAAGCTATAAGCTTATGCAGATTTTTCATGAGGGTAAATGACTTCTTTTCAAAGAATTTCTTTGAATTTCTTTTTCTTGGAAACATAGTGGGAAGTTACTTAAAAAGGAAGTAATTTTGAATTCTCTCCTTTTCGCTCCAGATTAAAAGAAACCCTTCTTTCTCTGAAGAGTGAATTTGGGTCACAGTGCAGTAGCATTCAGTCCTCACGCTGAATTACTTGCTGAACATGTGGTAGTGTTTTGCGACATGGTCTGTGAACTGGGAAGTAAGCTGAGCTCACCCAACCCATTTCATTTATGGCTTTACACAAGTTAATAAGTATGTTTTCAGCCACTCAACACAAGAATGGCTTGCAAATTGCAACCGCCATTGCCTGGCAGGTTAAAGGTTAAGCTTTTCAACAGGTCAGACTACAGTGCTAATTCACCTCAGTAGTGAGTCCCAGGCAGCCTGTAATGCATATTTGTGGTGGTTATGTTTGTATAGCATGCACATAAAATGAAAACCGTATGACAGAGGTTAGTCCTCTTAAATGGTTGTCACATTGACTTGGGTAACTTTCATACAGTTATCCATATGCTAGCCAAGATTCTGGTGGTATTTTCATATAAATTTTATTGACGTGGTGAACTAAATTGGGTAATTTCATAGCTATTATAATCAGCCAGTGGCCCAAGCTATGCACTGCTTTGTTTATCATGAAAATGTTGCTAACTGGTCTGGCCAGGTTCAGCTTCCAGTGGTGGCCCCCTTCCAAATGCGGAAACCCCCTTTTTCTGACACAGAAGGTTCACACAGGCAATGCTTGTGTGCTTGATCCACAAAAGCTCCGATGCTGTGGGCTGAGGGCTCAGCCCCTGTCGCCAGATGTATTTCCTGAATGTTACACAAGTAAGGAGCTTGCGAGAGCTTCTTGAGTTCAGTTCACAACTGCCAAAGCTTGGACTAAGGCCTGGATCAAATGAAATGTCTAAATTAGGAGCCTAAATTAGGTACATAAGCTTCCTTATATATTTAGTCAGGAGAGTCGGTAGGCATTCCCAGAGATACCTCAGGGAAGTGCCTTTGTCCTCTGTGGATGCCTGTCCATCCATTGGCTCTAAAAGTGGACCAAGGTAACAAATATCCTAACGCAGGCATCTCAGCTGGGCACTTGTAGTGCTATGGATCTGGACCTAGACAGCTACACATCACGACAAAAAGTCACCTGAAATTGCTTCTTCAAAGGACTTATATCCCTATATGATCTCGTGTACTACTTGGTGGACAGCCATTACACGCAGGCATAATTCTATGGATAATACTGCCAATACTCATTCAGCAAGCCAAAGAGCTGTGTGTCTGAATGACCAAAAGAAGTCATTTATTGTCTTTTGTTGGCAGAGAAGTATTAAAATTTCCTCCTCCGCAACGCAGGAAGAGCAGACACAGCCCTGGACTTCCTCTCCCAGATCCTTCCTGACCAAGATGCCCTTCTCCAAGGGAGGAGCCGTGACCTTCCAAGGCTATGTCTTGGCACATCAGGATGTACTCATGTGCATAGCACACATTCGTTGCTCTGTTGCAAAACAGGTGAATTTAAAAATTTACCATATAGGCCAATTTTGAGAGATTTCTGCTGAAAGGGGAAATACATAGCTAATAAAAGAGAAACCCGTGAGTGCACATAGCAGGAGACAACTGTGATGTTTTGGGAAGCTCCCATTTCCAGTGCCCAGAGTTCCTCTACATCCCTGCGAAAAGAAGATGAGTGGTCCCCATCTTTGGTGAAATACTTGATGGAGCTGACAATATCACTCTGGTTTAACACTGACAATAAATGATGCTTACTTTTCAACAGCATTTTTTAATAATATTTTTCATAAGTATAAGCTAAAGGAGTTACTTTCCACCAGGGTCATGGAGAGTTCACTAAATGCTGATAGACTGTATTCTGTATTAATGGTGCTGAGCTAACTGCCTCACAGAACTGCCAGAGCCCTTTATTTAAAGAAATAGCACTGTATTTCACAAGAAAATATTTTTAAAGCTTTCCCTACTGATAATTTGTCTAAAGAGAGACAGGTCTAATTATTTATACTGAATGTGGAAGGCCCAATATTGGATGTGTTCAATAAGATACATGCTTTATTTAAATATACATTTAGAGCAGCGTGCAACACAGATCATTAAAGCATTTTGTTTTCTTTTTATTTAATGGAATATCAGCAATTAGCTTATTCAGCTAATTATTGGATTTTATAACTGACTTTTCAAACACAGCTACGAGGATTAGGTTGAGCCTTTATACCAAACTCTGGGTAAGGAGTTCCATGCGGCAAGAGGAGAATCGCTGTACAGGTCGCAATTTCTTCTCTTCAGCAAGGGGAAGGGATCTGCAGCTCATCTGTATCAGTTCATCTATAGCAGCAAGCCGGGTGACAGAGCTGGGACTTATCCCTGCACTTGGGACGTTTGTTCATCAGGCCAGGAGCTGGGGGCTTGTATTTGGCTGTAGGTAAGATTCTTACTCCCTTGCATGGGTAATGCAAGTCAAAAATTAGTCCTTGCTGGTACTTGTGCAAATTCCATAGTGGTGGTGGTTTGAAAAGTGTGGTACTAGTTAGAAACCAGTTCTTGTTACAGTCACAAATGTGAAGTGACCTTAATGCAAAATTACTAGGAAAGTGATGTAGATTAAATAATGAAAGAATCACTAGAAATAACTTCTCCCTATCAAGGCAGTGCAACCCACTGAAACCCATGTGATTGCAGTGAGAATTAATTCCTTGACTCCTCGTTGGAGAGTGAATCTGGAAGGAACAATCTGCTCATACTTCTCCCTTACCATGTCCTGTTTCAAATCTATACAGATGTAGCAGAGCTATTTCAAAGCAAATGCCCGAAGGCAATACAAAAGAGCTTCTGCTTTCCACAAGTCTTCTGCCTTCCTGTGGTGGACCAATTTATGAAGCTGACAAAACTTACCATTAAAATGTGAACACCATGAAAGTGTAATGTGTAATACCCAGCTAGACAAAATGACTCTTCCAGCTCCAACTATTTGGTTTAACAACTGTAGCAAGAGTGTACACAAATTTTCAGAAATATACTTACTGTATATGCCTCTCCGTTACGAGCTGGTAATGCAGCCCATACCCTGGCAGCACTGAGGTGACATCCAGAAACTGTGATATCTTGAGAACTGCAGGTTCAGCTTCTCGGGTGATAAACTGCTCATAAATGTAGTGACAGAAATTGAGGGTCGTATTCAATGGGAAAACAACTCCTCAGCACCTATCTGTTAGCTTCCCAGTGTGTGAAAACTGGTTCCAGTGTATTGTTTTAGAGAAGCTGTGTTCTTACGTATCTGTGTAAGATGGCATCAAGTGACCCCAAACAAACTTGAGTTAAAGTACACAGGGAGAGAATTAATCAGTCAGGCACTTAAGCATAAGTTTAATGTTAAGCATGCAACATAATTTTGTTGAAGTGAATTCAGTGGTATTATTTGTATGTTCAAAGTTAAGCACTGAACTGATCTGTTGTACTATATCAGGGCCTAATAGCTTGTGCACTTACTTGCTAATTTAAAATGCTTAATGTGTTTATTCCAGATTCTTCCTGTTGTTGCGCATCAGAAATTGTTGCCCACAACCAAGTGAGGTTAACACATGCGTACAGCAGCAGTGCAGCCCAGCTCTTCCTAAGCCAGGGACAGAGGGACGGTAAGGAGCGGAATATGGACAGGGAAAATGCACAAAGCAGGTCTTCAGCAGCTCTTGAGCAGCAGATCAGGTTTTCCAGAGCCCTCAAGCAAATGTCACTAGTTCTGACATTAGCCCCAAGGGCAGCAGAGTTAGGCCACTGCTGGAGGCTTTTGAAAGTTTTTGCTCATTGGGTTGGGAATAGTAAGAGGAATGTTGTGGTTTCCATGCAGCTGTTGGAGACAGGAGAGCTGAGCTCTGGTGTTTGCTCACTCACGGATGTACTACATTTGTGTAAGTCCTCTCACTGTATTGCTAATCTGGGGACATCTATATTTTGCTCTCATGACTCATTTCCCTGGTGTGTACAAAGGTGATGGACCCCAAGACCTAGAGACATGAAAACTCTGTGTAAGAGTGGCATGTGAGCTGGGCCACCCCACCTGGCTCCATCTTGATGTGTATGGAAGGGAGGTCTGGGGAGATTGGGGCAATAAACTGACATTCCCACCCACTAATGACCAAAAATTAAATGTTCCCAAGTGATGTACTCAGCACCTTCTATTCTCACTGAAGTAAACAGTTCCTTTGGGACTACTTTCATGTGTCTTTAGGGGATGTAACCAAATTATACCACATGAGAGCTGGTAATTTTAATGTTATGCTGTAAGGGAAAAACTATAAACATAACAGGAAAGACTGGATGTTTTCCATTCATATTTTTAGAAAAGTTGCTTCTCATCTGTACACATTAGTTTTTCAACATCTCTGGCAAGATTTAAATGAATTATTTAACTGGAATTGAAAAGCAAGTCTTAATTCTAAATTAAGGCAATAAAAGCTGTTGTATTTTTTTCTTTTAATTCTTAGAATATTACCATAGACGATGAAGATCAAAATCAGATCCAAGAGGCGATAAGGCTAACAAAATACCCAACTTCTAACCTCATGGGCAGGAGACAGATAATTTTAGAGAAATGACTGGCTATGATCAGAAGTATGGTCAGTAGAGTCTGATGAATCCATAAGGTTTTAATCAGAAGTGTTTCCATGTTGTATCAGTCTTTTGTGATGGGGAGTACAGGGCGTGCAGGGCTGCAAGTGGTGCAGGGCCATGTGAACAAGCCGCTGCTGCAAGAACCACATGCAAAACATGGGGGAAAGCTGAGAATGGGCCTTGTGTAGAAAGATTGGCTTGAAATTTCAGTTTCTTGTCCTCTGTCAGTGGAAATCTGTAAAATATGCTGAGTCAGAACCCAGCAGGAGATTTTTGGTTCAGAAGCCAAAACCAGCCCAGGAGAAACACTTGGACAGTCGGGTGAGCTCTGCTCATGCAGTCAGGGTTTGGCCAATTTGAAGCTGGGAATCTTTTTACAAGCTAAACTGACCCCTTTGAGGGCAGCAAACATGTTCTGCTTTGTGTGAGAGGTGGTAGCACCCACTCCTTGCTCCACAGAGCTGAAAATTCTCATTTTCTTGGGTGAGGCACGAGTGGGATCTACTTGCTGGAAAAGTCAGTCATCTGAATTATTGAGCAGGAGAATTTCTATGCCCACACCCACCCCACCAAACAACTCTCTCCAGTATTTCCATGCTTCCCCTTTTGCCATTAAGACATGATTTTCTTCTGCAACTGAACAGTGAATGGTTCATAAACAGTTCTTCTGTCTGCAAGTGGACCTTGAAAATTGATTATTTTTTGTTTGTTTCTTTTAGTGTCCAAATGTTTCTGCCATTATAAGGCAGGCAGTTATTTTGCTAGGAAGGAATGTGAAGAATTAGAAAAGTTGAAAGTGATTAGGACTCTGTCTTTTAAGACAGAGCCATTCACAAAGCCTGGCATTCAGCCTGCTCAGACTGAGCATCATAAGACACCCTGAAGCCTTGAAATCCCTCAGTTTTAAACCCCATGGGGTGGCTTTTGCATTATCAGGGAAGAGCTGATATTGCGGAGCCTATTTTCTTCGTATTTTAAAGGTCTCCGAGTTAATATTTATTCTAAGTAGACGTTTATTTTTGGATATTTTTATTGTTTCTAGGAAGGCCACAAAGAGTTCAATGTTATGGAGAAATGGTTACTTTGTATTTATGGTTAAAGAAAAAAGAAGAAAAAAGAAAGTGCCAAACAATCCTGCCCCAGTTCTTTATTTAAGGAGACAATGTACTTTCCACCCATGCACAGGCAGTGCTTTACAGGCTGTATAATAAAACACTGTTCCAGATATTGTCTAAATAGAAACAGATTTAACCCTGCTGTTGTGACTTGCATTGCTGGATAATGAAAGTTTTCAATCTGGTTTTACTTTGTTTTATGCTCGCTGGAGAACTGCACATCCACAAACCCCTGCCTGATGCAGAGAGACCTGTTGTTCCAGTGCCATCTGTTTGTATATAAAAGGTGGACATCTCCCAGAACCAAAAAAACCCTAGGACTTGGCCTTTTCTGATAGGTAACGTGTCATAATTCAGCCCTCAAAGTGATACTTCCTGCAAAGACCGCAGGTTATAGAACAGAACCCAGTGGTTTCAAATGAGACTTGAAGGTGCTCATGACAATGAGGTCGTGATGCCTGTTGCTTCATTTCGTGACAAGAGGACTGAAACCCAAGAATTTCTAACCCTAAAACTCTTTGAGGGTGAGTCAAATCATTTACCTATGCAGTCATCCACTAATAGCATACTCAAAACTGCTGAAAAGACTCTTTAATTTAAGTTGGCTTTGAAAATTACCCATTGCTGTGTTACCTAAAGCAACCTCCAAGTGTTTCTCCATAGGGGAAAAGACCTGTGATAAGAGATAGTCCCTGAAGATCTGAGAACAAAAGATGTGCTGCAGCATATGCATATCAGGAAACGGTCCATTAGTCATTAATTGCTCCGTTTCCGTACACCAACGGGGGTCACTCTGTCACTGAGGACCAGAGGGATTATAACAATAATATAAATACTGCTTTATTTACAATTTTATGAGAAAACAACTTTCCGTGGTTGTTATATAGAGACTGGTTTTATCAAATTTCCACAAATAAAACACTCTCGGAGGACAGTAGGAAGTTTGTAATTCGAAGCATTTCGCAGTGGGACTAAAGGCATATTTCCATATGTCACAGAGCCACGTCCAGCTGTTGGGGCATGAACTAAGGACTAGGAGGAACCAGATTCTCCTCTTTGCTCCCTCACTGATTTCCTGTATGACCTTGAACAAATTACTGAGTTTCACTGCTTGTGTGTACAGGCAGTACTCTATTACACTCCCTTTTATATTACATGATACTCCTTTTTATACTCTAAGTAAGTACTTCGTATCCAGAAAAATCACCCTTGTTCAGGTTCCCTTAGCTCTTGTGCCAGCTACCTACTGACTGTGGCCTATGCAATTACCTGCTCCAAAGCGGTTGGGTGCCTGAGCTGGTGCTGGGGGAGGATGGAGGGAGGTACCAGTGCTAGGCTGCTGGCAACGTGTGCCCTGCCTGGCTGGGGCTGCCTGGGGCTTGCCGGGACTGGGGTCACTGTGGTTTTCCCATCTGCAGATCAGAGGTAACAGGATTCACCTAATCCATGAGAAACTGTGTGTGGGTAAATTCAAGTGACACTAAGGGCAGGCATTATTATCATAATGTGTGTCTTACAAGTGCTTGAGGTACTCACTATAACAACATCCCCTAAAATTTGTGTCCACTTGAACTGCTCTGTCTCTGTAATCGCAGAGCAAGAATGGGCAGGTATGACTCTGATTCTTATCATCTAGGATTAAAACACAGCAATCACCCCAGCCCACCTCTTAGTATTCATTTTACTTATTAAAGCTTCCCAACAAGTCTCTGCAGTGATGTTATCTGCTAAATTGTGTGAGGTTTCTGATCATTAAGTGGATTGGTCTTCAAAGAGCTAAATGGAAATGAGCAATAAATATCAGTGTTACTTAGGTCATATAGTGTAAAATGACAAGGAGACCGAAAGACCTTCTGGCAACTGTAGAACAAACAAATATGAAATAGATTCACTAAAGCTTCTTGTGGGTTTTTATAAAGTTTCTCAATACCTTTAATTATTTTTAAAAGCAACTTAAAATGGAGAAGCAGACTTGGTCTTAAGGAGCAAGAACTGAAAACTCTGGCTTTTTTGTTCCATGGCTGTGACCTGAAGTTATGTACTTTTACTCCTGCGCTAACTTTCTTCTCTGCAGAAGGAACATTGTAATATTCATGTATGCGCTGGAGAAGGCACCATTATTATGGCAATTTCTACAGTGCTTTGCACATAGACAGATGCATTTAAGGAGGCGAACCTCCCGCTGGTGGGTGTAAACATGAGCTGGAAGTTTTGCACCTGCAATTGTATTTCCTGTATAAAACTGAGCACTTGTACCAGTAGCAACCTGACTGCAGAGGTAAATGAGGCAGCAGTGGTTGCAGTAACTTCTGCTTGTATCTGTGTTTTCACTCACTTGGAAAAATAACCAGCCACAACAGTTGCCAGGGCAGATTGTATCCTCAACCAAATACTAGGAAAATCTTCCACATAAAGCACTGCAAGTAATTTTAAACGACTGCATGATTTCTTAGATGGTATTTTAAGGACTTATTTTTACTCAGTGAAAAAAGTAGTGAAAAAAATTCAAAATGCTGCAACTTATGTCTTAATTGCTGTTTTTAGTCCCTTTTGTGTGGTATAAAATTATGACAGCAGCCACTGTGAGCGGTGACTTTCTCCTTGTATAAGCAGTCTCGCCCTGAGAATATTGCTCTGGTGAAGCCACATAGTCCTCCTTTATAACATGGCAAGGAGCAACTTGTGTAGCAAGAGCTCTGCAAGCCTGAGATGTCCACGCACACTCCAGCAAACCAGGGACAAAATCCTCACCCCACCACAAACCCACTCACCTTGTTCTCACAGGCCAGAGTTTTGCTCTAGCCAGGAGAGATTTTCCTTGTCCCTTCACCAGCTTTTCTCCTTCTGGACAAGCAATGTTTCAGAGGGGTACAATAGAGAATTTCTCTGGTAATAAAAATACCAAAACTTGATTGTACTCATTCCTTTGGCTCTTTTAAGGTCTTAGCTGTCGGCACCTTTTTCGTGGTGACTGAAGCACTCTTGAGTTAGAAGTGGGACCAAAGAGGTGATTCAATTCAAATAGAGTTGGAAGATGGAGGCAGAGAGAAATGGAAGGAAGCGTCAACTTCTTAAACAGGAAAGAAAGAAGGCTATAACCTAAAAACCCACAAGCCAGAAGGTAACAGTCATTTCCTATTTCTGTGAAGACTGTTGGGGTTTCTCTAAAGGAAGTGGGGGGTGGGAAGAGGACAGTTCCTGGTATTTTCCTCAGCTTAGAAAGCAGAGAAAAGTCATCAGGCTTCCTACGTGACTAAAAAGAAGTGTTACGGAAAGTGTGAACTCTACTGTAGTACCATCACATGCTGTATGGTAAGGGTAGTGATGATGGCTGTCAAGCAGACAAGAAATCTTTACTCATATTTGACCCCACAGTTCTGTTCCCTGTGTATAAGGGAAAAATTCGAGTTGGATGCTAAAATGATTCAGGGAAGGGTTAGAAGTGCCTTGACTCCGTTCTTCCTGCCACTCAGTACTACTTGAGTTCTTTACATCTTAGGAGTGTGCAGTGCACTTAGACCAAATACACCTGAACGCTTTCTCCACCTTGGTGAACTGTTTATTCACAAAAGGTGCCAGCAACGAAAGAGTCAATATGAGACTGCTGGAGAACACCCGTTAATTGGTTTCAGAAGATCTTCAAACAGGACTCAGAAACAAATCAAAGCAGTGCAAGGTAACTGTAAAATTTATAGTTCAAAATTAAAATTATGCAGTACTTGTTAAACATAATATTTTAAACTTCTGTGGAAGCATCATAAGGCTTTTAAATTATAACTGTGATCAAGTGTGATGTGAAATACTATGGCTCCCATTCTGCAGACAGGTAAATCAGGCACAACACAGAGTGATGAAGGCTTGAACGTGTTTCCTAGGTACGGCATAAGGATGCACATCACCTGGGTTCTCATGCGGTTGATGTCTGTCTCCTGTCTCCCTTTCCATGGTGCATATAGAGATTATCCATCTGCACAGCAAAGGCAGTGGGGCCAGCTACAGAGGTTTTGGTTGCTCTTATAGGATCAGATCTCTAATGACTTGGCCAAGGACACAGAACCGAGTAGCGATGTTAGGATGAACGCCAATGGGTTTTGCTCCCATTTTCCAGTTAATAGGTATTCAGCTGAGGAGGGCAGTTCTGTACAGGGAAAAATTCATTATATAAATAGGTACTGAGGTGAAGCAACCCAGAATGAAGATTAGAAGGAAGAAAATTCTGGTCTCAGGTCTCAGCTCCTAAAGTATGAGATTCTAAAGCTGAAATGGTTTGACTTGTGCTGGAGCCTGATGTGCAGGGCACATGTTTTTAAAGATGTCATTTTGCATTTGTTGCTTCAGTTAGGATTTACATAGCCTTCTACGAAATCTGGACCATAAATGTTGATTTTAAACAAAGACATTTCCATAGAATCTTTATTGTCTGTGTAGTGGTAAAGTCCTATGAATAATTTTTCTCAGGTGCTTAAACAGGTGGTGTCTTCAAGGGAAGCAGGGCTTCTTTCATGTTCCCTGTAATTTGTGCTGTCTTAAGCCTTCATTGTCAATGTCTTGGGTGAACTTTTATGGCTGTTTGAAATGTGCCTTCCCCACAAAGATGCTGGATACCCAGCTCCATGATTGGAATATAAGTGTCACAGTTATTTATTTACAGGGAAGGAAATAACACAGTGGTTCTATTTGCTACTCCTAAATTTATTTTCTCTTCTTTTGTGTGGTGTAAAAATGTTAGTCATCTCCAATGGCCCTTGGAAATAAGCTTTCCAAATATATTCTCATACTCTATATAGATGCACTGATGACACTCCAGCAGTTCTGCAAGAGGAAATCTGAAATTGTGGCACTAAATGACAAGGAAAAAAAATCACTGGGGAGAAAACTCTCCATAAAAATCTGAGGATGATTATGGAGCATTGGGAAATGTTGCCAGAGCTGGACTCATACTCATTGAGCCCTCATTTCTCAGACACCATTGATTAAAGGTGGATGGAAAAGTGCCATACAAAAGAGCAGACTCACAGGCTTCAGCTTCTGTTTCTATCTGCTTTTGGGCTGCAAGTTCAAACCTGTGTGACAAAACGGGGATTTTTAATCTTGTACTTAGGGCCCACGCAAAAATACTGGACTGAGAAGGGGCTGGATCGCCACGATGCTTGTGAAGCTGTGCCACCTGCGTTAGGAGCTTATGTTCAGAAACGGGAAGCAAGCTGTGGTAGCCAGGTTTGAAAATGAGGATTGATACGACTGCAAGTTTCCATTTCCTCATTCAGTTTTTTTTTAAAAAGCCATAATACCTGCTTTCCTAAGAAACATGTGTCATGGACTTGGATTTAGCAGCATTTTTAAAAGCAATGAATGTATATGCTTGCTGAGATCCATCAATTATGAGGGCATATATAAGCTGTATAAACATTTCCATGTGGTTTTGGGGTCTCCCTCAGTGATGTCCTATGTCCATCCTGTCCACGCTCATTTATTCTGACACACAGAGAATCCTCCATGACTGATGACACTGCAAAAGTGAGTGATTGACCTTTCCCTCGTGTATATGTGCAGAGATTATCCATCTGCACAGACAAAGGGAGGGGGGAACCGCACATAGGTTTTAGGGGGATGCTTGAAGGAGTTAGTACCGTGACAATTCAAGACACTGGTAGCTCAGCCAAAGAGCTCAAAGTAATAAGAAGCAGAAATATGGTAGTATATGAAAATATCACCTCTGCTTCTCCAGCCACATGTACATCATCCCTAAGATAACACAATATATCTCTATATATTTTTATATGTATATATTTATGTGTGTATATATGTGTATATAAACCTTTTTTCCATTAAAGAAAAAAGCTGTGATTAGGGCATGTAAGCTGAAGCAAAGTTCTGAGTACCTATTTTGTTCAAAAACTCTGAAATAATTTTTTCTTCTTCCTCCTTGTCATTTTTCCAGCCATATGGATTTGCCAGTTCACTGCATCATTGCATGTTTATAACACAGCATTTCTTCAGCAGCTGTCACTATCTCATAATGCCATAGTACATCTTGTATGGTGAGTTGCAGGCCACAATATGATAGAAAACAGCTTACACTTAAAGAAAAAAAGACCCTCTCTTGACATCCATTTGGAAGCTGGCTGTGGTCTTAGAGAAGGCAGAAAGAGCACTAACAGCTCTCTCAAATATGTCCACTATTCCAGCTTCGTGTTGGGGCTGCTAATTCACCACCAGTGCTTGACATTTAGCACAATACAGTTTAGGCTACATTTACTGGAGACATGGTCCTTTTTTACCTTTGCTAACCTGTGACACACAAGTTAGCTACTGGGATGTAGCCTGGGAGCCTGACTTACTAACGGGTGTTTTCAGACTAGCAAAAAGATGGGTGAAAATAGAATAGGTGCATGCCCGCACAAAAGTTGTGTGCAAATTTTGGAGATTTCAATGAACTGGATTAAAGTTGCACTTAGTCTGGCCATAATGACATATTCACTGCAGGGTTACAGCTGAGGTACCGAAACATTAATTAATCATAGAATCATAGAATCATTAAGGTTGGAAAAGACCTCTAGGATCATCAAGTCCAACCGTCAACCCAACACCACCATGTCTCCTAAACCATGCCCTGAAGTGCCACGTCTACGCGTTTTTTTGAACACCCCCAGGGATGGTGACTCCACCACCTCTCTGAGCAGCCTGTTCCAATGCCTGACCACTCTTTCAGTGAAGAAATTTTTCCTAATATCCAATCTAAACCTCCCCTGGCACAGCTTGAGGCCATTCCCTCTCATCCTATTGCTTGTTACTTGGGAGAAGAGACCAACACCCACGTCACTACAACCTCCTTTCAGGTAGTTGTAGAGAGCGATAAGGTCTCCCCTCAGCCTCCTCTTCTCCAGGCTAATGCCCCCAGCTCCCTCAGCCGCTCCTCACAAGACCTGCTGTCCAGACCCTTCCCCAGCTTCGTTGCCCTTCTCTGGACACGCTCCAGCACCTCAATGTGCTTCTTGTCCTGAGGGACCCAAAACTGAACGCAGCATTCGAGATGCGGCCTCACCAGTGCTGAGCACAGGGGGAAAATGTGATCTTCTTCCCTGTCCAAAAGATAAAGAATCTGTAAGACCTGCCCGAAAATGGTGTTGTCTGGGAAGCGCAGAGAAGTATTGAGGCTATCTTCTGTTATTGCAGTTATCTTCCTTGCTTGGCAGCTTTCAGACAGGGCCAAGAGCTGGGGAAATTGCTCTATGGACTCTCTTGTCACATCATCACATGCTGCATGCTCACTCTGGGCCAAAATGCAGGAGTTGCTGAGCACATGGCATATATTCATCTGGTTGTGTGAGAGCATGTGTGGGTGTCGGTTCGCAGGGAAAGGAGCCTCTTGCCCTATTTCTCATGTAATCACAGAGAGCTGAAGTTTGGCCATGTTGGGGCTACCCCAGCTAAAAGCTTGCCCACGTAGGCTGTATTTGATGCAGATGTTCAGTCTGTTGTACTTTTTCAGATGTTTGGCGGGTGTGACTTTCTGCTCATGCTTATCATTTGACCATCACCAGAACAGGAAGAAAGGTTTGGCTTTTTTTTTTTTTTCTTTTTCTTTCTAATGAATATTATGACATGATAGCTTGAATTCTCAAAGTATCTTATAACATGTTGCAGATGGTGGTTTAATGATGTAACATGCCTTCACAGAAAATAAAACACATACCTGGTAGTTAGTTTGAACATGATCAGATAGCACTAGATCACAAATTGGTGTTGCTAGCTCCTCTCACGTGAGCCTGCTTGATGAGATTTTACAAAAAACATAAGCAACCAGGAAATATTTCCTCTTGTAGTCAGTCATTAGCAGAGAAAGAGCAATTGTACAATACTAAGATTATCCAGCAGTAGAAAGAACCTCCTAATCCCAGACATGAGACAGGATGTCCATTAGGAATGGTAGCCACTGATCAATAGTCTAATTTAGCATAGAAAGGTTTTATTGCTTTGGGAGCTGGAAGGAGAAGAGGGAGGTATTGCAGTGTTTTCAGTTCTAGTCCTGCCTCTGCCGCTGATGCACCCCAAAGAAACATTGGCTGACTCCACTGCTTTTCCACAGCCATAGGATCAAGCAATAATTTTAAACTGGCAGACCATTATGTATTTTGAATGTGCATTTTATTATGTATGGGGCAGCACAAAGGAAGAAAATCCATTTCTGACAATGTCAGGAGTAAGCTGACATTTTTCTGCAGTTCGTTTCTAATCAAAGCCAGCCAATTTCTAGGCCATCAGCAAAGAAAATAATTATGAAAGTCTTTTTTCAGACATTTGGTGCCTTTTTCAATTTTTTTTTTTTTGGTAATAAAAAAATATAGAGATAAAATTCCAAAGCAGAACTTTAAAAAATTTATTTTCTACAAATATGCAAATATTTTCTACAGGGTATTTTTAATGTTTTCAGAAAAACTCTGTCTCCCGTTCCCCTCCCATACTTCTCAGAAATGAGATTTCAAACTGTGAGCTGGTGAAGTGCATCACCTTCAATGGTGAACTCAGCTGCCAAAGGTTTTTCTAACCAGATGAAGGGGTAAAAGTTGCTATTATTACATGAACTAGCTAATTAAGAATAAGCATTACCAGTAAAAACTTTATGTGCTGGAATTTATATAAGGGTCAGGCAATCACATGAGTAGGAGGTGGCAGGAGGCGTGCTGGCACACCACGGCTCTCGCTCCTGCTCTGCCTCCTCTGAGGAATTGCTCCTGGTCTAAAGCTCGGGAAGGGCATGTCCAACTTAACACAAGAAAAGCGATACAATAGTGGTAGCAAAGCCTAATAGATTTTCAAGGAGATTGAGCGGGAGCCATGGAAGGTAGCAGTGAGGCATAGAAAGCAAAAGTACACCAAGCCTCATTTAATTATCTTTTTCACACTGCATTAATCATCACAAAAACAGGATTATGCCTATTTTTACATCAGTGTTGGAGGATATGTCATTTTGTGCACTGTCTGTCATTAGCAACTGTTAAATTAAAAGTTTGAAGAGCAAAATAATGAGGGCAGGCTGCTCCCTTGACCTATTTTTCACCAACAACTTTTTCCCCTTTGACCTCTGAATCTGAATTTCCCTTATCAAATCATCATCTGATTTCCTATGACTGTTCTCACTTTCCCCAGCCCCCACAGCCACCCCGGTATTTGTTGTTCCCATGACCTCTCTCTTCAGCTGTCTTATTTTATGTGCTGGTTTGACAGTCAGTCATTTTTTTTTTTCTTCCTACAGCATCCATAACTCCCTGCTCTCAGTAATCTTCCTCCTTCTCCAGTTGCTCTGCCCGCAACTCCACTGGTGCCTCCTGTGACCTCAGGCTCCTTTGCTGTCTGCTCTGGGGCTTGACTCAAACCCTGGCCCACCAGCTCTCAGTTACCATGGCCCAAGCCTCCATCCCAGCCTTGTCCCTACCTTATGCCTTCTTCCCACGAAGGTCTATAGAGCTTGTAGATTCAAAAGATACCTAATGTGCATAGTCCTGCTTGTCCCTCTGTTTCTGTTTACTATTTTTTCTGTTGCGATTTTTCTCTCTGGCTTCCTCACTCTCCTCTGCTGTCCCTGTTTCCCCCTTTTTGCCTCTACCCTGAAATAATCTAAATAACTCAATTTTTTGCAATGGTCTCCATCCAGATGTGGCCATTATCTGTCGTTTCAAAAAGAGGGACATGAACAAATTTGGCTAGCTATATGCTGGTTTAATGATGTGGGATCCTTTCTCACCCCCACAAGGGCAATAAATGAGTTATTAAGTTAAATATACCTGTTACTGTACTTGCATAATTATTCTTCCTACACTCAGGGGGGTTGAGGTTCTGTATTAAATTTAACGGTAGCAAGTGTCTCAATGATGGCTCAGGTTGACTGCTGCAGCAAAAGATGCAGTTTTTAGTGTTCTTAAAAGAATGACCTTGCCACCAGGAATTCCACCAAGAATTCCACCAGGAATTCCCTTGGTCTGAATTTATGGGAGGGGGCTGAAAAAAATAAGTGCATAATGTCCTCTCAGGTGGAATTTATCCTAATCTTTTCAGCTCCTTATACTCATGTATCAGTATAAACCCCAACATATAGCTCACCTTTTTCCTGCACACACCTGTGATTGCTCTGTACTATCTCTGTCTTGGAGGTACAGTGGTGTGAATATTGCAAAGCTAGGCAAAATTCCAGGCTGGTGTATAAGATGCTGTGTTTGTCATGGGTGAAATACATAACTCTGAAATCCAGACTATGACAATTTCCAGTGATTTAAGGATACGAGATGAATCAGATCCGTCACAGCTCTGATTTCAGAGGAATGTGCACGAATATATCTTCTCACATTAACATCCCCTGACTGTGATCAGTCTTTATCACCCATACCTCGACCTGAACGATAGACAATTGACTGCATCTGTTTCTAGTTTACTAATTTGATCTACCTCAGAAAACTACTCTTGCAGGAACTTTAAAGATGAAAGATAGCACCAATTACATTCTGTAACACAACTGATTTCTAAGTACCCATGTATACGTTTCTGATTCTGTGCAATTCTACTGCCAATCCCATAAGAAGGGATTTTATGATGATCTGAAAACCTTCTTTCCCAAGACTGTGCATAAACACACTGCAAAGCCATACATATAGGCAGATACTCCAGAACTGCTGGTAAGAATAAATAAGAGTAATTGTATGCAGATCCAAAATTTTACCCATTTGTACAACAATGGGTCAATTAAATGTAGCAAAACCTCTTTTTGCTTCTTGGTTTTTTTCCATTTTTTGTGTGCCACCACGTGCAACCTTGGTTGCAGTTGGCACTGAAGGAAAATCTGCTCTTTTGCTACTGCACCCCCAGCAAGGGTATTGGGAGGTAGCTGAGGTCTTTCATGGGAAAAAAAGCTGTGTTCATATGGTATCTAATAATACAGTGTAAAAGACAATACATTATAAAATTAACCAAAGCAGATACTTTTTCACACTGTTGAAAAGTCACCTCTGGAACTCACTGACATATTAGCATAGCCTCAGTTGGGGATAGTTACATGGGTTTGTATTATAATAACAAAGTTTATAATTCAGGATTTTAAAAAGGACATAAACCTTGCTGTTTCATTCAGGAAGCCACTATCTGGTTAGGCTCTGAAGAAATGCTTGAACAAGTAGGTTATTCTGTCAACTCGGTGCAACAGGTATTTTTCACCTTGCTTCAGAGAAGGGTGGGAGGATCTAGTAACTGATGAAGAGAGGATACCAGACAAGATGGAGCACTGGCTTGATTCCATATGATAATTTCAGTGTAATTGTTTTGCCTTTAGGCTGTTGTATCTGATTAGACCAGTCTCTAGCTGATCCAAGGTTAGGAGAATGCAAAACCACTGTAGTGTTGTGCTAAACACAATGCAGCCAGACCAAATAATCTAGGTCAGTTATCCATGCAGATCTGCAGATACAGACATGCATGCAGTTTTGCATGAGGAACATAACATACGGTAGCTCCAAATTTCGGAGGAGAATTAGTAATGTGCTGAGATAAAAGTTGTGGCCTCTACAATAGGCTGGGTAATCATATAAATAAATATAAAAGTCCATTTTAGAGCAGCATTCTTTTAATACTAATTGGATGCAAAAATCTTATCACATTAGTAACCTTCATACCTTTATAATAAGTCTTTTATTGTATTAGCCAGCTTGGTTTTCACTAATATGATACGAAAGACTTGCTAATATATTAGGAAAGTCACTAACACTATTAATTTACTAGATAAATTACTTCTCTATCTTGGAACTTTAAATGAAATGGAATTCACTAATCCTAATTGGTTTGCCTTCTACCAGAATTATTTCCCATTAGTTCAGCATGTTTTCTTTTTTCATACTTGAACAGAAGAGATTTCTTAAACTCAAAGCCTTGGGGTACAGTATATGGGTTTATTAATTATCAGGTATTCATTCAAGGGGGTTAATTAAGCAATAACTTTCCATTGACTGGAATATACAAAGGAATAAAAGGCTTGACTTGTCCTGCTGATTAAAGCACTGAGGCCGTTGTGTCATCATTTTGCTCCATTTGGTTGTGGGGGAATAAAGATTTTTCCACTATTTAACATAATTGGCTGAGAGCTCGGAGACCCTGTTCCTTGTATACAGGAACTTAGTCGGTTTGTTGATTTTTGTCCTTCCCCACCCGCCCCGTCTCTGCCTGGTGGCGAGTGCTGTGACATTTCCTCACAGCTGTGGACCTTGGTGCTGTTATCCATGTTTTTGTCACCTGAAGACTTGAGAACTGCAATGCAGTAAAGAGAGCTAAATCCCCTGAGAAATGAGGAGCTGGTGCTGAAGGCAAGCATCCTGCTGAGTAAGCAGGGTATCTCGCTGTATGCACGACACCAATGCTGAGGAATCGGTACTTGGCTGCGTATTGGCTTCCAGGCAGTTTATGGTGTTGGCTTTGACGTTTGAGCCTAATTCAAACCTCTTTGGAATCACTGGAAAGACTCACCATGTACTTCAATTGATTTTGGATCAGGCCCAGCACTCTCGGAATAGCTTGTCTATGCAAGAGACACCCTGTGTTCTCAGGGGTATTGCCTCCTTGGTTGGGAGGAGCAGCATGTCAGCTAGAAAATCTCTTTTTTGGGAAGCAGAGCGAGCTGCTCTCAGGTGAGGACTTGAGACTCTTGCAAGGGCTACTTCGGTCTAAGGCTCATCCTGCAGGGACTTGAATCTGTTGGCTTTTAGGGCGTACCTTTGAGAAGCGGATCCTTTGAGGGCATAAATTAATATATTAGAATAGGTGGAAGAGAAGGGGGGTTTTCCTAGAGCTTCCCTAGGTCTGACTGAACTCCATTTCATGTAACAGCCTCCCCGGGGCTGCGGCAATCTGTTTTAATTAGAGCAGCCTCCAAGCATCTCTCGATTATGCTGAGGAATGGGGCTTCGCTGAGAATTTAGCTGACCCAAGCTGTGGGAGCGCAAAGGCCATCGTTGCGCAGGCCTCCCACATACCCTCATTTGCACTGCATGAGTCTTCAGCCCGAGCCAGCTCTCTGCCATCCGGGCTCTGGAATCCATTTATAAAAGAAGCTTGTGGTTGTGTCTGTTTGCTGGTAAATGCATATTATACACTAGCTGGAGCTGGCTGACTGGCTGAAACTGCCGCTCGCAATCAGCCGTGCATCACTGAGTCAGCGCATCCCAAAGCCTGAGCACATCTCTGCCCAGGGGAAGCAGGGCTGGGTCCCCACCACGCCCGGGAAGGTGGGGCCTCCGGGTACCGGCGCAGGAGCCCACTCGTCCCAGGCAGAGAAGGAGAAGGAGGTGGAGCTGCAAGTTGGAAAAGTGTGTGATATTAGAGTGACTGCTGAGTTTATTCTCCAACAAGCGTTAGCATGCTTTTCTTGCTTGATTGTTTTGGTGATTGTGGTAAAGTACAGATGTTATGCAATGGTAAGACTGGTAACACTGGCCACTGCCAACTATGGTGCCAGGAATCATTTATAAGCTTCCCAGCAATGAGCTCTGTCAGCACACGCTTCACCTCCTATTACCATTGCAGGCACCACCGTTGAGCCAAGCCATGTTGTGACTGAGACACCCCTTCCATCAGCAAGGACTGTACCAGTCTTCTGGGAGAAGGGCTTCTTGCTGCCATGAAACCACTGTGCTGTGCCCACGCCATCCTCTGTTAACTCTTGCAAACTAGCCAGAGAAGCTGAAATTCCAGCATCACCTTACCAAGAGGGACGTTTTGGTAAAATGAAAAGATTTCGAAATCTCAACAAGAAAGACTGTAAAATTGCCTTGAGTGTTTGAAATAATGTATGCATGCATATATCTAGGTATACCTGTATAACTACATGAGCCAAATGACTTGCTTTGGCTTGCTTATCATTCTAAGACATAAAACAGGTAATCTAGCTTTATTTGACACCTACGATAATCATCCAAGAAAATGAGAGGCTCTGTAATGGAGGTCTATAAACAGGTCTTGCAGGTCATTCACACAAGCTGGCTCTGCACGCCAGGGCTCTATGGAAACGTGGCTATAAACACTGTGTTGGATCAAGAGCTTCTCTACTGACAGAAAAGACGAACGCTAAAGCTGTACAAAACTGACTAAGTCTCAGAAAATGATTCACTCTCTTAATTAATTTTCCATTTTGGTTGGTGGAATGCCCTTAGGTGGCTGCAGTGGGCTCGAATTTCTTCTTTCTGGGCAGAGTTCACCTTTGCACAAGGACTGGGAAACTCTCCTCTCCCACCCTCCATGCACTGAGGAGCCCAGGCAGGAATCTTTAAGGGAATATTTTCCTCTACCCAAATCATTCTGAATCACACTAATTTCTTAAGGCACAGTCACATGTGGCTCAGAGGCTTATTTAATTGCCAGCGCAGTGGTATGCTGGGAAGCCTGTAGCCTTGCTTTGTTAAGCAATGCCCCATTCTCATCTCATAGAAAGTATCCCCAAGTGCATCACTGCAGTATTCTGTCACGACAGCCCCCAGTAAAAGCAACCGTACTTGTGAGCAGTCCTTCTTGCAAAGGATGCAGCGTTCTTCAGGTTCATTTCCTGGTTGCCTTTGTGCTAGGACTCTTCATTCACTGGGTGAATCAAGCACTCATAAAATAAGGCAGAGCCGGCGAGCAGAGTCAGGCATGCATTCCCTAACCGTGCAGGATTCAAACGCCCATGATCTGCCATCTTGTAGCAGTACAGCTGGAGCAAACTCATGCTGCAACGCAAATGTTCACACACTGCTTTTATGTCAAGTTTGTGTGGTCGTTGAAGTTCAATAGAAATGGTTTGCTTGCTTGCTTTTGAGTAATAACAAATTGAAGGCTCTGCTCCAGCAGTTTCTTCCATGATTTACAACTACATCCTTAGGCACAGTTTTCCCACTGAAATCCTTTACTCTCATCAGGAGACAGGACGAAAGAGGTGGAAAGATACCCCATGTCATGCCCCAGGCCATCCTAGGGAGGGGATAGGCAATCCTGTGCCTTATGTCTCCCTGCTCTCCCCCTACAATATGCTTGGAGAAATGACTAAGCTGGGGAGAGGAGCGGGAGCAACATGAGGTAGGTGCGTAGGAGGTTGCCAGTGGGGTTGTTCCAGCTTACGCTGGGAGTCACCTTGACCCAGCACTACAAAGGAAATGTAAGACTAAATTTCTTCTTTCCATTCCTGCCCCACAAACTGCACAGCATAAAATGTATCACTTTCTTATTTTCAAATAGCATTTCTATATGCATTATTAATGTAACTAAACCCCAAACTTTCAATTTGTCACTCCCTGGACACTCACACATAGAAATGTGTGTTATATCATTGTCTGTTTAGAGATGGTGTTAAGTTCTAGCTGGAAAAGAAAGCTGTGGTGTTGGGAACTGCATCCTTCCCAAAAGGAACACTAAAGTCTTTATTTTTTTTCAGGACAGCAGGGTGTAAGGGTCTGCCCTGATCTGGGCACAGGGGCAGAGCAGGGTAATGAGAGGGCATGGTCCATTTTACTCTACCAGGCAGCAGCTACAATTTGGCTGCTTCTGCTATTGTGCCTGCATTAATCAGTGATTTGACTGGTTTTCCCCTTCCAGTATTTTCCTGATAAACATCAGTTTAAAACCCAAAATGTAGCCCACTAATAAATCATAGTTATTTTGTTCTATCCAGCTTTCACCTAGCTAAGCCTTAAATTTCCACTGCTCTGAGGAAGACTTAGATTAGGGTGCTCCATATGGTGTCAGGGATGGAAGAAGGTTTATGTAGCCGGGGGATTTTAGCAAACCATCAGAAGCTTTAGGGTTTTACTTTACTCCTGAGAAAAGCTGCTGGCAGAAGAATAGGTTCCCCTAGTCAGGTTGGCAGAAAAATTACTGACACCTCTAAGAAGCTAGGTACGGACTGGAGTTTTTTTGGCCCAGTGAGCTTTTTAAAGTCCAGATTCCCATGAAAGCCATGTGAAGTCAATGGAGATATTTCCATTAATTTCAAAAGGCTTTGAGATGTATCATACATCCCACAGGGTAAAAATCTCACAGGCTCTTCAAAACCTGAGTTAGGTGGATTTGGGCAGTAGGTCTGTGTTAAAGGGGAAGGGGACAACCACTCGCTTCCCCTCTGAGGAAGACAGAAGGTGCAGAATATGCACCTGTTGGCTTATTTACAACAGGATGTGGCCCCAGAGCAGCCACTGCCCATTGCAGGGAGCTACAAGGGATGTGCCACCCATCCAGCCGTTGTCCCTTATGAGGTCTCACCAACATTTTCCCTGGGCAGGCTGTGGTGCAGTGGAGTGACCAGGAGTCACTGATGCTTTGGAGCCTATCATGATCCGAGCAATGCAGGGGTGGAGGCCACAGCTTCTTGGGTGTTTGTCTCCCCTCCACCAGATGGGAAAATAGCTCTTTAGTGGAAGTCTGAAGGCTGAGAGCCGACCAGCATTAGCATGCACACCTTGTGGAGGCCTATGCCTTCAGGCAGAAATTAGACAAGATAGTTGAGTTGAAACTGGAAGAAACTGCTCCTGCAGCACTCTATGGTGGAGTGTAAGGTTTCACTTCTAACGTCGAGCACCTGCGCTCAACTGCGCTTGGGAGAAGCTGGCTGTTTAACTCTGGGTACTGTCAGCAGGGCCAGGATTTCGACTCCCGTAATTAGCAGCTAACGTCAGGACTCCAGTGTGCCAGGCAGCAAAGGGGTCCCTTCTCCAAACATCTGCCCCCAGCGCCCCACTGGGAGGAGAAAAATATGAGCACGGGGAATTACAGTGACAGCCCCTGTGATCTGGCATATGTCACTGCCTCCGAGGCTGATTTAACTGGGCGGCAGGTAGAAAAGACAAATATTCGCTGGAGGAGCTAGAGAAAATGGAGGCAAGGCAAAATGAGATAAAACCTATTAGAGAGAGTGTTTTACAGTGCAATTCCTTGGGGGGCTGGGAAGGAAGGAGAAAGCTCACCATAAATGGAAAAAGTCTTGAGCTATAATTAATTTACCTTGTCCGAGCTTTTAACCACATTTCTACCATATTTCCATGCACAAGAAAAAAAATGCACCAAAACTCATGTGTTCTGTATTTTTTAAGTACACAACAGATAACTGTCTCACAACATAATAGCATGGTAGTGTATTTGCTCAGTATATGTAAGGCCCTGTGATGGTCCTGGACTTCAGCTTCAGATGAAATAATCAAACCAGACTGAGAGGGCATTTATTGGAAAGAGAGTGTAAGAAAAGATGCTGCTGCTGTCTGAACTACCTGACTCCTGCAAATTAACAACATAAAGGAGAGGTTTTCTTGGAAATCTGTAGGCAAGACGCTAAGGTCCACTGCTTGCACTTAGCCAAATTTGTATCAGGAGCAGTGAAGGCAGCTCCACTCCCAAAGCTGGTCACTCAAAGCCAATCTGGGATGTGACAATCAACCCAGATTCTCTCTGTCTCATACCTTGCCAAAAAGAGGCTGGGAAATCAGGCTGTATTTAACATTTCTAGCACCAGCTGTAGTAGATTCCAGCTTAGTAACCTGTGTGGGTTCTACAGGTAAATGTATGTCTGTACCAAATGTAATTTGTGCCTCTCACAGTGCTGTCAGCAGCGAAAGAGACACCAAAAGATCTGATCAGCCTGAAGCCAGAACTCACATAATCACTTTTGCTGTGTAGAACTACAGCAGATAAAAATGACAGGATTCCAGTGAAGGTCTGAACTGTCCTCAGGTTCAAGGATGCCTGGATCAGGGGCTGGATAGGAAATTGAGGCTGAATTTTGCACTTTCCCCTTTGTAGTGTTGTCTATACAGAAAAAAAGAAATACATGGAAGGAAGCAAAGTATATATAAGCTTTTGCAGTCTAAGAGCTGGTTTCACTATTGCATACTTTTATGTAGAACTCAATAAAATGCATTTGCAAACATAATTACGGATGCAGCAATGTTCTCTAATAATGGATTATATAAAGCATGTTATGAAATGCATTTGTATCAAGTTCTTGGCAAATTATACTACCTACTGTAACCAGGTGTTATAAAACCAATTATGGGTATATAGGAATTACTGACACAATGTATGTATCCCTTAAATAAAATACAATTTCAGGTGGTTGTAAAACATACGGTAGAGGGTGATGGAGTTATTTTGAACACACTGGAGCCAGCAGCACAGGAGGGGAAGCTGTTCTTGGGGGAAGCATGGTGATAAATGGGGCTTCAATGCATATCAGCTGACTCTTGGCTCAAGGCCTCCAGGTTGATCAGCTGTCCTTACGTACCACAATGTTTTGTCCTGTTTTGTAGTCCTGTAAATCCCCATCAAAAGATGTAGCACTTTGCTCACCTAAGTAATGAATTAAAAATAATTAAGACCCTGGTCCTGAATTAATATCAAGCATTTATGATGTTGCTTCAATTTGCTGGATTCCCACATGAAGGCTTTATCCAAAGCCTTTTCAGCTGAGTGGAAATTTACTATTGAATTGGGCAATCTTTGCATAAAATCTTGGTTTAATTTTGTCAGATTATTTCTTTAGGGCAGAAGGGATGTTATTCTGAGTTATTAGGTTATGTATGTTGCTGTGTCATGAGAAAAACAAATGGATTTCTTATTCTACTTCCTCATCACTAAAAACAACCTCTAGTAAAAGATAAGCAGAACCAGTACAGATAAAAAGGAAGCCCCTTCCCTTTTCTCCCTGCAGCGAACCTTCACCCAAACTCTCTTTTTTTGTGTGGTTCCTGTTGTTGTTCATATATTTCCTAGTTCTGCCTAGGACACAACCACATGAATTCCCATCATCTTGTTTCTTTGCTATTCAGAAAAATCTTCTCCAGCCCAGTTTGTGTAACAACGGATGTTTGGGTACTTTGAGAAAGCAAATAGTGCACGGACCATGGCTACCACATCTGCTAACTACAGATTCAGCTTAAGCATGCAGCTGCAGAAACATATCCCTCAAGGTATCTGATGAAACTTTTTTGAGAATTAAGTACATACACCATATAGCATGCCCAAAGCCCAGCTCTCTGGATCAAGGGACCCGGCTGCAATTGAGTGAGATGTCCTTTCAAGCTGTTTTCCTGCAGATTTTTCCTACGAAATCCAGCTAGATTACGGTGTATAACCACTCTTACGCAGACAGGAGATTGAGATGCAGCTGGGACACTGGCTTAAACATAGAAACTTAGATTTATTTCCATAAAAGCAGCTACACTGATAATTTGCAAGTACATCTTTCCTCCGAGGACCTCAAAACACTTCACAAATATTGTTGGAGGCTCAGAATGTTCTTGCACTTGGGTAAACTTGGTCTTAGAGAGGTTAAGTGATTTACTCGAGGTTTCCCAGTAAATCAGAGGTAGAGGTAGGAAGTGAAACAGGATCATGACTGCAAATGACATCCTTTAACCTTCGGAGGTGCTACTGTGTGCAAATAAAGGCCTGACCCTGCTAGCCTCACTCATGTGAGCAGTGTCTCTGAAATTAATGGAATGACTGGTGTGAGAAAAGGGCTGCAGTACTGGCCTCTTTAGGCCTTTCTCTGTGAAGTGTTTAATATTTCCCAAGAGGTGCTGTTTGGCTTCACCTCATACCAAAGTGTCTAATAGCAACACCACCACCACTGACAGAAATCTCAATTTCATTTTTTTCCTCTAGTGCACAGAAGTCAAGACCCGAGGCGAGAGCTCTCTCTGGGTAGGCACTAAGCCACAGGGACCTGAAGACACTTGGTGTTTATTGGAAATGGGCTCCAACTTCTCTGCTTTTCTCCTGCACCAGGAAAGAAGAGATTTTGGGTCACAATACGGACCTAGAGATTTCTCAGCTGGTAAAAACCATAGTCCGTATTTCTTCTCAGCAGAAGTTTGACTCTACCCCAACTCGAGCAATCACAAAGACTAATGCGTAAGAAAGGCCACATTAAAAATGTAATGTAAAAATATGTCTTTAATAAAAGGAAACAAGAATTCCAAAATTCTTTCTTCTTTCTCTGCAGAAAAAGGGTTTCTAGCTACAAGCCGCTTTTTGCCTATTTAAGTTTCTGTGCTTCTTATTCCACTTCTTTAGCAGGCTTGAAATAAATGAAGAGGTAGAAGATGAGAGAGTGACATAGGTAGTAAATTATGTAAGTTATATAAATGCACAGCAATAGCAAGCAGATTTCAATGCTAATGCAGGAGGCAGAGGTTTCTACCATTAAGGAAGAAAGGAGGGAACCCGCAGCATCTGAAGAGAAATCGGCTGACTGAACTCCAGAGCCTGCTCCAGCCTGCAGAGATGGGAAACTGCCACGGATGGGGAAAGTGGAAGCGACTCCTGAAACCTGTAGAAGTGACAATTCCCTGAAGCTGGAGTTTCTGTGATAAAGGGAAAGAGATCATTAACTGCGAGCGAGGAGAGTTTTGGAGGCGGGGGGGGTGGGGGTGGGGGGACACACCAACAACAAAAAAAAAAAAACCCCTTTAACTCCGGAGTTTTGAACAGTGCCCTTGTTTGCCTCCTTGGCAGAGGAGCGGAGCGCCTGGCACCGGCGCGGGGAGGGCGGCCCGGCCGCCGCGCCGCCGGGGTTGGCCCCTCGCACGCTGTTGCTAAGCGGGCGGCCCAATGGCCGCCGCGGCCTCCGAGCCCACCCCGCGCCCGCCGCCGCCGAAAGCCTCGCTGCTCCCACTTGCTGGTAATCATAATTTTAAAAAAAAAAAAAAAAAAAAAAAAAAAAGCTAAAGCCGCGCCGAGTTTATGCAAAGCGAACCCGAGCCTGCTCATGCCAAGAGCTCGGCGGAGGGGCGCTGGGGAGCGCCAGCCCCTGCCCAGCTCCCGCCGCGGGGATGGATGGGGCTCTGCGCTGGGCGCCTGGGCTCCCGCACCCCCCGCCCTGCTCCCGCACCCCCCAGGTATAGGGCAGAAACAAAGGGGGGGGGGCGGGGGTTGGGTTTTTTTTTCCCCACCCCCTTCCTTTTTTCTTTTTTAATAACTTTATCAACTCTGAACCTCAGGATGATTTGTGCGTTTCATACTCTATGCTTTTACTCTCGGTTAGAATTTGGATCCTTTCCATTTCTCAGTTAAAAACTCTCCCCCCCACCCCACCCCCAAGTTGTTTGTGGTTTTGCATGAAAGGGCATTGTTAACTCTTCCACCGCCTGTTTGGAAAGGTCTGTCTTGGCTTAGCTGTTCATAGGCGTTTCTGGAAGAGCAAAATGAAGTGCTGGGTTTCAAAAAATGCAGGCTGAAAAAGAAGAGTAGCGATGGAAAACATTTACATTGCCACTGCTACTGTAGGATAACCCGAGCTAGAAAAGCAGCCTATTATTTATTTACAAGAGCCCTGAGTGCTTCGGCATCGCACTACAATAGGCCTTTCTAAGCTGGTATGGGGGAGAAAAGGGGAGAGGTTTGGTAAAAGCGTGGGAGAAGGTGGCTGTCCCGGCTGCCCCGAGTGGACAGGGGAGCCAGGCCACCGCGTGATGCCACCAGGCAGGGCTACCACCCGTCCCCAGGTCAGTGTGTGCACAAAGCATTGCTTTTGCATGCAAAATGGGGAAATCGGTGCTTTTTTGCTACCTAGCTATGTAGCAAGCAAAAGGTGCACTTTTCCACTGAGGCTGTGTTAAATGTGGTGTCACATTTGCCCGTGGCTAAACAGGAGGTCCTCGACACACCAGGGATACACATAAAGCGTGGGAAGAGCTGGGGAAATTTTCACTGGAAGTTATAAAAAGCGGAGGATTAACTTTCCCTATTGTCTGTACAGATGAGAGACTGGGAAGTTGGCATCTGTCATTTAAACCCTTTTTTTCCTCTTCATCAACAGTTGCAGCTGCAGAAAGCGGGTATCAACTCACGCCCGTGGGGAGACTGACCCGGGTGCGCATGTGTACGCTTGCACTGCTCGCCAGAGCTTTCCCAGCTGAAGTCCTTGAGCTTTGAGTGAATGTTAGAAACAGAGATGACTTAAATATTTGGCAGCAGCTAGGATAAGTTATCTTTTTTCTTTTAAAAAAACAACATGTTACGCAAGCAGGTTTTATTATATTTATGGGTATTTATTATTTCTTTCTCTAGATGATAAAATAATCTCGTTGGAACCAATAGGAACATAAATTTAACATTTCATGCTATATGTGAATTAAATGACACAACGTTTCTTGTATAAGTTCTAAAAGCACATAAAAATCCCCTTCCTGTATTTGCACATCCTGTGGTAATTAGCACGTAAATATTTTCCATTTTTAGTCTTTGAAAAAATACTTTTATACTGGTTAAAACAAGTACATATTTTTCCAGCATCCTCCACAGTAGGACTGCTGTTCTTAAATATTTATATGCATGTTTGTATGTATGTTTATTGTGCCTGTTAGCTCAGTTTTGTAGAACAAATGAAGAAAACGAAAATATAGATTTTTAACCACAACAAGATTCCCTGCAGACAGGATTTTTCGTACTGCTATAGAAATGCAGCAGCTCTGAGGAAGAGCACAGCATGTAATTCTACATACATCACAGCACTTTTTTATTACTCTTACCACACCAGCTGAATGGAGAATTACAAAAACTATGTCCCTGATTCTATAAAGATTTTAAAAAGAGGCTTAACTTTAGGCATACAGGTAACTTCAAAGGGAATTAAGTGAAAATAGAAGGTGTGAGTAGTTCATGACAGACAGATGCATTAGGGAGAATGATCTACACAAAACTTGATCCAGAAGCTCTGGAATTATGTTAATTGGCCTTGGAGAGCTAAACAAAAGCTCATTGGAAATTATGTTCAGAAGCTAAACCCAAGTCTTTTAAAAAGTAAAACCCAATGTAATGGATATTCGTATTATTGCATATCCGCTGACTTGTCTGTAGGCAAAGGGTGAAATCCTGGCACTGTGGAAGGGAGTAGGAGTATTGCCATTGATTTTACTGATGCCAGAATTTTGCCCAAAACCCTTACACTTCTTCTGGCTCTGAGGTTTTTTTTTATTAACTCTGATCATTTTCTGCATCTATGCTGTCACATTGCGTGGGGTGCATTTTAAAATTAACAACGGACTTGAGCTGCCGAGCGCGGCTCATTGATCAAACCTCTGAATCCATCTTGACAAAGTTTGATTAGATGTTTGATTCACGCCTACTGTATAGACACATCTCTTTGTACGTTCACAATTTTGTTGGCACACCTGTTGTGGCCCGCTTATGAAATTTTGTGCATGTAGCAAATCCTGGTCTAGTGAGGCAAACTAAGCATCGATTTTGTTTCACCACGTTGGAGCAAGCTATGTCAACTACTGCACATCACTTTGTGATCATGCTAAAGCCGCTCTGACAAAAAGCCACCTCAGCAAGCTGTCATTTTAATGTTTTATCCATTTTCTTTTTGTGTACGTTTGCTCCACTTTTCAGTGAAGCCTCATCTCTCCTGCCCACCGCCATAGGCTACGAGTCTGCAGCAAAACTCAGTCTCAAACATGTCACATATAATGAAACGGGAAAATTCCCCCCAAAACATTCTGATTGCTGGCTTTTGTACTGAAATCCCCTCCCAGTCAGGAAGAGGACAAGCAAGACAGGGGTAGGTGACACCTGCACAGGGGCAATACTAGACCTCTTGCAGCCAAGAGCATTATCCTGATAGTTTGCTGTGGGACACGGGACACCATCCCCATGTGGTGGCTGCAGTGGGAACCCCTACATGCCTCACTACTGCAGCCACGTGTGGGATGCCCGTGTCCATTTATCACTTCAAACTAAACTAAACAGCTATATTGTAATATTGCAAATTAGAGGCCTTCTATATCATAATTTTAAAGCACTTAAGCTTGTGTTATCTTTTAGCTCTTTATTCATCTAACTAGTTAAGACTTTGAAGACCTAATCTAGTTCCCATTAAGACAAAGAGGAGAATTCCTTTCTCTGTGAAGTGTTATATCTCAGGAAGCCAAAACCTTTGGTTACTGCCTTAGACATTTATATCTTACAGGCATTAACAGCTCAACCTATAGATTTTTCTCCATCAGTGGGGAAGTTTTATTCTTATCCCCATTTTACAGGGTGAAATCTCTTATTCAGTGAAGTATGTGAGCATGTGCCAGTTTCAACAGAGCTGGTGGAATCTTTCCAGGATAGACTAAGTTTGCCAAAAGTGCAATTTGAAGTGGAAAACTATTTGCAAATTCAGGTTGAATGTAATGAAGAGTTTTGTCAGAAAGAAAATCAGGGGAATTTATTTTCTCAGGAAAGTTTAAATGTTTCATTTCAGTATTTTCAAAATAAACTATGTCATTTTGACCTTTCTTAAACCACTTACTTTTCAAAGTTAACCTTTTTTGTTCATTATTGTTTTGAAAGTAATACGATAAATAGAATAATAGGCTTCTCAGTAAGAGAGTGAATTGTCACTGCTTTAAGTTTCATTTTGATGTTTTGAAATGGAGGGGGTTTTAGCTAGAACTGTCTGCTGTTTAAATTTTGGGTTAGAAACAACATGAAAACTTCCATTCGAGATCAGTTAAAGCTATCTGAGTTGATCCAAAATGAAACTTTTGGGGGGCTTTTATGTCTGTTCCACCAACCCATTGTGTGTTTCAGGTTCAACCTCACCTGAATCATTTTTTTCAGTTTGCCGTTCAGCCACCAGACTGAAGGGAACACGTTCGTACAGCTCCAACTCCAACAGCTTAACAGTCCTATTGTTTTCGATTGACTCCTGTGAAACAACCTGTGCTGGGAGTCAGCCATGTGGCTTTGAGTATCCCTGAACTGATGCCTAAACAAACTATAGGAAGTCAAACAGGGTGATGGGCAGAGCCCGGCGCAGAGCCCTGGCGTCCTGGCTGGCCTATTTGGTGCTCTGAGTTCAAAACCCTTTTTCTCCTCCAGGTTTGCTGAGTTCTCTAAAACACATCTGGCTTAAGAAGGAAGGATGGGGGCTGAAAGGGGAGTTATTTTCTTTGCAGCTTTCAATGCTTATGACCCAAATTGGAGAAGTGTGTAAGGTGGGCAGCAAAGGAAGGAAATGCCTGCGTGAATTTGAAACTGAGATCTGGCCTAAAATTTTCAGTGGTTCTTATATTTGCCTAAAATGTGCTTCTTCCTTTTCTGAACATAACTTCCTTTAAATAAATACCTAGATAGCTTCCATTAGTTACTAAAAGCTTTCCCATCTTCTGTTAATAGCTCCTTCTAATAATGTAAAGTAAGTGATAAAATAAAAATGAGTTGGAATAATTTTGCAAAGATGACTTTAACCAATTAGTCTGTTAAGAGAACAGTAGGAATAGCAAAGACATAAATTTAAACATATACCTCTAAATAGCGTAATCACCTTTTGAGTTTCAAACTGTACACATGAAAAAAAAAAATATTCCAACCAGCCAAGAGAGAAGGAAACATGATCCAAAGGTTGCTTACTACACACCAAAATATTTTCCACCAAGCTAAGTTTTATTAACTTCCCAATGCCATGTGATATGTATCTGTAGCTCACTCATACTGCCTTAATTTGTTGCTGTGTGTGACAAGTTGTAGTCTGATCTAGCCTGACACGCCATGGTATGCACAGTACACATATATCATGATAAGACAGTTGAAAACCAAAGACAAACAGCCCCAAAGAGAGAGTTAAATAGCATGATCCAGCAGGGGCCTGCATCCATCAGAGTGAGAGTATTTGAAATGGCTCACCTTCCACTTGCAAGTAAATAAATACTGATTGTGTGTTATAGCTGGGAGCGAACAAGATAATTCAGTCCAGCGTTCCCACGGACAACTTTGTTTCTTTTCCTCCCTGTATACTAGTTAACATTTCTCGTAATGGCATCTTTTTTATCAATGTGTAGTGAAAACCAGGGTGCCTTGGACCTGTAAACCCCGCTGAAACAAGAAGGGTGGAATTGCTTGCTGTCAGCTGGTGAAAGAGATAAACCCAGCTGCTGCTGTTGCAACATGATGCTCCGTGTGTGAAGATCTTCACTTCCTTGTTATGTTGGTAAAAGCACCAGTAAGTCAACCAGCTTTGTTTCTGGCCAACTTTGGGTTCCTCTTCTAATGACACCAAATATTTCTGGGCTATAACCAAAGGGGTTTCATTGTCCAGGATTCCTCTGGTGAAGGGGATGAGGTCTTCAGTGCCTGCAGGTTCAGGGACAAGCTACTGCCCAGTTGAAGCAACATTAGCTGCATTCAAATTACTAAAAAGTTTGGCAGGATACAGGTGACTTTTTGTCATTTAGTGAATGAAGGCATTGGTAATTATGACAGTGAACTCATGTTGAAGGGATCATTACAAAACACCACAACAAAGTACATCTGCTTTGCTCCTTGTATCTCGGGTATCACATCTGAGGTGTTTCTGGGGTCCTGGGATCCAGAATTTTGGGGCATTACACTGATCTGATTTTCATGCCTAGAAAACTGACACACACTAACACAATTCTTTTTATCACCTGTATTTGGGCCACAAAAGAATATAAAAATCCAGGTAAATGTGGCAGTAATTTGTAATGCATTCTTCAGTGCTTTGTTTTATAAAGGTTCTGGTGGTTTGACCCAGTGAAAGCTGCCTTCATTTAGGGCCCTTTGGGCTCAGCATTGTGAGGGTCTAGCTGAGAAACTAGGATTTCAGTGGTTATTCAAGTTTATCTTAAAGTGTGCTTAAAGCTGTGTCTGTAGTGTTGTACTGCCTTGCTCTGAGTAGCTGGGATGATGAACTGGGCAAGTGCTGTGTCTGGTTAGTGTTTCTACAGACTGTGCAGGATGATCACTCATTCGGAAAGAAACACTTTCCACTCTACATGAGCATCAGTGGAAATGCTGAGCGTGTTTGCTGTTCTCTTTTTATCATAGAAAAGTGACATTCTCTATGGACCTGCTCCAAAGCATGATCGTGTCAATGAAAGGACTCCTGTTGACTTCAGTGTGACTTGGAGTGGTTCCTAAAAGTGGGAACAAAGCAGCAGACTTCATAAATCTTCTGATGTGGTCCTTAAAGCAAGAATTCAGACCCCATGGGGCAAAGGTTTTTGATTAGAAAGATGATTTGGCCTCTCTCTCTTCCTGAACTGAACCATTCAGGTCTTACTGAAGATTCATTCTTCGAGAAAAATCATATGCCAGTCAGCATGGGGGATAGTTAGTCTGTTAAATGCTACATGATGCCTTTTACTTTTCATTATGGTGTGAAATTTGATTAAGGCAGTCAGTGACCCTGTGCTTAGGAACAGGAGAAAAATCAAAAAAAGCCAATGGAGCCGTAGGGCTAAAATATGTTGCTGAGAAGTGAAACAATTGAAGGTGTGGAGGAGAGTGGAATTATCACAGCACTGTTGGCACTGAAATGGTACTGAGAGGCTTTAAATTGCCATAAAGCATGTGCTGGCACTACTTCATCTTTACCATAATGCAGACCCTGTTTGTATAGGAGAGCTTCCTGGCATGAGAGAAGAGGTGCACACCAATGCCCATACTCCAAAAATCACAGGCAATGCTCACCAGCAGCTGCTGCTGCTGCTCTCTGCAATCCACTGCCTGGTTATGGCTACTTTCCTAGACCTTTTCTAGGGAGGTTTTTAAAGGTACTTAGGAAATTAACAGGAGTTGAACCCCTATGTCCCTTTGTGCCATTGGCAGAAAACCATTCTTATTTCTTTTCCTAGTGGATATGACCTTTCCTTCTCTCCCTTTAGACCTGCTGTGTGTCCTCCATAACTTAGTGCTGCACCTGACTATGTTAAAACACATTGGGAAAGGAGCAACTTTCTGTCACGACTCTTTCAGCATTTGACTCACAAGTGTAATTTGGCTTTATCACTCCCTAAGCGCACTGTAGATGCCTAATTTGCAAGGCACATAATGCGAACCATCATGTTACCGTGTGGAACCTCTTTTCCACACTGCTCTATATATGTCATTCAACTTCTTAATTTGATTAGGAGGTTAATTTGCATGGTACTCTGTGTATTCTTTTACTGCAATATATATACTATGAAATGTATGATGTAAGTTAATCCAAAGCTAAAGAGGCCAATAAAAGCTAGTTCCTTAAGGAGGAAGAAAAAAGAGCACAGCTCAATGGAAGAAAAGCTTGGTAGGAGTCCAGAGTCCTGACTCATTGTTAGCCTCAAGAGCATCCTGACGAGCATCAACGTGTTCTGGAAGCAATGTGATTTTCCTACCGTATTAACGAAAAAATAATAAAATGTAATGCTAAAACAAAAGGACGTACCAGAAAATTTCCACTGAGGAATGGGACTCTGTAATAAGCTTGTGTCAGAATGATTTCCATCCTGTTCACATAATCTGAGCATATGGCAAAGTGACACGACTGTGCCCACCATGGAAAAGTGAGCACCTCTTCTAGGTGCGGAGACTCTTTCTTCTATACGAAATGCTTCAGAAAGCTAGCAAACAAAATATGAAATATGTTTCTATTCATGGGAGCCACCCAGTCAAGAGGGAGCACTAGGAATGTACTGTATAGCTGCAGAGAAGCATTAAGCCCTCGTGGAAATCTAAAAAATGCCTCAATGACTTTCTACCCATGTATCTCCGTAACTATAGTCTCACAAATATATATAATTTGGAAGTGACGGCGTCCTGGAAGCTTGGCTAGTGTGAGCTCACAGTTATCTTTTACTTGATCCTGTGAAATAAATTATATGCAGCAAATCCCAACTGCAGATAAATTCTTCTCCATCTGTTTTCCTATAAGAGAAAAAAGATGTAGAATTACTTTTATGCAACAATTGCACAAGCAAGTCATAAGCTTAAATATGGTGGAGAAGAAAGTTAGGATATTTTCTGGTTTAATGCCAAAGATTTTTGAGATAAAAATTCTCTGAAAGTAACTGCAATAAACCAATGACTGTTGAGCTTAAACAAACTTCAAGTTAAGTTAAATTCAATTTCACTTAAATATTTCTTAGGAGAAAAAGAAAACGGAAATGCAGGAAAACAAAACCTTTATGCCTTAATTGTCAACTTTTTCCCACAATGTCTCATAAGCTGAAATGAGGTCATTTGGATTTTAGTAACAATTCCACGTACAGTGCAAAATATATTTCAAGGCAGAACTAGAGTTCAGATCTCAAAAGCAAAGGGGTTAACAAAAATATAAAACTGCATGAGAGAGAAAGCACTCAATGCCTAGGGAAGTATAGTTTTACCTGTCAGGCACAAAAAAGTTGGTCTACATCCATTGCTTAGACATAAACTAATCTCAGCAAGGGCTGCACACGAACAAACAGCTAAAGCCCGATCAAACACAGTCTAAACTTAGCAGAAAAGTTCCCAATTCAGAGTTGTTCTTTCTTTTTAGGGAAAATTTTGCTACATTTAAAAATAAAACAAGTACAATCTTGTAATTGTGTGAACCAATAATGTCTGTAGTAAAAGTCACAGAATGCGCTCATACAGTTATAATTATAGTTTGCCGGTCACTTAAATACCTTGCACAGACAGTCCATAAAGAGAATATGACCAGGCACTGTGAGTAATAGCCTGAATAAATGGAGAAGTTGTAGAAGTAAGGCTAACAAAAAAAAAAATATTCTTGTTGGGAAATTGAAAGTGTCAGTAAGAATTAAAGTAATCCAGTGTTTCAGGTATACAAATGAGTGAACACATACTGCAAACATTGTATATAAGTATCTGAGAAATCTGGAAAGGGTCTAAAAAAATAATTAAGGGCTTGATGGTTACATCTGCCCCTCTTTAGTCACAGCATGTTTATTTAGGTCTCTGTAGGCAGTGAAAGTTTTTTCCACTTCCATAGTTGTTGTGTTTTTCAGTCTCTGTTAAATGTCTATCAGCCCACTCAAAATCCAAACCCCAAAAATGCATGAAGGAAAATAATCCAAATGTCACATTTAACCATGAGCCGTTAGTCAATCCATCAGAACAAAAGCAATCAAGCCACATCCTTTTCTTTCCTCTCTGGAGACTCACGTACATCTAATAATAACCCACCATGAGCACTTTTAAGGAAGGGGAAGAGAGAGGGAGCTGTGAGTTTTGATCCCTTTCTAGAAAACAAATTGTCTCCAGGCATTCTGGTGCATCAGCCAGTGACCCCCGCAATGTAAAAGTTCATGTGAAGAATCTGAATTATACCCAGAGATCAGCCGGAGCATATTGTGCCTCTTGCAATGTGTATGAGCAACTCTGAAGGCTCTAGCAGCCCCACTCTGCAACCTCAAGTTTTCCTGCTGTCCTACGAGCATACCTTCTGAATGGTTTTGCACTCAAGTCGGTGCTGGCAAAGCCATCAAAAAAATCGGATGAGGTTTTCTTCTGATAAGACAGCAACACATCTCTGGCCATTTATGACTCGTGGGCACTGGGTCTCCACCGCACTTGCCAATGCTATCCTCCCCAGCAGCAAGGGATGGTAACAGCACCTGTTTCATTTACCTGCAGCCCCATTTAAAGTGAGAAATCATAACTGTGTTTCTGCAGGAAGTATTTAGGTGACAGTTTTGGGGAAAGCACTTGGCTTTTTGTTGCCAGTCTTGCACCAAGGACACTGGCAAAAATTTCCCAGAGTTAACTGGTGTGGTGGCCACAGAGTGGGGAGCAGCGCACAGTCTGGGGACTTCATCTGGCAATCACTTTGCGGAGGTGAATAATCCCAATGAGCTGACCAGGACTACTGTTACGTGTGAAGTTAAATATATGCCTGCTTGCAGGAGAAGGGTCTTTATGTATTTATGCCTCACGCCCTTGAAAACCTAACTTTAATGTGTAAGTACTTTACAAATGGGGTTTATTTCCATGTATGCTTTCCTATGTGTGAATATATTATGAATCTACCTGAAATTGTCTTTTGCAAATGTGTTGGTTTCGGTTTGTAAGAAAGTTGTTTCTGCATGTACTGCTGGGCATTTCTTTTGTTCATTTTCTTTTGTCAGAGGCTGACAGTACACTAGCTGCAATTTTCATGTGATCATTCCTGAAATTGCTTCGTGCTTAGAGAAATGTGTAGGTGTTCTTTTTGTGTAGTTTCTTTAAATAGTAAGTGAAAACAGTACTACAAGAATAAAAAAACTACACCACAAGATTCTGTTCCTTTTCTGCCATTTTCATCTTTCATTCATCTAATGAGCTTATTTTTACTCCCTATCTTTCAGCCCCCACTCTATATTAACAAGTTGTTCCTTGATTTCATTGATTCTCCTTGCACATGGTGGCCTTTTTTAATAATTTATTCAATATGTTTATTCTTCTGAAAGTACAGGCTGCCAAGAGAGGTTGTGGAATTGTCATCATTGGCTCAACTAGACACTCATCTATTAGGGATTATTTAAGGATAAGGAAATCAATCCTTCTGTGATTCAAGGGGAGGAGGGGATGGATTAAATGACCTGGTAGACCAGTCCCCTCTAATTCAAAGTATTCTGGGCTTTTCGTTGTTGTTCTAAATTCTTTTTGATCTCAATTTCCTAATTTTTTTAGATAATTTCTTGTTCTCTTGTGTTCATGTTCTTTGAAAGTATGGAGAATTTGCATGAACCAATTTTTATTAGTTCCCTTGAGAATGTTAAAAACTTCAATTAGGTCACAGTGAAGTCTCTTTTCCAGAGTGAAATTCCTTAATCTTCCGTAATAACTTAAATCTTTGAGAAGTCATGTTGTTCTGCAATGCATTTTCCTCAAAAGTAATTGTATACCAGCTAAGATGCTACATAATAGCCAGTGCTGTAAGTATAATGAGTCCTTGGGTTTTGTAGAGCCTATTAGCCTTGATGGGCTGGAAACACAGGACTGTCAGTATGGAGTTGCAGACTGGGAGATAGGAATTTCCAGTTTCCAAGAAGCCAGCATTTTCTATTTGCACAGGATCCTCTCACAGTGTAAACTGATATTCTGGCTGTATTTCCTAGTAGATCTGCTCAATTGTAATTTTAGGATTATTTTAACAACAGTGGGAAAGGAAATCCACAGTGCAAATATGAGTTAACAGGCTGAGTGAGGAATAATGCAAGCTCTGCCTTTCACTCTGTGCATATATTATCATCTTTGCCCAGTGTTTGCTATATTTTCCAGTAGAATGCATCAAGCTGTTTAATACTGTAAGTAATCAAAAGCTGAAATCCTTGTATTGATCCCGGTGCAGTAGGAAGCCAGTGTCTCTCCAGCCTGGCAGAGATTCCCCTTTGTGGCTGCCCTTCTGCTGTTTCTTCCTTCACTTATGTCAGCTTTGGGGTCATTACATAACCACTCTGAAACACTTCTACTTTCTGGAATTAAGGGAAAAGAGCCATCCAGATCCTCTTAAGAAGCCTTGAAAGTACTGCCTGCTTTGCTCTGTGCAGCAGCGAGCACTCTGTTAGTGCATCACTGGGAGCAAAAGCAGCTCTGCTCGATTTCATTTGCCTCTGTTTTCTGACTGTGAACTCAATGTGTTCCTATGTCAGCCTCCAAAGGGGTAAAAAGAGACACATTAGGCTAAAACATAAAAATAAATTTCATGCCAAACCCAGTTGTTTCTTGAAGAGCTTTGATGTAACATCAAGAACAGTTTTTATCTCACCTGAAAGTACATGGTGAAAGTTATGGAGCACATGTATCTATATATGGTCCATGTAGATTAAAAGTTACCTACCAGCTCTGTTGTAAAGATTATCCTAATCTGTTTGGAAATCCACAAAATAATGAGGATTGAAGATGTTGGGAAGAGAGGTGAGGTGCAGGGATCAGAAAGTGATCTAGTTTTCCCTTGTTTGTCTCATGCACACTATATTCCTCTCTCTGGTCTACGCGATCTTAAAAAGTATGGGACTGAGGCAAAATCTCACGGCCGAGGCACTCCCCAGCCTGAAAGACTGCCATTAACTAGTTTCTCTTGTTTTTTAATCCTCCTGTTTTATGAGTTCATTTCCTCCCTGAGTGTCTTCAAAATGTGTACCCGTTTTATGGACAATGAGATGCAAATGTTTGCGATTGATAGTGTAGACAACCTTCTCAAGCAATAAGGGTTTATAATATCTTTCCATCTCAGCTTGGTTGATACTCTTTGTGGGCACAAATTGATTCATGCTGAAGTTACCATGTTGATCAGCCTTGTCCTCATTCCACATACAGTAGATAAGGGTGAGTTTGTTTGGAAAAAAATGAGAAGTTTGGTTACTTTCCTTAACCACTTCCATTTGAAGAGAAAATTAAATGGTTTTTGTAAAGCAGCAAAAACCTGCTTCCTGCACCCACCTTTTCACTGTCGCACCTTCTTCCCCTGGTCTGCTTTTTCCTGATGCTTTTTACCACTTGTGGAGCATTGTCTCTGCTAATAGAGGCACTTTTATAACTCAGTTTTCCATTAAGTCATGATGAGAAGCCCTGCTGTTCCAGTCCTGTTTTTTTCTCAAGTAACGAGTCTTTAATCATTCTGTAATAATTACAACGATGTTTTCCCTTGGCCCTATAGGCATTATTTTGAGAGCAGGCACTGGTGTGGCGCTGACACTATAGATGCTTGTGATTTTGGCAAGAAAAAAACCTTCAAATATTTCTCCTCTCCATTTTCTTTATTTCCTGCAAATCTCCACACGCCTCATTTCTGTTTTGTAATCTGAGGTCACATTTCTTCACACACATTCAGTTACAACAGCCTGGATGTGGCAAAATCAGAACTCTTCCTGCTACCCTCAGCAGAGCAGCCCTGTCTCTATCCTCTGTCACAGACACACAAGTGACACACCTTATCTTTCTGTTCCCCTTGGTCGCCCAAGAAGGAAAAGACATTGAGGGAGAGGATGGGACCAGAAGTGTCTCGAACACACCATTTCTACAGCACAGGAACCTCTAATGGCACTGGGCTGGGACTCTTCTGGGGATGAAGCCATCTCCTGCACCAGCAGTTGCCTGTCCAAGAGTGGCTGGGATCACCCTCCAATGAAACACAAGCTTGTCAAGTATTGGGGATTAAATTCAGAGCTGATGCAAGGAATGGCTCCAGGACAGCATCTTCAGACTTTGTTTTGTATCATATCAGGCTTCAAGTATTATATAGTGTTGCCATGCCAGGATATTTTTAGTGTCCTAGAGACTGGAAACAAAAAAATATTTTGTCTCTTGGCTGGAGGATTTGCCCATATTTGTTCCAGCCTAATTTAACTCTAGTTGAATTCACTGCATCCAATTTCTAGGCTCAGCTTAACTTCGGGACATGCACATATTCTGCTGTATCTATTTACTTCAAATATTGTGCTTTAGCAATACAGTCACTGTTTGTAATAACTGAATAGCTGCTTTCTTACAACACCCACTGAAAGGCACTGCAAGAAAAAGAGGTCAGATTCACAGGGAATTTTTTGCTCTTTTTCTAACCTGGCAAAAATGTGAGTTTTAAAAGTTTACATTACAATCTTTGTTAAAGTCAACAGTAACCAAGTTCGAAGCAGGAGTAGAAGTCCAATGGCACTCAAATTAATATTATCAGGAAATGCAAGCCACTTAAGAGGCCTGTTGTACAGCAGCATATTAAAGCCCTTAGCTGGAGGCTTTAAGGGTCAAGTTTCTGGCACTATTAATCATGTTATTTATATATATATATAGACACATATTTATGTGTATATATTGCACGTGTGCACACACACGCATGCACCTCAGCCATTACTCAGCCCTAACGATGCACAGAGTCCTGCTGCAGAGAAAGTCAACTGGAATGACTGCCTGAGAAGATCGTGAGTTCCTTATTTGCAGGCGAAGAGGAAGGAGCGTGCGGGGGAAGCAGGAACGCGGTGTGACTGCTCACGAGGCTTGTACTAGTTACAAGATGTTTCTGTTTCTGTTTTGTTACTGAGAGGGAAATAAAATGGGAGAAGGAAGGGGCAGTGTGTGAAGAAAGGATATTTCCTACAGATGTATTGTGATTACTAGATTTTGAGTTTCAAGATTGTGATCCTTGCATGGAGCTCTTTTGGTGGAGAAGATGGAGACTCCTAAAATTAATAGCATTTTCATACAATTAATAAAATCCTCCTTTGGCGGGAATAGACATCCACCGTTTTAACAAGGAAAGGAAAAATGTATTGGTAAAAAAATCTGTTTTCTTCCAGACAGCCAAAATGCTGGTGATTACCTGCCCTTGCTGTCCTGAAGTATCCTCTCCTCATCCATATCCATTCCATCACCTCCACACACAAAGAACAAGATTTCAAACATATCTAGTGAAGAGTTACTAAGATACACTGGATACTTTAGTCTGGCAGAAACTAAATGCAATGGGTGATATGGAGACAATGAAGATGCCTCGGGTGCAAGCTGAGGCCTGTTGTTTAAGTGGTGGAAAATTACTTTCATTTTTCCATTGATATCTAGGAGGTGGCACACTGAAAGGAGTGCTGAACTAGGACTCACAGGTTTCACAGGATGTAGCTTTGACTCACCAAAGTCAAGATAAGGTTTGATTTGGAGCGGGAGGAGGTCTACAAATATAGGGGGTGTCAGCTGGCTCCTAATGAAGACCTTCTGACTGGGATCAGCTATGGTTTTGTGTGTGACTCTTGGTGTGCCTGTACTCAGAAAGGGCTGCTCTGTAGTTGTCCTTTATGCAAATCTGCTCTCAGCGGTTTTTGGTACCTCCTGATCTGATACTGAATGATCGTGGCTAGGCTGTGGAACAACATGGTACAGCTTGTTTATAACAATCTTTGAAAAAAAAGATGGTTCTTCATTTTATCATAGTGTTCCTGATTATGTGTTACATACTGGAGCTGTTTAATCAAAACCATTAACAACCTACATCTTATAATGCTTTATAAAGCCAGCCAGTATTATGACTCTTATTTTGCAATATTTATGCTTAAAATTTTATGGGACGCAAGTTGATTTCCCAGACCAAGTTTGCTGAATGGCTGTTTGCAGTGGACAATCATATCAGCATGTGTGCTCACGCTGAGCACAAGCATTTCAGTGCCTCCCAGCAAACAATGTACACACTGAACTCCAAGTGACCCAGTTGTCTTTGCTAATCGCTTGCTGATTACTAGCTAATCAGTGCCTTGTTTAGAGCAACTAAGCCAAAACCACTCTCTGCTATGCTGCACTTGGAAAGTGGGATGCATTTTTTGGTCATCATCATCACTGTGCTGTAATTGCACTAGAGGTGGACGATGCAATGCACACTTGTCCCATGTGGGGCCCTGCAGCTGTAGGTAGCTCAGGAGTGGTATCTGGGTGTAGACTTCCATGGTCCTTTGCTCTGTAGCCCCATGCAATGAAAAAAGCAGCTCATAACCAATTGCAAGTAAGCATTAGCACTCTCTCACAACTGTATAGGAAGTGAGGCTGGAGACTGGGGGAGAAAAGTGCCTCCTGGGGCCCATATGATAAAATTTATCTTCTAACTGCCAGCAGTGCAGTGGACCCCCACTGAAGGTTGTGGTCTTGGTTCACCCTTATGATGGAGTTGAATTCAGCCTGGGGCCACGGGGGAAGGAGAGGAGAGGGGGAAGGAATCCACACCTGTATTTCTGCAAATAAGTCACTTAGTAGATGTTTGAAAGAAAGAACACTGTTTAAATGTGAACCGGATTTTTGTGCAGGCAAGAGATGGGAGTTATAAACCTTCCTGTGATAGCTGGTCCAATAAGAGGATCCCTTTTGGCAGCATGCTGCACGCTTCAGCAAACAAAATGGGCCTCTTAAAAGCTAACGTTATCCTTGTCCTTGGCCAGAAAAGTGCAGACAATGGTTTGGCTTTTTTGCCAGCATGTTTATTAAATGGTTAATCAGCTATATAGGGTTAAATTTCAGCCTGGAGATTTTTAGTATGGACTTTCTGATCAAACTTATCTTGCTGTCAAATAAGTAGCTATAGTTTTAAAACAGGAAATAGTGTTTTACGATTTTTTCTTATGATGAGGGACACCCTCATGACATAAGCTATCCCACAGAGCCTTGCTGATCTAAAAAACACCACAGTGACAGCAAGAACCAATGAATTAGTGCAAGCCTATTAGTTTCTACTTTTGAAATCTTAAAACTCATTTTTGCTGTAGATACATTATGATCTAAGGGGTATTTTTTAATGAGCATGAAGTGTGATTTTCATGTTGTGTTTTTCTGTATTTTCCCTTCATTTGTTAATTTGCTAATGCAGCCACAAGAATAATCTGCACTGAAAAGCAGAATGTTTTGTTCTACAATACCCTAGGCTAGCTAATCTGTGTCATACATACGTGAACTTTTAAATTCTTCAAGTCTGCATGGAAAGGCTTCTGATCACAGGTGAAAATGAGTTTAATGTATCACTTTGTTAAAAACACTATACCTTCTGATCTCACTAGCAGTTTCTGTTCATTTGAGGTGCCAGACAGGAATAGCAAGATGAGAAATGAGGCTTATTAGCAGAGCTATTGTGTATGAATAAAGCTGTCAACCTTCAGTTTATTCTCCCCCACCACTAAGCATGAAAGTGAGATAGGTTTTTTTATGTGTATCAGAGTAAAAAGTATATGCCTGATAGTTTGAAATACAATTAGGTATGGGTGAAAACACCGTGGTCCCTTTATTATATTAAGATCTGTAAACTATGGACTTCCATGGACCACAGGGAGTGAAAAATGGGGCTGATCGCAAAAATCTGCAGACTTCCAGATTGGCTGACATTCTGATGGCGCTGTCAGCTATAAACTTGGATACATGTCCATTCACACATGTCATAAGCAGGGAGTATAAAATAGCAGGGCTGAACTTCATGTATGAAACTTGCTATTAGCAACATGCAAGGACTTCACAATAAAAGACAAAATTTATTGAAATTTATGGGGTTTAAAATTTCCTCACAAAGAGTAGGCTTGTGTTTGCTTTTTTGCCTGACCCTACTCACCTTTGCCAGTGAGAAGGAGCCAATTTATGAAAGCAGTTGGCTTTTCCTAAAGGCAGATTTGAAATTTTGTGCATGATGTTAGAATTTCCTAGCATTTCTGTATGCCAAGAAGAACTCTTTCCACTAATTTTCCCAGAAAAACACAACATTCAAGGTACATAGTCTTCAAAACGTTGAGATAATTCAGCTACAAATATTTGCAACATTCAGCCCTAGTTGTTAAAGTAAACATTGCTCAGGGAATAAATGTCTTTGCTTGGGACTGGGAAGACCAGGATATCTAAGTCCCATCCTCTGGCATCCCAAAGAAATCACTGCACCTCTATTTCCCCATTACCTTCCTTAAAGTGAAAGATCAGAGACTGCTTTTTGCTCTGTCTATTTTTATGATGTCTTGCGTATCATAGGCCCAAATGCCACTATGTTTTACATTTACTTTCATGCTATTCAAGAAATATCCAGCAATTATACTGAACAGAAAACTGGACTGGAAGGGCAGTGCATAAAGCTTTTTTTCTGAGCTTTTGTCGTGTTTTGGTTTTGCTCCTTGTCCTTTTCAGAAGGCTTAAGGGACTATTTGCAGTCCGCTTTTAAACCTTTCTCACTGGTAGATGAACCTCCTTCCTCCTTTGGTGTTAGAAACACTTTTTCTCCTTGGTCCTGGGAATTCATTTGTTCATTTCATCTTAAATCTCTTGCAATGTGGAGCAGATTGTTTGATAGTGGAGGGTGACACATGTGCCTTTTTTAAACAACTGTTGTCTTTATTCTTCTGGCAGCAAATGCCACTGCTGTCTAATAAAGTAAAATTGACTCCCGCAGAAAAGCTTAAAGAGTCAGATATGCCATTGCAAATTCTGGCATAGACTGTTTGGAAACCTTTTTCTTCTTGTTTGGCAGGACATGTGCTCAGTCCCTGAACACATTGCTCAGAAGCTGTTACAAAATATAGAAGACAATAAATACTAAGCAAGTTAAAATTTTATCTGCTTTGAGAGATAGGAGTCTGAATGTCTAAGTCACTAGAATTCATTTGACAAGAACAAGAGATCTCATACCATACTCTTGTAAATGAAAAGCTGTTAGGCAGGCAGTACCTTCCCCAATGTCATGTTTTTCTTAGAACTGGGGCATACATTACACACAAATTTGAGATTATCTCTAACAATTATCTAAAATTAACTGTGGTTTTCTAATGAAAAACATTAAGAGGAGGATCTGATAAGAAGTGGGCCTATTTATAATACTTGCTAGGAGAAAGAAAGGTTTGCTACTCTGAGTGAAACCAAAATGCACCATGTGTCACAGGATAAAAGAACATTGGCTTCCTTTTCTTTACTTATTAGCAGCAGCACCGGGAGTTTATCACATCTATCGGTGGTTAACTGAAAAGAGTCAACTCAAAGAAGCGTTCCCATTTCTGTGTTTCTTTCAGTACTGTATCAGTTGCTCTCTGAACACTTCTGCTCTTACAGAGCATGTACACACCGTGCAATGTCACATGTTGCAACTCTGAGCTCTCCTGGCAGCTTTCTTAACACCATGCATGGCAGAAAGGGGCACCAGCTTGCATGACCAAAGCAAGTTCACATTTGTTTGGTGCTGCACCAGAGTGAACCCCATGTGCATCTCGAGTTTGATTAGCATGGGGCTGCTTTGGCTGCACCATGTGGGCATCTCATGGGAATATCCTCATACAACCACCATTATCTCTGTTCCTCCAACAAGCCTGAGACAACAGAGCATAGAAGCTAAAAACATGAGCTCCTGAGGAGCCATGGGGCCAAGTTCTTCTGTAACACTGTATTTATCTGGGTATAACTTGGCCAGGGGAGCCCTGCTCGTGCTTGATTCAAAGGACTCCAAAATAAGCATGGTGTCCATCTGGATATGATGTCTATCTATTCCCGATTATGGAAGGCTGGTCCAGAGTGATCCCAGTGTATGCAGGCTGCAAGTGATATACCAACAACACAGGTTCCGTACTCTCCAGATCAGCCCTTCTGAATCTTTCCAGCACAGAATGACAGAGGAGAAGCAAACATTGGCATTATATAAAGTGTGTTTCCCTTAGTCCAGGCACTGGGTGGGAACCAAGTCACTGTGTTTAGGGACTCCTCCATGCCATGCAGAACACAAATTATGGGGAGGGTTTTGTCAGCAGAGAATATCAGTGGAGAGGCTCCTTTTTCCAAGTCACACTGTATTACAGGCCAGAGAATGAGTCTCCAAACAGATGCTGTGGTTTTGCTTTTGGCTTTTTGCACAACTTGGACTGCACAGAGCTGGGTTCAGGGACCTGATTCACAAACAAGGGAGTTACAGTGAGGAACATCTGAAAGCTCTGATTTCTAAAAGCATCTGAAATTCAGCAGTTTCACATTGTGGGTATCTACGTGCACACTGACACATGTTAAGTTCTTGTCTTCCTTTAACATGAGTTTGAAAGAACCCAAAGACAGGGAGTAAGACTCACAAAAATCATAATATGGCACCTAAAATTCACACACTGAACAAATTCACATGCTTATTAAACAAAAAATACAAGTCATTCCACTTATCCAAAAGATCAATGGGCCTTGACAAACCTTTCAATGAACCTATCATGGTTTCTCATTTGTAGGAGCCACAGAAACCAGGTGGATTTTGTTGTGAGCCATTTTCCATAGTTCTACTTATCAGACATGTGAGCATGGGTAATTATTTTCATCTCATGTTTGCTAGCGCTGATTTACTTTGCATTTGACCGGTCTTAAAAAAAGAAAATCTTTAATCTAAACCAAACAACCCCTAATGCAACCAAGTGTTTGGATGAAGAAAGGGCAAATGTCTGTGTGTTTGTGAAAGCAGGACCAATAAAAATAACATAGACATCATCTAGTATTGTAATGCCACCAGGCAATTTAGAATAACTAAAAGAGCCAGGCCTAACTTTGCAAGGTTGAAAGAGGTTCCACTGTCTCTGCAGGATACTGGCTTTAACTGGTGAAGAGGTTTACAAAATGTAGATACAATTTCTCCAAAAGGTTTGCAAATATGACTGCTTCTTTTGTTTGTTTTCCATTTTTACAGAACAACTTTTAACTTTTAGAAATTTCCACATGAGAAATGTTTTCTCAGCTGCTAAAGCTAATTAGAAGACACAAGGATCGGTTTTGTTACATTTTCCTCTGAATAGGAGTGAATTTATTTCATGCAATTTTTTACACAACTCTGCTGTGTGATGGGCTGCATACAGAGTAGTTTATTTATACCACTTTATCTCACACCTGTTTGGATACTGGCTGTTTTATGGTATTTAAACATACTATTTCTTGCCAATTGCTTTATCTCCACAGTTCCTGCTTTTGCTGCAAATGTTTCTTATTAACTCTAAAAGAAACATCAATTGCTCCCTGAGCATTATTAGCGAGGACAAAAATAACATAATTGTTAGTTACTTCCAACATGTTATCACTGCAGACCTATAAAACAGACATTCTTTCAAAATACTGTAGGGGCTCTTTTACTCTGTTGAAAATAAATAATACATGTTTTAAGGACTTGTTATTTTACTGGAATTTTGTTTTTAAATGAAAAAACCCTGATCAAAAAAATCACGAAGTTTCACTGCTGTGCAGTGTGCTTTTCTGAGCCATTTTGTTGTGCCATGTCTAAGCGCACTTCTCTAGCTGCCAGAGTCCAAACATAGAACACAATGTTGGGCAAAGACCCACAATGGGGGCACATGAGATTGTTAATGCAGAAAATGTGTAATCCCTCGGGGATCCGTTCCTCTGGTATGAATATTTCTCCCTATAGCCTCAGCATCGTGGGTCTGATGGTAGTGATTTTCAACCCTGCAAGTAGGAAGGAGGTGGAGGCTACCCCTCTGCACATACTGTTATGGGGTTCTGCACTGTTCAGAGCGCTCAGGATGATTAAAGGACTTCTACTCCCCAAAACCGCTCTCAGAGGGAGCTGCAGTGACCAATCTGCAGAGGTAGCATCAGTCAGATGAAGTGACTTACCTGAAGTTAGGTAGGTAGATATTATTATTTGCAAGGAGGCCACGTGCATGCTTGTACTTCTCATCCCATCACCCTGTCACATTGGTACCAGAGCCATGATCCGAGCAAGCCAGGGCAATGGTCCTGTGTTCATCCACATCTGTCCTTTAGGCAGCATGTCCTGGCACCACTGTTCCTGGGACAGAGGCTACTTACAGGTTGTACTGACTCCTAACGACTCAGCCTGGGCTAGAGTTGAACATTCAACCTCTATTAATTGCCCATAACCCTATATTGTATTGTTATATCAATGGCCAGATAGATATCAAACAAGGGGAAAAGGAGTGCTGAAGTATGTGTCCATGACTGCAAAGGTCTGGATATTTACCTCAGTATTTGCCTGCCTAGTGCAAACCCTTATTTCATTACAGTTGTCAGGCAAATATGCCTCGACTGCAGATGGGACACAACAGGACTGCCTGGAGAGAGGAGTTAACTTTCAAAGCAAACTGCTTTAGCTGGGATGCCTCACTTCGTGCCTGGTTTCTGAAGGAGGTTCTTTTATCCACAGCCAGAGCACACACCACCCTCCATCCTTCTTCCTTGGGTGGTGTTTTTACTGGAGGCATTGCTGGATCTGAGCTTCATATTATCCTGCCTTACTGCTACTGTTTAAAAACCTGTCCAACGTGAAGACACGTGTCAATGCCACATTTAGAGCCCCAGCTTATCATCTCTTGTTTCTTTATAACCAAATTAACCCCATTTTAAACAAGCTAAATACCTGGCTATGAAGGTAGCCCTATATGAGCTCTTCAGAATGAAACTTTTCTTACCAATTTGGGACTTCTACTACAAAAAGCAGAATTTCCAAAGGGCAGAATTTCTAACCTGAACTTGCCCTCAGTGATCCTCAAGGGCTGGAGTTTAGCTCTGAAACCACAAACTAAATAGGGTTACTTCGTGGCTGGGTATTTTTGTCATTTCCTTTAGGCTTTGCTGTATCAACATGAAACTCAAAAAGCCCAATTTGCATTTACACTCAGGTGCATTTGCACTCCCCTTTGTTAAAACAAACAAACAAACAAACAAGCAAGCAAGCAAACCAGTTATTCAAAGCTCATTCCCTACGAGCCTAATGAGAGGTTTCTTCCACTGAAACATCTGGTTTTAGTCACTGCTGGTTGGAGGATACTGACAATTCCTCTGTTCTCAAAATGCAGGGAAAGCGGTGCTAATCCTGGGCCTGGGGAACTACCACGAGTCCAGCCAAAATAGCTCTTGTGACTATAATCATTCATTGCTATTAGATATTTTATGGTGCATCAGAAAATGGATTCTATTTTTACAAGGATTTCTTAAACTAACAGTGAGACTTTTGTGTAAGTGAGCAGTAGGCTCCAAACCTGTGCAAATTAAACAGAGATACGTGACTGATGAATCACACATGAACCAACAATGCCTGATTTCATTAGCTTTATTAATTTCTGTAACACACACCATAAAATAGAGGCTTCATCATCAAGGAAAAGTTTTGCAGAGGAGAAAATAAAACTTAACTTGGTTTGGATGAAAAATGTACTGAGCTACCTGCAAAGCACAGTATGGCATGGCATCTCTGCTCAAAAATGCTGTAGGAAGGTCCTCTCGTGCACTGTGTGTTGCTGTTTGTAAGATTAGACCTGTAAATCACACTTCAGTCATGAACATTTTCCAAGTACTTTCCAACAATATATCACATTGCTCAACAATTTAAGGCTGACAGAAGGCCGTGTATACTAGCAGCAAGCTAAATAGGCATGAGCTGGTGATACAGACCCCTCATCTGTCCATGAGTCAGGTTTAAATCTGCTTTCTCACACTTTTGTAATGCTTTAATATATTTTTCTTCCTTGAATTTTTTACCATTAAGGAAGAATGAGCTAAGCTAGATTTTGAAATCCGGACTCTCTTTTTCTCTTGTTCTAAGTCACTTCCAAGCCTGGAGGACCATGTGTATATGCTACACAAATCATGAAAACAGTATCTCATGAAAACAGTGATTCTTAGAAGGTTTTGGCCAAGAGAATTTGAAATTCCTTGGGATTTCTCTGCAGTTGAACACAACCCTTGTCTTAAGTCTCTGAGCTGAACCTCAAAACCCAGACTAACCCTAAATTGAATCCATCTCCAGGCATGAACATCTTTCTCACCACTCCATATGTTATGCTGTGTTTATTTTTGACAGTGGTTAAAAGCAGTCTTGCTTCTTTGGTATGGACAACCTTGTGCGAGTCTCACATGTGCACGGGTTGTTCACCTCTGGTTTACAAGTGTTGCTCAACACAGCAAACAATATATACACTCAGGGAAAGAATTTTCAGTGTAAGGGAGTTTGTATATTCTTCACTATCACGCTGAAGATATAAATCCTGCTTTAGTATTTTCATCATTCTACACAGTTGCTGCAATTATTTATCTATAGCCAGAACTATAGCTCTTGTTTTACTGTTTAATGCTTAAAAATCCTTAACAAATGCCAAAGCAGAAACAAATTATATTTTATCTATTTCTGTGCTTGTAATCAAATTGGTTTTTCCTACAGTAAGACAAAACCAGAAAAAACCCAAGCACCTAACACAGATGCTCACCAATTGCATATTTCCATCAGCACACTGCAGAAAGCAGAAGCAGTTAATGCAAACTTGGGTATAATTATTTACCAAGCAGTTTGCAGAACATCCATCCAAAGCCCACTCTGTTTGTAAACTGGCCAACATTTTGACTCACATAGGAGACACATGTAAAATGCTGGATATTTGTTATACAAAAGCTCTAGTGTAAATAAATAAAACTATGTAGGATGTCTCCCACAGTTTACACCACATCACAACTCCTCTTACACAAGACATCTGTAGGCACAGCAAAGATACCAGCATACCATCCACACCTTCATCATCCCTTTATCACAAGGCTGGTTAGAGCTCTCATCTTTGTAGATGTGTAACAAAGCCAACATAAAGTTGTCTGGCCAGCTCAAGCACCAAGCAGATACACACCGTGTATAAATCACCCTCCTCTTCAGCAGGGCAGACGAAAGCTCATCTCATAACTGCTCTCCTGCCAGCCACAGCAGGTTTACAGACCTGTAACTCAACCAGCCCTGTGCTTTGTGCCTGGCTGTGTTCTGTGCGGGGGGAATGGTGAATTCCTGCAGTCCCACCCTCAGAAAGTCATCTCCTTGCAGAGCAGAGGAGGCCCTTGGCTTGTGAGGGATGTGCCATCTGTATGCATACCTCAAGGAGCAATGAAAACCACCTGCTAAGCCCCTACCGACATCAGGACCCATTATTCCCATTGCCATTGAGGAATCATGTTCACAGCAATGAATCTTGTGCAGTCACTTTCCCGTGAACACCATACCACCCAAATACACAGCTCATGTGGCGATACCTTGTCCTGGGCCAGTGCTGCTCAGAGCTGAATATTTCAATTCAATGAGCAAAATTCATTTTGGAAAGGGTATAATGGCCTGATTCAAAAGCTGTTAAAGTCAATGGTGTGAGTTGCCGCTGGCCATTGCCGTGCAGGGACGGCTCACACCGGTGAGAAATTGCTCTCTCCTTTCCAAAATATTTTGGCTCACATTTTGTATGTAATGTTTCAAAAGCTTTACATAGTTTTAGAGTGTGTTCTCAAGTTTGGGAGGTGAATTGCTGGGAATTTGTTTCTAATGTAGGTAATTTAAACCAACTATTCAGATATGTAACCTTTGAAAATACTGGAGAATTTTGACATATTTCAGATCTCCGATAAGACTGTACTTTAAAAGAAAAGCTAAGAAAATATCTCCTTCTTTTTCTGTTTATAAACTGAGATTATGAAGGAAAAAAACCCAAACTTGTCTACTTGTTTCCTTTATTGACATACCAGTCTTGGTCAGGGAAGGAAAATGGACTTGAAATAAATTCATGACCCTTTTTGTTTTTGAAGGGGGAATTCCCTTGGGAATATTTTTCTAGAAGCCTGCTACAGATAGTATATGTGCTTTATCTCTTTAACCATGGCTGTTGTGATGTTCATATAAGAGCAATTGCAAGCTACACTGCAGCTTCAAAAAGTTGTACTTTAACACACCAATGACTATTAATGAAACGCTTGGAAAAAGATTTACAAAATCAGGCCATCTCTTTAATTATTAGCTGTGCATTTTTCATTCAGTAATTTTCTCCCTGACCTCACTGATATTTGGGTAAATCAGTTAATTCTGTTGAAGTCTGTGGAGCTACATTGGTTTACATAAACAGCGAGAAAAATTTTCTTCAGAAAAAAAACATTAAAATATATTTTAAAAGCGTATTTACTAGAAGAGCTTCGTCTCCATTAAAGTCTACTTTTTGGTCCTTTATGGTTTTCAAGTCCTTACTAAGAACCAGATTCTAAAGTAAGATTAGAGCAGTGCATCAGTTTCCAACTGATTGCCTTACAGATGTTTAAAAGGAAGTATATTATCAATAGAGATTATTATCTCAATCAAAATATTCAGTGAATGCTAATGTTATTCTTTTCTCATTTAAATATAAAGATCAAGCCAAGACCCTGCTTGCTTGAAGTCAAAAAAACCCACTGTCAGTTGAACAACCTACTCCATGAGTATTTTTTAGTAGATTTTTTGCATATTTTTTCACATGGAAATGAGATGGGATTTCACGTCCTCTTCTAAGATCAGTACTTGAAATGAGATCATTGCAGCCTCACATACACCTAGGCCTGAAAAACAAAAACATCCAGAAGGAGAACTGATTTTAAATCATCTTTCTTGACCTCTTTTAATGAAAAACCCACCAACCTTTTTTATGAACAAAAGACTTCTGGCCCAGAAATCTACTATCCTACAGCAGCTGGGAGGAAGATTGGTAAATAACAATGTATTTAAAAATTAGATAAACAAAATACTTCTAAAATCAAAATACAACATTTTAAATTACAGTGCCAGCTATGCTTGGTGGCATCTATGAATGTCAGTCAGAAAGCAGCTACTGAAGATGTTTGCCATCTTTTCTTATTTTTGCCATAATTTCACTGACCACTTTTTGTGGTGTTTTTCAGGCCACCAATGGTCAATAGACCAGATCCAATTAACACTACTTTAGAAGGTAAAAGTCTAAATAGCAAAACCTAGCTGAACTCACCAGATATTTTACTTGGCTTTGGAACAAGTCAGCAGGGGCTTATTCCTCTGTTACTTGTGACTTGTCCAGACTCTTTTCTAACTGCTTCAAAACTGAGCTGTCACTCCAGTTTTGAAGGGGAAAATAGAGGGATTTAGAAATCTATAGAAAGGAAAATAGATTTAGTGCACTATAGATAGGCTGAATCATAAACATTCCCTTACCCCTCGGATTTTGTCCCTGCAACATTGCACAGAGGGTAACATGCCAGTAAAATATAGCCCTAGAGCACACATAGGGAGAGACAAGACCCATATGAAACAAATGGCAAAAATGTTGTATGCCAAATATAAGCACAACCTTGACCTGATACATCCTGCATGATCTGCTTAGCATTTGAGTCAAAGAGAGGAGAGAAGCTATGAGATAATGGCATGTGGGCCTTACAGACCCGGGAGTGGGCAAAAGGCATCGCTCATTATTCCATCAAGGACTCCACATGCCAGTCTATGCAATCTGATTTGCAATCAATTGCAAGTGATTACACATTGTTTATCATCGATTGGCACAAGGAATCCTTGAGAGAATAATGAGCTGCAGCTGATGACAATCAGAGACTACTGTCTCGTTGCAAGTTTGATTGCACATCCTTCCACTGGTGCAATCGAGCACCCACCACCACCACAAAGCATCACAGTAAATAAATAAATAGGGTGGCATCAGAAAGCAAAACATTAAAAGCTCTTTTGAAAAATAAAGCTTGAATGGAAGTTCTTCAGTATAATATTAGCAAGGTTAACGTCATTAGAACGCTTTGGATTGGAAACACGATAAAAAGGTTTCAGTAGATCTTCCAGCTTATCTTTTGGCAAAACAACATCTGGACAACAGGCAATGAGTTCTTTAAATAAGCAGGAGAAATTTTGGACCAAGGCATCTAAAGGAAATCTATTATTTTTAAGTAAAGCATGCAGCCAAGTCAGAAGCCTAGAAGGAAAGAAAGAAGGGAATTTGAGACAATCTGCTAATACCTCCGGTCACCAGAATTTCACCTGTTCTTCATAAGATGGCCTCTCTATCAACAAATGCACAGACAGTAAAAGTAAGTAGTTATATCATGCTGAAGCCATGGGTATTATCAATTCAGCATACAGCTCTTTCCAAGTGAGATACCCAGGCCTGAATGTTCTAGAAGACAGCAGTTAAAATTGCAGTAAGCAGCAGACCTCGGCCAAGACTCTCAGAAAGGGGAGTCCATCCCTGACTTTATGCTGCAGTTAAAGAATGGGGGTATTAAGGATGGTGTATTAATTATGTGCCCAGCTTGATGTACACAATGATCAGTGCCTGGGAGAGATTCTAGACACAGATTTGCTTAAAAGGTAGCAGTGAATGCAATCATGTGTTGTGCCTGGCTCAATACCAAGGAAAATGTGGTGAAAAATATACAGATTTCTTCACTAGGGATTTAATTTTTGGAAGTTTACATTCAAGTTAAGTCTTGAAAACTTTTCTTCTGTCCCAGTGGTGTCAGCAGGAATTTTGCCATTGGCTTTGCTGGAACTGAGATGTTTGCCTTCTGATCTGGAAATCAGCTCCATGCAAATGAAGCAAGAGCAGTTTTTTGAGATCTTGTGTTTCGTATAGCTATCACATTGTTTTCACTGCCTCCCTGGTGGTCAGCTGTCCACCACTGATGTCATGGGTTTATTCCCTATGTGCCAGCTTATGTGTTCTCCAGGATCTGTGACTCTTATTTTTAGCATTTCAGACAACATGGATTCCAACCAGGTTATCTCACTGTAGGTGATTATTCAAAAAAGGTCAACATACTCTAGGGTGCAAAATTTTTTGGAGTAACTATCAGCCAGTGGCTGACTCAGGTGCCTGGAGATCTCAATAAAGGTGTGAGAGAGAGGGCTGTGAAAGAGAAGAAATTAAGATTGGTTTTTCACAAGTCAGAGAAGCATCCAAGTGACCAGGTTTCACTTAGACCTCATTTTTCATGGGTCTCCCCATTCCAAGCTCCTTCAGAAACCCTGTTTGTAGTCTTGTGGGCTCTGAATAACACCCTGACACCTTCTTTTTGTTTTAACTCTTGCTCAGTTGCCCAGGCAGAACAGACCCATGTCTACAGGCTGCCTAGTTCAGAGCGTAATGTTAAAATACACCCACAAAACTCAGTGCTTTCTGACAAATGACACCAAGTATGACTTAGCCCTCTCCTTCACTGAGAAATGTCGAGTAGAGTTGTACTGGCTTGTTAGCACAGAATACAATGTACTTGGTCTTGAACTGTAAATCAATATCTGTATCTAAGAGGTGACATTTCAACAACTGTGGAATGCTGGAGCCTGTTAGGATCATATTTTTTTTAAGTGTCAGATTATAAACTTCATAAATAAATGATGAGCACACCTCTTACAACACCATATGTGTTTGTGTGTGCCTGTGTCAGCACCTTTCTGGATGTAAGCACAGTGACCCTGGAAAAATAGTCTCTACAGCTTTACACACTTGCCCTGTGCTGTAAAGTTTTAATTAAGCATCAATATACCCTGAGCCATTTAAACACACTCTGACCCTGGGGAGGTGAAAGGAATCACAGAAACATAAGGCTGGAAGAGATCTGAAGGGGTCATCTGGTCCATCCTCTTGCCCCGAGGCAAGACCAGACAGACTTAGGAAATCCCCAGCACACCTTGTTTGAATTCTTTCCTTAAAACCACCCTGTGATGGACCCTCCACCACCTCCTCAGGCAATGTGTTTCAGTGTTTCTACTGTCAGAACCATCAAAGAGGATTTTCCTAATATTTAACCTGAATTTTCCTTCCTCCAGTTTAAATCATACAGAAAAATAACTAAACCGGGCAAGGGAAAAAATGGTGGGAAAAAAAGGGATTTCTGTTGAAAAAGGGGAGCTGAACAAAGAGAAGATAGATGTTTAGCTGGAAAATTGACTTGAAAAAAAAGTGAATGTAAAGAGGAAAGGCTATGCAGTGGAGGACGTGTAGTTCCCTACACAGGGAAGAGGCTAGAAGAAAACATTTTCTGAGGGGAAGGATAAGAGTCTCTGAGGGTAAGATTTTCCTTTCAATGGTTTTCCCTTTCCCCTTTTATCCTCTTTATAACTTCTTTCTCTTGCACTTCTCCATGCTGCTCAGCATTCCCCCTTCTAATTGTGCTATAGTTTTTTCCCTATAGTTACAGGATTTTTTCATATATAGGTTTTATTGACCAAACAATGTGCTAAATTGTCAGGATGCAGCATGCCTAGGGAATTTCTGAGGCCAAACAGGGAAGCAGTAAGCATCAGTGACTGTAGCTGAATACATACTCCAGTACAGAAAATTTTCAGACCTCTTTCTGTATTTGTGCATATTAATACTTACTTACACATTGTGAGGAACCTTAGGAAGAAAAATGTTTAACTGATCTTACATATTTTAAATAAAAACTGGCTTTTGAAGGGCTTTTAAGCATTGGTTTATTAGCCGTCCCAACACCTCCCTGGAGCATTGGCAGTCCTACTTTACATGAAATGATAAGAGCAACCCAAGTGGATATAAAATGAAAAAATAAGAAATAAAATCAAATCAAAGAGGAAAGATTGCTAAGAAAATATTTGTTAGTTTATTATCAGTAAGCTTCTGGTGAAAGACAAAAATAAAGTTTGTTTATGACTTTGACCTCTTAGATGTTGCAGCGACATTGTAATTTAATCATAAGCTAGTAATTTACCAATTGCCCACTTCTGAGTAACAGAAAGCCATTGTGAGAACAGCAGTCAATTTTCAGCTCTACTTGTGTCTTCATCAAGGCTAAAAAACCTCTTGTTTCAGAAGACCACAAGAAATCTGGTGACGTGGTCACACACAATAGGAAAGCTGAAGTTATCAATAGAGTAATTTACAATAATTGTATTTGCAAATTGAACATCATTACAATAACAATAAGTGTAAAATCCCAAAAAGATACTTGATGCTCTTGAGCAATTACATGCAATTAATTTGTATCTAATTCCAGACTCTGGCACGCTCTGTCCTAGCCTTTCTCAGAAATACTTGCTGGCAATGAAAAAATAAGATGCTGCCCAGGCCACCTCTGCTGGGAAAGCTTTATGTTGTGCAAGAAGGGTTCAGATTTGGCAAAGAGAGATGGTGAGTCTGCAGGAAAACGTCTGAAGGATCACAATTTGTCCCATGTACATGTGATAACAGTATTTATGCTATTTTTCCAGTTCAGGTCTTTGGCTCTACCTTCTCACATTGCCTCTGCTAGCTCATGCTGGACTGTGCCCCTATAGACAGTATGAACATAACTATTTTGCACTGGCCAAACCAACACAGGGAAGAGAAGACCGTCAGCTCTCTTAGCTGATGTTTTCCTTTCCCATGCTGATGAGTGAGAAGTAGGAGAACTTGAGCCCCGTCTTCCCAAATGGCTGTATGTTTGTCGCCAAACAGTTTATAATCCCACAAGTTAATTAAAGAAAGGAACTAAGGACCCTACATTATTTCTGGACCATGCCTCTTCTTTGGCTAGCTGTATGAAGGTTTATGCAGACCTTCAGAGGAAAAAAAAAAAAAGAGGGAGGAAGGAAGAGTATGGAGACTTTAGAGAATGCAAAGATTTTAGAGTCCAAAAGTAAAAATACCTCAAAACGCAAGGGCTTGGTTTCACGAGCATATATTCGAGACAAATCAATATTATTCAATGTGCCTCGGCCCAAAGTTCCACGTTATAGCTCACTATTGATATTGATTTTCATCTACTCTTCTATTTAAAAGTTCAGTTTCAACTTTTAAAGGAAGAAAGGGGTTGAGGCAGAGAATAGGAAAATTAGAAAGAGGGTAACAGACACTCTTACTGCTTTACTTCTTGATACGCTGACCTAGTCATGGCTAAGATGATTGAAATCATTCATTAGTATACATAGATTTTTTTTTTTTTCAATTCAACTACTATCAGACACAAGGAAAAGCTATGTGTCTTATGGACAGGTAGACATTCCAGGTGTACAACTGGACTGGTTTTGTTGGTTTTGGGAATTCATGGTGTACACAAGTACTCCAAGCGGTACACTGGCTATGGAGAAAAACTCCACAGCTTGCTCTTAGCCTACCAGAAATGATGTCTTGCAGATAAGAATTCACCTAAAAGCTTCTGGCAAACTTCTTGAATTATCTAACACAGCACTGCCGTCTTGGAAGATACTCATGATCAGCATACAGCCATCCACCACCTCAAGCCATTACCTGTGCACGAAGGTGCAATAAAAATCTGTGCTGACCTATAGAGATGTTGGAAGAGATGGACTTCTGTCTTAAACTATTGCTAAGCTGGGTAGGAGAAAATGGGATCCCCCTGGGGCAGAAATGATGGCATCTCTGCAGGCAGCAGTGCTCGGTGCAGTGCCCAGGCTGGCTGGGCGAGGCACTGTGCAGGCAGCTGCCTGTCTTTGCTCCACGCGTGGATTTCAATATGAAAGGCACGCAGATGGGTGCGTGCTGCAAGATCCAAAATCACAAGCATCAGTTGTTGTTTGCTGTTATTATAAGCAGCCCTGCGCTGCTTTTTCTCTTGGGCAAGAGTGTGTATGTATCTGTGTGTGTACATATATATATATATATATAAAAAATACATATATGTCTAGGTATGCATACCATAGAAATGAAACCAGTACGATCTACCAGCTCGGCTTTGATGTTAAGGCAGTAAAACAACACATTTTATTTGAAATGGCTTGTGAATAAATATTGTTGCAGGCATCACATAACAAGCGAACTCAAAACTGCACTGTAGCGTTGAGGCTCTGTATAATTAGGTCAGTGTTATAGCTCAAGGGAGGAGGAGCCAGTTCCTAACAATGCAAAATACTGAACCTTTAAATTATAAAGCTTTCTCTGTGGGGTAACTGAGAGTTACCTCCATCTGACATTAAGGGAGATCTGTTCAACGTGTAAGTTTTTTCTGGAGGGATCTGTAGATGACAAAACAGGGATCTGCCATCGTCTGTTTGCTTGGAGTAAGCTATCTAAAAGTAATCCAGATGTAGAAATGACTGTCTGAGTGGAAGAAATGGTGGGTAGAGGGTAAATCTCCCTGAATCAGAGAGCAGTTAGCTGCAGCAGAGCTTCAACATTTAAGTTTTTACATTTTTGCATATGCATCAGATGCTCCCGGGAAGGGTGACACTCAGAAATTGAGTTGTAATTATTTGTTTTGGAAATTAAGTTATGTGTTAAAGAACACATGCGCCTCGGGACTTCTAGCTCTAACAGCTACTTAGGTTTCAGTAAACCAAGTGAATAAATGAACGAAGTGAAACTGAGAAGAAAGCTCCTGACTCACATCCTCTCTTCCCTGACTGTAATAAGAAATGTCTTGAAAGCAAAATGTACCATTTTATGCTATCAATAAATTCACCATAGAGTTTATGATAGAGTTATTTACTTCCATCTGAATGCTAAGGAGGTGTCAGGGACAGAAAACTATTCTGGTTTTTGAGATATTTCAAAAATTTGGTTGTGGTGCAGCTCAGAACAAAACTGCACTAAAATAAAACAAAGTATAACCTGAAAGAGCATAATTGATAGTCGGGTGACTAGGAAGCTAATATGGCAGGTTAGAAACACAGACAAAAATCCTGAAACTGCCTGCAAAACCTTTGTCTCAACATTAATGCATTTGGCCAAAAGTTAAGATTTTGAAAGCATATTTTTTTTTTCAGCAAAGGTATTTTAACCAGCTCGCCAGCATGCTAAATCCACCTCTTCTCATTCTCCACTTGACTTCCTCCAGTGTTTTGGGTTGCAATGCCAGAACAACAGGAACCAATAGCCCAGAAAATCATAGTATTACATACCACTGTAATGACTTGAATGCTAGTATCTGTGTTAACTTCTTATCTGGCTGTGATGATGCCTACTGATTGGAAAAGAGGGGCACCTGCAACAAAGCTCCTCTGAAATTGTCCTTCCAATGTGTGTGCGAGGCAGCTGGGAACCTTGTAATAACAAGCAAGTCAATCTTCACTTTCTCATTGTCTTCGTTCAATCAATGGGTGAGTCTATCACCTGCCCAGAGGACTTGGCAGAGGAGCTTTCCTGCATTTGGCTCTAGAAAAGGGGGTAAGAGAGACCAGGTTCTTCTTCTGTGTTGGGAAACCAGTACTCCATGTCATCTGAGGGATTTTAAGTCCTATCTATTTATTCAGTGAGATGGAAAACATTTAAATGCGATTACATGGAAATTTATTGAAATGTGAATACATGTGATACGCATGAGTATTGTGTTGACGGTGGCCTCTGTTATTTTCCTGTTATGTCTTGCAGATGCAATGGGGTCTACACTGGAGTTTCATGTCTGAATAAGATCTTTCCATGTCCCTCTATCTTCTGAACTACTGTATTCCCTGATTTCTAGTTATGTAACATCCAAAAAGTGCTGTAAAGGCTGTTACTAAGCTCCCAGAGCTTGGGTAGCATACACCTCTTGTGCAAACACTGCACAGTGTATTGGTGTGTGAGGCGAGCTGGAGCTATGTGAGTGCATCTTGGCATTTTCTGTGGTGCCTGTAAGCGGGCTGCTGGTCTTGGAAGAGCAGCTGGCCACCCATGGACCGAAACAACGCACAGTGCTGGGGATCAGCCCAAGGGCCCAGCTCCCACCTGAGACAGCCTGCAACAGGGCTCCAGCTTAGGGGGAGCAAAGAGGATTAGGTTGTTTTTCAGGAGAAGTGGTTTCTCTATGAGTGAAACAGGGAGCTTTATGGGACAAGGGAAGCAATTGGGTTTTGGCTATATTGCCAAATTTATGTGAGCATACAAAGAGTAACAAATATGCAGAGAAGGCTATTTAGGCAATTCTTGGTGGAGTAGAGTTATGGCACTTAGTACCGTGGGCTTGTAGGGGGCAAACCCAACCTACTAGCGAAATGAGCATGTATCATTCAAGGGATTCTTTGTTCTTCCTCTGTTCTTGTTTCCCTCTGGTTTAATGGATGATGAGAAGGCTTTTCTAATCAATTTCTTAATGGGAAGATAGTTAGAAACCTGATTTCTTTGCTTTGCTTTGAAAAGCTGTTTATGGTGGTTGAGTTGGCTAAACGGTAGAAGACCTAACAGTTACTCTCCTCTGTCAAATAGAATCATAGAATCATAGAATGGTTTAGGTTGGAAGGGACCTTTAGAGGTCATCTAGTCCAACCCCTCTGCAGTGAGCCAGGACATCTTCAACTAGATCAGGTAGCTCAGAGCCCCATCCTACCTGACCTTGAATGTTTCTAGGGATGGGGCCTCTACAGCCTCTCTGGGCAACCTGTTCCAGTGTTTCACCACCCTCATTGTAAAGAATTTTTTCCTTACAGTACTTTCCAAAGGTTTTGGGAAGGAGCTTGGTGCAAATGTGGAGCTCTGTTTCTCTGTCTCTGTTTTTCTGGAGGAGGTGGAGGCAATCAGTGTAAACCCAGGCCAAGGCTCTGGGCTTCTTTTTAGCGAGGATGGAAGATGCGTTTGTTCTTCCTGATCAGTCCTCCAAAACGTGTGCGTTTTCCCATCCCCAACTAATGCCAAGTCTCTTCTAGAGCTTACAACGGATGTCTGTGGGCTGAGGACATGATGCAAAGTGTGATGTCACCAGGGCAACCTTCCTAGGGCTAGAATGAAATTCTGGTGAGATCAGATTAAATCATATGTCTTGCTTTCAATAAAGCACGTTTTCTTTCTCCCAAGTTTGTCTCTGGAGATGACAATGAATTCCTTTGATACAGACAAATGAAGATGGAGCCACTTCTGCTAAACTCTTTCATAGGAGCTGGTTTTTCTTCTTTTTTTTTTTTTTTTTTTTTTTTTTGTATCTGCAAGAATTCTTCCTATGTATGCTGCTTTCATTACAATCTGAACTCTACACTGAGCATAGCTTTTAAAGGCATAGCTTTTTAAAGCCTGGAACTGGTGTCTTTTCTCTTCAAGAGGGTGTTAACAGAAGGTTACAATTATACATACATTTTAATATATAACTCTCTATTGTAAACAATTCACTCTTAATATGTCTGGCTTTTGTTTGCTGTAAAGTTATACATTATATTTGGATTAATGATTCACTTGGCTGTATAGTAATTTCTCTGTATAGGTACAATCTCACTGCAGTCATCCTAGATTATTTTTTAACATAATCTAATTTAAAAAGAAAACCTTCTCCCTGTTTATAAAAATATTATTTGTTCCTGGCTTTCATACATATATTTGGAGGAAAGAAGTGAATGATACTGAATAATGACTAGCACTCAGTCTCTCTAACCACAAATTATGCACCTCTATTTGCAATTTATTCTAAATGCTCATTGTTGTTGGGGTTTTTTTAAACACTTTCTTTGTGTATTCTCTCATCTTGCTGTGCAGATTCATGTTCATACGTCCCCTGAATCCATACCCAGAAACACAGGTACCCGAGCTGGATTGTGAAATGTGGGCTCACGTAAAGGCTCGAGGGGCAGTCAGACACTTCTGTGGTTGCTGTGAGATTGGGCTTAGACTCTTAAACTAGTGGGTGGAGGAAGATAAAGACCAACTATTGCACCACCCCAGCACAACCAAGTCCATATAGGAATGGGGGCACGTAAGAATCTGCTGGTGGTGTTGGAGCAAAACAGAAATAGGGAGAAATTGTTCCTGTGCTGTCCTGGGATGGAATACCTCCCTCCCTCTCCTCTCTTGGGGTGTGTCCTTGAGATATGATCTAGCTCAGTGAGGGAGCACACATAATCTCGTCTGTATATAACAAATATTTCTGTAGCATAAACACAGACACCTATCTGGATAAGATCCCTCTTACGACAAGTTTATTATGCGGCAATGTAGGAGAGGAATCTTTGGATGGAAACACTGGAAAATGCTGTTCTTCCCATTGGAGGAAAGCTTTTGTTCGAAATGCTCTGGATGCTGGATTAGGGTAATGAGAGCAAAGGACTGTGGGGGGTTATCCCACTCAATACATGCTGTATGTGTTTCCATCAATGTTTGATAAATGCTGTAAAGGCAGTGTTCTCGGTGTCACCTCAGAGACAGCAAAGAAATGGGGATAAACCATAGTACTACACCATTTTTGCCATTGATGGCAATTAAATGGGAAAATGGTATTAAAATAGCTGAAGTATCTTGCTGAGGATCCAGAGACAGGTGTTTGGGCCACAGAAATAGGTTTTTGTTTGCTTATTTAGGGAAGCATATGTTTACAATCCTGTAGGTTTTTCTTTCATGGGCTGTAGAAATAAATGTGCCTTAATATACCAGCTCATGGAGATCCCTGTGTCAAATCATGCAGACAGATGATCCTGAGTAGCTCCACGTTCATACATCTACATTCACAGCTTCTCGATTCATGGTATAACTGCTCCAGAGAAGCTACGAGCTAGGTGCCAGAAAGGGGAACAGCACCAGGTGAAATCCCATCTCAACAGAAATCAAGGGCAACTTTCCTCAGATAATGGACCCCACTAGTCCAGCCTCCTGTCTGCCCTCTCCCCCCAGAAGTAATGTTGTGAACCATAAAATAAATCAGTTCTGCTTAACGGCGTTCTCTGGTCAACCATGGATCTAATACCTATAGAACCAGAGTTTCAGCAGGAACCCTGAATACAAATGTGTAATCTGTTACAAAGAGGAAAACACAGCTCTCTCTTTTCAGACAATATGAAAGACCATTTTTCAATGCCTTATGTTAATTCTCAATGGGGAGGCTTTGCTTCACATATGGCTACTAATCTATTTTCTGTTCTTTCTAAGCAAGACAAGTCATACTTTCCACTTCTAGCCTTTCAGAAGTTTGCGGGTCTAACCTAATATTATGAAATGGAGAGGGCTATCTCTATTTTTACCCAGAAGTAATGTATAATATACTGAAGTCCAAAGCCAAGTTAGCTGATGGTGTGGAAATGGTAGGGAATACATGTCATAAATGATCATCACCAGCTCCAGCGTTAAGCAATTCCAGCATGGAAAGACTCCAGCCAGGTCTGAAAGCCAAATGAGGAGTTTGTTAGCTTGGGAAATACAAGCAGGAGAGTTTATGGGACTGAGATGACCTTTCATATGAGCACAGCATGGTTAAAAGATGAGTGTGCAGGATCTGAGTTGACTTAATCTTACATCTGCCTTCTCTGCTGAGGAACACCAAGCTACTGTACATAACGTAAGCCCTGGCCTGATAATCCCACACTAAAAGCTGCTTGATATTACAAGCTAAAAAGCCAAAGCTTCATCCAGTTTGTGACTCTCATATGTGGATGAGAGGCATAAGACACTATTTAGGGTCCAAAAGCCAGGGAATATGAACCCATATAGCTAAAGACCTGCAGTTCACAGACAGTAGAGCTGAATACATACAGGTGTGCTCAAGTAGAAGATACGTATATGGGGAAATTCATCGCAGAATTAATGGCTTCAAAGAGATCCAGGGCAGACAGGTGGCTTCAACAAAGCCACGGCAACATGGAAAGAAATCGTGAATGTAGCTTCCTTGTGTGCTAAACTGCGACAGTTTCCTTCCCTCCTGAGAATTTTCAAAATGTAGTGAAAGTTTCGCATCCTAAAGCAAAGAAAAAAATGTTGGAAAGTAAATTAAGAGCTTTGTTCTTTTAACATATTAATATGTTAACTACATTAAAAATAAACCTTTCAGGATTTATTTTCACTGGAGAAATGGGTGCACTGGGTATGGCTGTGATGGAGAGTGGGAAACCAGCAGCACTAACTGAGCTCCTCCCCCTGTCAGGCTGGTTCAGTGAGAGCAATGTGGTGCTTTGCAGTTCTGAAAGTGAAGCCCCTTATTTGAGAGGGTTGAATAAACAAGTTTACCTGCATCTGTACCTTGAGTTTCTCCCTCTAAAGGCCCGTGCACGTTCTTACACTACTTTTTGTAGCCCCAGCAGACAAAATGAATTGCAATTACATCTCAAAGAGGTTTCTTTCCTCTAGTGGATGCTCTCTTAGGCAGCAGGGCCTAACAGCCTGACTCCTCACTGTTACTCCAGTATTACACTTTATTATAATCAGTTGGACCAGTGATCTCAGGAATTGGAGTAATGTAACAAAATTATTTCATCCCTGGATATGTCATTCCTTTGAACTCCCGTACGCTGCAGTCAGCTGAGTTGTTACCTTCAAACAAGCATATTTTCCAGTCTAGTTGTTTCAATTTTTTGAAAACATCCCAAAATCCTCTGAATTTTTTTTTGCTTTCAGATGCATCTATTGAGATTGAGAATGTCTCAAAATTATCTCCCGAGGTGGGAACCATAAAGTATTCATTTCCTGAAAAGTTCAGCTTTGCTAATCACAGTCAGACACTGGCCAACGTAACAAGTCCTCCCTGGGCTCCTAACAGCCTTCTCAGAAATCTAACTTCCCATCTCCTACGATAACATTATCTTGATAGTGGCTTTGAGTCATTTTTGTGGATATTTACATGGTGTCTACTGACTTTCCTCCTGTCTTTAAGGGCCTCGTCCAAAGTCCAGTGAGAGATTTTCCACTGCCTTCAGAAAGAGTAAGATAAGGCACTTGAAAAGATCATTCATTTAGGGAAAATATGTTCTTTCTGCAAGTACTTACATGCTGCTGGGCTTGCATCTTTGCTAAAGGGATTGCAGGCTCTATAGTGCATGTGTGAGTCATGCGGTGAATCAGAGTTTTCCCTGGTTTTCAAACTGTGGTTTTCTTTGTAATAAAGCATACATTGTATTTTCTCAGCCAAAGCTCTACCATCACATCACTTTCACAGACCTACATACTAAAGGGAGAAACTGCCCATGGGCTTAAGTATCGCATGCAAATAAAAGGGGCAGCACAAGAATGATGCACTTGCGTTTTTTTGTTTCCAAATTGGATCTTTTTAAAGGTGCGACATGAGTTTCTTTGAATAGTTTCAAAATACAGGAACAGTTAAGCTGCTAGGTATTTTGGGCAGGAGTCAGGCATTTCTATCAACTAAGTTACCTCCTGTAAATCTAATCTTTATGGGGAAAAAATGCACCCAGTTTTCCAGGGAGTAACTTACTGCTACTCTGTGATGGATGTTGAGTTCAACAGAAAGCATATGATGTACTGCATGGTGCTAATTATCTGCTATTTTGCTGTTCTGTGTTCAGCCCTCTCTCTACAATATTAATCCTCTAGGCATTTCTGTTGAGGAAATACTCTTGAAACCATAAAAACAAATGCCATTTAATATGTTGGGCTCAGGTCCCTGGTTAGTGTAAATCAGACCTGACTGGAGTGTATTTATATTGCTATCTATCACCTGGGAATCCAGGCTGTTACCATCTTCCTTTCACAAGATGTTCTGGGACCTGCTCCCAGAGGAAATGTGAAGCCCCCCACCATGCATTTCCTACAATAGTGCCCCCCCAACAACTCATGCATTGATGGGACATGAACTAGATGTACCTCTAGGTCCTTTCATTGATAGACATTTTGATACATCAAGTTGTTTGCAACACAAAATTAGTTCATACCAGATTAAAAAAAAAAAAAAAAAAGCCAATTGCCTTAATCATTAGCAAGAAAAAGAGAACAGAAATAGAGGAGAGAAAGATCTGAAAAGATTTTGGAACAACAGTTTTTAGGGTGTTTGATTTACTATTCAAATGTGCACAGCTGCTGCTCGGGGAAAAAAAAGGCACCATGCCAAAAAGGAGAAACAAGGGTAGAACAGCAACGAGAGAGGAGAAGATTGTTTGCAGACTGGGCTATTAAACAGGCTTGGAAAAAGGTCCCCTCATCCCTCCCTGCATAAAAAGGTTGTCCGTGTGAGAGTCCCATCAGCTCACAGAAAGCCACTTAAGCATCACTGGCGTCATGCACTGATGGCAGGACCAGAATCCACCCTTCATTCCTCTAGTCTGGTTTTCCTCAGAGACAACGTTAGCTGCATTAAAAGCTCCCTTATTGGTAGCATCTCTCTCGCATCTTTTGAACAATCAGCTCAAGTGGGAGATATATAATTATTCATTTTAGTGAAACAACAGCAGTCAACACTGCCTGTCCACAGCAATTCAGGCTCTCAGCATGGTAGTAGCACCATTACGTGAGAAGGCATAAAGCTTCAGTACATGACACCTGATGGGAACGGTCCAGGTACGGATCAGAAGCGCTTGCCAAAACTGATCACAGCAGCTGCCTCCTTACTTTTCAACAAGGTGAAGGATGTCTCCCTTTGGACCCAGAGATTTGTCATCATTCAAGCACTGCTATACATGTACAGACACAGATTGACTCAGTCTTAATAGCATTGATCGGCTCACTCAGGTGACAGTCCTATAATACAGCCGTCTTTTCTACTGCTCCCACCACCGGGCAGCTAACATTTTTCTATGCTTCCTCTGATGCTATTTTTGCTGTTCGAGTCTCCTTGGCTTTGCTCATGTTTTGCACTGCCAGAAGGTTTCAGCCACACTCCGCTCTTGCGCTGATGCAAGGGCAGGGGCTGATCCTTGGGCAATGGGGCCAGGTGCCTTTCTATCAGCAAAGGGCGTTTGACCCAGATTTTCATGTGCTCCACGCTGATCAGTGCTCAGTGAGGGAGAGGAACTGGGTTTGCGTTACTGGTTTGGATTACTTTGTTTATGAGAATCTCGCTTTTGGTGATTAATGCCTGCACATTATACAAGAGTGGCTTCAAATTTCTCTTTGAAGCATAGCTCTAGAAATACTGCCAGATGATATTTCTTCCCAGGCAAATGATTCCTTTTCTATGGAAAATGGGAATGCTTTGTCAGTTGCAAAAGACCCTAAAATGGTACAATTTGTCATCTTATTTACAAACACAGCCTCTTTATTCCAGTAAGAGGTGAATATACTATTCAAACATCGGACTGTTCAAACTTACCATAAACTAAGCTGGCAGTGCCTTCCCAAGTGACCAGTTCAAACAATTCACCAAACCAGCTATTGAATTCCACAATGAGGGCTCTGGATGCAACATCTGCTTTTGCCTAGTCTCTGCTAGTCACAGCTTTCTGATCTTCCAGCACTCACTTGGGAACAGGCCTTGGATGAGCTGGAACTGCTTCAGTCTGATTTAACAAGTTGTTTTTTTGTTTTTTCTCCATGTAGTTTAATCACAATTTCTCCTACCTTTTAGGAAATATAATGTCTTAAGGAGATATTTATTTCATTCTTATTCCTACTGGGATTTTGAGATTTGATTTATCATGCTCAATGGTCATGACAAACACACTATAGCTAAGTGCAAGAAGAATTATTTGAATGCAGATTGACATGAAGGAAAATTTTCAGAGGAGCTTATATGACTAAGGTGTACAAATCCCAATGACTTTGAAGTCTTTACCTAATATCTTTCTAATGATCTGAAGAGTCCAGTTGTCTGGTTTGCTAATTATGAATTCAATTTTCAAAAGCCTCTGTCAGACTTTTGCAAATGGGACTTAAATTCTTAAGTTACTAGAGAACGTAAAAAAATTTTTATTTCATACTTGCAGCATTGTATGTTAGTGGGAGCCTTAGTTCTCACTGAACTTTAAAATAAATCAGTGTGATTAACAGACAGGTAAACTGATGAACTGTGTGTTAGGACCTTGATTTCATCCAGCTGTGTGCTCAGGCAGTGTTGGTGAGTGGCAAGGTGGTGTCTGTGGGCATACAATCCAAAACAAGTGACCTATCTTACATCCTACTTCCATCCAAACCACTCTACTATAGCCTCATTTTCTTCTTTCTCGTGGTTTGTTTGTTTATTTGTTTAATTTGCTGTGTACTATTTAAACTCAATTCCTTGTCTGTGATAATGTTACCATGTTAAAATTTTGCTATGGACCTCACTGAGAACTCCAAGCTTTTCTTTATCTTTGTGCTAATGGCCCTGGAAGATGCTCTTCAGCTTTTGTTCCATTCAGTTTCAAAAGACCCATGTAATGGCCTTTTTGCCTCACTTCCTTTTGAAGACCATTGTTCAGTGTAATATTGGTTACCATTCTGAAATTTTATAGATTTTCATCGAGAATATTTTTTACTTAATTTCATTCTCTGTCTTTCTTTTCTTGGGTGACTCCCTTTTCTCCAGAGTCATACAAATTAAAATCCCACTTTGTCATTTGCTGAGTATAGCAGAGTCAATGGTTAAATATGTCCTTGGAACCAAATCTCTTGAGACCTCTACCCACTAACATTGTTCCTGGAGAGTTCCCTCAAAGTCATACCAATGCTGGATTAGATACAGCTATCAGCTGACGCCTTCCCCCATGGCAAAATATCCCTACAGCCCCAAATTGCTTCTCACTGTAACAGTTTTGGGGAAGTTTGACAATAGATATTTCACAGCAAGGTAGCTTTTTTCCCTGTTTAAAATATTATGTGTGTATGCATCTGCCTTGCCATTAGTTTGTGGTCATTTGGCTGTTTATCCTTTACAACAGAGCAATTCAGTTGCTCTGACTGATCTACTGATTTTAAACAACCAACATGACAATAAAGGGAAAGTCTTTCTTTGGGGCTGTGATTTTCTATTTGGGAGTTAGAAAAGAGTCGTCTTAATACAAATTGTGATTTGGGGCTTCATTTTCCTTCCCTTTCCAGTGTGACACATTTTTTCACATTTGTGTAGATGGTACACCAGACTAGTTCATCTGAAGGTGAATTTTAATCCACATTTTAGTGTTTCAATCAAAAGTACATGTTGCTGTTCATTCATTTATGTATATAATCCTGGATATCATCCTCTCCACTCCCCCAACATAAGGTCTTGGTATTTACACATGTGATTTTCTAGGGTCACAACTGGCTTCCTCAGAAGTTTACACATCTTCCTTTTTTATATGCTTACAGGTGATTGCAAACAACACTATCCTCTTTGCAAATTCACTGAATTCTGGGAAATGAACTGATCACCAGTATAGCTTTCTCCTTTTCTGCAGAATTGATATCAAATCCATCAGAACAATCCAAACACTGATTAAGGCAAAGTATTAGTTGATTTTGGTTGAGTCATCTTTTGTTTTTATCCTTTTCCTATCCGGTATCTCAATCTCATAATTACTGTTGAATGTCACACATGGTACCACAACCGAAACACTGTTTAAAATAAAACATGACCAATTACTTGCTTATTTACTACTAAATGAACATTGTCAAATTAAAACGTTATCTTATTTTCCACATGTGGTAAAGCTGAAGGGAAGGAAAAGTAAGGGAAATGGTCCAAACTCCTTTTCTGCAGGGATTTCTGAAAAGAAATCATTGCAAATGACTTGAAATAGGCATTTTTTCCAAGGAAAGACACAAGTCCATTCTCTGAGGTAGGGACGATTTTGAAGACAGCAGCGTGTATGCTGTATTAGAGCTGAGCACATCCTTTCAAGTGTGATTTCTAACTGGTTTACCAATTCTTTGTTTTGGAACTAGCTTACCCCCTTGATCTTCATGTTCAAAGCTTTTCTGCAGACTTTGGTTTCTGCAGGCTTTGGAGCAGCCCCACGGTAACCCAGTACTTTATGTCAAGCATGTGGGAAATATTTGGACTAAATTGGTTTACTGGTTCACCGCAAAGTGGAAGAGGATTGTTGAAATCTAGGTATCTCCCTGCAAGCTTTTGGATATAGTTGCAGCTTAAAATAAAGAAAACACCCATCAATCTTGCAAGTTATTGAAATTTTTAATGCATTAGGTCACAGTCTGCAGATCCATACTGGGAGCTATGAGAAGCCCCTATCTTTTTTCTGTGGTGCAATCTCCACTGGATTGACCTAGTTGCAAGGGATCGCCTTGTAAGGACCCATTTGTGAAAATGCTTTTTAACTACCTAGACTGAGCGAGCAAGTCTGTCAAGCTTTTCTTGGGAGAGCCGTGAAGCCATAAAGCATTCCCCAATGGTTTCCAGGGGCAGGCAAAACTGCAGCAGGCCTTCTTGACATGCTCCAATGCATCTCAGCTCACCAACAGCCCTTGTTTTAGAGAACATGAGGCTATTAAAGACAGTTTAACAGCATAGAACTAAACCCTACATTAAACCAGCTAGCAGCCACATACGCCTACTTCATTGCAACTCGGCTGCACAACCTTCCCCATATAATGGGCATCATTCTCTGTGTAGGAAAACCCTTCCCATAAATGCTGTTAATCTCATTCTAACCATACTTTTGTAAATACAATGACATGGTCAATGGTCCCACTGAGACCATGTTTCCCAATAATGAGGGAAATGGTATTTACAGGAAGGACTTAAATATTTCTTATGTACCGGAGCATGCATTTTTGCATGTAGTCTATGAACCCCCTAATACAACTATGACTAATGTACCCATCTAATTAAATTTTTACAACATTCCAGCGTGTCAGTGTCAAATGTTTGCCTCCAGTTACCCTCCTCATAACACTGTCAAATAAACTTCTGCTTTTTATATTTAGTGTCTGCCTGCCTCCTTCTACACCATGTGAAATCAAGGCATCATCATCATCTTCATGAAGACAGAAAAACTGCCTCCTGCTTCCTCTTGTCCCAGCAGTGACCCCTGAGCTTTTAACTTGCCATTTCAGATCTGCTACTCTGCAGAAGGATCCCATGTACTGTTATTCAACTTGACACGCAAAGATTAGAATTTGGAGTTAGAAGATGATATGCATATGCAAATAAAAGGAAGCAAACCATATATAAAACTTTATTTGTTTCATTTGCAATTTTCCCTGCAGAAAAGCAAGGCTTTCTCACTACCCAGATAGCTGCTTGGACACAATTCAGGGACAGATAAAACCGGAAAACTACAAGCTTAAGGCTAGTAACTGTTAGGACATCAAAGCCAGGTGAAAAGTTCCACAAGGAACCTCTAGGTTATATCCCTCCAAAAAACAAAAAGGTTTATGTTTGGGGATAAAGTGGGCTTACTGCCCCAAATCAGGCATCACCAGGAAAATATAGACATTGTTCAGTTCAGTCTGTTTAATCTTCCTTTTACAACATGGGCAGGTCATCGTGCAATCTCCCTGAATCCCTAGGTAAGCACTAAGTTGTTGCCTTTAATTAGTCTGCAAGTTATAGTTTAAATGCAGTGGCCTGACATCTCAATTAGGTATGCAAGATAAGATCCCAATAAATGATTTCTCAAGGCTAATATTCTACAGTGAGGCCTTCTGGAGTACCGACACAATGGGTATTCTTCTCACCATGCGGCAGATGCAAACAGGGGCATTCAAAGTGCACTGTTGTAAAGGAGCACTGCATACTGCTTTAATCCCTTAGTTTAAATGCTTGTTATTTGAACAGGTTCTAGAAAATAACCCTTCATTAATATCATTAGGACTAGACTGGGGCCAACCCCATTAGCTGCCTAGTAGCTGTAGATATGGCTGAATCTACATGACAATAAAACATTGTTTGGGGGAGTTTATCAATCAACTGCAAATGAGCATTTTAGGTTGAAAAGTTTCTCCAGCAGCAGATTTTCACCAACCAGTAAACCAAGATGAAAACCAGGACTTCTGGTGGTGCCAGTTCCCTCCTCCTCATGGGGAATATCACAGACCAGGGTTTGGTACAAACTTGAGCTCTGTGCCTCAGGGTTTGTGTTTTGTTTTTAAAGAATTTGGGACATTTATTTTTCTTGCAAATTGTTGAGCTTTTGCCATGTACAAAAAACACCAAGCAATGTCAAAGGCATTTGTAAGTATGATGGGGCTTTTCACAGAAGAAACTGGGCAATATAATCCAAGGATTTGTTACAAACAAGTCAGGCTTGTTCTGAGGAGGCTGAAGTCTTTTTTCACCTGGACCACAAAATAAGGTTAGGTTATGCCAAAAGAGATTAAGAGGTCCTGAACAATCCTGAATTTGGTGCTTAGGTTGCCAGTGCCTGAAAATTGCTCGGTGCCCAGGAACGGGGTTCATACAGATGAGGGCAGTCAGCAGGGGACTGCCTAAGTGGTCCTACAGGAAATGCCAAGGGAAGGAGTGGCCTTTTTAAGGAGTTAGGGGTCTTCCTCTGGACCAAGAAGAGAGCTTTCCTTTTTTAAAAAGTCATGGTCTTGGATCTTCCATGAGCATTCAAACCCTGAATCCTTCTCCCAGAAGTGGAGAAAGGAGAGCTCTTCTCTGCCCCGTAGCAGGGCTGGAGGGAAGGTGGGAGCAGCCTGGGAGAGGCAGGGTGCTGAGAGCACCGATTCCCTCCTGTCCTCTGCCTGAAGGCATTCAAACCCACATCTCTTACCTCACCCTATTCAACTGTAGGACTTGAGTCATTTATTGCCCTCCCCATGGAAAGTGTTCTCCTTCATACAGAGCACTGCAGCCTGCCTTGGAGAGGGGGAAAAAATGTGGGCCAGGACCCTAGCAGATTTTAGATTGGTCCACGATAAGGAGGCGGAAGCACTGGGGATCTAAACTAGTGCATGAAAAAAACCCAAATGCTATCTAAATTTCACATTTGGTGATTAAGTACTTTGGAGAGAGTACCCGAATTGCCGTGTCAGTGGGTAAGCAGTAAGCTGGTTCAAACAAACAAATGCTTTTCAGCAGGGGCTTACTCATAAAAAATTTCATATCTCATTAACCAGTTGATTCTGCAAACCTCCCCCACCCATTAATTTTTTTCCCCCATCTCTTTCCTTTGGCATGTTTCCTATTTCTCACAGCAGCAGCTGCACACAGTTGAATAGTAAATCAAACACCCTAAAAACTGTTGTTTTAATACAATGTCTAAGATTTCCCAGTTCTCTTTTCCCCCCTTATTTTTCTTGATAACTGTTCTGGCTCATCTTTGTCTGGTAGTAAAATAAGTAAATCTGGTAGCAAAAGCCTGACCTGTATTTTTATTTTTTGTGGAAATTAGCGGGTAGGTTAGTAAGTGAAAAGCAAGTAATCCACAAGCAGTTTAGATAAGTGGATATTACAGGCTTGTGTTGTTAATTGGTATTAAATACATTTTTAAAATTACATTTCAGTAGCAAGTGACTTTTCTCATCAGACTCTCTTGTGGCAGAGCTATTTCTTTCTTCGTCGTGGTTATAAGTCTTTGGAGAAATCGCTGTATGCATCCCCCACAGCCTTCATTTCATCCTCTCCCTGGGCCGTGCCATCTGGCAGTGTCATCTTTCTCTAATTCTTCAGGTGCCTCTGTTGGCCTGAAAAACCTTCTGAAAGCAGGTTGAGTTCACCACGTCTTAAGAGACATCCTCTCTAGGATGAAAGCGCCTTCATGGGTTCCCGAAGGTGTTTGGATGCTTCCCAGCCCACGGTACAGCATCAGAGGTGGCTTCCTGGCTCGAGAAAGGGTGAATGAATCCCCACCGGCAAGGCTGCAACTCTTTGATGCAGATAGTTCGCAGCAATCAAGAGCTCAATCTGCTGAAGAAGTTATTGAACTTTTGTTATCTCTGTACGACTTGGCTTGTCTAGTGTGGGACGCGCAACTTCTGGGTTACTGTTCACATCTCTGATTACACACAGCACTAGGTTTTTTTTTCTGTTTTGTTTTTAATCTGGGCTGTGCAGTGGAACCAGCCAATGGTAAACCCATCTCAGTGAAACACTGTCTGTTATGAGTTAGGAGGAAAATTGTTTTGATTATGCTCACAACGTGCAAATTGCAGATGCAGTGCCAGTGACACTTTACTAGTGTAGTGAAACTGTACGTGGGAGGAAATGTCCTTCCCTTCCAGAACAGCCTTTGTGTTCCCTTCTCCTGTGAGAGGGGGACTGTGAACACTGCCAAAGGCAGAGGTAGAGCATGGGGCAGAGGTGTACACACAGCAATCACACCACGTTCTGCAAGCAGCTTTTTCTAATAAGCCTCCAAGAGCAGCAGCAAAATCTCCATGTTGCTATCAGCGCAGCTGGGTGAATAACATTGCCTTTGCAACATGCTCACTGACAAAAGCCAGAAAATACAAAGATAAGGCCAAGACCACATCCTTGACTCCAGCCATTCTGAGAAAAAAAGCTTGATGACAAGACTGAGAGAGGAAACACCAGCCTTAGCAGTGAGTTCTTGCAGATTCTGTTGAAGTTCCTCAGAGCTGGACAGGGAGGAGATGGCCATGGCCATGGGCAGTGCAGCGCTGCTGCCGTTAGTTGTCTGCTCTCACCTGTAAGATGGCTCTGGTGGGAACGCAAAGAGGTCCCCAGTACCCACTGGAAGCCAAAATCTTCAGCTTGGATGCTTTGGGTCCACACTGCAATTCTGCAACCCCTGGCTGAAGCTGGGAGTCATTATGGGGAGCTGGAGAGGCTCTGGGAACCAAGAGAAGATGTGGAAGTATAACCTAACCTACTGGCTGCCCACTTCTCTCTTTTCATAGAAAGGCATCTGGGGAAATCACTAGTACTACCTCTCTTTATGCTCCTGCTCTCTTCTTGTGGGACATTATGCTTTTTGTGGCTTTTTGTCTTTTGAAGTTAAGTTTGTTATACTGTCTTGGTGAGTGCTTTGTGGCTTGTGGCAGTGTGTAGGCGAAGAAAAAGGACAAGGGCTGTGACGAAGGCAGTTTGGTCTCTGTTGGTAGAACCAGCTGTTAAAATCAAAGCCATTTTCCTAAACCATCTTTAAAAACCACTCCAGCAAGCTCTGCTCCCTGCTGCTCAATGTCCCTGTCTTCTCAAACCACACCACCCATGCTTGTTTTGGCAGATCGTTTGCTCTCCTCCTCCTTTGCTGAAGTTACTGAAGTCGTAACTCCAAAGCCTCCACCCATGGTCCCATGCCTCGCACCAGTTTCTGCTGGTGTGGCAGCACAGCCAGCAAGAAAACGGGGCTGGGAAAGGTCTGCAGACCTTTCTGGGCTAAATATCTATTATATGGGACTGGACTGACTGACCGGCCCTGAAGTACATGTGTAAACAGCATACAGTACTGCAGCCAACATTAATGATTTGTGGACAGACCATAGTATTTCAACTAACCAGATTAATACCTCATCTGGTAAACAAATTCTGTGTAGCAGTACAAGTTGCACGCTGTCCCCAGAAGACCATAACAACTGCTCTAGAGCCATTACCATCTAACTAGCAAATAAATATTTGGGCACGCAGGCTCATTTGAAAATGTGGATTATTTCCTCAGAGGCTGCAATGGCTCCTCTAGGTAAAGAGTAGCTCAAGGCACTCTCTATAAAGCAGATTTTTGACCTGGTGGACCTTGGCTGGCAGGCAGGCGTGTGTGCCCAGGCAGTCAGCCGGCGGGCTGGGCTTTGCTGGGAGGACAGCAAGCCCCAGGCCGGGAGCAATGTCTTTTTTCATCAAATAATATGTCTTCCCCTTCCCACCCTGCTCCTCACTTCTTTTCCATTTCTCTTCAGATGAGACAAAGGAACTTTTCCAAGCAAGCAACTAACAACATGAGTATTTAAAACTCTTGAAAAAATGCTTTTCAGTTTAAAATTAGAGTTTGTCAAACAAAGCTTTAAGACATAACATGTTGAGGCTCCTTTTCCAGGCATGTTAAAATGGAAGGAATTTTGCTTTTGCATTTTAGAGTTGCCTTTTAGCGGACAACTAACTTCTGCCTTCCTCTCTCAGGACACCTCTGGATCTGCTCGGAAAGGTTCTTTGTCTGTACTCCGACTTTTTCAGTTGGGTTGCTCCAAAGCACATTTCCAAGGGAAAAGGGAAAAGTTCCGGAAATAGGTTAAGCATTATGCTCCCATTAAAAAGATTGATTTGGTATTGAAGTTAGGGAACCAGATAAGCTCAGAGGAATACGAGCAAGATACGGAGCTCTGCCTCCCTTAGTGGTCGGCTCCCTCAGTTAGGGGTTTGGTGACTCCTACCCTAATTCCTGCAGACTGTCTGGTGACTACACTGACATCAGCTGGCTTCAGTCCACAGTGCTGGAAGGTGTCCGTACTGTAGGATTCCTCATGAAAACAGACTCCTTTGTGCTGAAATACTACTTTAAGTTGAGATCAGAGCCCATGGCAAATGGCTAAGCACTGTCCATGTTTTCATCTGTCCCTGGGGGAGGCATCTTCACGCCAAAATCACAAAAGAAAAATGTAGCCCCAAAAACTGAAGTTGAGTTTGTTGGGACAAGTGATATTCAGAGATGCTGAATATTCTGCACAGTCAGCACAAATTGGATTTGCGACTCTGAAAATCAAGGCACTTGATTTGTGTCACTAAGCACTGAGATTTAGGGCTTCGCTTCAAAAAGAGGTTTCAAAGATACCCAGAAAAGCATGAGCCTATTTTAGGTGATGTTAAGTCCTAACTGCCCTTCTGTGGTTTTGAAAATCTTTCCCACTCTCCCCAAATTTGAAAACATTGTCTTCAAGTGCTGTCAAGCTAGAGCTCCTCAGTAATGCTAAAATTCACTTGAAAGAATGCATTTAAAAATGAATACGTTCAAAGATTATGCACGAATTCATATGCATGGATTCAAAGACATTGTCTCATAGACAACAACTGCAGCATATTGAATCTCATATTGAGAAATCATTTCACAGTGCTTTACTGTACGTTTTAGTCCTATCTCTTTGCATCTTTATCAGAAGCCCATATATGTCATCATTCATCTCTCTCCTTGAAACAACAGAATTACAGAATGTGCTTGCTGAAAAGTGTTGAGGTAAACTTTTTTTTTTAAGTGATTCCTCTGGCTTTAGGGGAAGAAGGGACCTGTGTGGGGATTTGTCCTTTGAGGAAGGGTGCAGCTGGAGTTCAAAATCGTCTGGATTTGTGCTTTATCTCGTCCTCTCCGGGCCTATGAAGGCACAAGAAATCTGGTGAATTAATCTGCCATGGAGGGGGACACTTTGCCACAGACGCCAGATACACAATTGTGCTCAGGATGTTTTTTATTATGAGAACTTATACTCTGCATGGAAGGGGAAACAGGGGGAGGAGGGCTTCGAGCAGAGATGAGCACCAACTCCAGTCAAAAGTTAAAGTCTTTGAAAATATCCCCTGCATCCCCGCATGGAAAGGGTTCTTGGGGAGATTTTTAAAAAATCAACAGCAAGAGTCTCTTCTCCCCAGCAGTATTTCTTGATGATGACAGAGCCCCTCTTTCCCTTCCCCCCTTGCTATCAGCTGGCTAATCTGCCTGCACATTCTGACACACAGCTGCGAGAGATGAAAACTGTACTGTTGATAGATGAAACTTTGGATAAGATTACATGGTTTTGAATATCTTGATGACATATTTGTCTGAAAAGTCTTTTAGAGGACAGCCTAATATAAATGCACGGAAATGTTTCTAATGACTAGCATTTGTCTACGTACTTGGTTTGGAAGATTAACATTCACGTGTTCTTCGACTGTCATTTGCATTTGTATGTGGAGGCAAACTTTTCAATAATCACTTCTTCATGCCGAGAAGAGTTAACAATTTATTCAAAATACACAAGGCCAAATTAGTCCCTTCTGTAAGGATGGGAGCTTTGGTGGAGTTGCACCAGCAGTGGATTTGGCTTTGCTGTGCTCTGCAGCAGCCGCAGCTACATGCCTGGGAGACTGCACGTGCTGACCTTGCCTGTGGTAATGACGGAAGTCCCCCCATTAGAAAGACAGAGCACACTACAAAGCAAATGGGAGGAAAAATCCCAACCACCCAAGGTCAAGACAGTTGCATCTTTCATCTCTTTTGCTGTGGTGAAGCCTGGGTTGTTTTCTATTTTGCACTGATAAATGAATGCAGTGAGACTTATTGTAGTGTTTTTATTCTTATTTTCACTACACCCAGTAGTGTGGTTGCACATTCAGAGGCCCATTTTTCAGCTGTGGGGAGGGCAGAGCTTTATTTGCATGAGTATTGCCACTACCTGTGAGAGTGTGGCACCTGGATGCATTTGAAACCTGCCCTGGCCTAAAGCCTTCTGAATTTGGGGATTTTAGGTGCCTCAATCATTTTAGACAATTGGCCTTCAAGAACTCTTGAAGAAAAGAAGCTTCCATTCCTAAAATATGGAAGTACTTCTGGAAACCTGGCCCCATTCAGGTCACAGTGAGGATGTATCTGTATCCATTCACCTCAGTTTTGCCCTGATGTGACAAATGTTAATGGAGGAACGTCCTTACTGAGGCTCAGAAAGGGCTTTGGTGGATCACACATTAACATGCACCTTTGCATTGTCCACTAATCATGCAAAAAAAATAATTAGGGCTCATCTGTGCTGCAGTAATGTGAAGCCTCTGCCCTCCTCCTTCCTGCAGGCAACATAAAATGAAGATACTTCTCAAGTCCGGCCCCTAGATGATATGTTCCAGATGTCTGGGCTAAAAAAAAAGTAACCCAACACCGAAGAGCTACACTAATGAAATGGTGGGGTGCCCTCTCCAAGGATGTGCAGGAAAGGGGGCTACGGGAAGCCACTCCATTCACAACACTGGACGGTGCTCAGCACAGCTGGGAGAAGAGACAGCACGTGGGAAGGGGAGTTGCAGGGCTGAATATTTTATGAAACATGGTTGGGGTGAGGAAAGACAAACACTTGCAGACACTGGTGGATTTGTGCATCCCTGAGGGCTTTGGCCAGTTGTATAAATATAAATGAACCTTTGATCTGCCTTTAGTGAGCTCAAAACCAACTCCATGAAATCAGCAGGTACCACCACGCATGACGAGCATTATTTGTGTATTGATGCTGTGGCATATATGGTCCTTTGGTTTCAGGAGAAGACTCTCACCTTGGTGTTGCTGGCTGCTGTCCTGAGCTGCCCACAGGTTGTGCAAACCCTTAAGGAGGATGCTGCACCCTCCACTGACCAGGAAATGGCAGGAAGGAAACCTCCCAAGACATTCCTCTGCATGAGGAGAGTGGTTAGGAGGACAGCAGTGCACAACCCAATAGGCTGCTCATCTGTCCTCTTATTTAACACACACTACTATATCATTTTCCAATCACCTTCTCTCACTACTGTGAGACTTCTGATTATAGATGAGGTGTTTCAGCACAGAAGAGTTATTGAGAGCTAAAGTTTCCTTAATATTTGAAAATATCACAATTACCTTGTTGCTTCCTCTTGAATACTGCACATACTTCTTAAAAAGGCTTCTGGGTTGAGCATGTCTTTGTCTGGCAGTGTTGTACAATCACAGATACAATTTCATTTTGCTTCCTCTTCACATACCACTGTGTCTCTGCAGACTTGCACTGACACTCTTTCCCCTTTCGGAATATGTTGACATCTTGATGTCTTCTCCATAGACTCACACTGACACAGTGTTAGGGACTTTGTGATGACACCGCAGCCCACGTTAGTGAATGGTGAAATAGCCCTGTCACAAACTATATTATGAAATACCAAAACTGTTTAAAAATGTAGTTTTCCACAAAAAAAAAAAAGGGAAAAAACCTGAGGGCCTTGAGCATACCTTGAGGACTGATCGGCTCAGTTGTACATGAATATGGATGCTTAAGTAGAGCGTTTTAACCTATGACAAATATAAAGATGGGCTATAATGCCTATACATTATAAAAATTCACAGTAGCTAGGAATGACATTCTTGACTTGTGAACACACATTATGATATTTGTCCAATGTGGTACTTCAAAACTCTGGTTGAACTGATACTTGATACTAAATATGGGGTTTTTTTACATGAAGTTTAGTGACCGAACTTGAACTGGCCAAAATCTAGGGGTTTTTTTCAGTTAAGAATATTCTTTATGCTAAATACAGAATCAAATATTCTTCCTTTCAGAAATGGTGGCATAAATTACTCCAATGTACCCAGTTAATTTCCTCTGAAAATGATTCCAGTACTCATTATTAATTTCTGCTGAAAATGACTTTGATGCTTGACAGGGTTTTGTCAGAGTTTATTAATGAAGGCCTCACTATGTATGGCAACAATTGGTTTCTCTGTTTCTTTTGACAGTTATGAGAATCTAAAATAGGTCAGGTGAAGATGGGTGAGATTGCCCAGGCTTTACTTCTTTGCTACTCTTTTAACCATTGAAGACTGCAACAAGTACAACATAAGACTGAAGAAAATAATAGCTTTAAAAGAGGTGCAGCTGTTACAGAGCATTTTTCCTATTAATATTTGGGACACTAATTGGATCTGGGATGAGATAACTTGGACAAATCAACAAGTTAAGACAAATAGTTTTGATTTCTTTGTTTGTTTATGGAAAAAACCCACATTTGCTTAAGAATGTTGGAGAGGTGATTCTGTCTCTTAATCCAAAAAGTGATTAATAGTAGTGCAGGCAGACATGCAGTTGGAATTTGACCACACAGGACAGAGTTCATGAGACAAATTCAACCCTAGTTTAAATGCTACATGGTCTAATGGGCCTCAGTATCTAGTTATTTTCTCAAATGTCTGCCTTGCAGACACCTCAGATCTGGAATCGGAAAATCCAGCTGTGCTCTTGCTGCTTCTCACAACACAGTGTAATTAGAATGTGCTGATAACTTTGTTGATGCATGAGAGATAAAAATCCATTCTACCTCATGCTGGTGGTAAAAATGTGGTTTCATCAAGAAAGAGAGCAGATATGAATTAAAAACACACTGAAGATGACAGTATCATTTTCACCAACACACTTCTCCAACATCACCAACATCAGCATGTGTTGTACACTGCTGCTTTATCCCTTGCATGGCATTGATCTCAGCCATGTGTCAGGACTCTGTGGTACAAGACACTGCAGAGAATAAAAATAAGTGTCCACAGTCGTGGAAACCCTCATGTCAAGAAACCCTCTTTTCAGTCGCTCCTGCAGCAGAGCTCTTCATGAAGAACTCCTGCTGCTCTGGGGTCAAGCCTCTGATAGAGCTAATTTTTCATGTGAATCCTGGGACAAACTTGTCACACAGCTTTTTTATGAGTAGGGGACATGACATTTAGTCAAGTTTTCCATGCTAAGAATTTCATGTTACATATTGTTAAAGATGACTGAAATAGGTTATGTACACATCAAAATGAGTGAACTTTTACCTTTCCTATTGCAAGTTATCCGTGACATCCTTGGAAATCATTGACTTCTCAGCTATTGACATTGTTGGGGGAAGGGGAAAAAGGTTCATCTTGCAAGAAATGCTGACTCAGAGATTTCTCAAGAAAATCTACTTTCTTAGCTGAAGAAGAAAGATTCATTATTTGCTCATCTTGGTGAAATCTAATTGTGATATTTATATTCTGTATTAATTTGATTCAGTAAAGATTTCCAACGTAGGCAAAGAAGCCAATCGTAATAATTTGTTCTGAAGCTTTTATTACTATTGCATTTTGAATGCAGGTATTAAAACAGCAGTGGAGCAGCAGATGCTAACCCTTGCATATTGCTAAAGATGCTACTTATGCAATTCCTAAAAGCATGAGCCCTTCTAATGGGAGGAAGCAGCAAAACTCCCATTGACTTCAGTTGGGTATAGATTTCATCTAGTAAATATAGGGTGGTGTTACTTGCTGAGGAACAAAGTCATTTGCAGGGAACAGTTTACAGTAGCTTTGGCTTCTCCTTTGTACTTTGTACTTTACAAAATAGAGTTGTATTCCGTATATAAAACTGACTGCTTTGCATTAAAAACAAGATTTCCTGTTAAGTTGAACAAACCTGCTTAAAAAGAGAAGACAGTTGGTACCAGTAGCTGTGACTTAGTGTATATTTTCTTCTACATTTTCAACTACTGATTACAATTCCTACTTATTTTATAGCAATATCACACAATAAACATTTCTTTTCTGATTAAGGGATTGAAGGAGAACTGAATTATGAACAGCATTAATATAAGAGGGAATTTCTATCCTGTGCTCTGTAGGCCTGAGTTTATATGACCTTAAACAATCAGTCTGAAGAAGTCACATCAGCTGCTGTACACATTCCACATTACTGAGGAATTAAATTAAGCAGCTTTAATATCTGTGAAATGGCACAGGCCTGAAAGAGAATCGTTCCAATTTATGGACTTTGTATCTGATTTACTAGTGCATGTCTAGCAATTTAAGAGCCACCAATTGCTTTAAGACCACCTCCAAAGTGTTTTTATCACTTACAGTAAATGTGCTAACATAATGTTTTAATTAAACATTTAAAGTGCATCAAACAAATTTATTGATGCTGCCAGAAAAAGAAGAAGGAAAAAAGAAGAAATTCTGCTCTTTGCAGACTAACCTGATCTATGCACCATGCTGTGACCCTGGTAAGATCGCTCTTAAACATTTTAGCTAGCATCTATAAATTAACAAAAAGCTTCCCCTCCCCTCCAGTTCCCTCATTTCCCATCCCCAACCTCCAAATCATACTTTGTGCATAAAAACATGGTAAGAGCTTGTTGAAAGCTATTCAGCTATAATATCAAATGGTTGTGAACACTGCATTTATTTTTTCTCCTTGAACACAGGCCTGATATTGAAATGATATAAAAGTCCCAGCAGCACTTTATATTGATGTTGGCATTAAAAATGCTTTTTCCGTCAGCGAGAGAGGAGTTCCCCCTTAAAAAAATAAAAGCCAATACCAGGCCTATCAAAACTTTATCATCCTGTTACCACTTGGGCACTGTATTAAATATTCACAACTGAAGCTGGTTTTCATTAAAAATCCTTTTCCCTTCTGTGCTGGGGATCACAGACCTGACACAGATCCAGAATTCCTATAACCCTTTAAAAAAGAGAAAAGCGAGCATTGCATTGACATCACCTGAAAAAACACATTCAGATTTCATCCAGTTTGTTCCTGGTTTCATGCTCACAGAAATGATGTGGGGTGGCAGGGGCAAAGATCGGCCCTAGGAGCACCGCAGTCCTTCTCACCACCTCCTCCAGTTCTCCTCATTGCTTTCCAAGAAGGTGGACCTCAGGGAACGTGGCACAGCAGTTCAGTGCAGAGGCTATCGGCAGAGGGCTAAATTATGATTTATGCTTTATGGCACCAAAACTACAGGCATGTTATTTGTGTACATAATATAGCTTGGGTTTTCCTAGCAAGGGAAAGAGTATTTTGTCTTCCTGAGTAAGCATTCATTTTAGGGACTGATAATCATGGCACGTTTGCTTTTGTACATATCTTTTCTTACATACATCTGTCATTGTGTATGAGAGAACAGCTAAATACAGTGGGTCATAATATGAATGGAAAGCATATTTCTGTACCAAAGAGCCTTACAGATGCTGGTGCCTGGAGATGGGATTCTAAGCAATTCTTGTTAAGGTCAGTGCTGCCTGTTAACAAGCTGATATACAAATGTAAAGTGTGTTTCATTTATATTTTATATTATATTATATTATATTATATTATATTATATTATATTATATTATATTATATTATATTAATCATCTGCAATTCAATTTGCTCCATTTGTTCAAACCCAATAACTATAAACATCATGTGGTTGGAAAGGAAACAAGCAAGGAACCCAATAGTGGTTGGGTCTGCCAGGAAACGATAGGCAAGGCAAAATGTCATGGCAGAGCTGAGAACTGGCTATTCCTGGGAGACTAGTCTTACCTTTGTCAAGAGAAAAAAAAAAAAAAAAACAACCAAAAAAAAAACCAAAGAAAAAGAAGGAAAAGTAATTTCATCATTAGGGATCAGAACCCTCATTTTTGCATGTCATTCAGTCATGGGTTACATGAAAGCTGCCGTGTTGTCTAACACAAGGCAGGATAATTATTTTAATGGTGGTAATCCAGTGATGTGAGAACCACCACTAACTCTTCATCCTTTGTGATCTCCCATCATGTACTGACTCACCCCAGCTCTTCTTAACTGTGCCTCGGAAGACAAATCTACTGCAGGGTGTTACTGTGGCTCATGGTTACCTTGCGGTCCACATCTATTTTTGTATCTGTTGTCTCCTGCTTTATATTTAGCTCTTTGGGCATTCTAGAATTTAGCATAATGGAGCCCAATCAATGATGTGAGCCACTGAGCAGTAACACAGTGTGAATATGAAGAAATAATAATTGTGGCTTTCAGCTTGAAGGTGGAGACATTTTTCTAGAGAAAAGAAATAAAGACCTCAGAAGAAGGGTGCAGCATTTCTCTTCATATCTCTTCATCGTGCATGATTTACCATTGTGTTCTAGGGGACTGATTTTCAAAAAGAATGAATTTTGCATTAAATTCTGAGTATGGTTGCTGCAGAAGATAAGATATTTGCCTATTCAAATGATGAGCTGGATGCATAAGTGATCACATCAATGGGTAATATGCACATTCAGTCATGAGAAAAAAATTTGCATGCCCTATAAAGACCTAAAAGTTGAACATCTGGCCTTTTCTGTGGCACCTCAATTTTATATCAATGTCTTCCCTTCTTTGAAAGGTTTATTCCTAAAACCGTCAGATCATCACAGTCTTGATACAACATTCACTGCACACTGTTCATAAACGAGCCAAGCTCAGCTGTGGTGGGAATGACTTTAATTGTTCTGCATTACAGATGTTGTGTTCACCACAAAGTCCTTGAATTGCACATGACTGGACATGCATGAAAGGAAAGCTGGTGCTGTTCTTCTGCCATGCAGGAGGGACTTAGGACAGTCTGTATTTTGTCCTAATGGAAAAGCTTCATTAAACCTTTACAGCATATGCTTCATGTAGAATTGGTAGCCAAAGGGAATCAGATGACACCTCTTTCCTTCTAACCAGCTCTTATATTTTCCAGAAATACAGTTAATTGTCAGTATGAATTGTGAGGAAAGAATATCTAAAATGAGGTAAAATTACGTACCAGATACCATTAATTTCCTCTTATTTTTTTCCTGCACCCTGCTCACGTAACTGATGTCCCATCCCTGAGCTTCCTGCTAGGTTTTCTGGTAAGACCAAGAGCTACACCTGTCCAGGATACTGTCTATTGTGATATTGTTTTTCTATCCTATGAATTTGGAAGCATGGTGATGAAAATTGCTCCTAACCAGAAAGGCTGATGTACCAAGCACTTTTCTTGTGTCTGTTTACTATTACCTGGCTGCTGATGCTGAAGAGCATTGATATGCTACGGGTGTTCCCTCCTCAGAGCACCTCCCACACCTTGTCTTCATTTTTGTAATTTTGCCCTTGCCCCAACCACTCCAAGCCTCTAAAGAAGTTTGGATTTGGACTTTGCAGCTCTGTTTATGAGTCATAGCAATATTCTCACACATTCCAGTATATTAGTTAGGGGACTTGTGAAACAGAGGAAGGACAGAGCGTTATTAGTTGAAATTCCCAAATGAAGGGCCAAATGCTGAAAAACTTCCTCTGCTTTTATTTGGCCTCAGCTGAGGCAAAATTCTTGTGTAGCATCAATAAATAGTTATCTGCTAACTAATAAAAGATAGTTATCTGCTAAGTTCCAGTCATCAGACTTTCAGTCTGGGTGGCAATGTTAGGGGCTCTTGGCTTTTAGACTCCCAGCCTTGGTTTGCAGGACTACCATTCAGGAAATTAAATCATGTTAGCCTTGAACCACATTTTTATGTTTAAAATTATGAAGGAGCTAATGCTCCTGATTGGAAGCCCTGCTTCTAACCCTGCCAGCTGCCATCCGAGTCTAAAGAAGGAGGCTGACTGTCTCCAAACTCAGGTATTGTTAAAAGCAGGTGATAGGAAAGATAATGAGGGGGGTTCCGAGTCATTCCCACTGATGCAGACTCTTTAAGTGCTTGTACTTCTGACCCCAAGATCAAGTTCCAGATAGCCATGTATGTAAAGTTTAGTTATCTTTCAGAGAAGCCACAAACTGAAGCCTAAAACTGAACTTCTTTTTTCCATGAGGAAATCCTGTAGCAGCCCTACTCTGCTACAGTAACTGCCGCTTTGCAGCACCTTTGCTGCAAATAGGCATTGCAGGAACTCACGCTGGGTTTCTGGCTAGCAGTCAGAATGAAATTTCTACGCAGACAGAAAAATCTTCTCTCAGGAAGGGTGCTCTGGGAAAATGAAGGGACAGACCCTCAGGAACTGTCACCTCCACTGATCTAACAACAGTTTGCCCAGCTGAGGCTTGGCATGAAGTGTTTACTCATCTGCCTTAGCCCTGGAAAATGAAAAGGAGGTTAAAAATTAATCTTTGCGGCTGGCAACTGCTGGCGTGAATTGACATGGTGGTGCAAATTTTTTCCAATATCAGGCACGTTATGTAGCAGTGGAGTGACCATACATCAGGGTTTGCCTGTGGTAGCTTGACCCATACAACTCAAGGCCCTACATGACCTTTGTGGATCTAAGTGCACCCTTTTTTGCACTGTCCTGTTTAATTTTGGTGATATGAAGGTGTTGGTATCCTGATTCTTCACTGTGACAGTGCCCATCCAGCTACAGTCAGCCTTGCATTCCCAGCTGTACATGCAGAATAATGTGGCACGATGGATATCTTTCCTTTAAATTTGCAAGGGTAGATTTACTAATAGCAGGCTAGTTGAGTTGCCTGGAAAACTACAGAAACCTTATGGTATATCACCCCTCTTATTAGTGGCTCCTAGCACTTGATTTTGGATCATCACTTGCAAAAGGACATAGCCAAGTGCTGCTGGAATCAACTTTAGGCTGAACCTTGAATTTCAGGCAGATAAAAAAAAAATAAATCCCTGTCAGAAGAGACTGCAGGGGATGGAATCTAAACCTGCTGGGGCTAAACTAACACCGGAAAGTGCTAGCCTGCCACTACACGAGGCCAGTCTCTAAGTAGTTCAGTAGTTACCTTAACAGCTATAAAAGGTGTAAATCTGTAGAGGGGACAGAAAGAATAAAGAGAGAAACTGCCCTACCTGTCTCCTACTCCACAGGGAATAACGCAAGCTACATTCACAGTAACTGATCCTAGTAAATGCTCTAAATGGAGAGAAAAAAGCTGTGGCTGAAATCTCTGTACAAATTACAGGGAGACAAGTCTGTATCTCCAGCTCTCTCTCTCAGTCTAATTCCTGTGCTGTGCAAATAAATAAGTTCCACCATTGCTAAAGACCTTTAAGTCCCTTTGTATGATACAGTAAATATGGAACTAAACAACTTCAGGTATGGAAAGACGTCTCCAGCAGCACCATTATGTTATTACTGTTTCCCAGAACAATAACAGCAGTGAGTGTGTGATAGGTGTGTATTGTCTTAAAAAACATCTCAGGCTTTTCAATTAGCCTTCTTTTTGTTATGAATACAAGTAGTTGTAGAAATGTGCTCACACCCTGTGCAGATGGCTCCTGGGTCACAGGCAATAGTTTTTTTGCTTTTCATGAACCAAGCTGGTCTTGAGAGCAGAGGAGAATAAAGCTGAAATTGGTAGTTACATTTCAGACACTCGGAGCATATCACATGTGGCCATTAGGGCAGGATTAAATAAACATAATTAGAGAAATTCCTTCTGAAAGATGGTTCTGCAAAAGGATTCGAGTGCACACCTATTCTGCACCCTGCTTGAAGTACTAATGCTGCTCCACCGCTAGAAGCAAATGCCTTCTGAAGGCAGTTCAGAGCCACTGTGCAGTCGCTTAGCTTTATAGTTTGCTAGCTGCATGTCATCTTTGAAGGCTGGGAAATTGCAGTGGCAGTACCGTGATTCCCAGCCGAGTGAAGCAGACACTTGACACATTTCATCCCTTGCAATTAAGGGAGAAAAGCAGAATCGGGGGAAAATTCAAGCAGCATTTTAGCAATAGACCACTCCCTTATCAAGATGAAGTACAAGCATCACCCGCAGATATATGCAGGACTGATGCTATGCACAGACAGTAATAAATGCATGTGAACTTTGCATGAGAAAGCCTCACTCACACTTAGAAGACTTCACTTATTGCTCTTAGTCATTTACACACATCCTCCTAAAGCGAGGAAACTCAAACGTAATCAAACCCTGTGTGCGAATTACCAAGTCAAATGCTGTTGTTCTGTTCTGTTCTCTTTTAATATCAGAGCGCAAACCTCCCAGTGCAAAAATACAATCTTGTGATAAAATGACTAATAAATGACTAAAGCCATTTTCCATTGTGCAGGCATAGCTCTGGGGATCATTTGTTTTTCATGGTAGATCCCTCAGACAGTGAATTCCTCTGGTGGTTGGGATTATATTAATGACCAGGACTGTTAGTCACCTCAAGGGAACTGAAACAGGATGCCACTCTGGTTGCCATTATTAATTCCAACTGCAGGTGTGAAAATTAATTTCATGGGTATTTTTATCATTTCCTTTTAGTTAAGGATTAGAGTTTCTGAGTGACCCAGACTCCGGATGGAGGCAAACCTGAAGCGGGTCTGCCCAGCACTCCCGTAACAGTGAACTAATTCTGATGGAGTAAGAGGAAAAAAATGGGGTATAAGACTTTCCATCCCTTGCTTGGTGAAGACAATTAATGACACTGAAAGATATCAGATGTCATCATGACATACTCTTCTTTGCACCAAGACTCTGTAGAGCAATCCAGTAAATTGCAGGTTGTTTTCATTTCTGTGGAAGAATAACACATTTGCCAATAGTGGGAGAAAAAAGGAGAAGTTAAATATATCAAACCAAATCAAATGTAGCTGATTAGAAAGCTACAGTTTCCATTTGCTGGCACCAGTACTGTTTTCACATAGATTTTCTGACAGATGCTGCTATATCTCCATAGTCAAGAAGACAGCTCCAGCAGCCAAGCTTCTGCCACAGAAATCAAGCTTGGCGTCGTAAACCATAGGTGGAGTTGGGCTGTTGAATTTGGGGAATGGGAGGGGAAAGGCTGGGAGGGGAGCTAGCTCACCTTGGCTGGAGAGGACAGGAGATGTAATCAGCTGGATCCATTACAGAGGGGCAGGCTGGGAAGGGGGAAACACCGCCTCCCCTTCACACACACACCCCCCCCCCCTTCTGCCCATGATTAAGCCTCAACTCCTGCCAGTTCAGCTGGTGAAGGTGTTGGCTCCAAACCTGTCCTGTATTCATTGACACCTCCTCCTGCCAGAGCTTGATGAGTAATGCTTAGAAGATAAGCAGGTTAGGCCAGATTCAGTCAGATAATTAAAGGTTGGAGGTAACATAAGATCCTTATGTGCTCTTATACGTACAGCTCATCTGGGGTTTTGATTTATAATATGTTATGCTCATAACCACCTTTCATGCTATAGCTCTCCTCATGTCTGAGGCATCTTTGTCGTGTGGGCAAGCACCCTGCATACTCTGTGGATGGACAGAGAGAGTACCAGAGGTCCTGCCCGGGGGGGTCCCTTCTCCTCCGTGCTGCAGTCATAAGCCCCCCATCTACCTTTATTTTAAGTGTCTCTCCTTATTGCTGCCGTGCGAAGCGCAAAGCCTTTTTGACCTGATCTCTCTCCCCTTGCACTTCCTGTAGCTGTTTCTATCAGCACCCCCCGAGTGCACAGTGGGGGGGAAAAGCTGCTGCTTGGAATTAGCTTCACTTTACACCTCCCTACCTGTGCGGAGAGCGACTCTCCCCGCACAGAGAGCTGCGAGAGCCGGGCAGGGCTCGACGCCAGCCATCCTCTGTTGTAATGAACCTTTTTAGGTCATATAAGCCAAGAACCTTGTGTTGCTAAAGACCCCATCAGTTACTTTAAGCAGTTATCGTATTTTACTGTTTACAGTGAATAAGCCCAGAGCATGGCGCTCAGCCCATCGCACGCAGCGCAGTTTATCACCAAAAATTAATGAGTCTGTGCCGTCTCGTGCTTCAGGACATTAAATCACAGATTTGTTTAAAATTTACTGAAGTTCGTAACTTTTAATAAAGACCGTCTCAACCTTCACAGTTACGCATCAAAACATCACGTCAGAATCGTGCCCTCCTCACCACTTACTGATGGTTGACTTTAGGAAAGAGATAGCATATAAAATTAACTTTTTTTCTCACACTGCCACTGCAACTGTTCCTTACTGTTGAAACAACTTAATGCAGAGCAGAAGGGAGAAAAGCAGCAATGTTTTTTCTGAGCTAAAATAGATACAAATGCAGCGTGCATATCGCAGGACATTATCAGGACAGCTCAGATACATAACATTAATGTAATTGCTTTATTCTCTTCCCTTAACTAACGCTAGTTTTCTGCTTCTCTAGAGTTTTCAGATTAATTTGCGCATGAGTTTTTACCAGGTTCTCTATCTACCCACTTTAGCTAATTTCAGAGTGAACACCACATTACGTAACTGAACATGATCATCCAAGTTATAAATGATAAATTCCACCATAAAGCTTGATAAAAATCTTTATTGCAATTTCAGTTTTTATTTCTTTTAGATAAATAGATTTTTTAGCATCAAAATGCCTTCATTGATTTTTACATTTAGGCAAAGCTATTCATGAAAATTAGTAAACTAGGACATGCATCATGGAACAAACACAGAACAAATCTTGTGACACCAACCTTTAGCCACGTCCTAGAGTCACTTGCAGCTTTTCAGTTGCACCTCTGTGCTGTCTTCCCTTCAGATAGAGAAATTGTTTCCGGGTCATACGAAGTTATTCGGAGTATTTCTAGCATTTTATGAATGTTATAAGCAAGCAACGAAAATATTCTGATTGCTAAAAAGCCGTCACTTCATTTGGACTCAGGGTACACAGAGCAAACTCACGCACTCAGGTGTAGCACCGATGCTGTGTCTTCCATATATTGACTGTCAGGCACTTCCAGGGGAATAAAATCGAAGCAGCTGCTAATACCTCGCAATTCCTAGAGCTAAAACACAAGCCCTCTCGGACGCGACACAAAAGCAACCAAGATGTTTAAGCCTGCCTTTTCAAATTACTTTTTTCTAATTTAGCAACAGAAACTTTACATACAAATGAATAGAGGTTGTATATTTAGGGTCTGTGCAGAATGGCCAAATAGGAGACTGTACAGGAAAAGAAAACATTTTTTTCTTCTCTCCTTTTGCACGGTTTTGAAATGCAGCAAGTCTGGTTGATTTGGTAACACTAATGCAAAACTGAAAAGTGAAGAGAGAGGAGAAGCAAGTTTCATTAACAGGGAGAATTCTACATAAAATATACTGGAGCTGATGGAGGAAAGGAAGAGACAGCCAAGATGTTCAGCTGCAAGTGGAGTCCAATTTGATGCTCAGCGTGAGTTTAAAGGGAAGATTTTCTCAGCCTTAAAATAAAAGAGCAGTATCAGATGCGTATGGGGCAGAAAACTGTTGTCACAGAAATGGATTTTACCAGGCTCGGGAAAGGCGAGAGTGGCAAAAGTAGCTCATTTTGCTGCGCCACGTTTATAGATGTGCTCATTTGAATGCTCCCAGGAGGACTGGCTTTATGCGTCCAGACAAAATATACAGGCATCCTAGCCCACAGTATCACGATGATAAAACCTGAGCATAAGGGAGATCCACCGCAAGTTAACTGGGAATTTTGCCTTTGATTTTTGGGGAGCAGATCCGATCTCCTGCCAGCAGATCTGCTGATGTCTTTCATCTCTTGTAGTGCCAGCCCTCTGACATGAACAAACTGCTAACATCAAGGACCCGATCCTGCTTCCACTAAAATCAATAAAAGTTTTGTCATTGGTTTCAATGGGATCAAGGATTCAAACCTGCAGTTCTTGGAGTCAATAGGGTTGGGGTTTTCTCTGCATAAGTAAAGTTGTGTTAATACTGCAGAATGGGCCTAAATTATATTGATTATTTGGATTTAAAGCCAAGCATAAAAACAGGATTAGGGGAAAGAGAGAAATGTTTGAGAAGGTGAGTTTAGAGCAGCATACGTTCATGGCGTGCACCGGGTCAGCAGGAACTCAGCCGGAGCAAAGACTGCAGTGGCACAGCCTCACTTAGCCAAGTCCATCGGAAAGTATTAGGGGGAACAGAGAGAAGAAATCCGCTGTGGAGATCCTTTTTCATCTGCTCCTTCTGAAGTAAACCTTTCAGTCACTCATTCTTTATTAAAAATAAACAAAACATCGACAGAAGGAATTATTGTCACATATGTACACGTAGTGATTGATTCTGCTTCTTTGCTGCTGCTTCTTTCCCCTCTTCTCTGACACAGGGTTGTTCTGTGTTTCTGTAACACTACTGGCAAATCAGAATTTATCGTGCATATGTTTCTGTTCCACTTAATAAAAAATATACCTATATTTTCAGATAAACTTTGTTAGTAATTCATGAGGTAAGTGACTATTTATGCTAATAAGGGAGACATATATTCTCCAGCATAATGCATTACATAAATTTGAATGCAAAATGTTCAATTATGAAGTAAATACAGGTAATGCAAATAGTAAATTACATCCAATAAAAATATATAAAGAATGTGTCTTCAAAGAGAGAGAGGCTTTTATTTGCGTCTGTGAGTTGTTTAAAGAGAAAAGAATTAATAAATACTGAATTACTCTTATGATGATTTAGCTCATAATTCACCAATCCATAATGACTCCCACTAATCAGACTGTTGTTTCGTACCCTCCAATATAAGGCAGGACTGTTTCCTCAGCAATTTTATCCCTACCAGATTATCTCGTCTGATTCTATTAATTCTCTCCCATAAATCTGCTAACAGTGATATGTGATTTACTTACCCTGTTAACTGATCTGAAGACTGTTAAAAGGATTTATCTAGCACCGCACCTAGGAGCAGTTTATGCCTTATCACTCTGTTACTCTGAAGAAGTCTTTCTGAAATCAATTTGGCTGGTTTCATAGTTAAATTCAGCGGACACTGTTTAGTCCTGCACCATAAAATAAGACACTAGATAAACAAAAGGAGCAGTAACTGTACTTAATGTTTTGGTCTTGATACGTGTTTAAGTTATAACAAATTACACTCTGAGTCCATATAACTCATAACCTGCGTTCGCTTCTGCTAAATCTTCTGTGTTAGACACACACACACACGCTTCAGCGATGGAAGTTGTTGCATATGCTGCTGGCGTGCTCGTCTCGAAGCAGGGCGATCCGAGTGTATTTGGAGTTAATGTTTCACGTCCCCCTGCGCGATTTGTCAGAAAGCTCTCCCACAATAAATATACATTAGTTTGAAGGCTTATGAACTGGGTCAGCAGCAAACTGGGAGCAAGCGGGGCTCCACGTTCTGTTGTCAAACAGGGATGCTTAAAAACAAACCGGAGCAAGGAGCTATGAGAGGGACGCTGGAGTTTTCCCTCTGCCTGGCTCAGGGCAGGATTGTTACAAACAGTGCTGGGAAAAGGGAGCAGTCTGGGGGAATTGGCCTGCGATAATTGTGGAAAAACTGAAGACTGAATAGCACTAATTGAAATGAAAGTGTGTGATTGTTATGGAAGAAACACTGTTAATAGAGGACTGTAAATGTTTAGACACCCATTGTGAATAGCCAAATAATAAAGAAAAATACTACTAAAATGAGAATTATATAGTGCAGGGAGGATAATGTTGCTTCTGAAGGTTATCCAAAAATTGCTAATAATCTTTTTTTCTCCGCTGCGCTGAATAGCAGAGAGATTTTGGTGCAGCAGTTCTGTGTAACAATCACACAAGAACAATATTGTACAACTAATAATTTTACTCGCTGTTCTGGTAGGTCAGAGCTTCAATTAATTTGCAGCACTTGCTTACATTGGTATCAATTAGGACACAGTCTCCATTAGCTCACACAATTTCATACTCTTTGTCTAGAGTTCAGAGTTTACTCAGGAAATTTACTCGTTTGCAAATGTAGCACTTTGAATCCTCACATCCAAACAAACTGTGTTATGGGGCCGGAGCCACATTTCCACAGCCATCTATCAAACGGGCAAGTGAAATACTACAACGGTACATTCTGAAAAGCAATAACCTTTTCATTTAAAAATATTAGCACACATTTTATGTCTCTCATAGGTGAGCATGTTAAGTGATATACAGTACCACATTCGTCTTGCTCAGGGAAAAAACAAATACAGGGAATTGGACTGTCCTGGGGGGGATTTATGCTGTGAGGCTGGAAGTTTGTTGATTCCAACAACATGAAGAAATAGGAAAGCCAGCCCGAGCAGTTAAGTTGTATTTACTTTGTCATGAATCGCAGTCTGTAAGACAAAGCTAGCAGATGTCCACAGCTCTGTGTGTGCGGGTGTGTTTCGGGACCATGCAGAACTATATTTTAATTTTGTTAGCGACGCTGGTAGCATTTTTGAGCTTTACAGAATTGCCTCTATGATCGTTTCTAGATGTAGTTATCTTCCTAAATTTGCAGTATGCCCTACCTTTTTTAGCTGCCAGGAACAGTACATGCTGTATGACTTTCAGATGTTAGTACTGGCACTCATACTGATAATGGCATAGTCAGAAGATGTTATCCATTCGTAAATCCACTAGCCAAGTACTATTTCCTAAGCAGAGATTCTTTGGCTATTGCAAATGATGGTTTTCACAGTCGGTGAAAAATTACCCAGAGACTTGCTCGCACCTACGAAGTAATACCCTGCACGCAGTTATAAATAGCAAACTCCAAGGGGGAAGGGACAGGGCAAGGGGAGAAGGGAGGATTTGAAGTACAATGTTCAAGAAGCTGGTTTAATATATGACCAAGTGTCAGAAGTCAGGTTTCTGAGAATTACTTTTCAGATAAACAACTTTATAGCACTGCACTTAATCTTACTTACTAGAGACATCTCATTTATCACGGAATTACAAGTAACTTTAATTCTATCGATATTCCCATAAAGCCCGGTCGGAAAATCGAGCCTGGCAGCCACGGAGGCTGCAGGCTTCCCCGGCCCCCGGGTGCAGCCGGGCCGAGCCGGGCCGGGCCGGGCCGGGCCGGGGCCGGGCGGGGACCGCGGCCGCTGCGGGGGCGGCCACCGCCCCGAGGGGGGGCCCGGCCCGGCTCCCGCGGCTCCGCACCGGCCGGGGACCGCCTCGGCACTGACCTTTCGACGAGAGATGGCGCTGTCGAGGTTTAAACCGAGCCGATCCGCCGCTCCGCATCCAGCCCGCTCGCCGCTTCCACGGCCCCCCCCGGCCCCAACCCCGGCCCCATCCCCCTCCCGGGGGGTGGGAGGGGGGGGGGCGGGAGGGGAGGCTAAAGTAAATACAATTAGTTTTAAATGTATTAAATTAATTAGTCCGGGCCAGCAGGCCAAGTGCGGTGGGGGCGGGCGCGGGGCTTGCAAACTTGCAGGGCTTTCGCACCTCTTGGCGGCGGGCGGGGATCGGGGGGGCGCGGGGGGAGGACTCGGTGCCCCGTAAAAAAAAATAATCGATAGAAGACACGGCGGCGCTGCCGGGGAGCGGAGCGGAGCGAGTGCCCCGGCCCCGGCCGCGGCACGGGGGGAGCGCCGGGCCGGCGGCAGGTAATCCGCGCCTGGCACGGCGGAGCCCCGCGCTGCGGAGCGGCCGCGGAGGCGGCGCCGCGCTGCCGGCCCCCCCCCGGGGCGCTGCCGGCTCCCCCCCGGGGCGCTGCCGGCTCCCCCCCGGGGCCCCCCCCGGGGCGCTGCCGGCTCCCCGCCGCGGGGTGCCGGGTGCCCCCCGGCCGCCCGGAGCCCCCCCCGCCCCGGCCGGGGGAGCTCCTCCGCGCCCTCGGGGGGCCGGCCCGGCGGGGGGGGCAGCTCCGGGCACCCCGCCCCGGCGCAGGGCGCCCGCCCGAAGGCGCGGCGGGCCGGGGCCGTCCCGGAGCGGGAGGAGCGGCCCCGTCCCGCACCCGCTTACCCGGTGAGTCCGGCGGGAGGCGGCGGGCAGGAAGGGGTTAAGGCGCTCCCCAGCTGACAGTCAGCTGATGGGGCCCTGATTGACAGCTCCGAAAAGTTTCCTTGTTTCTATATGTTATGCTAATGAGGGCTGGGATGGCGGCAGCCCATTGGTCCGGCCGCCGAGTCAATTTCCTATTTGACGTCAGGAGCGCTATAAAACTCAGCAATGCTTTTAAACTCTCCTGCTGGATGAAACCTTTAAAATATTTTTCATCTTCTTGCTGTAGCTTTGGGGTCGAGGGTTTTTTTTTCCCTCTCTCTTTTTTTTTTTTTTAAAAAAAACCCCTATTATTATTATTATTTTGGTTGCGATATCGACTTTGATTTTTTTTTTTTTTCTGTCTTCGCTCTCTTTTCCCTCCTCCCTTCCCCGATGAACCTCTCTTCTCGCTCTGCACTTTGCATGAGAAAGCCCAGAGGAAAGGCACCATGAAGTGTTAAAAATAACAAAACAAAACAACAACAACAAATTTACTCGCGACACCACCAGCTAACACTTCCAGCTGCAGTTCGCAAGCCGCAAAAGAGAGAGAGAGAGGCGAGAGAGAAGGGAGGGAGAGAGGAGCTTTAAAAAAAAAAAAAAAAAAAAAAAAAAAAAACCTTTATGCAAAAGGCGAATAGCAAGAGCCCCTCGCTCTGATGCATCAGCGGCAGCGGAGACTCTGCAAAGGATAACGCGGAGCGGGAGCGAGAGCAGCCGGGGCGACTTGGAGCGGAGGCTGCGAGCGGCCGTGGCGAGAGGCAGAGGCAGGAGAGCGCGGAGCGGAGCTCGCCAAAAATCAAGCTGGCTCACCCGGTGGCAACTCAGAGCAGTCCCCTCGCTCCCGGAGCGCACCCTTTCTGGAGGACTGTCAGCAGCAAAAGGATGGCATCAGAACTGGCAATGAGCAGCTCCGACCTGCCCACCAGTCCCCTGGCCATGGAATATGTTAATGACTTCGATCTGATGAAGTTTGAAGTGAAAAAGGAGCCGGTGGAGACCGATCGCATTATCAGCCAGTGCGGCCGCTTGATCGCCGGGGGATCGCTCTCTTCCACCCCGATGAGCACGCCCTGCAGCTCGGTGCCCCCGTCCCCCAGCTTCTCGGCGCCCAGCCCCGGCTCCGGCACCGACCAGAAGACCCACCTGGAAGACTACTACTGGATGACGGGCTACCCGCAGCAGCTCAACCCGGAGGCGCTGGGCTTCAGCCCCGAGGACGCGGTGGAGGCGCTGATCAACAGCAGCCACCACCCGCTGCCCGGCGCCTTCGATGGCTATGCTAGAGGGCAGCAGCTGGCCGCGGCCGCCGGCGCCGGCGGCTCCGTGCCGGCCGAGGAGATGGGCTCGGCGGCCGCCGTGGTGTCGGCGGTGATCGCCGCGGCGGCGGCGCAGGGCGGCGCGCCCCACTACCACCACCACCACCACCACCCGCACCACGGCGGCGGCGGCGGCGGCGGCGGCGGCGGCGGGCACCCCCACGCCGCGGCGCCGGGCGGCGCGCCGCCCTCCTCCGCCTCCTCGGCCGCCGGCTCCGGCGGCGGCGGCGGCGGCGGCGGCGGCGGCGGCGGCGCCGGGGGGCTGCACCACCCGCACCACGGCGGCGGCGGCGGCGGCGGCCTCCACTTCGACGACCGCTTCTCCGACGAGCAGCTGGTGACCATGTCGGTGCGGGAGCTCAACCGGCAGCTGCGGGGCGTCAGCAAGGAAGAGGTGATCCGGCTGAAGCAGAAGAGGAGGACCCTCAAAAACAGGGGCTATGCCCAGTCCTGCCGCTTCAAGAGGGTCCAGCAGCGGCACGTCCTGGAGTCGGAGAAGAACCAGCTGCTGCAGCAAGTGGAGCACCTAAAGCAGGAGATCTCCAGGCTGGTCCGGGAGAGGGACGCCTACAAGGAAAAGTACGAGAAGCTGGTCAGCAATGGCTTCAGAGAAAACGGATCCAGCAGCGACAACCCTTCCTCTCCAGAGTTTTTCATGTGAGTTCCCACAGCCTTGCCACCTTAACTAAAAGTTCTCCGTGTGAGTTGTTGTTGGGGGCTTTGCTAGAGCGACAACCCAGCTTGCCACCTCGTGTTACTTTTTTTAAAAAAACAAACAAAAAAAAACAAACTCAAAACAATTTTAAAACAAAGTTGTTTTTTGGGTTGCTTTTTGGTTTTGTTTTGTTGGGGGTTTTTTTTTGTGTTTTTTTTTTTTTTTTTTTCTTTTTAAGGTGGGCCGGCTCCGTGTTGGCCAACCTAAAGTTCTACATGAGTTTCTTTTCTGTTTATTATTATTATTATTTTTTTTATTTTTTTTGTGGGGGCTTGCTGTTGTGTTGTTTTTTTTTTTTTAAATTTAAAAGATCCAACTCGCCACCAACTCAGTTCTTCATATGAAGCTTGCTCTTCTTTGAAACCTGCCATCCACATTATATATATATATTTTTAAGTTCATGAGTTTTTTTTCCTTTTGAGCTTGCTGTGTCCAAAAAAAGTCAGATTTTTTTTTTTTTTGCCATCCTGAGCTCTTCATATGAGATTTGAGCTTTGCAAAAAGAAAAATGAAACAAAAAAAATACAAAAAAAAACAAAAACAAAAACAAAAAAAAAATACAAAAACAATGTGAAATTTTTAGACTCCAGCTTGCTGAGTTCCATCAGTTTTTAGCGTTGTTGTGCAAAACTAGAGGTATACCTAGATCAACCTGCCAAAATCAAGCCTGCATCAACCTTCGGTGTGTTCATGTGAGTTTTGGCCTTAATATGCCAAACGTGAGACTTTAGTCTGCCATTAGAATCCCATACTCATCTCATGCATTACGCTTGCTATTTTGTCTTAGCAACAATGAACTATAACTGTTTCGAAAGACTATGAAAAAGAGACATTATATTAATAAAAAACCCTGCATGCTGGTCATGTACGGTATAATTATTTTTTTTTTTTTCTTTTGCTTGGAAATGGACTTTTGGAGACTATTATGGCATGGCATTCATCCTTTTGTTTTATTGCCTCATCACTTTTTTGGGTTGAAAGCAAAAAAGTGCAACCTTTGATCTTCCTCCTCCTCTTCCTCCCCATTAAAGTTTGCATCTGCTCTAAAACTGCTTTGAGTTACTCAAAACTTCAGACTTCCTTTTAAATGCACTGAAGCGTTCCCTCTCAAAAAACATGCCAGAATGGATTTTGATAACCTAATGTGGCAAAAAAAAAAAATAAAAAAAACCACAAAAAGAACTTTGGAAAGATGTTCAAAAACAAAATTCACATCCCACTTGGGGGGGACATTGAAACCATGCTGTTGCCTAAAACAGTCTAAAAATTAATTTTAAATGATCTGCCCCATTTTTTTTCCTTTTGCATTTGGTCATTGTCAAATGTGGAATGCTCTGGGTTCCTAGTATATAATTTAATTCTAGTTTCTGTCATCTGTTAGCCCAGTTAAAATGTATGCTACAGATAAAGGAATGTTATAGATAAATTCGAAAGAGTTAGGTCTGTTTAGATGTAGATTTTTTTTTTTTTTTAAGATTGATGCACTAAATTGTTTACTGTCGTGATGTAAAGGGGGGTAGAATTTGCAACGGGACTGTTTTAAAAAGTAGTTTATGCAGCATGTGCTTGCAACTTAAATATAAGTTGGGTATATGTAGTCCTTGCTATACCACTGACTGTATTTGAAAACCAAAGTATTAAAAGGGGGAGGCACCCCTGTTTATATCTATAGGGGTATTTTACATTCAAAATGTATGGGTTGTTTTGTTTTTTTGTTTTGTTTTTTTTTTTTTTTTTTTTTTTCAAAATTGAAGTATTTGGGACTGAATTGCACTAAGATATAACCTGCAAGCATATAATACAAAAACAACAAAAAAAATTACGAACCTGTTTAGAACGCTAATACAATTTATGCAGTTATAAAGATGGCATTACTGCACAGTTTTAAAATGATGCAGATTTTTTTACAGTTGTATTGTGGTGCAGAACTGGATTTTCTGTAACTTCAAAAATTCCACAGTTTTAAAGGCAATAATCAGTAAATTTTATTTTCAGGGACTGATATCCTGTCTTTTAAAAAAAAAAAAATGGAAAGTAAATCTTACCACAATAAATATAAAAAAATCTTGTCAGTTACTTTTTCTTTTACATATTTTGCTGTGCAAAATTGTTTTATATCTTGAGTTACTAACTAACCACGTGTGATGTTCCTATGTGCTTTTCTTTCATTTTCGACTCTATGGTTATATCAAAAGAGAGAATAATCTACAATAATAAACTGCATTTTTTTGATTCCGTACTCAGTTTCTTAGTCTGTAGTTTAAAGTTCAATAACTCCGAGAGCAGTACTTCAGCGTACTGCCTGGCGAAGGGGTGATGCTGATACGAGAGCTGGACTCAATAATATTCAGGAGGGGAGAAGGAAAAGGATAGCTTCGTGTAAAATGGAAAACTGTTGCCCACTAGAAATCAAGTTATCTTTCAGGTAGATGAAAAACGTGAGCTTTCAGGTGCTGTTTCTGACTTCTCAGTATTGCAATGAGCTCAGTTTCAGTGACTCAGATCATCCCACCAGGTTTTAGGAGATCTCAAAGGGGAGGTCTGCTTAAAAACCTGATGACATGATACGGCCCTATATTTTGATTGTTTTATGATGGAGTGAAGTGAAAGGGAAGACTTCACATCCTCTTATCATCTGATCCCAGCAAAGCATGCCAGTCTCTAGTAAGAGATGACACCGCATCAGGCTTGGCTTGTCACAGAGCCACTTAACGCTAGATCGAAAGATTTCTTGCCATTTGGGTCCATGCTGCCTCCTTTTTTTCTTTTCTTTGCTTCCCCCCCCGCCACCTTCTTCTTCCATTTGCCCCATGGTTTTCTTTTTTCCCTTTTTTTTTTTTTTTTTTTTTTTTTTTTTTTTGCTACAGGCCTTAGCAAGCCCAGAACTGAGAAGCAGAGAAAACAGAGGAAAAAAAAAAAAAAAATTCAAAGGACTTCCTCCAACTTTTGAGAGTTACTTGTGCTAGAAATGTTCAGGTGTCCAAGCCCCTCTTCACTGCAGTTCTCATGTCAAAGGGCATTTTGACTTCAAAAGGCTCCTCAAACCCTCAACCCAGCTCGTTTAAAGCCACCTTCCCCGAGACCCTTCAGCGTCTGTTGCAGAGTCCTCTCCCACTCTTTGAATGGCATTATCTGCCCGGTTTATTTGAGAAGCAGAGGCCTCCCCGAAGGATGCTCCAGCCCCTCCAGGATGGGGCTTTTATCTCCAGACCCAGGCTCATAAACCCAGCACTTTTTTTTTTCCTTTATTTTTTTCCCCCCTGCTGTTGGTGCAACTTCTTCCCAGCTGTAAGGTCATTCCTCCTGGGCACTGGTGGCACTGAAAGGAGAGGACCTGTTGCCGCTCCTCTGCCCGTTTGGTCCAGTCCACGGCTTGGACCCCATCCTGCCCTGTGTGCCGAGGTCAGGATGCGGCCCTGAGCCCCCCCCCACGGCGCCTGCACCCATGAGAGCCTGCGTCAGTGGGCGCTGGGTGCTGCTGGAGGTCAGCCTGCTCCTGCTGAGGTACCTCTGGAGGGGATGGACACCCAGCCCCACCGCGGGTGACAGCGGGCGTCTGTGGTCGTGGTCCCTGATGCCGATGCTGCACTCGCCCCTCCCCAGCGCCAGGGCACCAGCCTGCCCTTTGGCATCTGACCTGCTGTTGCACCAGGGTTTGAGTAATGGTTCAAGCTCCAGATTCTGGTTAATTCGAGTTCTATTTTCTGGTTAATGTGTAACCTGTGGGTAAACTGGTTGCTATTGGCCAAGCAGAGAACTATCTCCTCTCATAAAGACAGGGCTGCTTTTTATTTCTTCTCCCACCTCCCCTTCCCTGGCTGAGCCTTTACTGATGCCCAGGTTTTTTTGCAGGGGGTCACTTAGAGGCTTTGCCGCTGCCCTTGCCGAGAGCTCCCGAAGGAGCCCTGCCCTAAGGAAGGGAAGGGACGAGGCCTCTCCTTGGCAAAGCCCCTGCCAAAGCGGCACTGCAGCCCCCGGGGGAGCGCAGAGCCCCCAGCCCCCAGAGCAGGACCCACTTCTGGTCCAGCCTCATCCCCGCGCCCCTCTGCCGCTCCGGGTTTCCTCGCAGGCGAAGTTAGGAGTATACACTAGGATTTTAAAAGTACTGTGAATCGACTGAGTAGCGCAGAGCGAGGGGAGCCCTGCTGCCTCCCTGAAGTATCTTCTTTCTCGGAGGAAAAAAAACAACCCTGTTTGAACAGCGATAAGAGAAATCCTTCCTAGAAATAGACTGAGTGCAAAAGGGAAAATTCCCATCGCACACCCAACCTGAGAGGGAAAAAAGGCTCTCTCCCGGTTTGGCATCGTTATGACACATCGCAGTCTTGCTTTGCAAATAAAAAAAAAATGCAGCCTTCCTTAGGCTGCACTTGAATTTCAGCCTGAAACACGCCAACTGCCCAACTGAAGGGGGGGGGGGAAATAGATGCACCTTTTAACGTTCACTAAAGCAAAGCGAGTATTGGGGTTCTCTGTATGAATCATTGCAGGGGAGCGCCCACCTTTGCCACAGGACTGCTTGCTGAGGACTAATTGGAACCGCTCTGCTCTGAATAACCTACATTCATTAATCACCCCTCGCTTGACTCTGGCCTCGATCCTGCTCCCATTGAGCTCGGAGGTACAATCCCTGGGGGCTTCAAAGGGGAGCAGGATCCTGCTGCTCTCCTGCAGGTACCTCTCTGGCTAAAGCAGGGGGAACGCTGCCCGAGCCGGGCAATCGTGTGTCAAAAGGCGTGCGTGGTCTTAATCCCCCCATCACTAACAATGTCCTATTTCTCCCATAGTCCTATAGTGCTTTCCCATTTATTAACTACATTACAAAGAACTTTCATGTGACCAGTGCTGGGAGATACGTGCCTGGAGAGCGGCCCTTTCCTGGCTGGGAAATGGTGTGCGCTGCGGCTCAGCCCCCTCCTCCCTCCCCATCCCACCTTACCCTTAAGCCTTTTTTATTCCTCCCTCCCCCCAAAATGAAACATAACCCTCTGCCCGACCTCCAGGCTTCTGCCGAGCAGAGGCCAAGAGTATTTTTGTGTTTGTGCTGCAGCGTTTTCCTTGCTCGAGGAATGTCATCCCGCACCGCATCCTGAAAAACAGAGGGGAGAAGGGAGGGAAATATCCCGGTCACACCAGTGTGTATTTATTTCTTGAACAATTTCTCACCACCGCTGGGCAGGTGTCACGCAAGAAGCGCCTGTTTGCAGGCGGAGCGGTGAGAGCTTCTATTTATTAGAAAGTCTTCTTCACCCTCTTAAAACAAAAACGCCCGCGCTGAATCAAAATGCCATTTGAAAACTACCCCCATGCGAAACATGGCAGCAAATTTTTAGTTTAAAAAATGAACTTTCCCAGCTCTTTTTTTCCTTTCCCTTCCGAAAGCTTTTGCGCAGCTGTTTCCTCCCCCACCCTCTGCGTAGTGTGTAGGAAGTTCTTGATCTAGAATCATTCATAATTTTAATACCAATTTCTATTTGACATAATATACTAATATCAGATAGAAAGTGTAGCTGCTTCCTGGATTTAGGGAGGAAATGATGCATATATCAGAATTATCTGCTCAGATGCCAGAACTACACTGGTGTCATTTCAGCATGTGCTGCATTGAAAGGAAATCCTCTATATTTATTACTCTGATCATCAGAGGAGCTAAACGGACCCACTGTTTCTGACACCTGTTCAGATGGCTGAATTTAAAATTTCACGCAGGAAAAAAGAAAATCCTACATACTTCAATGTTAGGAATTAAGATTTTTCTTAATCTTTCTGAATCGCTTTGTTGTGAGCGGCTGCCATGAGGCTTGGGCGTTCCAGGGGTAGCTATGGAGAGTGGGATAGATTTTGTTTGCTCAGCCGGGACAAAAAACAATCCTGCTTGTACACACACACACACACACACACACACACACTCAAGCTGTCTGTAGTCAAATGCTTCAGATATCTGTTTTAAGTGCAGGGCTCGGAATGAATAACATGAGGTAGCACACCCCAGGACGTGGCAGAGGTGAGCGGCTGTTGAGAGCATTCATCTTTTCGGGAGGGAGCTGAGCACTCGGCCACATCACACTTCTAAGGCTCCTCTAATGAATTTTTCGGGCACAGCAGATACAAATCAATAGATTAAAATACTGTACACTCTGCCGCATCTAATTCTTGAGCGCCTGAAATTGTGGGGGAGGACCGAGAATAACATTTGTCACTCTCTGAGGGCTGAGTGCATTCAGATTTGTGAGCTCTAAGCCAACACGATGCAAAAATAGTCCAGGATGTGACTTAACTTTTCAAGTGAAAAGCAAAAGGCCAGGGATCAGCGAGGCTGTAACCGGGTGTAACGGCAGATAGGCAGCTCCAGCTCCAGCTCCAGCCCCAGCTATCTACCACCGTATCAGGTTGACCCGGCACAGTGCGATAACGTCTCAGTGCCCTCGCTGCGAGCCACCCGTATCTTACCACTCTTTGGAATGATAATTTTCTCTTGCTGTTGCTGTACCCACTTTTTTTTTCCCAAAGTCTAGCTTCTAAACCCGTGCCACTTCCCACGCGGCAGTGGAGCGTGCAGGCCTGTAGATGTGGCGCAGTGAGTTACGGGGATGGAGATTGCCCTGCCTCTCTCCTTGCTCGGTTCGAAGCCCTGTGGACTTTGTGACATGATTTTTCTGGTTTGTTTTTCTCTTTTAATTTTTTTTAACGCGTCTCTATAAGGTGTCTTGCATGGAGGGAATCAAAACCAGAGCAGAAGTTTGCTAGCAGTGGTGTTCCTGCACCACGCAGAAAAAATACCCAGCAGACAACAAATGGGGCAATGTCTTCAAGTTTCGGCGGGGGTAGGGAATGGAGTGTCCCTGGTTGCCGCTCTCAATTGTTAATTCATAAAGAAGCACGGTCCTGAAAAATGTTCTCAGCAGCTTGTCCCCCGTTAAAGCAGAAATGTCAGTGACCGCGTACGGAGGCGTGAAGGCTCAACGCCCTATTTCAGCGCGAGCTCTGGCATCTCCCTGCCCCTCATCCCTTGGTTTTCGGTGTTAAACTCGGGGGTCCCCGAGGGCGGCGGGCTCTCGGGGAGACCGGGGTGCTCAGCACCGCGGGGGCGCACACGTTTGCCTCCCCGCTGCCCGCCCGGCACCCGCCCCGGCCGCGGGAGAGCAGCACGTTTGGGGAGAGTTCTGGCACGGGTTCTTACAGCCCTGCTTCCAGCGGCTTGCAAACCACGCGGCCCGGGGAGGGGGGGTCTGCAGGGCGGTGTAAGCCCCCCCCCCCCCCGCTCCCCCCGACGAGCTCTCCGTCGGCGCCCGCGGGGTGCTCGGCGGGCGGCTGCCGCGGGGCGGGGGGCGGCGGGGCCCGGCGAGGGGCTGCGCCTCGCACCGCCCCGGCCAGGCCGGCCTGGCCGCCACGGCGGAGGGGCACGGGCCCGCCCCGGCGCCCCCCCGGCCCCCCGGCCCCGGGCACACGCATCCCCGCGCCGGGGGCGGCGGGGGCGCTCGCACGCACGCACGCACGCACGCGCCGGGCGGGGGCTGGCCCGAGCGGCGGGGTCCCACCGCAGCCGGGTGCGGGGGGACAGCGACCCGGGCGGGGGACCGGGAGGGACGGGGGAGGGCGAGGGCAGCATCCTTTGTTTGTTTGTTTGCTTGTTTGTTTGTTTCTAAATTCAATTCCTGGAACAAAAGGGGAGTCTGTGCGTAACTAAAGGATCCGTCCGTGCATCCAAAGCTTAGCTCCGGTGTGTCACCCAGGCGGCTTCAGCTGGCTGACCCTCCCCTAGGTATGTTCACAGAGCACTTCCCCTGTTACTTTGTTCACAGTCGTCTCGTTTCTTTTCTTTTCTCTTTTTCCCTTTTCTTTTCTTTTCTTTTCTTTTCTTTTCTTTTCTTTTCTTTTCTTTTCTTTTCTTTTCTTTTCTTTTCTTTTCTTTTCTTTTCTTTTCTTTTCTTTTCTTTTCTTTTCTTTTTTATCTTTTTTCTTTTCTTTTCTCTTTTCTCATCTTTTTTCATCTTTTCTTATCTTTTCTCATCTCTTCATCTTATTTCCTCTTCTCCTCTCCCTTCCTCGCATTTTCCTTTTCCTGTTTTAATTTTTTCCCCTTTCCTTCCTTTTCTTTTTCCTTCTTTTTTTCTTCTCACCTGTGCTCACACGGAGACTAATCTAAACCCCACTGCAATCAAAGGGAGCTTCTTAAATGACATTTTGGATCAGGCCCTGAGATCTCTGCAGGGAGCAAGGGCGGGGGGGGGGGGGGGCGGGGGAGCAGGATTTACATTTCGTGGCTTTTAAAGAATCTGAAGTACAGAGAACGGCTCTTTCTGAGGCTGAGCTTCGCAAATCTATGTGGATGTATCTCCGAGTGTGTATGTGATTAAGCTTAAAACCCTTTTCTGTAAGAAAGCAAGCAGATTCACTTTCCTGCAGCCTGCACCCTGCTTCTCCAATTTTGAAACAAAAGTTCTGCCAAGGCCTTGAGAGTGGCCTGTCATGATGCTAAAGGGGATGGCGATAGAATCAGTTTTATTTGTTGGCATCAGCTTCTAAAGCTGTGGTGCTCTCCACTGCAAACAGCCCCTGCTCCCTCAAGCACTTGGAGCTGTTGCAGTGAAACATTAGTGACAATGAAAATGAACCCGAAAGTGAACCAAACAAGACCTAATATTTTTTTTTTCCTCTCCCTTGGCCCCCCCCCCCCCAACTTAACTGTTCCCAAATTCCCTGATGAAAGCATTTTAATATGTGGGAAGAGTTGCTGGAGCCTGCAATGCAATTCAGTGTTTTGTGCTGTGGGATGAACAGATTTTCCTTTCTGTAGGGTTTCCTCTTGCAAAGTCATTGTAGAGGAGGGAATACTGTAAGATTAAATATGGTTAAAATACTATATTCATGTCACACCAGATACGGTCTCCAGACTGTGCACAGTCTTTCAGCTTCCTTTATTGTGAAATCCTTTTAAAATAGCACAGTATAGAGTAGAAAACTTATTGAAATATAACTCTCTTGCACCAACTCTGCCAGATAAAATGAAGGAGAGTGATCAGCCTTCTTAAATTAATAAATCTGCTTAGTGTCTCTGGCTGCCTTCATGCTGTCTTACTTTCTTTGACTCTTCCCTTATTAATAAACTGATAGTTAAACAAAGCTGCTAAATGAATCAATGCGCCTTGCCAGTGAAAGCAGGTTGGTGCCATCCTGTTTCAGGTCTCCTGTGATGTGGCTGAATGGTTGTGGTTTTAGAGAAGGGATGGCCGCGGCAAAGGCTGAGACTGCTAAAAGCAGGCTGACCACATCGTTTTCTGGATGCTTGTCAGGTGTGAGGCTTGAGTACCTATTCCTCTCGGCCCCATGCATTAATAACAGGATGGATTCACCGACTGGCATGAAAGCAGAGGTCATCTTGAGGAAAGTGACACCAAAGGTCTGTGGGAGTCATTTGCTTTAAGAGATCCCCGGCCGTGGGCCAAGTATTGCATTTAAGGAAGCACCGTCCCCTTTCTCAAAAAAAAAAAAAAAAACAAACCAAAAAAAAAAAACCAAAACCAAACCCCAAAACCCAAAAGAAAAGGAAAACCAAAGGAAAAAGGAAACGTTGCTTACAGTGGCATGTGGGGACCATTTCAATGCGGCTGTCCCACCTTTGGGCGGGATGTGGGAGAGGGATCATTCAGCTGGCACCAAATGTGCAGCGGACTTCTGTTTTCAAAGCTGCAGAGCTGATCTGGAATCAAAATGCTGGAAAAGCACCTTTAGTTTGTCTTGCCTTTTTTTTTTTTTATTCAAACCGATCAGACTTGTGGTTTATCCTTGCTCTGATTATGCTGTATGGTTAGAATAAATGGATGGAGCTGAAGCATTCCTGCAGGCGGTTTATAGAAAATATACGTATATGCCTGTGTATACACACTCAGGGAGAAAAAGTTAACTATAACGGACACAACAAAATATCCATATTTAAGAAATGTGGATCGACTCATTGACTTATCTCACTTATTGTACAAAGATTCACTCTATGTTGAATTTTTTTTTTAAATTAGATTTTAAATATGTGTTGACAGGATGAATTTGTACAGTGTGAATAACCGCAGGGAGAAATGACAGCTCTGCTTTTGTTATTAAACTACTGTCTGGAAAATAATGGAGTGTGTACAAAAATTGATTATTATTTTGCCAATTACATTAGTGCAGCTAATAGCAATCATTAAGAAAGAAATACAGAAAGCTACACGCTTTCAGGTCTGAGAAGCTGATATTCACTGGTGAGGCAAAAATATGTGCTTTTAAGGTAATTTGTCAGTAAGAGTCTCCCGTTATTAATGCGAAGTAAAGACTAGATGTGTGAGCTAGAAATGTTTCACTTCAAACTGTGTTAATTTCTTCTTCACTCACTCACAGTTAATAAACAGTACAAGAGACTTTCTAAATTTAATTTAGGATTTGAATATAAAAGGTCCTATTCTGTACCATAGTGGCACAACAGTCATGTTTTACAATGTTAAAAATTCCTTTTAATAATGGTTTATTTTAATATATTTACTAAATTAGGTACCCGAGAGAATCATCTACAACGGTGATGTGAGAATCCCTGTTACCTGAGGTCAAAAAAAAAAAAAGGTATGTTTTCATTTTCATTAGGAATTTGACATATTTCAGCAGGGGTGGTAATTTCTCTGCTTTGTTTCTGCTGCTAAGACCGTGCTTTTTGGTCCAACCCCAGGGAGCCGGTGACAGTCTGTGGTGCGGTTTCCTGGGCTTTCGAATGAGGCTGACTTTCAGGTGCCTACAAGAACAATTTGCAATGATGGGGCTTTGTACTTTTGTCAGCCAGGCAGCTCTCCCGTGTCCCACAACTCATATATAATCCTTTGCAAATGTTTTCTTTCTTTTTCTTCAAATGCTAGCGTTCAGACATCAGCTACGGGGATTAAGGATGGGTCTTCTGAAGATCTCCCTCAGATCTTGATGAAAATCATGAGTCTGTGTTAGACAACTTCTGTACTTACAAATTACAATAGAGTTTAATTCGCAGCACTGCTTTCCTTTGGAAATTTGTGTTCATTCAGTCTGTCAACGTTGACTAAAAAATATGCTGCTAATGAAAATGTGGGAATTAAACTTTCAGTCCCTTCCCCTGCTAGACTCAAACAGGCACTTTATTTTTTCCGTGGAATCTGATTTTTATTGACCTTGACTATAAAAAATACTAAGTGGCTTAAATGAGTACCAAGGTTGCAATGACAGATTCCTGTGTGAATTTTTTTATGAAACCTCCTATTTTAGTTAAGAACGCAGGCTGCTGTACAGCCTACTGCACTTTGATCAACAGTTGCATGCTATTAGAAAACCGTTAAATTTCATTAGCTCATGGAATTAAGCTTATTTTATTCTTTATTATTATTTATTCTTTATTATTTATTGTTATTTTTTATTATTTAAAATTTGAGTGAGGATGGGGAAGATGTAATTGGTGCTCTAGACTCTATGTTAAATAGCACCAAGAGGAGTTTTTGTTGGTGTATAGACTGTGGGAATAGGTTTCTCAAAGAGCACCAGAAGAGTTCATTTTGAGCCTGATGCTCCTCTCACTTCCCCGAGGAAGACCCTGGGTAGGGTTTTGCCTGCAATGCGTTTTTTTTTTTTCCCCTGTATTTCACCACTGTAAATGAGAGGGAAACCAGACCACTTGGCTTTTTGTGAGACCTTAAAGTGCGATACGCTTTTTGCAAGAGCAGAGACAAGTCGTGATTCAGCTGAAGTAAATGTATGAAGTACGTATTTTCATTACAAAGGTGCAGCACATGTTCCATCACCTTGTTCCTAGTGTAATGGTTCTAATTTCAATAATCCCATAGGAAAACTTCCATGGTTCCTTTAATTTATATATGTGACTGTTAGATTTTTATAAATAATATGTGGCATACATTCTTGTTATCCATGTAATAAAAAAGCAAAAGCTTTTTCCCTGATGGACACTTATGATCTCAGGACTTGCTTAGCCTGCTGCTCTCTAGGACAATTCCTTGTGCCTGCCTTCCAATATTTTGTGGTTATGCTTTCACATATTATAGAAAAAAAAAACCCAGCAGCAAAATCCGTTACTTTTAAGCAAATAGCTCTCAGGTCTCGGAAGAGTTAACGAACTTTTATGGCAAGGTTCAGACAGTTCTGACCCCTATGGTAATATTTCATCTAAGGTTACTGTTGGGAGAGAAATCAAATTTCAGCTGTGAACATGATTGACAGGTAAAAGCAAGAGAGAGAAAGACATCTGGTCAGATGGGGAATTTGGGAAGGAGAAGGACAATTCAGGGAAGTGTCTCTGTGATATTAGGAATAATAAGCTTAGATATGAAAACTTCAGTACTCCACGCTCTCTGGAGGCGCGCTCACTTGATATTCATGGAGGTGGTTTGGTTGGGGGAATTTAAGACTGTACATTTATAGCACTGGACTGCAGTCTCCATGGTCTAACTTACTAACTTGACTCCTTTGAAGGAATTGTGTTATTTCTGGCATACTTTTAGCATTTTGAGGCAATTCATTTTATGAGTGTGACTGGAATATTTGGTGGTTGCTAGTTAAGAGGTTCTCACCGTAATGTCTTTCGCGGGTCAGATGGCAGCAGGGTTCGTGGAGGTCAGTCGGTGGTGTCACTCCATGCCCTCGAGCCTGGGGGGGATTGCTGGGAGTTTTCAGAGTAAGCACTGCAGGATGGAATTTGTGTTTATGATGTACGCTGTTATACCAATAACAAAATTAGTTGCTATCCCATAAAAGGCCACCAAGGGTACATTGTGGTATTTTACAAGGCAACTGTTATTTTCCAAGGGCCATGTCTTACCCTATTCCATCTCCTAGCAGCTCCGGCGAATGTCCCTCACAATACATACATAACCCCAGTCATATTTTATCCTACTTCAGTGTACTTTGTTTGGTGCAGAAGAGCTTTTCCATCCTCCAACATCATGGAACCAACAGGAACAAAATATCCCTCTAATTATTTCCTGATCAGCGTGATGATGTTGGAAAGTAGAATTTGGTTCAGACCTAAAAAACTGTAGGCAGGCTTCCTCTTAAAAACTAAGTGTGAGAAAAAAAATCTGGTGGTTTTTGTCATTGTGTGTATCACTTAATGTTTCAGTTTTCAAAGAGGCTCTGAAGGACTTTTGTAGAGCTCCAAGGGCAGGATGCAGCAATGATGGACCCTGGGATCTAAACTGCATCCTACCTACATCTCAGGTGAGAGGAAAGGTCCCGGCTGGGCTCCTGGCCCAACTGCAGGCTTTGGTAAAATCCTCATTGAATTCCTGAGGCCCACGCTTCCACCACAAAGGGAGTGTCTACAGAGGAGGTCGTACTAATAAAAAGCAAGATCTGAACTCATACCGTGGTAGCTGTGCTGTGAATTCCTTGGATGCACATTCTTATTCAGGAGTAAGGATGGATTCTGCCTCCCCCTCCCAACCCCCCGGCCAAGCGTAGCTTAAGCTGCTTTCAAAATAAAATAAATTAACCAGGAAAATCCACTGTTACTCTAGAGTAGGACTGTCCACTCAGGGAATTGATGGAACTGCGGTATAGTTTACTACATAATTTCCCCATATGGATGAGACCTAAAACTAAGGGGAAAATAAGGAGCAGTAAAGAACAGAAATACATTTTCTGTTCCTTTTCCAGTTTACCTCTAAGACCTTTCACACAAGGGAAATCATGGCACTCTTAACGTATACATTTACTTACTTTTCACTGCTATTCCTGCATTCACACATGCATTTTTAAAAGAGATTTGTGCTTTGTGTGAGACCTTTTGCATCCTCTTACTGTTCACGTGTATTTCTGATGTGCAATCAAGTCAGACTGTTGCTTGTGACATCATTTTTCTCTGCATGGCAACAGCCTGTGATACCCAACCGTCTGACTTCACTGTAAACTAGACCTTATCGCCTAAGTTTTATTCTCAGACCATACATCTGATAAAATTGAAAATTAAAGTGAAGAACTGTAAAAACAATCAAATTTCTTTGTGTGTGACTTATTTTTAACTTCCCGTTGTTGAATTAGCGCTCCCTTTAAAATGTCTTTATTTTCCAAAGCTGATATCAAGATAACTTCCATGAAATATTATTGGCAAGTTTCCCACTGCAGTCAATGGGAGCCTTGTATGTATTTTTCAAGCAGATGTGCTATATTAAGTCTAAATGAGAATCTTTTATTTCAAATAGGATATAATGTGTTATTCTTGATAAAAAAATGGATAGTAACCTCTTTCCCTTCTTTTCCTCTCCCCAAACATATTTTGTAGAATTTGCAGGTCATTTTACATAGGTAAAAAAAAATGTTCTCTAGTATTTAAAAAAAGCACAACTTCACTATGTCTCGAACTCCTTTCCAGCTCATTCCTGTGAATTTGAAGTATGAAAACATCTTGAGTCTTTATGGGCAAAGAGAAAAGTACATGCCGTATGTGATAGCTTTTACTCCCCCCAAATTCCCAGCAAAATCAATTTAATAGTTTTCCCTGTGTTTAGAATAAGCTCTAAAATATTTTCCAGTGATGTGGCTTTTGATGTTTAGTTCTAATAGAGGATTTTAAGTTAAGTGCTAAAAAAAATTGAAATATTTTTAACGTCTCTTCTGGGTTTCCTAATTTGTGCCACTTACCAAATGATTCACACTGTACCAAAATACAGGAGATTGATGAGACAGGAAAAGTACTGATTTAACATCCCACATATAAAATTACTTCTCAGCCTTCCACATATAGTCCCGATGTTTAGAGAGTGAAGAAACTGGGAGCTGGGAGTTACAGTCTGACTCACTTGTGAGACTTTGACCCAGTTATTTGATTCTAGATTCAGCAAAATACTGAAGCACTTTAAACTTGTTATCTTAGGTTTCTTCTAAAGGTCTGTTACCGTTGATCTCTTTATATCTCAATTTACACAGTTATAAACCTAGATAATTAATTCTTACCTTCTAGGCTTTTTTGGGAGTTAAAAACTAGCTGTAATGTTCCTTGAAGCCTTTGAATGAAAGCTGGTGTATTGAAGTACTTGTCATTCACCTTAATTCATACCCTAGGATGAGAAATCGTTGGTGTTCCCCAAGTCCCATGCACCATTTCTGCCGGGATGAGAATTTAGTCTCCCGAGCACACCACGCCACAAGTACAAAGACTGGATGCTTCAGGAGCTGGTAATTTTCTGAATTACACATAACTTAGCTTTACCCTGATTTTGAATGAGTCAAAATGTAAGCAAAATCATGGCTCAGTTATGTGGCCCCTCTCTTTCTTAAACACAATATATCCTTAATACCTATATGTATGCATGCATATGTGGAATAACTCTTGTGCACCTGCAAGACATGTAGAGGTCATACTGTCCTTGTAATTCCTCCCCTTCCTGCCATTACCTTTATTTCCCAAGGTTCGAGCCATTATCATTCAGCAGTTGTGCAGCTTTTCTTTTCTTCTGTCCCCAAATTATTATTGTTTCCCTCCTGCCTTCTAATCCCTCCCAATCCATAATGGAGTCCTCAGCTGTAAATTTGCTAACTGTAAAGATTTTTGCTTGAAATGTTTTGAAAATGCTGTGGGGAAAAAAAAAATATAAGAAAGCCTATGAACAACATGCTGTGCCATGCTCCAGCATTGCACTTCTACGGGAAAGATAATAAAGATATTAGCACTCATATAATTTCAGATAGGAAATGAAACCAGACATGAAAGAAACACTAGCTCCAGCTGTTGAGTGGGAATCAAACTAGCTATGGGAATTACAGGTACTGTCACCGGAGACAGCCCGACTTCTGAGAAATGACCTCAGGTGTAGGAGCTTGCTGTGGCCCCTTGCAGATATTAACACCTAATTAACAATCTGCAAGAGCATCCTACATCTTAATCACCAGTGAGGTGAGAATGACAATCACAAGGAGGAGAAGGAGAAGGGAAATGGTAATTTTTCCTCTGCACGCATCATCTAATAACCATGGTTATTCAGATGCAGCTAAATGCGATTTCCTTTTAGTCATTTCTGTCTATTGGAAGGCACAGTAAGTTCATTTGCTAGCAGGTAGGCAGTGGAGGTGAGAATTGAATTGATCTGAGATACTCTGAAAAATTGACCCCAAGGTCACTCCTACTTTAAATTGGGAAGTAAGACTGAGCTTATGTCTTCCCTTTCTTCTTTTCCCCTCTTTTTGTGTTTCCAGGCATGTTAGCGTATATTGTGTAATTATTTAAACATACTCTGATGGTGGGGAAGCTTGTTCCTTCAAAGTTAATCAAAATAAAGAGCGCTTTTGTTAGTGGTGATAGGTAATTAAATAGCTGGCTTCGTGTTGTGCAGAGGCATTGTGCTGGGTTATTGACATCCCAGAGCTGGGCTCCCCAGCCCTTCTGTGCAGAGACCAGCCTGCCGAAGTCACCGAGATTTAGGCCCAGGCTAAATTAAGGAAAGAGAGTGTGAGGGCGTGTAAATGTTTAACGAGGCCGGGCTGTAAAGGAGAGGGGTGCACGACAGCGTATCTGGAGTCTCCCAGAGGAAGGGCTGTTTCCCTCAGGAGGGCTGTGTGTTTTAAAGAGGAGAAAAACCACGTGTGGCATTTCTCCTTTGGGCCTGCGATTTTCTGGCTGTGCTTTTAGACGGGAACAGCTGTAAGTGTGGATGGGAACAAGCCACTTGCCCAATTTCAACTCCAGCGTAAACACCTAGGGCCAAATTCTGCTCCTGATTACCTGGTGTAAGTGGTCAGGAGCGTGCGGAGGAGCTGATGGAGAGGCTCTGCGCTTAGACCCATGCCTGAGGGCTGGTGCTAGTGGACCAGATTTTTCAGTCCCACCAAAGCCAAGGCAAGAGCAGCTTCCCTGCGCTCCATGGTGGTGTTCCAGCTTACCGCTGTATCACTTGAGCAGGATCCGATGGAGTTTTAATGTAATGCCTTTTAAATGGATGCTTTTATGTGCACTTCCAAAGAGCTTCCACTTTCAAAGAGCTTTACGACAGAGTTAAAACAAGAGGCAGGCAGGGAACAGGGAGTGAGGAATACATACGTATGTAACATCTTGTAGACCTCGTTCTGTATTGGCTCTGTCTGCAGCACTCCCTTGCCATGCTCAGTAACAATCTATTTCCATATCACTTGGACCCAAATTATATTCTAATAAGGAAAGAATGGCAAAGTGAAGACAGCATTATATTAACCACTCAGCTTCCATGGAAACTCCCATCGTTTTCTTTCTGTATGACAAGAGATAATCCCTATGTTTCTGTTATACTCACTTCTTCAACTCCTTTAGCTTTGTTTTCACATGTTGGCCTTGCACTAAAAAAATATAACTTGACATCTTGTGTCTTCTCAGCTTAAAAGGTATCAATTCCTGGACTTAATGTCAGCTGCACCCAGATCAAAGGCAAGAAACATAAAAGTTGACATATATTATTTATTTCATGGTTTACATCAATGATGTTTCTCTCTACCCTTTTTTGTTATTATTGCTGATGTTTTGCCCTTAATGTTGTGCTCGCTCCTCAAAAGTGTTTGTCCCCTACAGACAAATATTCATATTAATGTAATCCACCAGCAGTTAACAAATGCCAGCTCACTTCAGCATTTCCCGCACACCCAAATCTCCCATTGTTTTTGGAGGACTCTTTGGGTGTGAGAAGAATGCAGGATCGGGCCCTTGGGTGGGAATTTTGGAGCTGGAGACTTTCTCCCCCAGCCCCAGAAATGCATGGGGTTGGCCGGAGCAGCAGCCCAGGGCGCTGCTGCAGGGAGTGGGAGATGCTGCATTCTCTCCCTGCATTGTGAGCTGCTGCAGAGGCGAGACGAATGCCAGGCTTTGAGGGGAGCAAAAGCTCAAAAAAGGCTTTTTTTTTTTTTTTTTTTCACAGTTATTTGGGTTTTTTCTCTACCTTTCCCCGTCTTTCTTGCCCGCCTTCTGAGTGAGTAATACCGGGTCTGGCTTATAATTGTGGCTAGAAAATCATCTGAGATCAGTCAGAAATGCTGCTCCAACCTGTGCATCCCTCTGACCACTCAGTTTAGTGTAAAACTTTCTTTTTTTTCCCTCTTTGTCAACAACTGTGGCAGTTTTTACTTCCTGAGTTACTGAATGACATAAAACGCTGAGTCTGATTTTGCCCCCTACCCTCCCACGAGCTATTTTTTTCTGCAATGAAAATAATAATGCTTGAGAAAGATCCTTGGGATTTTTGGTTTTTTGTTTTCTTTTGTTTAGTTTGGTTTTATTTTAAAGCTTGCTGACAATTGTCAAATGCTCATTCTCGCAAAGAAGTGCTTGGAGGGTATAGCCCCGCTGTACAGCCGACAGGAGTAATTTGCAGTTCTCCTTAGAGCTCAGCTATTCAGTGAATGTGTGTCGCTTTACTATTTCTTTAAAATTTAATTGGGATCAGGCAATCGAGTGTCTCCAAATTTTTTGCCTCTTCAGGCTGCAATAAAGCCACTTATAATTTATAATCAAAGTTTGGTATCGTTAAACTAAACTGTAAAACCGACTTCAGGGTTTCAGTCGTAAAATAAATATACGATAAATATTGCAATGGGGCTTGAGTAGCACAGCTAACAACAGCACAGTGAATGCATACACACACACACATATATATTTTTTTTGCATGTGTATGTATACATTTGGTTCCAGAGGTAAGAAAGATCTAAATAATAGATAACTGGGATGTTATCTTTCTTGGTAGAATTGAAGCTAAGATAGATTTATAGCCCAAGTAGTTATTTTAAATGCAAAATGAAGTGTTAATTTATTAAAGTCATTTATGCATCTACATTATTTTTATGTCTTTATTTATATTTTTCTGTAATATGGAGCAATGTAGTATTCATCCTGGGTTTTTCTGTCTGTTGACTGTAGAGCTCCTTTGCTTAGATTTTTTTTCTAACAAGGCAGCTCATTTAGAAAGAAATGTTTATGTGAAGTGCTTGTCAGTTGGCATTTTTACTGGTGTGCTAACCCAAAGGTAAAATATAAAGGCACGTCTTTTCCTTGCTGGCTTGTTGCTACTAGAAGGGTTCCTCCCTTGTTAGCTTGATAAATAATTTTACTAGCGGGAATCTGCTGAATTTTTATGCTTGCTGTCTATTTTCTGCTTGCTGCAAATAAATTCCAGCACTCAGAGGGCACTAAAACTCCAAACACATGGTATTTTCCCATTTTGTTGCTGGTTGCCTAAAATATTTATTTCATCTTGTGTTTTTAATTAAATCTTTTTTTTTTTAAACGAAAAGGAAAAAACCCTCAAGTTTTGCAGTTATTTCCAAATAAAGGTTTCAGTCCAGATTGTACTTAATATAAAGTCTTGAGTTTAAATGACACATTATCACAGGTAAACTAAATGGGTAGTGTTAAATCAGTCATCACTCCAACTGCATAATGGTTTTCAGATTAAGCACAAGGATTATTTATTGACATATCATCCATTTCAGCATTTCTTACAATTTATGGTGTACTTTTAGTTTTCTCAGTTTGCAATCAAGAAAGCTAATCTAATTTGCAAAATAAATACTCCAGTTCGGCGAGAGAATGCACTGAAAAGGTTTAGATTATGGGTTGCCATGGCATATATGGCAGGAAAAAGTTTGCAAGAAATTAAACTGGAGAGGCTAAAGTGGAAGAGGCGTTGCTTTTACTTTTTTCTCTTAAAGGGATCATTTTGCAGTTACTGAAGCTTTATGCATTTTAAAATTGAATTTAATTCAAGCAAGCGAGAACTGACCCCCAAAAGCCTCTGCTTCCCCCCATAGCAAACTCTGCATGTTGGAGGGTGGGTTGCCACCATTGCACATCTGGAGGCTCACTTCTCCCTGGCAGCACATCCTGACTCAGTGTCCCGCTTTCCTGGTTTTGGGGGGCTTTGCAGACTTGAGTGGATTTAGGAGCTGACTTTTGCAAGGCTTTTCCTTCAGTAGTGCCAGTGTTTAGATCAGAAGAGGGGCTGACCTCGGGCAGGTGCTTGTGTGTGCTGGTAGCAGTGGAACAGATTTTTTTTGCTACGAACGGGATCCCTCCCCGCGGCTTCTGTGGGGCAGTCCCACATCTTCCCAGTTGCAGGGATGCAGCCAGCATCACTTCCTTACACATCTGCACAGTTCACGGGGTAAGCAGTTAAAGAACCTGGATGCAGGCTAGTTACACTGCTGCCCTGTCCCGTGCCCACCCTGTCGCCACCAACAAAAGCCTGTCTGGGGTGCAGAGGAGCCGAGCAGCGTGCCCTATTCAGACTTCCCCTCAAACAGCAGAAAGCCACATACCCTTGAAGATGCCAGGCAAATCCACCCAAAATTTTAGAATTATTTACATATTTTTAGCACAATTCATCTCAAAGCAATCCTCAAACTTTGGCCCAAATTCTTACATTCTTACACCAACCACCCTCCCATTCATTTACTTATTTCCATAAGAATTAGGTGACAGATCTGAGTGGTATAAGCCCATACTGCAGCTTGGCTGCCCTGCAGACACCAGCCTTTTCGTTCACGTGAGCACATCCCAAATCAAGTAATTGGGTGGTGGAAAGAACTGATGCACCAACACTGAATAGATAAGGGAATAGCTTGGGCAGTGGGCAAAATGACCCTTGGGGGCTCAGCTGTATAAAAACATAAATGAAATAGGGTTATAAGAAGTCTCAGGAGGCGATGTAATCCATACCTGCGCCATGAGGCAGGGTCAAACAGACTTACGTTATCCCTGACAGATATTTGCATAACCTGTCGTTAAAGCCCCCCATGGAGACCGAGACCGTGACACCTCCCTGGAGCCTCCCTTGCAGACCTTCACCACTGTCCCTTCTCAAAAGCATTTCTCCTTGTCTAACCTGCGGCGCAGGTCCCTTATGTCCTGGTCACTGCAGACACCAAGGACAGCCCATTCCTTTCTTCTTTGCACTGATCCTTTGCATATTTGAAGGCTGTTGTTATGGCTTGCTGCAGCCTCCTTTTCTCTGGACTAAACAACTCCATGTTTTTCAGTCTTTCTTCTTAGGTTATGGTCATGACTCTGTTATTTAATATCTCGTCTGAAGAGTCCACATCCACTAAACTTGCTGGAATTCAATTTACCTGTGTTGAAAAGGACTGTGAGGATGCTGCCTGGAGGCTTTACAACATCTGAAAGGGGAATAATTTAATTCTTACTTGGATAATTTTTCTTCTGTGGGATGGAGGGTAGGGAGCATTTCTTTACCTGGGAGTGTTAACTGCAGCCTCCCGATGAATTTACCCTGGTAAGAGGAATATTGTAGTGTGACATACAGTCAGAGTTTACTGACAGGCTTTAGGAAACATGTTTTAACATTTTATAATTTTATATATAAAAGTAAGAATGGGAGATAGGACGCAGCCTCTGTGGTTGCAGGTAACACCTTGGGGTGTACCTTCAAGGTGCTACGTGCAGATTTTGTCACACGAGTTTCATTAATTTCAGTAGCAGCTGAGCAGCTACAGCCATCCACCCACCACCTTTCCCTCTGCTGGTGTTGCTGGTCGGGTCCAGTGTTGCAAAACCTTCCGGCTTTGAGGAAGGTTTGAATAGATGCAGCTTTTCCTTTGTGACAGGTGGAAGTTTTCCCAAAATGCCACAGATGAAGGTGGACCAAAGAGGATTTTTTCAGCCATCTGTACAGACCTGGGCTTTGCTGTTAGCTCTAAGCTGCTTTTTTAAAAGTTGGAAGAGACATTTGTGCTCTTTCAATGAAGATTTGCTTTGCGCTCCTTGGTAAAAATGAGGGGAAACAGAGCTTGCTAATTCTGCTTTTCTCATTGTCTTCCAGTGTCTTGCTTGGGAGGTTGGTGGGGAGATGTCCTGGAGCAAAACAAAAGTATTTACTCATGAGAAAATATTCCCCAGGGACTTTTCTTCTAGGACATGCTGGTACAAATTGCCCCACAGTGGGGTTAATCAGCATGGCAGAATACCAGGGAGCAGCTCTTGGAGGTGATTTTAAGTTTTGCAGGATTTTGGCTTCTTGATTTAAGTCTTAACCAAACCTTGTGTTGGAAGGTGCTAACAAGGATGCAGTGGGACACACTGCCACCTCACTCGTATAGAGCAGGTACTAGTCCTGGAGATGAGATGGTGACAGATTTTACTGTGAATGGCTGAAGTTTATCCCTGAAGAAGGGTGGTGATTGGGGTATTCACACTCATATACCTTTGTGAGGGGAAGATACAAATGTCCCTTGGTGATACAAATATCTGTGATACCATCTTTCTTGCTTCATCCAAGGTTCCACCTCTGATTTGCATTGTATAGCATCCCATTTCTTATAAAACATTTTTGGACATCTCTATTCCTTCAGTGATCCGTCTCAATCAACTTAAAAAGTTGTCTCATCCAAAAGTATAAACTTTCTGTACACAATGAAAGTGCATGCAGAATCAGGAAAAGCAGCTAACAAGTCAAGTAGACATTTTAGCCTAAGTATTTTCTAGTTCTAAAGGAAGATCTCATTGAGAAATACTCATGGAGCTCAGTTATGTAGAAAGTAAAATGAGAGTGACCTTGCTGAGCCATTGGCTCAAATCAGAGCTGTTGCAGCAGAACTGAAAATATATGTTTCCTTCTCTAAAGAATGGAGTTAGGGACTAGTTTTTACCACAGGGAAGAAGAGAGAGAAAAATGTATTGTCTTCCTTTCAGTGGTTCATTTTTCTTTGCAAAGTGATTAATGCATTACTATAGCGAATTTATTGTATAGCCTGATTACCATTGCATAATAAATCTAAACAACTGTGACTGTCACGGTGATAAGGCTGGCATGATTTTGTCTCTCTTAAAAAAGTTTTACAAGTTAAGCTTAACTTCTAGCGTTCTGCATTTCGGGGATAAAATTTATTTTGGCCATTACAGCTCTATCTGTTTGAAACTGCACCAAAAGGAAATAAGTTGTTCAAAAGGGTAGTATATTATTGGGAGAGTTTTACCTTTACTCAATTTGCAAAAGAAACTGAACATCAGCATTAAAATGGAAATGGAGTTCAGGAGAAAATAATAACTCAGTTGTTTAAAAAGAAGTTGTAACATTTAAAAGGGACTTTTCAAATATCAAGGATGGACAACCCAATTAAATTAACTGCATTATATTCACAGCCGTTAACACCTCGGGCTCAGTTTTTCTCAGGCTACTGGAGTTTGCTGAGGGCTTGTCTATGCCTGGATGAAAGAATTCCAGGGAGCTACGGGAAGAATTGCTTGTGACTAATTAGAGCCATTTTCTCTGAATCGCGGGGAAATTGGTACTCCAGTGTTAGCGCTGTTACTGTGCTGAACCAGAGTCTGAGCAAGTGTTGGGTTCGGGAAGGATCCCTTGGCCATGTGGGCATTACCTGCTGCCCAGGCTCCACTCCACTCTGTTGTTTTGGACATACAGACTGGTTGTTTCTTTTTCCTTCTCTCTTTCTGTGAACACGCATGGAAGGGCATTGCACCTCTATACCAGAAGTCATTCATGTATGTTCTGCCTGAACGCTGTGGCAAGTGTTACTCTCGTGAAAACACCCAACCTTTGGAAGGTGTGTTGTAAAAAGAGATCTTGTACCCAAGCATGTAGATGTCCGTTTGGGCCATGCTTCTCCCATCAGCGAGAAGGTACCAGTGCAGGGGAATAGAAGGGTGTTTTGGTGCCAGGGGAGCTCCCATGTCCTGGGTTTTCTCCTCTCGGCTGTGCTTCTCTTTCCCTCTCCCAAGGCTCCTGCACGCCACCGTGGCTCTCGGCCTCTTCTTCAGAGCAGCACCTGCGGCTTTGGCAGCAGCAGAGAGCACTCAGGTGTCTTTGTACCTCTTGCTCCGTTGTTGCTTTGTCTTCAGATCTTCTGCACAAAATTTGGGACCAAGGCAGAGTGTGGCCAATTCAGTTGGTAGAAAATTCATCTGACTCCCAAGCTGAGTAACAGCTGTAAGTTGTAAGCTGCAAATTGCTTCCAAAAAGGCAAAGGTGAAATTTCTTGCATGGCTGTATGAATTTTGTGGTGTAAAGAAAGACTGGAAACAGATCATGAGTCACTCCAGACTTCAGCTAAAGCCTGTTGCAGCCAGACTCTGGGAATAACACATTTGGATTAGGAGCTCCAGAGAAATTTTTCCTATTTTAGTGAGGACATGTGAAGGTGATAAAGGTGACAGTCTCTTCTCTAGCCTCTGAAAACCCTGTATTATCTCTCTGTGAAGGAGATGTCTTCATTTCCCATCTCTGAAGACCTCCCTCCTCACAGACTTCTTGTTTCCACGGATGTATTCTTGATGGCCATGGTGGGAATTGATCCCGTATGGTGGTTGTGAGGTGGTTGGAAGACCTTTCACTTTTCAGTACCCAGGTGACACCATGCTCATTCGCAATCATCAAAGTGTTGCTTGATTTGGACTGGCGATACTGGAGTTTGGGTCTGGGGAACTGAATTCAGCCTCTTGAAAACATCAAGACTTGCAGCCGGGACTGGCAGTAGCTGGTAGCTTATTTTCAAAAAGTTGAGTGTCTTTGCCTTTTTCTAAGTCCCTGGACTCCTGGCATTTTTTTTCTTCTTTCACTTTTCCTCAAGTTACATTGTAGGCTATCTTGAAGCCAGTAGGGTTCAAAAGGCCTCTATTTAGATATGAGTTACTTCTTTCGGGGAAAAAAAAAAAAAGGAAGTTACTTTGCACAATCTGGTACAATCAAGTATCATGAAGGGAGAAAAAAAAAAGCTTTTGCACAGTCTTTCAAGGGCTCAAAGGCTTCTTTTTTTCCCTGGGTATATTGAACATCTTGAAAATAAACCAGCATGTTTCAAAAGAGAAGATAGATGTGTCTGTTCAAATAGGCATTACATTTGGAATTGGTGCCTCCGGTTGTTAAACAGAATCCTTGTTTAACATCCTCATTAAGAACTGTGACTTGCCACCAGTTTTATGAAGATCAAGTCATTTACTTTTAAAGTAAATTAAAGCAAATTTCTCTGTGGTGACAAGTCAATAAAACAATGGAAGGCTCAAGTTTTTCAATCACGCAACATCTGTTCCTTGTTTTCCTCTAGATGTAAATGCCCTAGCAACAGGTGAACATAGCAAGAGCCAATAGCTGTAATGTTGGGATTTTTTGGGGTTTTGGGGGTTTTTTATTGTTGGGGGGGGAGGGTTCAAATAACACTGTAAGCCCTGTCCATTTTTGGAAAGGGTAATTTTGTAGTTTCCTGTGGCAACATGTTCAGAGCTCCATTGACATGGGATTGGTGACAGTTGATGGCTCTGATGCTGTATTTCATTCCTGGAAGCACAGTAAGCTGTTGCAGAGTAGTGTAAGTGGTGAGCCGCTTCTCAGAAGCCCAGTCAGCGCAAATGAGATCCCTGTCTTTTGTCCGAGCCACCCACACCACTAGCAAACACCTCTGAAGCAGAGGGTACTCAGATGCTCCCTGAGCCGTGGTGGGAACTAGGTTGTATAAAACCTCATTGAAACCACTTCCACATTGTACCCACGCTCAACCTGTTTGTCTTGAAACGTTGTCTCAGAGAGACGCCAGCAGATGAAAAACAAGGTATTAGACCCATTTTACATTTCAACAAGTGCAGGATGCAAACTGCAATGTGTTTGTTCTAAGTGTTCTGGAGGGTTTGGCCATTTAGTGGTGTGAGAATTGGCTCCCTGCTGTGTGAAGCATTCGCATGTGGATTTGTGCTTTGTGGGAAACGCTGGCACAGTGGAAAAGAGAGGGGAAAGCTCTGCTGGGAAAGTAAGAGGGGGCTGGATATTATTCACTTGGGGCAGAGGTCTTTTCCTAATTCCTCTTAAGAGGGCAGTTTGTCTTGGACAGCGTAGCATTGACTTTTGGAGTGGTTGAGGAGGACAGGAAGTCATTACTGGATGCACATGAAAATTAGAGAGCTCAGATCATTTTAGAGATATAAAAAAGGGTCAGTGAAAGTCCAGAGGCCTTTGCTGCTCAAACTATCCCACCCTTTGAAATCTGCTTGCTCTCAGACATATGTTTATGGACCCCATCTTCTGAGGTGTAGGTATGCCTTTTATCTTACAGTGTCTTCTTCTGAGTCCTCAGGTTCAAGACCTTTGGCAGGAGTGGTTTGCTCTCAGTCTGATCTTTATGGGGCCAGGAAATGGGCTGCTCTGCTTTATGGGAAACAAGTAATTAGGTCTCACCAAATTCAAGGTACCTGGCTGTGGGGAGCAGGCAACTTTTCTTTTGCTAGTTCTTCTAGAAAAGGGCTGAGAAATTCTTTGCATGCTTCTGTGATGCTACACTAGATTTTAATACACAGAAGTACATAAATTCATTGAGCGATTCTGAAATCTCTATTTTGTCCAAAGAATGAGTAATATTGTAATCGCATCACCATATTTAAAAAAAAAAAAAACAAAACCAAAAACCCTATGAGATTTTGGATGATAAAAGAAATAGTAGCGTTTAGTCCACCCCAAGAATTTTTTTATAATTGCTGCCTATTTGCAGCTTAATAGCTGAATATGGGAAGGTATAATTTTAAATAGCTTTGTCTGCTTTCTTCTTGTCCACATAAAGTGATGCTGCACTCAGTCAATGGAGGAGGCAGATGAGTTATCCAGCCAAGATGCAGCTTTCTGGGGTGTGTTGCTCATGAGCTGTCATGCAGAAAAGAGGTGATAGTGTTTGGATGTAGGGGTTCCTCCTAAATCCCTCTTTTCTGTAGTTTCAGTGGGCTTTGGATGGATCCTTTGCTTGCAACTGTCGTCATAATGCTCAGGCTCATGATATCCAGGAGACGTAGATCCGAAGGCAATGCACAGACGCATCTTTGTAGGAAAAGTGCTTCCTGGGCAGCGCTGACTCTCAGCTACTGGCAGTCAGCGCAGCGAAGGAGCCCACTGTGGGAGGGGTCACGAACCACTACAGGAACAGCAATGCTGCTCCTCCCGGGGGCGTCCTGGCAGCTTCTTGCACCAGGACCCTGGCAGCACTGAGGCCAGATCCTTTTAAGGAAGCTCATTTAAAATTGAAAGCCTTTATTTTATTTTTTGTCACAGTGGTTTTTAGATGCCAGGTAGAAACCAAGGGGATCAGGCCATCCAGGGCCAACTTCCTTCACTGTATTGATGATAGAGATGAACTGCCAAGTGCAGCACAGATTGACCTTAATGGAGAGCTCTGTCTTCTGCCTGAGGCCAGGACCCCCAATCATTCCTGCTGTGAAACGGCCTCTGAGAGGTTTCTTGTCAGAAAGAAGGTCTCCCTAAATTGTGCAGCCAGAAGCACTGAGGTCTTCCTCCAAATCAAGCAGAGACCTCTAGGCCTTCGCAATAACTCTATATCCTCATGGTCTCCGTGGCCTTGTCAGAGCATCTCTACTGGCCTTTGATTAACAGCAAGGTGTTGTAGCAACAACTGCCAGTTTTGTACTCCTTATTGCCAGAGGTAGGGACATACATCCTTGGCTCTGACCCTGGCATCTCCATGTCATATTCCTCTATATCTCTGCACACTCCTTACTTTTAGGGCTACTTGTGTAGATAGAGGGAAACCACGTAATGACCTCAGAGCTTCCCACTGCACGCTACTCTTTCTGTTTCTCCTTTCAGGATCAAATCAATCTCTCACTAAACCCAGTGGAAAAGCTTCTTCTGACTTTGATGGTGGTTGTCCTGAGCTGTTACCAAAAACATAGAAGAGGTGTGTTAAAGCACAAATGAATTTTCCTCAAAGGCATCCTCGTTTTGTGAGTAGCTGAGCAGCTCCTGCTGCATGAGAAGCACTCTCGATTTCTCCTGGGTTCAGTGGGAGCTTTGGTGCTCAGCTCCTCCTGGGAGGTGCTCAGCCTTGGACAAGATGGGACCTTTCTGTTTGGTGAACCATTTGGGGAGCTAATGCTAAAATACATTCATGTAACTGTTTGAATTCCCAGGTCATACAGTTTATCTAGAGATCTGCTCAGAGGTGAGTGTGAAATAATAATGCCTTGCACTTCCTGGGTGCCTTTCATCTTTCCAAATATTTATTAATTAGCCCTCAAAACACCCCTGCGAGGCAGATAAGAGATGGATGGATACGACTCCTTTCACGCACCAGTGGAACCATGCAGCTGTCTGGCTGTATAAAACAACACTGCCCGCAGTTTGGGGCAGATTAGGAAGTAGATAACAAACCTGTATCTTGTTGAGGGTGCAGAGAGAATTTAGCTAGGCAGAATTTAATTACCTCTGCTGGAGCTTGGCCAGTAAGTCAAGGCTCGCCTCCCTCCTTTCATTGCTTTCACTGTGGAGTCTGTAACTCTGTCAGGTTCTTGTCCCTTTCAAAGGGTGATCTTGCACCTTGGTCTGGCTTGAGTGGGTGTAGAGCTGGGACTGGAGGACCCTTTCTGGGACTCTGCACATGTCTTGTTTCCCCAAAGATTCTTCCTGGTGTCTTTTATCCTGGCAAGCAAAGTTCTCTACCTTACATTGAGATTCCCTCTCTGGTATCCCAGGGGCAATCAGAGCAGCACAACACGAATTCCCTTTTGTTTGCTTTCGCAGCATGTAATCCTAGAGCATAAAAATGTTGAAGCTAGAACTCAAATTTTACCTATTTTGTGTTAATGCTTTTTATTAAATCTCCAGATTCTCTTTAAAGCTTCATAGAGAGCAATTTATTGTAAAGCTACACTTACTGTATTTTATGTCCACTGTATTTGCTTGTTTCATCTAATTCAGATTATACCCATGTATAACAAAGACTAGCCCAAAGAGGAAGAGATTAATTATTAATCAAGAAAGTTTTGGAATTAAGATTTTAAACATACATACCAGATATATGTGTCATATTTAGAAATAGATCTGAAAGGATGTATGGAATGTGCTTTAATCAAATTTTGAAAAGAAAATGACGAATACATCAAATCTTGAAAAGGAATTGACCAATAAATCAAATCTGGAAGCGGAAGTGACAGATAAATCAGGTCTAAAAAAGCAAACAACCAATATGTCAAATGCATGCTGTGTTTATTAAAGTAAGCAATTGCTTGTACGTGACTAAAACTGCATGCTACAGTCATGCAATTAAATACTTGAAATCCTTCAATAACAAGTTATACATGCAGGTGTACACACATGTGCCTCTATATATGTACACAAAGTAAACACACATGTCTCGTTGCAGTATTTTGAGCCACACTAACAGCTGAAGTCTCGTAGGTGTACCTAGGATTTCAGTTTGAAATCTCTCCATTTCAATATTTGCATGTTACTAGACCTGAACAGCTCATGATTCCAGCTCTTTTAAAAATGCTAATTGATAGTATAGCCCAGATTTTAAAAATTATGAGACGTGCCTTGTTCTGAAAGCTTTCTGCTTTTGTTTTCTGATTCTAATTGTACACTAGCAGCAACACAAACTCCTTTGGCTAATTCAAAGGATTTTGATAGACAGCTTGGGCCCAAAGCATATTTTCAAGATCAAGACTATAAAAATCTCACTATGGAAAAATCATCATTTGCCTCACTGACTTTGATTTACATCTATGTTACAGAGCCATGAAATTTAAAATAAGATGACCTAAATTGTCCTATAATAATGTGGGCATGAACGTATACTCCTGGTGGCAGAGTTTCTCTGTCACCATACCAAATGAAATCTAGTTTTTAGTGCCAATCAGTTAGGCATCATTAACCCTTTAAGAATGTTATTAGCATTCTCACAAAGCTTTTCATCATGTAACAAATGTTTTCAGACTAAACTTGTCGAGGTCAAAGAATCCAAGCCAGTAAGACTTAGGCTTTTTTGTCCTCGGCAATAATATGTATACACTCTCCATCACACCAAATACAAATTATTAGCAGTGGTTTTAAAAAGCTTGCAGAAATGTCGTATTTAAGTTAAAAAGCAGTCCTTCATAAGCTGTCCCCAACTTCTACTGGAAATATGTGCTCCTCCCCCTCATCCCTTTTTTGCTGTATAGTAGAAAAATTGCTCTGTACATGCATCCTCCAGGATCCAGGAACGAAAATTGCTTTGCATTTGGTATTACATTATGATGCTTTCCATTCTGATTTTTTTTCCTCAGTTCATGTTGGGTTTTTTTGCAATAAGTGTATGTTTGAATTGAATTGAAGAGTAGCATATTAAAGAACTGGTTTTCATAGCTGTTTATGTCCTTTCATCCAAAGAAGTGTGAGAAAAGCAATCAAGCTTTCAGATTGACATGCTAAAGCAAGAACTATCAGAGAAAGCATCTTGCTGTTGGAGTGCTGAATATTTGCATACCTAGTTTGTTTGAATTAGTCCAGACTAGACCAAGGTATTTATAGAACTAGCTTCAGCCTGTGGTCAGGCCTGTAAAGAGCAACTGATTTAGTTTCAGGTAACGTAATTATTAATCCGTTCCCCCCAGCTTTACGCCTCTGAGGGTGTCAAAATGTAGCATCTATAACCCTGACTCTGTGTATTATTCAGACTTTCCATCACTCTGTTTTTCAACAGATGGCATCTAGGTGACTTGCAGTCTTACAAGTGGGATTGATGATGTGAAATAGAGGAGCTTAAAAAGTAATTGCAGAGACAGGAGGAAAAATTAGAAATTAATATCACTGAAGGAGATGGAAAGCAGCCTCACATGGAAGTGAATTCTCAGTTGGTAGCTTTTACATTGAAAGCAGTGTTTGATTTGTATTTATTGCAATATAAATACAGTGATGTAGGCAGTGAGTGGTATTGTGTTCAGTAATTTCTCTTGCAGGCATTTGGGATGAGCTTCCCATGAAAGACAAGTGAGGAAGAAGCTGCATGACGAGCTACTCCTCAGCTCGCAGAGAGCACCACATCCTTCAGCTAGGATTTGGGAAAGACATTGCTTGTGCAGCACAAGTACAACATCCTGTGGTTTTTGGTTCTAAAGAGCTCACGTTAACATTTTGCTGATGAATCGATGTGGCCCACAAAACAACCTGGATTACTCACTGAGACACTCAACATGAATGTGTGTGAATTCAGGCTGGGTAAACAGTCAGTTTTAAGGGAAGGATGAGAACTTAGAAAATCAAGAGTACAATTTACATGGCTATCTGAAAGGTATGTTCAAGTGCTGTTGATGGATCTAAGCAGTATTTGTAATAGATTTACATAGTGGTAATAATGCAGAGAGTGATTTTCTCTGCAAAAGGGGCAGTGGCAGTGGTAGCATGAGGGGTCAGCATCATGGGCCCTATCATCACCGCTGCTGAAAATCAGCAGAAATAAGTTGCCACATTTTGGCTAGGACATAGTTTAAAGCACCACTTTCCTTCTTAGCTTAGCTCTGAGGTGCCTATTCAGTATGAATCCTGCATCATCAGTGAATAGAGATTTGTAGTCAACTCCAGGTAAGCGGTGCTCAGAGTCCTACAGAAACTCCCACGGGAATATGTTCATCTGTGCTTGCTGGATGTGTGTTAGCACTGTGGTGCAGTGATGGTTTTGAAAGAAAGCATGGATACGATGGGTGATTTGCTCTTTCCAGTGCTAACTCTGCTGCTTTTGTGGACCAAAATCCCCATGTAAATAAAAACTTAAGTTGATCTCCAGCCCCTATGATTTCAGGAAGACTCAGCGATATGCGTCTAAGTATGGACTTAACACTTTAATGAATAAGGATCTAAATTCACATCTTAGTAAGGCTAATGCTCAAGAATGATGAGGTTATTTGTCTGTCCTAGTGGAATGGCATAACACATTTTACAGCTATATGTAAATTCACAGCGGTGTATGAAATACTTTTCCCCATCAAACACTGCCTTTGTCACTACCTTCTCCTAACCTTTATCTCAGTAGAAAAGAACACTTAGAAAAGCACACTTAGAAATGTGTGCTAAAAACTTACTGCCTGGAAACATAGAAATTGTTTTAACTAAACCTTTTTGAGGCTTAAGGAACTTCAAAAAGAAATTGGGAATCATAAAGAATTCTGAAGGTATTTCTGGGGTTTTTTTGTTGCTGTTTGAAAAATGAAAGTAATGGCTTTAAAATATGTGCACTGAAGAGATGAGGCTTTTGTTCTGACAGCTTGTACATCAAGTTTCAGCACGATGGGGTTTGAAATGGTAAAAGTTAGAATTTGATAAAACGAGCTTTTGGGGGTCCATTCTCTAAAAGATTCCTGCATGCTGCATGAATTCAGAAAAAATCATGGAAATGGAGTGGATTTTTTTACCTGTATGCAGCTGTTAAGAAAATAAGAGTGCAAAATGTACTTTGAGATATTGTAATGGCAGGAATTTTACAGTAATATTGTCAGTGTTGAAATCAGCTTATTTGCTGCAGTTCTTTAGTATTTAGGCATAGGGAAACATGTAATTTCAACCCTTCCCCAGCACAGGAAAGAATGGTTTTGAAGTTTCGTTAGTTTCTTGTTCTCTTAAGGTTTCCATTTTTGTACTCTTTCTGCATTTCCCAAACAGCATGGCAATACCTGATAAAACGGAGAAGTTTTTTTAAGTGTTTTAGAAGTTTTTCATGATGTTTAACATCACTGGGGTGAAATACATTGCCATCAATAAGCTGAACAGAAAGATACTTTTTCCGTATTAGCTGTTATCATCCAGGTCCTGTGTCCCAGGGCTGGGGCAGAGGGTCTGCGGGGCTCTGGCAGCAGCCAGAGAAGCAGATACAGGTTTGCATGATGTGAGCGGTTCCTTGGGAAGAGGCAGTGCCTGAATGTGGCTGAGGAGAGCGTGCATGAGACTTGAAAATTTAGGGCAGGTATTTCAAGAAGCGGAGCTGTGGTGCTCAGCAGGAGTGTGGGGCTGGAGGGGAGACGGGGGCAGCCCTGCTGTGAGTCGGGAAATCTTGTATCTTCTGACTGGTGCTAATCACTTGGGTGGAACAAAGATCAGGGGATATCCCCTGTCCTCACCTTAGGTCTAGAAGAAGGTGGAAGGCGAATAAACCTGCTCTCCCCTCTGGGGTGATCCAGTCTGATGGGTTGGGCCCTCCCCAAAGAGGGGAAGAGCAGAGCCTGAATTTCAGGGAGGAGAGGGAAAGGGCTGGAGATGTCAAGGTGATATCCATATTCCCTTCTTCTCAAAAAGCTTAGCATAACAAAATAGAGAAAGAAAATGCTCCAGCAGCGGGGAGTGAACGGCTGGAATTTCCTTAATATTAACTGAGCTTTAGGCAGCAAGCCTTAACGTGGAGAATTATTTTTAATTAATAGCTTTTCCCCTACTTTGGAGCTCAGCGGGAGGATCTTCTTCGCATTGCACGAGGAGGAGGGGAGATAGGAGCAGTCCTGGTTTTGTAACTGATAACTATTTCAGGCCAACTGCATTGCCTGGAATAACTTTGTATTCAGAAAAAGAACAAAATGTTACATCAAAAGATACCTCCTTCTGGTTCTTGGATTTAAATTGCCTCTCTAGATAAACCCACAGCCTGGCCAGAAATGAGTTGATGGATTTTTAAGAGTCTCCTGGCCAAATTATTCTCTCTTTCCCTCTCTTCCTCTCTCTCTCTCACCTCTGTGTTATCAGCATGACATTTGGCCCTAAGAGGGGACCTTTCAGGGATGCTGAGCAGTCACGCTTCCGCCACAGTCTGAGGGCACGGGGCTTGTGCCGGGTGGCGGAGTCCTCTGCCCAAACTAGCCTAGATGCAGATGGAAAAAAGAGGCAGGAAGGTGTTGTGAATTTGTATTACTTTAACACAATGGGTTTGTTCAGAGACAGTTTTCAGGCAATAAATGGCTCCTTTGTGTTACTTCCCTCCCCACGGCAGCTTTCGGAGCTGTATATGTGCATATCATTTTGCCTGTGTATTAACAAGCAGGAAGGCTTCCCAGCATCAGGCTCCCTCCTTCTCCTCCTCTCCCTCTCCTGCTCCCCATCTTCCAACACCCTCTGCCCCAGCACACAATTCAAACAAAATTAACAAAATAAGTAACAAGTTTATGAGGAAAAAAATCCTTTCTTTTTGCTTCTCTTATTCTGAGGACTGTAAGACACTGTAGTGCATCTTTTTATGAGCGGCTTCATGGGAGTCGGGACATTTGTTTGTTATACTGTGGCACTGTAAGAGGGTGATCGTCATGGACTATAAAGTAACGGGAAGTCTCAAGCCCCTCCAGCTCTGTAATGCAGTAGCTTGCTCACACAGGAGAGAGGGATTTATAGTGTTGCCTTGTATTTTTTAACATATTTTGTCTGCCTTTTGTTTACAACCTAGCCCAAGAGTTCTTTCTTTGTCCCCTGTCTCACTCCCCTCCTATCTTAATCCTGCCTGTTCCTTTTGGTGTGTTGGAGCCCAAGCAGGGTCCAAAAAAACATCAGTTTAGGGGGAGGAGCAGCACAGATAAAGGTTGAACTTTGAGGTGTGCACATCCCCCTTCAAGGACTATGTCTTGCCTAAGTAGAAGCCAGTGAGGGATAAATATCTGCTTTTCTAGGCTGTGGGGAAGGCAAGGAGAGGATGGGGCTGGGAAGGAGAGGAAAGTATGTGAAAAAGAGTGTGTTCCTTGTTATCAAACTTGTCAAGCTATTTTCCTTATGAGCTTCAGTTGAAGCCCAGTGTCTTTCTCTTATTTAAATAAGTATAATCTCTGAAGGAGTGTTGAGTTGCAACTTTTCAAAGCAGTGGGGTGTAGTTCCGTTTTATTAGCTGTCATTGAAGATCTGATGCAGTCATGTCGGAGGCTGTAAATGCCTTGATGCTGTCAAGCCAAACCAGTTGCGAGCGAGGGTGGGTGCCTGTTGTCCCTGGCACTGCCTTCAGAGTCAGAGTCTTCCAGCTGCTGGGGCTCACAAGCAGCATTTCCCACATTTTGGCCCGGATTTGGTGGCATTCATGGGGTGACCGTACCCTGGTGTGGTTGAAGCATTAGTAAATGCAGAATTAGTATTTACCAGATGAAGAAGGAAGATTGCGAATGATGCAGGCATTGCCTTAATAATTAAGCAGCTTTTGGGAGACATTGTCTCTCTGTTGGCATTGGAGCCTGGTCCCCAGATCCCTTCCATTTGCTTTGATAAAACGGCGTGGCATTGCGTTGCTGACCACGGCTTGACTTTGGTATTATCTGCTCCCATTGAAACAACTCCCCCAGAAGCTGCAGCAATGAGTTAACCATCTGGGGTCAAGAAGAGGACATTAAATATAATCAGCAGCTCTCTTAATCTTAGGGGGAGAATCCTCGTTTGCTTGAATGTGTGTGCTGATCAAAGCATGATAGGAGCCGGGATGCCATACAGTGACAGCTATTTCCCAGGAAGGGTTTTTTTCCCCTCTTTTTAAGGGCAGAAAGAAAAAGCACCAGGAATTTTGAATTGTTGGAACTTTTCCTCTTTTGGTTCGACTAATGCAGTGTCTGGAATCAACTGCACCTGACCAGCGCTTATACATGTTAACTATCAGCTAACATAATCTGAAGCCCTAGGAAAATAGGTTGTAGCACAGATGTAAGACACTGAAGGAAGACAGTAATTTTTTCCTGTAGATGGGAAATGCATATGTTGCCTCACTCACTTGTCATTACTGAAACTATAGGTAGGGACAAAAATAGAAACTACTGACAGCTTGATTTCTTCATGCTGGCACTGAGCTACAGCGGAGCTCTACAAGACCCTATAAATATGCAAGCGAAGGGAAATCCTACACAAGTGCTATCATACTGCTATAGGACTGAATAGAATTAGCTTTATTGCAACGAAACAGTATGGACAGAGTCTGCTTTTCAGCGCTTCCCTATCTCGCGAACAATGTAAAATGTGAACCAAAGGCAGCTAATCTGGCCTGTTTACTGGGAACAGTTCCAAAATATATTGTTGGAAATGACTAGAAAAAGCTTTGCACTGCACAGCCCTTATGGTGCAGCCCTTTCTTCCTTTTAAAGTGAAATGTCCTTGCAGAAATTAAACACTGTAAAAAAAAAAAAAAAAAAAAAGGAAAGGGAAAGGGATCACTGTGGCTTAAAGCACTTATTAAAATTTGTGGAGGATGCAGTGTGCATTGAAAACGTTCCCCCTCCCCCCAAACCTAAACCAACAAAAACAAGCCAACCCCATGAATAGCTCTTCCTAGCTTCCTGCACATTGAATATGTATGTTAAAGGACAAGGAGCCAAGATTTGCTCTGTTTTGCTTTGCTTGGAATATTTTTGCTCATTTGATATATCTGAAAGTCAGGGGCTATGCCAAGGAGAGGCTGGCAAGCTGGCCATCGTGGAGATTTCTGCTGATGGTTCACAGTGGTGTGCAGAAGCAATATGTATCCCACTGTGTAAACGATGCTTCCTGCACCTACGGGTAGGGTTCAAAAGGTTTGCATGGCAAGAACAGAAAAAACTGCTGCTGGGGCTGTGAGTGGAATAGCTGGGGTAAAACAAGATTCAAGCAGAATTCAGGGAAAAGGGACCCCCAAAATTGGGAAGGACTCCTTAAGCATGGACTCCTGGAAGTTTTCATTGTTATTCTTTTGTATTGTTCTCGACAGAAGATATTATTTGCGCCATCTCATGAGCCCTGCCAAGTATGTCTCCTCTCAAGAGGACTCCGTAATCCTCTTACTTTCATTCACGTCTCTAAAGCGGCTACATCTCCCTCATTTTTATAAGCTGCTGTTGTAAGTTTGCTTCGTGATTTAGCTGCTCTCACTTCTTTTTTTCCGAGGTGGCAGCTGATTGTGAGCTCTTTCTTCCTTGTTAGAAATGAGCAGTGTACACAACTACAGAGTAAACATTTCTATCTTCCTCCTGGTTCAAGCAAAAAACCTTGACCCCTGTGCCGGTGGAAGTGAAACATTTCCAAAACACACAGGCGGCTGGAGATGTGGCTGTGTTTAAACCCCTCCAATTTAAACAGTTATCCAGGAAACCATGACCAGGAGAAGATGACTAGTCCCCGACGAGACGTTTAACTCAGTAACAATTTGTTGGCCGACTTGTAAGTTATTGTTTTATTGTCTGTACCGTGGTGGAGCACTTACCTCTTAATATGCATGATAATAAAAATCCCACAGAAGTTTAAATTAGAGTAAGGCTCAGGGATCAGGCTTAGCTGTGATCTGGGGTCATTGGCTCTCATATCAAATCATGTCACCTTCATTAATAACTGAACCACTGACCCTGAAACTCAAGCAGCTTTCTTCTGATTTCCTAAAATCTGGGGTTTTTATTCTGTCAGCTACAAACTCTTAAGGGGCAGTGTGATTCCCACCGGCTGAGGATTTGAACCTGTCCTCCTCCCTGCTTCTCAGCTTTTCTGCTCTAAGCTGGTTCTTAGCTTTTTCCACATTGGCGTATTCTAACCAAATCGTGTCATGTAGTCGGTGCCATACAATTAACGCCGCGTGAGGCTGAGTGAGGGCGAGGAGCTGAGCAGGGCTCCTGCCTGCCCGGGGGTGCGGGATGCTCAATGAGGGGCTGTGCATTACACCCGGACTTTTAAAAGACATGAAGGCAGCATTGCCCCTACCTCTTTTGGGTTTTTTTTTGAAGAAGTGATCTTTTCTTCTCTTTTAGAGAGCTGACCTTTCTAAATTGGTCTGATTGCTGTCAGTATTCATGGCAGGGAGAACAGAGACAGACCCATTATTTCATTGTGCTGTCCCACGCACCGGAGTCGCCTCCATCCCTCCCCCAAAATCTCTCCAGAGTTGCTAGAAGTGGAGAGAGCAGTGGTTTAATTTTCTGTTGTCTTGCCAAGTTAGAATGGGATTAAATGCTCTCAAGGTCTCTGGACTATCACTTTACCCAAAACATCCATCCCAAGCATTCAAAGAGGCATAGAGACTCTGCATAGCTATTTATTTTAAATGCCTGATTAAAATTTCATGAAAACAGGAAGTCAGGGGAAAAGAATAGATTGCAAGAACGACGAAATCCAGGGCTTTGTCATTTTTAGCTCAACAACACACAACAATGAAGAAAAAAACCCCAACACCCAGCACGTTCAATTGTAAGTAAGGGATATTTTCACAATCATACTGAGGCCACTAATAGCATATTTTGTCATTGGCAGGGGAATTCATGAACTAAGAATGAAACAAATTTTTTTTGCTTAACTTATTACACAATGTTGATTTTGTTTATAAATTGTCACCTTAAGGTAACCTAAAGCTGCTGTACTTAAAACCTGCAAACATTAAGATTTTTTTTTGATACTCCATTGTTTTTTTATATCTCAGCAGCAATAAATATTGCAATACCACATCCTTAACAGTGCTGCAGCTCTTCTGTCCTGGTATCTTTCTGGCTTCTCCATTCTTAAGCATATCTAATCATCCAAATAAATGGGGGGGGCGGGGGTGGGGACAAAAGACTGATTTTTCTGAGTATCTACCATGTGCAAAGGATCTTCATGGTTTGTCTGTCTTCTAGAGAGTGTTTTTCCTGCACATAGCTTCTGTCTTTCTTTCACAAGGAAACATCCTTTTTGCTAAAAATGTATGAATCAGAAGCAGTGTTTAGACAGACTGCATTACAAAAGAATTTAGAGTCCATTGAAGTCTTCATGCCTTTTTAGGCTTTGGGTAGCAGGGCCTCTATTACCTGGCTGCAAATGCCCCTCAGCCATTTTCCAGTACCTTTGTCACCTTGACTACCCATAGGTAGTTGTGGGGCACTTAGGAAGCAGCAGTGTCCCAATCTGTGCTCCTGTTCCAAAAATGCATGTTAAAATTCTGTAGTAGCCTCTCGCTGCAAAGACAGCATATGTAGGGTTCTCAGCTAGGGCATCCGTTGGCTCTGGATATGGTATAATTGTGATAGCTTAATGACAAAATAAGTTTTCACTTGCCAATGTCAAATTAATCCTGTCAGTATATACGTCACTGTGAGTGCATTGCTCAGTGTACCCTTACAATATGCATAATACCATGTCTCCTTGCTTCTGCTTCACATCATGTGGTCCTCTTGGTGCAGATGCTGTTCAGCCACTTAAAGAGCTGTAACACTACCAGGAGAAAGAATAAAAAAAAAACAGTACAATATACTGGAACGAATATAATGAGCCTAAAACCTTGGAAGTCCTCCTTTGTACATCATTCTTGTTGCAAACAGTCACAGTCTTGTGGATTCCTCTATTATTTCAGGTGTAAAAATCATATTGAAATTTGATGGGAATTATTGCTGGAGTTAGATAATTGGCTGGCTAGGTCTATATATGAGTGGAGGTAGCAGGGAGCCCACAAATGACCTTTTCCCTTGTTAGATCGGTCCCTGGCCAGCTGGACATTTGGCATCCTGAGGTGAAGAGGTTTTTAAATTATAGTTTCATGGCTTTGCCACTTCACAGGACCGCAGGTTCCCCTGCGTTAATTCATTGCATTGAAAAGAGGAAGAAAATCAGCTGCTGCAGAATGTCCCTTACACTTTAAGAAAGCATGGCAGTAATCGCTGGGAGACTTCTGCAAAGCAAAATACTGTGTGGCTCGGTCCACGCCTGCACACTCCAGTCGTCCCCGCTCCGTGCCAACATGTCACAGGTGCACACCACAAGGGACAATGCAGCAAATGTAATTGGGAGGCAGGTGGCGATAGCTTGGACTCCGTAACACATTCCTCCCAAGGTGCACTTGTGCATCTGTTAGAAAGTGAAGTAATTTTTTTTTTTTAATTCAGTTGGTTTAAGAGAGATTTGAGCCATAGGAAAACATTTCCGATCTCCTAAATACAACAGGGAGAGTTACTAAAGGTCCTCGGAGACCAGGAATGATACGGAGTGGTGGCTGCTGAACTCAGGGAAAAAGCAAGGGATTGTTGGTTTACATAGAAGTGGGTCAGGTGTTTTTAAGAAACTTGACAGGGCTTTTTCCTCCTTCGCTGTTGCTATAATATCAGCATAAGCTTTTCCTTTTTAGTTACCAGCCTTTTGTAATTGCATTAGCATGACATGCTCTGGCCGGGCTGTTAACTCCTGTTAACTCGCATGTGCTCAACCTTCCCTGCATCTTCCCAAGAGCCAGAGCCGAGCATCTCATTATGGGAACCTTTGTATTTCTGCTCCAAGTCCTAACCAACTGTGTTTATTCCCCCTCCAAAACAAAGAAAGGACCCCAAGTGCTTGTACTCTTGTAGGGAGGCTGAAAGCAAATCTTCCAGAACCAAACTGCAGCGATCTCTGGGGTGGAGTTTAACAGCTATAGCACAGCATACAGAACCCGTCTGTAGGAGAGGATGACTAGTGCCAATTCTGGGTGAAACTATGAGGAATGGGATTCGAATGAGCACACATGCAATGTTGTTGTCGGACGAAAATGAACAGTACAGTACTGCAAAAATGCACATAGGTTTTAGTAGCCTTTGGTGGACAAAATCCTGCTTTTATATGAAGGATATGTAAACAAGATAAACAACATAAAAAGATATCACACGGTTTGAATGCTGTATGCTTCATAATCCCTAGGAGGGGATTTTCCCTGGCTGTTTCAGTTCCTAACTGTACTTCTCAACTCTCCTTTTAATCTGGAGTTGGGTCCTGCTGTAATCCGAAGCTATTTGGAGTGATTTGCATGTGGGGCTGCGGGGAGGGTCCCTTTGCTCCATTCCCAGCGGCTGCTGTAAACTCTCCCAGCGGTTTGCAGACTTTGTCCTCACTCCGTCATTTCAGAGCGACTCCTTGGCTGTCGGCATGGCCAGGTTAACAGAAAGTGTAAGGTTTTGATAACCCACGGCAAACGTTTTCTGTCTCCCAGAAGAGTGCCGCACTGGAAAACAATTTGCAGAAGACAGAAGCAGAGATCTGGTTTCATTTTTGGTACAGCTACTACAGTTTCAAGCTGTAAACCCTTATCAGTGGAGTCCTTGTATAGTTGCTCATCAGCAGAGATCCTGCGGGCGAAGGCAGTATTATTGCTTCATCCCATGTGGCTTTTTTTATCAGTGCTGTTCTGTCTTCTAAACCTTCTGGAGACACTGTAATTGGGTACTTGGAGTGGCTTGGCTTCTTTTATAGCACGAGTTAAGTTTTTAGACGGGGCTTTGGAAATAAAATAAAATAATGTAAAATAAAAGAAAGTAAAAGAAAGTAAAGTAAAATAAAATTAAATTTAAAAAAGTATCAGTAGTTAGAAGAAAAGAAATAAATAACAGAAATAAGAAATAAAAAAATACTACTTTTATTTCTTGGAGTGATCTAGGACAGCTGATGGAGATTGACACCCTAAGTTACATGAATGTTTTAAACGTGTAAAGAATCCTTTATAAATTCAGCTCTGTTTGCTATGATACACTTTCCAAATTAGGATACTGCGGAGCAGATTGTGAAGCAATGATTTACATGACTTGAGGATTTTGCTCCCTGTGATTAAACACGACAGCACTTCCTTTGGTTCCCTTTAAAAGGCATTTTTTAGAATGTATTTAAATGTATGTATAACTGCATTTAAAATACAGGTTATTTCAACAAGAGTAAAAATATCAGGCAAAAAGTGCACTATTGAGTGTTGTGTAAAGTACAGCTAAACATCTTTAGAATTGCAGTATTCTAAAAATGGAAATAAATGTTGAAATTACAACTAAGAAAAATATGCAATATACCATTTTTTTTCTGGCAGGAAAGTGAAAACATGGAGTTTTGTTGGCTCATTCTTCCCTTTGCAAAGGATTTAGTGTTGAGCTTCTACCTAGCTACATGATATACTGCAGTGAAATGCACAGAAATTCAGGATATGAGTTGTAACATCGAGTAAATTTTATGTTGAGAAATTTAGAGTGTGCCAAACAGCTAGCTACACAGACAAAAGACTAACATGAATAGGTTAGAAAATTATTAGCCTCTAATAATAGATGATATACTCTATATCAAGTAATGACTACTTACTATCCTGCATCTATCTGTTACACAATGTCCTTTTTAATTACCTACCCTGCTGCCACGGAGGCCAGCAGCTGGTGCAAGAAACACTGCAAAGCTCATGCCTTCTTCCCTTGTAAAATGGAAATATACTCCCAATCTGTGCCCTTATAGTTGTTAGACATGGGCTTCCCAGGAAAAAAGCATCCAAAGGATGTCTTTTTTGGACAGTAGTTTTTAAGGGAGGTTGTCTCACTTAAATCCTTTATCAACGTGCTTTGAGCTCGTGGAGAACAAAACTCCACCAATTGACCCTTACTGTGGCTCTTCCTTTCAGATTTTAATTCCTTCTGTTGCTTGTCTAGGTGAGGAGCAGATAAAAATAGCTTGTTAGATGAGGCTGTTGCTTTTAATTGTATTCATAATGAGCATTCACCATCCTTAATTCAATAGTGCAGTATAACAGGAGGGAGGGCAGGCTTTTTTAACCTCGTTTCCTAAGGAAATGAGGCATATAGCATCCCACCACCCACCCACCTGGACCCAGTCCTCTCCTAACAATGTGTGAGTGCCTTCCAAGTGGGTTTGAAAGGAGAAGGACATCTCAAACATTACAAAGTCCTCACGGAAATCAGTGCGCAAGAAAAAGCTCCATGTTGGTGTCTGTGCCAGGGACCAGGTAAATTCAGTCTTTATCCATGCTGATGGCAACCCATGGCCAGTCGCCTTCCCTGCCTGCTGGGGATGAGCAGGATCGAAGGAGTTGGGCATCAGGTTTGCTGCTGGAGCTAGGCGTTGGGATGGGCAGCACAGGGCATAACCAGAAGAAATCACTGCTCCTTCTCACAGTTTTCTGGCAGGAGCATAAATTCTGTGAACCTCATTTTGCACTAATTCTATCTAGTGTAATGTCAGTGCAGTGGCCTCCTCATTTTGGTGAAATCAGGGCAGAATGAGGAGCTGGCTTGCTTTCTGGGAGCAGGACAAAGCTCAGCTGAAAGTTTGCTGCCGTGCTTTTGACCTGCTGTGTTACAGGGGACCTTTCTCCTGCTGTGCCACCAAAAAAGCCGCTCTCCTCCCTGCTGCCCTCCCTCCATCTGCTCCCACACCTACTGCTCTCAGAGCTGGCAGTGCATTAATAAAAAAATCTAAGTTTCATGGGACAAAGTAAATAAGGCAATTCATATATCATTCCTAAGACACACAGAAAGGAGGCAGAGAAAAATAACCATCCGATATTTTATATGAGGGTATTTCCATGAGTCAGCTCATTTTCAGGTTTCTGGGCTTCCAGCTGCAAGCTCTGCTATGTTGGCTTATCTTCTACTGGAGGCCTGGCATGTGCCAGAAGTAGCTTATAATTGGCTGTGTTTCCCCTTTGTAAATGGTAATAATAGAGCCTTTATCAGCAGAGAATGGCTAAAAATTTGGATGTCTTTAATTTCATCACAACTCGTAATTTTTTTCAGGCCTAATATTACTTGAATAGATCTCAGAGCTCCTTGTTCTGGTTGCAGAGCTGACAACAGAGGGGATGATTTTTGTAGGTGGGATATTGAACTGCCCTTCAAATGCTCCCTATGTGGTGGCCGTAGAGCTGAATTTATCCTTTAACCCTTATGGCATGGGTTTCATTAACCCCTAGGCTTATGGAAAGTTGCAGTTGTTGCTGCTCAGCTTGGCTGAGAGAGACTGATGCATTTCTTGTGGCAGCCCTGGTGTTTATTACATGGCAAAAATGTGAGGTATTTTCAATGTATTTTAATTCATTTGAGGTTTTCAGTGAACTCACCTCAGCCTTTTACACTCCTCCTGGGATGCTTCCTGTGGATTTCAAAATTACTAAATTTAACTGGAGAAAAAAAAAAAAAAAGGCAGCTCATTCAATATGATTTCTAAAGACAACTATGCAAGCTTTATAGAAAATGAATTTTAAATTTGTACATGGTAGAAGAATTTGGTTGATCACAGACATAGGAAGGGTGTCACAAGATTTATTTGGCCAGTAACAACTTGAATTTTGAAGAGATTCTGTCAAGTTGTTAAAAAAATTGTATGGAAATACATCACTTAGTGCATTCAAATCACAAATATGTTTGAGGGAAACTGCAATCTGCTCATAGAAGTCCTGCAAATAGAAAAGATTTCACATGTGTTTAATATATTCTTTTTGGGGAATTAATTGTCCGGCAGCACTGACAAGCATGGGGGATGGAGGAGTGGAATGGGAGCGATTTGCAGTTCTTAGTGGGAATTAGTGGCATGACTATATTATAACAATCATAATTAAGCTTTGTACTTGAACAGTGCCTTTCCTTGGGGAATCTCAAGGCACTCTGTCAAATTTATAGGGAAATCCCAGGGAAATAAGAGATTTCCCTACAGGTCTGCAAAAATTCAGTGGCAGAGCTGCAACAGACCCCAGGTCTCCAGGCTCCTGGATGCTGGCTCTAGCTTGCAGCAGGAGCTGCCTTATTCCAGGCAGGACTCGAGGGCTCTGAGCTTGCTGAGCGCATCCTTGCAGGTGCTTTCGGCCACTGTGGGTGCAGGTGGGTGCTGGGAGTGGTGGGGGTGCCTCCCCTTCACGTGGGACTACCTGCAAGGGCTGCGCAGGGGGGAAGCAGGGATGCGAGCTTGGGGCGGGGTGGGAAGGTACAACAGAAGGCCCTTTCAGCAGCAGCCTGAGCTTAAATGAGCTGAAAATAGCAGTGGGAAAATACCCTTTGTCATTGTATAACCTTAGGGAAGTCATGGGTCCTCCAGTCCTCAGTTTACCCGTATGACAGCACTGCAGGAGGACTTGTGGAGTTGGATTTTTTTATAGCAAAGAAATGAAAAATTGGGGAGTCTTATCTAGGGATGTAGCGTATTCCAGTCACTTGAAATTTTTCCTCAAGGCTGAAGTCCTTACCAGAAAAATATGTTCTACTTTATCTCAAAATTTGGGGTTTGTGCAAGAAATACACAGGAAAATTATTTATTTGCCATAAAGGAGGAACTAATGAGGTGATCTTAGGGGTCTGTTCTGTTTAAAATCCCCAGAGTTAAAAATCTGTGCAGTTTAATATTCCTAACATGTCTTGAGATCTTCAGAGGCAAGGACTCAATAGGATGAATTAACCTTCTTGAGTAAGCTGATTTGAACTTTGCACGTTAAGACAAGGAACATATTACGTTATCGGTTTGTTTGTTCCCTTGGCTGGTTTCACCAGTTTGTGGAGCCTGGTGAAAACCCAAACAAATTCACTTGATTCCATAGACAGAGCAGAGCTGACAATAAATTTTTCATCGAAGTGCCTGCAGAGGATGACAGTGTTTAAAAGGCAACTGGACTTATGTTATTGAGCACGTTTAAAGTAAGCAGTAAAACCTTAAGCATTGATTTGGTGTTTTACTGGAACCAATAGAGAGATTTTAAAATAGTGGTTACATGCTGAAAAGCAGAGCTCTGGTGAAAATCCCTGTATTTGCACTGAATAAATCCTCCCCCTCCTGGGAGCAAGCCGAGTTCGAAGCGGAACAGAGTTATCAGCCTCTGTTGTTAGGTCCAGGCTGTGTGTTTGGCTTGATGGTAGGCAAAAGGATGTTTTTGGGTGCATGTGAAGGAGGTTGTCAAGAAGCAATGGGCAACACTCCTCTGGATGGGAGCACATCCTATTTTAGAGGGAGCTGAGTTGTTGCTGCCATGCAGAGAAATCCCTCCCCTCCGCCCTGGGACCAGGGGTCCCACCGGTGGCATGACGAGGGGCGTTGCTCTCCTGCAGTGCTGCTGGCATCTCTGCAAGCCTCGGGGCAGAGGACCAAGGGTATCCCACCAGAACTGGGACAGTTGGCAATCCTCGTTCTTGTGCAGACTGTGTGAAATGCACACCATTCCCCAGAGCTTACAGGCACAGTTACAAATGAAGCAAAGATGGCAGGAATGACATTCCCTTGCTAATTATAGTGTGGTCCCATCTGTATATTTGGTGTTATGTCACCAACTCCAGCCTGCTTTTTTCTAGCAGGGAAATACTGCTGCAGGTCGAAGCTCAGCACAAAAGGCTCCAGACCTCTAGTAATCTTAGAGTTTCTTGTTTAACAGTGGTGAAACAGCCACCACTCTATTTTTAAGGGCTATTGGTTGGAAATCGGAGGGCATATTGGCTAAGGTACTTTTTGGGTAACCCAGCAGTCCATATTTAAAAATCACTTGGGTGTGGATAAACATAACAGAGTACAGTGGCTGCATATCTCATTGAACCGCACTGGCTCCATTGGTGACTTGTGCATAGCAGCAAAGCTGAGAGGCTGGAACCATCCTTCCCTCGTGGAGAAGACGGGAGGGCAGCCAGCTCCCTGGCCACCAATGTTCCTCTTGTCCGCAGACTTTTTGGGGCAGTGGATAGTCTGGGAAGAGTTTGGTGGGCTGTAGGATATATGTGCCGCCCTCCAGAGATTTCCTCAGAAGATATGAGGCCAGAAACCACCCTTCTGGAGCACCCCATGGGGTATTTCCATTCAATCCTTTTGAGGCTCTTACTAGTCCTTCTTGGAGCCCAGATACAGTCCTGGAGTCCACATCCTTGTTTCTGCTGATGGAGTTTCCTGGCTCCTGCTTATAAAATCAAGATATATGGTTGTGATTTAAGACCTAAAATTTGCTCATGTAAGGTGTCATGAGTTCTCCTGGAGGAGCCCATGGCAGGTGCTTTGGTCTTGCACGTTGTGCTTGTGAGCTGTATTGCTGATCCTCATGCTAAATCGTATAGGACTGAGATTTTTAATTAGGGTAGAGATGGGAGCCTCCAAATCTCATGTGATTAGAGAGTTCTCATAACTTTTACATTTATTATAAAGTCCAATTAGCCTATTTCTTACTTTAATGTCTGTATTGCCGTGTTCAGTGTTGGAAATCCAAAAATAAGAGCACTTTGCTAAAACTTGAAAGCCATGAAGTGAAAATAGACCAGAAACAGAAGTAAAAACAGGTGTTCATAATTTAATCCACTGTTTTGGCTAAAGACAATGAACAAAACATAGACAAAATAAGGAAACACCATAAATAATGACAAGGAAACCAAAATCTGAAAACCATCCACCTTACTGGTTGTAACAGAAGTAAAAGGAATTTTAAATAAATGAGTTAGCTGAGGTTTTAAGCCATCCCAAATGCAGGCTTATATGAGGAGGTGCAGAAGCACCATGCAAGGATGTGTCTCTCAGAATTTGCACCTGGACTGGTCCCCTAAGCTTAAAGCCCCTCTCTGCCCGATGGTGTACTGATTCATCACAAAGGCATTCAGTGGGACTTGTGTGGCAGGAGAGGAAGCAGCCGTCAAACAGCTTTATGGGTGAGGAGCTGAAACATGAAGGCCACGGTGTCTGTTAAAGTCAAGGAGAATTTGTACCAGCAGAAATAGGCTTTGGTTTCTTGTCATGCAGGAAGCCGTTGGTGGAGTAGGAATTTAACAAGTTCACAACTTAACAAGTCCCAGCCTAGTGTCTGGACTACCAGAATAGATTTCTTTCTCAAATACCCCCAAACACTCAATGCTTTTGTCAAATTTCTGTCTCTCTGTACCCGGTGTCAGCCTCAGCTTAACAATGAAGGTAGTCCCAGAAAACTTCTCACAAATGAGCAACCCATGCTCCCTGTTATGAAAGCAACCTCCTACTGTCTTGTATATTAATTCCGTGCTTGTGGGGCACTGTAAAGGTTAAATCTTCTATGCCTGGCATGGTAATTTTCATTGCTTTCATTTTTTTTGGAACTTTCTCCGAGTTTCTGAAAGGCTTAGCAGAAGCTATGACGGCTCCACCTCTTTCTTGGCCCTGTAACCTGTGAGCAGTTCAGCTGAGGCTAGGGGATTTGTGTATAAAGATTTGGAAAAGTTGTGAGTATAAATAGAAAGGAATTTGAAATGTTTTTCCCCTCTGTAATTCAACACTCAATAGCTTCCCCTTCCACCCAGCACATAAGGTGCTGTACCAAAACCATGGAAAGAATTTGTGGAGCTTCAGATCAAGGAAGTTCATAAGCTAGCAGGCTTTTCTCTCACTTGCTCTTTTTTTAAAATCTGATAATATACGCTTCTCCAGGGAAGAGCACAGCCAGAGGACCTTACGGATTTTCACCAGATTCTCTCACCAGGAGCATTTGCCCCAGAGCAGGGGCAGTCAGGGCAGCCCTCTGACCTCCTCTTGCACACAGTGTGGAAAGGACAGGAGCCTGGAATAAAAGTTCAGCCTGGGCTTTTTCCTTTCTTTTTTCTCCTTTCTCTTCCCAGTAGCAGTTACTGCTGAGAGAACATGTTCAACCTGCTCTAAGCTCCAACCTCAGCCTTCCTTCACCTTCCACGTCTCACGGGTGTACGAGGGCATGGTATCAAGTTGCAGCACATCTCGGCCCAAGCTCTGTGACGACATGCCCATCAGTCTGGGGTCAAGCTCTGGGACAGGCATCCCAAGCTCAGAGGTTGCCATCACATCCAGCGGCAGCACTTGGAGCTGGGGAGCCCCTGACCCAGGCAGCTCGGTAGTGACAGGCTTGCTTTGAAGGGTCCCGCAGGTTCCTTTCTTCTCCATAGTCATCTTTGTCTTAATTTCTCCTGTGCTTTAAACCCAGCACACAAATACAATGTAAACCTTAAAAATCCACGCTTATTCTGACAGAAATGTCGGCTCTTAGCAGTAGCAGTGCAAACTCTCCATAGCCCCTGTGATTTCAGCACAGTGATGGGTCTCAGTTCTCCACTTCATCCCCAAAGCCTGATTTAAAACCCCTCCTGCAACTCTGCAGTTACAGCTGACTCGGGCACAGATGAAGGGCAATCACAGCATATATTCGTGTACGTTCATTGCCAGTCATTTGACATATGGTTTCATTTTTGAGTCTTGACATCATTTTGCACTGTGATATTTGGGCATGCTGATTTACAAATCAGACCCCAGCAATATTGTTCAAAGAACCCTCAATGCTTTCGGTAAAAACCTGAGTAAGTATTTGTTATATTTAGAGGCAATTGTGCTTATTGTCTCTTCATACAAGTAACCTTTTCATTGACCTAGATTTTGCTGTGCCATTTTCCATTTGCTGTCCCACGTTACATTTGCATGGAACCGGAGTCTTTTGTCTTTTTAGTGTTCTCTTGTACTTGCTATTTCCTCCACCAGCCAAAATCACACTCACTGGCCTGTGATGGTGTGATGGCTTCGCTCAAAATGATTATGTCGTGGAGGATCCTGGCTTCAAATTAGAACTAAAAAGCTATTGTAGGTGAATTCTTAGGTGAGCACACCTGGAGGACCAGGCAGCAGCAGCAGAACAGGCAAAGAGAAAAGGTTTATGTGTTTTCCAGCAGTAGGACTTTACAGAGCCCTTTCAGTTGAAGGGAGTAGTCCTCTCCCTGGATGTATATTACAACTATCACTAAAGACACTAAACTACATCTTGGTTTTAATTCTGCTCTCAGTTTTAACATGTCATTAAAGAAATACCTGTATTGACAGGAAGAGTTGTAATGCTTTTGGGGAGTTGTTATTATCGTATTACATGATGATGGTGTTTATTGCTGTAGTGCCTTAGGGCCAAATTTATAAACATTGTGGATGGATTACATGGGTATTATGCTGCACATAAACATTTTCCTGTATGTTCGTGTTGAAATCCTGTGAACTGGACAATGTAAACAAATTAACATTATCAAGGAAAACCTGTTTTTTAAGTCAGCTTTCCCTGCAGACTATGCTTGGCCAAAGGACACTTGCCATAGCTTTCACATCTCCTGTGTCTCTACTGTGTTCAGAAATGTTTTTACTAGCACATGTTAACCAAAACCTCTTCCTTTTTGGAAAAAAAACCAGGTGTGTTTAAAAATGCATTTGATCCGACTAGCTAGCGTATTTTTAAACACAACTGTGTTATGTTTAACAGCGTGTTAGCATATGTCAATTAACTTGTTTCCACAGAGTGCTGACAGAAGTGCCCCCACCGCCACCAGCCCCAAGGGGCCCCGGAGCTTGGCCAAGTCAGCAGAAGGGAGAGTGTACCCACACCTCCAGCCCACTGAAATTTGGCACCGATTTTTCACGGGCGGTATTAGGATGCTGGGCTTTTCACTGAAGTGGTGGATGTGAAGGCATGCCTCCTTCTGCTGGCTGTGGTCTGGGGGTAACCACCCATAGCGGGGGGAACCCACTGGGGCTCATCTGTCAGCAGCCCAAACGATGCCTCCTCTGAGCACGCACATGGGCTGAGAGGCTTTCACTGCACGCAACGCCCTTCCAGACAGAATAAATAGAGACTTTTTCTCACACTGTCATGAGATCGCACTCCTTCCCTCTGCCAGATATAGATGAGATGGAGGAGAAAAGACGCACGTGCTCATAGCCCCTAAATCTCTGCCGTGCCCAGCCCGGGTGCTGATGATGGCGGTGCATGGCTGGGGTACTTCATGTGCCAAGCATGTCCATGGCCATGCAGGCTGCTCACCTCTCCTTCTCCAATTCGTGCTGGCCAGTGCAGAGGGAACATTTTAATCCGTTGTAGGAAGCAGCAGTGAGCTTTTCATCTGGGAGGCTGGCACAGGCTGCTGGATAAAGCCCTGGAAACATGTGAACTAACCAATCTTTTCCTGGCAGGACCTTCTTCTGAATCCCAGCCATGAAATTATGTTTGATGAGAAGTAACTGGGGTGGGAAGTGCACAACTCAGGTCTCAGCAACAACGTGCTGTGGGGGTGCATGCTGCTTTCCCATGAGGATGCACAAGTGCCTACCTGTGCACAGTGGCTGCAGAAACCCAGGCGGGTGTTTGGTGGGGGCTCATCTGTTATTGCATGTGCAGAGAGGGTGTGGGAAGGGTAAATCCATGGGCATGCAAAAGGCAGAGGAGGTAGCTCAGAGTCTGCCTCCCCGTGCCCTGCTGCTGCAGGCTGTGTGGCGTACCCATGTCCCAGCCAGACCTCAATCGCAGGAGCAGCCACTGGGCAGACAGATCCACCTTTGCTCCTGTTCCTCATCTGGTGAATTTGGGCAATCTTCCTTTTTTGGTTCATGATTAGTAAATGCATGAATGATTCCCACGTGTTCTAGTACAGTGTTAACAGGATCGGTAGAAATACCTAGCATAGGCAGTGTCCAAAAATAGGTCCCTCATCCTGCCAATGTCTTGCACATGTCCTTAACTTTCCTGCCCTGGGAAGGAACTCCTGGCACCCTGCAGGGCAGGAGAGTTTTTCCATTCACTTCAGCGGGTGCGGGATTTCATTCTGCATTATAGACCTACGGATTTTAAAGGGACTGTCCACCGGGCGCAGTCGAGCTCTTTGCAGGGTTGCAATGCTTTATATTTTTAACATTGACATGATGATCATGAGGGAAAAGCGTAGGTTTTTCCCCTGCTCGGAGGGCATGGTCAGACGTGCTGGTCTGCCTATAGCTGCTCAGGGTCAAGTTGTTACTGGCCCTGGACCATTTCTTTTGGGTGCTGCACCTTCCTGCCACGCAGCTTGGCTGCCGTAATTGGTGTTGTGAAGCTGACCCATGCCAGCCGAAACACGTTTTTAGAAGTGGGGTTTTATAAATAGACTGTGTGGACAAAGGGTGTCTGCTCTGGAGTGGTTATGGGGCCAGGGAGAGGAGCTTGGGGCAGGGGAGGGAGTCCATCAGCTCCCAGTGAACCAGCACAGCCCTCTTTGCAAAACAGCAACCGTGGTGCGAGCGGAGCCTGCGGCGAGGCCTCGGCAAAGGGAAGGATGGAGAAGCCACGACCTGGGGTGTGGGCGCTTGGCTATTTTTTCCCTGTGAGACTGGCTCCCAGACCTTTGCTCATGCAAACCCTGACAGATCCCGTCTAAATTAGTAGTTGGAAATTATGTGCTCCCTCCCTGGTTTGGGCTGGGGCTGAATTTCACCTACTGGGCTCAGAGAGTAGATTTTGCTACTGAACGTAATTAAGAGCATCAGAACCTGGCACTGTGGGATATAGACCATCCCTGGTAGTCAGGGTGATTGACATTGGATCCTTTGATTTCTCCAGAGGCGTCATAATATTTTAAAGTTATTATTAATTACAAGTGTATTAATCTCTGAATAGTATTACCAGTATTTCAAAATATTATAATTTTATCCTATCCGATCCACTGGGAAAAAAAAAAAGTAGTTTTGGATGAACTGAACAACTTCATAGACAGTGTGTTTTATAACCAGATGGATTTTCCCTAGTTAGTTCCATTTCTATCTAATATCGGTGGAAGATTAAAGATACTGAATCAATGGCTGTAAAAGCTCACATTAAAAATTTGCAGTAAATGAGAAGAGGAAAATTTCATTAGAGGCATAAATTGTAGCAACTGGAATGTGTGCAACTTATTTTTAATATTCTTCTGACAGTCACCCTTGAAAGTCTTTTTTTTTTTTTCCAAATGTTTTCTTTTCTCAGATGGAAAAAAAAAAAGGAAGAAAATGACCTCTAATATTTTGAAATATAGAACTAATTACAGTAGGGAGTGATCCTGATCCCACTGAAGTCAACTGCAGCATTCTTTATGACATTGCAGGATAGTGCCTCTATTAAGAAATTATAAGGAAATGAGATACTTTAAAGAGAGGGGTTTAAAATGAACTGGCTCTGTTGGCCTCTTTTATAAAAATACCTTAGAGCCACTTTTGTCAAGTCAAAAGGTTCATTGAAATGAGAGAAATTAAAAGATGCCGCTCATGGAGCCTGGCAAAACATGAAGTTTGCAATAAATATCTCTCCAATCCAATTATAACATTCAAATCAAGGAGAAAAAAAAAAAGAAATATAATGAAAGCTTTCTTTCTACTGAAAAAGTGTACTTGGAGGTGTCCAGACCTAAGGGAATTTCCAAGTCAGCATTATAGTGGGGAAAAAATGTAATGTAAATGAGAGTGAAATAATCAAATTTTTCTGGTGGAAATAAGTGCAGTTGTTTGATGTAATTTTGACACACAGCATAATTTCAGCATCAACACTGAAGTTTAAAGGATCAGTGTGTCTTCATGAGATTTCTATACAGAAAAGCCGTTCAACGGGAAAATCTAAATCAGACTTTGGTATGCACATTGGGCCCCTCTACAATAGAAAGCCTTGTATTATATTAGTTGCAAATAGAAAAATAGAGATTACCCTTTTTCAGTAATTTTAGGCACCCTTTCCACTTGAAAATCCAGCATGATTATGGCATATAAATCACAAGAAATGCAATGTGTGAATGTTTTCTTGCTCACAAAATCAAACTTTGTTTTATGCCTCTAACACCAGCTCAGCCGTTTAAAGATGCACACCATTTTCGACAGTGAGTTACACTGGGCTCATGTCACTGTGTTTACTGCAGATGTAATTTTTAATATCACGGGGATATATTTCAAACAATTAAAACAATTAAAGCAGGGCATGTCTTCGATATTTTACTCAATCTTGTAGCCTATATGAAATATATTTGTAATTTTGGGTTCATTTCCAAATGGAGACAGATTCACACACCCTCACAGCCAAACTCAGCACAAGAACCAACAATTAAATGAAGCCTGAGATCCAGTCCAAAGGAGGCATATACTCCATTTAATTTTTAAATAGCTTAATTAATAGTTTCAGTTAGAGCAAATAAGTGAAAAATGGGTCAAACTATGTAAACATTGGTTAGAAAAACACACTGTCCAGCCAAAGCATTGTAGAAGTGCTTTTAAGAAGAATGGCCTTTAAATTTAATTTAAACATGGTTTTCTAACTTAAGTAAAAGCCCAGTTCAGACAAGGCCCAAGCCACGTTTTATGCCACAAAGAACTACCGAGGTATGCTGAGAGTTTATTTAGTCTTTGCTTGTTCTGAGGCTGTGTTTCACTCTGCAGTCATCATTTTCTCCTTGCTGTCAGCATGTTGTTACCTCTCAGCAGCTCAGAATTCAGCGACAGCCTCAGTGTGTTTCGAAGCTGAGTTTTATCGCCAATGGGACCTGTACGAATGCTACAAAACATTGTTCACAAATATTTACTGGAATTTTGAAATGAATTGGGGTAGACTCTGCTATTGAACTCTTAGTGTTTGCTTTCTGCAAACATTCAGGTTCAAGTTCTTATTGACATGGCTGTGATGGATGGGATCCCTTACATAAGTCTCAAGGCCAGGAGGGTGCTTCTGCGCCAGAGCAATCGGGGAGTAGAAGCAATACCACGTGCCTTATCTGACCAGCCATCACTAACTACCAGACCTCAAATGATGGGAAGAAACACTGATTTGTTTGTTGTTTCTGAATTCCCTAGGGGCAAAATGATAAAACTCTGAAAATTTCTCTCTCTGTACCAGAGAAAGTCTGTATACAGAGAAAGGGACTTCCTTTACTCAGAAAATATTTTTTTCAAAATTTTGCTTTGGTTCTTAAGTCTCATCTTAAATGAAATGAGGGTATAATAATTTGAAAGTGGTTGACAATGTTGTATTTAAGTATTCTTTTATTTATTATGCAGTAACGTTTACGTGACTATATATATGTTTGTAGTTTGAAGTTTCTGCTTCAGTGAGGACAGTGAGTTCTCTGCAGATTTGTTGATTTACAGTTAACTTCCAGCATCTTAACCTTTTGGTTGGAACAGTCAAAGGGTTTCCATTTGTTTAGTTTTTTGTTTGCTTTAATCTGATTAAGTTAAAAAAAAGGTGAAAGGTGGAAGAATGAAGAAAAATTATAGGTGATAAATATCAAGACTGGCTCAGGTTTGGCATTACAGTGTATTGCTTTAGGAAGCTGTCCTGGACATCCCCTTCATCAACACCTCATACTAGTTTGATAAACTTTGGGAGTTTGAGCCTAAATTTTGGCCAAGTTGTATCACACGAAAATGTTCCCCAAATTCTCCTGTTGAACCTCGATGTGTGCAAAGCAAGTCATGCAGCATATGTTGGCAATCTCTGAAGGTATCACTGCTCTATGCCAGCCATTCCCTTGGGAGTGTGAAGTTAGGTTTTGGGGAGGAAATTCGCTGACGGTGTTTTTTTATGGAGTTCAGGTTTGGCAACTGAGGCTGATCGTTGTTTTGGCCTTCCTCATCTGAACACCTTTGCTTCCATTGTAAAGGACAACATATTCTGACGGTGGAATGAAAACCAGCTGGTTCTTCTCACCACCTGCAGAACACATGCAGAAGCAGGGAAACTTACCAAAGATCTTCATAATGAAGAACAGTTTTTACTGATAATGTTCAAAATGCAAAACCACAATGGGAGACAGCATCCTTTTCATGGGAAACAAACAAACAAACATTTTGGGTTGAAGAACAGCCCAGATAAGCTTGTCTTCTCCAGCTTGTCCATAAAATTAAACATGTCAAAGAGTTCTCTGCTAGGCAAAGGAAAGATGTAGGAGAGGATTTTATAAATGGCAGTTGGGCAATTAATGTTAACCATCAATATCAGAAAGGCTTAGATTGCATGATTAACTAGTAAGAGTTTTGAGCTGGCTGGTAATTTTAGATTAAATAGCCAGGCAGCCAGTGCCTTGAATATTGATGAATATCCTGTGTTTTATTAATATGCATTCTCTATAAATTAGAGGCTTAGTACACAAAGAAGAAACCTAATGCTCTTGCTATTTTTCATTGCCACAGGTAGAGCTGAATAATTCATAGCAATTAATTTATTTCACTGATTTAGCCTTTTGGGATGGGGGGGTGGGAGTGGTGGAATTTGAACACAAGTAGTCTGCAGGTAATTTTTTTCACGTTTATTTATTATAAATAACTCACCAAACATATTTGAAGACTAATTCTTAGTTGCAGAGAATTTCTTGTATTACTAAATTGGAGAAATTAGAAGGAATTTGGGCAGAACTGCAAGCAACCCACCAGTCATTACAAGAACCCAAATGAATTTTAAATTGCAAAAAAGCACAGCTAATTGCAATACAACCCAGTTAGGATCAGACTCATGTTGATCAGTATTGATTGGTGCGATACCGGTTACATTGCATGTTTCTGCTTCTCATTTGATTGATTGTAATTCTTTAGGACCGAGACTTTCTTACAAATATTTTTATGTGTGCAGAATTTGCTCTCTGTATTTAGTCCCTAACACATTTAAAATGGAATAGATTAAATGCTGCCCCTTTTGAAATCAAGGGGAGTTTTACCACTAACTTTGGAAGATCCAGGATTCTACCTACTGATGGAAAGATTCTTGAAAATCCTTCTTGTGCAAATAGAGCAATAAGATGTCCAACAGAAATGACATTTTGTATTTGTGCAAAGCTTCGGAGTATCCACATATAGATTTTTTTTTATTTTTTTTTTTTTTTTAGGTGGGGGGAGATGGTGCAGCTTTAAGTATGAGATGAAATGTTGCAGCACAAAGATCATTTGCCAGTTCTGCAGCTCAGGGTGGCTGCAGCCCTGTTTCAGTGTCACGCAGTCATATCTGGAGCAGGTAATATCCAGAAACACATGAGGAGGAGGAGGCTGTATGATTACAGCCTCTCCCTTTTACTGGTTCTTACAACACGCTGCACAGCAGTGAGAGTTGCATAGCACACGATAAATCATTGCCTCATTATGCTCCTTCTGTAGATTTGTTTAGGACACCTACTCTAATACCAGCTCCAGAGGATTATTTGTTCTTCCCAGAAATTTCTCTTGGATATAGACTTCTGTTTTGGCTTGCAGAGAAAAAAAAAATCTCCACATCTTATTTTTAAAATCATTTCTGAGTGCACACCACAATTTATGTTACAGAACTGCCTAAGAAAATAATTCAGGCAATGTCTGGAGATTATTTTAATTTGTAGGTGGATGATTTTGTCAAGAGTTTTTGTGTTTTTGTGACTTGTCAACATCAAGTATTCGCAAATGAGACAGAGGGTCTTCCTCCCCTCCTTTCTTCCTTCCTCCCTTCTTGCCTGCCTTCCTTTTTTCTTTCCTTCTTCCCTCCTTTCTTTCTTGTGTACACAGAAGCTGCTGATCCCTTACCTAACCAGATTATGTTGAATTGTTCTCAGTTGTAAAAGAAACCTAAGTACCTCATTAAAAAATATTGTGAGGTCCTCATTCACTTTTTCTGTATGTCTTTAGCCAGCCCTAGTCTACAGCTGGTGCAGGAGGGCACCAGTCTGATTGACAGAATAAGGATTTTTGACACTTGGTTTTGATGTAAGCAGACAAATCCTCTTAAGAAAAAGTGTTCATTAGTTGGCCTAATTTACTAACGAGGAGTGGTATTCAGCATTGCTGATTTTGATAAAACAGTATTTATTTAGCATTGCACCAAGTGAATGCTGGAATAACCTAGATTGTACCTGCAATGAATTTGAATGGCTGGAGCCAAGACTTTAGAAGGCAGGTGGGTACACTGCAACACGGCTAGGTTTTGCTGCAGTGTGACAATGTGATCTAGGATCTGATCCAGACTCCTTGGAAATCAATGGAAATTCTACCCTTGACTTCAGTGGGCTTTGGATCCTGTTCCAGCTGTGCCAAAGTGGTAATGAAATGACTCCAACTTCTGGGGGAAGAATTTTCTGGCTTAACAGATTCAGCGTCTTATATCAATAGGTTTGTTTATACAAGGGGTCCTAACTTGAGTTTGAATGGTTTTCACACATGCCTTGCTCTGATCCTCCCTCCTAATCACAGTTCCTTGAAATGCAATAAATTTCTGTTCTGTGACCGCTAACAGACATCCCAGCTGAACAATGAAATTTTGTAGGGGATTACGATGTGAAACTCAAAATCATTGTAAGCTTGCTCAAAATGTGACCTGCCCTCACACAAAAGCTCCCTCAGCTTTCTGAACCTTTCAGCAAAACTGAACGTGTTCAAAGCCATAATGAAACGCAAAACTAAGTCAGTTTTGTGTAATTTGGGGTTTCATTATACATACTTCTGCATCATTGTATCTCAGAGACTTGGATATAATTCTTATTTGATCTTAAACTCTTACAAAGGACCTAGGAATAGAAGATGTGCTGTGGTCAGGACCAGAAAAGACTTTTTTCAACACCCGCTGCAACCTGAGTCCCCCATAAACATTTAGGACTCAGCGAGAATTGTACCCAACTCTTTTTGATGGAAGTACAGTGGTGACCTTGTTGATTGATTAAAGAAGTGACATTGATTGACTTTGAAGGGAGCCACATCCACCCTTCTTCTGCCAAAAAGGCAGTGGCTGCAATGTGAAGCCTCAAGAATGGGGCATTGCTCCTCCAAGTACATGGAAGACATCCAAGGGTAACAGGATAATGCAGATAATGAGATAGGGTTTCTCCCCTCCTCTCCCTCAAATACCATATAGCTAGATTTTAGCTACCCAGACTCAGACCATAGGAGACTTTTCTCTGATAGCTATTTAAATGATGAAATAGCTAAGGAAATGAGCACTTTTTATAGGTTATGTAGGATGTTCAGTGGTTGAGGATGTCAAAAAGGACTGGTAATGTTGACTCTGCAGGGACCTTTAATGGTGATGGGGGGATGATGCTGTGAGGACCGACATGAACAGCACAGTGGAAGGGATGGTGTGGTGGGGGAAAGAGCTTTATTCCTCTGGCAAACCCACCCCGATGATTTTACGTGCTGTCACTTTGGGGTATCTAGTTTGAGAGGTGCTAAAATGGCCCAATTTTCCAAAGATATGCAGCATCTTAGCAGTGTCTAGTCTCTTTAAGGCCCCTTGGGTTGGCACTGAGAAATATTGGCCTCAAAAATTACCACTTTTGAAATGTAGGCCACTGAACCTGATATGAACTATCAGAAACCAGAGACAAGGGAGCATTTATGTTGGAGAATGCGGAGTGGCTTGAAAACTACAAATCAAAATAATTCACCCTTTTATGTGTAAATCTCTTTCTCTGATACACGAATTGAAAAGCTGTCTGGTTTCCTTGTAGTTTCCGTAAGCAAGCAGTGTGTGACTGTACCCTCTAGAATGCTATTTAAGTGTTATTTAAAGTGCAGACCTGTTAAGGTCAAGCAAGCTCATCTGTATGCTAAAACTGAACCCACCAAACCTTACACCTAAAACCAGCAGGCAAGGAGGTCTCGAATTTCTTGTTTCCCTCCTGACAAGGGTATGGTGTGACAAATAGTGAAGCACCAAAAGATCAAAGTACTTTTTCAGGATAACAATAAAATCAGAGACAGAAAGACACCAAGTCCTGGTGCAGGTGTCTGCTGTTCCAAAGCAATCTTTCTCAGACATGACACCGCCAGCCCCTTGCAAGGGGACGCGGGCAGGAGCTGCAAACTGGCAGTAATAGCATCAGCAAATTTAGATCCTGTGTGGTGCATTTTTGAGCCAGTAGAAAGACTGAAGAGTCACTGCAAGAAGCCCGTGTGGAAGGAATTACTGTAACTCATTGGATTTACCGTGAGCATATTGAAAAGAAACTTTTCAGTTTAGACATGGACAGACAGTGTGATGTGTTTTGCTCATATTCCAGAGTCGCTTTCCTCTGTCTGAGCGCCTTAATCCAGATCCTGTTGAAGTCAATAGCTGTCTTGCCTTTCAGAAGGATTATGCCCCTAAATAGCTACTTTAGGAAGTGTACTTTGCTTGGTGATAACACAAAGCAGAGGGTGGATGATTAACACCAATTAGGATTATTTACGAGAACCTAGAAAACAATAGGTCCATAAATCATTGTCTTATCAGTTGTAGTTCGTGTGTTTCACTGTTCAGTAAGTAGAGATCTGCCTGAAGTTGGCTGAAGTTTATGGAAACGTTGAAGGTACAATATGACCTAGTAAAATAGCAGAGTGTTACAAAAAACTTTTTGCGGTTTTCAACATTTTTTTATGTTATAAATACCCTACAGTTTTTCCCCAGGTATATTTAGTGAATTTAAGGTGACTGACAGTAGCCTTGTTTCTCTTCGGTTATGCTTCAACTCTGCCTAAACTAGTGTCTCAATTTGGAGCCTGGGGTGGTTTTGCAGTAATCCCCTGGTTGTCTCTGTTTGTTGAGCACTAGTCCAGCTGCACAGCAGCTTCGGTGCACACAGATTCCTTCCAGAGGAGACCCAGTGGGGACCTCTCTCCAAAAGCAAGCCACGGCTTAGTGGGACATTCAGCTCTGATCCAAAGGATCAGCCACACTAACACAAAATCCTTCAAGGTGTATGTAACCCTGCTTTCCAAGAGGAAGGCTTTCCAGAGCTCCCATGCCAGCCTGGAGTGGAGCTTGTGCTATAGAGAGGGTCAAATGCTTTATGTGACACCCTTTTTGCTGGTGACTGGCAGCTCTTGTGACTGCTGCTCCTCTTTCTTCCATCAAGACTTCTCCTGGTTCATTATCCTTTCTGTTTATTAACTGCCCCATCTTCTGTAGCTGTTCATCCTTGCTGCTGTCCTTTTTTCTTCTACTTTTATCACTTTTTGTGATCCCTTTTCCAATTTCCAACCTTAGTCTCCCAGAAGACCTGGAGTGGTGACGCCTGGATGCAGAGGAGATCACACTGCTTATAAATCTGCACCTTGAGGAGGCCAAAAGTTTCTTCAGCAGCAGGAGGTAAGCCAGGACTGCTGGTGGGTGTAAGGAACAGAGAACAATGCCACACGCATTTGAGAAGATGAAGGCGGTGTTCTTGAGGATGGAGACTTTGGGGCAGTATCATGGTCCTGTACAGAAAGCTTGAAGAGATCTTCAGGTGGGAACACACCAGCCAGCCAGCTGCTTGTTTGGTTTAGTCCATGGACCTCTGGGGTCTGCACACCAGAGACTGAAAACTCTTGACTTATCTGAAATTTCCTCTTTGTGGACTTCTGATGTGATAGGAGTGGCACAAAAAATTCAGTGTATCTGCTTTGCCGTAACTTTTTCAGCCTGCTAACTTTCCCAGGACTACTTTCTGCTCAAATTACTGGAACTTAATTACATGAAGCTTAATTTCAGTTGCTTGGCCAGCTTTAAAAAACATATATTCAAATTTGAACCGCAAGGCAGAATTTTGGGAGCCTCTTTGTCCTCTCACTTTGTGTTAGTTTAAATGAGGAAACTGTGCCTGTGAATCTCTGCTTTATTACACCTATTCCAAGTCAGTCTCACTTCTGGAAAGACTTCCCAGAGTCTCAGCAGTTTAAGGGGGAGCACAAACTACCCCTTATGTTACAGTTTATGTTTTTGAAACTGTGCAAACAATAGATATTTGTCTCCTGCTTATGCATTTTCTTGTAAATAAAATGTATTGAGACCAGAGACGGAGTTACACTGACTTTACACCAGATAAGAATTTGTATTGGCATTTTACATAGAAGTGTTGTATTATCTGTATGTTTCCTGAGTGGATCTTGCAATATTTAATTGCAACAAAAAAAGAATGGGGAGGGAGAACCAAAGGAGGGGCATGCAGGAGAGAGGAGGTAAAAGGACACAGATGGGGAATGGTGGAGTTGGAGGATAACACTGGCTATTGAAACATCAGAGAATTCCTATGATTAAGGTTTATTATGTTTCTGACCTCACCATTTCATTATAATCTGCTGTTTAGGTGATCAATAAATTCCATTGCATTTGCTCACTTTCTCTAGAAGATTTTGCATCAGTTTGTTCCCCTCCATAAGATCTTATTTCTGTTAAGGCATGAAGACTTTATGTTTCCGCCTGGGTTAACTTGTTCTTTTGGTATATCAGTGTTGTTATTTAGCTAGCAAGTGTCCCACAGCAATTCATTGAGTAACACTTCCATCTATCACACTGGGATGATCAAGAATACATTGCAGCTGATGTGCAAACACTGATGTATATCTGCAGTTGGGCACCCACCTCCAACTCAGCAGATAATAAAAACTCCAAAGAGCCAAAAAAAGAGGGCTTTTTTTAAAGACCCCAACCCACTAGTGGTTTATCTTTAATGTGTTGGCAGCATGCCCCTTCTTTCCGCTGCAGGAATGCTAGCTTGCCTCTGCAGCCCTGTTTCTTTGTGTTTCAACACGCAGAAGAAATAAAGTGCAAGACTGATTTGTAATAGTTCATGGCACTTTTTTCCTCTGCAGCCCAGGATCACCTTATTTACCTCCAAAGAGGCAAGTGTGGTGAGCAGCAACTCTTTTTGGGGAGTGATCTTGCCTGGTCAGTGTGGCCGTGCAGGAGAGGGCTCCTTGTAGGGCTGGCTGTTGTTTCTAGGAGCTTGCTGACATATCTTCAAGGGCTGAGGGTTCAGCTTCTTCTGCGTGAGAGAGGAGAGGAAATGACCTTCACCCAGCTGAGTGGGGAACAACAGGAAACCCTCATGGTCCCAAGCTCCTGCTGTTTCCCACCCCCCAGAATCCGGCACTCAGGAACCGTTTTGATGAACTCTCAGGGTTTAGCAGCCGCAAATATATTAGCAAAGTACGTTGATGATTCATGGCAAAATGGTGTACGCTGATTTAAGTGATGGACTAGTCATTCTGTAATGGATTTGAGAATTCCCAATCAGATTGTACTTAGTTTTATCAAGCAGGAAGCTGGCAGGCTGTGTTTTAATCAACTGATAGCATCGCTTGGGAATTGGCATCCAGCTAGTGAACAGACTATTTCTCAAAGACCAGCTCGCTAAGTTGCAAACAGCAACATCCACTCAGATCTTTCAGGTTTCCCTCCTATTTGTTCTGTTCAGCTGGTTTCTTTCCCAAATTAAACTTTCAGTTGGAAGTGCAGAAAGATGCCACACATACAGATCCTGTGCTGCTCTTTCACCAGTGTTGGAGGAGGAATGGATGAGACAGAAGACATTTGCTCCATCCTCCATCCAGGAAGCTATGTTGAAACAACCTCCTGGATATAGCACAAAATCCCAGAACTGTGCAAATTCAAGGATTTGATGCTGGCACAAGTTTTTGAGCACTCACATTCAGTAAGTGCAGTAAATCTATAGTGCAGGGACACACCAGGTAAGACATGGCCTTTTCCCCTTTGACTCAGGCTGTTTCATGACCCATCATCTACCTTATCACGTAAGACATACCCTGTGTTCTGACCTGTGCCAATAGACATCAAGAATGGTTTCCTTTGCTGATGGAACACATCAGCCTCTTCATTACTTCTAGGAAAGATCAGCTCCTGTTGAGCATCTTCACAGCACAAACCCTCAGGTGCCATAACTACCTTAACTAATTTCCTACTCAGGATTTATGTTCTATCACAGTTATTGAGTTATGCAGCCATCTACACCCATGTAGCTGTACTTGAGCACAGAGTCAAACCTGGGGAGCTGGTTTGTTGTGCCTAGCTCCTGTATAGTAGTTACTGTGCTTAGCAACCCACCTCCAATATAAATATATCTGCTACTCTGAAGAGCAGGCTTTGAAAAGCACCAGAAGGGATCACTCCCCCATAAGGATTTTTTCCAACATTGCAGAGCTGTTAGGAGTTTCAGGGAGAAATTCTTCTCCCAGTTAAGCTTCCTGTCCAGAAAGGTCAAGATTTCTCCCCAGACTGATGAAGCTCTGGTGCAACTTGCTGTGATGGGTCATGAACCCCCATTTAAAGATGGGTCCTGTCTGAACTGCTCTTGAGTCATGCAGGCATGGAGGGAGATGAAGAGCAGCCATCCATGCAGCTGGCTGTAGGGAGCCATCCGTGAGATCTTTGCATCGGGGTCCCATGGCACCACGTCGGGGAACGGCTCACTGGGCTGCTAGCTGAACTGTGTAATCCTGTTGGTTTAAAATTGGTCAAACATTTTGGGCCCTCAGAAGAGGCTGATGATTGAAAGGATGTAAAATAACCATGCTCACAAAAAGTAAGAAAAATGGAAGTGAAGTATAAGTACCAGAGAGGAATGATTCATTGGGAAATTGTGCTCCTGAAATTTTGTTCCAAATCCTGTGTGAGGGAGAAGGTGTATATAAGGTCCAGATCCTGGTTTGTCCAGATGAGTTGAAGATACAATGAAGATTAACGATCAACCCTGTAATTTAAGGGAAAATTTTAACTTCCATCTTTGATATTGTCTGCTGACCATTACATGAAAATCAGAGAAACCAAAAAAGATCCCTGTCTCCAGTGTCGCATCCACTTGAGCACTTCACCAGACAGTGCCATCAGGTGCAAGAAATGAAGTTAAGGTTTCCAATGCTAGAACCGCCAAAAGGACACGTGAAAGCAAAGCTGAAAAAAGTCTTCTGTCTTCTCTCCCTGGACTGGAGAGCATATTATTTCCACAGGATCATTTTCTGTGTAGACATTCCTATTTGTATGTTTTACAAATTAAAATAAAAACATATCTTGCAGACGTATTCAATAATTTAATTTTAAACCGAGATAATTAATGTATCTGAACTTTATCACAGAGCATAAGTGGGAAAAATCCCCCAGCCAGCTCTGAAGAGCCTAATCTTGACTTTCCCACCAATGTTTCGTAGGTTTGGGTTCATTTATTACAATGTTTGCTCACTTTTATAAAAAACCTGCTGATGGAATCATCTAATTTCCAAGAGCATCTCCAGGGAAAGGAGGCCACATTACAATATCTCACATTATATGTCATTCAGGCAACGTCTCCCAAATCATAAAACCTATGGAAAGGGAATGGCACTTGAATAGTAGATTCCTCCTCCTTTTCATTTTTCTGATCTTTTCTTTTTTTTCCCAGCAGAGTGTACTCTTCCTTGTGCTATCTGACCCCGTGCAGGCAGGCTGATCATCTCCATTCTGTAGAGAAGCAGGCTCTGACGTTCGTCTCTCCTTACTCCACCTGACTGCCTCATCCTGTGTCACACTACCTCATATATAGATTGTTTTTTTCCCTTCTGTGTTTGTGTTTTCATTTATATCACCTCACTATTCATATTCTGTGCCTATGGATGCTGCTGTGTGAACCGGGGCATGGAACTGATCCAGCTGACAAAACATCTGAAAAAAAGCCCAAGTTTCAGAGCAATCATTGCCCTGGTCTGAATCACTGCATTTCTGTCCAAAAATGTGTGCTAACACCAGGTCAGGGGATCTCTCCAGCCAGCATCAGTGCTAACTCATGGGCCTGTTGCACTACCTCCTTGATTTTTTTTCAGCAGTTTCAGGGATTTTGGTGAAGACCTCAAGGAAGGGTTATATGGTCTTAAAACATTTTATTGATCCATTCATGTCTACACAGTCAGACCGGGCTTCAATTTTTAAGATTCCTTCCCTATTATCATGGAAACTTGCGAATTACTGTAGAAGCTTGCTAGCAACTTGCTTGAGACACCAGTTTCAATGTAGCAAAGCACTTGCAGCTTGCACAAATCTCAATGTGCAAATCTGTGGGGTCCTTTGAGAGAAAATGGGTTTTCTAGGAGATAATCCTGTTGCTCTAGATATTTTTTTAACATTCAAATCTCAATCCCAGGTCATCTAGTAGACCACAAAGTCCATAATCAATTTTATTTTGTATTGTAAATCCATTCCAGATTACTACTCCCACTGCATATTTCTTCATGTAGGAATTATGCACCCTACTATCTGGTCTGATTAATACCAGGTTATTGTGCCTACTAGTGCACTTACTTACAACACAACTTTGCAACAGGAAAATAATCCTGGCCTTTTTAAACACTGAAGATAGCAGAAAAAAGGACAACATCAGGACTAAACCAGTTCTGACAATTTCTCATTTCCATTTATTCAGAAAAAATTCAAAATTGAGACTTAAAAAGAAAGAAAGAAAAGCCCTCCGTGACTTTAAGTGTAAAATCCATTTTAGTAGCAGGAAGCTGTTATATGGTTAGAGCAGTTATTTTTATTGTCTGTCTGGGTATAGTTTTTAACTGCAGGCACAGAATAAATCAATAGTGTCATAAAGCTACTCTCACCCTCTGCCCTTTCTAAAGGGACATTGTTCAGTGTCTGTGCTGGATGTGACACAGACTACTGCTTTGATGCACAGAATTACGCCTCGACTAATGTGCTAAGGGAGATCTCGAAGTGCAACACATATTTACCTATATCTCTTTGTCTGTATCATGTCAGAATCACCAGATTAAAAGCAAAATAAAATACAGACCCTCACACAAAAATGCACAGAAGTTCTTCATCAGAAGAGGGGGTTGTTCTGGTTATTCTACTGCAAATGATATTTTCAGTGAATTTGTCCATTCATAAATCTTCTCAGGTGACATATTTCCAAGACCATCCAAGAAGGGAAAGTGTGCAGTGATTCATAGGACAGTCCCCACAACTTAAACGTGACTGTAATCTGCTCCTTAATACAGCGAGGAAGGACGTAGCAGGATCTGACTGTAGGAAGCTGAAGCTAGATAAAATTGGCCTGGAATTGTGCCTTTTTAATAGCAAGAGTAGTTAACAGCTGGAACACTTGGCTTAGGAATGCGGCGGATTTAGCATTACTTTAAGTCTCTAAATCAAGAGTGAGTGTCTTTCTAAAGATATGCAATAGCTTCAGCAGAAGTTATGGCTTTGATGCTGAAATGAGTGGGTGAAGTTCTTTAGCTGTGTTACATAGGAAACAAAACCAGATGATTATGATGGTCCTTTGCAGCCTTACTAATCCATTAAATCCTGGTTTGGGGCCTTTCACACATTGGGGTTTAAAGCAGCCTCTTAGGTTTTCCGGATGGTTTCTTGCAGGTGATACATGTTCCAGAGCTGGGTCTGACAAACTCCATCTAAATGGGTGTCTGGAACTGACACACTTTATAATTTATATATAAATCACTGCCTCTGAATGCAGTTCCAGATCCATTTCCCCATGCAGCTGAGTTCACTTTGTCCATTCTGTGCAGTGGGGATTTGCCTTTGCAAAGCAGATATGCATCAGAGAGAGATCTGAGCTGAAATACACACCATGCACCACTGGATACCCCAAGAACACTAACCCCCAACGTGGACCACGGAGAAGGAAGCCTTATGGATCAAATTCTTAAGAGATTTATTGTCAGAAATGCGCGTTGTCAAGTTAACTCATTGCTCTTCTCCTTGCTTGTGCATTGCAACTTCCCCAGGTTGGCACTTCTGACAAAGGCATGAAAACCGTACTTGTGCTGCAAGTGGGAGGTGGAGACAGAGAAAATCTGTGCTCTGTCTGTGGGACTCCGTGCTGAGACAGCTCTATTTTCACATCTAGTCACAGGCTGATCGGTATTACCTCGGTATTTGTTTTGAGGACAGCTCTCAAGAAATGGAATTGGAGTTTGGATTCAGTAAGATTAAAGAAAGTAACCCAAAAAATAATGCAAGCAGTTTCTGAAGGTAACACCACTCCTGTATCTTAGTGCTCGGCAGGCAGAGAGACCGCAGGAGTTTGCACGCTCATTGGTGAGCATGGAAGTTGTTGACTGTGAATAACATTCATCTGGGTAACCTAATCTTTGTTTTCCTTCTCTCTGCAAAATGCTTAGTGCTGGATTTTGATGTCTATAAATACTGATCTGGATTTCCCTTCCTCCCCTCCCCACACTCTATTGAAAGCAAAGCCATCTCAGCCCAGTGCCGGTTGCTGACTCGTTCCCTTTGGCTCTTCCCCGTCCCCGTGGTGCGTGAGCTTGGTTGTGTGCGGCCCCTTGGCTTCCCCTTGGGACACTGGCACTTGGGAACGAGAATAACAAATGTCAGGGAACAAACGGGACCCCAGTGGGTACGAAAAACAGTTTAGAAAAAAAACCCACACGAACTTCCTGAATTCTCAAATTTTTTCATAAATATCCAGTGGCCGCCTGAATAGCAGCAAGCAGCAACAATAATAATAAATTACAGTAAATATCATGCTGCCGTAAGTGACAGCAAACCAAACCCACTGCTGTTCAGAAATGAATTGGAGAAAATATTTCTTAATCTCTTTTTGTATTATTCAGCCAGCTGTAATGATTTATAATACTCCAAAGAAGTTGCTGTGTGGAGTCATTTCTTAATCATCCATTTAGCATCTTGCTATTATCTGCATGTGTCTATGCTTTGGCGGGGGCTCCATTGCTGCTTGATGCAGTACTTTCACCGTCAGCTGCCACTGCCTCAGTGCACGACGGCTGCACACGGGCTGGGGTCAGGGCCATGTGTGCTCCCTCTGGGAATAAACTGATTTAATGAAAGGGACCTCTCAGCCTTTCTCCAGGACCCTGCTGCCTTTGGGGACAAATCTGCTATTAGGAGGAGATCGTCTGAAATGGGAAAGCTGCGCTCAGCCATTGCTGAGTGGGGCTCAGCCGCGTAACAGCACCTTGAATGAAGGTGTTGCCCCAGAAGCTGTCTGGTTCGAGCCCATTCAGCTGTAAATAATCCACGTCCAGTGGACATGGGGGGCTTTGGTGGTGGTGTGTGTTGGATGGATGCCCTGCAGACAAGGCTGTCCCTCTGTGAGTCTGTGAGCGCGCTCATTATCAGCGCAGGAAAATAAAATGGTAGGGGATAAATTAAACTGGGAACACGGTATCAATCGCTGCTGTCTGTCAACTTATTACCAAAGATTTATACGTGATGCAGTGAGGACTGCTCAGTGACACATTTTAATTTAATTAAATTTCCTGTTGGATTGATGTTTGATCAATCAATAATGTTAATGTTTTTGCAATTTAGAGATTAAAGCTTGGATGAGCGGATATTGAAATACTCTCACATCCAACTGCTTGGGAATATCTTCTTCTGCTTCCATTTCTCAGAAAACTTGATTTGGGCGAGGATGCATCCTGGGGCTTGCCATGTACTTACACCAAGCCTGAAAGTTTTGCCCCTTCCTGGGAGTGGGTGAGGGAGCCATGCAGCAGTGTCACTCCTCAGAGACGGACTTCCACAGAGCTAAGATCTGAGTCTGTGCAAAATCCATGTAGCACTGTATATTCTCTCTGATGTTCAGCACAGAAGAAAGTTTGAAGAACAGGGCATTGCTGGTGTGACACTTCCCTTTGCTACACTCTCCTTGTTCTGGAAATCAGCAGTGTAGAGGATTTCGTCGGGGGGTTTGAAGCTAATGGCCAGCAATGCGTCTGTCCTCCTCAGGTCGTCTTGTCCCCTCTGGATCCCAGTCACTCCTCTGACCACCACAGCCTCCTGCAGCAATGAGTTCCCCAGTTGAACTGCTGCTTTCTAAGCTGCCATCCAGGGGACAACAGGATCCTGGTATTGAGGTGAATTCAACACTTCTTGAAGCTCCTTTCCTGCCCAGATTTCTCACAGATGAGCTAATTGTGCTCCACCCTCTTCAGGCTTTGAAGATAAAGAGATGCTGTAGCATGTCCACAGAACCCTTTTTTCCCTCTTACTGCCTTGTTTCATTTAGTGTCTCAAATATTTTAGTAGTGAGGTCAGGAAAGGCTTTAACTTATTCAGGGGAGTTATTCTACACTGACTTTTCCATGAGGCCTTGGGGTCTTACACAGCCCTTTAAAGACTTACAACTCGAGGAAAAAAAAATCCACATTTTCAAACTTGTAAACATGTGAACCCAAATTTCATCTGAGTTGCAGCCATGGCCGTAGTCTCAGTAAGTCAATCTAATTCGTCAAACCTTAACACCATTGAAACTTGGATGGTAAGAAATCCCAGCCTGGCTCTGAGGTCTGCAGGCTCAGGCATCCCTATCTAGTCTCCAGGTCTGTACTATAGCTGGCTCTGTGCTATGCAGGGTGCTTCTATGCTCGTTGTATTTAGGGGAGCCTTAAAAGGGCCAATTTTTTCCCCAGCTGTATTTTAAAATCTGTAAAATCTATATGTGTTCTTTCCCTTAAGGACACTCTGGTGGCTGCTTGCTGTGTACCTGTCCCTCAGACAACCCCAAAGTAACACACAGAGGGAAAAAGGGGGAGAGGAAGAGAGAGGGGAGGAGGGGGAAAAGAAAGAGCAGCTCATTTTCCACTCTAGCACAGGCACCTGAGGGGTAGAAGTCAGCAGTTTTTTGACAGTACAAGAACTTGGTAACTTAAAACAGGAAGCAAAAGAAATACCATGACCAAATAACTTTGCCTTGACCTCCTCATAAGAGAGTCAATTACTTTAAAGTGAACTGGAACTTCTCGCTGGAATTTATTTGGATGTCTGTTGCTCCTTACCTCATTAGAATAACAATATTCAGAAATGTGCCAAAAGATGTAGGCAGGCTGTAGGACACAATGAAGCTAATTTTCAGGGAATAGCAGTTTGCTCTGCGAGAGTGGCCTTTTGGTTTATGTTGTAAGGGAAGGCTTTACGAATTTGTGTCTCATTATCAAAATACCTTATACTGCAGAGTTTTGTCCACTGAAATACACAGTGTGCATTGGGTTTTGTTTCTTCCTCTATTGTAAGCTCCACCAGACACCCACTACTCCAGGATAGAGGGCAGCCTGCCGCAGGGTGCCCACCCATGGCCAGGGTGGGGACAGTTGGCAGTGGGGGTTCAGTGCCTGTGCGTGTGTTTGTGCGGCACGTGTGCGGAGAAGGCAGTGGAGAAATGGGTGTTCGATCCTTGGAACAGACTGACGGAAGTAACCTACTGCTAAACTAATGATTTTTACAGTAGATCAACCTTTTTGTGCTTAAGCCCTGATATATAATGTTCTCCAAGGCTGGTTTACATAGGTGGGACTGCTGTAAGTTGGTCCAACTTGGTGAGAGATCATTGAGAAATCTTCCTTCCTTCCTTCCTTCCTTCCTTCATTCCTTCCTGTCTTTCTTTCTGTCTTTCTTTATTCCTTTCTTCCTTCCATCTCTCCTCCTCTGTCTGTCTCCATCTCTCTCTCTCTCCCCCCACCCCCTCTCTGGACTCAGGCTGCAGTATCCTCTGTGGTGCACAGAAGTTCGGGCAGCTCAGCGTGGCGTGATGCTGCAGAGGTGGCCAGGGTGAGCTAACTACCACCTGCTCTGGCATGGAGAAAAGCACAGTGAGACACTGTTAAAATGAGCACTCCTGACTTTTAAGGATATGCTTTGCCCTCCTCATAAAAAAGTAAGGCCCTAGATTTTTTATGCACATTGTCTGCAGCAGCCTGTGCTGCTCACACCAATTCCCAGCAGCAGCAGCAGCCAGGTTTCAACTTTGCTGACTCATGTCTTTGGTGGTTCCAGCTAAGCTGTTTCACAGTCAAAAGGTGCGATAAGCCCTGAGAAAATGGTGTCCTGTGGAGCAGCCCAAGCTTTTGCCACGTTTGACCATAGAGTGTCTGTGGTCTAGAATTGCCTTTGTTGTTCAGCGTGCCACCTTGCTCACCGGGACATACTGGATTAGGCCCTGGCTGGTTTGATAGCTTTGGGTGATTTCACCTGTCAGGAAGGTGGGACAGCATCATCAGACTACTTTTTAGAGTTGTTCATCTTACCCAGAAGAGTAAATTCCTATAGGAAAATAATTTATGATTGGGAGGGCTGTTACTTACAAGCTAGTAAAATAACTTCAGGTGGACTTTTACTAGCTTCCGCAGCAAGCATCTCTGCTGAAGCCTGGAATGAGTCTTTTCTTGCTAGCTGTGATACAGCATGACCTATAACAGAGTCACATGGTTTTTTGGCTCGCATTCATCTTGTTTCCATGCAATGTGTTTAAAAAAAAAAATAACTGATTTCTACTTGCAGTGTTTACAGTCAAGTCACGTTGTTTCAGCAACTGCATGAGCTTTCAGAAATTTATGCACGTGTAGGATCAGGGTGGCTTCTAGCATAACTTGGGCATCCTGCTTGAGACCTGTTCCCTCAGCTTTAGCTGTCCAGAAATTAGCCATCTCCTCCATGCCAGTCATCCCAGATCCCTCTATCTTTGGCCGGGCTGAATCACCCTTTTGTTGTCCTTGTTGACTGCAAGTGGAGTTGGTCTTGGTGCTTAATCTTTAGATCATTAAAAAATGTCATCACAAGTGTATTGTATTAGAGAAATCACAGTTTTTCTGCACCCTTCACTGCAAAGTGACTCCTACCTGACTGTGCCTCAGGCACTGAGTGCTGTCAGGTATCAGCTTCTGCATGGAAATTGGCTCAGTCTAACAGGCGAATGATTCTGGAACTCATCACACATTTTCCCTGAGTAATTAAAACCAGAGAGGCACAGAAACATGGGCCCAAGCCTTCTGTAAGAATGATGTAAATAAAAAATGACTTAAGTCCATGCTGATGTCCCTCTGATAGCAGAGCAGAATCAGGCCCATTTCATCCCTTGTAAAGCAAGCCTTAGCTGCAATTTTCTGTTTAAATCGGGTCTTTCTAACCCTCGAGGAAGAAAGCCCCTTTATCCTTTACCATTCTCAGCATGAGAGGAGATCTTCTGCAGTACAAATATTCGAGTATGTCCCAGTCAGCAAATTAGATTCCAGATTATTTCTTTTATACCACAACTTACCGCCTCTATTTCAGGCCACAGTGTGCATGTGAGGGGTATGCAGCAACATTTAGCACTTTAGTGCTAACCACAGGTAGCCAAAGCCATTGGGTTTTGTGTTATACATAGGGCAAAGCCCTTTGCAACTATAATGTCTGAAGGAAAAGCACATGTTTTTAACCTTTATGTTTGGGAGCTGTTGGTTGTGTCCTGAAAGTCATTGCATTTGTGATTGTGTCCTCAAAAATAAAGTTTAGAGGAGCTGCGTGCCCTCCTGCTGCCATGCAGACAGTCCTAGCACCTCTGAGCTGCCTGCCAAGGCCTGCGTTAGGCTGTGAGCACTTTTTGCTCATTATGCCTTCAAAAACTGGGAGAGGTGAAAACAAAAATGAACCTGTGGAGAAAGCCCCAGCAGAGTGGTCTTCAAGTCCTGTTGAGAAATGCTCAGAAGACCAAAGCTTTGTGGTTAGGTTCAGACCAGGAACCTCAAAAATTGGTATGGATGATGGAGAAAAATGGCAAGTTTCTCTGAGGGAAAGAAATGCTTCAGTTTCTACCCGTGTGTAAGAGATTTGGGCTTCCTAGGTGGAAGGGAAATAAAGAATAATAGAGATATGTGGGTTGTGCTTCCCATGTACATTTTTAATTACGGCACATCTATCATTCTTAGCACTGCCTTGAGCAAAGAAAGATAAAACAGCAAAAGCAATAGCAAGATTTCCACACATGTAGGCAGTCTCAAAATCAATGGGAGTTTGGTATCTAAATACCTTTAAAAACCTGACCACCAGTTCCCTGAGGCTCCCCATGAATATCACAACCTTAAATCCTGGTGGATGTACTGATGTTTCGTAGCTCTGGAAGGCAGGGGGTTGCACTCAGGACAGCATTTGATTTTGTAATGTGAAGGGCTGAAAAAATGCTCCCTTAAAGGTTGGCTGGCTTAAAGCTGTGCACTCTTATTCTTCAGCATCTCTTTGGTTACAGGTAGCGTTCAACTGTGTGCCAGCAATTAATGGGGGGAATCTGGTGACTGTCCACAAATGCATTTCAGTAAATGTTCACTACCCCTCTGTGTTTAAATATTTTACGGGGGAAAATGCACAAACCTTCACTAACTCTTGGTAGGAGAGGAGGAACAAAGGATGTTTACATTTATTCTTTTGCATACAAATAGACCAAATAAATATTGAAGCAAATTAAAAACCAGTTTCCACTGAAGATGAGGGAATCCACTGAGATCGTACCATGTGGTGGATGTGTGTGAGAAATCTCACCGTGCCTCCCTTTCCATCCTGCCGAGCTGGCACCGCGGTGTGTGCTTGTCTTGCTGCTGCACAGGGGAGGTAGCTCTCCCAAGGTTAGGCTGCACGAGTGACTTGCTTAGCCAAGGTGACTCCTCTCATCTGTTACATATCATAGGGTTATAAATAACAGAACAACCTCCGTTTGATCAGGCAGGGGAGGCTGACAGCCCCCTCCCTCCTTCGGGATGCTGAAACAATTGCACTCGGGAGGAAGCCAGCAAGCGCTTGCGTCTTTACTGCAAACAGAGGGTTGGGTTGGTCTTTGCTCCTCTTTAATTAGAGTTTATTGGTAAAGCAACCCCATTTTTCTGCTCCTGGAAAATCTGGGCTGTCAAGGCCTAATTCCTTGGGCCTATCAAGTATGAGATATGTTTACCAAGTCCCTCCAGGATTAGCTGGGTTCCTATCAAAACCGAGGAGTATATTTCTATCAATGAAAACCGCTATGACAAGGTCTGTCCCCTGAGACAAACGGTCTGTTCCATGGAGGCTTTAAATAGGAGCAATAATGGTAGTGAGCAGCACTGAGTTGAATAATTAGATTGTTCTTCATAAATCCTCAAGTGAAGTCTTCCAAGCAGGTCTATTATGTGTGTCGTATGTTAGCACAGAGCTTTATGTGGTGTGGACACTGCTCTGCGCCGGGCTGCCATGATAGGTGAGTAAATCACGAAAGATTGGGACAGGAGGAGCACGGCTCCTTCCCTTCCTGCATTTTCCCCCACGGAGATCATCTGCTCTGAACTGCAAACACCCGTATTATTTATTTTATTGCTCAAAGAGTTTTCAAGAGGACTAACTGGAGTGATCTCTGAATATTTATGTTTTGTTTGTTTATATTCAGAGACTGGAAAACACACATATTTTGTTCACGTTCCCAGACTGATTCATTTACTGATTCATTTAAAACATCCTTGCAGATCCATTGAGAGATTACTTCTTCCTCAGAGGGATGCAGTCATGTAATAACAGCTCAGTATTATCTCCACATATCCTTGGTGGGATTTCTTCTTGCCAACTGGGAACTAATTTTTTTTTTTAAAAATAAATCTTTCTTTCTCCCTTCTCCCTATTCAATTATTCGGGTTTTCTCTCTCTTTCTTGCTCTCTGTATTAGTTATAAAAATAAATTTCAGATGAGCAAATGTCATTTAACCCTAACCCTGATTGGTACTTTTTAGACATTTTGGAGGAAATCCTGGAAGGCAGCAGAGGTTGCAGGCACGGATGGACACCCACCCGATGCACGATGTGTATGCACGCACAGGCAAGCACTTCTGCTAAATCCAGATGCATTCCATTCACTTAGAAACACCTTTGTCAGACCTGGTTAAACAATACTGGTAAAAAGAACAAGAAATCACATTATTCCTCTGAGAGCAGTGTATACACCTAACTATTTTGTCTGCCGGTAAGAGTCTTGTGTCACTGTAAGGTTTATAGGAGCTGACTGGCAAAGGATGCCCCAATTATAAATAAAACACCCCTATCCCATGTCCCACGACTTTATCCATCTGAGCAGCTGCAGCGCCCTTTCCAGTTACCTTGGCTGTGAAGAGGTGGGACCTGCCTTTGGACCAAGCCCTTCATTATAGGTAGCTGGTGGGATCCCACAAGGGAAGGGACACATCATGCAATAGGGCCAGGAACAAGCCACAAGCTTTTGATAAAGCTCATGGCCTGCTGTCAAATTTTTCAGCTTGCACACAAGCATGAGGATGAGGTCTGGGCTTGGTGGGATCCACAAGCTCTGCTGTGACCCACCGCACTCTGGTACCAACAGTCTTGCTGCTAGATCATCCTTCACTTGGCCCTGATGAAGAAAGTTCTCCAGTGTCAAAATACTGTCAGGATAAACACCGTGAAACATTTTACAAGGCAATTTATAAAATAATCATCAGGGTAATATTATCCATATTAATCTAAAGGTGTGCTGTGCTTTCCTTTCTGATTAGCATAAGAAACTCTTTGCCAGGCTATGAAAATAAAGTGACTGTGAGAATTTTCAAAGGCACATTCCTCCTCGCATCATAAGGGCATGAATTCAAGGAATTTCCTATCCATAAGTTTGCATTCCTGGGATGCAGTGCTCACACCCTCGAACACAAACTTCCCTGATGCTGCAGCAAAAAAGCAAGCTCCACTCCTTTGTGCTCTGCTTGGGCAGCGGGAGGGGGGTTGCAGATTTTCTTAGCTTGACCCTGAGCTGCAAGTGCTGAGCACAGCCAAGAGTCAGGCCACATCCACCCAAAGGTGGTTTTTTGGTGTGATGCCCGGGAATTTACACATGACTTTGTTTCCTAAAATCGGGCCTTTCTTTAGGCTAGTTCTGCTCTGTGCCCATCAGGCAGAGCCAGCAGTGAGGATGTCTTCCAGCAAGTTTGTCCATATCTAGTCTGAGAGGGGACCAAGTGGCATTTGGCCCTTGGGCAAGGTAGTAATTCAGTAATTCAGGTGATGCGAGTCCACCTGTTACCTCCAAAAAAAAAAAAAAAAAAAAAAAAGGCAGTTTGAGATATTTTAATGTTACAGGTTCTGATGTGTGTGTTGGTTAGGAGAGGAGACATCGAGCAGAGCTCTGGGCAGATCTGGGGACTCCTGTCCCACCAGAGGCAGGTCAGAGTACACAGTGAAATCCAAGAAACCTGCACCAGAAGCAACCTATGTTCTATAAAAGTGGAGTTAGGTCTTCTTAACAGGGTCCAGGCAGGTAAAACTGGTCCCAGTTTGGAGATGGGACTGAGTCATCAGCCCCACTCCTTGTTGCACCCTTTGCTTCTGGCGGAGAGCTGCTGATCTGTAATGTAGCTGGACTGAGGCACCCAGGACACTCAAAGGAAACGGGAAATGTGTCTGCGGACATTAGATGATTCAGGGTTTGCTGGCAGCTCAACAGAAGTTTTCTGGATTTCAATTTTGAACTCGGGCAGCTTTATTCCACCCTGTTCCCACGGTGGGCACCTCCGTCCTCTTATGAGCCTGGCCTCAGTGCTACGTTAGGGCATGACGTTAATGGTATTTGCCTGCCTCAGAGGCATGCTGGGGAGTTGAACACAGTCTTGAAATGGGGGCACTTCGGTGACAAAGACCATGTAAGTGCCTTAGATACATTGATTTCATCTTCCAGAAGATAAGGTTCAATTTTTTCAAAAGGTTCTGGGAGGTACCTGCCTAAGCCGAAAGCTCGTTCACCACTGTCTGATTTCACTCTTGCTCTGTGCATCTGCTGGCTGGTGCAATGCCAGGCTCCTTCCCAGTGCTGATAGCCTTTATGAAAATAAAGGCAGTGGGTTTTTTCTTGCATCAACACCCCCCCCCCCCCCTTAATATTAGGAAATATTTGCGGCAAAAACACAAGGTGTTCTTTGCTCTCCAAAGATTACTTTATAAGCCTAAAACACATCAGCCCCCAAAATATTTGTAGATTGTCTGAATTTCCTAAGGTAGATTTAATAAATAAAGACTCAAGACTGAAAACACTGTCTGAGGTAGGATTTCTCATTACATTTCATGCCTATTTCAGCTTTATGAGGATATACTGGTTTAACTCCTTTCTGATACTGTTTCTTAATACAGTCAGATTTTCTAGATTAGTAAAGGTATGTGAAACAAAAACCTGGAATTAGATTTGCAGAAAGTCTGTTATTTATACTAGATAATAGTTAGACGTTAAACCAAGACAAAAGAAATTCACTGTCACAATAACAAATCCATTTTAAAAACCATTTTCAAAGCAATCAAATCACTGCAGAAACCCAATGGCAAATATACAACAATAATGTACATTTATGTAGTAGCTTTCACCCCAGGGGATCCAGAACCTCTAAAAATATCAGCACAGGAGCTGGCTTGGGGTGAAGATATCCCAGTGAGTGACACTGGGGTTTCAGAGCAGCCCTAGCAAGGTCCTTGAACAAACTTGCCTTCATCTAAAAAACACCCCGGCATCGCAGGAAATGCGAGTTATGTTTCCAGTCGGACTGCTGTGCCCACGGTCAGCGCACACGTGAATGAGAGGTGAACTTTGCCTCTTTTTGCAAAGGGCCGAACAACAACAAAAAAAAGCAGTTTCCCCTTTTAAGGGCATAAACAGGATGAAAGTGCTGCTTCAGCCCAGAGTTGTCTTGCTGTGGGAGGCTGCCCTGCACTCTGGATGAACAATCAGAATAGTTTTGCAAGGGGATTTTTACAGTCCTTTGAAAAACACCAATATTTTTACTAAATATTAATGGAAGCTTGACTTGAAGTCAGCTCAAGCTGCACAACAGTGCTTATAATAATGATTTATGTATTAAATGCAGCTGATCTGTTATTTTTATTATCTTGATGTGTTTTTGATGTTCAGTTTTCATAAGAACAGCAGCCAAGTGACACTGAAACCAGCTTTGAACATGTGCATGTGTGTGCATGCCTTAACAAACATGACTCATGTATGATGTTTTAGTCAGGGCTCTGAATAATCGGGTGTAAATAATAAGCGGTGCTTCGCGGGATGTCGTCACTCCATCGGTTTCAATATGACAGAGTCATCTGTAGCCAGGAAGCTTCTGCTGAGCTTTTGTGTATTATCTGCAGGAACTTTCCTGTCTTATCTGTGGAAAATCGATCCATACAGTCTCTTTAGAGACCTACATCAAATATTAATTTTGCCTATTTGTTCGATGTAATTAGCAGGTGTGATTAATCAATTAATCAATCTATGATTCCTATCTGTGCCGCAAACAGCTTGCTGTGCTAAGCGGGCATGCTGTAAGCAGCAATCCCACAAACGCCTCTCAGCTCCCCATCGCAGGGGCCCTTCCTGACCCCACGTCGAAGTGTGCAGCCGCTGAGGTCTGGTGCCACCAGTGCCTCTTGCAGCCCAAAGTGCCTGGACAGCACAACAGCATTGGTGAAGCCTTTGAATGAGGACCTTGCTGGCCCTGTTCCCTGCAAAGCTGGGATGGCAGAGCCAGCTTGCCTTACCGTGGGCCTCAGGGGCAGAAGGATGCTCCCAGGTGGGGGGGGGGGGGTGGCCCCAGTGGGTCCCCTGGGTCCCTGCTGTTCAAATGGGCTGTGGGAGCAGGGCTGTGCTGGACCCCTCAGCAGCGCGTAGCTCCAGGCAGTGCCCCTTCAGCTGAGTGGGCAGCAGACAAAATCCCAGCCCTACACTCAAGGACTCAGTGACTGTTTAAGTTTAGCTCCAGAAGTGGTGCTGAATTTCATAGAGAGTGGAGAGTCTGGATAATGTTGCACGAGGGAACAAGCACCGTTGGGTGTTCCCATTCCCTGGAGTGCTTATTTGGCGGTAGTGGGAGGGCTATGACCATGGATATTACAGGCAAAGCAGGGAGACATGTCCCTGTGCTAAATTGCCAGGTATGAGACTTTGCATTTCCCAGTGGCAGGCAGCAAGGACCCAGTGGACCAGCATGGCAGGGCCTTGGGTTTTGCTCTAACCAGGGGCAGGGCGTTGAACCAGTGCAGGTACAGGAGCCTTCAGTGCAGGATAGGCGTTTTCAGAGGGTCCAGAGTTTGTAGAGGACATGCTGAGGGACATTACCGCAGTCTCCAGCTTGCACAGGGTTTCTTCCAACACTGTGGTAGCATCTGCTCTGCTTTTTGGTAAAAGTGGTTTGACTGAGGTGCTGGGTCACACAGCTGAAGTCTGAGTCCTCTCTGAACCACTGCCCCTTTTTTGGTGTCATGTTCCTGACTGTCTCTATCCTGTCCTGCATGGTTTTCTCTGCTTTCCCCCTTCTATTGGGAGTCCTCCTATCTTGCACCTTGCCCACCATCACCCTGGAGAACCTGGACCAAACTGCACATCTGTCAAGACAAGGTATGAATGTAATCCAGGAGTAACCACTTTGATGCTGTGTGCTGACAGCCCCTGGGTCTGCCTTAAAAATCCTTTTCCTGTTCTGCAATCTTTTAGTTAAGCAAACGCTATCGCTGTAATATATATCCCTCTGGCCAACCTGACCTTACCCTGGCCCAGGGTGGGGTGCTTTTTTTTCATTTATTGGGCTCATTGGCACTGATTTCATTCCTGTGCATTGTATGCTTTGCTGACCCGGGAAGATTTGATGTTCCACAAAGGCAAATGCCCCCCAGAAGATAAACTGGTCTTGGTTTCGGTGTGATTTTTGGATTAGAACCACCCAGGGTAGCACTTTCCTCAGAATAGTTTTTCTACGGAGTAAAAAGTATGAGTCTCCATCTCATGTCTTGAACTGTCATCATAATAACCTCAAATATAGCTGTCTTCACCACATCACCGTCCTCCTCTCTGACCCATAAAGTTTTACCATTACAACCTGCCCTTAATCACCTAACCATTTCCTTAGTCTTTCAAGGACAATGGTTTTTATGCCATACTTGCTAACCTTACGTATTAGTCTACCATCCTGGGCTGCGTTTAAATGACTTTTCTGAAATCTATGTGGATTAGCTCCGCTGCTTTGCTCCTGCCTGTTTTTCATGTTAGCTCCTAAAACAAATTCTGCCAGATTTGTCAGACAAGATTTACCCTTTATGGAGCTGGGCAGATATGGTTTTATCAGTTCATATTTCTCCAGATGTTGGGTGATCTCATACCTGCTAACATCTCTAAAAATCTTGCCCCTGATTAAAAAAAAATCACATTCTACAGGTTCGGGGCCACATTCTCCGCTGGTGGGAGTGAGTGTGTGTGCGCGCGCATCAGTTTTTATGAGCATTTGTATTGGCTGATAATCTACTGCAAATATGTCTTGGTTTCTGCCCGTCTCTTCTCATAGATGCTCAAAGATGTTTGCTTTATATCAGTTTCTTTTTACTTCTTTTTATCTCCAAGAAACAATTCAAAACCTGTGTTATTGGGCACTTAACCTCTCCTGCTGTTCCATTAAGCAGCGTGGGCTAAAAGTGCGCCCTCCACGCTCAGCCCTGCCTCCTTCTCCATGGTATGAGTTTGGTTTGGTCATTATTCATGCTCTCAGCTCTTCCCTGCTTGGCTGTCACAGGAAACTTTGCTTCTGTGTCTGTCATCTTACCTCCAGGTTCCCCCACGAGCACCAGCCAGGGGAAATAATTTCATTTCCCTCATTTCAGTCCCTCTCCCTGTGTTATTAAGCTCTCTCAACCACCTCTCAGTGGTCCGGCGGCCTCCCTGTTAATCTTGTCTCCTTTACGTGTTTAAAATAAATCTTTTATTGTTTTATTCACCCCATGGACAATTCTTCTCTCTCTGTCATATTTGGTTTCCTAATCAGCTTTTTACATCTTTTCAGCTTTGCTTTATATCCCTTTCATCCCCTTAATATTTGCCTTCTTACCCATGTCACCTGCCTCTTTCCTCTCCCCGATAGCTTTTATGACTTCCTTAGTCATCAGCCTTCATCGGAAACAGCGCTCACCCATCTCTGCTTGACAGAGATCACTGTTTCCAAGTGCTACACTCATTTCCTGAGTACGAGTTGCTGTATGTAAACGAGGGCTCAGTGAATAGGCACCAATGCCTCTTATATTGACTTTTATTTCTTTCTTGCTGCTGTTTGCTCATGAGCAAATGGCAGTATTCTCACATACAGTCATTGCTCCAATTTGCTTCTCAGTATCTCAGTGATTTTAGTTTTTTTCTTTTGAGAATGAAAGCCACCCCAGAGCAGAGAGCCACCATACAGACTGCCATGGATCCGTGAAAAAAGGTGTAATAATTTTTTTAAAGGGACTTTACTGTGGGACTGTAGCTGGCCCATTCTGCTCTCAGGATAGCACTAAAATACCCCTTGCCATTAACACATCTCAAAACTCTTACAAAGAAAGTCAGTGGTCTTGGATTAAGCATAGGAAGGGAGGCAGTGAGAGTTAAATGACTTGCCTAAGGCCATGCAGCAGGTAAGTGGCAGAGAAAACAGACTGCTCTTCTACCAAGACTCTGTCCACTGAGCCAGGATAATTCCTGGCAAAGCAGCAACAGAGAGACCACAGAATCAGATCATTACTCATTTGGTTTTATTTGTTCCAGCACGAGGTGATGAAATGCAAATGGTACAGACAGATGCGCAATTTCAAACCCTCTGTGTGCGACGACTCAAATATCGGAGCAGGATTTTCTCTCCCTCTGCAGACCAGTGCTTTGAAAGCTGCACGGAGGCACGGAAGCGGGTATTCAATGGGTTCACACACTCAAAGAAACCTGAATTTGCAGAAATTTCTTTCTCAAGCAGCTTCACTCAATTGCAGCGTAAAAAAAATATATAGATACACACACACACACACATATGTTTTAAGCAGTACGGGTTCCAGTCTCTACTGTAGTCTCTTAATCTTCAGGCTCAGGAACTGGGGAGGAGGGAAGAGGCAAAACAGGAGGAGGACCCAGGGAGGTCCTGTCCTGCCCTGCCCTGCCCTGCGCCCAGCCCAGACGCACAGCCGTCTGGCAGCCCCTATGCAGGGCGAGGGCTGCAGGGAGGCTGGCCGAGAGAGGCACGCCAAGCGCCCGTCCAGCCCTTAGCAGCGGTGTCCTCTCCCTCACCAAAACCCTCTGGCCAGCGGTGAGCAGTGGGCTCGGCAGTGGGACCTGCAGTGCCACTCGAGCAGCAAAGTGGAGTTTTTTTAATATATATTTAAAAGAAACAGTTGGCACAAAGGGAGGTAGAAATGAGCTGCGAGTGTGAGAAAGAGAACGAAACCACGCCTTTGTTCCTCCTAATGCTCTTTCCCCTGCTTCGTGGTGATTAGGGCTGGTCAAAAATGTCTTCATGCTATTTACATTTTTGACAGAGCATTTTTAGCTTTCTTGCCATGTTTTCAGGCTTTTTCACAAAAGGGAACGCTCCCAAGTCCATACAGCCTTAAGATTTAAAAAGAGTTCTGGGTTTTTTTACTTTTTTGAGTTCTTCAACAGAATCGTGTTGCAATCAGAAAGAAGATTCTTCAAGAAAAGACACTAATTAACTTTTTATTGTTATAATTATTTCCATCATATTCCCTCTGCTATACAGGTCCTCTCTTTCATCATTTATTACAGTGATGTAACTCTACAACAGGGCTTGTGTACAAGAAAAAGACAAAGCTGAAGGCTTAATTCAGCATTGCAAGCATGATGAAAGGAACAAAGGATGATGCAGCTATGCCCTGATCCTGCAAATACTTATGCACATGGATAACTTAGCTGCCAGGAGTGTTTCTGCTTGCAGTAACTGTGCGCTAAAGTGTCAGCAGACTTTAAGTCATAGGGCCTGATTTAAGCTGTGCTGGAGTCGGTGCACAAACTCTGACACGTTTCAGCAGGGACTTTGCCAGTACTTACTTAGGGAAGCATTTTAGCACTGCTGAGTTTATTGCAACCTAATCCTGAGCATGCACAGGCTTTCCCAGGCTCTGAGCACACACTCCTGCTACTAGACGTGACAGTGATTGATGACTTCATTCATTGCTAGTCTGTAAAATTACCTCTTGCGGGCACTGCCAGGTGGATCAGCACAGCTCAGCTCGGCATCGCCAGCAGCGGGGCCAGGTGAGTGGCTGAGTATCTCGCTGGCTGTGAGGCAGGGATGCCCAGGGATGCTGCCCGCAGAGCCGGCTGCCTTCCATGGGGCACAGGGTGCTGCTGGTTTTGTCCCGGTCTTCTCCAGAAATTATGTCTCTGGCGAAGGAAGCTCCCAGGGATGACACTACCATGCCAGATAGGCATTTTTCAACCCTGTGGGGGACATGTCTACATTTCAATTAGTCCCTTAATTGAGCTATTTGCAGGGGAAGACTCAAGGGAGCTGAACACCTATTTTCTTGCAGTTTGACTACCACCAAATCTAAAGACTTAGTTTGTCCCTTAAGTAAGAACAAATATATAGTGTCTCCACAAACTTTGTCAGTGAATTGTGTAATATTTTGCTGCCACAGTAATGGTAGTATGACCAAACTGTGGTATGAAGAATATTCAATTATAATTGAGTTTTGATCCCATGATTTTTAAAAAAAAAATATTTTTAGACAGAACAGTGTACATTTCCTCCAACTACTTCTAAAGCAAAGAGCTAGCTGAGTTTTCAGGCCAAATATTGTAGACCAAATTCTCTTTTTGTGACAAGTTTAAAAATGGTATAATCCTGATGTTTCAATGATCTAAATTTATGGGGGAATGAGAAGAGCAACATTAGGTCTATCCTTAAAACTAAACCAGGATGCGTACCTCACTTAAAAATAAATATATTAAGGTAGTATCTGGAAGAATTAGTCCCAAATTCAAAGCCTGCTTTAAACCCACCACTGTTGCAGGGCTGAGCTTCAGCCCTCGCCCTCGCCCCCAGCCTGCCCCAAAGCCTGCCCCCCAGCCCCTATTGCAGAGCAGATGATCAGTGCCTGCCAGGCAGTGGTGTGGGAGGCATGTCAGCAGGAACGTTAAACTGAGGAGCAAAACATCTTCTTCAGAGTCAGTATCCCTCACCTATACAAAACCAAGCTACGAACAGCAAATCATGTCAGATTAAAAAAAACAACTAAAAATCTCTATGTGACTACTGCAGCAAGAGCCCTATGCTGAGCTTTCCAGTGCTCTCTGGGTGTAATATTGCTTCATGGTACTACCCCATAGCAGACCAAACTGTGATTATAACCCTAAAACTGAGCTTTGACCCTTAGGTTGGGCCTTTCTTTAGGATTATTCCAGCAAGTGTTGTCAAAGCCAAAATTAGCATAGCTATGTGGACCCTCTAAGTAACTGCCACGGTGAAGCGAGAGGCTCTTTTTTATGATTCTTCAGTAAACCAGACTAACCATGCATCTAAAGTCATCCCAAAGGCAAATTATCTTTACAGTCAAGGGACTTCAGTTGGTCTGGGCAGCTTTCCATCAGGGCCTTATAGCGAAAGCTACTGCAACATCCAACTTCTCTGCAGGGTGACTGGACACAAGTAATAAACGCCTGAGACTGGTGTTTGGCCTGATTTTCATCTCCTGACTCCTGGTTGAAATAAATGTGCTGTCACATGATATGAGTATCCCATGAGACTTATGTATTATTATATCCAACTTGAAAATTAACTCTAATGCGAGTTGCACAGAACACCAATGAAAGCAACCATTAATTGTTAATATAAACTATTAATGAAACACCAGGATGAAGGTCAAAGTGCATGACTGAAACCTCCCAGCAAATGAAAGGATTATTTTGCCTCTTACTGAGCATAATTATCATGTGAATTTCATTGGCTTTCTGATCAAACCACTTCCCTCTGCACTGACCTGTTCTACCACTGCAGTAAATCTGTTCCCCAGAACTGGTATTTGCTTTTCATTGTCCACCAAGGTTTTTATTAGCATCCTGGATGTCTGCAAGGAGCAGAGCGCCGGCACCCTTTTGCCTTTGTTCCTATGGGAGCTTTTTTTTCCCTCTTCCATTGTCCATTACTCACAATAAATTTGCATTGACCTGGCTCCCCATGAATTATCCTGTCTCCTGCTGGTATGTCCTTTAACTGTCCTGGTTCACATTTTGCAGGTTCACGATGTGGTGGACACACCTGAGGGCATGCAGCCTGGAGTGAGAGCAAGCCCCTTCCCACGGTATACAGATCAAAATATCAGGGAAATGACAAGTTGGGGGCGTGTTTTGGAATGACTGTCCATGAGTTTTCCTTTCCTCCTGCATGTGGCAGTGTGATCAGACTCATGCAGCAGTTTTACTTCAGTAATTCCTCATATAGGCTTGGACTGCTCAGATATGTTCTACTCAATATTTTTATTTGTTTATTTTTTTCCACACACAAAAAGTCTTCCCCAAGAAAACACTGTCTTTCTTTTTCCATAAGAAACAGAAATCCCAGCAAGTTAAAAAGACTGGATCCTAGGGCAGAAATATTCTGGGTTTTTTTGTTTCTGACAAACCCTAAAAAAATTTTTAGGCGTGCAAGAAACCAACTGTCTGTCAACATTCATTGCTTTGAGGAAATTTCAGAAGTGCTGATCTGGCCCAAGACTGCTTAGGAGTAACATCTCTGGCTCAAAAGTTCTCTGTTACCATCCATGCCTAAGCTACAGGTTTTCTTGGAGGTGTAGGTTAGCTCCTGGGACATTGCCTTTACCATGCCTGCCTGCTTCATGCCCTGCTGGAGAGGAGCTCACTGGCAGAAGTGGAGCATTTGGCTTTGTGACCACCCAACAGCTCTTGCCTGGGTATGGGGATTGCAGGCGACAGGGGTGAGGCCATGCTGGGTGGGCTGAGCCCAGTTGGGCCACCCACAAACCCTGATGAACCAGGCTGTGATAGGAGCTGCCAGGCTTGAGAGCTTTGAGTTGCAGCAGTGTAAACCCATGCCTGGAGTTAGACATGTTTTAGTCCTTTTTTGAGTTTTCTGAGACAGAAAAAGTGCCTGGGATCAGTCAGTCCCAACAGCAGGGGTAGGTGTTGCTCTTGGCCAATGTCACAGGAGACATGTTGGTGGGTAGACCTGTGCTGGAGGGTGGTTGTATGAAGTCCAAACTCTTAGTAAATAGAAGCCCCCATGCCTGAGATTTATTGAGCCGGTTGGTGTTGATGGTTGTATTGGTAAGGACTTCAGTTGGGCATGCTGACCTAATTAATAAGTGATTTATGCTAATGAGCTGCTCAGAGTCTTACGCGTGTTTCTGTTTGCAGGTTGTCTGTAGAGTTACCTGATTTTCCATGAAGAGCATGACCTGTCTGCATGGATCTTTCTTGGTTTGGTTTCTTTTTTTTTTTTTTTTCTGTATGCTTTTTATTTTTTAATTTTTTTTTAGAAAGCGAGAGTACAGCCCTCGGGTTGCCTTTACCAGGAGAAAATATTGTGCCGTTTCTGTTAGCATGGGCATGCGTAAGTTGCTTCTTTGAAGAGAAGGTCCTAATATGTTAAGGTATGCCAGGCTGTGACAAGCTGAAATCTCAGCTGAAGAGCCCTGTCAGATCTGTTCTCTCATCCATGCCCTCCCTCCGTTCAGACCCTGACCTTCCCCATCAGATAAGCAGCACGGATCTCGGCCCTGCATTCCCTCTGCAGTCTCAGCTCATTAAAAATTCATTGCCTAAAGTGAATCTATTCTGTTGCTGCTGAAGTGTTATTTACCTCGGCCCGGATTTCCTCAGGTTCTGACAATTAAAGGGGGTCCAAGGAGGGGGCTGAGTCATGGGATTAAGGCTTTGGCAATAACTCTCTTGTAGCAAGAGACGATCATGTAAAGCCATAATTTCCCAGCTGCGTTTTGGTTCCCCTTCAGTGTTTCATTAAAGGTGGTGACTCAACAGAAAGGACGGAGGCACAGGTTAACAAGAATCCCTCCTTTTGTGGGATTAGAGCCTTGCATAGCGAGGCTCTTTCAAAGGCAGGAGATGTTGTCAAGCATCATTAGGAAGCCGTTTTAAACAAGAGTCATAAAGCACCCTTTGCGGTCAAACGAATTTATTAGAGAGGCGAGTGAGTGGAGGCAAGCACTGTAGGAGAGAAATAGATGAACAATTTGCACGGCATTGATAACAAAGCAGTTCACCAGATTCAGAGCTGCTACCATTAGAACAACTTAAAAGGATTTTGCAAAAATCCCACGGTGTTTTTCATTCTGGATGAAAGCAGCGACTTTGCGGATGGCGCTGCCAGACAACGGGTGCATCTTGAAATCAAGGTTTGTGTGCAGGTTAACTGTTTCCCAGCCTCATGATAATTCCTTCCAACAAGTGGAAGTGGGAAGAAACTGGCCTCTCGTTGTGCCCCAGTGATCCTGAAAGCCCCGGTAGCCCTTCACAAAGGACTGGGGAAGAAGTCTGGGGCTTTGCTGAGAGCTAGATTTTTCATAGAGAGCGCCACGGTAGAACTATAACCTGCCTCTATTCGAGAAGATAAAGTATTTGCAGTAATTTCTCAGACGACAACTGGAAATATTCTGTAGCAGAGCATGGTTTGAAGGGCTGTGGGAGAGATTTCAGACATTATCTGATCTTTGATAGGGTCCGGTTTTGGAAAGAAAGTGAATGCTGTTCTTGGGTTTGATGGGGGGGAGAAAAGAGGGGAAAAGGGGAATGAAAGAGGAACAGATGAATAAAAGCTACTTGTTTGGAAGTAGGTAAGCAGCTTTATTATGCAGTTAGCATGATGGACTATGTACTGTGTTTGTTTATTGAACCAGAAGCATAAATCTAAATGAACCAGTAGCTCAAATCTAAACCAGCTGTTGCTGAAGGTAGAGGAATGCCAGATACTAATCATCCAGACAGCACTGGTCCTGGTCATGGGGATTTCCCCCCTGCCATCATTGCGAAATGTGCAGAAAAAATTCTCTTTTCTTTGCATGTTCACTTGGGCCACACAGGCCATAGATTCAGCAGGCTGAGGTGAGCCCCACAAAGAGCCTCGTGCCTCCTGCGTGCACGCACACTTTGCTGCCCAGAGGAGTGACGGAGGCTGGCAGAGGGACAGAGGGAGCAGTAGCTTGAATGGACTGTTATTTTTGGAGTGGTTTCTTCCACTCTGTTTGAAGGGTTCTTGCTAGGGCATGTTTGGAAAGAAGCGATGCTAATGTTGCAGAGAGCTTGCAGGAGAGATGAACCACGGACAAAGGAGTAGGTATTTGTGCCATCTCTTTGGAGATTGAAGGATAACTGTTCATCACTGAGGTTCTTTGGAGTGAAAAACAGTGGCCAAAAGTACATGTCCTGGCTAGGAAGGTTTTTTTTATTTGATATTCAGTTGTTCATATGTGTTAGCTGGTTTGCAGATGAAGCTGCAGCTCCTCCCTTCCTCCCTCCCTCCTTCCTTTCCTCCTCCCGATGCACACCAGGAGCTTGCAGCATGGGGTCAGGGAGCTGGGAGTGCCCTGGCAGCATGCTGTGCTGGGATGCTCTTGGACATACAGGATGATGAAAGTGAGGTGTCCACTTTTGGGATCCCTAATTTCCTTGGGTTTTCCCACTCTTCACATTCTCCCGCTTGCATCCACACTGCTCCTCCACCAGCCCTCCCAATCCTTTCTTCCCCTCCTCTCACTGTGGCTCTTTGCAGGGGATTCCCGGGCGGTTGCTCACAAATGCCAAGGGCCCCCTTTTCTTGGGCGGCAGCAGAGGGGAACAGCACATGGGCTTTGCACACAGGGCCCTGGCAGAGCAAGGGAGGGGACCTGGAGCATTGTCTGGATATAATTTAGGCACTATAAACAGAGGCAGCAAGGGGTCACGCTTTCTATTCTCATTTTACCCCCTGCAATGTCTCTGCTAACTGGTGCATACAACTTGAACTCTTGTAAAAATTAGCAGAGAGCACAGTACCGGTGACAGAAAGCTGAACTTTTCCAACAGCAGGCTCTAAATTCACTGTGTGCACTGAATCCACTTAAACTTTAAAGAGACAGTCTGCTTTCTATTCTTTCCACTGCTTAGTTTGGAAATGACTGCAGTACTAATTAAAAGCAAATTGCTTAATCTTGTTGCGTCAGGAAGGGAGTCTCTCTTCAGAGAGGATGCCTCCTGCGAAAGGCCTGGAAACGCGGGACCCCTGCGGGGCGGCAGAGCCCAGCGAGGCAGCCCGCGAGCGCGCCGCTCCATCAATTACCCGGCGCGCTTGTGTTCAGGCCAGCAGCCGTATCACAGCCCTGCCTTTGCCAGCAGGTATCAGAGCAGCGATAATGATATTTGTGTTGACTCATTATATAATAATCCGAATTTCCTTTGCGAGGAAACCGTCTGACACGAGCTGCGGCAGCGATCTAGTCCTCACCTTAGCGTAACCAAGGATCCCTGGTGCACCGCTCTCCCATTTCAGGCTCAGCTCGGAGTGAGTGCGGCAGTGAGGAGCATCAGCGGGTTTTATGCTCAAACCACAAAGTGTAACCAAAATCTACCCTGCACAATATGTGCTTCATCCCCAAAGATCCTGGCCCTCCCAGGGCTGAATAGAGCAAACTCCTCGCTCCTTCACCCACCAAAACTTCTAGCTGATGCACTTTTCCTCACATGGAGAAGCCTTATTTTTTTTTTCCTGATGATCATATCAGCCTGCACTAATGATTTCATATGACCTCAGCATAATAGAAATGTACTTCTTTTTTTTTTTTTTCCTTTTTCCCCAAGTTTACATTTGCACGCAAGGATGTGTAACAACACGGAGAATTGATTTCTTCCCCTGTATTATCTTTGGATAACATGCATACCATCTTTGCTGGCTAACAAAGAAATAGGAAACCTCTCTTCTTTTTCTTCAGGATACCCATATGACACCCTGTTCCTGTATTTACTCTAAAGCAGCTGGGCATTGATAGTGAATTAACTAAAAACCATAGAAGAAGTCCATACCCATTTTCCTCCCTACCATGTGTAAGGAGAATGAGTACAATGTGCCTTTTTTTAGCAAGATTTTTATTGAGTTATATAATATATCAATGGTTTTAAATTTAAGTCAATTGAGGCAAGGCCACATTTTTCCTGCAGCAGGCCGGAAAAGAGCAGTGAATAGAGAAAATTCAAGTCACTGCAGGTTAGAGCAGGATTTGCTGCTAGTCTGGTTGAAGTCTGCATTCAGCTAAAGCCCAACATAAATTGATCACATTTTGCATCAATTAAGCAAGTGTTACAGTAAAGCAGGGAATTGGTGTGAGTGGGTGGAGTGGTTGGGTGCAGGTGCTGCTCCTTCTCCATCAACTCCCTGTAGGGAGGCATGTTCATGCTGTCCTTATATAAGCCTGATTTTGGCAGGCTTGGGCCTTTTTGTGTTTGGGTGGCAGAGTTGAGTCTTAGTACTTAACACACTCTACATCTGTCCCATCAGTCTAGAGGCCTGGGAGACTTTTGTGGTTCTCTGCTGGCAACCAGGACAGGGGTACCTCTGAGTTTTGCTGTTGTATGAAGAGCACTAGAAATCTCCAGTCCCACTCTGTGGGAGATGGAGGGGTTCAGGGTGTGCTCAGAATCAGTTAAGGGTGATGAGAGAAGGGAGTTGTAGGGCTCCTCTGGAGGTCTAGGCTCAGCAGCTTCCCAGCACAGTTGGCCCAGGAAGGACAGATGTCATTGTGTATCAGACCTCTAAGGTAAGAAGTTGGGGGAGTCCCAAAACCAATGGTCTGAAGCACTTGAAACTTGCTCACTTCCCTTTTTTAGAGAAAGGTCCCAAATGCAAATTGGAGGAAGGTGACTTCCCAAGAATTCCTGATAAGAAAGTTTTGTTGACTTCCAGTCTTGTATGACACACCAAGACAGGTCTAGCATGGCTAGAAAGGCAAGGCAGGTGTTACCAAAGCAGGTGTCATGCATGGCAGGGAAAGAGGTCTCCAGAGCAGCAGTAGTGGCCCAGTTCCTGCATGCTTTCCGCCACGGGACTGTTAGGTAAGCCAATTTTAGGCTGCTTCTTTTACTGTGAGAGAATGGAGACAACTGAACTGCTTTGTGCCATGACCAGCTTTGCAAAATGGTGTTACGCTTGTGATAGGGGTCTCTTGTGCAGGGCCCACGTGTGCATTGCTCTGGTGGCATGAATGGTACACGGGCTGAGCTGGGTCCTGCGCCAACTTTATGCTGAAGTGATTCCCTTTGCCTCAGTGTTATTTTAATTTACACCAGTGTAAATTCAAGCCTGATCCAGCTTGCTGCTTAGGTGTGGTTTTTTTCATTTTCTGTGTGAAATGGAGATCTTTCCAGGAATCTGGTGACTGTAAGCTGAAGTACATGAGTCTGGCATCCAGCTGTTTCACACAATACCTATGGTAGAAATGCTGAGCATCATGGGTTCTGCTGTCTGCACCTCTTAGCAGAGGAAGTATTAGTTTTAATGGGTGGCAGCCTATGAAATAATAAATATGTCTTCATTTATTTGAGTGCTGCAGCATCCTAATGAAGCTTAACAATGTTATAAACCACATAGCGTGAACCAAATCAGGTATTTTGCCAATTTCAATACTTAAACCTGAAGCCTTTTCTGTTTAAATGTCTGTCCAGGAAGGCTGAAGTCAAAGCAATGTTAAAAACATTGTGAGAGGGAAGAGGGGGAAACTAGGATTATATATAGACTCCCCAAAATAATGACTCCTTGGTTATTACACTGTGTGTTATTTATGCTCCCATCTTATAATTCTGTATTACACTCCCTTTTTCACATCTCCACTCCCACTTTGGGGGTCATTGTATATGTACCGTATAGCATCCCGTGAACACTTGTAAATGCATTGACTCCCACAGTTATATTTTTTTTGTTCCGAAAGAATCCACAGCAGACATAACAATTTTTCTTATTTTTCTGTGTTTAGTCCCTTTTAAATGGCAACTTGGTAACAGTATCTGCTTCAAAGTTCCCGGGACTCTGCCATAAAGTAAAGATAGTCTATTACTGTTATAGATTTTATGTTCACTCAGGTTGCTTTGAAAGGGTGTGTGGACATGTATGCACAATGTGTGATTATTAGAAATTCTTTTCTATGTTTGTAGAGCCCCAGACTTTTGTCTGTTTAGGAATATATCATGGAAACAATGCAAAGCATTGTCTTGTGCATGAGTGATCCTGTAGTGTTTGTGCTGATCTTTATATGTTTTTTAACATGTGAAAAGAGAAGGCTGTGAAGTGCATATTTTTCATTTCCTGATAATTGTAGTAGGTAGTTACCAAGAGTGAATGAAGTGAGCCGCGCTTCAAATGTGCATTTTCTGTTCCGATACAATCTTTCATAGTATTAGAATGGGGCATTGCTGTATTAAATGTTACAGTTGTAGATGGCAAGCATACAGTCCTCAATGCTGATAAAGAGTGGGGAGTCCATGTACTGCATGATACAGTGACTGGCAGAGGAGAAAATAAATGCATATTAACAGAGGAATTACCGTGTTGTATTTAGATGATATAGAATAAGAAAACATGATGTAGGGACTACTTGTGACTGTTCTTCATAGTAGGTTACATGGTTGGTATGTCTCTGAAATTCTCTGACTATTTTTCATCCAAATACCTCTGTTTCCCAGATCCAAGAGGAAACAGAAGCTGGAGCACTGTGTGTGACTGTGGAAATCATAACTGCTAAAATACTACTGTCTGAGTTTAGGTCTGATTAAGGAGAACTTGAAAAGTTGCCCAGAAACTGCATCATTTTGCCAGGTCCAGAAGTGGGGATATTGTGTGGGAAGGGTGGCATGATGTCTGCCTTAAGCCACTAAAGATAAAATATAATATTGAAAATGGTGGGTAAGATCCTCAATGGGTACAAGGTGGCTTAACTCATCTTAAATTCAGTGCATCAATTTATATCAGCTAAACACTGTGGTTTCAACAAAGATTAGGCTGAGAGAACTTTTTCCTGAAAGAGTAGTCTGCTCTGAGAATTAGGGTACCAATTCCTACTTTTATTAAAGGGCTCAAAGCTTGAGTGTTCTCTTCATTTCCTGGCTGACAAGTTCAACACTTCCACCCAGGATTTTTACTGCTGGGGCTTGACTCAGCCTTTTACGCTGAGAGCTCCTGTGGCAGGAGAAGTCTCCATTTCATTGCCCATTTCTGTGGGGAAGCTTGCTGCAGTGCCACACTTCTACATCTGGCTGGAAGATCCTGCTGCTTAGCGTAGGCTCTCTCCCACCCCAACTTGCAAAGTGGACTCTGTGTCCCCTTGTCCCATTTTTTATTTTTTGCACATTTTTATGTAAAATAACACTGTTAGCCACCCCACAACTGTGATCCACATCCATAAACGGTGCAGCTAAATGATCAATTTTATTGATTTCTTTCAAGTGCCTCTGTCAAAATGATCACACAGTGCTAGACTGTTTTCCAAACCTTCAGGTACATTACTGGACTACTACAATTCTTTTGATGTCTCTACAGGTCTCTGTACATTTTGTATTTTCTTTTTAATGGTGTCATCTGCATTTTTGGGAGGGAGAGGAGCAAACCTGTTTGGATTGCAAAGAATTGATTATATCTGTCAAATGAGTTGATTTGTTTGCACACAAGGGAAGTGCATTTAACATGATCTCTTAAAATAAATAGTTGTTCAGGTACATAAGTCAGGGGACAGGCTGTCATTGGGTGTAAATCAATACTGGCTTCAGCGGCACTTGCAGAAGGATCTGTCCCTTATGCCTGTGAATGACACTACGAAGTTACAGCTCAAGTGGGCCATTGATTTCAACATTGTGTTAATAATGGGTGGAACACTGGTGCTTTCAGCACTTTACCAGTGCAGTGCTTTCTCCTGTGGAGATTATGGTCTTCAGGCTTATTTCTTTTTTACTTTGCAAGAGTCTGATAACTATTTATTATTCTTATTACGACTTGTGTTTGTTAGCTATAATCCTCCCGTCCCAAGGAGGTGGATGGTATTAGTTGACATCAATGGCTGGGGTTGAGAGAGCAGATGGGGGGTGGTAGAGAGGAACTATTTTTTCCCTGTGAAGCAAAATATTGCCAATAGCAAAGGAAATGTGTGAGTGGAAGAAAATATCAGTGGGGTGGGAAATGGTGAGCACAGAGGTGCTGAGCACAGTAGCTATCACAGCAATCAATGGAGAATGGTTATTTTCTTCCTGTGATGCCCTGCTAACATTGCCGAGGCCTTGTCTTTCGTTAATAGCCAAACTACCTGTCAAAGGCAACACCGAAGGCTGCAGCTGAACCAAAACTGTTGGCAGATTTTTCACTTCCTCTTGTTTATTGTTTTCACTAAATCTCCTTATTCATGCCAGTTCCAATGTAAGTGAAAGGTGAAGGCTTGTGACACCAAAAGCCAGGGCAGCGTATCAGTGAAACATTGAGATAAGCGGTTTCCTTCCGTTAAAATGCACAAAAGCTCGGGCAGGACTATCTCCTGGGGTGTATGCCAGAGCCATGGTTCAGGGAGCCCTGCTCCCCCCACATAGCTGCAGTGATTCCCCTGGGAGCATGAAGAAGCCACCTGGGTTTGGGCTTTTTGTTAGCACCAAAGCTTATGTGTTTCCTGGAGAAACATTGCTGACACTCTGGCATTTAACTTAATAAAAGCAGATAATACAGTTCTCATTAACATATTACAAAAGAGCTGGAGTACCTCATCTTAATCCTTTAATTTCTTGCTTCTCTTCTTGACCCTTGTTTGTCTTGGGAAGGGAATGGAAACCAAGAAGCTCCCCATGTGCCTTGGTCCATCCCTGCTGCCACCATGGTCCCCAAGCTTGGTGTTTGTGCAGGCAGACCTGCTGCGCTGAGACTATGTTGTTTTACACGTTCCTATTATGCGGGGAATGGCCCTCTGTGTTTTTGCTCAGGATATAAGAATATGAAAAATTGCTGATCGTAGATCATCTCCATAAATCTTACAGACGTTAAGTCATAGAACCTTGTGTCCTTTCATATGGCAGTAGCCCAGGGACAGCTTTACCAGATGTGAGCAACAGCTCCTGGAAAAAAATAGTCAGTTGAAAAACTTCTCCCACTGTTTACAGCACCTGGAATTGAAGCTGTGGCCTGGGAAGGCTGGGGTTGCTGGTGGTGTCACTTTTCCCTTTTTTTCTTTAATACCTCCTTAGTGTTATATTGGCATTCTCTTGCATGGTGAGAATTCCCCATGAGCTAATTAAAATCACTCTCATTTGTAACTTCTCCTTTGTATCAGTTGCAACAGGACAACAGCGTGACAGACCGTAAGGAGACCTTCAGGTACTTCCATGTTTCATGCATCTCCCCATCCAGCATCCCTCCTCCTGCCTCTGTGTTGGCGTGTTTTTCTCCCAGGCAGCTTAAAAGAAAGGCAACTGGGTTATGGTCTGGAAATTCTCTTCTGTCAATAACAGAGGCCAGGTTAGCTTTTTCCTCCTCTGGTTTGCATATCTATCAAGGCAAATTAAAGGAGACACAGGAAGGAGTCTTATTGTCTAATAAGCATGCCAAGCTGTTAGATCTCTCTGTTCGTGAATGGAACCAAAGGGTTTTGGCGACAGCAAGTGAAACCCACATGAAGTTGCCAGGCTTTGCTCTGCATTTGCATGTAGTGGTCGAGGCTGGGATTTTTTTTTCCCCCCCTATGATGTGTCTCTGCTTTTATTGTCATTCTCTTCCCTTTGTGACTCGGTCCACAAAAAAAAAGAATGTAAATAGCAGCTGGCACTTTACAATAATTCTCTGTGGGGTAAGGCTTTAACAGAGGCACTCTGTGATTTACCATTTCAAAGTGCTAACACTTCCAGCCTGAAACATTGCTGCTTTATTACAGAAGGGGATGTTGTCCCTGCCTGCACAGAGGGCTTGCACCGCCTTTCCCTAGCATCTATAAAGGGACCCTCCTTGTCAGCCCCATGACAGGTGCCGAGTGCTGCTTGAAGCCCATGACTGGGATCTGGTGAGGCAGGGGTGGAAAATGGGGTTTGCAGGTAGTTGTTTTGTATTCTTCCTAGTGTCCACCCTCCAAGCTCAGAGGGGCAGTTTTCTTTGCTTTCAGGTTATTAGTAATCCTTTCGCTGCTATATCTGGCTGTGCAGATGAGGGGAGAAATAACCTGTTGAAATGGCTGGTGCTCAGCTACCAGCACGGGTCTCCCTCCTGCATCCCGGAGTTCAGAGGACACTTTGCTGCTGTAAGAAAACACAGATGCCCCCTTCCACTCTAGGCAACAGTAAATTAATGCAGGAGAGTGGAAAAAAGTTCTCCTGGTCTTGGTAAATATAAAAATTCCCCCTTTGCACCTTGCAAAAGAAAAAAAGGCAAATTCTGTCTCAGTGTGCCCCTGGCAGGACAAATTTTAAGGAGGTTGACTGAAACCAGGTTTGCTTTCTCAGTGTCTGAGTCCCGCTGATGCCAATGGGATCTGTAGCCGTAGCACTGGTCTCACTGGGCTGCAGCTGCTGTTTGAAGCACAGGGATAAGAAGTGCTTCCTCATCCGGCTGGTGCCTGTGCGTGACCATGGAGCGTTAGACCCTCGGTGTCTACTGCAGGAGAAAGGAAAAACAATAATGCAGCCCTTGAAACTATGATGTGCTTCTGGGGGGGGGGGAAGTCTCTGCAGATGGGACCTCCTTACTCATCAGTTCTGCTCCCTTTAACTGTTCAGTCACCGTTGCTGTCTGCAATGCCAAAAATAACTTTTTAATATACTTTTTTGCAACAAAGAGAGAATGAGTAGGAAAACTGGAGGGTGCACACCTGCAGAGTTTGGTGGAGAGGGGCTGCGTGGGCAAAGCTTTGCTTCCGCACGTGGCTTGCTGTGGGTGCCCTGGGACATGCCCCCTGCGCCTGGGGCTGCGGAGAAACCATCATCCTCAGGAGCTGAGTGTGCTGGGCATGCAAATCCCCATGCTGCGGTGTGGGGTGCCTCCTGACTATATCCCAGGCAATGCCTTTGCAAATAGCACTCATCTAACTAGTTGTTCTTTGATTTTTTTTTTCAGAAGCTGGTTCACAGATAAAACAATACTGAGCAGAGGTATTGGAGTTCTAGTAGTGCATGAGCCTCTCATTTTCCCCTTCTACTTCCTCCAGTAATTTTATTTTCTCTGTGCACTGACAGCAAATTGGAATTTGGTGTTAGAGGCACAAATTATAAATATATCAACCAATGTAAGAGTGACTTTAACATTTGTCAAATGAAATCCATTTTTACTCAAGTATTATTTGCTGCTGGGTTAAATCAGGTTGTATTTAAATTAATATGGCACAAATAAATAAACCTAATTTCTCCTTACTCTTTTTATTTAAAAAGAAGAAAGAAAAATCTTTGCCTGACATTTTTAAGAATTATATATATATTTATTTTGGGGGGGTTCGTCTGATTTGGTCCTAAGCCTTCTCAGAAGAGTTCCTAACATGTGCTGAAGTGTTGTTAATGGTTTATACCCCAGTTTGAGATGCAAGGGATATCTTAAAAATAGCTGAAAGCCCAGATGAACCAGCTTTTGGCAGGGGATAGGGGAGAAGGCAAGGATTAGTGTTTGGGTGCGATGGTTAAGCATTGACTAGCAAAAAAAAAAAAAAATAAAAATCAAGGTTTGGACCTGAACACTGTGAGCACTTTACTGTGTCAAAGTCTTTACAGATTTTCTTCCTCGAGGTGAGGTTATATCCTTTATAGCAACATTTGGTAGTTGCTTTAAATTATTAAAGGCATTTCATAGGGTTGTAGCTCTTTGAGCATAGTTTGCAAAGAGGGCCCCTGCCTGTATTCTTAAGGTAGGTTAATGATGACTTTCCTAGTGCAATGTGTCCAGGACACTGAGGTTAATAAAACCCGTAGCTCTTCTTCATGACTATCATGGGATGTTTAATGTTCAGGAGTGTTCAAGACCTCAGCTTAATGTTCCATATGAAGAATAGTGCTGCCAAGCACTCATCATCCCTAGTGCTGGTGCAGAGCATTAGAGGTGCGAGGAGTGGGCCGAGCACACTCAGGAAGAGCTCAAGCACCTCTGAGCACCACCAACCTCTTTTGTGCTTGAGGACAAGGAGCTGGGACCAGCTGGTGGGGCTTCCCGGCTGGTGGTCCAGGGCCACTGCCTGGGCCAAGGAGTATTTTGCTGGAGAGAGGCAAGTCCCAGTCTCAGTGCAGTTTAGTTGATGATTCATTTCGAGCTGGCTCGATGAGAGCATTTGTTTATTTGATATGATCTCTTTACTTTCCTCTTTCCTCCTCCTCCTACTGCCCCCATCTGAGAATGGGAAAGAATTTTTTGGTGGGGTGGGGAATAATGAAAGGTTCGTATAGGAAGGCAGGGTTTGCTCTTATGAAAACTCTCTCTGAAACAAAGGAAGAAAGAAGGTGGGTGGAAGGGGGAGGTAATGTCTCCCTTCCTCTTTCCCCTCCCTCCAAAAAGAGATTGAGGCTTTAAAATAGTCCAGCATTGTTCTGGGACTTAGTGGGCTTTTCTAGCTGTGAATATTGCAGCAAATACCACAGCAATGACAGTATAGCACTGTCTGTATTCTCTCTGTGCACTGGCTGGACAGGGATTTTTCATTTCATGCATCATTTACAGCCTTCTGCATTGATCTACAAAGTCAGTGCGTATTGCTAACACAAAGGAAAAGAAGAAAGGGAAGAGATAGGCCTGAATGACAAAGTTCAGGTCTGAAATCAAGTCTCGGTTCAAACTTCCCCAAAGCATTGGTTGTGCCTTACCGTTTGCCTCATGCTAAAAGGAGGATGGTTTTATATCACAAAGATCAGATACAGGTTTGAGCCAAGTTTTCAAGCTCCTAAACTCCAGAAAAATTTGAATCCAGGTTGTACCATAACAAGGAAAGGTCAAAACCTCAGGCTGGGATTTTCAGCCCCGAAGAGTGGTTGCTGGCAGTGTCTGTCTACTGGGAAATGGTTGTGTTTGCCATGTTTGACACCTGCTTTTCCTGTAAGCTAAGACAACGGGATATCTTAAAGTACTATAAGGTGGTTTTCCTAATTTATGCCAGCTCCTCACCCTTTCTAATGGATGGCTCACTAAGCCGGTATCTCACATATTAGCACTCGAGCAACATGTTCTTTCTTTAGCAGCACTTCCATGTCCTATTGCAGGAGGGAATAGAGATGTGAAGTGAGGAAAGTGGGAGCGAGAGCACAAAGATTGGAGGAAGCACTTTGGGGTCGGGCTGGAGTGACTGTGGTGGAAGGGTGACTGAAAGTATTCCCTCATGTTTCAGTCCTCTTACAGTGGAGCCCGCTGCTTTTCTTTGAAATAAGACATAGGTTCTCAAAAACTAAAGGGGAGAGGATGGATCTGGTTTGCTTGTCCCATCCAGGGGATTTTGTAGGAGAGGAAGCACAAAGTGGAGGAGAAATGTTGTCTTCTATAATTTGTCCTGTTTTCCAGGTGTATTTCATACCAAAATCTTCTCCTTTAGCAAAATTCTGTCTACCAGCACAGACTTTTCTTTTTAGTTAAAAAGGTAGCATTTTGTGATGTTAATTTTTTTAAAAAGTTCTGTCTAGGCATGCTTCATACACATGCAATTTTGCTTTATCATAGTAACAAGCACTCTAATCTCTCTCATCTGCTTTAATGAACTACTAGTATAATCTTGTCATTTTGGTTCGCTGTACCTTGCCATTCAGTGAGGTCTCATTTCCCCTGCCAATTGCCCAAGGCTATTAGTCAGTAGCAAAGCTCGCTGACAAAACCAACCCCAATCAAAAGCAGCAATGCCATGAGGTAAAAGTTTGTCTCAAGCTGCTTCTCCGCCAGCTGGGCAAGTTCTGCAGGTTCCTCAGCGGGGGCTGAGGCGGGCAGCTGAGCCAACATGCCTGCCCAGGCTGCGATGTGCCCAGCCAGAACCTTGCTTGGGCTGAGCGACCGCAGGAGGGACCAACATGTCCCCTGGGATGCAGGTGGCTGGTGCGCAGTGCCTCAGGCTCCAAGCACAACGCCTCCGCCGGGGCAGGAGCTCTGCTGTGCATGGCTGCAGGAGGAGTGGGGCCATGTTTTTATGTTTTTTGGGACCTGTGGCGAAGATCAAAGAAATGAGGTGCTTCAGATATTACAGGTAGAAGAGACATGAAGCATGTTGGCCTCTGTGTAATTCCCAATCAGAGGCAATTTCCCGCTTACAGCAAGAGATAGAAAATTGTGGAGATATAAGCTGCGAAAAAAGGGGAGCCCCCGACCCCCTTTGGCAAAGGAGGCAGGAGGAGGAAAATGCTGCTTCTACATCAGTGTGGTGGAATTAGTAGAAAAGAGATTGGGGAAGGAGCAGAGGGCTGAGATCTCTCTGTGATGCTGCGTGATACCTTGGTGAAATCTAGTGATGACTTTGAGAAATCCAAGCACCATTCTGGAGCAGCCCCATGGCCCCGGCAGAGGTGGGCACACCCATGAAGGGCTGGGGATTTGAGATGCAGTCATGCCCTCTCACATGTGCCCTGCACCCTGCAAAGCCTTGAGCTCACTGGAAAGTGCCAGCCGTAAGGAATCCAAAGCTCCAAGAAATGGCTCTCCCCACCTACACTACTCCCTCTTCCCAAGTGGTGGGTGCTGGGCAATGCTTGCACCGTTGGTTATATATAGAAACCAGGAGGAGATCTGTAAACAACCCACCTTTGTGTGTTTTAGGAACTGACTGAAATGACCTCTAAAGGCAAATCCCAAAGTTTCTATGAGGAAACCGAGCATGATGCCGAGGGAACTACTTGATGGCCAAGAAAATCATCTTGGCCTGTGACTTGTCCTGGGGGTCTGCTCTTAGTATCTGCAATGTCTTTGCAGGCAGCTGGGTCAGCCTGCACAGGGCTGCAGCGTTCCCCTGCCCATACAGCTAGTGACGTTCCTGCCCCTCGGAGAGCACCGAGCTTTGTGTGAGGGCATTCATGTGCTCTCCCTGGGGACCCTTGGGCTGTCCTTGCAGGAGCAATAAAAGCACACCCATGAATGCCACTGAGTAAACTTAGAGGTGGCCCTCAACCTTCTGGTTCAGCAGCGATGACATTCCAGGCAGGTGTTTAGTCCTGTTATATCATGATAACGAACTGCATTTACTTCTAATCTATATGTATTGGGCCTCACGTGGTGTTTTCTGCTTTTCTTTGTTGAGTATCAGAAATATCATCCCATGTAGGTCCTTCTAGATCATCACCAAATTGCCTCCTAAACTTTGAGCTAAATGACTGGAACTAGGCTTTCAGGTCTTCAGATCTCTGTTTAGGGTGTCTGTGAAAAGGTAGCTTGTGCCAGGTATAATTGATGTTTAGCATTGTGGTCATAAGAGCACATGAGAACAATCCCATAGTCCTTAGTGCCTCCCCAGATTGCTATTGGTTACAATCACCTCAGAGCCAATATCAGGTTATGTCAATCATTACTGCAGGAAATGGGCCCTTGACACAGAGGAATCCCATTCAATAGCTTTCTATATCATGACTGATTTCAAGACTTAGTATAAAAATGTATCAGAAGGTTCGGAAGATCCACCAAACTTTATACACCCTGTTCTCTCATCCTTCTAATCTGATGAAGAGAATTTTTCTGGCCTTTACCTCTTCTTTCATGTTCCTTTAGTGTTTTAATTTGTGTCACAGCTGTAATTACTTCTTCCATTTACCACTACTTTGAATACAATCTCACTCTGAGTGAATGAGTATTCACCCAAAAATTACAAGGTAGATTTAGTAGATCTGGAATCTCAAATTAAGCAGCCTCAGAATCGTTACCCCAGGGACCTTTTCTGCCTGGAAATTTTCGTGTCTGCTTTGCCGAGTGATACAAAAATGATTTAGGGAGCTGTCTCACTCTCAAGCCTGACCTCATCAGTGAGAGTTCTCTTTTTAAAATACCTGGGCAGTAGGAGCCTAAAAGTCTCCTTGGAAGGGTTGCAACATGAAGATGAAAGGATTTATGACCTGGGAGACCAGAGCAGGAGTCAGAATGGAGCTTTGGAGCTGGGCAGGGTAGGTGGCTTTTCTGTGTTCATCTTTCTTTTTTCATTCTTTTTTTAGTCAAGTGTCTTACTAATAGTGGTATTAACAAGAATTAATTATCAAACTTGAAAATTAAGACTGGCAATAATTCCTCCAAGCAGCGACCAGCTTCTTGCAATCCACTAAGAGAATTCCCGTCTCTTCATGCTCAGTTCCTCTCAAGTCACTTGGCCCTTGGTGTATTTGGGGTGAAATGGGAACACTTACAAGTAAGTTGAGCCAGTGTTTGTCTCCTCATATCAAAATTAACTCCCAGTTAAAAGCACTGTGCTATTTAAACATATTGCTTTGGATTTTTTCTTTTTAAACCAGTGTTTCCACCTCTGTCAGTGACACAGGCACGTCGCCATGAAAAACCAGTAAGAAAGCACAGTTCTTATCTGCTGTAATCTAATAAGCCGTCAGTGTGGAAAAAAAGGAGGTCAGCCAAATGCAGCTCCTTTCAGTTGAAAATTCTGAAAATGACTCACTTCTTATTTAGTCTTATAATGAGCTCCCACCCACTTAGGGCAAGCTTCTAATTTCAGTTGCTCTGGCGTAAATCCAGAGGGCTTCCATTGAAGTGGATGAAGCTCCTGTCGATTTACATAGCTGCAAACAAGATTAGATCCTGGCCTCGGGTGCTTGCTGCTGCCCATCATCAGGCAGAGCCTCCTGCTCCAGACAGGAGGCTGTTTTCCATGCAGGCTGAATGGGACATGAGCTCAGGTGTGCATCACTTTTCCTAAGCACTAGCTGTGAAGTTTCTGAGACCACCATTGGTGTCAGAGTAGCATCGTTTCTGTATCTCCTTACGTATTGCACTATCAGTCAGTTCAGTTCTTGAAGTCTATTTTTTTCTCTTGAGGCCCAGGGTTCCTCATATGAGAAAAGTGTCAAGCGCTTTCAAAAGTGAGCGTGAGCACCACAGCTTCTCAGAGATTTCCAGTTCAATATGACTTAGAGACATCAATGGTTAGACAGAAAAGTATTGGTTAAGTAATCCTGACTCTTCTAACTTTACCTGCTAAGAGAAATGAAATTTAAGGTGTGTGTATTTTTTTAATCATTTTCTCTTAAACTTCTGCTCTGTTCCTCTGTCTTGCTTTCCTGTCTTGCCCCTGTTACTGTTCTGGAAAAGAAACCAAGGGTGTGCCTTAGATGTCTGACAGCAGTAACGCAAAACACAGTGATGCAAAGGACATTGGGCACTGAAACTCCTTGAACATTTATGGGAGTCTGCTAAGGCTTGGTAGCAATGACTGCCTGGGCCCCTTGCCAAAACCTTGTCCTGAAAGAAGTTCTTGGAGGGCTTTGGAAGTCACTGAAATCTTGAGGCTACCCTGGTTAATAAAGGTGCTTCCTAACGTATCAGAAATTGTTCATATGAAGGTCATTGACTTGGATTAAGGGACATCATCTACCCTCAAGGCAATAATAATGTCGGTAGTAAGAGGGTGTTTGAGCTGCTAGGAGGAGATCAGGAGTCATGGTCCTTCGTACCTGAGTGCAGACTTGTGTAGGGAAAACTCCGCGGCAGGGCAGAGCAGCAAAACCCCACTGGACAAGGACCAACTTCATCTTGTGCATCCAGTGTTGTGGCAGGAAGGATCACTGGGGGAAAGTGCTGCTCTCCAAATCAGAACTTGGCCAAAAGGCTTGTCTTAAGCAGCTGTATACTTGGAGAGAGCAAAACAAGAAAAAAGCCTCAAGCCTGAAACCTTTCAGAATTGAAGGCGGTCAGGATGTCAGTTTTATATCCACAAGATGACACCTTAAGAAGCGTCATGTTAACACATGGGTTTCAGTGTTGACTCAAAGGAAGACTACCACCTACTCAAGCAGAGCGGCATTTCCTGGGCTCCTGGCCCACCGCTGGCCATGCTTGCACTGGCTGATATACCAATGCACGGTTTGTGAAGGGAGTGCTGCAGGACACACACTGCTCTCAAATATCTTCTTATTTAATGCTGACATTTTACCTCCTGGAAAAGTGTGGTGGAGGTTATTGCCTCAGTACAGCTTAGCGAGACCTCGTGTGCGAGGCTGTCTATAAATGTCCAGGATGAATAGTGTTCAGGCACTTACAAGCTTAGCCTGTCACAACCTGTTGTGATTTATTATGATTTAATATAATTCCTAGAAATTATTCTCAATACACATGTTGCATAATTGTTTCACACGAGGGCTGTTTATAATCACCTGGCAGAAGCAAGGTGCAGGACAAAGTCAGGGAGTTTAGACTAAACAGGACAATTAAAATATTCTAAAGCAAATTACTATGTTTCTATTACATTCTGTAGCTTTTCATGGCAATTTTCCTATTAATTCTCTTTTTGAACTGTAAAACAGATTGAAGATTTATTTTATACACAGGGCCAGATTGTCAGTAAGACCTTTGTTGCTTGTCTGGTTCACAGCAGCCTGGGTCTGCCACAGAGTGTCAAGAATGGTGCCAGGCCATGTGCAAAGCTTCATTGGAAAATGTCTTGCTTTGGCAGCCTGAAGGCTCACATCTTCAGAGCCCTTCACTTTACGTAGGAGAGAGATGCCCTGATGCTTTGGAGGGTCTAGGCTGCTGTCCTTTCTTGGGGGGGGTGTAAGTTGGAGGAAGAATAAATAGCCAAAACAACTATGACTTTCAGAGTTCAGCTTCTTGTATTCTCCCACTGTACTAAAAATGCTTGTAACGTTGTCAGAGACTTTCAGAGGATGTTACTCACTAATTTCAGTTTCAGACATGAACTGCTTTCATGAGTGTTTATTTCACTTGCCTTTTTTGCCCTGTTTCTCCCTTCCTGTGAGCCCTGGATCAGTACAGTTTTGGAAAAAAACACAAAGCTGCTACAGCTATGAGAGTTACTGCATGTGGCACCACATCCATTAGTTTGATGTTTCACCATGGCATCACTTGAGATGCCTTTGCACTACGTATGCATATCATAGAATAACATTTCTAAGCAAAGCAGCAGTCCCTCCCTGCTGCAGATACGACCAAAGCTCTTTCAAATCCTATGTTTCCCTTTATTTGTATGGCCCTGAATGCTAAGACACTCTTGTAAGAGCATTTTCTTTTCTCCAAAAGTACCCCTTGGCCCCCAAACAAAATAACTCTGAACAAGGTTGCCAAAATATTGATACCTCTGTAGTTTTACTCATAACCTGTTTTTACTGTAAATTTTCTTTTCAATGAACACAGCACTGGTTTCCTACCGTATATGAAGACAAGATAATAGAGGGTGACCCAACACTTTGGGAAAGGCTCAAGGCTGCCCTGCAGCCAGGGTTTGTTGTGAAGGCTGTTAAGTACCTGTGAGCTGATGCCAATCCCATTCTCTGTCTGTCTGGCAGGGCAGGTGAGATGGCTTTTCCTGCCCAGAGAAGCACCATCTGGGGGCTCAAGCCACCAAGACTGCTACAGGAGACCGAGCAAGTGTAGGTCTCCAGGGCTTGAACTGAGATACTTTAATTCTTTCTTACTTGGTTGTAATTAGATATGGACCAGGTTGGAAATTCCCACCATCCGCTTTGAACCTTGCACCCCTAGAAAAGAAACCCTGCTCTGAGGTGCCTCTCAACACTAATTGCTGATGAGTTTTCAGCTTGAAAGCCTTCATACCCAGTCCTGTTGCGAAGTCTTCCTCTGCTCTTATTTAGCTCTCATGCCTTTAGCTCAGTGAGAGCAGTGTTCAAACGAAACTGGAAGCCCTGGACGGTTTCCTGGAGGCTTTGTCGAAGTGCTGCTGTCATGCTGCCAGCTGCAATTGGTCCCCAGGGCTGCAACCTACTGCCAGCGCCTCATGGTATGAAGCTGGGATTAGAAATGCCAGTATGTATTTAAAAAAAAAAATTACCTCTTTTAAATTAAAACTTTCCACATAGCTGATCTTTCGGCAAATAATGATCTGAAATGACATGCCTGCTCTCCAAATCTAATTGTTAATTGGTCAATCGACCTCTAACTGACTGGCATATTGCTCTGATCATCTGAAAACCTTTTGGCACAATTTCCTCGGCTCAGGTTAGTTGCTTATACTTGTACAATCTGGTTGCAAAATGTCATCGCTCTGAATCATCAGGGCCAGCGCCAAGCCCTCCGGCATCCATGGGAAGGGCTCCCTGAGAGCTCCTGAGCCTTGGATGGTACCCTGGCTGCCTTATGCCCAGGCAGCCAGAGTCTGTGCGCAAAGGGTGCTGCACCATGCGCTCCAGCACGCACAACCAGGTGCCCACGAGGTTGCAACGCTAATTTGTGATGGAAGATGTGGCCCCATTGTTTGCTCTGATCTCGAGCAGCTTTGCCAGCCCTTTATCAGATTTTAATACAAAACAAGGGCAATTAATTTCTACGCCCTTATCTTATCTCACTGATCTTACAAGCCCTTTCGAAGTTTGGTTTCTCATTTCCAGTTCCTGAATGTGGGCTGTAACACAGTTATAGTTCAGAAATCTAGAATTCAAACTTCAAGACAGAATGTACTTCCCATGCAGGTCTTTTCGTAATCGGTTTTTGGACTGGTCTGTTCTGCGATGTGTAATTGTTAGCAGTTGTAAAACGATAACTCACATTTTTAAAAGCCTAACGCTTGCTCTGTGCAGATAAAAACTGTGACAAATTATGTTCCAAAAAATCATAAAAGTAGAGAGACATGTTAATAACCAAAGGTGAAGTTTCATTTGGAGGTCAGCAGGAGCTATTAAAGTGGTCAGTAATTCCAGGGTTTGCCAGTAGTGATTTGACCATATCACTTATCTACTCTGGTCCATGCTTAAGCATCTCCCTCAGTGAAAAAATAATCCACTGAGAGTAATACTGGAGGTCAGAGGTAACTATGGAGAAAAAGCAATATTGTCAAAATAAACCAGGCTTTCAAGTACAGACATTCAAATTCCCAGTCCATTAAAATGTTTCAACTTTGACAATTTCACCACACTGTTTGTATACGTTATTTAAAATATTGCTTTTCATTATGTTCAGATTAAAAGGGGAAAAAAAATGAAAGAAAAGATCAAGCAGATCATGTTAAAAAGTGCATAAGGTAAGGAATGGCATTTCACATTCTCATATGAACGTATGGCAATAAAAGGCAATTTTTAGTTCCAGAATTTCAGAGGCACAAAAATGGGGCCAAATAATAAACGTGTATATAATGCAAATTTCATGAAGCAGGAGCTGGAATTGCAAAGTATCGCTGCTGTCAGAAGGCTGAGGGAATCCCTCCTGCCCAGCCAGCATACTTGCTTGGTGGCACAGAAATGAGAGGAAGAGACTAGATTTGCTTCTTTTAGAACCGAAATCTACCTCTAGGTGACAGGTAAATTCATGACCTTATTGATGCCTGCATGAGGGTTTCCGTGGGCTTCAAAAGCAGCAGCAGAATCTGTGCCCATGAAAAGTGCTGTGAGAGAGTTGCTGCTAGGCTGGCATTCAGGTAAGCTGTGTTTAGCTCCTGGCTGCATGTTGGGTACCCTGTGTTAGACTAGGGTGGTTGCTTGAAGGCGTGGACCTGAGACTCGGGGAAATATAACAGAAGAAATTATATTTTTTTTTTCTTTCCCCTGGCTGACTTGGCTGCTCAGCCTGCAAGCGGTGGGGTCCAGGTGAGCTTGCACAGCGCACATAGAGCACCCATAGTAACAAAGTTTGTAGCTTCTGACCTTTACTATTCCCTTAGACTCCTAAGGTTGTCCACATTATCTGAGAATTACCTCTCCTTTATGCATTGAATTATAAGTGATTATTGTGAGTAAGCTTGTCCCTTCAACATTGTTTGACATGAAATTGTCACTGTGCAAGATAAGTTATCTGCATGTTTGTACAGTACAACGTATTTGTTTACCTGTATTCTGCATATCTTATGGGGTATACCCCAGTATATTTTGGTACATTCTGTGAAGTATATTTTAGTACACTTTTTTATTCAAAAGAAACTTCCTGTGGTTAAATGATGCTTTGATATGTCTTAAAGGGCAAGTGTTCAGAAGCATTTATATAATGCTTATTTCTTTATTTAAAAGATTGCAATAGCTCTGATAAATATGGATTGTGGCAGGATAATTTACATGTTCAAAACATGTTCTCTTATTTACATGTGAGACTGCAGTGGTTCCTTGCTGCAGGCATTTTTTCTTACACATTCAATGTGCTTAAAAAAAAGAACCACCGACACAAAAGTTTACAAAGCTTAATTTATAGCCCAACAAGGAAACATGTAGCAAGGCCTGTAATGAAAATGTCCCATTTACTTCTGTGCCATTTCAAATGCTCTCATTTTCTAATACTTGAGGCAATTCAATAACATTGATTCACACCTGTTTTGTAACATTGCTTTTGCAATGAGATCTAGCAGAAGAGAACCCACATATCTGCATATACCTGAAACTTGCAGCAATTTGAAATTGGACCTGTCTAGTGTTTAGGCAGATTTACCCAGGTGCTACCACTGAGATTTAGGTACCTGGTCTAACCAATACTGCAATCATGTACAATATATGTATGTTGTACGGTGTGTGCCATACATAGGATATATAAAGGCACATGACACACAATCCCGATGCCACGAAGTAAAAAATTCCTAAGCTTTGACCCATGCAACACAGTTTTTCAATTTTTGTGATTTGGGGGGAGGGGGAGGTATACAAATGTTGTGTCACAGTAGAAAGGGGAAAACTGTTCATTTTTCCACAGTGCTCTGAGGGATCAAATTTTTTTTTTGCAGAGAAGATGCAAGAGATCTGTTTCCTTTAGGAAAGAGAAAAATGAGGGCTGTAAACCTGGTAAGACCAGACCATGGGCCAAGCCCATTGTAATAAGAATGGCAAAAAGAAACCCCTGTATTGCAAAACACAAATGAGGGACCCCAAATTGAACCTTAGGACCAGCACCGGGGTGTTTGGGTGGTTATTCTTCAGCTAATATTTAGGCTATCCAAGCTGTACCCTGAATCTGGAAAAGACAACCCACACTTTCACCAGAACAGGCTTTCTCATCAGCTTCCAGCTGTTTTCTCTTTTAGTGATTGCTGGGAAAACCAAAAAGAACAGCCCGTTGATGCTGTTTTGGCTCTTACACTGTAATTCAGCCAAAAATCAAAGTACAAGAGGCCCTTCAGCCTCTTCAGAAGGGTTTGAATCTGCTTGGGATCTCAGTGAGGAAGAGCTTGGGGAAATGTTTCCTCCTGAAAGGATTCAACAGCACCTGAATTTAAAGTCAAAGCAATGTACTTTAAAAAAAGAAAAATCCATAGGAATAACAAGTTCAGCTAGAGAATGGTGTTTTAAATTTCCCTTATCTGTTCACTTAGTTCCTTTTTTCTTTTTCATATTCTGATTTTCTGCATTATTTTATGTCCCTTTGCAAGAGGGTTACTGAGATACAGTAACACCCACTGGTGGCAGTAATGGCAGTTTTATGGCTTCTCTTAGCTAACCATTATCAGGCAACTCAGCACACTGAGTGGAAGGCACAATATTGCTTTAACACCCCTCTGATTTCCTTCCTCCCAGGGGGCAAATGCTCTGCAGAGAAACCTCCACACTACTGACCACAATGGCTGTAATTTGTTAGTCTAATGGGAAAAAGTACACAGCCTTTCAAAACTGAAAGTATAAAATAATATTGTGTGATACTTTATATAAATGGTGCTTGTGCTTGGAAGTGCCTCTGGTTCAGTTGAGCTCCTCCCTTGGAAAGCCTTGATAACCTGGGTTAACTCTCCCTGCTAAGGAAAGCACTTATTAATAAATTATACGTCTGCAGTTAGCTGTTGCCTAAAAAAAAAAAAAAGTAAAAACAATTGAAGAAGGTGTGTGTGCGAAACAAATCTGCAGGCTGAAGAATCGTTTAGCAGTTAAACTTGAGCTACTGTAGAAATAAGCACATAAGTGTCAGCAATTCTTGGACTCGGACTGTCCGAATAAAGGGAAGGTTTGGGGTTTATATCATTTATCCTCTAGAGAAACTGGACTGCAGAACTGCATGATGGCAAGCAATACTGTGGCTCAGCCCTGGTATGGGGAGCTGCAGCATGTGTGGTGGGTGGCAGAGCCAGGAGGGGCTGAGCAGCATCCTGACCCGCTGTAACGCCAGAGCTGGGTATTTGTAGGCATTCAAACATAATCTGTATTTCGAAAGCAAGTCTTTAGGTTCCCAAGGCCAGAGACTGATGCTCTGCAGGATTTGTGTGAGCTGCTGGGGAGGAGCAAGCCCTTCACAGGCTTTCATGGCTATGCACCCCTGAATCATGTAGAAATAGGCCCGTAACACCTAGTCCGTATGCTGTAGATGTGATCTGTGTAATTAATTTTCTTTTTTTGTCAGCTAGTTTCATGTAATTTTCCCTGTGGTTTGTACTTCTAGCACCTCCCTGCCCAGGGCAGCATCCAGGTATCCCATCCAGGGAAGTCCCTGTGGCTATCTCCAAAGCCGTGCTCAAACTTTGATCTCTCAGACCCTTTGGGTTAGTTAGGGAGTTCATTTAGTTGCAGAGATGGATCCCTGAAGAAATCTGTGATTTGCTGATTCAGGATTTGGTGGACTTTTCTCTAGGTCTTTTTGATTTGTTATGAGGAAGCGTTAAGGTAGCAGAACTGCTGTAATTGTGAACAGCAAAATTACCAAAGCTGGCTGCTGTGAGGGCTCGCTGTGCACTCTTAAATTTTCCTTTTCACATAATTCCTTAGCATCTCCTACATAATAATTTTTTTCCATGAAAACAACAACATTAACTTCTTGGGGCTCTTGCTCATGGTGGTGGTGTGTGCCATGGGTACCAGGGCACTCAGAAGCAGGATGCTGATGCTGTCTCCCCCCGCATGCTGCCTGCCAGCTGGCAGCAGGTAACACTGCAGTTCAAAGTCATTGCTGTAGAGGGCTTTCACAACACACCGGACAGGGATGCTAAGGTGGGTGGGGGTGGCAAGGCACTAAGAGCAAAAATGCCCAGCTGAAATGAAAAATATATAAAAAAAAAATCAATCTTTCCCTATAGCTGATCAATATTAATAACAAAGCTGAGTGGCTGAACAGGATATATGTTTTATTATGAGAGGGAAAATGAGAGAAATAAAAACTGAGGCAAAATACCTCTGCTGATAATCAGACAATAAGATCTAAACTTTAATAGCTGCAGAATGATCATAGGGCTATTGTAACTGCCTGCAGTTGTTTGAAGAATAGTCTCAAGTTTGCCTGTTGTGAGCTATGAAGATGATCAGGGGACTGGAGCATCTCTCTTCTGAGGAAAGGCTGAGACGCCTGGGTTTGTTTAGCCTGGAGAAGACAAGACTGAGGGGTGAGCTTATCAATGCAAATAAATATCTGAAGGGCGGGTGTCAAGAGGATGGGGCCAAACCCTTCAGTGGTCCCCAACAACAGGACAAGGGGCAAGTTGGAGCACAGGAAGTTCCACCTGACTATGAGGAAAAACTTCTTTCCTGTGAGGGTGCCAGAGCAGCGGAACAGGCTGCCCAGAGAGGTTCTGGAGTCTCCTTTCCTGGAGACATTCAAACCCTGCCTGGACGTGGTCCTGTGCCCCCCTGCTCTGGGTGTGCCTGCTCAAGCAGGGGGGTTGGACGAGATGACCTCCAGAGGTCCCTTCCAACCCCTGCCATTCTGTGATTCTGTGAGTTATTGGAAAATCTCTCTGCCATTAAATGCTTTGATGGCAGATGTATTTAATAAGGTCTCAAATGAGCAAATGAAGCAGAGGAACTAGCCAGCAATGCTGCAGAAGATGCCCGAAAGATATATTATATGGTGTTGCATGGTATTTGATGCCTTAACTGGAAATGTGTAAGTGAGCCAAATATGAGTTAGGCTAACAAGTTGCAAGCTCTTTCCAACTTTCTAAGTTTAGTTCAGGTTCGGGTGTTTCAAAGTTCAAACACAGCTTATCCACTTTGTGCTTGAATAACAAGCTGAACTGGAAAGATATTTCCTCTAAGGCAGGAGGCTCTTCTGCTTTGGTTGGAGGCTTTTCACAGGCTAGGCAAGAGAAGATGCAGAGAATCAATCTTTCTGTGGTTGCTGATAGAAATTTATTCACCTCCAGCTTTCTGTGGAGGAGTGGTCAGAGGAGTAAAAAAACGAAAACCTTCTAGCAACTTGAAAGCCATAAACCTGAGCATAAACTGAGAGGCTAAATAGTTGTGTTCAAGTCTGAAAGGAATAAAGAAGAAGGAAAAAGAAAATCAGGTGATCCACTTCTTAGAAATCCTTGTTACTAGGACATCTTGTTTCCAGTTCTTGTCTCTCAAGAGTTCATTTCTCTCAAATGATATTTACCCAGAGTAACCTCCACATCACAAACACACTTATCTCTGCTTTATATCAGCCTTAAGGATTAGGAGTATGGATCTGTTTTCCAGACTGACCGTCTGACTTACTGACCTGAGCTCATTCGCTCACAAAGCAGCACGTGATGCCACTCTTGTCAAAACCACAATTAGTCAAAACCCTTTACAGGAAACGTGATCCCAATAAGGAGGGGTAAAATCAGAAATAGTGAGGTTCATACATAACCTGTGCGTAGCATGAAGGTACACGAATCTCTTCTGCTGCCATTTGCCAGCTGCAATTAGTTCAACGAAGAGAGCGATGAACAGATTGATGTTTTAAAGGCATTTTTTCATCTTCAAAACAGTTTCAACAGTTAAAAATGAATCTTCACCCCCCACTTGAAGAGAACATAAATATTATTGTCCAAGGTGCAGCTGAATGCTGTTCATAAAGAGTCTTCGAGTCTATTGGATGGGTGCATCAAGTGTCATGGGAGCAGCCTGGACCTGCACCCAAGCGTTAGTGTCCCCACTGCACTGTCCCCTCTCCATCAGCAGGGCTGGGACCTCCTTATCCCTGCTCTCCATCCTGGGCACATCCAAGTGTCTGCTTCTTGAAATTTTGACTAGCCTAACAGGCTAATCATGGGAATTAGGTGCTAACTGGCTATGGAGCGTAACGGTTTTACAAGCCTCTCCGTTTTCCAGTGTGCGTCCTGTACCTGAGGAGACCATGGGGGTTTACTGCCCATCAACCTCAGTGGCCCAGTCCATCTGACACAAAGTCGTAGGGCAACACCCATTTATCAAGCTTGGAAATGGAGTCACATCCCAAAGCAGATGACTCCATTTAGCACATATGGTGCTGGAATTGGTTAAGATGTCACCAGGGAATACTAGAACTGAATTTTTTTTTAATTATTCTACAAATGCAATAAAATAACAGCTATAGAGTGATTGCTGAGGCTAAGTGTTTTCACACAAAAACAATAATTTAAAAAATTCAAGTACCATTCATGCTAAGGAGAGGAACACGAGGGAAATACTGACACTTAATAACAACTTGAGACAGACCCTTCTCTCTTTTGCTCTTGAGTCTTCCATCACCGTGCCCATAAAACCAAGAAAAGGTTGGTGTGTCAGTGCCTCTGTAGGGGAGCGCTCAGTGCTGACATGGCACCCACCACCAGAGCATCTCAGGTTTACCCCGGGCAGGTTCCTCAGCCACAGTGGACCTGCCTTTTCCAGTCTGTACAGCAATATAATCTGCAATCACAGCAGTTTAAAAAAAACATCTCAGGAAGGAGTGGAATGAATGCCATGTGTCTTATAGGTAGTGTCTAATAGAGCATGAGTTCCTGCTGAAGCTTTTCTTGCAGCTGAATATTCATAATTCCAAACCTTTCATTAGGCAGGGGCAGTTTGAGAGTCTCCATGCTACCTTGCCATATGCTTTCAAAATCAGAACTACTTGGTATCTCTGAGCTCTGTACTTTTCTGCTGAATTTGTTTTAATATTGTCTCCAAGTTCAAAATAGATAAGCACGGGAAAGCATGTATAGATTATTTGTTCTTATATGTATTCAGACTTGGAATTTTCTCAGATAACAGAAGAAAAAGGTAGTACATCAACCATGCAGGACTAGTTTTCTCTGTTTTAAAATATTCCTATCTAAAATTAGTTCATTTGGCTGAGAGATTTTGGCTGAGAGGTTTTTGGTGAGTGGTGCCAGGGGAAGGTTACTGCTGTTCCTCTGGCACTGCCGTTCAGGCAGAGACAATCTTCTGCAAAACCGAGGTGAAATGGCAGATCCATTTGCCTTGTCCTGTCTCTGCAATGCAGAAAATTAGACAAGGCATAATGGGATATTTCCCTTTGAACAGTACTAAAATTCAGTTCTTTGACCTAGTCTACAGAGCTCGCTGAGACTGGAAGGTACCTCAAGATTCTGGCATGAACTCAAATATTTTTCCTGAATATTTTTCAGGTGGAGTATGACTCCACGGTCATGCCAGCAGCTTTTCCAACTCAGTTTGCAGAACCGTTTCAAAGCTGATTGGAATTTCTTTGAACGTCTCATCAGGATGTGTGCAGTCTGAGAGACCGGCTCTGTTTTAAATGGAGGAGTAAAACTGTTTAATAGGAGCAGAATCAGGTTGTTGTTTTTTTTATTATTTAATCAGCACTTGATTAATATATGTGAGTGAACTTGGGATCAAGTTCATAGTTAGATTTGCACAAGTTCATCCCAAATTTGCCAGCGCTCCCAGCCCTGCGGCTGTCATTGACTAACCTTTGAATGAAACACACGGGCAAAGGATCAAACCCACTATCGCATTTTACTTCTCCTAATTGTAATATGTTGCATCTCCTCTCCCCCAGATAGATACTTTGAGGCTTTGCTGCTTCAAGTAAAAAATTAATGAAAGCAGCCTTAGCACTCACAAGTAACCACACAAAAATGACCTGGTGAGTGTGAGCGATGGAGGAAGGGTAATTTCGAGAAAGAGACTGACTTCTGAGCTAGCTTCAGTATGTCTTGCCTTTATAAGCGATAAAGTCATTTCATGTCAATTATGACAAAAAAATAACTGGATAACAGATGTCTTCGCCTCCGCTGTGACTCCACTGTGCTGGTGTTTGGAGTCTGTCTGTAAGTGCGTAGGATTGCAAGTACGCCCTCCTTAGATTTACAGAATTAGCATGTTGGATGTCATGAAATTTATTGCCAGCGCTCCCAGTAAAGCCCCTCCACACCAGACTTGCTGCCAGCTATAATGTTCAATCTCACTACCTCCCATTAGATTTTCGTGATGCTACTCAGCACAGCAGGTCACCAGCGTCTGGGCGGTTTTCTTACCCTTCTTCCCTGCGTGATGTAATCGTTCATAAGACTGGCAGCCCATGCAATAAAACTGTTTCAAATATCTATTAATATTTTAACATGCTTTTAAGAAAATTTGGCCTTTTGTAATTCTGGTCTCAGAACAGACACATATAATGGTTAATGATACACATTATACTCAGAACAGCCATTCTGTAGATAAGTTTCCTTTGTTTGGACTCACATTTTAGCATCTATTATTAAAAAAATCTTCTTTGTCAGTTGTTTGTTTAGATGCTAGGTTGAATTAATCTGATGACAAGAAGAAAGCTACTCTTTTTTTCCAAAACAAAGACTATGATTAAGATCATGGGATTTTTTTTTTTTTTTTTTTTAGCTCTAAGACCAGGCTTTGCTTTTGCCCTCTGGTACCCAGCTCTCACCGAACACTGCAGGACCATGGATGTGTGTCTATGGTCGTCAAGAATATGTTAGCTGCAGATATGATGCTAGTGACAAAAGTCGACAGGCTTCTATTAACAAGAGGGCTGTTTTCTTTAATTATTTTGTAGAATCTACATCTACCTTAGCAGTCTCTCTTCTTCATGGTCATGCATCTGCCACACACAGGGTTCCTGTTTCGGAGCCACCCACCCCCAGCAGCATGGAGTGATGCACGTTATAACTAAGATGTTATATGGCAAAAGTTATCTTCCATGGTTGAGAAGTTGTAGCCATACAAAGGAGAGCATGCAGTATGTTAATAGGAATCTATAAATTAATCTGTATATAACACCTTGCTAACACTTAGATTTTATAGGTATCGTGAGCTGAAAGCTTTACCAGTCATTCATCCTTTATTGTGTTCATTATGGGAATATGACATCTCGATACTAAATATCTGTGCGTATAATAAAACACTTCAGTGAGTTAACTGGATGATTGGTACAGTATTTCTCCTTTCCACTAATCACAAATTTAGGATGTATTACTTCTGATGAATCCTTAGATATTCCCATACAGATAAATTAACTAACTGGCTGTTAATAATGTTCAAGGGATTTAAAACAATATATTTTCAGTCCTTTATGAGGTTGATCTTAATCTATAAGCATGTATTGGACATACAGAAAGAGTGAAGTTGTGGCTGCAGTTATTGCTTTAAGGGAATAAAAAGAGTTACTTTTTCTGCCATATATGTATTAAAATACTGGCCAAATATTTTCAGTATTTACTGCTCAGAGGAAATGAAAAAATGAGTGTCCTCGCCACTAGAAATCCCACAAATGCTGGTGACATGAACAGATGTCAAGGCCCACTTGGTTAATCACATCTTGTATGTAGTACTACCATGGTACAGGTTACATTTGCTGTGAATGACTAGGACATCTCATCCAACCTGCTGCGAGGAGCTCTCTGACATTGACCCACATAAAGGAGAAAATTGTGGCTCTGATGACAGGCCACCATTAAGGAAACCTTCAGATTTTTTTCAATGCCATGGTATTAATAGCATAAACGTTGACTCAGCAAAGTGTGTGGTTAAAGACCTGAACATAAACACTTTCATTACTTCACTGAGACCTGGGTATTGCATGAATTGTGTTGAATGGGATCCCACCAGAGCAGGTTCTTGAAAGAAAGCCAAAGTTTGAGTATTTTCCTAGATTGTGACCAGAGAATTCCAGATCAATTCAACTAGTTTAACTCTCTTATTTTCTTGAGCCACCCCAACTGTCTTTTTTTCTTTTATACCAGTTTTTTATGCTTTCTTAAATGCATCTGCTATTTCAGTGAGCACTCTGTCCTAAAGGTGACATGCACTTCCAAGGCAGGTGAAGTGATCAGAGCAAGGAGAAACCGCTTGTCTCTCACTGGTGTGCGAGAGCTTTATATTTAAATGTGTAGTGATATTCTATGAATGAAACATCATAGCTAGACTCTCTGAAGTCCTCAAATGAAGGTGAGGTAAAAATGCGTATGCATTTGTGTGTATATCTCTCACCTGCACACATACCTACGCACCTAGTGCCAATAATAACACATGCTTTTAATAATATTAACTGTTGCATGTAGAGGCAGTGAGGATGTAAAGCATTTGGTCTTCCTGTAGGCTTGTACTCCATCTTATCTTTGTTGCAGGGCAGGCCATGCATGTAAGTGCCCTGTTAGGGGAATCAGTCTTTGATATGCCGTATCTCACTTCTGCTTTTTAGTACAGCTGTCTGGGAGGAAGCTGCAGTGACAGGAGATACCAACATCTTTTTAAATTTGAATACACTAGAAATGATGATTGTTTTAGATTGCCTGCTTAGGAAAAGACAGACAGGAAATCCAGCTTCACAGGACTGTTGATTTGGTGTGTGCCCTGTAGAGAATCAATAGCCAACAGCATTCATACTCCTCTGACTGCCTTCAGCTGAGTCATGATTTTATGATGGCCAGCGAGTGCCGACCACTATGTAGCTCACAGAAGCTCAGTCATTTTTCAGATATTTGATTCAAACTCATTATTTTGAACCTATTTCCAGTGAATATTGCTTTTCCTCTATCCAGTATCTCGGGCTGTCTCATTTCTAAAAAAAAAAAAACCAAACTATGTTACCTGTTTTTCATGTTTGTGGAAAAATACTTGATGACAAAACCTGGAGGTACAGTGAAGCTTAGAAACAGTCAGATAAAAAGATAACTTTTAAAATGTTATTTAATTTTAAAACATCTCGCAATATTGCAGTCAGTCTTTTAGTTTAGGGGAGGGAGTGAGACATTGGGCTTGACTCATACTCTGACCATTTGGGTTTAGGTATACTTCAGACCCACTGAATTTCATTTCCATAAATTGTATATCTTAATGGGAAATGATAGGCAGAGTCACCTGCTGTAATCAACCTTTCTCTATTTAAAAAGAAATACAAATACAGCTAGCATGGTACTGCATACACTGTAAGTAGAAAAAGCATCATAGTGGAGGGAAAAAAATTATCAGGGAGAGGTGCTTTTGAATCTGTCATGGCTGCTGTGGCTTTTATCCCATATCAGACTGACAGATGAGATAAACACTCTACATTTGAGTCAGATCCTATTGTTTTGTCAGAGTTACTTAAATGTATTTACAATCTCTGAAGCACTTTTTTTATAGTAATGGTAGTGAAGCCCTTCCAGAAGGAATAAAGATGATATAACGTTCTCGAGTACCTCTGTCTTACTAATGGAATGACTTACGTTACAGGGGATATTGTTCTGCTGAGCTCCACTAAAATACATATTTACTAGTCAATCTAGTAGTTGTCTTGGCAGTCAATGCATGATATCACAGTGCTGTGTCTTTCAGGAGAACAACAAAGCAAGCAGAAATTCTTTCTCTGGGACCTTTTTTTGTCTCCATTGATACTTCTATATTTAAAAGAAGCTGCATCATCAAATGAGAATGAGCCACCTTCACTACGCAGTATGGCGATCCTGCTCCTCTTTGAGTCTTCATACGGCAATGAGAAATAGGGCATGTCAGGTCAGAAGGGTTGTAAACATTGGATGCAACTGATGGTGCCCAGTTAGCTTAGCCAGGGCTGCTCCTTGCGGTATAAGGACAGGAGATTAATGGAAGGACAAAAAGATGATGAACTGTTTTGAATGAATTGGAGAGATCCCTTGTACACAGGTATTTCATGCAGCATTTGATTTTTTTTTTATTTATTCTAAATGGAATCGCAAGGTAATATTATTCCCTGAGGAATAATGAAGGGTGACTGGGAGTCACATATCTGGACTCCAGTTTCTGCTGGGGTTTCTGGTCTTCTACTTCGAGGAATCTTATTCCCTTTTCCCATATCAGACACAGCCAAAAGCTCAAGAGAGAAGTTCTACCATTCAGGTTTGCAGGGAAGAAAAAGGTAAGACAACTCTGGGTTTTCTGGGAGCACTTTTGGGGTTTCTGAGCTGAGGACATTTCTCAGTGTCTGGCATTCCTGTAAATGGGACCCTCATCCTTGCACTAGAAGACTAGTCCAGATGTGGGACAGTTTCTGCCTGCTCATACCCCTTGGGAAGAGATCCCATTCAAAAATGTCTTCTTTATCAGCATTGCACTGAAAAGCAGCAAAACAAGAGATAAAACCTTAACACACAAAAGCAGCTATGAAAAGCTTTGAAACCACGCTCCCGTGGTATTTGGTCAGCTGTTGAACCAGGAGATCATCACACCACAGATTAAGCAGAGGGCCATTGTGACCTTAATTTTCACAGTGAGCCACCACAAAATTATTTAGCACCAGAGCTCCTGTAATGGGGTCACATTGGGAAAATTGAGTGCTTGGTGGAGCTTCGAGTAACGCTCCTGCTCTGTGTTTTCCTGGCCCAGTGGGAGTGTGCAGGGCTGAAACACAAACTGCTTCACCACCCTCCAAGGTATTTGCCTCCGTATGTGCCTCTGTCTTGGAATAAATGTGGAAAAAAGAGGTGTCAAGGCTTGTGGAAAGGGTCTTTGGCTGCAGAGCTGGCAATAGAGAGGAGCACGACGGGTTGTGGACATGATGTGTTCCCTTCCAGCACAGCCCTTCTGTGGTTGCAGTGCCGTATTTTGATGGTTGCTCCTGTGACTGCCTTAGCAGTGTAGTTAGCAACATGATCATCCTTGTCAAGGAACATACATGACAAACCATTAATAAGGAGATGACTTGATAGGAGGGGGAGCAGACCGAGAGCAACGGGGGTGAACGCTGTGCAGGGAGAGCTCAAGCTTGGAAGGGAGATGGGGCTCTTGACAGGGTTAAAGAAAATTTTAATTTTGGCTTTAGCAGCTCTGATAGGTCTTCACTACTTACTTACCAGGGCATAAAGGTGACATGGTACATTTCTGGGGCGTGGATGGTCCTGCAGACACTACACGGCAGGTAACTGGCTCCATATGAGACGCACTAGGACTCCATCCACCACATTTGGTGTCCCTTTCCCTGGCAGCATGTGGCGTGCTACCAGGAGCAGGAACAGATATCTCTTTTTGGGATGTATTTCAGGAATTTATATGGTGCCATACAATTACAATTATATATTTTTATCTTGATAAACTCCTAAAAGAGTGAATATCTTTATTCAATGAAAAAATGAATGTTTTCCAGAAAGTGAAACACTCTTCTTTTGTACCTGTGTAACCTGTGATTTTTTTTTGTCAGCTACCTTAAGGTGCTGCCAGCTGTGAAAAAAGCTATTGCATGTCCCTGCCATTCAATGTGGGTGAAATGATCTTTGTAGATGAAGCATGTGAATATCAGTTTGCTACATTTATAAAGAGCTTTAGGGTACTTTGGCATGAAAGGTCCCATAGTAGTGAGAGATATTGTTACTATAAAAACATTTTATCCTATTTTACTATGATGGTTTATTGAGTTTTAAAGTACTTTTCATGGCAAGCATATATACTAACGGCAGCAGCAGAAACAGATGGGAATAAATATATGTTTTCAAATGAACTTTCTGGGCCAAATTCTGTTCCCAGTTCTGTATGTTGTAAAATTGGAGTAAGTGTGTTTAAATTAGATACAAATCCTCTGGTTTTTATAGATTAGGTTTCTGTACTTTGAATGAAATTATGCCTCGTTTCACATCTGAGTAGGAGTGAAGTAGATCTTGGACCTCAAAGTTGATTTGAAAACAGTTTTGTCCTTCTCCAGTGTTGCTACAGCTACATGGAAACACCTAAAATCTAGCTTGCCACTCTGTAAAAGACCTACCAGTATAAACCAAAAATTTTAGTTTTAAAAGTAGGAGAAATACCAGTGGAAATGTGCCTCAGAGGGAATTTCATCATCTGCTGAGAGCTGCATAGATGTGGTATCTAGATACCACAGGCAGTACAGAGGAAACATTAGCAATAGTTCATGTATGATTGACCACATCTAGTCCACCATCCCCTGTGAAGAAGAGAACAAACATGCGTGGCATGTCTCGATACTTCTGTCCTAGAGCAGGGTGTTTATAAAAGAACAGATGTGAATTGTACATGTACTTTTATTGTTGCAAACTGACTTAAAAGGACAAGTCGGTGCTCTTTCTTGTCTAGCCAGAAGTCTATACATGGATTTCTGGATGTGCTGGAAAAACCCTTCATGTGCAGCTTTTTTCATCCTCAAACAAGTACAGAGATCAGTTTTGTAAAGGCAAGAGAAGGACATCATCCTTTGCAAAGGCCAGTCTTTAACTTAATAATGTCATCGTTCAATATTTTTATGTAAAACTTATGCAAATCTTAATAAGTTTTTTTCCTGTTGTATATTTGCACCACTTTGTTGCTACTCTTAGCTAAAATAGTACGTTGAAATAAGACTGTATTAATGATACGGTGCTGGGGAACTATATCTCAATTTAATGTTGAAGAAACCCATTGCACATGGAAAAAAGAATTGACCCCTTGCCTTGACAGAAAAATAAATTAAAATGAAAGCCAAAAATCAGCATGTTAATTAATAATTTAAGTTACGATTTCTCCTCCCCACTTCTGACGGCTTTTCATCTCTTCACACCCATTCACTAGAAATCATAGTAGAATTAATATAAGTTATTCTCAGTCAGGCCTATAGGTGATATTGAGCATGCAGCAATGTGTATTAAAAAAACTCGATATACTGTAAAAACCCCATCCCTACAAAAAGGTGACATAGTCCTTTAAAAATAGCTCTTCCAATCCATTGTGCAAAGACACTGACAAAGATTGACAGCTTTTAGAAAGGTGTAATGTTCCCAAGCCAACTGCTAGCACAGCTCAACAAGATAAAGATCAGTAATTCGATCCAGAGGAGAAGGCTAAATGTTAGAGGTTAAGCTGCTATGTTCCTACTACTAATCAAGCTTCAACACCTTATTTTAGCATCATCAGACCTCAATAAGGAAATTGTGAATTATTAAAGCTCCAGCATCCTGGTACACATTGATGCTCTTCTGAGAAGCTGTGGCTTAAAACATGCTGCCTGTCTTCTTAATTGACATGTGCTGGATCTTCCTGTCTAGGTCCTGATGTGCTATTTTTCCTTTCTTTTGCTTGGATACTGGTAATTTAAGGTTAAGATACTTTTAAGGTGCAGTATGCTGCTCTAATGAGGACTTAATGGAGTGGAACAGTGATCGTTTGTACAAACTCTACTGGACAGACACCTACTGCATATCAAAATCTAGACACTACAGATCCTGACATTGCATCTACTTTTGTCCCAGCCTCCATCAGCAGATTTTTTTAACCTGGTTTCCTGATGAAATAAGGCTCAGGTGGCTGCGCTCTCCGCCAGCCCTCTTCTCCCCCGATGCCTTTCAAACCCACTGGTCGATGTTAGCCAAACCTGACTGACGGTAAAGTCCTACAGTAGAAAACCAGGGTGAGGAGCGAGATAGTCAGCAGTTGCCTCCTCTGTCTGCCAGTGGGCAGCTGGCACCTGCTTGCGGCCCAAGATGAGCACTAGGATGGGAGTGAGGGCAGGAGGGAGCTTCTTTCTCCGAAAAAATTTTTTCTGCCTCTAAAAGAAGGGTTCAGCTGAAAAACTTGATTTTGAATGCTAAGGAAGCTGTTATTGTTCATGCAGGAGTGTGAAAAGAGCTTAAGTTTGTCAGACTTCATAAATCCTTTAAAAAATTCACTGTGGCGAAAGGGTTTTGATTTATTTCAGTGGATGTTGTCGCTATGTATATTATACTGTAATAACCAGCGAGGTCTGAGGGACAAATTCTGCTTTGATTTCCCACAGAATGTCCCATTCAAAGAACACTGGTCAAGCTTCCAGGTTAGCTTTACATGGGAAAGGGGTTGCACAGAAATGATGGCACTGTCATTTGCTCACTCCCCCGAACCAGTGAGATGTACCGTTTGCAGGGACAGTTATCAAACTGCCTGTCCACTTTCTGCACTGTGCTCAGGTCATCTAACAAGCCAATTTATGTATAATATGTATATATTATCAGTCAAATTTTTAACCAGCCTTAGGCTGAGTGTCTCTATATTTAACACAACAGCGTAAGTTCCATCAATGCTCTAATTTATACCAATGATAAGTAAAAGAGTTAATCCAGAATTACACTGAGCAGTGCCCACTAATATGCCTAAAATATCCAGTGTGATCATTACTAGTCACAACCCTTCAAAGCTATTTCCTGGCATCTGCACTCCCCAGGGGCAGATACCCACAGCATTAGTCAAGCCAGGCACTCCTGCTGCTACTATCTCCAAAAAATACTGCTCTTAAAAAGAGGCAATTATGTTATTTGTTTTATCTGCAGTCACACTGCCATGATAAACAGCCCAGTCTTTTTGCCACCAATAAATGGGAATTTTGCCCCAGATATGGTTGGGCCAGGTTGGAGGCAGCACCATTGACATTATAAGCACGCAACATGTTTATTTTATAATGTTCTTTCCCAGATTTCCAAGTTTAAAGCGACTTCTTTTGGGGCCAGTCTGCACTGTTAGGATTTTAGCTTACAAAAACATAGTGTCATTCCCTAGCTCTGTAACCGTAGTTCTTATAACTGATTGCTTTAGTGTTAATTGCATTGCTGTGACATTCCTTGTATGAGATGCAAAAAGCAACCTAGCAGGGCTGATGTTAAAGGAAATCCTGGGAAGTCTGCAATTATCGCACAGATCAGTGTGACAGGGATGGAGTCTCTGTCCTTGCAAGAATCTTTATCAAAAAAAAAACCCCAAAAAACCCCCAAAAAACAAACATCACGTGAAATGTTTCCATTTCACAAATGAGTCCTCCTGACATTTCCTATTTGTTCCTGTAAAATTACTGACAACTATACACATTTCTATAATATTACTTCAATCTGCATCACTAGGAAAACCTAAGAGCTTATTAAAGAGATTTATTCTTTCAGTCTTCAAGGTGTAAAGCAGTTTCTTACAAATGTGCTCCATCAGCTTGATACATGCCTGTTTGTGGGAAGGGGGCTCTGGTTTAAAAGGGGTTTTAAGCAAAATGTGTTCACTGCATTCCCAGTGTGGTGAACAGGAGGCACTGGGGCAAATCCCATCAGCAGCATGTTTGCCATTTAATTTCTTAACAAATGCAGAGGGTTTAGAGACACCTTGTAACTCCACAGCAAGCTGGGTACTCAGGCTCTTTAACTAGTGCTGTGCCATCCATCTACTGTTGTCACTTTTGACCTGCACATGCAACTACCCAGAAGCTAAAGCAGAGGGCTTTGGCTTTCATAATTAAGAACAACAGTCATATGATTTCTGATTGCTTAGATTTCTCAGATTTTGTTTCTATTTAATTTAAAGACCAAAAAAGAGAAGGGAATATCGTCAAGCAAAGCCTGTATTTCCAAGCAAGGACAGTCATTTCTCTTCCAGTAAGTGGAAGTCCCATTATATCGACAATGTCACTGAGAAATTAGTGGAACTCAGCAGAAGGAATGTTAGCAATATTGGTTCTGAGTGGCAGCCTGTTATGCACAGGAGAAATACTGGTTTTGTAGAGTGATTCTTCTTCTTGTGCCATCACAGGAAAAGCAACATAAAAAAAATATAAAAATATATATATAGCTGCCAAGGATCTCTCAGCTTTTCTGAATTAGATGAATTTTGTACATTTTCTGCTTTTTATTTGGAATCTAGAAAGCATTCTGTATAGGGAATCTGTGGGAGAGCTGAAGTCAGTAATTTAGCAAGCTGTAAAATGTGTTGTAACTAGAGATGCTGTTTGTTAAAAGGCTCCAGCATCCAGTCTCTAAGCAGAAGCAGTGACTGCAGGCAGTTCACAAGCGTGTGATGTAATGGTGTCCTGAAACATGCTCCAGTGTCTATCTAGAACCCGTGAATCTTCTTAGCAGGTTGGAAATTTGCACCAGCAGCGTGCACAGGGCAGCCAGTTCAGGCCATGTGTGCTGCACTGTGTCTGGTGTTTCTGACAGGGATGATCCAAAAATGTCTTCCCATTACTAAATGGTTTAACCTTTTTTATTTAAATTCCTGGAGTTCATAAAGCAGAACTAGATTGTCTCGACTATGTTGCCACATAGAAATTTTATCCCTGCAAACACCTTATCTTTTAGTCTGCATTACCTATCGCCACAGGCAGGAGAAAGACTATGGCTCCTGCCATTGCTGCCCACCTCCTGGTCCCATTTTTTCTCTTCCAAAGCAGCTTTTGGAGCTGTTCCAGACAACAGCCCTTGGCTTAGAGGAATCACGGGGGGAGGGTGGATTTTTGTACATAGCACGTAAATCTGTTTGTCAGCTCCGTGTCTGGACTCAATTTTCCCCAGAAGCGTCTACAAGTAAAGCCATGTGTATTTGTGTGCATGTGTGTGTATAGATGTAGGTACTTTTAAATCCTGTTCCTACCTGCAGGTTTGTCACCAGGTGGGTACTGTAGCTCTGAGGGGATGGTCAATAACGAATAATCCCAGCTCGAGTGGAAATCATCAGCAATCCTAACCGGGAAGGGAAACGCAGTAATTTTCCCAGCCTCATGCCTTTGCAATTGTCTAATCCTGCTTTGACATGATGGCATTGCAGGCACAAGTTGAAAATAATTGAAAGATGAAGCTCTCCTGGACTTCTCATGAGCTTATTTAGCCCAGTGGTGGTACAGGGAGAGGGAATGGGCAAGGTCAGGGGGAGCTTGCTCCAGGGGGTAGGTTCCCCCAGGTCTTCCCAGCCCTAACAACAGTGATAGTATTTTTAAAAGAAACAGCTCTTCTCTGTTAAAAAGCAAACTCTGCTCTGGTCGCATCTCTTTTCTGGGCATGCAGAGCTGTAATGTGAGGAAGCTCAGCCTGGGAAATAGACTGACTTGAGCCCTTTCCAAATAATGCAGGGAAAGCTGGTAGTGGCAACATGACACTGTCAACAAATTGACAATTCACATTCCCTCATGTGGTGTCAAACAGACACTGCTGCACTTTTCTGTACTCAGTCCAAAAGGGTCCCACTAGGCTGCGGCAGCAAAGAGGAGTTTCACCATCAGAAAAGCCGGCTATTGCAGGGCGGCTGCCAGCTTCAGCAAACGGTGTGGACACTGAGAAGTGTTTCTGTTTGTTCAGCTCACGGGGTCTTAGCAAAATATTAATAGGGCCTATAAAATGGCAGGCTTCTCTGACTGCCTCAGCAACTCCTTGCAAATGCATCTTACCCAGTTGAAGAAGGAATTGTGCAATGTTGCTGGGTGGGATGGGTCCTTGCTCTGCTCTTCCCAAGATTTTGATATAGAAAGGAGTGCTTTTTGGTTAGGGTAGCTTTGGAAAGCAGCTGCGTTTGTGGCTTGCAGAGCTGTGGTGGGGAGGCAAATCAGTCACCCCTGGTGATACTGGCAGAGCAGAACCAGCACTGGCATTAAAAATGTGTCCCCAGTCTTATTGTTAGAGCCTTTCCCCACCTTTCTGAAAGCTGCTGCGCTTTGCAGGGTTCACAGAAATATCTCCAAACTCAGTCACAGGAGCTGCCCACAGGTTTTTGAAACAGTATAAGTGTGCCTTGGTCATGCACCTCCCATGAGCAGGTAAAGCTTTTGCATCCTGATGCAGTTAAAAACGGGGGTTGGTTTGAAAGTATCACCCCTAAAGGTGAGAAAATACCTCTCCCACAGGTACTACCCAGTGTGACCCCGAGGCTCCTCTGATGCCAATGCACAGGGGCAGATTCTTCAGGAGAATTAAGGTGATTGCAGCCTCTTTCATGGAGCTGTGAGTCCCATAATGAAGGTGAGGTTGGGTCCTGAAATAGATGGTCTAATTTTCTAATTTTTCAAAGATAGAGAGTAGTACCCCACAGATTCCCTGTGAGACAGTGGCTGCTCCTCATTTCTGAAAGCCAGGCCAAATTTAGAAATCTAACTCAACAGTTCAATTGTTAAAAAGCTTGGCCTTTCTTTCTCTGCTCAGAAACAAATTCGTACCATTACAGCTGCATTCATCATACCCTTTTCCCATTTGTTTTCTACCAATGTTCAACCAGAGGAGTTTCACGGAGGAAGTGAAACACAAGAGCAGTCACCAGTGGTGATGATCTGTCCCTGAAGCCTGATTCAGTGAATTGAACTCATCCATTCAGAGAACAGAAACATTCAATAAGACATGTGGGCCCATCCTTTAAGGTATTTAGGTACTTAACTATTAATGTTTCCAGTGATTGCTAGGTGTTCGGGCACTTTCAAAAGCAGGATCTACCTGGTCTATGAAAAACTGCTTGCTCTTGAACATTCAAGCAAACTTTTGTAGAAAAGCTTACCTCTGCACTTACATTGTGATAAATTATATGAGTTAGGATTAATTTCAACTAATATTGGCCATGGAAAAATCAAGTATCCCATCTAAGCTACTCACCTGGACTATCTCTGCAGTAAAAGAGAGCGGCATCTCTGGAGGGTGGCTCAACCCACCTAATTTCAACATCTACCTTTGGGATTGGATGAGTTGTCATTGCCTTAACTATTGAGAAAACCTAGAAAACTAGTTTAGCTAAACACTTAACTTTTAGGCGACTAAAGTATGGTGAAATAAATCCCTCTCACTCCGAGTACTTTTAGGTAATGAATAATTTCAGGGTATTTTAATTTGCTTGCAGACACTTCAAGAACAGAAAATGAGGTGAAATTAGTCATGTGGTTAATTCATTATGTATAATTCCCCTAGCTAGAATCAGGGCAGAAGCCTGCCCAATAAGTCTAACCTCATGACTCCCATTGACATTTTTACAATTTGAAGAAAGCAGAAAACTCCCCCAAACTGGCTTTTCACCTAGTCCCATGAACCAATTTCAAGTCCAAGATTAAAAGTGCTGAGCTTGTATGAAGGTCTGAACCAGAACTTTTGCTGTTTATAGCAATGTAGGCAACCTTACTGTTAATGAACATTGTGAAATATTCAGAAAAGTACATCAGGTCCCATCAAAAAGCACAAACACACATGCTCGCATTTGAAAACCCATCCTTCCAGAAAGATAGGCTTGTTATAAAACTTGTTCTTATTTCTAAATGGTGTTGAAATCATTTTGTAAGAGGTAATCTTATCAACAGAAAGTGAAAGAGGGGGCAGCAATCTTTTATTGCCAAGCCAACTTCAGCTTTTAAGAGCTGTGCAGCCAGTCTGCTTGTTTTGGCAGGTGAAAGTCTCTCAACAAAATTTTGCACACGTACACAGTAATTGTCTACAAAATGTGTGTGCTGGGCTTAGTACCACGTGGTGACAGTAAAACCTATTAGTCACTTGAAGGTATTGGCAAAGCTGTTTCCCCCACCCTCTACCTCCCTTCTCTCTACAGAGGGTTTGCGGATCTGACTGCAGATGCCATGGTATGACCTTTATCCTTGCTGTGGACTGAACCATGGTCCTCTGTGCAGACATATCCCAAATGTGGAGCTGGACATTCAGAGGAGCTCTTGGTCTTCCCTAATCCTGGATGGATCCCATGGAGGGCAGTTGGGAGCCTTCTGCCCATGCTGTTGTATCTTGTGTTGCTGGCAATCCTTCTGTGTGTGGCCAGCGGTCCTCTTCCAGGGTACTTACAAATATACCACAAAACCTCTCTTGATTTTGAACCTGCGTGTCTTCATTGATGAAGCACCCCCTTGGTCCCTGACCTAAGGTCAATGACTTTAAAGGACATTAACTAGCATTGACTGAGAGATTTGCTAAAGGTCAAGGCTTGAATAATTCAAGCCCCATAAAGATTTCACTAAAGTCGAGGCCCTCTGGGCAAGTACCTAGTTTGCGTGGGCAGGGTGTCCATACATCCCTGACAAATGGGGATGGTGCTGCTCCTACAAGCAATCTGAGGAGGCTTCTATGAGAGCTGTATGTCTCTGCTTTATAATATTGCAGGGGGTGTTATAGGGTGAAGTGACGCAGCCAAAGACAAAGTGGCAAGAGAGGAAGAGAGTTTGTTTGTTTGGCAGAAACCTGTGTGCCCTTTTTCCATCTGAATTCTTCAGCCATTGTGATCTCTGCAGTTTGCAGGGGTGTCCCACCTCTGCTGAACACTCTTTGGTAGGAGTTGGCAGCACAACAGCTAAACTGCATCTTTCTGTAGGTTGTTAGCCACTATATGAACTCCAGGATTCAGGACGCATTGTTGTTCCTGGCTGCAGTGACAACACAACCCCAAAGTGCAACAGGATGATTTCACAGTCAGTGTTTACTTGTATTCAGAGCATATCTTAATGGGAGTGATATTCTGCCCGGTGGCACCCTGTTCCTTTCGAAGGAGCACAGCAATGACTGGAGTGTGTATTTTGAGCTCTATACTAAAATCCAAGCTGAAAATAGCATTGAGATGGAGCATATGTGTCTTGGAAGAGCCTGTCATTTCATCCCCTTCAGAAAAGACTGTTGACTTCAGTGAGTTACAGGCTGGGACTTAAACCTCCAACAGATTTGAACAACGCCAAAACTGCCCTACATTATTGTATAACTCCTAACTGGGGCTCCTGCACTGGGTCACGTCTCTCCCTGTGGTGCTGAGTCCCGGGGTCACCTTGGGGTTCAAAGCAGGTACTGCCAGATGGGCTTCTGCACGGGCAGGGAAGTGATGGAGGTCCCAGAGCAGGGCAGGCAAAAGGGATGCTCCCTCTCCAAGCCAGTAGATCTTCACAGCAGCCTGTGCCTGCTCCAAAGCTTTCTCAACTAAATAGAGAAAAAATGCTGGTTAGGGCAGGACTGTAAGTTTTACAGGCACTTGTGCTAGCAGAGTACAAGTAGAGCTGTGTCTTCTGCAGCCGCACTCCTACCCTTAGGTGTAGCGTCTTTGCATGCTTGTGCCCGTGCACTGTAGAGCTGGGTCTGACAGGCACGGCCTGGGGACCAGATGGGCTGTCTCCCCCAGTTTGGGAAAGCAGATTGTGAGAAACCTGCTGGGTTAGGACACATCTGTGAGCAGAGCAACCTCGTCTGAAGGCAAACGAGGTCTCGCCTTGTGCTCATTCATGCGCTGTTAGATGCAAAGGTGAAAAGTGTCAAGACTTTGCCGTTCTTTGGTGGATGTTGCTGGCAAGCAGCCTTTCTGTGTCCAGAGCTTTCATCAGGCTTTGCTAACTTCACCATACAATACAAGCCCAGTCCCACTAACCCATGGAAATAGATGCACAGGCTTAAATGAGACTATCCGTATGAGTAAGAGCTACTCAAATGAATAGTTGTTTGCAGTATTTGTGTCTCTGTTATTTTAACTTTGAGTAATTCAGGAATGACTGTAGTTATATCCATATGATGACAATTGTTTCAATGTTTTCACTCAAAGCTCTTCCGAAAAACAGGTGATGCTGTCTAAAAAGGGCATTTTCTAAATGAGCCAGACAGTCATTTGAAATTGGGTTTCCTTTGTTTGCTGTTAATAACAAAAGCATACCTCTTTATTTGAAATTTCTCCTTTTTTTTCCTCTGATGGAGCACAGAAAGAATTCACAGCGCTTTGTGCTGGGGCTGGGGCCAGAGCCAGCTCCAGCACCAGCTGGTAATAAAGCTACAAATGTGGATCTATATGCTTTAAAAATCAAGAGAATTGCCTAGACAATCATTGAAATGGCATTTGGTTCAATTCAATGTAAAAAAAAGTATTTTGAAAGTTTGACCTGGTGTTATAGGGACTTTTTTTCAATTCTTCAAAGAGTAATCCCAGTTTACCTTTTTTTTTCTTTTTTTTTTTCCCCTTCAGGTTCAACCCCTTTTATCACACTAAAGTGCCAATCAATATTGTGAGATAGATGTTACATCTTAGGTTTTTATAACATTACTTGTCCCAGAAGGGATACTGTATCTTTAAGGAAATGGACCCGATATCCTGTTTCTGAAGGATTAAAACACTTTAAAGAGACAGAAGAGGCTGTAAACCCCTATCATATTCTTATTCTCTCTTCATTATCTTGTCCAGTATCTATCCCTGCTGAGTAAATCTGGTTGTGTGTTTCTCCAAAGTGGTCATAAGAAGAAATTTATTTACTTCTCTTTGCACTGGAGGGGCATTACTAGGTTTCAAGGCTCTCCGAAGTAATAAAGATTTTGCAGTGTGTGCAGAAGGAGCAGAAATTCAGAACTTCTTTTCCCCCTCTGAGGTCGTTTGGCCAGCCTAAAGGGGAGACACTTCTCATTTTCTGACAGGCTTTATTTCCGTAAGATTTTCCAATTAGCAGGAAAAGGTCACACTAATGTTAGTGCTATGTGGAGGAAGGGGGATCCAACTATGCAAATAGAGATCTCCTTGAAAGGACAATATAAAAATATTGTATTTTCCTTCATTTCTTAATTAAAAATTGGAGGGGAAGGGTGTGCAAGTGTGCGTGTTTGTGCGTGCCTGTGTTTGCTGGAGGGGGAAGGGAGCACTCCCTCTTGCCTGGGATCAGCAATTTCACTTCATTTGTGGACCTTGCTTTTCTCTGAAACAGCAAATTACATTCAGTCTCCTGTCTATATGTTTGTCCACCTGGGTGGAAAACAGACAGCCCAACAGATTTCCACCCTGCAAGTGCTCTGTGAGAGGGAGCGACCGGGGCGAGGGGCAGGGAGACGACACACGCATAATATGGTTTTATTTTTGCTCCCAATTAATTCTGAAGAGGAATTTGGGGTGGGGTTTTTTTGGATGGTTGGTTTGGGGATTTTTAATCAAACCGAGCTGAAAACAAACAACGCTGACTGCAAGCATTTTCCTCCCCCTCTTTGAGCCCTGCTAGAAGCATCTCTCTGTAGCTTTCCCGGTAGCTTTTGTTTTCTGTGCCGAGTGCGTGTGTGTCCCCATGCACGTGCATGCCGAAAGCACAAGAACTTTTTCCAATGAGGTGAAGAGCCGGGAGGTGTCAGGGCTTGCTCACACTCAGCTTTCAAAGAAGCCTCACATTCTTCCTCCTCGCAGGCAAGCATCCGTCTCTATTTTTATAGCCCGGGAACAGCCGTGGCCCTAACTTGTGCCCCTTTCTCCACAGAGGGGCCGTAGCGTTTAAATTTGGCTATGGGCGTGGGGAGAGGCAGGTGCACAAGTCTGGAATCTCTCTGCAGGCATTAAACCAGTCCAGCTCCTCCCCGGCATATTTCCTCCTTAAATACATAACTGGCTTTGCAGCCAGGGAGCTGGAAACCATCTCAGGAGTCAATTTGGTCTTGAAGGCATTGTATTAGGGCAAATGGAGCAGAGTTCAGCTGCCTGCTGACAGTCCTGGGCAGACAATTGGTGCCATGACTGGTTCATGGGAAATAGGAAATCTTTTCATTTTAGACTGTAACTTGCTGAACTACACACACGCACAAATACATGTGTATATATATATACATATAGCCACCAGAGAATTATTTCACAGGAAATTAAATATTTGCAGCTCTCCCACACCATTTCATATCTTGCCAATTCCCATAACCCCCTTTTCAGATCACCAATCCCTGCTGGAGCCCAGAAACTGTCTATCATAACCAGAAGTTTATACAGTGGGAAACATTTCTGCACCAAATCCTTCGCTGGAGTAAATTGGCAGGATGCCACCAAAGTCAAAGCCGTCGCAGTGATTTACACCAGCTGCGGATCTAGCCCAGAGAAATGTGAAAAACTCGGTGAGCTTTGTGCATCGGAGAGTTACATGGCAAGTCCCCGAGACAGTAAAAGCTAAAATATCCTGATCTCCCCAGGAGCTGATCAGAATAATATTTTTTTCATCCTCATTAAGCAGTAAGCTTAGGCTGCACCGTGGAAATCTTCCCTGCCTTCTTGTTGAAAAGTGATGTTTTATCTTCCCTGCGTTTCCACCCTGACATTTATACCAAATGACAATTAACTTTCCTTTTCCATTAATCAAAAGTAATTCTCTTTCTGACAGTGTTTGGCACTGGTATGTGTCTGGATGTGTGTGTAACTCTGCAGTACTTCATGCTGGATGGACTCTCTTTGCAGGGGGACAGAGATCTCCCCCATGATGTCCCTATGAGAAAAAACACCACAGGAGGGCAGTTTGTGGATTTAGGTGAGACACGGACTCGCGGGGAAGCGCTGGGAGCAGGACTTGAATGGGAGTGTGGGGAAAGACGGTGGCTCCCTGGGAGCGGGGAAATCCAGCACTGTTGGCTTCCAGTGAGCAGCTTGCACTCGCAGATAATGACAGCAAAGCCGGGAGACAAAGCGTTTTCCCTTTACTACCCTCCCCTTTCTAGCAGAGCCAGAGCACACGGTGAGCCAGTGGTGCAGCCGTCAGGCATTTTACCCACCTGCACCTTCCCCGTGTTCGGGTACCTACCGCGTCTCCCTCTTCCAGCTCTCCTCCTCAGGGACCAGACAGCTTCGGTCCTCGTCACAGAAATCTGGGTAATAAATACCTTTTAGTTACGGTTTGCAGGGTATGACACTCCTTCAGATTCACTGCAGAAATACAAAGTGATCTCTTGTTCGCACTGAAGCGGATGGCAGCACTCCCGTTTGCTCTAGTGGCACAGGATCAGAATTCACAGGGGATTTCTGGTGAACTATTTCAGTTGAGAAATAAACAGGCTCATATTTGGGGGAGGGGGGCGAAGGTTGAATTTTTTCTTTTTGTTTCAACATAAAGCAGTAACGTTACTTGAGTTTTTAAGTAGCTGTGGAAGAAAGAAACTTCTTTTAATAATAACCAGTTTCACCCAAAGTCTGAGTGTATGTTGCATCAGTGAAACCAAGAAAATCGCATAAATACTTGTTTTAACCTCAGAAATATAAATTAACTTTCATAATAGTCCTCAAAATAGTGATGTCCACTTTATCACGATTTCGGAGAGGCGTAAGCTGAGGCACAGGGATGCTCCATGAGTCAATAACTGAGTCAAGTACAGAACCTCAAACCCTCATTACAAGGGTTTCCTGTAGGTCTTTTTGTGTCTTGAGGTAAACTGAAAACATGCAAAAATACACAAAAAGGCTTGTGATCAGTGAAGCTGACATTCCTGTTTTGATTTTAATATTCTCTTCATATGCTGGAATTCATCCAGCAGCTCATGGTGGAGGTGCAAAGGTAATGTGCTCCAAGGGGAAGCCACCTTTCAAAAACTTTTACATTCTCATTGATTAAATAAACCAGAAACTCAAAACCCAAAGGCATTTGCTTAGGGGATAGGTTCTTAGGGACTGGCACCTAATTTTGATCTATGTTTTCAAACTCATACTATTTGCCTTCCACATGCATTAGCTGCATTCAGAGAAGACTTTGTTTGCAGTGATGTTCAGGAAAATGAATGTTGGGTACATAGCTGGAATTTGTTGCGTGGTTGTGGTGAATTGTGATAAGTGGCTGTGCTTTGGAGATTGATAAATTTAATAAACACTTGGTGGATATAAAATAAATTAATCCCTACTGTTTATAGGATAAGACATGGTGTTTAACAACATTAATGCTGTTGTACAAAATAGTCAAGAGCATGTCAGCATTTTGTTTTTATCTAGACCATACAAACCCGTGGATATTAGAAAGCACATGTTTAGCACCAGATGTAGCTGTAGGGTGACCCCAAGCCGTAATATTTGATTGCCGTTCAGTCCTCAGGTGGCTGGATCTGGCAGTCAGTCCGTGGTGGAACTGGTACCTTCCTGAGATTTCAGGCACGAGGTTGCATTTTTACTTTTCTGTCCACAATTCCACTGTTTATAAGGCTTAAACCTTGGAGCATCCGCCCGCTCAGCAGCCACAGACGATGGCCTCCTGCGCTAGGCAGAGGCCACGTCCCCTGCAGAGCACAGCCAGAACCCAACACTGAACTAGTATCTGACTGAGGACTTAACAGGACATTGTTATTTAGCTGAGCTGGTGGTTAATAAAAACAAAGCCAGACCAGATGTAGAAACCTGCTAGAGAAACTGGATCGTTTCAAATATTTAAGAGCTTGCAGGACCGTGAGAAGCCCTCTGCTGCAGGACTACCCCGATTATTTTTTGTTGTATGTAGAGCAGCTTTGAAACTGCATTTGACGTCTTCAGGTCATTAAAGGCATGCAAAGGTGCACTCTTTGATTTTTAATACAGTGAATGTTTTAGAGAACACTTTTCAGGATCAAAAAACATATCAAAAACAATGGGGGGCACATGTGTAATGACATTTGAAAAAATCAAGCAGATAATTCCTGCTGGACAACTCTGCATTGCTGATACCACCTTGAGTATACTATATTGACAGTCACTCTACAAATAATTGACTTATCTGAACCAACATGGGAAAAAACCAAACTCAGCTATTACGTTTTCTGTATAGGGACACTGGAGTTAGTCCTGAGCATATTTTCATTATGCCTCTAAGAAAATGTATTTCTTGCTGTTATAATACATGCAAACAAGCAGAGAGAGATTTGCACTGAGTTGGCATTAGTTTTGTTAGGGCTGCCAAAACTGGGGCTCTGTGCAAGTGATATGTTTCACATTGCAGCATTCCTCTAAAAACTTGCAGAACTAAATAAATAATGGCACCGTGGATGAAACTGGAGAAAACTAAGCAATGCTTAAGCCAGGTGCCCAGAATTTCTACCCAGGCTGCCAGATTTTCAAAGAATTAAACTTTTCGGATCAAATTCTGTAGTCTTTATGAAATTTTGATGCTAATAAAGCTTTGAATGGAATGAAGTTTTGTCTTAACGGAGTGCCAGGGACTTCACATATAACATCTCAGCCAGCACCTGTCAAAACCAGTGGAGAGATTACTGCTGATTTTTGTGATCACTGATGGGGCCAATCTCGAGACCTTCTTGTTCCCTGCTCCCTGTTTGGCTGATCTGATTTCTTGTTGGCTCTTCTGGCAGTGCTCAGGGGCTTTTTCTGCCTGCGGCGTGGAGCAGCCAACCGTGCTGACCATGGTTTAGAGAAGTCTCCTGTTTCTGACTGTTAGCCTTCTTGTGAATCTTGTCGTTTATCCTTTAATTATAATAGTGTAATTATAACAGTATAACAACTATAATTATATAATGATAAATATAATAGTTATAATAGAGCTTGCTCATCAGCCTTATTTGCCACGAAAGCACCTGATTGCAGATAAAAACCTCTATATGTATCTTGTAGTGACATTTTAAGGCTTGCTTAATTTCAGACACCTGCCTAAATTTCTTTAACTAATGAATAAGGATAGATTCAGGTATATCCTTATAACTAGCCACTTACCTAAGTGTACTGAACTTGGGCTGAATTCTTGCTCTGTGGGCAGGTATGAAACAGACCTCGGAGATCTTCACAGAATAGCTTATGCTCTTTGAAGAGGCTCAGAAGAAACTTCCAGCTTTGCAGAGACCCTATCTCTGGTGCACTGACCTCCTGGTAATGGCAGCCCACTAAGTGTTGCACTTGGCTGGACTTCTTAGTAATTTGGTTAATTGGATGAACAGACATTTTAGTGACACACTCTAGATCTCCATGCAGCAGTCCATCAGAACTAATCAGCTGGCTGTTTTCCATTCACACCGACTGACAGTTTCATGATGAAGGTTAGTAGATGGTAACTTTTTAAATTGAAGAACATGTTAAGTAATGGCAGCTGGATCTTGGCCTCAAAAGAAGAGAAAGGATTACCTTACTGCATGAAGAACTAGCTTGATGGTGGCTCTTCACAATCTGAGCCACTTAATCCTCTAAAGATACATGAAGAAATCTTGCTTTCACCTGAACCATAATGGCAATTCCAGCAGAGCATGTGCTAAGTGGCCATGCAGTGTTTCTTTTCTTACTGTGCTTGAGTGACTGGACTGACTCAGAAGCTGCAAAATTCAGTTTCAGATGCCTGGGTTGAGAAAGTTTGCTCAGTCCTTCCAAGATAGAAAACTTGTCCAAACTGCCTTTCAAACTTCACGAAAATTTCTTTGGTCCACAAAGCTAAATATTGTAAAATACACATTTTATATGCCTGGTTCCTGGAATTTCCAATCCATTTATTCCTGGAATGGAAATTGGAAACCTGAAGTTGGGCTATCTTAGCGTAGAGGGACACAGAGCAGAAGGGGATCTGAGCCCAGGCACGCTCAGAAAAAGAGCCACTTGAAGACACCATGAGCAATTAGCTGGAGTTTCACCTTGAAGAAGATAATGAAAATAGAGCTCGTCTTCACCCCTTGATGTCTCTAAGGTGCAGGTGCCTTACTGAGAGTTTCAGGGAGGTCTTTCATCCCCAGCATTGACAGGACAGTATCTTGTGTCTTTTCCTGGAAAGTGAGGATCCTCTGAGCCTAGAGTCTATGCCTTGGCTTTCTCTCTTCAGCCACTGATCTGCAGAAGGAGTGTTTTCTGAGGCTTTTTTTTTTGGGGTTAATGAATCTTGAATTCTTCTGCACAGAGAATTGGCTTCAAAAGCCACATGGCAAAGCCCATGTATGGTGGGCTAGTCCAGGATGTAGTATAAAAGGTGTCTTCATGAGGTGTGGGCCTTCTTATTCCAGAGCAGGATGATGAATCTGGCCTGCCTACACACCATATGAAATTTTTAGCCTCAGTTTAAAAAAAAAAGAGGTTCACCATATGCTTTACTTGGAGAGAAAGCAACTGTAGTTTGTCTGTGTCTTTATGTGTGTATTAAGTACAATTTGAAAAATCACAATTAGATTAAGCTCCTCAGGAAACCCAGGCAATGGGACGTCCTGTTGCTGCTAAAGTGCTCAGTCCAGGAGGGCTGAGGGTCACCCAGGAAGGAGCAGGAGCAGAACAGGAGATGACTGCGAAGAGTTAGATCAGAAAATTATTTTAATGCCCTGAAGGCTCAGGAGCTTTCAGGGTCACAGCTTTGGCCTTAGGCACCTCATTTGCCAGTCAGGCACCCCGCTCCTCTTTTTGGAATGGATTCTTCTTAAATTAGGAGTCTAAGTGCTGTAATATAAATAAATAATAAAATTATAAAAATAATAAAATTCGGTATTAAAATTGCCATTGGGAAAACCAATAAAAGAAAAAGCCACCAACCATGTAATGGCTACTTTTAACCACTTAACATACAGTTTAAATCTCTAAAGAGGAATAATAATACATTTATTTCTAAAGTACCTGAAGTTGCCAAAGGCACTCAGGGTGCTCTGCGATATAAAACCGTTTCTAAAAATAAATTAGCACATTATAAAATGGCTCTGTGTAGTGAATGTACTTAGTGAGCAGGTGAAATGTTTCTGACAGAACATGTTTCTTTTGGAAGAGGCTGGTCTATTTGAATTGAATCAGTTTGAGGGAATTTCCAATGAGAATCTAGCCAAGCATTTCTGGTTTTTTTACATGGTCAAAAATCTTTCGGAGACGCCAGCTGCGGTGCTGGAATGAAAGGCAGAGGTGTTCTGGATGGAGGCCCTCAATTACACCCTGCAACGCCAGGGATGCCCATGCAGACCGTGTGAGCCTAGGCTCCTCTGCAGCCCACTGCCGCCTTCCCCTAACTCCTCCCAGAGACCTCTGGCAAGACAGAAAAGCACTCCTAGCCCCAGGAGCGAGTATAAGACCAGTCCTTTTACCAGCTGAACCTCCCTGGGAATCCAGTAGCGCAGCCGGGACTGGAACGGCCAGGCTGCCTGGGCGCTGCTGGCCGTGCCTGCGGGGCATCTGTCACCAGGCGAAAGCCCGGCGGAGCGGCAGCGATGCTGTTTCGGAGAGCGGCTTTGTCTCACCACAGCCAGCTGGCAAGGGCTTCAGCATGGGGCCCCGCTGGAAAGCGAAAAAATAAAGCCGGGGAGGCGGATTCCCGAGCAGCGGAAAGGGGAGAAGAGGAGGAGGGTTTGTTGTTATTTGCGGTGGCTTCATTTGTACCGAAATTCCTTCCACAATGAGCTGCATGTCTCCGGCGGCAGCTCTGGCTGGGATCCACATAGATCAGCTGTTTGATATTTTTACGAGCGTCTCCCCCTCCCGCCCGTCAGTCGGATCCGGGCCGTGGTGATGCAACGCTTCTTGGAAAGTCGCAGTCTCCATCCGAAGCAGTTTTCAGAAGTGCTTCTTTAGAAAGTTAGCTGTTTGAAACGGCCTCGAAGGAAACTGCGCTTTACTTTCATCTGTATCCTAAGGCCTAATTGAGTTGAATACAAATATAAACTTATAGCAGACGTTTCGGTCGTTCTCTCTAGCTTGTCTCACAAAAAGCTGGTTTAATGATCTTTCTGAAGGCTATTTCACTGAGGCAGCAGAAAGGCACCAGCTTTACATCATTACTGAATAGTGCATAAAGGAATTATTTAGCAAGATGTTCTGTTTGTTAATATACCCAAATAACGGTTTCTTTTACCAAATACTGCTTTTATTTGAGGTCTTTGAATGAATTTCATTTAAACAATGCTAACATCTGATGATAAAAACCACTAATGAGAGGAAAATCATCCACAGTTTTGATCTAGAGCTCTCATTAATTCCAAACTTTGCTTTTAGTTCGTTTTGCTGATCAAATCATTAGAAGAGTTTTTATTACCGCTTTGGCTCCCTCTGAAGAGAGTTAGCTTTCCATGAGCTTAAACTCAATTCTCTTTGTTTTCCTTAGACTGTGTCACATCACCCCGGAATGGAATGAAATGGTCCAGAAGGGGACTTCATCCAGTGACCAGGGAAGAGCCTCCCCAATGCCAGACCCTAAGCATCTGATAAACCTGGGGACAGAGCCTGGTCTTTTGCAGTTTAGGTCTTAGACCATACATCTTAACTGATACAGTCTTTGTTTATGGGAGGATATTTTTCCAGATGAAATATGGAAGAAAATGATTTGTCTAGGGCCATTCAGCACTGCACTGTCGAAATTTTTGCTCAATATATGATGCTTTCCATACTTGTTTATGGTGCTCCTTATACCTATTAGCACATGTTGTGCTGCCTGTGAGTAGTTATTAATCGCTGTATAATTTTCTGCAGTAATACCAAGCTGTAAGCTGTGCTGGTTTTTTTTGTTTTTTTTTTTTTTAAAAAGATAAAAGCCCCAAAGTGCAAAGTTTGGAGACCTCTAAAACTTTTTTGCAGTGCTTTCCTCATGCCCCTGGCCAGGAGCTTGAGCAGGGCTGGAGGTGCAGGCATGTTGCACCAAATAGGTACCAGCAGACATCCAATGGCGATACCATTCCCTAGCCAAATATTATCCAAATATTATGCTTTATCCAAATATTATGTATGAATCCTTGTATCCTTTCCCCTGACACAACCAAAATTGTTTAGATATTCCTGGGAGCTTAGAAGCACTTGGAAAAATTAGTAGAATTTAAAAAAGCGGAACGTGAAGGAGGGTTAAAACACCATCTGTCCTCCCATCGCCACCCTGGGCTCTACCACGGTGCAGTAAGACATGGGTTAGGCATTCAGACCGACTCCCCAAAACATTTGCCCTCTTAAATTGCCACTGCCCTGCAGGGTGGAGGCCAGGTCATTGTATTACCTGAAATTTATGAAGATTAATGAAGAAGGCAGACAACAGTTCTGTTTTAGGAGACCAGGAGACCATTCAAACCACATTAATGGCAAGAAATGGAGAAAATCATAAAAAAAATAGTCTCTGCAAGTATAAGGGATAGAAGTGAGGGGGTTTGCGTGCTTGGGATGTAAAGTAATTCACACTCTCTTACACTGTCTCACTAGTTGAATTTTTTCCTTTAATTCAGAATCAGCTTACTGTATTATTTTAATATAAATAGACATGTAGAACAATGAACAAAAAGCTGTATTTAAGACAAATGGGAAAAACAAATAGTGTTGCAAAATCGGCTTTTGCTGGTGGTTCTCGCCATTCCCTTTCCCAGATCTTTCTGTATCAGTTCAGCAAAATTAATTATTGTCTTAACCATAGAGTCACTTTTACATATAGGTGGTTTACATTATGAGAAAGCAAATGTCCTGAGATCTGAAAAAAAGAGGTAAAATAAAAACAAAATTATACCTTTCAGACTTAAGTGGTATGTTTGAGAACTGGCCTGGGGGAAGTGCTTGCCATAGATTGGTGTTAGGAGCTCATTATCAAGGGACTACACTGACTCATATGGTTAAGTGCGAAACTAAGATTCACGATGCTGTGAATCCAGCACTTGTTCTTCTTTTAGCATCTTCCGTCTGGGTAATTATGCTGCTCAACTTGTTCAATAATGGTCCAGGCTTTGCTGAGATGTTTGAGGAGCATAACCTTTTCCTGGTTTAGGCTAATTTTCCATCTAAAATTCTATTATTTGTGGCCGAGATCCTCTTCATACCTGAGGTTTCTCTGCAGTGAGAAGATGCTCTTGTAAGAACAGGGGGGGTTTTTTGGGGTACTCTTGTTGGAAGGCCCATTCTGCCCAGTGACCAGCAGTCACAGGGGTTTAAGCTCAGTACCTAATGTGGAAGATTTTTGAAAATCCAATATATTTTGCTTATGGTCTAACAGTTTGCACTCCTTAGCACCTTCTTGAAGGCTATGACCTCTTCTTTCAGGGTACTCCACTGGTCAGAGCCCACAGAGTGAACTTCTCTCCTGCAGGAGACCCTGACAAGGCCCTACGTGCAAGTCCAGTGAGCTCGTGCTCTGTGTGAGGGATTTAAGGGGGAATCGAGTCATGCATAGACTAACTTGGTGAACTTCTCTCCTGCAGGAGACCCTGACAAGGCCCTACGTGCAAGTCCAGTGAGCTTGTGCTCTGTGTGAGGGATTTAAGGGGGAATCGAGTCATGCATAGACTAACTTGAAGTGAGACATCTTCATTGGTGGGAATTTCATCCTACCCAAATTCCTTGCACTGGCAGATTTGCAAAGCTTAGCCTTAAAGGTCAATCTAAGTTTTATGTACTATGCCAGCTGAAGGGAGGAAAAAAAAGTTTCCTTTAACCTAGTTTATCCCAATGTTTTGCACGTTAAAAAAAAAAAAACGTAAAAAAGCCTTCTGCATAAAAGTAAATAAATTTAAAAACAAACTTCCCCAGAGAAGTGAAGCAGAAGTTAGGCAGCAGTGGAAGAGTGTGCACTCCTCTTCTAAAGCTGCTTTAACTGAGAGGTAAGAGCTTTACACAAAGCACGGTCAAAGACAGCCTGAGCTCAAGTGTGCACTGCTCAGTTCTTCAGTCTGTTGCTTCGTAGTTATGTTTGTTAGACTGAAAGTGGGTAAAGCTAAAACAAATAGTGGTATTCACTAGAGATTGATAAAATAAAGGTCACCTCTAGTAATATATAGTAGAATTATTCTCCAAAGAGCTCAATTTTAATTACGTACTGGTTTAAGGGTATTGCTTGCACAAAACCCTGCTACCTGTTTATGCTTCCAAAACCTAATGGAGTTATATTGAATAACTGAAAGGCCCCCAAATCACACTGACAACTTGTCTTCTAAACTCTGTTATGTTTTGTCTTAGCACAAGTGCCAGTGCTAAAGATTATTGATGCAACTGCTTGCTTTTAGATGCTGAATCACATTAGCCTCCCTCCTGCCCTCCTATTTCATTAAGAATCTGGCTGCAGATCAAAAAGTGTAATACCTTCTCCATGTAGGGCCTCATAACTTTCACAAACCCTAAAAAAACGACTGGCAGTGCATTGATTTCTCTCTCTTTTCTTTCATTCTCCCGCTCACTCTTTCTTGCTTTTGTTCTGTTGATCTCTTTCACTCTTTCTTTTTTAATTCTTTCTCTTTCTTTCACTGTCTTTACTTATTTCTCATGGTTTCTCCCCCCCCCCCGTGTCTCTTTCTCCTCTCCCCCTTTTTTCTCATGGAGTGGTGAGAGAGAAAAATAGAAGGAGGAGGAGGGCAAAAGGTCAGCATGTGAGGAATTCCAGTTTAGCAGACAAAGCCAAAACACTAATGTATGTCCATATATTGTATCTGATATTTTTATTATATCTGCTCAGAACAGAGTAATTGTAAATTGTTATTTTGTTTTCCCATAGGCTAAATTTTTTTTTCTTCATTTATGTCATCTTTGTTATAATTTGGACAAGTCAGTACTCAGTCAACTTACTTTCATTCAGAAAAAAAATTCCTGTATGGAAGGATCTCCCAAAAGCTCTGCTGGAGCAGAGACCAGAGGGTGACCTTACCAAAACCAGTGGGACTCTTGCCAGTGGTTTCAATGGGATCTGGATTCACCCCGAGATTCTGGATTTCAGCCAGGGAATTAGGTCCATCTGGCACATAGGTGCTATAGGAGATGTCAGGAGCTCTGCTCTGGGCTTCACAGCAGGCTCAGCTTTTAGCCCAGATGGGGAATTCAGCAGGACTGTAAAAAATAAGGGTTTGTCCTGTTTTGTAAGGAAAATAATTCTTCTAGATAACATTGAACAACATTTCTAGAGTAACTGTTTTTCCTCAGAAACTAGAAGAGTCCCTTTCCCGGTGTCCCTGTCAGTGCCATGGAGAACTTCATCTTCTCCTAATTTGTAAGCTCATTTCCCTTGGGTCGGCTGATGGAGCTGAATCCTGCTGAGCCAGCACTACCCAACTGGGTGAAGGCATATGTGCCCCAAGCCTTTTTGCCCACAGGCTAGCGATTCTTCCCCATAGAACTGCCAGGGGCTGAGGTTTTGTACATAGCATTGGCCAGCCAGGCTCTTTGGAAACAGCCAGGTGCAAAGGGTTGTACTGAAGGAGAACAGAAATAGTATGTTGAGACTCATTTGCTTTTTCTTCCTCAGTTTCCAAAATATTACTACGTATACTGCTTTCAGTCCCCACATACCTGAGTCATACAGATGTGTACACATACATAGATGCACAAGCAGGAATTGTACCAATACATGCACCATTATACCTTCTTTAACTGACTTGGTGCACAAATTTCTCCTGCTTGGGAATCTAGCTGCCTTCCTTGAAACAGGAAAAAATCTTTTAGGTTACCTAAAGACTTAGTTTTAAGTTCTTGTTTTAATAGACTGACACACCATTTTTTACAAGATCTTGAAATCAATATTTCCCCCCAAATGTAAGAGTCACTTTTGTATTCTTGCCTTACTTTTGCTTCCCCCCCAGCCTCTCTGTGTGGTACCAGTTAGAAACAGAAACAATTCCCAGCATCTATCATTTCACCAACAGTGGCATTCAGAACTAAAGCAAATCAAAATCTTTGCTGAAGCAAATTCTTGCAGTCAGATAACACCCATGTTAATATCTTGATTTGTTACTTGCTGATTTTAAGGAACATGTTTGTTTATTTTTTGACTTATTTAGTGCTATACAGCCCAAGGCATTTATTCATATAGCTTTTAAAGTTGCTTCATTTGGAACAAGTTTCACGTAAAGATCGTATTAATTAGGTCCTACACCTAAAGTTCATCTTAATTACCATTGTTTCTTTCCCCGAGGTTCTAGTAATTTGTTAGAATTCAACATGGATATTCTGGAGCACTTACAGAGTGATAATTAGTCAGCTGTTCTTATTTCCATTGCCTTTAACATGAGCAGGATTAGGCCTGAAAACCACTCTGTGTAACTTGATACAACCATGGTGATTTCATTAAACATTTTAATAAATCTCTCTCACATAAATACCCATAAATGCACACATGCATGTGCATATGCAATCCCATTTATTCTGAATAAGGATAATAACTCTGCTCTGGCAGTTGTCTCATGTACTGTTTATTTTACCCATGTAAATTAATTTAGTTGTTTTTCATAATCATTCACATATTCCACTTCATTTCACAACTGATTTCTGGGATTGGTTTGATAGTCACTTATCTTTTTGGACATATGTACCTTCTTCCTATTTCTTGTTGCCATATCTGAGCAAACAGTTGCTTGGTTCTTTATGTAATATTAAAACAAGTCAACAAGTCCTATATCCTTAAAAAGGACTATACAAATAAAATAGGCAACTCTTTTAGTGGAACAAATGCTTCAGACTGAAGTTGTGTGAGGTTATGATTACAGCTGTACGAGAATGGTATTGTATTGTTTGGAATTTATTTTTGCTGAGTAGAGTAAATTAGTTAAATTACTGCAGAAACACTCTAAAAGTAGTGTATGAAAATTTTTCCTATGACAAAGCACAGACATTTAATACAGCAACATATGGCTTCATACCTTCCCTAGAATCACATCAGGTAATTTCCAGACTACTGTAGTGCTGGGCTGTATAGAAAATATTAGGATTTTGTATTTACATATGGGAAATGCCACTAACTGTTATAACAAGTGCAACAGCAAGAGGACCTTTGGACAGATTTCTCAAAGTGTCAGAGTATTTAAAATGCAGATGGATGCACAGATGTCGTTCCAAAACCACTGAAGAAGTCTTAGTAGACTAAATGGCTTTTTCAGCTCCAGACACCTTCTAGACATCCTCACAAAGCTGCAACTTATCTGCAGATGTGTAAAGTGTCCTGCTGATTAAGTGCAGTCTGCAAGAAAGATCTGGTTTCTGGTTTGGGGGATTTTTTTTTTGCATAACTTTGTTTTCAACATGAATTTTATATCTTTTCCTAGGTAGGCACTCAGGAGAAAGCAGATGATTTTCCTAGGCTCATTTCCAAATACCTGAGTTCTGTATCTCAAAGGGATTGATGTGTCAAACTGAACTCTGCATGCAGGTACCTAAGTCAGATTTAGTTTTGTCAGTTATGACTGCTAAGAGAGGGTCAGATTCGGGATGACAGAATGAGACCAGATAAGGCTTTTTTTTTCTGTGTGCATGTCTGTACTGCAAGCAGGAGATGTATCATCAACCACCTGGAGATGTACTCAAGATTGATTTGGTCTCGTTGCTCAGGTCACAATCATATTTGGGATGCAGTGAAATGAGCTTCATCCCAGGCTGGTAACAGAAGAATGTAGCCAGGATCTCCAGAGAGCTTGTTTGGCCCTTGCTGAAGGCCATGTTGCTGATGCCTTTTCTATGATGGCTAACGAAGCTGGCTGCATTAGAGATGGTTAGCATGTATTTTTACATATTGTCATCTCCCCTCCTGATGGCATGTCCAGTGTGCCCTGCAGAGCTGGGGAAGGAGTGCCCTGTCTCTTCCCCATGCTTTGGTGGAGCGTGACCACTGCTGCATGGGGAGAAGGTGCTACAGATGCACCATACTGCTCCCCCCATGTCGCTCTGACTGAGGGCAACCACACGTTAACCACACTAACCACACGATCACTTTCCCATCCCTTTACACTCTGTGGAGTTTGAAATCACTGTGTGTAGGAGGCTGTGCTTTTGTCTTTGCTGGTTTTCTGTCTCGGAAATGCCCACCTTGGCCATTAATGCCACAGAGCTGACTGTTGTCAGGTAGACTTTTGTACACTAGTTAATGAGGATCTTGTGCTGGACTTTCCAGGTGAGGCGTTAAGAACAGCAGTATCACTGCTGTAATGACTTTCAGAGTATAGGATGATGCCTTGCAGCTCCCAAGGCAATACTCATGTTTCCTGAGCCACGTCGCTGTACTGGGGACAAATGCAAAAGGCACTTTTCAAGTTTCACAGCTGTAGGCAGATGAGGAAAAAAGGGAGAGGGTGATGTAGAAGAAAGGAATAAGGTGTGATCAAGGTGCAAACTTAAAAAAAATAATAATTTCTTTTTATTCTGGAGTTTAAATAGACTTGTACAGATGTATAGTGAGAGGAGAGCACAGAATGCTAAATATAAAACCTCTTTGGTGATGTACAAACTGAGATTCCCTCTGTGGTCTCAGCTATGTGATTTTGAGTAGGAAAACTTAAGGCACCAGGTAGGCTGCAAGTGTACGTTTCTCCTTTGGTCAGCAGAGAATTATCATTTCTCTCACCTTGAGGCATTTAGCTCTTTAGTTTATTGTGTCGAATTAGAAGAAAATTCTGTGTTTTATTTAGTGACAAAAGTGATGTAATGATTTCTTAATTTTAACTGGTATTGGGGCAGTAGAGGTGAAAACTGGGTGGTTTTTTTCCCCCTATAACACAATCTGAAAAGTCTCTTGACTGTGGTTAAAATGTCTGAACTGGTTTAACGGAGCTTGGCACATGTTTAAAAGAGAAGTGGGAGCGGCACCAACTGTGCTGTTTCCCATCAAAGGCCAAAAAAGATGTAGAAGATCCCCAGTCTCTATTCCAGAAGTGGTCATACAGCTGGTGCAGTTTCACCCTGCAAATTTGGAGGTGGCACCGCTCACACCTCCTGGGGTCAGCCCAAGCATTGGAGGAAGACCCTGCCAGGGAAAGCTGCTTTTGGCAGTTGTAAACAAAACTACAATATGACTTCCCATTCTCAGTGCTGGAAGTAAAGCTGGTGTGGGGCACCTCCTGTTTTCCTCTATGTGGGGAATACTTACGGATATTCCTGGCCCTACCAGCCTGTTAGGGGGTGTTTGCTGGCTGGTGAGGTGCTGTAAGTTGTAACTGCTACCAGCCAAATAAAATAAACCAGGATCTTGTGAAGACACAGTGGCCCACAATACTTCTGAGGTACTTTGCAGATCGCAAAGCACTTGTCACCACTGACAGTAAGAGGCTGGATAGTTATCCTCAGCTTTCATAGATTTTTTCCTGTTTTAAACTATGATTTTTAGATGAATTATTGCTTCCCATAGTGCTTTATGGTACTCTATTCATGTGATGCTGGCTCAAGACACTCTAGAAATAATTTATTCCCAGACATATTAATTTAAGTCTGTCTCTGCATTCACCTCACTAAAGCACAATCTAGGCATGTTCCCTATAAGCTTCTGGAGAAAGAAAAAGAGTTTTCTGGCAGAGAGATTTGGACCCTTTCAGCAAGATTGCACTTAAATGCATAATATGGATTTCAGACATGCAGACCTTTGAAGGGTGGAAATAATCAATTTGCGTAACAAGATGGAGTCCTGGAGCTGGTACGCTGCTCCAACATGAGCAGAGGTGCTGTCTCCTGTAACGTAGCAGGCATCTTTGGATAGAAATGCAGAGGAAAATTTTTGACTAGAAAACATAGAAGTCAATGCAGTTGTAGCCGTTTGGTCCAGCAGAAAATTTGTGCCATAGTCATTTTCCAGGAGCCTAAAGTGAAATCCATTGCACAGCAACACTAAAATAATTACCCTAAGGGTAAAGGTGGCCAGAAGAAAAGTGACAATCTTGTCATCCAAGTTGAACTGAAAAGTGAAAAAGTTGTTTTTTCATTTCATTGTCATTTCATTTCCACTGTTTGCTAATGCCTTCCTTGAGCGTGGCTTTATTCTGCATAGACTTCTCTGTAGAAAGCAACGTTCACAGAAAAAATTTATCTTCTGTTTACTTCCTTTTACTTGTCTTGGTAATATAAATTTTAACTCTCAAAAATTTTCAGATGATATTAAGCATGTCAGCATGGTACGTGAAGATATAACTAAGAGTAATGGGATGAAACTGAGCCAAAGCAAATGTTGGCTGAATAGCAGGAGATGGTCTGTTACCGAGGGCTGTTAGAGGAAGGTATAGTTTCCCAAGGGAAGTGATGGAAAAACCATTGCTTGAGACATTTACAGCCAAACTGGACAAAACCTTTGAAAATATATTTGAGGGGGTGAAAGTTTTCTTAAAGGATCTAACAGGTCCTACCTCACAGCTGCCCAGACAAGCTTGCAGAGCCCAATCTCATACCTCCACGCACACTGATACAGCAGGAGGCTGTTGTCAGGGTCTCTCGCCCTCTTTGCCACACAGGGAGGTTGTTAAGGCACTCATCTGGGTTTTGGTTGTGAACACTGTGGTAGCAGGAGTTCAGTGTGTAATCACTGGATTCCCCCAAGTCCCCCCACCTCCTATGGAGCTGGGGAGACAGAGGAGCCCCGCAGGAGCACTGCCCCAGGGTAGGCAAGGTGGATACACCCATGCCACACAAGAAATCTGTGGTCTTCTTGAGCTGAGAGCTGAGTTTCAAAGTCCAAGACAAGCAACCCGTCCCATGCTTCCTCCACCTCTGTCCCTCCTAACATTGCAGCTGGACAGACAGTCAGAGTTGGTGTATCCCTAGCTCTGAACTTTTTTTCTGAAACAGCATATGTGAATCACTGCTAGACTCTTGCATTTTAAACAATTTTCCAACTGAAATTATAGCGGAGACAAAAGCATTAAGCATACATTGGTAGAGTGGGTCCTGAATAATGAAAAATGCATAAGCCTAAGTCTCTTTTTTCCTCTCTTCCATTTAATACAGAGCAGGTAAATTCCTAAATTCCATTTTCTTCTCTGGAGATTTACATACTAAATTTGTTTTAAGACAGAAGAGAGAGCTCTTCTTTAGTGGGTAGGTTTTGTGCTGAAGGCAGCTATAGGATGCTTCCCTTCCACCCACCCCTCCAAAAACCTAGCATTGCTCCAGTGTAGCAGCAGATAAGTAACCAGGTAAAAGCAACCCCACCCCCCGCCAGAGCCCCTTAAGAACGGTAACCCCTTTGGAGGGCATTTTGCTGAGCTCCCTGGTTAAAATCCCTTGCAGCAGCCAGCCGTGCTGCTGACACAGAGAGCTGGAGCAGTAACAGCTCATCTACTCAGCACCTGCCAGTGAACACTTGTTTCTGCCAAGAGTAACTTGGTACCAACTTCAATAATATCACAATGCGGTATTTAAATAATTTGACAAGGCTATTTGGATAACTACCAGGAATTGCTCAAGTCAGTAATTTTCCTTTTGGGAGACTAAGTTAGGATCTGCATTTTCTCAAAGATAATATTGCCTCGTCCCATCTCTGAAAGAATTTTAAAGCATAAGTACATATATATACGTATATTAAATGGTGGGGTTTAACATTGTGGAAAATGAAAGGCTGATAGGGAAGCCCAGAGCAAGTGGGTCTGCTGATATCCCCCTCCACGTGCCTGGCCCTGGAGCCATTCTCTCCCGCTGTCCTCCACCAGACCGTAAAAGAGGCTGTTATTTGGGCTGCATGGGGACTGGTTGAGTCTTTTTCTCTTCAGAGCCAAGCCAAGGGCTCTCTAGGCCATGCCTTGCTTTAATTCCTCAATAATCAATTCTGGCATCACCTTGGGAAGGAGCTCCCAGGGCTGAAGGTTGCTCTGTGCCTCATGTGCTGTTCACACCACCTCCAGGTGACTTGTACCTTATGGGCTGAAAAATGCAAGTCTAGACCAGAAACTAGAGAAATGCATTTAATTCTAACACCAGGTCTTGATATTCTCCAAAGGTTACGTTGCTCTGAGTTTGCACTGTGTATGGACATGTTTGTAGAGCGGAGTATTAAAATTTCCCTGTGTGTTTAAATGGAGGTGATTAATTTCCAAAATCTTGGAGAAAATCTCTCTAAAAATGTGAGAGTCGGACTTTGCAACAAAGCTGCTGGGGCCTTGTGCACACCCTGCCACTTCCCACCCAGCTGAATATGTGATTTTCCAAGTTACTAAACATGGCTTTGCAGTTGGGACTGCAGAATATTTCATAACGTGTTAACAAAAAGATTGGTCTCATCTGCATTAGGCTGGCAGAAGCCAGCCCAAATGGGGTTACAAGGTTGTGATTCTGACTGCTTTGAAACAAATTTTCCTGATTTGAGTGTGTCGGCACTGATGGCATTCAGAGCATCTCAGTCCATAGCCCCACGTTCCCCAACTGTCCAGATACACGCGTGATGGATCTGCTGTAAGCTGGGTGTGCGTTCCAGCTATGGCACCAGGCTATTAACCTCTGGGTATTTGCATTATTAGTCGGTTTTCTAAATCCTTGGAGTTAAGTACAGAGACAGAAAAGATTTTCCATTTTGTTGGAGCTTGAAGTTGTCTGATATGAATTTTACAAAGCACTCAAAATGCTTCCCTTTCAGCCAATTTGCTACTCTGGCTATATTCTGTGTCATATCTTCACAGAAAATTACTTGCTGCCAGCTAAATACAGTATGTTGATGACCTATTAATTTATGACATGCATTTGGAGCTGGGAACAAATTTATAAACAAACTTTAAGTTCTTTTCCCCCTGTGAATTGTACCAGCATTTGTTTTAATTTCCCAGTAGTCATGCTTAATGTGTCAGAAGCTATGTTCGACTTCTTGTTTTCCTCCAAAAAGAAGGAAAAAAAAAAAGAAGAAATAGCTAACTAAAGTTCAAGTCCTGTCAGGTATTATGAGCAACACTTTGAAATGAAGTATGAATCCAAATAAAATATTTTAACTATGTAGTATTTTACTAAAATCTGGAGGAGAAGAGGTTTACTCACTAAACAATCATTTGAGCTGTAAACCTTAAAGTATTCACCAAGGTCCCTTAAAGTTAAACAGAAAAGAAATATCTATCAGCACATTTTAACAGAAAGCAGAAGTCCTTAATAGATAGTATTAAAAAAAAAACCAAAAAACAACACAGCTTTTAAAGGTACTTTTCTCAACTGATGCAGGAAAAGTTCCTCGAGCCAATATGGAAATTAATATAGCTGAAGGTAATCTAATTTGTTGGCATTCATTTGATGCTACAGCAACTCTGGGACCAATCCTGGAAACCCTACTTCAATTAATATTACTAAAGTCAACAGAATTCAACTCAGGAGTGTAGCTCTGTGCCGGTTGTGAGATGGCACAGTGGGGCAGCCTGGGGGCTGGCGCTGGGGCTTGGGCTGGTGCCTCGACCATGGTCCTGGTCCTGCCCTGGTTCCCTTGCTCCTTCTGCTTCCAGCCCTGTTAAAGATGGTTTTTGCCTCCTGCAAAGGTCCTAATTGTTTGCTCATGCGCCATGTCCTCCAGCAGCTTTCCAGGAGGCAGATTTCTCACATAAGGAAAAACGTCTGGAAAGAAGGGTTTTTCCAGGCAGTTCTGTGACTAAGGGTTGTTCCCTTGCTGGACCCACCAGCGAGTTGGGGCAGCTGTTTCGCAACCGGAGATGAAATAATGTTTAGATGAAGACTGGTGTCTGGGCCACACGGGACATGAGTAGGTGTGTGGGAATACATCTTTTAAGTGGATTCTGATGCTGGGGTTTATGTAGTGCAAGAAGTGCTGAGGGTCAGCTCCCACCACAAGGACTTAAGCACCAAAGTGCATTTTTAGCTGCCAAAATCCAGCATTTAATCAATCCTCTAGGGAAATCGACCCTTTTGTCCAAACTCTGTTTCTGCCAGAGGAGCACCATTAGCAAAACACAGTGGGTATGGTGTAAAAGAAAGAAAGGGTCTCTTTTTTTCTGGTTTTCATGAAAAAAATATGTACTTTCTTATGTCCACTCAAGGGATTCATTACTCTTAATTCCTGGGGGAAATATGCCCTTTTCTCCCTTTTTGTTGCAGGCCTTGAAGTCCCTGTAGGGGCTGAGCCAAGCCCTGCATGTCTCCAAGGCATTTCACACCTGGCAGTCCATGCTGTGTCCTGGCCCCTTCCATGGGACCTCTCTGTAGGGGGTAGAGGCAAGCACCCAAGGCTGGCCACAGTGATACCTTCATTTCTATCTCATAACTTCAAGAGCTACAACTCTGGTTCAGAGCCATGTTGACCATTTTCTGGCTGTTTGCAGCCACATTGATCAGCAAGGACTGATCCCTCGTGTTTCTGGACCAGCTTTTGCCCACCAGACTATTCCCCAGAGTCGAGGAAATACTCTCGCAGCAGAGCTCGCAGCATGTCCGCACTGCATTGCTCTAGCTACACAATGAACTCTCATGAGGGCCAAAGATTTAGCCAGCAGACTTGACTTTTTATGAGTTCATCAAACAACTTGTTGTGAATTGTATTTGTTAGGCAATTAGCTCTGGTTGCAACCCCCTCCAGGCTTCTCAGTATTGCCCGGATGGTTGCGATAAACAATTTCCAGCCTATGAATTGTTTTGGGAGGGGATCACTTTGAATAGCCCTGTGTTGTCTGAATGTTTTTTTAAAAGTCAAATGGTAATGCTGAAAAACTGCCTGCATTTAAGAGTGAAATTTTAGCACATTTTGGGGGAAGAAAATAAGTCTTCCTTCAGTTTTTTAAAAGCACCACGAGGTCTTGTGAGGATTGTCAGAAAATGTTTTTAACAGCCAGCCACCTATGCACTTACTCTACCAAAAAAATTGCAGATCATTTCTTCATTTCCTCTCTTGACCATATTCTCCATCCTCTCTTAGGAATTAATAAGGCTCATCTGTACAAAGTAGAAAACTCTCCAGGCAGTTAATTCTGCTCTGCTGCTGCTCACTCAACTATTTTTCACACTACAGGCGCCCATTGCTGTCCTGTTTCTATCTATCAACTTTTTCCTTTGTTACAACTTGTCGTGGGTCCATCCTCAGTTATTAAATCACTGAATCATTCCCTCTATACGTTAATACCAAACTATCTGAAAGGCTAAAAGAAAAAAAAGCCAGTAGCAAATGGTCTGTCCTTCAAGCCTTTGTTAGTTATAGGTGAAAACAAACCCCATCTCAGCCTAACCTTTGTGCTCTTGAAAACCATCCCTGTATTCCGCGAGCCGCCTACGCCACCGCTGCACCACCACCCGCCGCCCATGGTCCTCTGGGGAGCTGTCAGCGTCCTTATTCATTGAGGAGCCCAACTAATAGGAACCATCCACCTGCTCCAGGGTGACTCCATCTCTCCCCACTGCGATGCTTGCCGGGATGTGATCCTTGCCTGTTGTCATGACCTTGTTTTATTGGATGTTCTAATAGAAGCTGAAATGGATATTAGCTGTAATTACTCATTCTGCAAGATTCTGTAGGTCACTCTTTGTACCAGAGTTGAGAACCTTCATTGTCTACATTGCTTAAATTACTGAACATTGTGCCATCAGTTCTGAATTAGTGCTCATTAATGAGCCTGTGGTTCGAGAAATTCCCTATTTATTATTCAGAGGCCAAGTATAATTCAGGCAGCTGCAATGCAATACTACTTGCCTGACTTTTGATCTGTGATGGAAAGGCCTGGTTTTGGTTTTATGTTGGGTTTTGGGGGTTTATTTATGCAGGAGGGAGGCATATAGCAAGCAAAGAGGAATAGATTTTTTCCATCCTAGCCTGAAATCTTTCTCTTAGATACCAGACTCTTTACAATAAAGCACACTTTTTTTTTTTTTTTTTTTTTTTTTACGTACTAATGTCTACTTGGTTACTGAGTGGATAATTCCAAGATCATATTAAATTTCTCTATAATCCTGGAGATGACTGGCCACTGTATTAACCCCCTGCATTAAATACTCTCTTCCTCTGTCTTTCACTTTCGCACCTGCTCCTTCTCTGCTCTTTCTCTCTCTCTTTTTCTCCTGAGCACACAAATCCCAAGCATTGACATGTCATTGGAGACTGCAAGTCCCCATCATTTTAAGCTATAATTATCTCCTTTATGTTTTCTAACACTTCTCTAAAAGGTTAAGTAGCACTGAATTCAGTGTGCAGCACAGCTGAGTGGTACCCTGTGAAGCTGGTGCTGTCAATGTGGCGGGCCCATCCGTGGCGGTCAGAGGACAGGCTTCACCTGCAGCAGCATCCCTGGTCAGTCCTCCCTGGGGACACTTTGGTCCCTTCACTTTGCACCCTCTGGCCCCACCAGCAGTACGTTAGGCTGCAAACAACCTTACAGGGAAAAAATGATGTCATGTATTTTGCGGGGTGGAGGGGAATTGGATGAGTAGGATCTTGTTTTCTGCAGGGGGAAAGGGAGTGTCTGAAGACATTCAGTGCTTTTTGGGGGTTTGCTAATTGATGTTGGCAGCACTGCCGCTCAGCTCAGTGCAGCAGAGCATTTCTAGGGACCTGCAGTTTATGACTGAGCATTTCTTGTGTCAATAATTAACAAAAATATCAATGTGATAATAGCAGGGGTGGAGATAAAGCTGGGTCTAGGACTATAATGGCTTAAAGGAGCACATTCTGTGAGTATGCCAACAGACCGTGGGGCTGCCGTGTTTTCTAAGGAGAAAGCAAAACCAGCACTGGCTGGCTGGTATTACACTGCTCCTGAAGAGAGACTAAATGTATAGCTTTTTGAAAAAAAAAACCCACCTAGTTCTGTGGGTTTTGAAATCAAACCCATTAAATTTCTATTATACAAACCCTAAGAATATTTAATAAAATGGCCAAGATCTCCAGAGTTTCTTCTCACCCTGCTCTGGCAATACTAGCATTATTTTTCACTGTTTTTTGACTAGAAAATGGAGCACGCTTGTTTTCTTGGCCAAATCACCGTTTTGTTTAGGCAACATTTCACACATAATTATCTGTGGGGAATGGGGAACTTTCAGAGGAAAAGTCAAATTAGCAATTTTAATGCTAGAAAATTCTTGAAGAAGTGCAGCTTGGGTAATTGATAGAGACCTAATCTTTACAAGTTATAGCAGTCTTTGAAGAGTCCCCAGCATATTTAACTTTATACTGTAATTGTATGCTCGGGCTCTGAAGATATCTTAAGACTTGCTATTTATCTGCCTGGTGAGGCGCAACACTTTCTTATTAAAAACATATCTATCATGGTTAATGACTTGATTTTTTTCCTTTAATACAGTACAATGACAGGTGTAAAGAGAAGATGAGCATCAGATGCTTGAGCAATATGCTCACTGTTTCAAGACGCCTTGAACATCAGCATTCCTTCATGGTGCCAGAGGAAAAAAAATACGCTACACAGATTACACGCTTGTGTTAGATAGAAAATAGTACCATTTGCAGTTTCAGTTAAAAGCATGTTGAAGTGCATATGGAAAATACCATTAGGAGGAACTCCAGAGCGCCTGAGTAAAATGGGTCATTAGGCTTTCGTTTGTTGGAGAGTGTCTCCCATCTGACAGTGCAGAATGGTAGCATTTTTAGCAGCTTATGTTCCCAGTTACATTAAACAGACAAACAGATTGACTATTTTGCATTTCTCATTTGACAACAGCTTGTCTTCATTTGCAGCACACTGGTGGCTAAGCTGAAAGCATGGCGGATGAGTGTATCCAAGGTCCTGGTTTTGAATAACAGCAGATGCCAATGTTTAACTTCAAAATCAATCAATTCTTTCTCCTGCGTACGGATAAAAGGTCTAGTGAAGTGCCTGAAGGGGGTTTTCTGCTGTTTACAGCTGAAAATATATTAAAAAAAAAATCATTACAAAACTTTCTGCCAGAGATGCGGACGCTGGTGATTTTATGAAAGTAGGTATGTGAGAAAATATTTCTAATTGAGGGGTACCAAAGACATTATGCAAGACCTAGTGGAGCTTCATCTTTTAGACTCATATCTGGAAAAGTGCTTGATTGCTGTCAGATCTTGGGGGAGACAACACTGAGCAGACTCTGGGTGATCACCCAGTTTCCTGCCTATGCTTCTCCACACCACCAACGATGAGTGTAGGAACTCATGATCTGCAACCACAGGAGGTTATAAATTAATTGTTGTTCAGATTCCTGGAGTAATTGGCCTGAAACCACTGTGGCCCATAAATGCTTCTCCTCTGGGGGGTGGTTGGGTGGGGAAGACTACGGTAAAATGTACATGGGGGTCAAAACTGTTGAAAACACCTCATCCTGAAGGCAGCTGAAGCAGGCTTGGAGCCTCAGCTTCTTGAGACAGTTGTGATTCTGCCCCCATGCATGTGCAAAACGCTGTGATCTTGAGAGGTGCCAAGAAGCTTAGTGTCTTGTTTGTCTTCCAGCATTGTACAACCAAAATACAGAAACAGAGGCTGACATTTACCAAGTATCCATGATTGGGCTCCTGGTAGAAATGCAATGGCAGTCTGCATTTTTTTCAAAACAGAGGGATGGGGTTGATTGCCTCCCTTTTCACGCACTACACCTGGTGATAGGACTCCCTGATGAAACTGTAGGATGCTCTCGGGTGGGAGCAACATCCGTCCCTTATTGGCAAGATTTAGCACTGTCTAGATAATATGAAAGATTCATGAGGTAGTAAAATGTGAGCGGTATAAAGCTAATCCCAGTGTCTGGAGCATTTGGCAGGGGAGCTGTAGGTCTGATTACAATGTGAATTGTAAATCCTTCTTCTTTTAAGTCAAATTCTCCTCCAATAAGAGATGCATTATTTTCTGCCCAGTAGCAGAAAAGACGACCAAACCTAGCACAGGGTGCTGGGTGAGTTCTCTCATCATCGTGGGAAAGCAAGGGAGCAGCTTCTCTTGCTTCCTTTTGACAGGTTTTGAAGGCACTTCTGTAGGTCCCCAGCTTGAGGTTGGGGATATGAAGCCTGAACTGAAGAGGTCCGGCCTAACCAACTAAAAGCAAAATGCATAAGGCAAAGCAGTCTTCAGCTTTTCTTAAGTGGCTGCCTGCGTAGCACAGGGTTTGGATTCCAGGTCTCCTGAAGCACCATGTGTGAGCCTAGGGGCTTGACTCCATCTTCTGATTTCACGGAGTAAAAGCCACACATGACAATGTGCAGCACTGAGCCTCTTCATCTTTTTTTTTTGGATTTAGCCTGAGGTCAATGATTTTCTGCAGCCTAAGGGTGACAGGGAGAGTCTCTGGGGACTGATAGTGCAGGGACATGCAAAGCGCACCTGTGATGTGCCCCAATCCTCCTGATGAAATTGTGTCCTTCTCCCACAAGAAGTTCAAGGGTTTTGGCAGCTGCAAACAGCCACCAGTTAAGAAGCAACCCAAAAGGTGGCGGTGGGAAGTCTTTACCATGGAAATATTTATTTCCTTCTCTCACCCATCCTCCGTGAAGATTTCCCTCTTTAACAGCTCTGATCACATACACAGAGCAAATACTGTTCAGGACCCTGAAATAAGACCTGCAGCCAGAAATCCCTCATTAGAATAAATGGTAGGTTTTCATCCAGTTTTTTCTAGCCATAGTGGAGAAACAATTTCTTGATTTTCTTTTTATATAAAGATGTTGATGTAGAACATTCTAAAATATGTTGGATAATGTTTATTTTGATGTTGGGTCAGTTATGTTAGAATCATAGTTGAAGATCTGGCTTGGCGGTGCAGGGAATGCAACAAAAAAACCTAATTTTGCATCTGAAGTAATTTTAGGAGAATACATCTGGGAAAAGAACTGTTGGTACCTAAAGCATACAGGCAAGCCCTTCTGCAGAGTAGCTAACATTTGCCATATAGGGACATCTGGCACCTACAGTGAGATGAAAAGTCGATCCTACCTTGTAATTTTCTAGAGAGTTTGATTTTTGCAGTTTAGTTCATTCCATTTAAGCATGAACCAAGGCTCATTGGACTGATGTCACCTAATGCTACCATACTGCATCCACATAGACTTTTTCTGAGCTACCTGTGATGATCACACAGGCTGCCAGGTACACTGGCTCAGGTCAAGGCTTCATTTGGGTCCCTCACCTGCACATGGTCTGAGCAATGATGCCAAGGGATCTGCCAATAACATAACTGCTGATTCACTGGGGCTTTCATGTGAGAAGGTAAATGCTATGGATGCTTGGTGGCCCATAAGAGGCAGTGAGGGTTAACTGTCACTAACTAGCCCAAAAGGCTTGGGAATTATTGCAATGAAGGATTTTCCAAATGTCTGATTTCTCTAAGCTGTAAACTTCTGCACAGCCAGAACAGGGCCCAGCATCCAAAAGGTCTGTTATCCTTCTTCTGCAGCACAGTTTTGCTTAATATACTCTATTACATGCTCCCTGAAAATCAAGTCTCCCTCTCCATTCTGCCAGATTCGTTTTAACCAGCCTAGCAAGTCATCAGCATACAGCCAGCACGTGGCTGTGTAATGGGCTGGAGAATCATTCTCGCTTGACTTCTGTGCACAGAGAGACATACACAGGGTTTAGTCTTGCTCTCTGGAAAGCAAGGCTTTCTCTGCCACTCTGTGCTGGAATATGTTTTGTTCCATCAACTTCACATATCTTGAAGTTCCCGCAGAATCGCCTCTTGTTGTGACTGCATTTAATCCTCCACGTTTCAGCCTGTTCATAATTTGATGCTGGTGTCTGCAGTCTATCGTTATTGAGTGTATGTAGTGATTAGAAGGAAAGAACAAGAGATTAGAGAAAGCCAAGAGCTTTCTGAGGCACACAGAAAAAAAACAGGAGGGGAAAACACTTTCAAGGCCACTGGAGTATGAGAGGTCTCAGCATGTGGGCAAAAGGCATAAGCAAGTAAAAAATTTGACAAAGGCCATTGCTTGGGCTGCTTGTATGACTGCTTCACAATAGAAAGAGCATAATATTGATTCCAAAAACGCTGTCTGTCCTTTTACCTAGAGGTATGTATTTTGATAGTCAAAAGTGTATAGCTTTTTTGACAAAAGCATTAAGGAATAGCTATGGAAAGTACCACAGCTCAAATGACCATGTCTTCTTTCTTCTCACTCTTTTTAAAAAATTGTTGCTGTTGCTAGGACATGCATTTAGAGCTCTTTGTTGTCTTAATGGAGACTGAAACGTGTAGAGTTTGGTGTTTGCTTTTTTTATTCATCAGCGGAATAAAAAAGCCAAGCAGACAAAGCATTTGTAGTGTAAGAGTGGAGTGCAAATCCCTCCCTGTAAGCTGAACAAAAAAGCTCATTAAGAGGAGGTGGGATTTCCTGGTCACAGCTTTTAACTAAAGGGCAAAGGTCTCCTGTTAAGTACCATACAGTCTAAACAGGGCCGCGTAAAATTATGGGGGGAGGGGGGGGAAGTCAAATATTTGTTCTTAATTCTCAAGTTAGTTTATCCAGAGTGGCAACCAGGGAAGTGTTGGGAATGATTAAATGGCTGCATTGAGGCTACAAATTGCTGCTACTTGCTTTTGTAGCTGGACTTGTTGCAGTTGAGTGATGTCGCCCATCAGTGCATTGTGTGCACAGTAAAACAGTCGAGCAGTGACAGATAGACTGAAACTCGGAGCTACTCCATCACCGCTGAAGGATCCTGCTCGCTGGGAATTGAGAATGAGCACAAGTCATGCACGCTGCTCAGAAACAGCTGCTTTCACTCCAGCCCAGCTCCTCAGCTGGCCAGGGCAAGCAGCAACTAGTAAATATGCTTTATCTCTGATCTCACCGGGGAGGAGAGCCAAACAAAACACAAGCAAAATAAATAATTTGGCAAAATGCTCTACTGATAGGTCTAGATGCTCAGATTGTAAACTTCCCAGCCAGCAGAACACAATGTCAAGTGAGACGATGACTCGCAAGAAGAGCCCGAGGTAGCAGTGCTGGACACCAGCTGCAAACGTGCACAAACTGCCTTGACAAATAGACGCTGAGACAGCAGCTCAGTCCAGCCTTACCACAGCTGCAGGAGCAGAGCAGAACCTGTGCTGTCAGGACTGGTTTCTAAACTGGTTTACAAATGCTGCGTCTGACATGCAAATGCTACCACAAAAAAGGTGACAAAAGGTGATCTCGGAAGTATGGCCCAGGGCAAGGGCAGTAAGAGGCTGAGGAAGCATAAGCATCCGTTGGGAAAAAAATAAGGTGCTGGCCAAAGCACTTGGTCTGGTTTGAGTGTTTCCCTGCTGTGCTTCGCTTGGTCCTGGAGTGCAACCTCTTCAGCACAAAGGGCTTTATCAGTGGGATGGCTTGGGTGCTACGCTGCATTTCCCACCAAGTCGTATAGGAATAGGCAAAAGTGCCTTTTAACAGGGGCCCTGCACAAATTTGTTCACTTCTGTGTTTTGTGGTCTCACTCTGCCTGTCCACAAAAGGGCAGGTCCCTCCACCTTCACTGTGCCGAAGGAGAGGGCAGGAGGGAGAGGAAGAACCATCCCCACCATCTTCTCCCCACTCATCTATTTCTGCCTGTTTCCTTCTGCGGTTTTGCGCTGTTCACTGGCAGGCTGTTTGATAGTGCATTGGGTTGCTGTTTTGGTTGCCTTGTTGATCGGAAAATGCGACAGACAAACATAGCCTAGCCATGTAGATATGAAGGTTCAGAAGACTCAGTTCTGGGAACAGTTTTATTTTGGTCTGGAAAATAAATGGAAATTTAGTTTATACAGATTGTTCTCACTAACTGTAGAATCAGCAAATTTTGTGTATGGGTTCAAAATGAAATTGAAATGGCCGAGACTTAATATACATTCTGAGCTCTAATTGAAGGCATTAATTAACATTAAAGCCAAATTCTTCCAATTGTGTGCTAAACAGAAATCAGGGAGAAGCAGGTAAGCAGTGTGGATATTATTTGGCATTCTTTCTGAAACACAGATTAGCATTTAGAGTCCAATCCTCTGCAAAAACTCATTAATGGGCAATTAATTTGCTTCATAATTTACACCTACACTTAACTATGTGCAGAACAGTAGCAGCGGCATTAAACATCGGTACAAAATCAAAATAAGATGAAACCACACCAAAGACAACAGTTGTGCCACCCAGAGCTTGAACGTAGGTCTCTCTTCTGATGTTAGCTCCCTATTTATTAGGATAATGAAATCTATCCCATGGAAGGCCTAGAAGAACTTCAGCACAAAGTTATGAACGCTCCTCTGTAATTGTTTCATTTTGAGGATGAATTTTGGTGCTTCTATTTTTGTACATGTTCTGTTTTTAGTCATAAGCAAAGGTGGTTGATGACAGGCAGGTACGTGCAGCAACGTCCTTGTGCTCTAAGCATAACTGCTTTTAATAGGAACAGCCTAGTATCAGGACATTGAGTATTGAACAAACAAGAATCTGTCAAGTTAGAAGTGGTCCCGTTCTAGAATTAAGAGTTTTTTGAACTTTAAAAAAATGATGTGGCTTTTGAGCAAACGTGGCCTGTTTTTTTTTCTTTTTGGGCTTCAGGTGGAAAAAAAGGCAGAAACCTGAATGTCAAAGAGAAACTCACAAGGTAAAAGAAGCCATGTGAACTGAAACCAGAAACAGCTCACACAAATCTGCTGAGAAACAAAACTGCCTTTGTTTAGCCATATACCAACTCATTGTCATTTTTTGTTATTTATATTTCAGGAGCTTCAGGAAGCCCAAATCCTTGCAGTTTGTTGGGTGCATGGAAGTCAGATTACAAAGGAGAGAGTGAAAGGTGGAGAAGAATGTCAAGGAGTGATAGAAAGAGGTTGCAATGCAGTAGGCAAAGTGGAACAAATCATGTATTATGCTGTTGTAAACAGGAGGAGGCTGAGAGTGACTGCATGACCCAAGGGCGTACAGGATGTCTGTTAGGGTTGGAAAACAAATATGGGTCGCTGTTGAAAGTGGCTTTTGAACCCAGGTACTAAAGAGAAAAGGTGTGGATGTTAAAGCAATAGACCCCATAGAAACAAGTGTTGGTACAACTGGCTCACCAAGGAAATAACACAGTTTTGATGTGAACTAGTAAGAGAACATGGATTTTTGAGGAGAAAGGCTTTAGTGAAAAGCCTCCAGTCCAGGGCAGCTAAATGAATTGCACTGAGGGTGCAGTTCAAGCATCCTGGCAGTGGGACAGGGTGAATGAGTACTTACTAGCAGCAGTGTGGAGGCTGGGGATGCACAGCTGGATGGCAAGAACCTTATGTCCTCCAAACCTTGAGCTGAAGCTGAAGGCTTCATCTTTTGTGTCTTCTTTTTTGAAATAGGAAAGTGCAAATATCTGACCATCATTTATCGTGATCAGTTTATGGGCACTACAAAAAACATCCAATAATCCCCATCTTCGGGTCTAATGTGATCTGTACTGCTGAAGCCATGTATTTGTGAGGAGCCAGCCATGCCCGCTGGTGCCAAGCAGAAGGCCCAGCCCTGTAGGCTTTGCCCCCAGGAAATAAGAAACCTATGTTGAGTGAAGTGCCATGATCACACCAGCAGGATCCATTTCAGGAACCTTTGCAGAAGATCTTGAGCCTCCTGAAGTGCTAGGTGGATGAGCTGAAGGGATAGAGGAACCAAATATCTTACCTTGCCACATTCTACCATCATCTGAGAAACCGAAGTGCACCAGTCTGGGGGTATTGCCTGAGTCCCTTCAAGTGCAAGGAGCAGCAGGGGCTTTCATCTCTGATGGGTTACACAGCAGGAGATGCACATTTTGAACACCTTGCAAGGCTTGAGCTGACATAGCTTAGGGGAAACCTAACTATGTAGTGCCAGTGATTCTTCTTAACAAATATGAATAATTCTGAAAACTAATTCACTGAATAAAGAAATCCAAGAAGATAGGCTAGATAATTTTTGGACATGAGAGAGAGTTCCTGATGGCTCCCTCAGGTAATAATGAAGGAACTGAGGTGATCAAAGGCTGTGCTGTCTTCTAGAGCCAGAGCCAGTTACATCAACCTGCTGGAAAAACACAAGTAGGTAATCAGAGATCCTTGAAGAAAAAATTCATTTTTACAGCATTCAACTACTGACTTATTTGGAAGAAAAGTAGATTAAAAATTGGAAGAGTGGAAAGTTTTTGAAAATATTTTCATTATTTATTAATTAATCATTATTTCGCTAATGCCTGCCAACTGATTGATCATGCACAGTGTGTGCACAGGGACATTTGAGTTTGCACCCATGTTGGTTCTGTGGAAGAGGGCAGCAAAAGGCATCTTACAAGCAAGTAGCAACTTTCATCCTAACACATTTTTTCAAGCTGCAAGTGAGATTATCCTCTCATGAAAACCAAAGGGTGTTTTGTAAGTGACTTCCATAGAGAGTGTTTTTCACTACATATGTATTTCCATCTTTAAACTGGAGTGTCAATGTTAAATTTTTAGTTTTTCACTGGTGGCAGAGGGTTGCCGTGGATGGAAAGCTGTGTCTTGGCCATAGTCATCCATCACCCTTATGCAGCTGCATATGTCCAGTTGCCACCTCTGCCACTTCTGAGAGCATACCCTCACTGACTGGCTCATGTCCTGGACAGGCATTGCAGGGGGAGCCTGACCTGGCAATGGTAATAAATGTGGTTTCATGCTACCTTTCTGCCTGCCATGTCTGGACTGCAGGATGGGTCTGAGCAGCTACTGAGGGCTGCCTGTAGTCTCCTCCAAAGGCAAAAGTCTGAGGAGCTACAGAGGCACCTGCCAGCTCCTCCTCCTGATAACATTTGCACAAGAAAGTCAACGCACACCTCTTTATGGTGACCTTGCATGGTGCCCTGGCAGGGTAGGTTCTTCCTCAGCCCTTTGTTGAGTAATTTTGGCATCTAGCTGTTATGCACAGGGACCACATAGGAGCCAGACTATGTGATCATACTCCTGTTTTCACAAGAATGCTGCTTCTTTCAGTATAGAATCATCTCTCCCATCACCAAAGTATAGTTGCTTCTGTCCCGTTTCATCTCATAGCAGTTTAGGTTTGGAAGTAAAAAAATAATACAGCATCTTAGTGAAACTGCAGTCGCACAGGCTTTTAGCACTCAATTAACCACCATCACAGATTTCTCAGTATACAAGGAAAGAAATAAATACCTAATACCTTGAACTTTGGTGCCTCAAAGGGACAAGGGGAAAGAAATGGTTATTCTAGGTTTCATTCTCATTCTTTCTTAAAAGTCTTCTCCAATAAGCTCAAACTGTGCAGCTGATGAAGTGATTTTCTGTGCTGCAAGTATTAAAGGTACCAGCTAATTTAGCCATCATGATAAATACCTGCTAGGAGCCTATTTTCTTGAAAGAGCAAAGAAAAGAGGAAACCATTTCTGAAAATGGATAAAAATAACTGTATTTTTCTTTGTATGGAAAATATTTTGAGGGAAAGTAACCTCAGATAATGTGGGACAACATAGGCTAATGTGCCATTTAGAGAAAGGACATGAGAGTGAACTTTTAAGATACAGACAAGGGAGGAGTCCTTTTAAATCTGTCTGGTTGCTGGCACTTGGGTGCAGTAATTAGTGGAGCTGTTGTAAAAGGCAGTATGATCTTACTGAGAAAACTATATTAAGATACACTGAGCTGCTTGAGGTGTCCCAAGCTACCTATGGCCCAGATGGGCTATACAGCTAGTCAGAGACCATTTCAGCCAGCAGTAACTCCTTAGTCCAAGGGGTAACAAGAGGAGTGACAAGCCCATTGCCCAGCTGTCCCACCTGAGGTATGGGGGACTCAGCGTGGTTATATAGCAGAGGATAGCAGGGCTGACCAAGCTTCTGTTAATTGGCTATTGCAAGGCCAAGAGCCCGGTCCTTTGTGCGATGCCACATTTCAAGGGCTTCCATTTACCTCCAAAGGTTTATTATGGAGAATTTTGGCACAGCTCTGCCTGAAGAGTTCCCTCTTAGAGTTGGGAATGGCAACTGCAGAAAAACCAGGCAGGTGAAAACCTACACAGGAAAGAAATCAGCTGGGGAAATAATTTTAGCCATTAGTTGTCCCTCTCCTACATGTATGAACACAACGCACATTGGCTATAGGCAGACGGGATACTCCCTGGGGCAAAAGGAGAGGTTGCCCTGGTTTCTCATGCAAGTTTTATCCCAGGCTGCCATCTAAGTAGAAAAGAAGCCTGGGTTTGGCCTTTTTCCCCTAGGTAGCAGTGTCGCTGGCCCTGGGGATGCTAAGTCCTGCTTCCACTAGCCACTTGGAGACCCCAAGCATCTTGCCCAGCCTCTCTCTAACAGCAACGCCAGGCAGCTGGGCATGAGGCTTTGCATCACCTTCCTCCCCAGCTCCCTCTTTCACCACATCAGAACTATATATAGATCTGCACAAAAATTATTATAAGTCATCATTCTGAAAATGGATGTGTATAAAAAGAAAAGTTAACTCTTCAGCTGAGCCGCTGAATCACAAGTTTTTGCCTCGAGCACATTTTTACAGCCCCTGCAAAAACAGTGACATTAATGGAAAGTCTGACGCAACATTAACTCCCGCTGCACTGGGAGTGGTTGCTGAGTTTAAAATGGTCACTGAGTATTTTCTTCATCTTCTACGCAAAGCCTCGTGTCTGAAAAAATGCACGACATTTGCATTGCAGGCTACTCCACTCTTCTTTCCTTGGCAATTTGCTGTTTTAACTAACAGCACTCCAGTGCCAGGCCCCATGCTTTTAGCAGCATAGCTACCCACAAGCCCTTTTTGTGGTTCCCTTGTCTAGCTCAATTTAAACCTAATGTGACTCTGGCTAAGAGAGGCATTTTGCAATTGTCTACCACAAAGTGATAAGGGTCTGCTGCAGCAGATGACTTGTATGCTTCCCCAAATGAGGCCTTCACATTTAGGAAGGTCGGCCGTGTCATTTCTCTAATTTTCTAACCGCAGAAATGTATATTTAGAAAAGAGCAAGGAAACTTCCTTTACCCTAAGCAATATTGCATAATGATGGAGGAGGAGGATTAGTGCAAAGGTTTTTCTTTGAGCAGAATTCTGAGAGATTGGGAGCTGGAAAGCCTGAATAATGACTTATTTCAAATATGCAAAGCCAGCTCTCTGTGTGTTTCAGATCCCTTTCTGTTTCAGGTTGGTGTTGGTAGGATAGGTGCAAGCTCTGCTGATGTAGCCCATGTGTTAGACAGCTTGCGTATTTTCTCTGGTGCTGCCCTCCTGGAGAGCCATGGTCCCTTGGGGATGCTTCTGCCCAGGGGGCCTAGGCATTCTCCAGCACAGCCTCCTTCAGCTCTGAGCCCCTCCCAGGCTTGTTCGGCCACTCCTTTGCTCACTTTCCTCCCTGTCTCCTGCCTCTTGCTAGTTTTTAAAGAGATTTAGGCATTGCTGTTATTACAGTTGCACTGCTGGGCTCAGGAGTCTGAAGTGTTTAGACACAAATGCCAAGAATAATAACGAACAGTCCTAAGTGCCCTCTGGCTGCAGCCTCAGCTTGGCGCTGGGTCTCCAGACCCTGTGTGATAGCTGGGGGAGATGCTGCAGAGGAGACCCTGAGGTCCTGGGCAGGAGGTGCTGCCTGAGCAGGGACAGCAGGCAGCAGGTGAGGTGCAGCATGGCGAGGTCTTTGCATGGGATTTGCTGCCATTACTCTTCTCCCTCAGCCTCATGGCTGTGAGATATAAAAGAGCTGCATGGCTGGTTTTGGACTGTGTGAGGTCAGCTGGGGCTGCAGTGGGGATAGGCACTGCCCCGGGAGGGACTGCAGCTCCCTAGGGATGCTGGTGAGCCCACTGCTGCTGTTATTTCAAATACAGAAGCTCTCCTAGCCCTCCTCAGCACAGCAAAATGGGCTATTTTTCAGTGTTTTCTGGCAATTCCTTCCTCAGGGTCCTCGCTCTCCCTGTGACATGTCCATGAAGCCCATCACCTTGAGGGTGGAGACTATATTGGGTGGTAGGTACCCAGAAGTTGGGTGCTGAAATATATAACTAACCTCAGCAATCTGTCCCTCTGGGCCTGTGATACTTCAGGAAACCTGGCTGAAGCTCTCTGAAATCTGTGATTTCAGCATGTGCACAGAGCCAATGAGGTTCACCTGTGTCTCAGCTGATGGTGTTTTTCAAACTTGATCCTGCAAAGTCCACCTCTAGCAGAAGGAAAACTTTTACCATGATGCTCATCCAAAGCTGAGAAACTTTTCTTAGTGGAAAGGCCATGGCAATAAACAGCCACAAATAATCATACATGGTTGTACTGAACGCATGAGGGCTGGGGATTTAGAAGAAATATATGGTGATTAGGCCTGGTTGGGAATGGAACCATCTTTCTGTCAAGAAAATTAAAATGATTTGGAAGTTATCTATTTTGTCTGGCCTGGCTCAGGGGATGAAGCAATCATTGGAGCAAAGCAGACACAGATAGTTCTGTTCACTAAACTTTTATGTAAGGATGTTACCACTGCCTTGCACAACAGTCACAAGAAAAAGTTAGTTGGAGAATGACTACCTGTGGCAGCGGGAGTGTGATACGTCAGAGCAGAGCCTTGGATCAGGAACCTTGTTCCCAGCCTTTCTGATGGAAGTTTGCATTTAAACAGTAATATTGGCAGATTGTTTTCAAACGACATTTTTGAAAAATACTGTGAAACTTTTCTATTTGGAAGCCTAACTTTCTCACAGTAACTCAGCAGCGGTTTGTCCTTATGCACAGCCTAATGGATCAAAAGTTCCATTTCTGCATAGTCTATTACTTGCATACTCAATAAAATAGGATGCACGAATGGCTTAGCTTTTTTTTTTCCTTTTTTCCCCACTAAATGCAATTTTTCCCCTCAAAGATTACTGAAAATTACTTTTGCAAGTCAGTATGAAGGCTTATCAGTCCAGTGGTGTTCAGATCCCATATTAACTGCCTCACATTACTGTGAACAAGAACTGCTGTAGAAACCAATGGACTAAGAATGTAAAGTACATACTGCTGATGTACATGCCTATAGTAACCCTTTCCCATCATAGGTACCTGATAGACTTTTCTTCCACAAACAATTCTATCTTATTTCAAAAAAAACCATTACATTATAGAACTTAAACTTTCCTTATGCTTTGGGGCTCTATCAGTCATATTGTTTGTGACTGAGGAGCACAGAGAGCAAACACTCCCCACTAAGGAAACATGTAGAAAGATTGCTTTCACAGCATGCTCAGGGCATATTAAAAAAATTATGTTTCAGCACAAAAGGAAAAGAATTTAGCCTGTGCATGTCAGGCTGCTTTAAATATTTTATTTTGCCCATCTTCAGAATCAGTGAATCCCAGAAGCCATCCCTTGGGGCCCAGCCCTTCAAGGGTATGCCATTCTTCAATCCCATTGATTTCAGTGGACCTTGAAGGCACTTAATACTTCATAGGCTCAGTCCCATGCTGTAGAAAGGTTACCCTGTGCGCGCTCACCTATTACAGCTGCCAGGAGATCTAATACCCTTTCGTTTAGCCGACAAAGGGAAGCTAGGCAAGTTCAAAATAAAAACAAGGAAAAGGTTTTTAATAAAGAAGTCAGTTTTCCGTGGGTTAAGTTACCAAGGGATGGACTCTCCCATCCTATGAAGACTGTACAAGGACTCTACCTTCATTTCCAAAAAAATGCTACAGTTCCTGAAGACATCATGGTTGCATGCAGGAACTGCAAAGCCAAAGTCTCCTGTCTGCAGTATTGAGGTGGTTACGGAGATGAGGTGTTTACTGGAAGATTCCTATGCCCTTAAGAAGTCTGCACCCATTTCATATATGATAGAGTATCTGAACTGGAAAAAAACAAACCCAAACATGTCAAAAGCACATCAGGTTTGAAAGCTGAAGGTCTTAAATGCCTCAGTTTTGCTTTCTTGCAGGACTGTAAGTTGTCCTTGTGTATTAGTCTATGTTTACATCATCACCAGTCACAGGTTCATTACTTCATGTGAGGCATACATAGTCACTCAATATTTCTTTATATCCTTATCACTCAACAAGTAGCCACAGACCTTATATAGAAAGGCTTCAGATGCTGCAGTGCTCTCTGCACAATGTGCTTCCTCCTTGGCGTTGCTGCCCTGCCCTCTCCCCATCATGCAAGGCTCCGCAGGCGCTGTTGAACACATTTCACGTCCTTATGAGAGGAGGAAACATCAGCCCCACTGTACAGACAAGGAAATGAGGCACATAGCAGTGAAGGTCAAAAGTTTCCATTTAATTTTGGTGCCCATTTTGAGACACCTAAGCATGGTTTCTCAGAGCTCGGTGTCACCTTTTGCAGGTGGCAAAGGGCAGTGTGTCTCTGGTGGGCTCCTGCCTCCCTGTCCCCAGGACCAGGTAGCAGGGCTTTGCTACTTCCACCCTCTGTAAGGGCATTACCTCATGAGAATGACCAAATGCTCCAGGGAAATAGCTGCAGAATGCCACAGCACCACTAGAATGGCCCCGCTCTGTTGACCTGGGATAGCATGTACAGCAGTACACTGTTGGGTCTGCCTCCGTGGCAGGTTCACCTGAGTTACAGGCACTCCAGCAGCTAATACGCAGGGACTTCTCTTTGGTGTGATCTGAGGAAGAGAAGACAAAGTTTCCAACAAGATGGATACATTTTTGAGTAAAACCACTATTTCTTACAACCAGATCCCTTTGGGTGCCTTGCCTTTTTTTTGTTCATCGTAGTATTTAGGCTGGGGAAGAGCCTCTTTCTCTTGCACATTGATTATCACTCCAAACTTTTTATACTATTAATTTCTTATTATAGCTCCATGTTTAACATGCAATAGTGTAAACACACTTTCAGATTAGCTTGCTGAATGAAAAAAGTCTGTTCTTAAAAAGCTCCTCAAGGCATGTTTCCCTAATGGACTGGCTGTGTGGCATGTGGTTTCAGAGGAGTTACTCCAGTTCAGTTCACTTCCTAACATGTACTAGAATTTTTTTAACCTTTCACAGAACACATATATAAAAACCCATGTCTCCTTCCCGTGCTTGTGCTGGTGCCGACCATTTGCTTATTTAAAAAAAAAAAATCACTAGAGAATGCTACCAGGTTGAAAGGGATGTTTTACATTCGTTTTTCTCAAAGAGAAATGATTTCATAGAGGACAGAGAAGGGATAGACTGAGTTCTCTCTTTAAACCATATAGAGTCAACCTTTACATGTCAGTCAGTTCCTAAGTAGTGACCTTAAGTTGGTGGTCTCAGCCAGCTGCTTGCGGCTTGCCATTTGCGGTGAGGGTATGGGTATTTTGCAAGCATGGGCAAACTACTGGTGTGTCATCATGAAGGACGCTCTCACCAATAGGCAGACAGTAGGGCAAATGTCAGACTTTTAGAAATACCCAAAGATATTGCAGTGGGCTCAGTTCTCCAGGGAGTTTTCGTTTTGTGTGGCCCCTACCTCCAAGCTCAGAGGAAAACCGAGAGCTGCCAGATCTTCTACTGGAGCTACAGAATTATTAGGAGAGGAATTGAAAGCAAACCAAAACAAAACCCCAAAACTCATTTGTTTTATTGCTCGTGTGTATGTTGGGTTCCTGTAAAAAAAAAAAAAAAAAAAAAAAAGTGCGCATTGACACAGATAGTCATGGGAGCCAAAAGTATATACAAGTTCAAAATAAATTGGTGAAATTCATGCAGAATATTAAATGCGGTGTTTGGGATGCTCTTCTTTTTGGAGAAAGAGCCATTCCCTCCAGCATGGTTCCTTGTCCCTCCTCCCTCCACACCCATCTACGGATTTACACATGGCCCAGTCAGAAACCAGCAGCCAGATTGGATGAACCATTTGTCTGATCCACTCTTGCAGTTACTATGGTCTTAAATTTGCCTGCAACAAAAGTGCACGTATATCAGTTTGATAATGTTAGTTGCAGCCTGGACAAAAATACAAATAAGCCACATGGAGCAAGACATTGTGTATGCAAAGTAAATCAGTGTGCAGGAGCAACAAAATCAAAGACATGCTGCTGACTGACAACAGTTTGCCCTAAAATAAAAAGTAGGTCTGTCCGTGGGCACAAGGAACATACTTATTACCTTCCCTCCATCCTGCAGAGCTTTTTAGGTGAGCGAGTACTGGTCTCGCTCAGGCAATTTACATGAGCGGAAGTGTGACAAACGGGGACAGTCCCTACCTTGAAGTAACAGGCCACAGAAGGGAAGTTTAGCAAAAATAGGAGCCATTAATAGTCATTCCATCTTGCTTTGTGAAGTTCACTGAGGTTTAATTAAAGCACTGATATGTTTTCGACTGACCTTATTTTCATACCTGATAATCAGTAAACTCATTACCATTTTTTAAGCTTGGTTTTGAATCTAGCTAATTAGCACTCTGTGGGTCAGCAGCTAAGTTAAATAAAGACAAGGAGGAAAACTCCAAGATCTGCATATTTTAGGTGCTTTCTGCAAAGGAGAGAGGTTACCAAGTAACATCACCAGCAGAAGGCTGAGCTGGCACTGATGGGTGATGTTTTGAGGTGCTGCGTGAGCACCAGCCGCGCAGTGGGGACAGAACCTAGCTGAGCCTCTGGCTTTGACAACCAGGGCATTGAAAAGGACTCAAACACCAGCTTTCTACAGCTGAACCCTTTGGATGCCTGACCTGTACCGAGCAGGTTGGGAGAAGAGCAGGGCACAAATTTCATAACTCCTTGTATCACCTGCAGTTAGCATGTGGGGGATGAATGGAAGGATGAGAGGAGCACCACAATTTGCAGCACTGGCATTTCCAGGAGGGAAATGTGACTTTCTCCATGTTCAACGGGGTACTCGGCTGCTCCTGGGATGGGCCCCATCCCAGGCTGGATGGACCTTTCCCTTGTACTCAGCCTCCTTCCACCAGTTGACCCTCCTGGGCTTCTCCTCTTGCTCTGAGCTTCCCCAAAGTTACAGCTTGCAAAGCATTCAGTGGGTGGGAGAGGTCTAGGGGAGGTCATACTTCAATAAACTCCATCAGCTTTTACCACAGGAGACACAGTGGTGGGCTGGGGAGTGCAAAACCACTGCGGTTAGCTGGGATTTCCAACAAGAAAACTGGCTGGAGAGAGGGATGAGCAATACCAGGAAGAGTTGGAAGGGAGAATTGAAGGGAGGTCGCTTCTCTTAGAGAAGGGCAAAGAGCACCAACCACATCATTCTAAGTGAGGAACGATCATGTGGGCCACATGTGATGCTTCAGTCATGGTCATATGTGTCCTCATTATTCCCATGTAAAGCAAACTGATTCCACCTCCAGCGGTCAGGAATCACAAAGGGTTTAAATGCTGGGGAGGAAACAAATAATGATAATACTTAGCACCTGGCTTGCACTTTGCACATTGACAGCACTGCACAGCCATCAGCTAATGAACTGAATGAGGTGTTCAATTATACAATGATTGTTAACGCTCAGTTAAAACCTACAAAACGGAGCACCAAATGGTAGAGCTGCAATTTCAGCTGGTGGCTTGTAGACACTTCCTTCGTAATCGCGGATGGTGCTTAGCAATACTTAAACTATTTCTCCTATTCCTCCAGCTTTTCCTGATGTTTGTGTGTAATGGCCTGTTCTTAAATGAGCCTCTCCCTTTCTAGGAGATTGTATATCTTATGTTGTAAGACTCTGGGTACAGTATATGTGAGGTATGCTATGCAGGCTGTTGATTTTCTTAGAAGAATGCTCTGTTGCAAAGCTTTGCCAAACGCATGATCCATACACACACAAAAAAAAAAAAAAAAAAAAAAAAAAAAAAAGACCAGCCTGTAAAGTAACTAAAACATTCAGTCAACTCTTTATATCTGCTATAATTGAAACCTGACCAGTCTCGAGTTTATAATTTAGAATTTGACAAAACCTTCCGCACCTCCTTTATGCATGCAGACTTGCAGACACATGGTTATAACAGCCACAGGATCAGCTGCAAAACTAATGGCTGAAGCATGTGATAAATTGCATTTATTCTTCACCTTTAGCTGCTTCACCCATATCTTGGCCATCTCCTTTGCCCTGCATGCAGTGATCCATTGCCATGGGGCTACCTTTCCCATCCTGCTCCTCTCCACAAGAGCTGCTTTGTGCCTTTCAACAGTCAGCCATAAATCTGCTTCTTCCTTTTCATCCTGGCAAAATGACAGAACCCCTCCACCCCCAAAGGCAGAAAATTCCCACTGCTGAAGAGTCCTGTCCCACCGATTCCCTCTGCGCTGCAGCTGTTCCCAGCACTAAGCATTTACTTCATTATATGCACGGGACAGGCAGGGCCGTCCCCATCATGATGGCTTTAGCAAGCACATGAAGCTCCAGGGGTTTCCTCTGCAGGAGGAATTTGGCAGCTCCCACGGCTGCCCAAATCCTGCCCAAACTCTCCCGGGGTGGAGGGGGAGGCTGTCTGCACGATTCACCATGAGTGTGCCAAGATGAATTACACTAATGCTCTTTCTGCAGATACTGCTGTCTAAAGAAACTCACACTTCTGTCTCTGCAAGCATCATTTTATCCTTAATTGTATGACCCTAGATGATAAAACTGTACAGAAGTGTAGCTTGCTGCTATTTCCTTCCCCTAATCCAGTTTGTACTGAACTGACAACATTTTCCCCTCTCTTTTGCTCTTGTTGCAGAGCACCCAGAGTGCAAGGTCACTGGGGGGAAGCATATTGTTGTCTGTTTATGTGAAGAGGCTTTTTGATGCTTTAAGAAGCAAAATAAGGTGGCTGATGTTATGAAGGTTAACAAGGGGCTTCACATCTGGGTGAATGAGAGCTCACAAGAAGAGGCTCGATGCCTCCAGCCATCGCAGTGGCAGCATTTCGCTGCTGCTGGTAGCGTGGGGACTGTTACCTGTCTCGTATTGAATGACCTTGATTCAGATCAGCCATTGCATTGCACCATGCACGTGTCTTGTCTGTCTTTCTGGACACGGTGTGGAATTTGTTAGATGTTGCTTCAGCAGTTATCCTTAAGGGATTGAACAAATTTTACAGTCACGGGAAGGGAAAGTAGTAGGAACTGCCAGGTTAGAGTAAGAAAAGAATTCTTTCTAAACTTGAACTACCAAATTTGTTGGCAGATGTAACAAAGTGCAAGTACCCTCTGCCTTGCAGAGAGGCGTTAGCAATGTTTATGTATCCCTAATTTTGCAGACTCTGAAGGCACACAGTACTGCAGTTTGACTGAGATATCTGCATGCATCAGAGCCCTGCAAGACTTCAAAATATTGCTGCTGTAATGAAGTATTTATGGCATTTGGAGAAAGAGACTAGGAGAAAAAACTTTGGGGGTCTAATCCCGGCCCTGCCAGTGAATTACAGCGTGACTTTGGGCAAAGCATTTACACCCTTTCTATGGGAGTTCAGCTTGTGTGACTGCAAAACGGGTACCACAGGACTTACCTGCCGCCCAGGTGAGCTGGCAGATATGACAAATTCATCTCCAGGCTTTGCAGCTACCTGGCAGTCCCCAGTCCCCTTCATGCTGCCCTAGGAGCAAACCTCCGGTGCCCCAGCCCCGCACATGGTCAATACCCTCCCAAGGCGCTGCAGCCCTCCTGTCCACCTCCCTCCCAGGGTCCCTGCCAGCCCCAGGCATATACAGGGTTTCATTTGCTCCCTGAGATAAGGTTTCCTTCCCATACCAGTGGTGCAGCTTTCCACACTTGCCTTGCACCAGGCTTCCTGCACCAAGGCAAATCGGACAATGCTCCCACTCACTTAAAAAGCTGCAGGGTGAATGGTGCTTCGCCCTACTGCTATGTATGCTCGCCACGGATTATAAATATAACTCTGGAAAATCATTCATTAATTAGTAGAAATTGCATTAATATAATAATGGAAGTGATTTTTTTTTCCTTTTGGCTAAGGGAATAAACAAGAATATTTACAAGGGTCTTTTACAGAACAAAGCAATGGAAACAGCAGAGGAGACGGTGCTTTTAATGAAATGTGTATATTTACTTGTAAAAATGCACTACAGATGCATATGCCGGGTAATAAACAAAGGGCTGAAAATCTGTCTGATCAGCAAGTCTATGACTAGCTACTAATTAGGTGTATCTCATTTAGGAAAACCCACTCGGCTGCCTGAGTTTTGTCTGAGGGGGACTGGATGGGACACAAGGAGAAGGAGGCGGCTGTGCTGGAGGTGCAGTGACAGCCATGAGACAAAGCAAGTTTGAAGCAAATCTCTGTCATCCTCTACCCCAGACATGAAGGCCAGGCCCATTAGCATCTATTCCAATAAACTCTGTTTTTTAACCTTTCCTTTATCCATCCCGGAGTTTTCTCACTGTCTGCTAGTGCAATGCAGGGAGAAACCCCCCTCGGAGAGGGGTGCGATATTGGGGACCCAGCTGGGTTCCTGAATGCAAATGCTGCGGGGCCAAGGTCCGCCTCTCTCTACAGGTCAAGGCACCAACATGTGTTTTATATACAACTGGAGCAGTTAGTTGTAAGGAAAGCAGCCCTGCTCTTGGCAGTTGTGAAGAAAAAGAGCACCGTGTGTGTTTCAATCGTGCCGTAAAGTAGACCTTTAAAAAAAAAAAAAAAAAAAGTAGTCTTCATAAATGAGACTTTCTTGGCTATGATCATTAAAATAAATGGAAGCAAAGAGATTAATAATGAAGTAACCCAAGCAAATCAGACAACGTAGCCTGTCTCCCATCCATTTCAATCTGAAGTTCATTTTGGCTCATGCATCTGAGTCTGAGTGAGTTTTCCTGATTGATGGATGATAGCTCACATCCAGGTATTATTTTTTTTTCTTCTTTTTACACTCAAAGGGTTTTAGAAGGCATGGTTTTGGAAATACCCATTGTCTGAGCCCAAAAATATATAGGTAGTTTCTAAATTGAATTGATTTTTGTAGACAGATGCTATTTCCATTTCATTTCACTTGAGAAGAAGTTATCTGTTCAGTTATCTTGCTGGCTGTGACAAACAACAGTAAAATACCATAGCAAAAAAAAAAAAAAAAAAAGAGTTGATCACAATTTTATACCTAGACAAAGAGATAAAAATAAAGGCGTCCACTTTGTCTTATACACCAAACTCAGTGTGAGACATCAAAGTCTCAGACCATGCTGAACCTAGAGAAGTTCCTATGGCAGTAACCTGGAGAAACATCTTCCCGTGTGCTTAGCACATAAATAATCCCGGTCAGAGCATACCCTCACATACCTATGTTTAAGCACATGCTGAAGTGCTTTGCTCTGTGGGGTCAGCACACATTTTGCAGTCCTGCACCCTGTCCCTGTGAAATCTGGAAGCCTTGAAGGCCTGTCAAAGGTGAGATGAGATTCCCACGTCAGCTCTCTGCTCAGAGGACTCTGACGCCGACGGGATGCACGGCACAGCCCAGCCTTGGGTCTGGAGATGCGGCACCCAGCCTGCAGGCCCACTGCCACAGCTAGGAGAGCGAGCTGGCCCTCGGCAGAGCCTCAAAGGCGACCTGATAAAGACATAAGTGTGAATAAATTAAATAAATACGCACTCATTAAGTGCTATGTGGTTTATGTGGCCGAGTGGGGATAGTGACTGCTGGGAGCTAATATGTGACCCTTTTGCTGCGATGAGCAGTGGCGCCCAGCCCGGCTCCTGCTGCTGGAGGAGGGAGGGGATAGCTGGCAGCAAACCCTCCCCAAGAGATGGGGACCAGGTCTGGGTCAGAAACAACCCATGCTTGGGCATCTTCCAGCCCCACTGCAAAAGACGTCTCATTTGGGGAGGGCTGCAGGGCTGCTTCCCTGCTCAGCAAAGGGGCAGGAGGGCGTTCCTGGAGGTGACTTGTTGGCTGAATTCCTGCCGAAAGGATTACACTAATGCGGCTGGGATGGCATCGCATTATTAATGGTGCAGTAGGGTTTCTAGAGCCTTGCGCAGGAGTCTTGTTATTTATTATTTAATTCTAAATAAACAAAATAAATAAATCATATCACTTATATGCTATACGGGTAGGTGCAATGGAAAAAGCAAAGATGGATGGATAATGTCACATTTTAGCCTAATAGCTGTACAGTTTCATGTTATATTTACGCTGCTTGATGTTTAGCTGCATCAGTATCAGAATATTAAAAGCATTTTTTAAAAATCAATAATTAAACCTGGATTTCATTATTATTCAGAGTATACAAATTCACAGACCAGTTGTATTAAACACGATACAGATAACATACCGTATGTAATTGTGCTTACATTAATTGCACATTCTGGCACATTATGGGGTAATGATGCTTGAAGTTACCAAACAGTTCAAAGATCAAAGGCCACACAGTCAAAGATTTTAAAATAAAGCTCCTGATTTGTGAATTTATGGTAATGTGCTAAATTTGACCTCTTCCCCTTATATAAATAACTATATATAATTATATAATAATTAGCCTGTAGTCCCACAGCAATTACAGAGATATTCCATGGGTATCTGAGCCCTGATAAGGACAGTGATACCTGGCATCTCCCCCCACCTCCCGCTCTGCATCTCTAACTTTCCATCAGTTGCACACCTGAAAATAACCTGAACATTCTGTGTCCGTTTTACCATGGATTTCACCAAGGCTAGACTTTTATCTCTGGTTGCTGGTTCTGTTTAATTGGTAGTTTGCAGACAATAGAAACTCAGAGGAATATTATTCATTCATCTTCGAAGAGCTGGAAGCCAAGAGAATCTGGTGGGGCATCCAGGAAGCCTTGCAGAAGACTGAAATGGAAAGGCAGCGTTTTTATCACCTTCTTAGTCCAGAAAAGAGAGAGAGAGAGCAAGAAAGAGCGAGGCTCCTGATCAGGAGCCAAAAGAAGATGATTATGTGGTTATCCAGAGGGATTCTTTCTATTACTTGAAAAATCAGAGTGTAGATTTAGAGAGACAGGTTGATGTGCTCAGGAAGATCAATGAATATGAGAGGTTCATTGATGGCATATGCTTGGGTTTAGACGTAAGTGGCAGCTTCAGAGGTAGTGACAGCAAAAGGGAAGGAAAAAAGCTGACAGTCAGTGGCGTGCCCCAGGGTCTGCACTGGCAAACAGAGTACCCTTCCCAGTGAGAAGAGGTGGCACCAGGGCCATGAAGCAGCAAAGCTGGATGAGATTTCAGCCATAGATGTCAAGGAGTGAAATTTCAAGAAAAGCAGAGGAAGCAAGCATGCCTGAGAGAAGCTCTGGTGAAGCTTGAGACGTGCTGGTGGTGGGAAATGGTGAGGAAGGGGCTCAGCAGTGACCTCGGAGATCGGAGAGATCTGCAAAATGCAAACAAAATACTCACCCAACAAAATACTCGCAGCTTCCCAAGGGAGGAGAGGTTTTTCCAGTGTAAATGTTTGCTCACGTGGTTCTTTTATTAAACCGCCTTGCAAACCCTTGTCATGAATAGTTTTAAGATGCTCTCCTGTTCTCTGCAACTCTTTTGCTTATCCTGGTCTGCAATCACTTCAACACACTCACCCAGCCCATTGTCAGCCAGCAAAAGCACTTGGTCCTGCTCTTCGGCAGAAAAGACTGTCCATCTGTTATGCATTGATAGAGTGAGCTGCTGAAGATAGAAGGGCTAGAAATATTTTTCTTGGCACAGAAGAAGAGGCTTGGAGAGAAAGTGAGTTAGGGACAATAAAGATAGCCAGGAACTCTGGAGCACCGACCTCCAGACACATCCAGGGTCATCAGGGAAAGTATATCAAATATGTTAACAGATATCGGGAGCCAAGAACTAATTTTAAGGAGGACTGAAGATATTCTTCCTAGTTCAGTGAACATTTTAAAACATCCAAGGCAGTTTCTAATATTATAGAGCTTTTTGCTTGTTTGTTTCATCTACTGTCTTTTGCAGAGGTACTCAGATTTCCAAACTTCAGAAAGATAAAGTCATTGATTCTTAACTTAGGGCAGTCAACAAAATCAGAAAACTTAGTTTCCCAATGGTTAGTGGTGTATAGGAGTTTCTGGCTGTATTTCATATAAGCCATGACAATGTGCAATGATCTAAGTAAGGCACACACTTTAAGGCAGTTTGCAAATAAATTTTGTGACAGCCACCAATGTGATTCCAGAAAGCTAATTGTGGTTGCAGATTTAACTATGAATGGGTTGTTTTAGGAGTTCTTTAGGGGTTCCATTCCTATGCATTTTACTAGCAAGTCCACATACACAAATGGATGTTTCAAAGCAAACTGGAGCAGATTCAGTACTGAGCATCTGACCTGATCTCTGCTCATCCTGAGTTCTGAATAATGCCTTTTTTGCCTTGTTACAATTGTATTAATTTTCAGGTTCTTCTTGGCTTAAATATGGAGGACTCCTTGGAAAACTGCAAAAAGAAATATATTTGAGATTTGCTAACCATGAGATATACACCTAAAATGTCAAACTGAAAAGTATATGTGATAAAAGAATATAAAATTCTGTGCTAAATCTAATGTATAAAATAACTAATCAGGGAAGCAGGAATCCAATAAAAATATTAGTGCAAAAAAAATTGGAGACAAAGGCTGAAGAACTGAATGTCTTTATTTTGTTTCTTTCTTCATCTGAAAAAAAAAACCTGCTGGCATGGCTTCAGACAGACAGCATAATGATGGTGGGGCAGAGGAGAAAACAGTAAAAGAAATAGCCATGGTCAGGTCCAGAATTATGGTCCAAGTGATTCAGCAATATTCAGCTTCCAGGGGATTCAAAATGCAGAAACTGGGGAGAGAAACAAAAGCGTTTTAAAGCAAATAATATATTCAAGTGTCTATGTATGTATGAGTGTGTGTGTGAGACGGAGAGAGATATATGTATATATAAAAACATATTTCTACATGTGTGTACATATATTCATGGGAGTGTGCCTGTGAATGTAGATCTGTACAAAAGATGCCATTAATCTCACATTCAGGAGTAATGGCACCCAGGTGAACAACTGCTCTGCAACTGAGAAAGTGTTTGAATATTGTAAATTGCCAAAGGGTTCAAAAACCAGGGGACTGATAAAAAACTTAGGAAATTAAGACTAATCAGGTTATTCAGATGGAACTATTGGATTTCATTCAAAGTGCAGTAAACATATGGATTAATCAGCCAATAAGACCACTGAGGCAAAGACTGTGGCTCATGCTCTGGAAAAAATGATTTCTTTTAATTTTTTTGTAATTTCTACTTGTCCATGGACATAAAACAAATATTTAGATGACTGACTGACCAATTTGCCAGTAAAAGTTTGAAGTGTAGTTCAATTGATCATCATGGATGGGCTTTTCATTCTGTTCTTTTTTTATTTTGAAGACAAATTGTGGTAGTTATTTTCTGTGTTTGTTAAAGTCTGCCCACTTCAAGTGCTCCATATGCAATTTACACAGTGAAATAATAAGCTTATATAGAGACTTATTTTAAATCCTAAGCCCTGCTCAGCTCTCTCTATGGCATGCCACTCAGTCCAGCGGTGCATGAGTTCTGGGGTAAGCACGGTTGATGCCTTCGATGGCCTCTGTAGGGCTTAAGAGTGAATGCTTATTTGTGCAATGGCATTTTTAGCTCAGGTTTTGGGGACTTAAGCTGCTTTAGTACTTCAACAAACAGGTCACCATCCTGGTTTCAGCTTTTGTGAGCTTTTGCCAACAAGGTACAAAGCAGATGCAGAGAAGAGCAAGGCAATAGTTCATATAAAGTGTTGGTAGCTCCCAAGAACACTTGGGAACCAGGTCAGAGAAGTGGTGGTATAAACCACAGCTTTACCCTTACACCTTGCTCTTCTGATCTGCCAGAAGGAGTAGGGGAAACGCTGCCGTAGGGATGCAGGTGGGATTGCTGCTGTACCTCAGCTGCCCTTGGTCACAGCCTGATGTGCTTGGGCTCTTGGTGAAGGTTTGCCCTGGAAATCACTTGCTGTGACCTATAGAAAGGGATGACATGCTCAGCTGAGGTGCTCTTTGAGATTATCCTACAGGGGAATGGACAGACGGGATTTAGCGCAGCGTTGTGCAAATGAAGGTGGGCAAATCCAGGATAACTGTGAGCTGGGCAAGATGGTATAGAGGTGCTGGAAAAGGGATGAAAAAAAGCTGTTCTCTGGTTCATCTGTGGTGGTGTGGTTATGCACTCACAGGTGTAAAAATGTTGGTGAGGAGACCGCAAACTGAGATTTGTAGGCATTGACGTGCAATGAAGTTGCTGCGGAACAGGCCCCATTTGCTTGCCAGCACAACCCCAATGCCACAAACACAGAGGCAATGGCAGAAAATGCGGGTCTCTCAGCGTTGCCTGTATTTACATAAAGAAATTTCACTTCAGTTAAAGCTTCCTTGGGAATACGTAGCAGGGGTAGCTCTTCAGCTGAGGATGCTGTCTCAGCCTTATATAAATACCTGTAGAATTGCTCAAATAGTTCATTAGTAGCTTATGAGTTTGTGTGCTTGCATTCCTCACGAGCTCTAATTGCAAGGATGTTGATTCGTACTGCATCCAACCGGAGCCGGCTAACAGATTCTCTGCTCTGATGCCCCATTAAATGAGGTGTTACTGTATTTGACTCAAGCTGAAAAGGATCCCTTCCCATTTAGTAAAGAGGCCAGCTAGGGCTGACCTAGCTGGGGACAGATTTCCTTCCAAATCTCAGCGAAGTCCTCCTGAATATGAGATGTTAATTGTGGCAGGAATTAAGGATTAAAGAGTCATGGCTTCAGGTTACTATTGGGAACTGAAATCAGGATTACAAAGGAAAGTGGGCCATGCCCTCACAATGCTATTACCCCAGTTCTTGAATCTAAAAAACCTTAGAAACTCATCCTTGGTGACCAATAAAAACTAGTCTAAATTGTGCTTACTGAGGCCTGAGGAAAAGAGTCATAATTGTGTAGCCATAGTTTGGACACCTTTCAAAGCAGAAGATAACATCAAGGACAAGAGAGTGAAATTCAGCCCTGATTTATACCCTCTGCAACCTTTATTAGTGCCAAAGCTCTAGTGTTGGCCATACATCAGGCCACAGCCTCATCTCCTGCCCGGGAGAGATAGACCCCATGCCGAAGGCCAGCCACTCATGCCTTGAGTCACTGTGAAGAGAGCAAATACATCACAGAAGCATTTCTCCTTGGGCAGAGAGTCAGATGAAGACCCTGTGTAAATTCAGCCTCAAATCTGGGGTAACCATTAACCTTAATGGCTGCATCCCCTGTGGGCAGGTACAAGGCTGGATTCTGCTCCCAGGGGGGTGAAAGCCAGCTCTAGCTCCCCCACAGCACTTACTGAAGGGCTCAGCATTAGGGTGGTGCCCCCCATTCGAGTTCCTGGGGGGAATGCTCAGACAGGCTAACTATTTATGATGGTGTGAAACCCCATACCTGACCCCAGAATACAAAGCCATAGAGATGAACAGGAAAAGAAAGAAATTCTGTGGTTGAAATTTATGACATGGTAGCACATACTTAATAACCAATTAAAGCCAAGATTTATTGGGAGCTAAATTACATTTGTATTATAAATAGAACTAGAATATACTGTTACAGAACAAAAGCAAAACATCTTAGCATTTAATATTGTAAAAGACAAAGTAATCTAATGGACCCTAAATGTTAATGGGTGTAAAGATTTACACTTTAATTGCATTTTTAAGTCATCTTATTTTACAGTGCTCTTTTTATCTATGTACATAGAAATCAACAATGTGCTGCAACATTATACTTAGTAGTGGAAAGACCAACTTAAGGAAACATGTTATTATAGGCAAGATCAGTTTATTACTTATAAATCCTTGCAAACATTTTAATTGAAATGAGCACTGGACTTTCACTGACCTTGGCTGTATGTATGCGAGACCTTCATAGCAAATTAAGCTGGTGAAAAGTCACGAGGAGGGGGGGAAGACAAGAAGGGAGGGAGTGGTAACAAGACAATTTCTATTTGTAAAGCCAACAAATAAACTATATTAGATTTAGGATGGCAAGGAAAAAAAACCCTTGCAAATGATGAAACATGAAATTACATCTGATTAAATTATCAAATAATAATATTGTATTTATTAAAGTATTATCAGCTATAGTCCAACTTGGAGATTATATCTGAGGTTGGCATTTTAGGACCTGCTTTCATAGCATATAAAAATGTTACAAACTTCCAAGAAACTGATTCCTGTGCTCATAAAATTTCTCTTCCAGTTTGTGTTACCGCTTCAAGATTCATAAGCTGAGTTACAGTTATAAATGAATCTAACTCATACTACATTTGAAAAAATAAATGTGCACTAAAAGTAATTAAAGCATGTTGGTTCATGAATAATACACCATTTTACTACTATTTGCAGAGTATAACGAGACAAGCTACTAAATTGACAATGAATGCTCTATTATGTGATTGCCAACTGTTTTATAAGATATTGAACAGATTCATTTATTCTATCATCATGTGCATTATCAAGCTATTGCTTTTTAATAAATTAATTTCTCCTATGTCTCCAGAGCCTTACTTTGAAATCTGGCTGAAGGCATAAATGAAATTAATTTTGTGGTCTGAGTTTAACTACCAGTGCCGGGTGACTTACAAATAACACGTCGCAGTTGGCAGCCGCCAGAGAAGGGGATTTCTGCTGGGTAGCCGCAGCAGTGGCACACTGGCCCCGGCGGAGGGGCTTAATTGCAACGGCGAAGGATGCCTTCTAATAGCCAGCTGACAGAAATAGTCGCCCCTGCAGGGTAGGGCTCTCTGACAGCTCTTGTTTATCAGGGGCTCTCCTTGCCAGTCATCCCCCTTCCCCTGCCCTTCACCCCCACCCACTAACACACCGTAAATTGACCCTTTAATTGTTTAGCAGCCTAAACCTGCTGACACCATTCATTGACTGTAAAGCAGCACTTAATCCCTGGTTGGGTGATAGTGTCATTAGGAAAGTAATGTGATTGTGGGGAAGAATCTCCCATCTCGGCTGTGCGCTGTGTTGGAGGAGAGGATTATCTGTGAGCCCTCGGCTGGGGCTGAAACAACACGTAGTGTCCATACAACCCCCTATGCTGCAGAGCTATTTCGCTCGATGGTAAACAACTTCTAATTGCAGCTGTTGACAGGACTCACTGTGTTATAACTAACCTTGCTGCAATGTTATTATTTCTGAAGGGAGCCTTTCTCCATATTTTTAACAATAAGTCTGACAGGTGTCTTATTAAAAACAGGGCTTAATTCTAATGCAACTATTCCCACCCGCCCTTCCCTTTTCATTTTTGTGCCTCTATAATGCATGAATTTCTCCTGCTCATAGAGATTAAAGGAACAGCTTTGCTGGAAGGAAAATACTTCTGGTTTGTTTGTAGTCCAGGTGCATTCGAGATGGCCTCAGTACTGGCTCCCTTTTTCCTCTCTTCTCCAGCCACGCCGGCTCAATGCTGGGAGGGAAAGAGAGGGAGAGAAATAAAGCCTTCTCTGCAATAAGAGGTAATTCAGGATCCATTGAAGCGAAATTTCAGGCTTCTTTTGAACTGTGACCCGCGGCCGCCGGCCGGGCGCTCCATGGGCTGCGCAGCCTGTGATGCATTGCTGACTGCTGTCCACCAGAGACCGAGCCCAGGCCAGCAGTTCACTTACAAGTTTACACTGGATTTAAGTCAAAATGCTAAAATGCTGGTGTTCAATCACTGCTAACTGTGTGCTCGGCAGACAGCTCCCAGCAGACTCTGTGCTTGTAAAATCCAATACGCCACATAAAGTAAGGGTTTATGGAGGTACAAGGGGTTTAGAAGACATTTTTTACCCCTTCCCTCCTGCTCGGTTTCTTGTGACGCTGCTCTTCAGGTGCTGGGACGGCTTTAGCTGCGTCCCACACGTAAACCAGGCAGCAGCACAAAGCGCGGAGGGCTGCATACAGAAAGGCGCTACCCATTTCCATAACCTTTCCCCACCTCTCCTGCCCTTCCTCTCAGGCTGCCTGCAAAAGGCAAAGTCCATTTTAAGGCCATTAGTTACGTATTGATGTGATGATCAGAGTCGGGACCGGCATGGCTCCCATGCACTCGCTTTTTCTCTTCCCTTTGCAAAAAGCTTACACGTTTCACGCCCGCAAGCATCACACGCGTTTCTGAATCCCCGCTAAGAACATTACAGAGCTGCTCAAACCACCACTGTTCAAGGATAACACCAGCTCAAGGAAAAGGGTGCCTCGTTTGCCAGGAGGGATCGTGTAAATCCAGTGTACAAAGCCCCTAATTTAGACTGTGCTCGCATATCCGTGGGCTCTGCACCAGACCTGCGTAAGGTTTCCATATGAACAATGCACACAGTGCACACTTCATTCCCAAGGTGTTGGCTAATGTTCAGTATTTAAAACAGTTTTTTTAAAAGAGTAAAGATAACCAGTCAAAATAGTCTCACCAGGCATTTGGCGATCTGTTTTGTACCCCCTTAAGGTAGATGATTTTCTGGGATTCGAAAAAAACATATATTATTTCTTTCTCTCTTTTTTTTTTTTTTTTTTTTTTTGCATAAGCAACTGCCCAGCAAATTGATAAGAGCCCTTTTTAATTAGATAGTGAAGTTGTATGGGTAATGTTCCATATAAAGATCTATAAAACACAGCAGAATTAATAAAATGACTGCTTCTCATTTAATTCAGGTCCTCCAAAGGGATCTGTATGTCTTGCTTTGGTCTGTTTGTAGTACTTCTCTCCACCACCCACCCATGAATTGATTAAAATCACATTCCTCACTTAAAACTGGAGCCCAGTTGGTAAGAGATACTGGATAGTAATTAAGGTCTGTGCACAGACACATGAACCCCCATAAAAAAAAATACCGAAAGGAATCATTGTGCATTGCTTGGATTATATGCAAACACAGCTCATGTTGACAGCTACCTCTGGATGACTCCATCAGTACACACTTTATCTCCAGCTGTCCAAGTAATTTTCCCAGGATTTCGCCCCTCTTTTTCACTCCTCTCCACACAGATGGATTAGAGCAACAAACGGTTTACATGCTGCACATCATTAGCTATCCTCCCTCACTACCCAGCAGATAACAACTGGGCTCTATCATCAGGACATTCATAACACCTTGACACTTTTACAACTATGCTGTTCTCTGCCAGAGCAATCTTCTCTTTTAAAGCATGAAGCTAATTCATGAAACACCCATTGGAAAGTACTCTGCAAGCGCAACAGAGGTGGGGGAGAGAAGAAAAAGCACAGCCTAGAAAAGGCATCTAGTAAATAAAATAGTTAACACTGTAAAAAAAAAAAAATCAAGAGAAAAGCAGCACATTCTTTCTCTCCAAGATACCTCTCTATTTTCCCATTGCCTCTGTCCCACGGTGAAGAACATCAGCAAACAGCCACACATCTGCCAGCCATATTTCAATGCTTCCATCATCACATCGTCCAGGCACCTTCAGTGCCTGGCGTCGGCGCAGCTCTTTGCGATTGCTGGCTGAAGCAGGCAGACGGTTCGGCTGCGTGGGTCCCAGTTTGGGTGCTGTGCTCCTAGCGATGGCTTGCCTGCTTCCCCTGGACATGGGTTTTGCTAAGGGACCTCTTTGCAAAGGGATCGGTTGAAGACTTCAATCAGTAGTGTGTTTACTGTTGGGTATTACCAACGGCTCTTCTGGTTTTCCTAAACTGCCTCCAGTCTCAGGGCATCTTGACTCTAACAGATTTGTTAATAAAGCAATGTATTCCCTGTGTAGGTTGGGATCCTGCTTGAGAGACCGTGCATGCTCAGACATGGGCTTACATCTAGAATAAAATACAAGCCTATATCAGCTACTGTGGATGGAAAGAAATACATTTTAGGAGCGTTTTCCAAGCTTCTCAGCATGCCCCCCTGCCGCCCCAACCATACATTTTACTGTATAGCACACGCTTGTTTAAAAAAGAAATACATAAGGAGAAAGAGTAATTACCGTAGCTTAAATTCAGCCTGATAAGAAGGGCTTGCACAGTCTGAGCAGCTGTTCCACTGCCATTCAGATTATGAAAATATAATCCTAGAGAACCTTGTCAAGATAAATACAGAGCATGAAATGTATAGGCAATTTTTCCCCAGCCACATATAATGATCAATTCCAAAGCCACAAGTGATACCAAAGGACAAAATAAGATCTGTCTAGACTTTCTCACTTACAAGATATTGATCATTCCAATGGTAAACTGGTTAGTATAAGTGTGTTTGGCTTGAAAGGTCATGAGCTTAACACCTGACAAGGAGTTATTCAACCTTGATATAAGTCAAATTATTGCAGTGTTGCTGGAAAGACTTTCTCTAATAAAAATCCCTACCTGGTCTGAGAATATCTGAAATTTGTCTTACAGATGTCAAAAGCAAAAGCTGGGCGGGGGGGGGGGGTGGGGCGCGGAGCGGGGAAGTCAAGGTTTGGCATGGATTTCTGCTGGTGCACCTCTATCTGGTTTTGCAAGTAGAGGTCCCAGCAGTCAGTTACTTTCTGGGCAGACCATGGGCAACATCCACTGCACAGGCAGCAGTGGAAGCTGTCAGTGATTGAAACGGCATCTCCATTCCCCTAAAAGCTTCTGGTGGCTCTTCACTTGTAGCAAAGGAGTTTGCTTGCTCACCTATGTGAACTTGACAGACCCAGGGCACCCATGCAGACGGGGCAAAAAAACACCATTAAAATGGGAAATGGTGACTTTGGAAGCAAAGCAGAGGGGAAAGGGTCAGGCAATGCCCTTCAGTGCATGGGTGGGAAATGCTCTGTGGCATCACCCTCCAGTGCCTCCCATTCAGAAAGTCCTGTGGGGCTTGAGCAGTGTATCAGAGACACAGTCCTTACCCAGACTCCTCTTTTTTTTATGGGGATAACTAGGAAGTGCTTATTAGGACAATTAGGAGCTTGATGTAAGTTTACTGGTTCTTTTCCAAGAACTATAAATACCCAATCTATTTTGCTTTATTCAGTTCTTTTTGTTTTGCTGATATGATACTAGTTAAGGTTAATGGGGTTTGCTTTAATATTAGACACAGGATCACTTAACTACCTTTAATGAACACTGGAGTCAATGCATTGTGGAGTAATTCACACAGACATTGCCTCAGGTAAATCAACCGGAAAAATGTAAGCCAGTAAAATAAATAAATCTGACCGGCTGTAAATGTGCCAAATTTTACACCAAAATATATTTAAAAGCCAATGACTTAGGCACATCTAGGATATTAAAATGGAGAGTTTGAAGTCTGTTTCTTTTCAATTGCTTTTCCTTTTTAATGTCCCCTGCACATCCCTCCTGTGCTGAAACCAAGCTGAGAGTGCAAGAAAAATTATTTTCACAAGTGTTTCTAATAGAAGCAAATTCTCTGCAGCTTTGTTCCATTTTTTTATTTGGAATGAAAATTATAGAAAAAAAGGGGGTTTATGCTTGGCCATCTCAACACAGGAGAGTGAGCGACAAAGAGGAGGACAGAGAGAGGGAGAGAAAAGGAGGAGAGAAAGAAAGAGAAAAAGAGAAAGACTGAAAGAGAAGGAACAAAAGACAGAAAAGTAAGTAAGAAAGAAAAAGTAAGAAAGTAATTTTATCTCAGTTGAGACAACAGGGACAGTGAAATTCTAGACAGAGTAATATACTAGTGTCAATAAATATTTGTTAACCAGAAATAGGAACCAGAGGAACCTGAAGAACTCAATGAAGTTGGGGGGTAGCTTACTTCATACTAATGCAAAACTATGCTAACATTAAAAATGTTTTTACCTCGTAACACTGAAATAGTGAGCTGTGTACAGAGGAAAAACACCTCCCAGATATTCTTTGAAGGAAGGCAGGCAATCTCTTTAAGTACTGAATTCTCACAAAAGCATGCAATGTTTCAGCAATAAGGAATTACAGGGTGTGCATTATCAGTTATTAATGTTTGCCTAAATGGAGCATAAGGCCCAGGCCTTTGGGGGAGCGCAGAGCTCCCGGCATTGCTTAATTACTGCCTCTTCTTAACCCAGCAATGCCAAGCTCTGATGCAAAGCTCTGCTGTCGTAGACCGGCTGTATTATTATGTGAGAGTAATTCTGTTTGCCTATGAAAAGGAAAAATGATGCATTTGAGAAGGCTGTTGCACAGGTGACCGAAGTTAACCAGTTTTTCTCTCCAGATAAACTCCGGACAATACAAGGAATTTGACTGTAACCATCACCTCAACTTGCAAACACTTTGACCCACAGCACGACAGTTTTCAGGCATTACACTATACCAGCATCTGGCACAGGCTGGATTAAACTTTTAGGAGACAAGAAAGAACTTTTTTCTTTTTTCTTCCCCCTCACCCCCCACCCCAAACAGTTGAAAAGAGGTGTTGTTCTTTCTGGAATAGCCCCTTTTATTTCTTTATTCCATCAAATGTTTCAGTGCAGGTGCAAGCTCATTAGGACGTGCTGGCCTTGGGGAAGGAGCTTGCTGCAGATAGTAGAGGAAGACACGTGGGCAGGATTGCTTATTTACTGAAGGCTGTTGCTACACAAGTGGTGTAGCAGGTATAAACAAGGCCATATATTCTTTACTGCTGCTTTAGGAAAGGCTGTGGCATCAGGTAAGGAAGTGGCTAACTAAGGAGCAGCTGAAGCTGCACTTGGGCAGAAGCTTGAAGGATGCCAAGGGCTTTGGGAAAAAGAAAAAGCCCTCATTTTCTCTGTATAAAGCCAGCTCAGCTAATTCACCCTAGATCTGAGGACAGTGGCTCCCAGTTTCCCCCTGTCCACTCAGAAGAAATTTAATTTCACAGATAGATATTTCATTTGTAGAGATTTCAACTCTTATGTGTATAAGAGGCTGAACACCACCTACCTGAGAAGAGCTCACACTAAACTAGAACTAGCCATAAGCTCAAAAAAATAAAGAGTCAAAAAAAATGTAATATATGACTGTAAGGTATAGCTGTTACACTGCAGTGTCATAATTTCTTACATAAGTGTGGTGGGTTTTTTGATGGGAGGATGCTATGGCTACTTCTGCCAGGTGAATGAGTGCCTTGACTTTAACACCTATTCAACAGCTAATCAAGTGCATTATAACTGCAGACAAGAAAGATCAAGGACAGCAGACTGTTAGCAATAAGTTATAAATAATAAGGGGGACAAATAAGCTTCTATTAACAATGTGTCCTTCTATTTATTTGTTTATATTCTGTCTACAGACAATGTGATGCTGGCCTGGGGATGGCTTAGGACAACCTTCTGGCATGAAGACAGCTACAAAGCACAAAATACAAAAAATGAACTCAAAAAGAAACAAGAAAAAAACAGCGTTTTCTTGGCATCAACAAGAAGCTACTTATTTTTCCTCAAGTTTTCTTTTCTAAAAAAAAAAAAAATTGGAACTAAGACATTTGCAGAAATGAGACAAATTTTCTCTTCAGGTGACAATATTCAAGCAAGCATGTTGTTTTATTGAATTTAAATGTAAAGAAAAAAAAAAGACGGGATTTGGAATGGGATACAGTATCAGGAGAACTGAGTAACTGTGAACTTTGAAAGAAAAAACCTCTTTAAAACTGTGAACTGAGAAATGGATGGAAATACCATTTAAACCCCTGATTACACCCTGCGTGTTCTTAAGGAGACAACATCATCTTTGCTAACTCAACAGTATTTAGGGAATGGTTTACAACATATCTTTTATTATAATATTTTAAGGAAAAAACAGAAATATTTAATTAGCTGTGATGTTACCATTTCTGTTCGGATGTCTTCTTGCACCTTCTTTTTCTAGACAGCGTAGATACATGTATTTGCAGCCAGCAGTCAAGGGCAGGCAAGATTTCTTTCCTCAATAATCTTTTTATTTGCCACACCCAATAAAATCCTTGTAGGGAAAAAGAATCAACACAACTACCACCTCCCGATCAATACCTAAAGCCTAACAGACAGTAATTATCAAAATAAAGAGGAAATCCCATATTGGGCTATGTACCTACCCATTAATCAAAACAATGTAAAATATCTGCAGCATTGCTTTTCTAAAATAAGACAAAAGATGCCTCCTTGGGTTACACTTTGAACAGCCTATAATCAAAAGAAAGAGAACCAAGACTAACTAAGCCCCAGGAAGCCGCATTGTCCCTTTAACCCACAGTATTCCCCATTTCCCATTAGTACTTAACATTTTTCACTATGTTGTGACTGCTATTATTTCATTTAACACTGGTTAATCTGTATCTGAGGTATATGGAAACCCTCTAGATGATAAGATTGGACAGGTTCCAGTGTTGGCAGTTTTCGAGCATGCACACACTTGGTGTGTTTTGATCCTTCCAGGAGCTCCCTGTTATTTGGACTGCCTGCCAATTCGTTCTTGGATCAGCCTCTCGCTCAGCTCCCACAGGGCTGTGGCCGTCGCTTCGCCCTGCGCCTCCTGCGACGGCAGGCAGCGGCAGCAGTTGTTGAAGTACATCCCTCCCAGGCCCTCCAGCTCTGCAGCCGTGGCGCAGTAGACAGTTGTGGCAGCTCCTTGTTGCTGGAATTTAAAAAAAAAAAAAAAAAAAAAGAAAAAAGAGAAAGAACCTATATAAATATATATAGATATTTTATCATTGTAATCTTGACTGCAGTCCTTTGAAGCTGTGCGTCTTATGAAAGCATTGGTGAAAAGCATCGCAGCTGACAGTGTAACTTGCCTAGTGACAAGGCTGAAACCCTGATGAAGGTCCTGCCTGCCTGCCTGCCTGCTAGCCACTTATTTACAAAACACCTTAGTGAGGACTTACTTTTTTTCTTTTCCTTTCCTCTTAGAGCAAAAGAAAAGAAGAAGATAATCCTGAACCCCAGCCCCAGTCTTGGGTCTTTTGCCCCTTTTCAGTAAAAGCTTGGACTGGCCGCAGGGAGAGTCTGGCCTGATACAGAGGAGCAGGGTCTGCCCAGGCGGTGTTTGAAACCGGAAGAGTTGAGCCAGGTTTAAAAGCAGTGCCTCAAAACTTCCTGGTTTCCCTTTGCAACACAGAAAACACTGTACACCTTGGGCACCCGTGCTTCCTAATCCTGACCAGCAATGCAGGCTGATGCATCTATGTATTTTGTTTGTTTGGGTTTTTAAACCTATTGTACAAAATGAACCTGGGCACTCCAATTAAGACCCATCATGTAAAGTGCAATTGGGATTGGTGCCAAACCTGCCCATATATCTTTGATCAACGTTTTCACTGTGACAGTTGTCACCACTGCCTTGTAAGGATGTTTTCCTGCTGCAGGCAGAGAGGGGTTCTGATTTTGCAGAGACGTGAGGCTTTCCAGTGGGTTTTTTTGTTCTGTAACAACCATTTCTCATGTCTTATAATGCTTTAAGAAATGGAGCGGGTAGATTAGAGGCTTTTGTGGATCAGTGTTTCTTTTTCTTTTTCGTTTAAATATCAAGTGAACTTATGTTCAAATAGGAAGAATGGGTTTCTCTGAATTTCTCTAACAGAAACCTGGAGATCGAGGCCACAGAGGGGCCAAGCACCCCTGCACCAGTGATGGGCTACTCCCTGGCACAGATTAAAAGTGCAGTGCCAGAATAGCTGTAAAGAGGCTAGGAAGCTGGTTTGCTTTGTAAACTATAATGAAAAATAATAGGTGAGAGCACATAGCAAGACACACACTAATTTAAAACTGATATAGTTTATCTGGCTTCTTATGATTTTTTATGTACATCTTAGTCCTTTCTGTGGTAACTAATTATGAGCTGATAGGAATCAGAATAAAGAGGCTGCCAAGTATGATTGAAAAAGTAAATGAAGAGAAATTAGATGTTGCCACATTAGGGTAATTTAATGGGGAAAAAGAACAGGCTTCAATCTCTTATGATTTTCCTCCAGTTCTTTTTTCTGGCCTTTCATTGTCACAACCAAGGAAACTCAGGGTGTTGTTAGGGGGTCAACCTGCAAGAGACCTCTACGTTACATTCTCATCCTTCAAGGGCAGCAAGCAGTCTAAAAAGACCCAATTCTCCTTAAATGAGGTGTCTCAATTTTGTAAATGCAAAGGAAGGCATATTTGTTTGCAAGACACGCATTTTTCTCAGAAGATGGGATTAAACTGATAATGACGACTCCACAGCTTAGAAATGATCTCCCATCACAAGGTAAACCAAAACTGTCTGCATTAAGTATTTTGAAAGGCATATATTTATCAACAGACAAAAATATTTTTAAAGTTAGTATAATACATCGTAATCCTCTTATTAAACCAGTATCTTTTTTAAAAATAAGAAAGTATCTTAAACACAGTAGCAGAAGTGGAAGAGAGTTCTACTGAAAGTAATATTAATAGAGAACAATAAAATTCCTGTGCTCATTTGAACTATCCTACAAAGCTCCACAGCACAGGTATGATCACCATATTCAGCTGTTTAGAATGATTCAAAGCCCCTGAAGAGTATTATTAGTTTTTTGCAAGCAATTCAACTGGACTTTTATTAGAAAGGTAAAATTAAACTAAAGTGCTCAATGCAGAGTGAGAGCCCTTAAGCTATTGCTGAAAAGCATCCGTCCAGCCAAGCTAAACTCAGGCTAGCTCTAATAGAATTCAGCTAATTCATAAAATGGAAGTTTATCAGAGCAGTTTAAAATCCAAACCAAACAATAATTTATCTTTCCAAATGAGTCAAATTTGACGACTTTTAAACAAAATTCTCAGCAGGCAGAAAAACGTCCCACAGTATAACATCAGTGCTTTATACCTCGAACATTGACACAACCTAGACTCCAAAAGAAGAGAATAGTTTTCCCTGTGTGAGCATAGGGTATTTACTTTAAGCGATAAAAGACTATGTGGCTGGAAGCCCAAAGCACTTTATCTTGCAATGCCTCCAGTGTTTCACTGAGAACTGGATGTAAGCAATCTGCCATTTGCTTTTTGGCTGTATATATCTTTACTTCTTTCTAAATGTTCCAATCAAGTTGGCTGTTTTGGAAGAAGAAAGTTCAATGGTTCTATCATTGAAAGAAAAGTACCTTTCTTATTACTTAAGAGAAATGCAGTCATATTTATCCCTTCATTGACAGAGGGTAAAGCTTTAATATCCCAGAATAATGGACAAACATGAATTCATCAAGCCTAGGAGGTTCCTTCAGGTGGCAAAGCTGAGAAACAGAAGGTAAATCCCAGATTCTCAAAGCCATTTAAGTATTTATTTCCTTTGGTGAATGTAAGCTAGTTGCATTCAGACATTTGAAAATCTAAGTGACTTGCCCAAGGACAGAGGGGAATGAATATCACAGAATCACAGGAATCAAATCACACTTTAGGTTAGGAGGGACATCAGGAGGTCTCTAGCCCAACCTCTTGCCCAAACCGTGATGTCTAGGAGCACCATATATGCCATGCTGAATGGGAAGGTCCTCAAGGGACAAATTCCTCCTTTCCATCTATGACTCAGATACCACAAACCTCTGGGAAGAACCAGAGCTGCAGATAACTGCAGAATGCCTGCACTGCCAGCCATGCCTAGCCAGGCTGAGAATCCGCTTAGTTTCTCAGTAAATATTGTTTATCCCTCATGAACACTGTCTTTTGAATGACATCTTTATATGTTGGGCCTTATGACAGGTTAATAACAAGTTTTAATTTTTTGCTCATCAGCTTTCCTGTTCACATATCATCAGCATACGACAGCAGAGGATGTTAGGGAATCTAATTAGTAAACAATTCCATACTGCTGATACAAGATGAAACATTCTTAAACCGATAAAAAGAGCACTTTAATCATTGTTGAATGACTTTCAATGCCAAGCGGTTTGTGCCATGTCAGAACATAATTTGAAGAAGATTAGAGTACTATATAAAAGAATTAATGTTAACAACTTCGTTAAAAAATGTCTTAAACAATGAGCTTGTCAGTTGTCACAGGCTCTCCCTGATCTATTGTGATTAACGCCCCCCCTCTTAACAATTTAAACTGATAAACAATGCTAAAAGTGCTGGGCAACCTAAACATTTTTTTTTCCATACATCCGTCAGTTGTACAGGGTGCTAATCACCAGAGCTGGGGGTCAGCCTTTTTTAACCTGCAACAAAGGCAGTGGGTGCAATGATGAATACACAGGATAAAGAATTTGTGAGAAGCCCAACTGAATCTTTAATCATGCCTCAATGCCATTTCCCATCCAGTCAAACATTTGAAAGCTGCTAGGCAAGCACCACGCTATCAATCTTTCTAGCGTACGTAAAATTACCCAGGAATCTTGTTTTGGATTAAGTTGAAGAGTGTCTTAGTAATAAGGGTTCATCATTCTCTTCTGCAAATCATTTGTCAGTTTTGTAATACAATCTTCAACTGCATCAGGGTTGGATTTATACAGCAGTTGCTGTTTATTTATAGTTGAGGCTCTAAATTATCCATCCTTCCAAAATCTTTTGTTGAGATGAAAATACTAAGTAGCTACTAGTTCATAGGCATTTATTTCATAACTGCTAGCTGTCAATTTGTAAGTGATGGCACGGAATACAAATTAATATTGAATATCTTAACAGTAAAAGAAAAGGAATTCTTGATATACAGTATACAGTAAAACCCTCATTAATATATGCAATGCATCCGTTAGTATTCTAAGATACCATTTATGTTCCTGATAAGAAAACGTATTACACAGTTAATGTTTAGTTTTCAGATTTGTCTACTTTCAAATGCATGTTTATTTTCTAAAATTAGATTCCTGTTCTGAAGCAGGTTTGCATATCAAGCATATAAATAATAGAAACAATGCCATAACTTATCTGTATACTTATCAACTACAAATGAATAAGATCCACTCTGAACTCTGTTAAGGGCATACAGATAGCATTAAACATTGCCTTCCAGTGAGATGGGATCAGCTTCTCTGAAAAGGAGATTTTTATTTTCGTGTGAAAAATCAAGAATAAAGGTCAGTTATCTTGGTAGCCTGAGGTTAAGTTTAGCACAGCACATTTTAAAAGATGGCCAGTGGGAAGAGGTGAATTCAAAATGACATGAGAGACGAGTATTTGTGACAAGGGCCAGATTCAAAGCAAGCAGCTCAAGTGAAATAAAAAGGCAAGTGCCTCCTTACAAGTCTTCAGGCTTTTCCCGTTATTCACCTCAGGACTATTAGACAAAGCCAACACACCCCTAACACAAAAATATCAGATCTGCACAATAGCACTGTGAACATACCATTTATAGCAGAATAATTCATTACACAGCAGTGTGAAGATGAGGTAGGTTGAACGTATTCAAGATCATTAAACCAGTGGGGTCTCCCATACCTTCTTTGGGCCTCTATAAAGCACCCTGAAGAGTTCAAATCCATTCTGCTAGAGAGGGAAAATCTCTCCACCAGCTCACTTCAGCAATAGTAATTTCCTGACTTGATGTGAAATATAAAATCTCTTCGGAATAACAAACAAAATGATATGGAGCCTATTTCCACAATGATCAGTTCCAAATTGCCCAAACCAAACTCCAGAGTTACAGCTGCAATTTTATATTCCTTGAACCCCATCTTCACCTGGTGTAAGTCAGCCCAGGTCTATTGCCTTCTCTGAGGCCCCACAGATTTGCAGTTGCTGAGGATCTGCTCCGTTGCTTGTTGCAAGCCTAGCGTTGACACTCGGGGCTGCAGGGACATGCTGCCCGGCTGCTGGGGTGCACGCCCGTCCAGCTGGCCAAGCTGGGCACAGGCTGCCCACAGTGGGCTGGGGAGCCACTGCTCCAGATTGCAGCTCAGCAGCCGAGCTTTGGCTTACCTCCTGGAAGAAAACTGCCATCAGAATGCATTTGTTTCATTTTGGGATTGCTAGCAACCCCCAGCTGGAATTGTGGTGCAGAGTCTTCTCAAAATATATTTATTCCTTTCTCTGTAATGTTAAAATGTTTCAACAGATGACTTGAATCAGTATTTTTTTCCCATCAAGTCTTTGCAAACCACACAGAGCATGATGACCTCTTCAGAAAAACACTAGCAAGTCTAAAATCCACATGTCCTCATGAAACCTTCAGGATTCCCCAGTATCTGAAGTGCTTTTAGGAGCAGTCTTAAAAGCCATTGGTGGTATCAGCCACGGCTGATGCCAGTTGTAGCTGAGAGAGGCCTTCTCAATGCCAAGTGTTATTTTGCTCTGTTTCCTACCGGGGTAACTCAGAGCTGTGAGGGATAGTCACTTTTTGTACAGTGCAGTGAATAAGTTTTAGTCTCACATGTGAGATGACAGGAGAACTGTTCAGCTCCTGCTGCAGTCCTCTTACTCAGAGCAATCCCAGATGCACAGTTATCTTATGAGTAACACTCAGAATATGTATGTATTAGTCTCCTGTAAGAAAATAAGATTCCCTGATTGCTTTTTCAGCAAGGAAATATGAAATTGAGACCTGCCTTTGCTAGTTTGGGTGAGTATGATAAACTTAAATCATATCTGCAGCTAAAAAAATAAAACTTTTGAGCTGCCAAATATGATCTAAGAAACAAATCAGGCTCAGTTGACTTCAAGTCCCATCTCCACCCAAGTGCCAGCAGGAAAACGTGACCTGAACTGACTCTGTAATTACAATCTTTTCAAAGGTCTCACCGAACCACATCTAAACCAGAGATTCTCAACCACCTGCCCTTCCCCCATCACCACATTTAAACCAGCAAAGCATCTCTTAGAAGATAATACAATGGATAAACCGAAATCTATAAAGTCTGCTTTTTTTCCTCTGATGTATTCCTTTTTCAATTAATTCCCAACTACAAAGACCTAAAACTCCATCAGCTTCTCCACTTGCAAAGTATCATTGGTTTCAAGCTGTAACTTTTCTTAGCATCATTAAGACCTTTACACATTTACAGTATTCTTTACATACATTATAGAAGATAAGTGTGTTATGTTCTTTGAGTAAGGAAACTGCAGTAGTTCATGAAAGAGGATTTGTTTTCAACTGCTGAGGCATTAAGACCTAGTGATTATTTCAACTATTCAGTATATGCAGCTATATTTAACTTACATTCTGGGTTTTAACTTTGCAAAGGAAAATGTGTCCATTGTAATAAATGTATTTTGATAATGCACCATGTTGTTTGTATTATGCAACACCCCATATGTTCTCAATTATGGCAATGATAGTGCTTGAAAACTTCTAACCCTCAACATCTAGTGTCAAACAGACTGTCTGAAATCATTCCACAGGGAAAAAAAAAAACCAATACAGGACGTCAAATCAGGAGAACTGGGTTGGTTTTCTCTTTTTGACTTTTACTTCCCAAGTGAACTTGGACAAGTCACTTCAACTCCATGTACCTCACTTTTCCCAGCTGTAAAATGGGGAGAGTACTATTATTTACCCACCTCACAGGGGTGTTGTGAGGACTAGTTCATATTTATAGAGTGCTTTCACACTTACTGTTGAAAAGCACTGTGTAAATATAAAGTGTTATATTATAAACCGTTGTTAAAATGCGTAGAAGATATTGAACAAGGTTGGCAAAATAGCTGACAAAAATGTAATTACCTTTTAAAATCATGCGTATTTTTCTCTATTGTATAAACTTAATTCTTTAACCTGTGAAGCTGTCTGCTACACCAGACCCTATGCCAGATTCTTCCCCCTCTCACCCCTGCCCTGTTTCTTTTTGCCCAGCTCACAGAGAACTTGGTAAAACTCTTACTAGCCAAAACACCACTGAATTCTTCAAAAATGGATGCTTTAGAGGGAACCAGCCCCTGAAAAGATCATCCATGGGTTCATCTCTCCTACCCTTCGCATATGCTAGAAAGAGCCCTCATTGCATACCAGGGGTGGGACTCAGTTGCCTAACATCGGTCTTACAACATCTGAGCTGCCTTAGGATATCCCACATCTACAGCCATCCTCCAGAAAGGCACATATATCCCATGGGTCCAGTATTGTATTTGCCAGCCTCTCACAGATATCTCAGATAAAACCATACAATGTTTAAGACAGCACCAGACACCTATGTCCGTGCAACCCTATTGCTCTTACCACAGCACCTGGAAGGGAGCTGATTCCCACAGGCAGCACCGTATTCCTTCCTTCTTCCAGTATTTTATTAAAGTCCACAATTGGCTTCTGAAAATTGTTTCAAGCCTAACACAGAGCCATCTTAAGCTTCAAAAACCTTAATGAAGCATATGGCTTTACCCTGCTCAACCAGCATTTCAATGGCAGGAGCAGCAGCACGCCCCGCAGGCTGCTCACTCTGGCCTTTTTACCCACATTGCATTTCCACACAGATCACTTCTGCATTTTCTTCTCCTGCCCGCTGAACTCCCATTCACACCTGATTTACACTTTTACGACATCACTGCTCCACTGAAGTGGCAGTTTTGAACACTGCATGCAAATTACTACGATCCAGTATTGCTTCTCTTTTCTTCTCACAGGCTAGTATGGATCAGTGGTGAGATATTGCATGCTCCTACTCATTTCTGAATTTGGGAAAATTATCCATCTTCATTTCAGAGTGTAACAGGGCAAGGGTGCGATCAGGCTGACCATATTATGTTGCTGTCCATTGCTTGCCCCCTGCCCTATATGCCAACACTGGCCAGTGGAGTGAGAAGGAAAGAGCATGTAAGAGAGAGTCCTTGGGCATCACAGCAGCACCATCAGGAGCTGATCATACCTGAAAATCTCTGTCGCTCACTTTCTGCGATTTTATGATGTGCATTTATATAAACATGAGTCCTATCATTGCTTGTCGGCCACTGTCAAAAATGGAAATCCTATGAAGGATATTGGAAATCCTCCTGAAACACATATCCTGCCAGCTGAGGGCAGATTTTTCTGGGCAAGGGTAATTTGAAGAGTTGGGCAAACAGGTTGTTGACAATAAACATATCCTGCCAAAAAGACTGATTAGATATGCTGCTGCAACTAAATCATCAGAATAGGGCTGGCTGGTGTTTGGACATACGTAGATGAGAATTTGTTGAAATCACTTCTGTTATTAACTTATGCTGACTTGAAATGTTTTATGTTTTTGCTGTACCTAACTTTAATTATATATATACACTTTATATAAATGTATGTATACATACGGTAATGTATATGCTGTATATATTTATATAGCTTTTTAATACTATTACTAGTCAAAATTTAGACTTTTTCATATGCAGTATTGCAAAGAATGTCATCACAATACTGACATTTGGCTTCCTCCTTCATTGCACATATAATTTTTTGGACTGACTTTCATTTTACATATGAGTGAAAAAAAACCCGACACAACACAATGCTTTTTAAGCAAGTGACCTTTTGGGACAAATATTTAACAAGCTGTTTATTTAGGTTTTAAAGATAAAGACTGTTTTTCATCTGTTGATACACACACACATATGCACATACACACACAGACACACACATTTCAGTAATACAATGCATTGAAAAACCACAGGGTGTTATGATGGGGACATATCATGGTAAGAAATTAACTACTAACTCTGTCTTCCAGAAACTAATTAAGGGAATGTATTTTGCAATAATACAGATCTAGCAAACAGGCCTCTAAAGTCTAGGCTTAGAGCTGTAAGCCAGGCACTCCTGTATTATGTATGTGTGATTTTCATAGATAGCCTGCTGTAAAGTGTGCCCTATTAGTGCATCTTTCAGGCTCAAAGACACTGGCCTTGTTAATATTTCATTTAGTACATACTGTAGAGTCTCATTTATATTACTTCTATAATTAATGGTGATAGCTTAGGCACTGCCTTTACAAGGAGAGATCCCTGTATGTTGGTCGATGGATAATGAGAAACAATAGATATTTCATTCACCAGCAGCTTGTTGCTAGTTAGTAGGAAATTATCGTGTGTACTGTTGCTTTAATTGCCAGGGTAAATAATGCTGCCGCTGTGTTAGTGAACATTTTAAAGCACTTGATGCAAATAGACTAGAAACAAAACAGAAAAAAAAATTACCTTTATTATGCTATACCTTAGCATAGGCAGTTAAAAAGGTATGTCTTAAAACATTTGCGTTCTATCATGCAAATATATCTTAATATGCATGTGCTGACTATTCAACTACTGTATTTTAGGAAATACAATTATGCTGCCTTTCTCTTCTCCTATGTAGACTGTAAATAACTGTAGATCTTTCTTTTGTTTTCCTATGTAAATATATGTAAATACTAACAAGCTATGCATGCTGATATTCTAGGCAATTTCAGGTACTTTTATAATCTGAAGGCATGTACTTGAACTGGTTTGTTAAAAAAAAAAAAACCAAGTCTCTCAAATCCTTTAAAGCTCAGTAGAAATTAAAGATTTCTTACTAGACTGGTTCCTTCACTCTCAGTTGCTTTTTTGTTTATTTTTTCCCTGCTTTGTCAACATTCTCTCCTAAGACTTACCACCAAGGATGCATACTCCAATGCTGTTTTCTCCAAAGCGTCTCAGGATGCAATTCACTCCCTAACCAAGGATGTGGACCATTTAGATTCAACATCATCCCCATTTGTAAGCCTCAACAGAGACTCGGAGAGGGGGGAAGACTATCCCCTTTGCTCTGACCTCTCATTCTGTTTAATGATGTTTTCTATTTCATTTTCTCAACCCTCAATCCATCAACTAAGGATCTAATACCTCTAGTGCCAGGACTGGGTTTGAGGGCAGATGCCGTCACAGCCAAGAGCGGTCCCCACGTCTTTGGCCATGTCTGCTCTTTGGCTGTGCTGCAGTCCGGCTGCTCACTCAGACATGCTCCTCTGTTTGAACATACTCTTTATGTTTCTTTTCTAGCATGCTTATGATTTTGACAGACTGTGAAAATAATTTGATAAATAGCTTGATAAATTTCCCCATCTCTTCCCTTCAGTCCTGTAACACTGCTTGTGGGAGCCTTTCAATTGAAGGAGCGTGAACAAAAATAAAATTACCTAAGCTTATAAATCAAGTCACCTCCTGCATACAAATTTGGAGGCAAGGTTTCCTTCTTTTGTTGTTCATGTAATAAATGAAGATTCCTATGAGGAAAAAGGTAAGAAGAAAAGAGATGCATTTATTCCCTAATATGGTAAGGGGAAAAGAAAAAATCCCCTCTGCATTATCTATGGAAACAAAATGCAATGACAACTTCTTAATCGAAAGAAAACAGCTTTCATGTCTGAAGATGCTTTTTCCAGAGTAGAAGTATAAGAATAAACAAATTAATTGACAGGATCTTCATGACTTTTGAGGTTCCTCAAACTTAGCTTGGTGTCTGGGGAAGATCTCTTTCCAGTCCTTGAAGACTCTTTTAAGATGAATGTTTAAAAAGCTGAGCTGACATGGGCATTATGTTCAAGTGCAAGCTGTACTATTCTTTAATAGAGGGCGTAGAAATGGTTCATAGGATTATTATCTTTCTACAGACAAAACCCATTACCTTCACACTAGGAGGGAAAAGCTAGTTTTTAACTTACATAAAACCAAATCAATTATCAATATCTTTGCATGGTTTCCCGGCTCTGCTAGAGAGCAGTTGCAGAGCTAAACACACAGAGCCATTTGGCAAAAGGGCTCTTTCTTGTGCTGGGCTTCTTGTTACACCTTTCATTTAATAAAATCACATCTGCAGAAGCAAAAATAAGTAGCAATGATTTGTATGCAGGGCTTCCACCCTGAATGTCACAAGAGGAGACAGGAATCGCATTTACAGACTGATCACCTGGCTACTGTTACTTTAGACTTCTTCCCAGTAAAAAGTGAAGAAGCGAATAAAAAGCAGTCATCGATGCAAAGTCAAATGCAGTGGCAAACAGCAGTACAGATCAGAACATCCATACAGCATTTTGCCTTTCGTGTGGAAGAAAAGCGCTCCTTCAGCAACCTCTGCCATATAAACCTTACCATCCAGCCTCTGAATAATCCTTTTGTTGGCTTTACCAGTGGCTTTTCACAGATGCTTATGTTTCCAGTGAGAAAAGGAAAGCCAGAAGGTTAGTGGTGGCTTTTCATGGTGGAAGTCTACACGCTTCTTAAACTACTACAAATAAAACTCTTATGTCTTTCAGTAGACAACGTCTAACCTACTCCAACTCTGTGTCCCTCAGCAGAGAGATCAGTAAGTGCATTAGCCATCCTTAAAAAACTCTGTCCCCAGCTACTTTACTAGCACATGCAAACTCAGATGCACATATAGGTGCAGTATGAGCAATGTATACAAAATACAATACTCTAGAAGCTGGTTTGGGAAGAAAATGTTCGTTATTAGTCTCTTATCTGTTTATCCCATTCATGAGATTTGCTTCTACAAAGCACATAATGATAAATGGCACATTTGCAAATTATCTTCTGAGTGCTGATGAGAAATCAGCAACCTGCGAGTTACTGTGACTTTGAATGAGTGCACTCTACTGCAAGTCTCGTTTGCTGAGATGCCTGCCAAATGAGTGCATTAGTATATTAGGAATCTAATAAATTGACTAACAAGCATTTGATGAAAAATAGCTGTACCATCCGTTACAGTTATCATCACAGCCAACAAGGCTACTGGGGTTGGGATTTTGAAGGCACCAGCTGCTGATAAAAGAGATGTGGCTGCACTGTGCCATGCTCTCACTGGCATCTCCCCGCTAACCGTACATCATAACAAACTCTCAGCAGGACATAGGACCTCCTTTACTTAAGATTCCCTCTGCTTCTTCATGACACTTATGAGGATTTAAACCATTGCAGCCTTACTCAGTCTTGTCTTTTCCCTTTCCGCTGCAGAAGGTAGGATGCTGGGATTGCAGAGAAAACTCTTCTGACAATCCAGCACTGACTGAGTTTCTCTGCCTGGGAAGGAGCTGGAGGAGACACTTTCTGTTACACAGTTCAGCACTGTTCAAACATCTGAGGCTGCTTTCACATTGACAATCTGTAAACTTTAAGCTTGTTAATTATGATCACAAACATGAGGCTAAAGGACCAAGAAGGCTTTGGCTATATTCACATTCAGCAGATAGGCACTGCGTTATTTAATGTCATGCAATCAAATTAGTTTCAGCAGTGGCTCAGAGTCCTACTTCTAACTCAGGGTCCTAGTGGAAAAATTAAAAGTCAGGAATTAAATCTTCATACAGCACTTCACCTGTGTTGTTCAGTGCTTTTCTGGATATTTAAGAAGCCAAATTCCTTTTATGAGTAAAACCAGTGATCCCCCCTTGTACAAACATCCTCCCTGACTGGGAAGGCACAAGCACCCGACACATTCAAACCCACAGGATCTGCAAACCTGAAGCAGGGTCATTAAAAGCTCAGGGCTAACTGTGTCCAGAGCCCCGTGGGAAGGTTTGGCCGCTCTCCCCAGCAAACCCCACACAGCCCACCCGATGCACTGTGGGTGCTCGCCACTTCTCCCGCTGGCGCCAGGGAGAGGACGGCACATGGCAGATCGCAGCTACGCTCTGTCCTGGCAAAGCCTGTGTGAGTAAATTATGTCTTTTCAGGCTAATTAATTCTAGTAAGAGCAATATACCCTTACATTCAAGTTTCAGAAATCTTCTGCGTGCCGCTTAATTTGTTTAAAGTAGAGAGGAACTCAATTCATTATAAATGCCCATTTATCGTCTGCCGACAGATCCCAGCGAACACTTTAAAACTATGCACGCATAAGAAAAGCTCCTTCTGTACCTTCCCAAATTTCATTTCTGCTTTTACCTGAGACATTTGCAAGATCCCCCAACTCTGTCAACAGTCGCTCTCCAGTTTTGTTTAGCTTATCGTCAACAGACTCTGCTTTTGTGAGTGGACAAGTCATTTGAGTGTGCACCACAGTTATAATGGCCTGACTGACAGCTCAGCTAGATAAACACGAGAGAATAACAGACGTAGGAACAATCTGGGTATTCATTTTGTCCGTTCAACCGGGTTGAAAGGATTTGCCAGCCAAGGGCACAACACTTCAGGCTAATTTGCTCAGCCAAAGCACTGCCAGAGTGTAAGGCTGCGAGCAGATGACTGATGTTAGGGAGATCGGCATCCCCAGATGAGGTACTTACTATTCACCTCTGCCTCACGGGAAATGAAAGCACTATTTATTCAAAGCATCCATTTGAAAGAGGAAAACATATAGAAATGAACTTTGTTACAAAACTTGAACCCTTCTTACTGCTTCCCTGCTTCTGCATTAATTCCAGCTTCCTGTCCTCGTCCTTGTTGTCCTGTACACTGCAGCGTTTCTCTTCCCTTGCTTCTTCTTTCCCCCTATACATTTGCTTCTCCTTTCCTTCTCACATACTTTCCTTAGCCTTGTCTCCTGCTTTGCAGTTTTGATGCTATATCTGACACCAGGTACCTTTTCTTTGCTGTTCATCTGCCATTTTAATGCTACACCCACTCAGCTTTGCAAACCTCAGAGGCACAACTCTGTTTTCACAGTGTCTGGTATAGAAGTGGGTGCTCAGGGTATCCTGGCTGTGTCTCACACACTAAACACACTCTACAATCTTTTGGCCAATATTAGCCCCACACTCAGATGGAAGCCATGTGCTAGCAATATTCCGCATCAGTCACCACACTGTTACGGAGCCGAGCAACGCAGGACCAGTAAAATGACGATGCTGTCCTTGTTAAGGAAAGTTGTCTCTTGCACATTTTAAGCATCCTGTGTTTAGACTGACAGAGCCACAAGTCCACCTGCTAATCACGTAAAAATAAATGATGGGTAGAACAGCCAAGCTTGTACTAAGAAAAGGTAAACACCGCTCTGACATATTCCCTCAAGCAAGCAAGCAAAATAATAACAGTTTACAATGGAGGCTTGCAAGTTTGCGCCCATTAATTAAGTTCCATTTTCCAGCACGTTGAATTTTAAGTCACTTTCTCCAGGACTGATTTCAACAACTCTTTTCTCCCACCGAAGAGCAAAGGCCAAAATCTGCTCTCGGTGACAGCAGCACAACTCTACCAGCTTCAGCAACCGTGGAGCTGAGACACGAGGTGTAGTGGTGCCATGGTAAATCCCTGAGCATTTCAGGAGCGTCCTGGAGGAGCGCCCACAGCCCGAACGTGGCGGGCTGGGAACAACGGCCCTCGCAGAGGTGACGCACTAACAGCCTCAGACACATCATGGGAGGAATGTAAAGTGCACCTGACATTTCTTTTGATCTACTCCTAAGAAGCATTAAAAGGCACATTAATGCGCTGCTTTAGTGCGTGTTCAGTGTGATAGTTGGAGACATAACTAAGGCTTTCACAAAAGTCTAATTGGGGAGAAGAATAAACTTATTGTTTCCTCCACTGGACATGCACCCTAGAACATAGGCAGAGTTGACATTTGCATGAAGTATGTTGCTGCTTTGCATTTTAAATCCAGGCATGCTAAATGTAGGTTGAATGATCACTTTTGACTATTATTAGGAAATCAGTACATGTCCAACAGTAATTCTACAGATGCAGTAACTGATACTGCCTAGCAGTGAGTTATCTTTCTCTAATGCTACCAAACACTGAAATTTGAATATACAAGTGTATATGTGTATATTTACATACATCTATATATAAATTGCTCGCTTAAAGTATCCAGTGAACACTACTAAAGTATCTGCGCATACAGCTCCTACAGCTGCCGTTCACGCAGTTGTTTCATATTGCTCACGGAGATCCTCACACACAAATCATATTCACATTTAGTAACAGAGTTTTGTGCATTGAGCTAATGATACTTCTTGACCCCATTGGACTATGAAGCACCTTTGCATCTCTGTGCTTTCAGTTGCCATGTCAAATTTCCTTTGCTCTTTTAAGACAACCACACAATGAACAAACTGCAAAAACAAACCAAGTAACAAAGAAAAAAGGAATGTAAAAAGAGAATATTCCTATCCAGGTTAATCAACAGCAGAATAAAGGGAGGAAAGAAAGTCAGGTCTAAGTTCCATAGTAGAGGTAAGGTGCAGAATGACATTACTGGGGCATCCTAAATTTTGCTGAAGACCACTTATTCATTGCTCCTATTTCTATCAGCTTTGGTGTATGTGTACACATCTGGCCAGACCTATATTCAGCTAACTCTATTTTCTTCTCTGTTCAATGCTCTTTCTTACATCTGTTCAACTGATAACTTATGTGCCCCTGATTAGCTCTATGCAACGCCCTCAATGCTTTATCTCTGGAAGGATTAGAGGCTTTAGGCTGCTTTCTTCATTTGTCTGCAGCACCTCTTTCCAGCCTCAGCTAGGCTCCTTGGATAGAGTTCTGTGCTGCAGTACTAATGATGCCAATACTGTTATACTAAGACATGCACCTCTTAAACTCTTTTGGCAAAAGACAGTCTAATCTGCGAGAACCATTAGCTTCCTTTTCTTGAACCTCTCACTCGGTCTAGGCACAAAAATTGTAATGCAAGGGAAGAGGAAGCTGAGAAATGGGAGCCCAGAGAGCCCTGCTGTTCGGCTCGGTGTCCCGGCGCTAACCGAAAAAGCATGAACCTGCACTGCCAACACATGCCAAGTCCGCTGCAAGAAAACAACATGTCCTGATCAAGGTAGGCAGGTAGTTAAAAAAAAAGATTAGGGGAGGCAAATGCTCTGGGTACATAATAGAGGGATGCAGAGGTCTTCTGGATCACACAGGGGGAAACCCATGCAATGCTCTTTTTGAATGATATTTATAAAACACTGTCAGTTCTTTCTACTGGTGCCAACTCAGGATTAAAGGAACTCTCTTTCCAAGCCCACACATGCCACTCAATGCTTCAAAACCACTTCAACGCTCTTCCTATCCTAGCTTTTGGATGTCCACATTTTTTCTTGACAATAGTACGATTTTCTTCTTATAAACAAGATAACATCATGCCCACCACAAAGATGAAAGACAGTTTTAATTCGGGCTACTCCTCTGGCTGATGTTCAGGATGGTTTCTGATGAACCCATCTTGAAAAGTGGGGAAAGGAGGGAAACCCACTGGAACTTCAATAAATTGTTTATCCTACATGAAAAAATTTGAAATACAAAACAAACATATAGAAAACTCCAGGATTTCAGCTAGAGTACACAAGAGTTTCATAGGCCTTCCTTTTAAATTATCTCCTTAAATAGACCTATAAGAAGCAACCAATGTTGGAAGTTTAGCTTTTGCAATATGTGGATCTATAGCCCTTTCCAAAAATGCAGCCAAAGCTTTCCTGAGGGGACACCCAAGACGCTCCATCCAGAGGCCAAGGCAGAAGAGGGAGCTGAGCAGGGCATCTCCTGCACTGCCTGGCGGTGGCTGCAGGAGAGAAGGGTGATGTGCATACACTGAACCTGGGGAGCATCTGGGCTGGACACCTGGAGCTGCACACACCTCCGCAGTGTGAATGCGTGCGTGTGCTGTCACTCAAAGAGAGAAACACATTATTTCGACAGGATACATATCTCTCCTGCTCTGTCCAGTAGGAGGAATGGAAATGTGTCTGGCTTCCCAGCAAATGCACAAAAGATCCTTTTCAGTTATACCAGCCAGTTGACTCTATCTCCATGTTTTTCCATTTGCTTCATACAAGTAAAAAGATGGTCTGTAACTAGATCTCTATCCCCTGTTTTGCCACATATCCTTCTAGGATAATACTCTTTTGACAGTAAATGTCTATTAAAGTGCAATGCGCTCTTAAGTGGCATAATCTTTTTCAGTTGGCAACATGTGGAATATATTTATGTTCTGTCCAAATGCTGTATTGGAGCTGTACTAGCTCTCCTTACATACTTTTGATCCCTTTTTTCAGCCTAGTTAGGTTATAGAAGGAAAAATCACTCAGTGGCATAAATGATATACACCTAAAGGATTTTTAGCTCTTATTTTATGACAAGTCCAAAAGTGAATTTGCTGCAAAATAATGAACTTAAGTGACCCCTGCTGACTTCTCAAGGAATGACATTCCATAGGGAGACCCATCTATGAAACAAATGGTTCGGGTACAAAGCTAGTCCATTTGTCTCAGCTCTTCAGACTTTTTCTTGGAAAAGAATCATTCTTCAGAAAGTTACTGGTCATCTGAAATGGTACTATAGTCTACAGTTTGGGGTGATCCATCTAATCATGAAAAAAAGGATAAAGGGTCAGATTTGAACCCCTGCAGAAGCCAGACACAGATAATATTTTTTTCAGGAGTATTATCAGTTAAGCATAGCTGGAATCTGAACATCTTATATCTGCCCGCATATCTGGCTGGTGCCTTCTGCATGATGTAAGGGGCTAATAAACGGTGGCAGTGCCTGATGTCAGATAGTTTGTCTTTGCCTCATTTAATCATTCTGAATGGAGTGACGCTCAAACCCAACTTGCACTCACTATCAGTCTGCAAGAGGGCTGCTGAGAGCTACTTCTCAGCAATCAGCTTGGACCCTTGGCAAGACATCTGTCAAGTACACTTTAGCATCTCTACAACCTCGAAGTAAGAGAAGTGGCCTTCTCAATTTAGAGGCAATATTAAAGGCAGTTGACAGAAATCTTACATCCCACTGCCTTTTCTCTCTAGGTTTGCAATCCTGATCCCAGTGCGAACCTTGCCATAGACCTCAATAGACCCCACATTACAAACATAGTGTTCAAGATGGAATAAACACAACTGGATTACTCTCAAGCTCATTGAAAACCTAAAATCCTATTAGGTTATCAAAGTATCTTAATACTTGAGAGACACTTGAAACTGCAGAGGCTCAGGCATTTCACACAAAACCCAGGATGTGTCCAAATGAGGTGGCAGCATTGCTATTGTGCTCGTTAAACTCTTAAAACACGAGTTAGACTTTCAGCACAAATCACGTTGTTAGGTCCAGTTGACTGTAGCACGAACTTGATCAAAACATCTACACTCCAAACAAAAGAACTGCAAGTTCAGATGAACTTTCTCAGACTTCTCATGACCTCATTTGCCATGGAACAGACTACTGGTTGACACAACTTAATTGCAAATGCAAACATTTATTTAATAAGACAGCATACGTAAAAAAAAAAAAAAAAAAGGCAAAAGTTACCATCCAACTTCATTTTCTGTGTTGGTGTTTACACAAACTGAGATATCACATGCTGAAAATATTTGGAGAATGTGCCATAAGTTGTATAAAACAATACATTCACATAGGCATATGCTACAAATGGCTTAAAAGCATACAGGTATTCTTGTAAACTGCAATAGCAGATAAGCTTTCCTTTCAATTTTTCTTAGACTAGGTGTTAGTGCAAGTTATGACCAAGAATTTAGCACATCCATTCAAATTATACCTAAGGCACTAAATCCAGCACAGCACTAATTTTCTAGTCTTTCATACTTCCCAACTTAATGAAAAGAGACATTAATGTCCCAACCATAGATTAATTAGATGGAATCATTAAGAATTATTTCCCAGGTATCTTTTTCTAATACACATATTATCATTGAACACTACCAACCCTGTTCAGAAGGTTAATGTTATTTTGGAAGAATATTTACAGTATCAGTGATAGAAAACCCAATACCTAAAAAAATATTTTCCACCTGCAGCTATCTGTCATCCATCCCACACAAGCTTTGAAAGCTTTCCACTATCTGTCAAAACACAGGTTTTGATGCAATAAAGACTGTAATTACTGAGCATTTACAAGAAATAATATTTTCCCTCTGGTACGTGTTATAACAGTTGTTAACATGCAAGTATGAATACTAATGGTCCAAGCCCACCTATACTCTTCACAAATGGTAAGGATTTTTTTGAATACTGATATAATGGCAAGTGTAATAAAAGAGCCAGATAAGACTGAATACAGGTCTTGAAAAGTAAATGTCAATCAGAATAAGGTTGTTAGAGGCATAAGAAGTTGATTTGAAGTAGAGTTTGGAAATAAAGCTGGCAATTAGATCCAGGGATATAAACAGCACTTCTTTTGTGTTGAGAAAAAAAAAAAAAAAAAAGATCCTTTTGCAACCAAAATACAAGGCTACAAGATGTGTGGAGGAAACAATACTGAGTATGCATCAAAACAGCTCTGCAGATGCCACGCTAGCAGATGGCTTAAGCCGACTGAATTACTGTATAAACATTTAACTGAAAGTTTGATTTTATAAGTGTGGAAATTATACAAAACAAAAAGAAAATGATTCTAAGAAGCACTTAAATTAGTAATTTGTAATTTTCTCTGCTAAGATGGCATAGCTCTGCTGCTTTGCAAGAGTCCTTTGAAGAGGGAATTCTGGAAATCTCTGGAAGAAATTGCACACCGTAAACGGGAACTCATATGAACACACAAAACTAAGCGAGACATTTAAAGGTAAATATATACCTTTCCACTGCTGTTGCAGCTCGAATCCATTCCCACTGTAAGTTAATAAAAATCTACACCCCTCCCCACTCTCCATTTCCTCCTTCATGTCTAGATAACAAAGGCTGTGCCTCACTGTTTATATCTCAGTAACTCCTACAGCAACCGCTTGTCGTGTCACTTGGACTCAATTGTCATATGTGGGCAGGAAGGGCGCAAGTGAAAAAGGCTATTTGTGCATAGATACCTTCAAAAAACACCAATCAGGAGGCAGAAAGACAAAAATACACAGGAAAAGGAAGAAGAATTAATGCAGAAATAATGTGGCTTCTTGGTACAGTGTACAGTCTGGATAAAACAGAGTATTGCTGTTGAATCAACGGGTTTGGCCTGATCAATGCTTAGACGTGTCTAAGATGAATGTTTTCTATCATTTAGCAAAGAAATAACAATGCAAAACAGGTGGCTGATGATGGGCACAGGGTCTTATCCTGCTTTACTGAATGTCAAAGCAATCTATCCTTCATGAAACAGTGACAATTTTTCTTTGGGCTTTACTGGTGAGCAACCAGACCCCAAACGGTTCTAGCAGTGAGTACTGCAACAGTCTCAAACCTGACCCTTTAAACAGAATGTTACTGCAGCACCGTCGGCATTAGTCAGCACAACATCCTCTTCAGACTTGCTCCATAGCAAACATAACCATGACTGCTGCTTATGCTGCATATATTTAAACTTCACCACTCAGAAGGCTAACTATTTTACATTCCCTGTTTCTGTAAAGCCATTACTTGCTATTCCAGAACCAAGATGGCAATTACATCGGGTGCAGATAGTACTAAAAAAAGAGTAAGTCAGCTTCTTCCTCAAAACCTCTGTTTTCCCAGCTGCCCACATTCCAAATTCCCCATTTGGTATAATGATCAAGAAGAGCTAGTAACTCCTCCCTTTAAGCAGTTTCATTGTACCAGGGACAAAATAAATCATCATCCCACTTACATCCTAATACAGAACAATTTCTCATAAGTTTCTCCTCCTGATCTTCACTCTTTTTCTCTTCTAATTAATTCCTTTGCTCAAAACTCCTCTCCTTCCAGATCATCTGTTCCAAACCAATCACCTTCTTGCTTGGGATTCCCTGATATCACAACTGGTATCCAGAAGATATCCGGAGGATCTGGAAATCAAAATTATTTAAGAATGACCATGGTGGTTTAAATCCACCTCAACCTGCTGGGTAGGATTTTTAAATCTTATGAAGAAAATGTTATTCTCTGTAACTTATACCTGGTGTTGACCTCAGAGAGGCAAATGTGAGAAAATCCCTTGTTGACTTCAGCCCATGGGCAGCTCTAGATTCTGAACCCATGGGCGATTTAACTAATTAACAGATCCACTTTGTCCAGTTTGCCTCTCCACTTTCCTTTCTCTTCTCATTTACTCTACAGTCTTTCTAACTTTCCTCTCTCCGATTTTATGAATCCACCAAACCTAACTCCAGAACTGGATTCAGGATTCATATTTCTCTAACGTTTGAATAGGAAATGCAGAAGCTGGGATTTATTTTAAATGTCCTGGTACTGGAAAAGCTATTAAAAAACTTACTGTAAAGAAAATGAACCCCAACACTTTCATTCAATAAACTGAAAATCTGTATTAAAATGCAAATAAATGACATTTGTCTAGAGTGGTCCTTAAAAAGATGTGACAGAGAAGACAAAACACTTCATGTATAACCTACGATGAAGAACATCATGATAGAGTGATGAAGTTCCACAGCATCATCCACATGTGTGAAACTCTGCCTAATTAATATTTGATGAGAAATATATTTGATAAGAGGATAGACTTACAGTAATTGAACTATGATTGATCTATAAACACAATACTAACAAAACCCATTCTCGCATGATCTTTGCCTGCTTAAGCAAATTATCTCTAAAGAAACAAGTAGTACACAGACCTAAGGAAAATGTTAACCTGTAAATTGCCTGTCCACATCTTCTCTCCTTGAATGTTAAAATTCTAGGGCAAAATTTTGTCATGACTCAGATGATAAATCATAATATAAAATAATATTTAACTGGGAGTCCAGGGATTCTGCTACCAAGGTTTTAACTCAAAAGACCACAAATTTCTGTTCTGATGGATTTTAAATACCTTCTCCGGGTACTTTTCTCCTGCTGGTGTACTGGTGGAGTAAAAACCAAAAGCACCCCCCTTAACTGGATGGTCATTTGCATGCACTAAAAACACATTTAAACCTTTCTTGCTTCCTGAGATGATCAGAAAAAAAAATTCAGATGAACTTTGCATTTTGAAACAAGCACCTCCATGAAAAACTCCCTCTCTTTTTTAGGATAATAGAAGTTGGTGCATTTTTTCCATCATTGTTGGAGCTAAAATACATTATTAAAACCTATAGTTCAGCTACAGTGCTGTAAATCACCACTGCTATCCAGGTTCTACATTTTAATTTCACTTCAATCAGAATCAATTATTCCGCTTGCCATCCCTGGCCTTTCTCACTCAGCACCGGGGAAGGAACATCTGCTGGTGACACCGCCACTGTGGGCTCCACAGGCTGTCCCCAGCACCCTGCCATCAGCTGCTGCTGCAGGGAAATCATCCGGTTTCACCACATTTCACCACGTTCACATCCTTGTTCTGCTCATCCTTTCTACAGGAAAGCTGCATACAGAAACAAAAATCCTGAGCAGGACAAACACTTGCTCGCGACACATGCAGAGATCACCCACACGAGCTAGGGGCCAGCTCCGCAACTAGGATGCATGGCCATCCCCAGGCCGAAGCGTGCCGGTGCTTAGCCTAGCTGTGAACTTTTGTGATGTGCAGGTTCGGAGGTAGCACACATGGGAACAGACACAAGCGTAACCACAGGCTTATGTGCAGTGACACCAGTGTCATTTACATGTCACATATACTTAGAAATCTCTCTTGGCAATTGAGAGTGATGAAATCCTGTTGTACAAGGTGTATTGCGTATGACAACTGAAATTACAAGCAACATCACCAAACCCCGCTTTGAAAAGCTTCTGTAATTTCTGATTGACAGATTTTTACAGAAAAGACATGCATTATTCTTACAATATGAACATGCAGGGTAGAAAACAAAGCCCTCATATTTCCAAATAGTCCAGGCCATGGTTTAACAAGCAAAATAGATGTTGGTTACAGAGCGCAGGCAATCCTAACTTGTGTTGGTTTGCTGCCCACGCTTAGCTGAGTCATCCCAGTGGCTCTGCATGAGTAAATGCTTACAAACACGAGCACTGCAATGAATTCCTCTCCAGTTTAGAGCTTAAATTCAACTTATTCTGAAACCAACAACTACGACAGCATGGGAGAAAACAGGATGCCCACCCCTCTGCCTTTCATATAGGAGAAGAGATAAAGGAGGAAACCAATGTATGATGAAATGATGTATGTTTCTCATTAAGAAAAGTGACAATAGCAACAGACTTTTAAAAAGTCTATTAGAAATAAGACAGAGCCTTGACCCAGATAAAATCTAGCTAGTTCTGAACATGAAGACTCTTCTCAGCAGCAAGTTATGGGCAGGGTATTCTCCTAACTACACCCTAGTCTCTTTGGCATAAGGGCCTGGGTGTCACCCATCTGCTCAGTGCCAAGCTCCTGGGGCATCTTGATGTCTAATGTACATTTATGTTTCACACTCCTGTGTAACCAGGGGTAATTTACCATACTAAGAAGGGTAAATTTCTGTAGATAGAGGGTCTGGTTGAAATTGCTTTGGGGAGCCAAGTTTGATCATGTAGAGTATGTTCAGAAGTCCTTTATTGGCTGCTTCCATGTCAGGTAGAGATGTTAGCACCTCCGCCCCATGTCTTGCTGCTCATCATTACCTGTCTGCCAGTGGTTATCACCCTACACTATCTGCAGCCCCAGCTGCTCACCTAATCACTCCAAACTTGTTTCAGTTAAAGACTGCCTTAGCAGAGACCTTTTATTTAAGCTGCTGAAGATACCAGGCTTATTTTGCAAGAACTATGTTAGGGCAATGGTGGCAGCAGTTCTGTCAGAGTGATCCTGACGTGCAGCTTGATGTGAACCAGGGGCAATAAGCTTTTTGGCAGACACAACCCCCACCGATGCATGAACATAGCCTTAGAGCTTGCTCAGACATCTCTGCAGAATTAATGACAATATCCAAAAATCACCCTGGTGGGATTGAGTACACGTGAAATCTCTAGCAAGTTAAAACAATAGCAGCAAAATCCTTATTCCAGAAAGGAACAATACAGAGCATTATAGCAATAAGTTTAAAATAGACTGCATTAAATGCAAACTCCTGCATTTAAGAACTCCTACAATAAATTGATGCCTTATCCTCAGTACTCTAAAATTATCAACTGCTTATGCTATCTACACTACAGAAATGACACACAGTGTCATGTAGAAGTGAAGGAACTTGCAGGAGACAACAACAGGCCATTTTCTGCTGTTATTGGCTTGGGCTGGCAGAGCACAGATAAAAGTTCAGACTGCTCAACAGCCCAGAACTCACTTAAAGAGTCAATTGAAGCCATGGCAGAAACATCATCACCTTCTGTGAATGCTGGGCAAACTGCACCAGCGTGATTTGAAGTTGATTTCTCTTCCTTTCAAATAAAATAGCTTGTGAATTGATTAGAGGTAATAGAATTATTGGATGTTAGCAAGGAAGGGGATTTAAAGAAGATGTAATGACACCATCAAAGCTTTGTTGGGTTGCTTTTATTAGCCTGAATCAGCTTAGAGTAGTCCTGACACTAAGAGGTTAGAGGAAGTCTGTTACAGGCTTGCCTATGGAATGAATGCATAACAAAATCCTTTCGTAAGGGGAAAAAAAAAAAAAAGGAAAAAAAATCCCAGAGACATGCACCAAAAAAAGAACGACAAGTACAGTACTTTAACAGGGAAAATTTCCTCAGAAAGGAAGCAAGCAATGAGGCTAGAAGAGGAATAAATGGTGTAGAAATGACAATCGCTCTTCAGTCAGGGCCCATGACTGCACTCACTGCTGATAAGATCCAGCATGTGTCAGTTGTCAAGTGTCTCTTGTCACACTTCAATGTGAACTTTACAGCGAAAGGGGGACAAGAGGCAGTGAAGGGGAAAATGGCACGGCTCAGAAGGACTTGTGCACTCAGTGTGAAGCCATTTCAATTTTATATTCTAAAGGACTTTGTAGGTGATCCCATGAATGCAATTATTCTCACCTAATAAAAGCAACATATGCTAAGACAATTAAAAGATTTTATTATACATCTATTCATTGTATTTAGTTTTAGACAGCAGATAAACCTAATTTGAAACAAGGTGTTTGCAAGGCAGGAAGCAGAAATAATAGTGGTCTGTGTCTACAAGAATGTTAGCAATTCATTATATTCTTTATATAAAAAGGTGAATTCATAAAACCTTCCTCTACGAATGACAATTTCACACAGCAAATGAACAACCTAGCTACAAAGGTTTCATTAAAACAGCATAACTTTTGGTTTACGGTGTCCAGTTTTGGTGAGTATACATTTAAGTGACTTTATTACTTGTTGGGAATGTCTCTTTGCAGACATATTCCCAGTCTGACATAAACCTCACACACTCACCCCTCCACCAAGACATAAAGGTTACCCCATCACAAATTAACTCCTCCACCTTGGGTAGAGATATACTATTGCCCTGGTGGTCAACAAGCTGAGCTTCTCTAGACTTGTATTACTGAAAATAAGCTTATCAGCTCCAGAAAACAGGCTGGTCTGATCTGCAGTTTGCAAAGTAAAGAAGATTTTGTGCTGTCAGACCAAACCAGGGCTTAGAGCTTCTTCAGAACAAACACAGCATCAGTGTCAATTTTGGAGAGCACACACAACTGCAAAGGAAACACTGGGTAGAGGATAAGCTCATGGGTGAAGTTTCCTAGCAGACCTGGAGTGGAAGCTCTGGTACAGTGGTGTGGAAGTGAGAAAGTCATGGGTAATTATGGCAAGATTTGCATATGACCGCAGTGACTCCCCTTGCTGAGGCAACTGAAGGGTAAAAAGGGACTCTGCTGCTGAAAGCCTACCAGAATTAAGCAGAAATCTAACACTTCATGCATAACAAATATTATTATTTTGTTACCTAAAAATCTCATATACACAGCAAACAGCAGTTGTGGATGGGTTCAGTTCAGACCAGTCCCACATGGTCAGGAGTACCAAAGACAGATACTGCATGTGAAAAAAAAAAATCATTGAGGACCTGTCCCTTTTTTCCTCTTGCCAAATAAGCAATGTTAGAAGACAGTCCCTGTATGATGCCCTACCTGAAACCACAGTCATGGGATGAAAATAAACTGCAGATAAATTCCACATGCGCAGAACGAATTTTTGACCTTCTTAACCACCTTAAAACAAGGAAAACAGAGTCAAAGTGACCAGTCGCAAACCAGTTAGCAGCAACCAAGACTTCAGAGTGGGGCTAACAACCTTTCATGGCTGACAGTTACCTCTTTAAATTCATGTGAGAAATACTGTGAAAATCCATTAACAGAAAATAAAAAGGAAAAGGGTCTAGGGACCAGGAAGGTAAAAAAGATATTAAAATGTGCATTTCTTTGGTCTCCTATAATGTTCTGAATCAGGTACGAGTTTGATCTATATGCTGAAGCTCATCACCAGAGCATTGAGATGTTCCGTTTCTCCATTTGTGGTGGAGTAGAATGAAACATATATTCTGGGGTGGCAGAAAAGAAGCAGATTTGAGGAGCCTGCTGCACCCTGGGGGGAGTAAGCCAGCTCCTGGCACCTTTCCCACAGTTCTGGACGATTGCGTTGAAGCATTACTGCTCTACCTGCTCATAGCATGCCTCGCAGTTGCAACTGCAATGACACGAGTGAGTTTTCTGGCATGAAATTAAGCAGGACCCACTTGAATCTCTGCCACAAAGTCTGTTCTTTGTTAGAGCTACTTTCTTTTCCTTTGGGCAAGGGTAGAAAAAGAAGTATCAGTATCAGTCATCTACAGCAGGTACTCCAACTTGGGTACTGATATTGGTACTAGCTACTGTAACTGAGACTTGCTATTGAAGAGAAAAATGGATTGAGAGTAAAAATTCTTAAGTCATTAAAATAATTCCTCCTCACTAATGGAGCCACAGTATGATTTAATTATACAGCGTTATACATATGAATCCACCACAGGAATTTTCTCTGAGCTGGTTACCGTTCACATATGGAGATACCAGTAAGCTCACCCACAAGTCGGTTCTTTCAACTTGCCTTCAGCAAGAATGAGAAACGATAAAACACAGAGTCAGGAGAGCACCCTGACTTGGGGAGTATCAGATGAAAGTTTCATCCTGAGAAAAGTATCATAACTGCTGAGCGCAGGTTTATAAATATTATTTGACTAATGATTTAGAACAGCAAAGCAAATGGAAAGTGTACCTAAACCTGACAATCATCAGCTATTTTCCCAACGGTACCTGAGTACCTATGAAGAGAAAATATCACCAAAGATCTGGCTAGCATGAACCATGACTCATTAATAATACAGATATCTATCAGCATCCTGTCATAGATGCTCTTAAAAAATAACTGTGAATCCCATGTAGCATAGATCCTTTGCCTGGCTGCTAGTACTGAAAAGTTTGTCCTATTTAAACTTTGGGCTATGATACAAGACAGGAACTTGCTGTTTTACCTTTCTGTCCCACAGAGCAACTCCAGGGGGCCCCATTAAATGAAGGCCCCTTTTCTTTACTCCAAGGACCTTTAAAGAATACCAAACCCCAGATTTTCTTCAAAGGTTGTAAAGACTTGTTTTTGGAAGCATCTCAAGTGTACACGTTGAACTTTAATTTTTTTTTTTTTTATTTTCTTGATGCTGGCAGACTTTTTTTTCCTCTTTTATTAAAGCCACAGTCCTCTACCCTCCTCCCTTGCGCAAAAGATTTCTTTATTAAAAACTGCATCATTATTCCCTTATCCCCCTGCTTCCCATCAGTTCACAGGCCTCTACCTTTCCTTTAAAACTAAAAATGTGCACACGGGCACAAAAGCTTGATGCAGAGCATACTGAGGATCATACCTTAAAGGAAGCAAAAAACTGTGCAAACTGACTTTACACTGTGAGTGTGTGATAAAAAAGCAGAGTCTGGTATTAATGTTCCACCTAGGTTTTTGTTTGAATACACAGATTTGGAAAGGAAACATATGGATCTCTCATTATTTATATGACCAAAATCTCTTTTTTACTTGGCACCTCTTTATGATTATAAAGCGGATATGTGATGTGCAATAATGTTTATTAAGAGGTCATACTGCTAGTATTTAGATTTAGCCATATAGCTGTTGTATACAGCATTTTATCCTGTAAGCATCTTACACAATTGAAATGTATACCACACAGCCCATGAACAAATGAGCAGCTTGGTGCATTATAGCATGCACGGATTATACACAGGCATTTGATTTCCAAATGCTGCATTTATTGCTGGAAAACATAGGAACATTGCACAACGTCACTGTGTTTTTGGTATGGCTATATTATCTGGGTGTGAAGCAACTATTTATAATGTACCACAACTTCAAATTTTAAGGTACCATGTTAATACATGATCAGTGTGTACTAGGGGGGAAACAGGCAACGACAGGCTTTTCGCATTTTGGTTTGGGTTTTTTTTTTTTAATTGCCATGATACTTTGCAAAAGCTTGATGATCTGCAGGGCAAAAAAATAATAATAATAAAAAAAGAAATCACCTGATCTTGATGTTGGAAAGGTGCCAAGCCTATCTGAGGTCCAAATCTATATGTACATAAAAAAGCAGGAAGCAGTCTTAAAAGGAAATGCTAATTAGCTTCCTGGGATTTCAAATTTTAAAAGCTTCTGTGATTGAATTTATTTTAGCAATTCTTTCTTTAAGGAATGTGAAAATTGGCCCTACAGTTGAGACTTCAAACAAAACAGGATGAAGAAGCAAAATCCCTAGCAATATTGCTTATTGCACTCAATATGATTATAGTCATACATTGAGGACTGATCGATAAAAGAGAATTATACATCAGTATAATGACTATAAAAGTAAAATGACTTCTGGTCAACTTTATCAAAATACTTAGAAACGATGGAAGAGTATTAGCAATATTAAATACAGAGCAACCAGCAGTTTGAATAAGGGGACAGAAATGGACTCTCAGTGGCAAGAGTGCTGTGATTTTTACATTGGATGAAGAATAAATTAAAATCTTCTGCATTATTAACAACAATGAACAAGTCCTTTGGGGCACAGATAGTAATGAAAGTTCACATTTGAATTAAAGCATGGACGCTGCTGAATAGAGACAAAAAAGGCAGAAAAACATACAGAACATTGATGAAGGACAAGATAAGGCAAACACACTACTAATTTGTGAAAGACTAAATCAGGAGTTTGCAACACCGCTATTTTTATCCATATGATTATCACACCTACAAGACCTACCTCTGAACAAGTTTGGTTTTAACATTATTGCGTTATACAAAACTTTCAGTAATGCACCCAGTAAACCCTCATGTACCCAGAACCAGGTGCTTAAAAGTTAGCTATGTGCAGAGGACCCTTGATTAATTCAGGCACCTAGGGGTTCATCTTCTAATCACTTCTTAATGACACAGTTCCATACTGCTCTCCAGGAGAGAAGTTTTTCCATTTCCCTGGAGTCAGCCATCTTGTTAAATGCCAACAGCAACAGCACAAATGCAGAACAAAAGTGTATTTACTGCAGGTCGGTTTTCAAGCTGCTACAATATCAATTTAATATTCCTGGAATCATTGAACTTCATAGTTCAGTGTATGGGACATCACATATATTAAAATTTCAACTAGCTAAAACTCTTCTGGATGTTCGACCAGGCTAGCGGCGTTATGCAAACTGCCTGACAGTCTCTCACCTTGCCCTTATTATGAAAATTATGCGTTTTGTAATGCTTATGCAGAAGGGCTGCTTTCAGCTAGGGGCTCAGAAATGCCAATTTTAAACACTTTAATTTTTAATGCAGGTCTTGTTTTATAGAGGTGACAAATGCCAGCTACAATCGTGCATTTTTAGTTTTTGGAGCAGAGCAAAGTCAGTTTGCTGCCTTGAACTTTCAGAGTGTATGAAATAGCCAAATCACTTAACACACAAATGGGTTTAGCCCAACGAGGGTGGACGAGACCCTTTCTAAGTGCATGGTCAGGACCATCAGCCGTGTCCATGTTTACCCTCTCTCTTACCCTAGGATGCATCAAGGGAGTTCAGGGGATCATAGGTGCTTCTGAGCTGCTGAAAGCAAGACAGGACATGGCTAGGAATAACATACACCACCTGTAAATTCACTGAACTTATTTTAATATAAGTGAATGGGGTCTAGAGTCAACTGAAAGCATTTTTGTGGGGGGTTACAGGAGACCCAGGTCTAAGGTAAATGAAATATCTGTACCCAATGGAACCATGTAAGGGTAAGACTTCAGAGCTGTGTCTCAATAGCTCCTACAGAGAATTAGGAGGAATTAAAAGTGCCTTGTTTATTCCCCTGGACACTAAAGCCCTGAAGAGAGACCAAATGGATTTCTCCAGTGGGAAAATCTGCCTAAAGGAACAATTTAGCCCTTAAGAAATATAAATTAATAAAAAATTAGTGCCCTCTGATTGTTTTGCCTGATGATAGAAAAATACTTTGTGGAGGCTTTAAAAGATGTTGCTGTGCAAATATTAGGAATTTCCAAATTAAATATTTAGGCATTAACTAATATCCTGTACAGGGAGAATTTTTGAGAATAAAATTCAGAGAAACGTAAAAATTAGGGTGATAGGCTTAGACTGAAGAAACATTTAGAGAAATGTAGTTTGAGATTACCTTTGCATTTGAAACACTGAATGTGACATTTAAAGGATATTCCAAAAATTAAGCAACACATAAAATTAGGCTTCCTGACAAACCTTCCTGTATGAACTGCAATCAGATCCTTAGAAGTCACGCTACTATAGTTTATTCTTGATTTCCGACATGTGCATCTTTATTTTAAGGTATGTTTAAACTTGTTTTCACAATAAAGGAGGTCAGGATAGGAATATAGCTTAATATCCGTGTTGTTCTAACATTTGGCTGGTATTTAAAGCTAGTATTTGTTGCCATGAAGCAGCCTTTTGAAAGATGATCACTGTACCTGAAATGTGGATAGTTATAAAAATGGCATTAATTTGCTTAGACCGGGAGATTTTCACAGGAGAGCAACTAGCAGAAAACATTATGAAAATGTCCAAGAGGACTGGTAATTGAGTTGATTAGTATGACCTTGGTTATGAAGGTAATAGAAGAGTGAATGGTGCTTAGACTGAGTTATAACCCTGCTACCTTGCTCGGAGATGTAGTGAGGTATGTAATTTGTTCAGGGTGAATCCGAGTAGCCTCGCCTCTCCCTGACAGGGTAATACACTCTGACTAGCAGAGCTTGGCCGGCCACTTCTCCTACCCCAACAGAGTAAACAGTGCAGGGTCAGGCGAGGGATGATGAACTGTGTGCTTCCCTCAGTGCAATATGGTAATTTTCTGCTGGCAGACACTTTCTGTTAAAGGTTTCTTTCAGAAATTAGGCAAATTAAAGATAATTTAAAAAAACTTTAAGAATGGAAACTTTCCAGTTTCAGAGTAGACAATCTACATCCCTTTGAATTAAACTCCAGGCAAACATATCTTGATTTACCTACTCACCCATCCACGTAGTTCTGGTGTTCCTTTTTAACCCGTCATGTTTCAACCCTGCAGTAACTCCAGAAAGGCTTTAAAAACGGTCAAGGTTTGTCTCGCAGAATGGGGGCTTTATTTGTTCAGAAACTGATTCAGCTAAAGACCTGAATGCACAAGTGCTCTGATTGCCTTTCTTTCACTAAATTAACTGCAATTATTTAAAGATGTTTTAGGTGGTCTCCCTCTACGGGGAAAAAAGGCACCCAAAACAATTAGACAAATTAGACAATTAGACAAAGAACGCGAGGAAACACAATTTTAATTGCTATACTTTGTATTCATGCCCCTGCTGGTCACCTGGAGGTGACATAAATTATCTATCAGGCATCCATAGAATATGTGCTTCAAGAAAAGAGTCGTCACAGAAAAGAATTCTAAAATTCTGCGAGTAATCTTTAAATACTAAATGTCAAAACATATATTTTAAAAAAATCAAGGAACGGACCAAAAGCAATGTCTTCAAAGTCAGCGTAAGTTAAATATTACCCCTTTCCTTCCATCCCTGACAAGCTGTCTTGCTATTTTATTGCAAGTTTCACAAACGAATAACTGGCCAAGTTTCCCTAGAAGGAAAATGCCTACATAAAAGATTCAATTAAATTAAAATTGCTCAGTTCAGTCTATGTATGTCCAAAGCAAACTCTGCTCTACTAGGAAACCAGGCACAGATATTCACCTAAAAATTGCCACACATTAGACTTGTAATTTCAGACCGTATTTTGCTGCGAAGTACAAATCAGCACTCTTTTGGATTCATAACTATCAGGATGTCATCATATTCTTTTCTGAGGAAATCTGATAGGATGAAAGGAGGCACTTAGGAAAGAATTTTGCATTTGCCCTTAGAAATTAAAAATCTTTCATTTCTTCTTATTTATTTAAGTACCATGGAGAAATGGTGTTAGAAATGGATTTGGAAAATAATCCAAGACATCTAAAGAAAGCTGTAATCTCAATAACATTCCAAATATACTCATTGCAGGGGCAGGGGAGTAAAAGCAGTTTCTGTGTGTCCATGTGTTTGAGAGACTTGCAAAAACACGAGGCTCTCTGAAATCAGGTGTAATATATTTGGCTCTCATTTCAGAGAGCTAAAATCAAACAATATTTAATTCTATGTATAAACTAATGACCTGATCCTGAATCATGCAGCATGAAGGCAGATTACTGTTGACATGCAGAGTCCCAGTGAAATCCCTGGGATATTGTGTGAGCAGAGCAGTCCGCCTGCGTGCCACACAATGCTCAAAACAGTAATGCTGAAACGGAGTTTGGGATATTAATTCACAGTTACCACATTTAACACGACGGTTTTAATATCTTTCCTCCTGTTGTTTTGAAGGTCAGTGGATCTAGATGGAATTTCCCACACTCAAAACAATGTGCATAGAATTAAAGTAATAACAGACTTTCATTTTAAAGTTCTGCTGTTGAAGGTTTATATCTCAAAGTAAAACAAAAACAACTACGGCCAAGCCTTGAGCTGTCTGTAAAAGTTTGCAAGCTACAAGCAGGACAGATTTACTTGTGTTTTACCAGTACTGAGCTGACACTAATTACCCCACTGTGAACTTTGGATGAAATCCTTGTCCCGCTGAACTGATGGGAGTTTTGCCACTGACTCCAATAGCACCGGGAGTTCACCCTCTCTCTTAGGCTCCCTGCCACAACCTAATACTTTCTGTATAATGAGGCCCATAAAGTTTATCTTGAAAGCCAAAAAATATTAGGTCAACTTGTAATCACTCTGATTTTTCCCTTTTCGGAGGGACAGCTTGTTTTAGTCAACATTGCAGTCTCTCTGCTCGGTACTGTCGATGGAAGCTGCTTAGGCATCCTTAAGGGAGCTCTGCCAGAGCGAGCGTCCTCGGCGCAGCTTCAGCTGGCGTATTTAGTCAGCGCTGATGTTAACTTATTAGTATGCACTACCCAAATTCAAAGACTTTCCAAGGAAGTTTGACTGCAGCGGTAGCATTCTGATTTATGAAGCTTGGTTATCATTTTTAAACCACAGCTCTATCCCCAGCCTGACTCGACTGACAATGACATATACCCAACATGTTTGTCAAGCCTTGCAGGCTCACTTCTCACCCCCGCAGCAGCTCTTCCCCGCATTGGGACCAGTTACACTCCACTCCCCCGCAGGTAGGTCAACTGGGCACTTCGACACCTGTCTGTAACTGGCTCCAGTCATAGGTATCAGTGCAAAACTCTGCCCATAAGCAATTCATTCCAAAAAACCCCAACTCCAATTTTACAAAACCAGCTCTGCTTAACTGAAGCTTGCACTGCAGCCACTACTGCAGAGTTAGAGATTTCCAGAGAAACCAGGCTTGCAGAAAAAAAAAAACCAAACCCAAAACTAAAAGAAAAACAGAAATCTAATACCAGCCATATGACTATATATGTGTACTTGCCTGCCAGCACGGATATTTGTTTGCTACTTCTAAATATGGATGTTAAATGCTCCCTCTCTCTCTACAGCAGAGCATCAAATTTTCAATAAACCACTTCAGAACATATTTGAACATGCGTACTTAATAGGAGCAAAATGTCATACAACCAAAACATCCTTCCCATGTGGAGAGAGAACATTCCCCATTACAAATATATAGCAAACGTAACTAGAGGAGGTATAGGTGGTTACGGAGATCTAAGCAACGGAAACATGCCTGTCTGGAGTCCAAAAGAATTACATTAAAGATGCTCAAGTGTTATTTTAAGAGTCTGTATCTTGACATCAAGCAGCCAAAGATGCTTTCATGGTCCTTCTTCAAACAAGAAAGCAGAAACACAAGTAGGGATTTTCTTTTACTCTCAGCAAGATAAAAACTGAGTATAAACACAGAAGTATTTATTCTCTTCTCACAGCAATCCCATGAAATGCACTGTTACTCCCATTTCACAGATGAGGAACTGAGTCACAGAAAGACTATCTGGCTCACGGTTTTAAAGGTGGTGTAAAAAAATAAGCTGAGGACGCTGGGTTCACATCCAGTGTTTCAGCCACAAAACCAGCATTCATCCTTCATAATAAGGTCAACACTTCATTCAATAACTATGAAGGTGCTGAAGGAATTCAGTAAATCCTTCTGTAAAAGCTGCTAAAAGCTACATGACATTAAGATGAAAACTAGTAAACCTGAGCTCTGGTAACATATCCACTCAGGCAGGCTCCAAAGAAAATGTGGAAAATAGGTGTTTCATAGCTGAGGCAAGAAAGAGAAAAACAAAATGTCTTTGCAAATGATTTTGTTTGTGTGAGCAATGTGCTTTTGCTGAAAGACTGGTGTGTGCAAAAAGGGTATATTTTTGGTATGTCAGCTTCAATTACCAGCAATCTAAGAGTGAAAAGCGACAGCCTTCTCCCAACAACCTCCTCCGAAGGAGATGCCCATCAGCCGAAAGCCCTGCTCCCTGGTGTGACCTTTCCTGCTTTATGACTGGGCATAAGGGCATACAGCCATTTTATTTAAAGTTGTTTTGAGAAAACTGCTTGTTAGATGTTGATTTCCAGCAGCCACTGCCCTCTGAAAAGAATATTCACGGCCGGTGTTTCACTTCGAATACTAACGGGATCAATTTGAACCCCCCTACACTCTATATCTCTGACTTGTTTTATACATATTCATGGCCATTTACATCATTTTGCAGAAAAATGTTTATGAGTGAGGATGCAGATTGTACTGATTGTTGCTGGGTTTATTCCTAACGTGCATGTCAGAAAAGAAAGCAGAAAATGGTCCTAGCAGGCAAGCTGGCTCCTAAAAGGGGCAACGCAGGAAAAAATTGCAGAGCCTAGAGCCCATTGCACTGCCAGACAAAGCAGTTTGGGCACAAGTTTCAATGTTATACCTAACAATTTTTATCAGGCAGCTATTAAGAGCACTTTACATCTCCTTGCAATTCTGTTTTCTCCATTTAAACAAAAATTACAGTCTCTCATTTCACTCGCATGGCTAAAGGGCCCCGTAATCCACTGTATCCTTGGCTCTGTCACTGTGCTTGCTGACCCTACAGTGAGCAGGCTCTGACCACCAAATGCGAGCAGAATAAATTATCGCTGACACTCCAATATTTAATTATGCAGCTGTCAGAGTGGCCCTTTCGAAATTCATTTTAATAAAGTGGGAACTTTTTCCTTTCAAGGTTAGAGTCAGGGGAGTCACCTTCTGTGTCAGGCTGAGGTCTCCACCATGAGCTTTGCATTCTTCCCTGAGAAGCCTGTCACTTGGCCTGATAGAAGGACCAGATAACAGCACCAATGTCTATTGGCCTCCCCCGCCCTGCCTGAATGAACATCCTTCATTTAAACCCACAATAATGAGGACCTCAAAGTCAGACAGGCAGCCACAAGGGCAGCTCGTCAGGAAAAAAAAAATGGCTTCTTATTATAAAATTCACTTGATGTTATAGCTGCAATCTAAAAGCAATCATGTTCATCTCACCGTTTTAACTGGTTAACCAGAAATATTTAACATGTTAAAAAATGTGAACAGAAGCCAAATGTACGAAGCTACAGCAGCCTGTATTTATCTGCACTGAACTCAGGTAGAGGAATATTGCTTTGTATTTTGCGACGAGTGAAGTATCTAACCAGATCTTTTTGCCAAATTTTAGATAATAAAGCTATACAATGAAACTCTTCATAAAGATGTAATGCATAATACATAATGTACACATACCACAATGTATACAGTATATTGATCATATGTGCTTTCTAAGACACTTGATTGAAAAGCTGCTGTGTGTATAGATACCTATGCATATACACACATACACATATAAACATAGCCTATTAATACGTACATGAAACAACTCTGTGTAAAAAAGTGCTGGACATAAGAAACCTTTCCTTCATGAAAACAGAGACTATTTTAAAACGTGGCCATCTCTCAATTGAATCTTCATATTTACAGATCCCTGCTTTCTAAACTTTTGATTTTTTTAGCGTGCAGCTCGGAGAGAAATAGATACAAGTTTACCACGAACAGCCCCAAAAAATATGAGCAAGAATGTAGTTGACCTAAAGAAGAAGAAAAAAAAAAAAGGAAGAAAAAAAAAAACCTACATATATTCCAAATCTCCTCTTGTTTTTATGTGACAACACTTCTAATTTCCAAGTAACAATGTTAATAACAACTTTGACTTACAAGCTGTATTTCTTCCCCAGGTTCCTATGGTGCTATGTAAGCATTGGAGATTCAGCTATTCAACATTTTCCCAAGTATGATAATACATCCTTTGCAAATGGGGAAGTGAAAAAAAAATAAATTGTGTGTGGTTTGGGAATTAAAGCTCTTAGGGAAGCCCCACATCTCTCAGTTTAAATAAAAAGAAGTTTTGCTAACGAGAAAGAAAATAACGGGATACCATCCCACATCCCATAGGTGCTAAGTGACCTATCCCAAGACACAAAGTGTCCCAAGAAAAGAAATGAAAGCTTTTGCAAAAATGTTTTTTGACTTAATTTGATCCACAGTGAAGTCACAGCCAAGAGAGAACAATATGACTCACTAGTACAAAATGTTTTATTTTCTGGATTCATTAGTACTAATGAAGAACAGGTGTGAGGTACCAGGGGAAATGCTGTGCAAAGCAGTTCTCCAGCACATTCTCCTGCCCAAGTCATGCCTCAACATTTGGTCTTTTGCACTTTCCCTGCAAGGGGGTGCACTTTGTGTCTTCCAAATAATGCAGAAATAAATCGCTATCCAAAAAGCTAGCAGCAAAAAAGTATGTAGAGCATAGAAAAGGGGTAAGAGTTCACTCAAATTTCAGTTTTCCCAAATATGCTGGGTTGTGCTATGTGATTTCACATTAAAAAAATGAAATGAAAATAGCTCACTCATTGGCTGTTTTCACCGTGAGATCAGATCTTCCCACCAAAAATGAGACCTTTTTTTACCATCGTTTCCTTCCGATTCACTTGTTTGTCTCATACCCACCTAAAATGGCTAATAACATACATCAGGGCTTACCCCACCCAACATTAGGTACCTAAACAAGAACCTTTGAGCAAATGTGGCTGCTCTTATCCTCCTTTTGCCAGTGAAGTTATCTGATACCTTCAGAGGCTGAGCTAGAAGTTAATTGAGTTGAATGGCCCTTCAGTGGTAGCCACTGCACTGGATTTGTGTACAACACCAAGGTTGACATCTTGTATCTTAGAAGCCCTGATTAAGTAGTGTGAATCTGGATCTTGGACAGTTATTTATTAGCTGCACATGAAGTCATAGCCAATGGGGCCCTGCTTCCAAGTGGTCTACGCATGTTTCTGTACTATAAATAATAATTGCCAGCCTTTTTTTACAACTTATACTAAGATTATCTCCCAGTGCTTCCTGCTTTAGGTCCTCATGCTTTATTTTTGGCTGTGTCATTTAACTTTGGTAGAGACAAATATTTTGACACATTGCTGGCACTTTGGCCTCAGCATGTACAAAGCTGCATTCATCTTCTCATTGGCTTGGAGTTCACCATAGATGCTTACCATACAGACACCATGCTCCAGGAACAGAAAGTAAACTCCTAACACATAAAGAGAACGTATTTGTATTCTATTATGAACCTGGGGAAATAAGTACCTTAAAACATCATTGTTTTCAATGTGTTTTAACTGGACAGCTTCAGCTTCACATAAGCACAATACACTTGAAGGCTTCTGATGAACACTTCACTCCAAGCAGCACAGTTCACCTCCTGGTGTCATTCCAAACAGATTTGCTGAACCCTAGTTGTCACTAATTTTTGTAGTGGAAAAATAATTATAGAACAAAACATTGGAAAAAAAAAATAACCCTATCAACCTGATGTGACACGCACACATAAACATGCCAAACATCCCAGCTGAGCAACTCACAAAAATGAACAATTGTTGAATGTACAGAACAGGAAAGGCTGTGATTCTTGTGCAATAACAGGGAAAGTGCAAATAAATTCTGAGTCAACGAGAAGGCTTACACTAACGTGGCATTGGGAGAGTTTTCAGTCCACAAATTCCTTCACAACTGAGTAAATTTAAAGAAATAAAACTAGATTGAGCATTGCTTTAATACCTGCTGGTGTAGTTTCCCACACTGTTCACTGGCTTGTTAAATATGAAAAAGATTTGCCTTGCAAAGCCGCAGTGAGAAATACAGTCACAGATGGGTTAATTGTTCACTCCTTGGATCTTACAATTTTTATTTTGGTTTAAATATAACCTGTTATTATAACAAGAAAACTCCCTGGCCTTGTGTACAAGACTCAAATATAATCAGCGATATCACACTGTCCCTTAATAGAAGGTGCAATATAAAAAAGATCATTTAAGATGCCAGTAGCTTCCCTCCTGACCCTGCCTGGCTGAGAGGCAAATTGCATTAGAAAATGACATGCCATTCATCTCACGAGTAGTTGCAGGAACATTTAGCTAATTAAATGATTAATAAATTTAACACTGCTTTATAATTTCATTTAGCCGTGTTGGAAATCACACGGTGCACTGCGTGTGCACCGAATGAGATTAGGTGGGAGTTGTGGGTTTCACCGGCTGCCCTGGTAATTGAGATTAGTCTATTACTACAGTGACCTTTTTAACTTTTATATTCTCTTGTTAAAGTGAAATAAAATTTTATTCACTTTTAAGGCATATTTACTTAGTGAAATTTACGTGAAATTAAAGAAACACCCAGCTAAGAAGCATTCTTAGTACCTGTTCATTCTCTTTTTGTTCCTTTATCCTTATTTTGCACTCCTTTATGAATTCTGGCTTTAATTTGGCAGCCCACCACCACCACAGCACACTCTGAAACAAACTCCCTTTATCCCTCAAAAAAACCCCCAAACCTCACCCCCAAATGTTGCAAACCCAAATGGCAGTGAATACATCCAACATCATGATAATGGGTTTGGAGCAGAGGCTTTGGTACACATAAGAAAAGCCATAACCTAGATATTCCTATATATTCGCACACGTTTACTGTAGCTTTATCTGGAAACTACCTCGGGAGTTGTATTTAAATGGTGACTCTATCTGTTCTAGCACAGTCAGCTAAACAATCAGGATGCTGTGGCTGTAGTCAGCTGTGGACAGGTGCTACTACATTTACATTATAGCAAATCCCTCCACTTTTAGTACATCCATCCTTACACACAACTTTAGACAAAAACACCCAGCTTATTCACAAGCATCACACTTCATTACATAATTATTTATCTGGATAATCAGTGCTTAAACGTGTTTTCCAAGGAGCAGGAAGGGACCCTGAGGAAACAGACAGCTCGCTCTCGTTTTAGCCAGCTTATGGTTAGAATTAGAGGTTGCTGCGGGTGCGTGGCATGCTCCAATTTGGTATGTTACCTCAAAGAAAGAAAATCAATTCACTATTTGGTTGTGATTAATACTGAAAATCATTCCTCACATTTCTGTATAACAATTATGGACACTGTTTCTTCAGATAGTCAGCATAGATTAGAAGGGTAATACCCGAGTAGTTCAAATAGCCAAAGAAACTCAAAATCCCTATAAGAAATAACCTTTGTCTATCCACGCACAGCCTGCAGTTATCTTAATCTTAAAAGCATAAACATCTATCCACGTAAAATTCATTTCAGCAGTACAAGGACTCATTTTATCACTTCTTGGAAAACTTGTCAAGATTACTGACACTTAAGCCAACTCAGAACAAATTTTCAATCAATACATCTAATGCTAGGAGGGATGTTTAATGTGTTTCATTTTTGAACAGATGTGTGTTTATAATGTAGAGAAAAAAGAATTAAAATGCATATCATTACTGAAAACTGATTTCTATCTGAATCAAACAGCAAACCATTTCAGAAAGTATGTTTGAAAAGGACATGTCAGAGCAGTGTTGACTTTTTCCTGAGATACTGATCACTCAAGAAAGGGATAAACTACTTGATAGACTGTTCATACAATATGGATATAAAATCCATGGTGGCTGAAGTGAAACGATGTAGTGGAAATGGGATCTGACAAGAGTAAGTAATGGTTCTGCTCACTTACTCTGGTAAAATAAAATTCCAATACAGATGGGCCCAACGTGTGGGAGAAAGAAACTATTATCAGTAAATGCATTAAATACAGCAACTAGAACAACAATTTCATCTTGGAGGCAAAAAAGGCCAAACAAATTATAGGTGATAATTATAACAACTATTTACTGTGATAATTTGAAGGGAAAATTATTCCTGGATTTCCAAATAGTACCGTCACCACAGATGTGAAGAGTCATCAACAGGATGCAGAGGTACATCAGTATCTTGATGCAGGGGAACAAATTCCAATTCTTTTGACTCAGTGACAGAAGTCCACCTGGCTTCAGGGGGACCAGATTTCCACTCACGCTGTGGGGCTATTTTCTTGCCCTCAGAGCAGCAAAAGCCAAGCTCGCAGCCATGAGGGACCAGTAATGTGGGGTAAGCATCATCTTCCCTATTTTTAGATGTGACTAATGTAGGTGTCTATATTTCAGCTTAATGTCTAGACCTCCTTTACTGTCAGTAGAGAAAAAGGCACTTTTTGAGAACAATTCATCTGACCTAATTTAGTCATTTACCCTGAAGTGCGATAAGCTGTGGTATAGAAGTGCCTTCTTCTCTCCTTGGACTACAAATGGAATTGAAACCTGCTAATTTTATGAAAAAATCCTGCCACTAAGCTGCAAGCTCTTGACAAGAACTGAAAAACAGTAAATCCACTCTGAGGCCGCCAGAACTAAGCTCCTTCTCTTGAACTATGTCTAGTTAGTAGTGAACTGCTAAAATGTCCCTGTGACAAATGCATGATATTTAGTGGATTCACAGATTTAGCAGCTTTGACTTGGGAAGTCCCTTAAAATCTGGCTCTTGTATTCAGGACTTTCCCAGGAATGGTCATTTATAGCATTTTAGTTTTCTTTTTTTTACTTACGGGAGTGGTCACTGGCATTTGGATGGATACATTATTTCCGCCAGGGAAGATAATATATGAAGCTGATGATCTGATGACATGTGCTCTATAGAAGATATCTTACAAATGTCAGAGGGAATACTATTTTCTATAAAAACAATGACATATGTATAACGGAAGCTCTGCCTCTAAAAAATACAGCTTGTACATTGGACTTTCTAAAACTGAACGTGTAATGTGAATTTTATTTCTTGGAAACAGATTATTTATGCTGGCAACCACAGACATGACAGGTTCTAAATAGCCATTATCCACTCACAACTGTGAGAAGCAGGAAAACCCATCCAATTTTTCCAGGAACTTATGTCCCCTAGTGTCTCCCTAAGTCATGAATCACATTCCTTCAGATGAGATCAGCTGCAGGTTTTATTAAAACAGAAGTAACCTATAAAAAAAACCTGTTGCAAACAAATAGGTAAGTCTTAACAAAAAGGCCAGTAGAACTCCTCTTAATAAGAAATTGTGTCTACAGAAAAATGTGACAAATCTTGAGTAGATTGATTGATTCATGTTTTAAAATATTTTTTTGGATTTCTGGTACTAAAGTTAGATCTTTTGAGGATCTGATAGCACTAAATCTTCAGGAGTGAAAATTGTCATTATTAAAATAAGCACTTTGACCTTTTAAATATGAGTAGTTTTGTCCACTTCTACTTACATAGTGTCCACCGTTGCATCAAGGTAAGTTAGCATCCATATTCAGTTTTAACTTAAACACATATTAAAGGCTACCTCTATGAGTTCTAATAATGTGCACTGATGTGGAACTGTGGTCATTGTTTCTTATCATTCACACTGGGAAACAGTGTAAGGTCAAGCTTGTGTTTCAGTAAGTAGCCTTTGATTTTAATTACCTCATACAAAAGATGAAATCTAGGTTCCAGTAAAGGCAATATGAATTTTGACATTGGCTTGAGTGAAGCTACAACTTCATCCAAGGTTACTGAATGTGCAGTTGTGTATGCACCTACCTGTACATATATACAAGGCTCTGTAGTCTAGGATTTCATATTGCTTATTGTCAAGTAGAAAATGAAACCTTTAAAAATGTCTCATTCAAATGGGGTACAAAAGGTCTGCACATGAGCTTGATACCAGTCACCTTTCTTACAATCATTATAGGTACAAAATGAGTTTATCCATGCTGATAAGACTGTGTCATCACTGGGGGCAAGAATAGTGTGGGTCAAAGCCAGACTTAGCCGCTTGGCCACATGAGGTTTCCAGGATAAGATCAAAAGTATTAATGGGAAATGATTTTCTTCTTCTGAAAACTGTGAAAGCCACATTAATTTTCCATTGTCAGTAACAGATCAATTGCTACAAAGATATCATGGTTATAGGACAGCCTTTACAGATTGTGACACATCTGCTTTCTTGACCCCAGATGAGCCACCCAATCCCATCATATGCAGACTCTATGGACAGCAGCTGTGTTACTATGACATGTAAAAAAAAAAAAACAAAAACATTTCTTCTAGAACTATGGCTAAAGGAACTGATTCAAAACAACACTCAGAAAAAGCCATTAAACCAACACCAAAGCTAATTCACCTGACTTTAAACTCACTTTGGTCTTCTGAATTGCACCCAAATTAGATATCTAGAGTTGTCTAAATTAGACAGTGTGAGTATCACCCATAAGGAAGTTTTGATTATAGTCCCATGGCCATGGAAAAAATAGCTGTGTAAGTTGTGCTGGAGCTTGGAAATGGTTCTTCTCCAGTTACTAGCCAGGCCAGTGTCCCCTACCCACAGGTCCCACCACAACTCTTTTTGTATTTCCTAACCACATCTTCTTTTAATTTAATTCCATGTTCTCACACAAAATAACAGGTAAACAGAAGCAGAAATATTATTTTTAAAAAGTAATCCATCTACTGCTTCTTCTCGATAAGTATTTAACTAGTAGTGACAACGCAGCTGTTATTTTCACACTTGAAAAAGCATGGTGATATCTCAGTTACCAAGAGGTGGCAAATGAAAGTATTGTCAGCAGTTGGATTAAAAACCTTGAGTTTCACTTCTAACAGTGATTTAGCAGCTCAGAGATGTCAAATTCATGATGAGCATGACCTGACATCCTGGCTATTGAAAATGGGACATATTTAGCAAAAGTTAATATAACAGACACAGGTATGCTAAGGAGAAAGTATCCCTAAATATGGTCCTGAGGTACTTGCTGGTGTCCACAGCAGATTGGGAGCTTTGCATGGCAATCTGCTGTCGCCTCTGGACATTCCTGAGGTTCTAGGAGGAATCCATGTGTTGGCTGAACTAATTCTCCTAGCTCAATCGGACAAGAGCACGCCTGACCTCCCAGCCCCATTGTAAGTAAAGACATGTTGCAGGATATTTCTACACATTGTTATCTTTGTATGTTGTTCATAAAGTGAAGTTCAGCCTAAATCTATCCATGTAGGTCTCGCTGCTACTTCTCCTTCCCCCAAAGAGTACACTTGAATGCATCTTGAAAGGCTGCCTCAACAGAACTGCTGGATACATGGTATGAGTAATGCTATTAAAAGTAAAGAAACAAACCCTGTTACTTCTGTTTAGGGAACTCTGGTAAATCTTGTAGCTCACAGTAATGTCAATTTATCTGTTTTAATTTCTTAGGTTGTTTAATTTTAATTGGAATATTGATTCCCAAACTAATTTTTGTGCCATCAGTGTCAAATCCCTGCCTTGTAACTACTGAGATCAACCCAGCTAGCTCGATGCATCAAGCTCTGCCAGGTCTGACTCTATCCCAGCCTGGCATATCTTTCAGGGTTATGACTCCCACTAAAGGGCTATAATCAAGGCTGCAATCTCTGTGAAGCTCCAACACAGTGGTTTGTGGACAACGGACCCACACAAACTCTCAGATCTACACCAGATGCCTCTACTGGCTCAAACTCAAACCACCCTTTGACTCGGCGTGCAACCTGGCTACACCACACAGAGGATGCGGATACTCCCACATGATCTGCCATCACTGGTTCCACAGTCCTGGTTATGATGGATGATTTTCACTGCTAATGAGGAAGAGAAAGAGAAACTGAGTGTGTGTTGGTTCCCTTCCAACAGCCTGTCTTGACTGACAGCTCAGCCGGCGCCTATCCACTTGAAAAGAAGTCTGAACTAGAGATGGATTAGTGGTCACGTAGGCTCGTCCAAAACATGGGTTTCCACAAAGCTTGACTCTATGCCTCTGAGTCCATTTTAAGCATCAAACTCATCTTTTGTTTTGAGAAGAAACTGTGTGTATAACCTGCAGGATGGTGTATTTACCTCATCAGTCACAGAAGGGGATCTGAAGGGCTACCTCTGCTACCCCTGAATAAATTGTAACCAGTATTAAGCAAATTATTATAAGCAGGGGAGAAATAATCAAGGGTAGAAGCTTTGGTGGGTGTAAAGTCCAATTCTTCACATAAGATGTGCTCCTTAATATAGATGTAGCATTGTTCAGTGTGATCTGCTGTAATTACTCAGAATTTGAACCATTTGACACTACTACACTAAGCCTTAGTGTTTGCTAAATCCTGTTAATAAAAAGCAAATGGCTAGTCTCTTACTCACTCTCTGGAACAAGCAAAGGACTATGTGAGGGAATTCAATGTGCAAGTCTTTATAAAGCCAGTTGTGGTTTAGCAAACCAGTACGATGGGAGATGTTCTCTCTCCGGCTCAGCGCAGGTGTAAGCCTGTGTGTGCATCGCTGCCACTTTGGTACAAACAGGCTGTGCATTGTACTCCACTCATCCATCACCCGCTCTGTCAACACAGGTCAACTAATCCTGCTCTTCATGACCTCTGACCAGCACGCCGAAGGGAGGCAACAAAAATTCAAATGCACTGCTGAGGGAGACAGAATTGTTAAAGCTGCCTTTTCTTCTCGCCGAGACAGGGTAAAACAAACTTCTAAATGCTATTAGAGAGCAAACCTCCGTAAATGAGGAAAAGTGGCTCTCCGAGTCCTCCCCTTTATGATTAATACATTGTCAGGTCCTTCAAGTGCCTTCCCATAATGTAGAAATTTTATTGGGTTTTGCTCTTAAAGATTCCTGCCTCAATTCAGCCATTTTATATCAGTATTTCATGGTTAAAAAAAATAACAACAACAAAGGCAAGTGGGGGCACAGCCCAAACCAGACAAAAGGGGTCTGTAGACACACCAGATCAAAGCTGCTAACTCCACAGAGGGAGCTCATTCCTCAGTTTGTTAAGGAAAAACAATAAAAAAATGTTGATGCCTGAGTTAAAGGTTTGAGTGGTGAGGTAAGAAATACATGAAACTTAAAGTGAAAGAAGAACATAGGCCAAACTCTCAGACTGGTGTGTCTGGAGCGGGGTTTTCACACAGGTGTTTACTTCTAGGTCTGGAGGCAACTCAAGAGAAGAAAGTAGGCCAAAAAGGCTTTCGTACTTACAATAACAGTAATCTCATTCAAAATAATGGCATTGCTCCTCATTCAGAGAAATTTCAGTACTGGAATGGCTAAGCTAAAAGTATTTACATGCCTCAGTGTTTCTTATTTTTCTTTGGGACAATGAGCTCTCGGTATTTTGAAAGACTGAACAGAAGACATCGCAAGACTCATAAACAAACCAAGTGAAGACTTTTCCTGCCTTAGCTGTCAAGGTAGTCGCATGTATAATGTTTTTACTGAAAAACTAAAACAGGTATTTAGAGGAAATTCAAAACACCTTCCCACTTCCTCCAGTTTCTAACAATATAGCGGAAAAATATACACATTCACTTGTCTGTTTTTGCTTGCGGGATCTATGATCATTTCTGTAAACAGAGGTAAGACATGGAAATTCCTTTGCATCGAAGAGAAACTGAACACAATAAACACAGGATAAACATTGCGCATCAAGTATTAGAGTGAGTAGTGCGTTTGCAAGAATCCTCCCAAAAGACTCACGGTAGTGACTGGTGGTGATGAAAGGGAGGGATGTGATTTTACAGAATAACTTCCCAGGCAGGTAAAATGCAGGAGTAGAGAGGGTAAATGGGATGACCTGTTTTCAGTGCAACTGGTCCAATACTCTATTGCACTCTCAAAAACTGTGTTTAAGAAGACTTCTTTTGGAAGCTCTACAATTTTGGTAACTCTATCTCTTAGCAACTTTGCTTTTCAGCTTGTTAAGAGGGATTTGTTTTTCAAATGTAACTGGCAACTTGTTCACCTGTGGAACGCAAGTGTAAAAATTAAAGTGAAGCCAAAAGAAAAGCACTCCAACATAAAAATGCAGTAAAAACTAAATCTGAAACTTAGATGTTAAAGCCCAAAACATTTTGATAATTTCAAAAACTGATGTATTCTCACTCAACCGTTTTCTCAGGTTTGAGCAGGGGTGTTGTATAAAGAACTACACTGATTATCCCCCACTTTGCTACACTTTTTGGGCCACTGATGTCAATCGGAAGGTAACCTTTAAACACAGCCACAAGTTGCCAGCAAAATGATAACTATTTCTCTCACTCAGAGAACATAGCATAGCCCCAGAAAACGTATGTTCTAACTGAATTTTTGTTATTAATATATGCACTTTTCTGATCTATCACCTGATCTTTCCCTAAGACATAACTTCTGATATGAAAAACTGGTGGAAATGCAGTCCTTAGGCACAGTTCTAGCTCACATATGTGCACACAGCTTGCCACTGATTTCAAGAGGAGTCACATTTAAACAAATCTAAACTAAATGTTCAGCTTCTGGTAGTTCCCAAGATAAACACGAGCAGGCCCCTGTGGTGTGATAGCCGTTAATGCAAATGCACAGCTTTGTTGATATGTAAAACCTTCTAAGAGCCAGAAGCTGGTTATTCTTAGTCATCAAGATGAGATTTGAATCTTTGGGATGTTTGCCTAACCCTGTAGGCTTAATCCATTCTGAGTTACAAATTATAATACTCCAGCAGTCAATTAGAATTGAATCTGGATCACTGCAACATTTAAAGTTGCTGGTCAGATTATGGGCTGACCCTACATTTGAAAAATCATCAATATATAATTACCAAAAGTACTACCAGAATCCTGAACAGACATAGTTAGATGGCCACAAAGACTTATACATGAAGGGTGAAAAGGCAGGAAATTATTAGCTTCACGCTAGAAAATTGAGTTCAAAGTCATCAGATGCGCTCAGGACTGGAGGGTTTTTTTTGTCAAGGCAGGAACAAGCGAGGAGCTGCTGAATGCAGCTGATATTCCATTGATAGCTAAGTAAGAGACATCCTTATAAAGCTGCTGAAAAGAAGTTTAAATAGATCTTCACAATTCAGGCTGAAAAGCAATCTCATGTAGAAACCACATCTAGTTTTGTGCAATGGCCCTGTTTCAGTTGATGGGTTTAGATCCTCTTCCACTCGCATTTTCTTTTGTTGTTGTTTTTTGTAGGACACTTCCTGTTTAGGAAGAGAAATGGTATTCAAAACTGGGGTTTTACTGTAAGTGATTTCAATAATGTACTTCTCCTCCTACCACAACCACAACTCCAGTCCCTGTGTCTCCAAAAACAATAATAATGAATGGTGAGTTCATGACATGTTACCTCATGACGCAACTTGGCAGCAAGAAGGAAGAAACAGGAAGGTTGGCTCAAGGCTGTTATGGAGCCAAAGCTTGTTTTGAGCATTTGTTTTATCACTTGAAACAACTATAAAACACTTGCTTTAAGTATATTCCTTTTTTTTTTTTTTTCCTAAATCATTCTCACCCAAACAACATAATTAGGAGCTTGAATTTTGTCTAAGTGTCCTTTTGAGATAATGCATAGCTCTGTCAAGGCTACCAGGAAAGCATGCAGACATGGCCTTTCATTACTGGCATGCAACATAACATTTGACAACATTTGTTACCTATTTGTATATTTGTTCACTAATGTCTTCTTTTCACCCTGTAACTCACATTATATTCCTAACTCCTTTTTACTACACTAACATAATCAGAATCCAAGAAGTGTTGTCAGTCACTTGTAGATTCCTAACCGAAGGATCACAGTTTGAGAAAGATGATCTTATTTTCCAGATGCGAGGGTTTTAATTTAACTGAAACTGAGTTCATTGTAAACAGAGCACATAGGTTCTATGAATTATGAACTAAACTTCAACAACATAATTATGAGGAAATATGGCAGAAAGGCTGCAAATCCATGAAGAGCTGTTGGCATGATCATGCACTTTTGTGAAAAGGAAAGAAAAACCAAGACAGTGTAAATAAATGTTATTGCAAATGCCTGATCTACCTCCACATTACAGTTTACCTTTGGTATTAAAGTCAGACCCCAGTACATACTACAGTAACTTGGGAATGACGTTTTCTTACTTGGTACAAATGATCATGTAGAATTCAGAAAAAAAAAAAAGAAAAATTTGATAAGCCACCTGCTCCAAGGATCAATGTACAGCTGGAAGTACCCGTCACCTCAAGATAAACAGTGAATAATAATCCCTAGTGGTTGTTAAGGTCTCAAGGTAAATTTTCTTAAGCATAAGCATGTAGACACTGCTGTCCTGGGAAAAGTCCAGCTCAGGAAACTCCCCCGGCTCTGGATGTTTCCACTGCATACAGTATTGCTCCCCACTACATTTCAAAAGCTCAGGAGAAGTGTTATGCACTGTTAACTGACACTTTTCAGGGTAAATGTGGATGCTTTTCATTGTTGGTTGGAGTGAATTTATCCCAGCATATTCATGGGGAGTTTGATCTGTCATGGTGCTGACTCTGTCATATAGAGTCCAAGCTGAAGACAGTGGGGTTTTTCTGGTGTTCAGCACCTCTCAATACCAAACCATTTAAGGGAACTTCTTAAAAAAGAAAGGAAGATTTCTCTACTACAAAATGCAATTTAGTGAAAACCAAATCCCCTTTTTACTATCATTTTAAAAAATAGTTTTTATTAATTTTTACTTTAATATCCATTTTCTGGTAAGAAACATTCATTTTGCTACTGAGAAGGGATGCTATTTTATTGCAAAAGCATTTTATATAGTTTGAAGTGAAAATAAGAATCTTTCAAAATTTTTAAATTTCAATCTTTTTGACTTTTTTTTTCTGTTCTAGCCTTTTGACCTCCAATTATGATTTGAAAGAGAAGTGTTTTTTTTTAAATAACCACATTCCTTACAAGACCTTTTTTTTTTTTTTTTTCTATCTTCTCTCAGTTTCTGTAAAATGCTTAGAGACTCTTTTGGAGATGATAACTGTATAAGTTCACATAATTTGTATAAAAAAGTAAGAAAGAAGAAGAAAAGATACAATGTATTTTTAATCAAATTGCCTGGATTCTTTTTTTTTGCATAACTTGCTCATCTTATAACATGAAAATACAGGGGAACTGAATGATCAAGCAACTCCCCATTAAAAAAATGCAAATAACCCGTTTTTAATTTAAAAGATAAGCTAATTAAAAATAATGGCTGTGGACAGTTCCTGACAAAGCACTTCAAAAACAAGAACCATGTATTTCATGAGACTTTAGTGTTTTTTTAATTAAGATGATTTTTCATATCCCCTCTTCTTGGCCTGTGATAATAAAAAGCTGCAATTGGAAACCAAGCATTTTTTCTCCCATTGAGAAGTATAAAGAAACAAGACTGATGTTGTTCCTAAACGGGAAGAGAATAAAAATCTCAGACAGTTCCACTTGGCTTTAAAAGCTGGCCACAAATTTTTAATCAGGGAAAGCAAAGAGGGAAACTCAGTGCTCATCATCCAGCAGTAAACCTGTCCACTGGTGTTATCTTCCCTCCCTGACTGTTGGGTACTCCAGCCTCCATTTCAGTGGCACTCACAGCTCTGTCTCTGCCAAAAACTTTTCCTTTCTCTCTTCATTAGCTATTTGACCCTGTTCCCTTCTCTCTGATGTTGTCTTCTAACTGCGATTCTTCCTGAACAAAAGAGCTGTCACCAGCTGTCATGCCAACAGTGGAGACATCTGATCAAAACATAGACATACAGCTATTTCTAACTTCTGTTAATGACTATGTAAGGCTGATGTATCCTGTCACTAGAGTGTACCTTCTTAACCTTCCTTACATCAGCACCAGTACAGAAACTGGTAATGTGAGATTACCTAGAGCAGGGCCATGAGTGGGACAGCAAAAGAAAGACAGGCATACTTTGGCAGCCTCAAAACAAAGACGCAAGAAGCAAACATAGGAGCCTGTCTCTCACACTCCAATCAAAGAATGAGCAATATTATTTGGGTGTGGATTTGCCATTGGAAACGTGATAGGATACCAGTGCATCCTGTCTTGTCCCATTAGCACTGCCAGTGTTGCACCAAGGCTTGGTGTAACAGGACTCCAGTCCCTTCTCCTCCCCTCCACCAATTCAGGCTGCATCTAGCTGCATGCAGCAGCATCCAGCTCTGTTACTCACAAAGCCAGTTCTCAGACTGGATATATCAATATGCTATGGCTCGTCTGCACTACTCTGGAGACGTGAACCAGTGTAAATGGCCAGCTGAGGTAGGTTTGCATCTGTTTTCTGCCAGCACAGTGGTGCAAAGCAGATAAAGGACACTGATCTGGACCCTTGTGTCCATTGTACTGTTTTCCAAAGATAGCAAGCAAGAACAGGAGACACGAATTACAGCAAACAGCCATAAAACACAAGAACATAACATCCACCTGACCAGTGGAGGATTAGAAGATACACAAGACATTTCTTAGAAATGTTGTTTTAGTGGTCATAGTCTTAACAAGAGGAGGTAAAAGGGAGGAGAGAACATGCATGTGAGGCTGCAAGTCACTAATGCAGCTTATGACCAGAAAAGGTAGCAGGTATTAGGGAAAGAATGCACGCAGAGACCCAAAAGGGCAAATGAGCCCCCAGCTAGTGACTCTACCTCCTTCCAGCCTAAACTATTTTGTGATTCAATGATAATTTGTCTTTCCTATGCATCTGTGCAGTCCAACAGCGCTATTTTACAGCTGTTCAGACTGTTTAGACAATATTTTATTAACTGTAATACCACATTGGGAAGTCATCACCTATTTCTAATTCAGACCTACCCAAGAGCTCTCCCACTTACGGCCATGGTGTAGGAATTCACAGAGTCTGAAGAAAATCAGATGTTGTTTTCCATCCACCCTCCTTGCCCTGAAGAGCACAAATTCATGTCTCTATTCATTTTGGGGCTTATAACTATGGGGGGAGAAAAATCCCCTCATGGATTGGAAAGGTGGGGCTCATGACCAATCAGGAAACCTTTGTAGGCTTGTAAAATATGAGAGGCGTACCTTTGCAGCTCACAGGTCATATATTATGAATAGAGCCCACAGTCATTATACAATCAAATTTTATAGACTTTAATTGACTCCTTGAAAGCAACCTAATGCTTTTAAAATGTGAGGCCTCCAAGAAAAACAGTTCTCAAGTATCTGAAGATGCTTGTAGGGACACTAAGGAATTCATTCAAAGTGTGTTTCTTGCTGCAAAATTTATCAAGCTGAAAGAAACATGTGCCTTCAGTTTTCAATCAGAATATTTAGTGGTACTAACAATTTTCCAACACTAATACAGAGTCTATAGAAAAAGCCTGCTGAAACCATTTCCCCTCCTTGGAATGCAAGAAGAGTGGACTTAAGTTTATTTTTACCAATTTAATCTTCAAAACTTCAAAGTTTGTTTTCTGCTGTATTTTTTAAGGCAGAAACTCAGTCTCTACAGGATTAAAGCCAAACATGTGCAACATCAGGGTACACCTGGAAGTCATTAAGACCTGCATTTCAAATCCTACTGCAAGTGGGTGTGTGGAAGATTCCATCCTCCCCCTTCTCAGTGTTGACACCCTGTTTCTATTAGGGTAACCTTGAGCCAAAGGTGTTCAAAATAAGGAGTCAAACTGCAAACAAACACATTATAAAGAACTCTGCAGTACTGCTCCAGGGTAGGGTCAGAGAATAATTATGTCAGGCTGAGATAGAGAAAGACAGAAACCTCATAAAGGACCAGAAAGTTCCCAAACAATAATGCGAAAGCTTTCAGGGATGTTTAAGCATGCAAATGTTTAACTTTAAAATGCGCAGGAATAATTTTTCTTTTCTTGATCATGCTCACTTAAAAATCTTTACTTGAGGTTAATCAATTATTTATTCTTCCACAGTCATTCTCTTGAAACTTAGGCTCAATTCCATGGCTTGTTCGGATTTCTTTTTTAAAAAACAAAAATGCTAATATGATTTAGAACTCCTTTATATATATATTTTTTTTTTTTTTCCTGGTAAATTGTGACTTGATATAGATATGAGATGCCAGATTGTTGGAAGCAAAACAGAAATTGCACTGTGAACTGCCATACCAGCTGGTAACCACATTTTCTAGAAAATCTGTGGGCAGGCTGTCTTGAGAAAACAGAATGGGAGCTAAAATTGTTGCTATTTTTGTGTGATAAGTAGATAACTGAAAAGGCAAAACACAACAATTTTACTTCAGAACTGTTAGTTTTCTAACTATTCATATTTTTTTCTCTCTTTACATTGGCTTTGCCACAAAATACTTTGTTCAACCTTTTTAGCTTACATATATATGTCTATATATGGCTTTTCATATTCTATTTATCTCATTTCAAGCCAGGCGCAGTACCCCCAACACAATATCGTAAAGAAATTAAGAGATGGCTGCTGAGCTCAACTTTTGTACTTGCAAGACAGCATCTTTTTTTGGAAATTGTATTGATTTTAATGAGAAACACCATAGCTCTGCTGCCACATTTGACTTGTGCATGTTTATTATATGAACAACTTGATTACTTTTTTTAGCATAAACTCCTGATTTCTCCATTCACAGAGGAAGCAGCCCTTTGTTTCCTTTTGAAAACAGTTGAGATCTGAATAGAGTTCCAAAAAGGCTGGTATGGTACCTGCCATAGCATGTAAAAATATCCCTTGGCTAACTAACCTGCAACTCATGCACGTGAAACTAAATCCAATCATTTGACTCAGGTGAGAGACTGTCCTTTTTAGCTAGGGCAAGGAACCATTTTGAGAAGTTTTGAATGTTGCACAGGAGAAGATGGGTTATTTTTGCATCCTCCCAGATTCAGCCCAGGGCTACAAACGGTGCCCCAAACACCCCAGCTCCCAGCTTTCCCCTGTGGGAGGATGGAGGGGCTCATCTCCCACTCCTTACAGGCAGAGCCCGTCCCTGTTCACCCTCCCTGGGCTCCGACCTCTGCTCCCTGCAGTCTCAGTGCCGCCGGGGGAGCACCCCTGAAATGGCAAATATGGGATTAAAAAACAAGTCTGGGCTCTAAGCAGCTGTCTAGCCACCACTCCCGGGTCACTTCCAGGTAAACAGTGACAGATTTTTGGCACTTGGAGGCAAGTGGGGGAGACTGTGATAAACCTTGTTTGTCCAGGTGCAAAGCTAGACGTGGGTTTTGCTGTTTTTCTTCAGAAAACGGCAAGGCTGTACCGCGGGCTCTCCCCTCTGCCTGGCTGCAGGGCTTTCACACCGTGTTCGCCGTCCCGCCCACCACTGGGAGCTTTTGAGGCTCTATGCATGTTGGGGAAAAGCCTTTTTTCAGTTTAAACAACATGAAGAAAAGACTAAATGAATCCTGCGCCTTAACCCTGGTAACAGGGTAGATTTGCTGGGAGTAATTCTCCCCCAGCAAAGCCAGATGGCTGAATGGGGTGAAAGAGCAATGTTGGCCTCTTAAGCATGATTTCATTATTATAATAACTTAAAAGAACTGATTGTTAAAAGCGCAAGTTTCAGGGCTAAGACCATATGCAGCCACTGCTGGAAGCACCGTGAAAAAGTGATAAAGGATGAACCAGAGCAGAACTCGTTATAAGGCAAAGAGACAAATCAAGGTTGCGTCTGATACGGTTGTGCCCTGGAAGTGTAAATAAATGTGAAATGCAAAGGGATTTCATTCCTGAAGTGTTACAAAGACTTTGCAAATTAAGAGAGGAAGAGAACATTTTCTTTGCTGCTTCACACACACAAAAAGGATCTGCCCCATGAAACTACATTCATTTTTATGAATTTTCTTTCTTTGCAGTACATAACCCTGTCGACACATAGCACCTTGTCTGGGTACCGAACATGAGTGCAAAATACTTCAAAGTGAAGTGTTTCCTTGCCATACTTGCATGGCTCTGGAACACAGAGCAAAAAGGTTTGCGGAAGGGGCTGGGGGTCTCGCCTAACACCCGAAGTATGGCCAAAAAGAGCGAAGCCACCTGTTTCAGTAGGTGAACCTCTTGGTGAAGACATGGAGGGGAGCAGGGGCCAAATGACTGCTCTGCTGAGTGCTCCTGGAATCCTGCTTCTTCTTGGGGTGGTTCAGTTTTGTATTTCTCCCCTCTTAACTTACGATTCAGACTTTAAGAAAAATTGCAAACAATAAGGTGAGTGTACGGGTTTGTACACAGCAAAGCTGAGGCATTTCTGAGGGCAGCCTCAGCATGGGGATGTTTTGCCCTGGGTTAGCAAAGAAAAGATACTTTAAAACTAAAATCTTTGAAGGGTATCAGGAGCAAATCCCCTTGTGTTTAACACTGACCTCTGGGAGACATGAATACTGGAAATAACTGCAGTAGTATTATCCAAGTGGTCTTAAGGAGCTCAAAAGCATTTAAGCAACCACTGGACTTCTGCCTTGACTCCTGTTTTCCCAGGCCTGCAGCTCTAAATGTTGGACTAAACCACTGTCAAAAGCCAGGCAAATACAAACTCACATCATTTCATGTTTAACTCTATATATTTAATTACACATAGAGTTAGTGAGCTACTGTGTTTTAGTTAAAATTATACTGACAGGCAAAACTCTCTGTAAAATTTAATACAATTGAGCAAATGTTTTCCTCCTGAAAGTGCCCTGGGAGGTAGGGAGAGTTGGTTAACTAAGGTACTTAAAATGTGAAAAGCACATGTAGCATATCACCAAATATATTTTGAGTTGCATAAAAGATATGCCTTGTTCTAGCAGCTAGCTCTTAAACTCTTAGAAATTAGAAACACCTGCATGGTGTGTCTCAATGCTATATTTATTTGTCTGTGAATATTTATAAGCATTTAAACTACTAATGTTGTTGGCATTGTTAAATCTTGATTGTGAAGTTTGTAAATATTCAAAAGAAACAGATGTTTACTAACCCCATTTACCTTTAAGGGAAAAAAATGTAAAACTGGAACGAAAGCAGATTGTTAAAGTGTTTTCCCAACAGAAACAACCAAAATAAATTACTGCAATCTGAAGACTATAAAGAGTGACTTCAAAGGTCAAAGGATTAAAGACAGTCTAAACCATGAAATGCATTTTATTAGATTAATAAAACATATGATTTTGCTAACTTAATTATATGAACAAATTAGCTGGAAAGGAACTTCAGAGCTTGCCATCCCAAATTAACACTGTCTATAGCGAAGGTGCAGCAGCTACTGACCTGCTCTCAGCTAGCTTACACGCATTTATCTCCGCACAGAGCCATCTCAAAAGTAGGAGTAAAGGAAAGAGCGAGGAGGGTTCTCGGGAGCGGCAGCGGCGGCGGTGTGAGAGCAGAGCCCCGTGTGGCTGTACGGCTGCCAGGGCTATTCATGGTCTTCAAAGAACTTGGTACCGCTCTGGGACTGAAGCTATAGAGCAGGCTCAGCTGGTGCCAAGGAGGCCTACACTTGGCTCCACTGAGTAACCAAAACACTAATTCAGTTCTCTGTTCATCTGTTTTAAATCATGCTTTTAAGTGTATTTATGTGATAAAGAATTGAAGCTGTTTCTTTTGGCCATCTAAATAATTGGGACACTCTCCTTTTCAAATAGAATGACATTTAAGTACAACAAGCACACTGAAAAGTGAATTTTGGCTCACAGAGTCTTGAATTTGCTTAACTCTTTCAAAGCTTAATAGTGGCTCTTTTCAAAGTCAGATTTCTCAAGGATGTATAAGCCTTCCAGGGCCTGATCCTGTTCCCACAGAAGTCAGGGAAAGCTTTATTTAAAATTATCTCAAAAAGAGCATTGTAGCATGGACCATTTTACACAAGCAAAGAAAATATTTTTCAATAAAAGACTGCATTCATTTATTCAATTTGTAAAGAAACTCCACCCCAAACCAAGTGACTGAAAAAGCTATCGTTTACTCTTACTACATCAGCAGAGATGAAGAAATCTAGGGAAAAAAATACGCCTTTAAAATAGGGTGGTAACGTCCCAGGAGACAGCAGGAGAAAGAAATGCGATAGTGCCACGTTTTGCAAGATCGCTCTCATTAGCTTTACGAAACTTCAGATTTACATTCACTTGGTTAATTCACCCAACACAGACACAGCTGGAAGGAACAGTGCCTCCCCAGCTCCTTCTGCTGTGACATTAAACATGGCAAGGTTATAATTTAATATACCGTCACTGAAGAATTGATTTATGGACTTGGAGGGGTGGGGTGGGTCTCTCTTTCCCAATACTTTACGATTTGCTTGGACAACATTGGAAACAAACCCTTAACATTTCCTAAGTAGAAAAACTTGCTAGTGCTAACCCCAGTAAAATAAGTTCAAATTTACCTTCCTCCTTAAATGTAGTTCACTACAGATGCATGCTTTGCTGATCCATTTCCCCACTCGCTATTTTAAGGTTTACATAGTGGATTTAAAAAAAAAAAAAAAATTAAGCTTTTGCCATTTTACTTATTATTTGTTCCTCAGACTATCACTATCTTGTAATAGTGAAATAGTATTTCACTTCAATAGCAACACCACCATGTGCTCACCCCATTAGTAAGCCCCTCAGAATCCACTAAGTTGCAATCTAGCAAGATGTGATAAAGTGATGTGACGTCCACTAAAAACTAAGGATTAGTGCTGTTTCTAAATGAGAGAATGCTCTGAAAGGTCCTCCTGATGCTATTTTAGTCTGCATATAGATCCTCACACAAAACAGGACTTTTTTTGTTTGTTTATGTCTTTTTTTTTTTTTTTTTTTTTTTGAAATAACATCCTAATATGTCATCAGCTTTGCCTAGGAAGGGAGATGTACGATTCCAACGTTTTTAATTTTCAAGGTCACGTAGCCCAAATCATAAAGGAAAAGCTCTCTTGGGTCCGTGCAGCAGTGGCTGAATACGCAAACAAACAAGCTAGATCTGGAAACAATTTCAGCCTGATTTATTGGGGTTAACCTTACACGGACTTGGGATTTTTTGTCTTACTGAAAGGAAAGAAGAACAAAACAAAAAGCAAAACCTTCACTTTTTTAGATTGGTGATACAAAGTAATTTCTTACTTATGCAGTGTAATCAGGCTCTACTTCCCTGTGAGGAGTAGTTTGGACAGCCATGTCCAGAGACAGGAAGACCTTTCCAGCAAAGCCACACCAGATTCTCTCCTGGCTACAGTGAAGTACCACAGCAGCATGACGGGACATAAGGGCCACTCACTTCTCAGCACGACTCTCCCTCCTTACTGTTTAACCCCATCTTTAGCTTCCTTACCAACCCCTGTTTCTGTCTTCAGCCATCCCTGAGTCAGCTGTATGCACAAGCCCAGACTCAGCCAGGTAGCCACCAAAAAGTACACCACAACACGTAGCAATACCTACTTTTGCTAATGGTTGCCCTTAAGGGACTGAGAAGACCATATTAATAGTAATTCATGTTGGGATGCTCTGAATCAGCAAGACTCATAACAAAATGAAAATAGCAGCAGCTTTGCATCATTACAACTCTACCCCTTGTGGATTTTCTGCTAGTGGCAATCTCCCTGAGCTGGCATAGACTAAAATATTCTCCTCTTAATACCATTCTCCCTCTCTCCAACTCCTACACTCAAAGAAAGCTGAGTTTACTAAGTGGCGCTACTTTCTTATTCTAATGAATGCATGCAAAGCATATTTATATGAGTACTAGAGCTCAGAGGTTTAACACCAAGCTTTCTCATTGTAGATCCCACACTCTACTCACTATTTGCACGGTTTTTATTCAAAAGAATCTCATACTACAAGTGCAAGTCTGAACACAACAGCAAAAACAACAATCCCTACTATTTACTGTATTAGCTCTACCAACAATCTTCTCGTCACCTCTGAAGGTTAAATATAGGGATAACAGTCACTGATAAAACACAAAATGGCATTAGTGCTTCCCATGAGAACAATTGCGAGATCCTCACTTGCAACCCTTTGGTATAAAACATGCAAGCATTTCTTTGTCAAGCTGGTGAGATGCTAACCTTGTTTATCTGTGAATGCAAAACAACATTCCCCCATCCAGCAGTGTCACTCTGACCTTTGTGTGGAACCTCAGTTCTCCCCATGCAGCATAACAATGCCGCTTTTGTGCAGCCAGTGTAAGGCCATGGGAGTCAGGATTTACTGCTCCGGCAATTTAATCATAACCTTCATACTTTGTGGCTTATTCAGTTCGCACTTTAAAACAAAAATAGATGAAATGCCAGAACTTTTTCCTTGGTTCTCGTATCTGTTAACTGATACTTGTTATCACTCACTTTCCAAAGATTTCTTTTTGCTACAAACACAGGAAGGAAAACCCCAGAAACAAAATGCACAAAATGCTTGCTCTGGTAACACAAAGTGAAGGTTACAGCTTTAAAAGCTTTCCCTGAATTGCCTTGTTGTGCACCATGCAAGAAAACCTAGCTGTACTCAACATCCTAAGTATTTCTATGCCCACATTCAATCAATCTACAGAGAGCAAAAGTTACAAACCTTTTAACATTTGAAAACAGGTATTAAAATAGTAATTTTCTAACCTTTATTCATTGCAGGTGCAGGCCTTATGTGTATTTAAGACGCTTTCTTAAAGGAGATTTACAAATAGCTAAAGCAGTGGCTCTGAACTGCAGAAGGCCATAATATGGGAAAGATAACATGCAAGTGCAGAGTGAATATTACGGATCTGTTCCTGAAATGAGCTGAAAACCTATGATCCAATTAAATCAATAGAAAACACAGCTGCTCGAGCACTCTAGGGCCCAAGCTGTAAATCTGAGCACTGAACACAACCTCTTTTTCTTCTTTTTTTTTTTCCTTTTTCCCCTAAGGGGGTTTACCTGCTTATCCAGGAGCGGTACTCATGGCACGGTCTGCACACATCGGGGCAGCTCCCACAGACGCGTTCGCAAGCGATGCTCAGCCTGGCAGTTTTGGCTTGGGGGGGTCGTGCAAATGCCTCCTTTCAGTTTCAGTCCCATGTGGTTTCACACTTCGACCCCACAAGTTCACTTTGAACTTCAGGTTCAAATGAATGCAAAATCCCAACACAAAAGAGAGTAAAAACCACTGCTTATTGTGGGAGAACCAAGCCTAACTGTGTATCAAATGGTCTTAAACAAAAAATATAAATTTATCTCGTCATTTCAATGAATGTTTCCTTACAGCATGCTATGAAAACAGAATACTGCTACTCCTTCCTTAGCTTCAGTACAACAGTCTCTTAATACCATCACTGTATTTTTCCATGTGCTGGCTTCTAAGTGTGTGTATATATATATATATGCAATCATTAAGTTTCATATCATGACTGTTCAAATGTATTCAGATAGTATGTACAACTGCAGTAAGATTATTTTTTAATTTAATATGTCTATAAGTATTATGTCTGCACTGGACTTACAGACAAATCTAAGTCAATGTTATGCTAGGTCAGTCCTTAAGTTGCATGTGTTTGTATATTTATATCTGTATCTATGAGACAGGGAAAAGAATGACATTTATAAGTAATTAACCAGTTTAATGAACATTGGTCAAGGGAGGGAACTCAAGTTTAAATTCAAGTCTATCCTTTGCTCCCAATGCCAGAAGAAACCTTGTGATCATTTTGGTTTTCCAGCAAAACACATAGGCAATGACTGATAACAGCCATTTATTCTCTCTCAGGTTATTGTGCAAGTATTTGGCTAGGACTTAACCCTACTGAATTCCAAGTAGTTTTAGAGTTTTACTGCAGGGAAGTTTTAAAATCTCTCACAGACAGTTATATTCCAGCAATCTTAATGCTTCTTTCATAATGGCAAAGCACTGGGCTGCTTGTTTCATATAGTTCAGAATAACAAAACACTTTAGCAAGTTATAAGTGAATACACAGCTTTAACTAGAGCCTGATAATCTTGTATGCTTGTATTTCTGCATCTAATTGATGCAGTTGTTTGGGGATCGCATGAAAAAAGTCAGTCACTTGAATATAAAAACTGCCACAGGATATGTAACCAGTCATCTTCAGGAAAAAATATAAAATTCCGTTCACAATCAAAATAAACTAATGAGCCAAAAGCAAGCCAGGTGGCTACACTTGTATTTGCTGTGCTAAAGTGTGAAACTAAAACCTTTGAAAAATCAAGACCCTCTCCCATATATAGTTGCCATTGGAGAATTTGCATTCGATATACACTTGCCACATATTGATTTTTTTTTTTTCCTTCAAAGCTAATCTTTTGACTTTCCAACTGCAAAGAAGAAACATGGTCAGACTGATTGTGAGGAAGCTCACTAACAGTTCATGCATTTGATGCTCGGGCTATAATGTTGTACAAATCTAATGTCGTAAGTCCTGGATCATGTACAAATACTGAAAACAGCATCAAAGATGCAGGTTTTCCCTAGGTATTGGTCTTTCAGCTTGCAGAAGACTCATTCATTTCAAAACATGTTGGAATAACTGACTGGCTGCACTGAAGGCCATAACTGCCTTTATATATAAACCTTTGTATGACATTATTGAACATCTTGAAACATTTTAAAGTTCTGTTATAGTGTTTGAAATCAACAAGGCAATTAGTGAGACCTGAGACTGTGTACTGGTCAAACAAAACTGCCATCAATAGTACTTTGTGAAAGTCAATGGATGTCTTGGGTTTATGGGCCAAGTGTATGTGTGTGCTCATAGACACACCTTTTCATTTTTATAACTGTAGCTTAGGCTTTAAGGAAAACTCCATATTCTCCAAATCAACTTTTATCACTGTTTTCTGATATAAATAACAACAGGGGAGAGAGAGAATGGAGATGATTAGATCTGACAATAATATGGGTAGGGGAGTGGGGTTTTCCCCAAACTAGCAAGGGACTGATAAATAATAAACATATTCTTGTGTTTTAATAAGGCCTTTCTCCTAAGATGTCAAAGCAGTTGAAAAGTACCATATATGTCCAAAAGAGCCATGAAAAGTGCTATGTGCCATTGAAAAGAAAACCAGCAATAAGACTTCTACCCAGAACAGCAGTCACAGGCGAAGGTACAGTGACAGATTCCTCACTTCCAGCCATAGGCTGTAACAGACATTTCAGGACAACCGATGTCCACAAAAAAGTTTTTTAACGGGAGGAGGGACTTCATACATGTCTTATTGTACATGAGCAGACATAAATAAGCACACATTTTCTGGACCTTTCAGTGTGTGCGGGAGATATCTGTAATCAATGCTACCACCACATGCAGCTAGCTGGCTTTTGGTTGATGACATATGTTCCTAATTTGTTTCCTGCGTAACCAGAAGGTGTGTTTACTGCTACGAAATCAAGTTAACATTTACAAAGCATAATTATCTTTAAAAAATGACTTTGCCATAACTTTCAACAAACTCAAAATAGACTGGAAAAGAAACAGGACTGCTGTCTTTTATTAAAGTTAACATTTTACTGAGCAGGTGGAAACAGAAGTCAGCTGTCTGTTCTTAGTTTCTTTCCTCTCTGACCTCTCCTGGGAAGGGATATATTCTAACAACTGAGTAACAAGTTTATTCTGATATTTTGTTTTTATTCTGATGTAATTCTGGTTAAAAGTTTTGATTCACAATAGTCAAGATGAAAACCAGAAACATGTGGGTGTCCTACAGACTACAAAACTCCCCTACTTTGGTTTCTAGCCAAAGTTTATAAAATCAAGCTGAGACTGAAGCATATCATAACAGCAAGACATGATATGTGAAATTAAGTGACAGATAAGTAATCTAACAATACAATCACAATGACAAGAGTTTATTTCACCTCTGCTTTTCAGAGTCACATCTATGTATAATTTATGGCAAACATATTTTCACAATTTGATGCAACATTTACATTAGTTTAATCAAACACTTTCAGAGCGTCTGGTTCATTACTTGTGTGGCACTATATCAATTGCACTTTACTTACTTCCCTAATCAAAGAGTATCTGAATTCTTTGGACTGGACAAATGGATATAGATTTTACAGGAACCAAACAAACTAAATGCATGCACATTATTTTAACTGTGAAGCATTTGTATTCCCTTATAGCTGTGATTTCTAATCCAACTGGCTAATATTATTCACTGAAAAAATCACATTACAGTACAGTAATTTAAAGGGATAATAAACACATAACTCAATAAATAGTAACGTTCTAAGTTCTTGCCATTCCGATAAAGCTGTGATTTAGTCAAGTTCAAACATGGATATGGAAGTAAGCCATTCCTATTCATCAAAATGAAAAAAACCATATTAACACCCATTGATTTCAGTGGGATTTAAATACAAGTTTAGGTTCTGGATGGATCAAAGGTAAGCACACTCCTGAACTAGAGCCCAAGGACATACACACTAAATGATGCCAGAACTACAATGTGACTGCAACTATTCACTGTTTAAACTTCTTGTAATGAAATCTTGTCATTTCCCTGTGCACAAATCCTCTGTGCATATCACCCATGCAAAGGGTAGCAGATCATGTTATTGCTTCACTTATGTTCAAGACTTTCCTATCACTTTCTCTTGCCAATAGCCTATAGTTCTATATCATAACATTCATTCTATGTTTTATTACCCTACCCAAAACGTACTATGCTGTAGCATCAGAAAACCTTTACAATTGCCATTAAGTTCGTCTAGACAGAGATTTCTTTTTCTTCTTAATTCTTTTCATTATGGAAGTATTTTCCTTTAATGACAGATTATAAGGTCACTTTAGAAGGAGACTTGTGCATGCTGTGGTTGACACATATCATACAGAAACTATCGGAGAAATTCTTGTTGACTCTGAGGTGTGCTTATATACAGTTATAAAACACAAAAACATGTTTCTTGGATTCTTTAAGTCTTTCCTCTTTTTTTCTTCCTTCTTTCCAATACTCAGTGCAAATCTATGAAGTCTACTGCAGCTAGCTAAGTCAGAGTCTGCCCTGTATCCTACATCCAAGCTCAGTGTGAGAACTTGCCATGCACCAAGCAGGAGACACGCAGTGGCATTGTCCTTTGACCCACGAATCCTTTCCAAATCTACAGTATGGGCGAACTGCGTAACAGCATTCATCAGACTAATGCCAAAAGGAGTTCCCAAGATGGGCTCTGTATGATTAAGGGACTTCTAAAGGAGTTGCTAATATTTTGTACCCAAAAACAAATAAATAAAACATTTTCAGGACACTTATGGTTCACAACCCCAACTGGTCTCTCTTATGAGGCTCTATGAAGTCGATGTATTTGCTTGGACACTATGGTACTATGCTTTTTATCCTTTCCCTGTGCTGGAGAGGCAGAGCACAAAGGACAGGAATGTGGACGCTTTGAGGACTTGCCAACTCTGCTGGTGGTGGTAAAACACTACTTCTAAGGGTAGTCAGTCATCCTGTCATTTTGGACAGCGTGCGGTTGGCGGGAAGACGACCACAACATGTGAGTGCAGAGTCAACCTGCACAAGCACCCAGACTCGTATGAGCAGGGGTTTCCAGACCTGCCAGCACAACCAGCTCTGTCCGATGGTCACAGGAAAATGTCTGTGTTTCTAATGCTGGCAAAATTTGGTTTTTCCCAAAATTTTTCCCATGGTAAAGTGACCATAAAGGTTCAAATGTGTAAGTGCTCAAGGCAGAAGATATTCAAACTATTTTACTGTACTTTTTAGTTTCAGAATATTTTGCACTTAGAACAATTTTGAAACGTGTAGTCCTGTGCCAGAGTAGCTGTTTTTCACATACACCAGCAAATATATTTTTCAAGAAAACTCAAGAAACAGGGGGCAGGCTGGGCAGATTTTACCCCCAATATTAAATATTAATATCAGTTAATGAATTACTGAAAATCAATATTAAATAAAAATAGTATTTGTTTTGTAGCTCCACGTGGCATCTTTTCTCTTAATACTGGAGTTTTTATATGGCATTTAGAAGCTTTATTGTTTCAATAGCAAAGGTAAAGAGGTTAATTCCTCTTTAACATGGGGCTCTCCCCCCTCCTCTCCTTTTTGGCTCAGCCTAAATTTCTAACACTACCTTATGAAATGTAGTATACAGCTTTTAATTGTGCCCAGAGGCAGTACAACTTCAGAGAGGGTTTGGAGCAACTGGCAGAGGATTTGCAGAACAGCTGTGTTCCGGGAACATGTGCAGCGCGGTGCAACAGCCCCGTCAGCACCTGCACCCGCTTAGCACGCCTGCCCCCACCGCTCCACGCACACTCCACATCTGGGATTAATCACCCCTTTTAAAGGAATTAATACTCTTAACATTTTTATTTTATTATACCTGTAGGAACATGATGCTATATTAAAATCTGCAGCTTATAAGTAGTATTTTGTTCAAGCCAGAGTTACTGGGGGGAATAAAACCTCCCTGTGCTTTGCCAAGAATGAATTGTTTTAATATCCCAACATTCAATATTATTTATTATTAAAGTCAAGTGCTGCTTTGGTGAGTAACTGGCTTTCTTGTGCTTTAACCTCCTTTTCCCCACTGAACTCTACCTTACAGTTTCAACATTTGCTGGAAATAAGCCCCTATAGTTCCTCCTCCCCCACCACCATTTTCTCAGTGTACTCTATTCATGTTGGGAGGTTCAAAAAAAGTCCTTTAAAAATGTGATATTATTTAAATGTCATTCAGTTCCAACAGTGATATTTGCTTACATAGTTTAGACAGCACAGAACTCTATTCACGCATGAGTTATGCCACAGTAACCATTTATGATAGATTTTTCATGTTAATTCTACAGGGGAGGAATCATATTAGATTTGCCCATTTTGTGTAACTTATAATGGAATTCAGCAACATGAGTCCTGCTTGTTATAATGATGGGGACTAGAGAGGAAAGCTGAAAAGAAGAGGAGGGAAATCAGCTCTGTTATAAATTCATTAAAACACACAAATTTCCCAAAAGTCAGACACCCGAGTGAACACTTTTGAGGCAAAACCACAAAGATTTGCCACTATTGCTGGCATTTGGGAGTGCACTAGAATTCAGTTTTAATAAATTCTCTGAATCAGCAGTTTATCCCAACATCTGATGCACCAAATTCCACAAGCAATAGAAAAATACAATGCTAATACTTTCTGCATTATTCCAGAGAGCCAAAAAAGCATAGTGTTAAAACTTGCCTTGCAACATTTCACACTAAGAATGTTTTGGTTGGTAAGTATTAAAGGTTTTTGTCTTGAAACCCACCATTTATCCAAGAGTTGGAACAGAAATATTTATCCCCCCAAACCTTTGGTTAAATACCATCCCAGGTTTCTCAATACATATTTACTTAATTTGAAAATTTAGTCTGCAAAAGTATTTATGGCATGAAATATTCTGAAAATTAAGCAAAGGAGTACAACATCCAAAAATGGTGCAAACATTTTGCTTTAGGATTTATTTTCCCAGCAGTAGCTACAATACAGTCCTTTTGCATTCCATAATTCAGTTGCTTAATTTTTTTCTACTAAGCTGGAGTTGTTCAGCGTCAAAATAATCCTTAAGCCAAAGCCATATTGGTCATGGCCACTCTTAAGGCTAATTTTTCTTGTAACTGAGAATCAGTCAACCTCAGCAGCCTTCTACCCCCATTTATCTACGTTGGGTACCCTCTTCTTGAAGCAGACAGACTGCAGCACAGGACTAATTGTCTTTTGCTCTTTATGCCCAATGTTTTTACCCACTTTGCTCAGTGCTCAGTTGTTCTTCCTTCAGAGCAGATTTCCCTATTTCTGTCATAGTGCACAGTATATTTATAGTGACTGCAGCCTAAAAATCTAAGTACTTAATTAAATACGTGCAGTTCTATTTTGAGAATTACCATACCCTGCTTGAATATCATGCACATTACAGATTTTAACAAGGAAGAGGGAGGAAGGGAAATTCTTGCTACTCCAGCCTATGCTGGCAGAGAAGCCTCCCTGACTCACCCAATTTCTCACTTCCCCTCACCTCGGGAACAGCCCCCAGGAAAGATCCACTCCACTCCACAGGATCCTGCGGCACCTTTTGTTGGGACTTATCCCTTTTAACAGAGGTGCTGAATGTGTTTTTAAATTTACTTGGTATTTCTTTATTATTCTATCACAGTTTTGTCATGAGGGCATGACAGATGTGTGTTAATTTGAGCCTTAGCTAGCTCCTGTCACCCTGATTTTAATGAAGCGGAACAAGTTCATACACCACTATCTAACTCATTGAGAAATGGTAATCAGGCTGATTTATGCAACAGGCAAATCCCGATCTTTAACTGAACCTGCAGTCTAGCCTTAACAAAAAAGGGAACAAATGCATGTATAGTTGCCCATAAAAGCCAAGTTAGTGGAGAAAAAAGAAGAGGAGACTCTATTAAGCAAACACACAGTTGCACAATTTTAGTTTTGGAGCTGTAGTACACTGCCTGTCCTGAGCAGTAATTTCCTATCCATTACTGGAAGACAAAATGTGAGGGACAGAGGTTGGGAGGACATGGTATGAAGAGGCTGAGTGTAATTTTAAGTACTGATGACAATGAGAACAAGGAGGTGAAGAGAAGCACAAATCAAGCATTCCTGTTTTTCCCAAATTCTACTGAGGTGTGGGGGTGGGTGTGTTGCTTTATTTCTTTAAATACTTTCCTCACTGATGTTAGGATGCACGGGGAGGAAGCTGGCCCTGCTCTGAGCAGGCGGAGGGGAATAGGTGACCTCCAGGGGTCCCCACCAGCCGGAATTTTTGTATGACTCTAATCAAAACCCTCAAGAGATGCTGAATCTGGCAATGCCAAACATACCCAGGAAATGTAAAATTAGAACTGATTACCAAGACATTTGTAAACCAGAACCCTCTGATGCCATTATATGGTCATCTAATACTTGGACAGAAGCCTTTGCTGCCTGAAAAATATTGGATGGAGCAGACTAATTTCAAAACACTATTTGCTGCGCTGCCAGGTTTTCCCTATGGAAAATAAAATTGCAGAGATCTTGGGAACTGGTAAATCTGCCAAGTTGGAAGTCAGATTATAAATTTAGAAAACATTTTTTAAAAAAAATCAGTAATTAGATGGTAAATTAAGAAGTAAAACTATACCTCAGAACTACTGGAATAGATTACAACATTAGGCAAGAAGCAATGTTTGCAAAAGTACTAAAGTGATGTAGGAACCGATATCTTGCTACTGAAAATAAGGACCCTGGACCTCAAGGCCTAAGAATAGCTCTGCACTAGGAATTTATGTCAGTGTAACAAAATTTTTTGGACACGATTCTTTCGACATTTCTCTGCCATCAAAAATCCCAGTATGTATAAACATCCTGGGGAAAAGTGCTTCTACTAGTCAAGGAACTCCTAAAAGTCCTTCTTTTTATCATTAGAAGCTGTATCTAAAGCAAAAGGACTTCCTATGGCAGCCATACCTGTAAATTATTGCAGCAGACCCTTTTGTACAGCCTAATATTTAGGCTAAGTCACACTTGAATTTAGGCATTTTGGTGCTAAATAATTTTGTTGCTGTAGGAAATTTTAACAAAGAGCAAGATACGTGCAGATTGCTTAATAAAATACTTTAAAAAAAACCCAAACAAGATCCAGGAACACTTGTATGATTTATTTCCCTCCAGAGAAAGAAGATTCACATCTACTGTCATTTATGAAAATCTTGTGACTAAATTTTGATGTAAAAGATCAAATTTGTTTAGAAAAAAAAAGTTTATCCCACTCCTTAGAATAAATCTCATAAAAATCCCAAACACCACAGTCTGCAGAACTTCTGGTGGCCAAAGACATGGCAACACCAGGTAAGCTACACATCACCTAAGAGAAGTCAAAGTTTTTAAAAGGCTAAACCACTGTTTTCCCCCAGTCTTCAGTCTAATCTCCCAGGTGTTAATTACATATTTTACTACTTTCAAGTAACAACTATTTTGATTAATAGTCCAGCAGCCTCCATTTTCTATTTGGCAGAAGATAGAGTCACTCTTGATGGGAAATCATATGTATTTTGGGACTAGGCATGGTAAGATTTACTTGGCATTAACCAAGACACTGCTTAAAGTCAGGTTTACAGAAGAAGAAAAAGCAAAAGGCTGAAAAGGACTGACAGTGTGAAGAATTTACCTCCGGTTTAAAACCGGAGTGGGTAGAGCCCTGTGCCCTATGCGCTATTCATTTGTCAACACATTTCTGTACAGTAAGTCCTTGCTACACTTTACCAGTGGGATCTCCCAACAGCTTTCTATACTGCATAAAATGGGGGAGGTAAGGCAGTACAGAGAGAAGCAAGCTTTGCAGGAGCATGTGTTCAGTCCTGACTCAGGTATTTTTCTCTGTGTCCTAAATTGAAGATGCTGATTCCTCATAATTTTCCCCTTATACTATAGCTGTTATTTATCCAATCTGACTGAGATATTTGTCACTGTTTTAGATTCTACTTACTTTGTCTGACCCTGTAATTATTGAAAGGATAGATGCTATTTACGATTAAGACAAATTTTGTGCAATGTTCATGTTCCTGGATGTTTAGTAATCTGTGCTCCAGAGCTATCCCATAACTCCATGATTTTTTCCCTCTACAAAAATAATTTCACAAACACTCACTCACCCTCTTCATGATTGTCACAGTTTCTGCCAGAGAGAGACCAGGGCTGGTAACATGCCAAGCAGGGCTTAAATATACTAAAGAGCCTCAAAGAGAAATGCACACAATGCTACTGATGTCAGCCTCTCACTTTAATAAATGCTTAAATTCACAGCATTAAAAATAACCAATCAAGGGTTTTTCTTTGCCATCCCCACTCTTACAGTGATTCTGAAACCTGTGTTAAAAAAGAACACTACAACTATTGCTTCTGCATGGTGTTCAGTACACTCAAAGTCACAATGTGATTTTCATTAGAGGGAGAAATGTTTGGAAAATTGTTATATGAAGTCCATAAATCTGAAGATAAATAATGAAAATGAAACTTCCCATGAAATACCCCAGCGTTCATTTTATTTAATATTCTCCATTGGTGAAAATAAATTAAAAATGAACAAGACTTGTTTATGCCTGCCTTACACTATTCTCTGCGTTTGAATAGCAACTGCATATTAATTTATCAGGATCCCATAAATTATAATTAGCTAGGAGGATTAACAACATAAATCCTTGAATCTAAAACCAACCTGCCCTGCTCTCTCTTCCCTTAGCCCTAAAGTGAAAAAGAGCCATAAAACCCATCACCGCTGTTTGATCCATTAAACTCATGAGACACTCTTATTTCAGCCGAGCTACTGGAGGTAGATGCTTTGCAAAATCTTTTTTAAAGTTACAGCAGCCTTCCTGGAAGAAAGAGAGAGGGTGCACAGGAAAGGCCCAGCCTGAACATGGTAGATGACTCTTGCTCTTTCCACTGCATCACTAGCTGACACCAGGGAGGCTTCTCAGTATGCAGGAAATGGGCAAAAGATCTTACTAGTAAAATAGGTGAGACACAGAGGTATCATTTCCTAAGCACACCTTTGTGAAGATAAAGGAAAATATAATTAAAGCAGCTATGCATTTCACTGTACGTGCAGACTGGGTAACAGTAAGGATGTTCTGTGGGTGTAGCAGATGCACTGGAATCAGGACACAAGCCTTTCACTGCAGCTTTAATATCCTTAAGCATCAGTTCAGGGCAAAACAACGAATGTCCCCACATACATACAAATGACCTAGGGTATTCTACTGAAACTCGTTATCCCAAATAATGTAAAGTGCTTTGGCAGAAATGCACAACCCATTTCTATGTGTAATCAAGAACTTCAATCAAAAACAAAATCTTTAAAACCCACTTCCTTCCCCCTCATTCTTGAAAGATTTACGTGACAGTTGTGAAACACTGGATAGGAACAAAACTGAAACCTGCTAGTCCCACCTGAACACTCAGGTCTTGTCTAGCGAGGCAAGGTGCTGCTGAGTTGCAACCCTGGGAGAACAAGCCCACACCAACACACAATGAGGACACATCTTGCCTTTCAAAATAACATTTTAGACTCCAATATCTGTTTGTTTAATATATTAGGTAAACAACAAAAAAAGGAGTTGTCTTCGACGGGTTTTATTTTTGGTAACAGACTGCAACGTGAGCGACCCAAAGAAAATCTTTAACAGGCACAGCAATTTTTATTAAGGACTCGCTTTTTTTATTTGTTGCTTGAAGGAGTTCAAGCACTTTTGAACACACCAATCCCTTACAGTCATTGTATCAGTGCTGCACACGGGCAGCAGGGATTATGGAGTGGAGCCGGAGCTGTGTGCCACACATACCGCGCACACATCCAGCACTGCCCAGGCAAACAGCACACAGCCATCAGTTCACCCTCCTTGGTAGAATAAGTACATTTTAAAACCAGGGACATAGCGTTGCCAAAGACAGAAAATATTAAATTCAAGCCTATGAGCTGAAACATAAAAGATCCAAGGGAGGAACTGTCAGTTTGCTCCTCCCTACCCAAGCAAGAGCATTGAGGAAAGCCTTTTCTTGCAATGGCACCCAACAAGAGGCCATCTCCCGATGCAGCCACAACCTGCTCCCCATCATTGTCTCAGGAACCCGTAAAGGACATGGATGTGGCCAGGGAAAATCTTCACTGGCATCAAGGCTTCTGCTGGCCAGCTTGCCAGCCGGTCTGTAGAAACAACTCCCCTTCCTCCCTGACAACCTGAGCTGGATCTACCAGCCTTGGCTTCCTGGCCTTACAGAACAGTGCTGAGCTGCAAAGCGAGAAAGCCAAGAAAACTAACAGGAAAAAGTAGTCACTGCAAAAAGGGTAAGCAGGGAGAGGAACAGCAATATATGCCAGTGACAGCCCGTGCCTCCAAGGGGTGGGCTTAGGAACAGCTAAAGGTGGTAAGCTTCAAAGCTAGAGCCTGGCTCTGATTATCAGCCCTGATGTTAACAGGTTACCACCTTGGATTTTATTCCGTTGATACCGCACAGGTCTCCTGAGCTGCAGAAAACCTGTGACCTGAACACGCAGAACAAATCTCTCACCATACTGTTGGCTGAGACTATTCTTTCCTCCTCATGATTAATGTTTCAGTGTCTGACAAAATACAGGGGCAGCATTTTTTGAGCTCGGTATGAGTTATCCAGGGAAAGGCTGCATCAGGCACAAATACAGTACATGCAGATAAAGCAGCTCAGATCAGCGTGTGATATACCTGTGCGTGCTGCGTACATTAGATGAGCTGAACATGACACAGAGTATTTCTGCTCACTTCACACAGCTGATATTTATCACAGCTCCTTTCAAATGCTTATCTCCATCCTTTGGAGTTCACTTACACGGCGAACAAGGTGAACTCCCAGGCGGAACGCGGGCCTGGAGGTGTCGGGGGAGGTTTCCATTCAGTAAAACCAGGATATTACCTGGTTTAGAGAGATACGGGATACACACCTCAGCAAAATGTGTTTCTGTAGGATTCTTATATGTGCAAGTAGTATAAATATACCCAGTATGAGGTACATGAACAAAGGAAAACAATAAACCCTTTTCACTATACATACATACACACGCACCTATATCTATATTAGGATTTTCTAAACATATATGCATAAACATACAAAACACTGCCTGGCTCCTGTTTGTCTTTAATAATAAAGGTAGAGTAAAGCAGCTTTCATTTTTGGTACTTCTCTTTCCTTCTCAGTAAGAGAAATGAGACCTACCAATTTAGACGGCTATACTTAGTTGTCCTTATCAAGCACCAAAGTGAACGTTTTGACTAAGATTATGCAGCCAAGGGGTTATTCACCTCTCTTAATCAAAAGAAATCACAGCTGGAATATGAAGTGTTTGTCCCCTTGTATTTAAGGAATAAAAAAATAGAAAAGGAAATCAGGTTGTATACAAGCAAAGAGAGAAAGAAAGAAGTTGTTAGGCATAAATGCAAAGAGCTTTGCAAACAGGGGCTGGAAATAGGCATCTTCTTAAAAAATTTCACTGCAGCATGTTGTAAAGGAAGCTCCTGTATTCATTCCATGAGGGAATAAGAAAGTGCACTCTCTGTACAAGGCTGCAGAAGAAGGAAAGCTCTGTAAGCCCATCCCAACTCCCTTAATTATTTTAATTGCAGCAGTGTGATGCCAAGGTGCTGAATTACCCCCTCAGGCTCTGGCTGCTTAGCCAGGAGGTACTGAATTAAACTGTCAGAACATGCAGAAAAATTGCAATGGTGCCTGTCAATGGTATTTGTTAAGAGACACGGGTGAGGCTAGTGACTTGTATAGAAAAAGAGCTGCCAATGCAAAGTCGTCAAAGCACAGCACTGGAACTAATGGGGTATTCAGAGGTCTTGTTCTACTTCATTGGTTAAAGCCAACAAAACTCCTGTAATATTTGGGGCGGTTTGCTATTTATGGCTATGGTAATAAAGGCCAGTTAAAGCTGCAAAGCCAGCCACAGTTAGTGGTCCCCACTGCTTTATTTCTAAATGGCTGAGGGGGCACTATTGCATGTCAAGCTCTAGTTTTAACAGAGAGAAAAAATTATAAAAAGAATTGGATATTTAAAATATGTAAAATTAAATGCAGAGTGGGCTACAGTTTTACAATATACTGTTCTAGTTAAAAATAACTACATTTTGGCTGCCTTACCCAGATGATTTTGAATTCAGTTATGTCTTAGCTGCTAAGAATTGGCATACAGTTGACAATGTGGCCCAGGTTTAGCATCCTCTCTTCTTCACACATGGCAGTTTCTCTCCAGAGACACTTACCAAAGCTGAAGGTATGTTTGATACCAAAATCTACTTTGTAACTTCTAAACCCACGCAACTGCAGATAGCGATCAAAGCGATTTAAAGAAGTCCTATTTGCTGTGGCTCTACATGGTTCTCTTTTAGCTATTTTTAGGAGCCAAATCCTGTGCTTGTGAAAATGAAAAGCAGATAACAATGGTTATAGTTGGCGTGTGGGCAGGTACCATGCAAATACCTCGCAGCTCAACGCACGTGCATTGGCTCCAATTTTTTTGGTCCCCTGCGAAGCTGGGTCTCTTTGGGGCAGATAAAGCCAGTTGTTTTTTGGGATGGGTGCTAGCTTCTGCAGAGGGGCACACAGAGAGCTGTAACCTAGATGAAAGCGATACAAGATTTATGCTTGGTAGGCTTGCTAAGGGCCTGATACACCAGTCTGTAGGTTTTTAAAAAGCTAGTGAACAAGCCTATCTAACTTAGCCCTTCCACTTATGAGGAGCTGAGCACAGTCCATCTAGAGACTGCAGAGTATGAATGGTACACAGAAAAGAAGAATTTTGGTGCATGTGTGTGGTTGCCAAAGGCACCTTCTTTGCATGGCAGGGAAGTGGAGATAGAGAAAATGAGCATTTTCTCATTTCCTGTAGATGCTTGTCCCTGTCAATGACCAACCAACCAGCTCTCTGCCCAGCAGGAGCAGCATCCCAGTTTCCCACTCAGTCTGCAGAGCTTTGAGACATGCTACATGTCCCGCTTGGTTTCCCTACTGTGGTATCTCCCAGCTCAGTATGCTTAACTGGGATTCTTTCTTAACAGGTCTATGTTGTCATAATCCTATATTCACTTAATGTGATTTTCACTAAGAATATAAGTTCAAGAGAGGTTAATGATCCATTAGTGTATATTTTTAACTAGCTCATTTACATATTGAATAGCCTGTATTTATTTTATTAAAGCCAGCTCACTATATTCAGCTGACTGAATTATGTGAGATATCACATGGATTACACAAGAATTGTTCAGTAATTAATTTTTCCCAGACATTATATGCAGTTATTAACTATATTTCTAAACAATTAAAACTGTGAAATGGTCTCTTAATGAAACTGAAACCTTTGCTGTTATAAGGCCTTTACAATTGCAATGCTTTCTGAGATTAAGGGTTCATTTCTGTGGTTCCTTTGGAATAAAATACATGCTACTCCTGGTACATAACGCAGTACACCAGACCACAGGAATTATGGTTCAGGCCAGGTTACAAATGCTGTTTCTAAGCTGTGTGTGTAACTAAATAGCGATGGCCATGCAAAGGTGCACAATCACGAACTCATATTCCCTTCTCGCCATCTGGGAATTAAAGGACAATCTTCATTAACTTTAATTAAAGACGTTGCTTTCTTTCAGATGAGGGTGACCATCCAAGTGTATATTAAGCAGCTCAACCCACGTATTTCCCCCAAGCATTACCCATGGCTTTGTTCCCTTGGTCCACAAATTTAACATACTGTATCACATATGAAGTAGGGAAGGTAGAATGACGGCTCCATGGCTCTGAAGACCACACTCTACCTCCATCTGTCCATCTCAGTAGATTCACTAGAGTTGATCATTAAGCCACTTTGCTCTTTTAAACACTTCTGAGCAAGTTTCCAGGATTAGCACTTCTCCTTTCTTCTCAGGATATCGATGGCACATTGTGAAATGCCTCTTCCACGCTCCTTGCCAACATCAAAATCTCTCCACGCTGCATTTTTGAATGTCATGTTCACAAGAACACAAGAAGATTTCTGGTTCTCGGTGAGAGTGTTATGTTTTTCCGAATGCAAACAAAGGACATTAAAAAGCCTGTAGTGCTCATTACACCACTGCAGACCACCAGAAACAAAAGTATGAATTCAATTTTCCACCACATAGTGAATATATCATGTACAGGATTGGGTGAACTAATTTATTACTTCAGAATCATACTAATTGCTGGCCCCTTCTGCCTTCAATTGCAATGATACATGCAGAGAAAGACCAGTTTCAGGGCTAGATACAAGTAAAATCTGTCATAAAAGAACACTGTCATTATTGGATCAAATCTCCCATTAGCTCAGCATTAGCTACAAAGAGTATAACTGAAGACAAGCATCAAGAATTAAGATATTGTTCTGCAATAATAAAAGAAAAACAGTATTAACATTTCTTGGAATTCAGTTAGTCTGAGGCTTTGTTTTCAGTGCCAAGTGAGGTGCATTTTCTGTTGAGATTTGTTTTCCAGGGTAAAGAGAGCCTTGTCTCTGATAGGATTAAAAATCAAAACAGCCGAGTTGGATTAGCTACATAACGATTAACAAAACAAACACCTTTTTTTGTGCTGAAGACAGGGAAATGTGGAGTGACAGAGATTTCCTGGACCATCAAGTCTCATATCCATACTATTACAGACACCACATCATATAATTCTTTTCACAAACATATCAAGCTTATCATAATCTGGAGTAATTTCTACAATGATGTTTTCAGCATGATAGTATCAGTGATGTGGACAGAAAAAACCAGCAAAATTTCCTTGATGCAAATACTGTTTCATATGAAATTTGCAGTCATCGTACCGCAGGATTTCTGGGAAGAACAGTATGTGTTTTTTTTCCAAAACAATGTTTGAAGATTTACAACGCCCTAAGGTATATATTTTTGTCAATGTCATATCACAACATGCAAAATGCTGCAAAGAACTAAACTAAATAAAACCCCAAAAGGTTCTTCCTACTAATATGGCTTCATTTTATTGATCTAAAAAAAAAAATCCCAACATTTAATGTCAACTATATCATTCTGTATGGCCGTACTGAGGGCCTGGTGTTGCACTGAAGCACTCTTCCTCACTTAACGTGCTGGTTCTCAAATACTGAAGCTGAACAATCTTTTGCCTGAAAAATCAAATTAGCACTTTCCTAAAGGTAGTGTAAGACATTTGCATGAGTGTGCAAATGCAATCAAAAGTAAAACTTGAGTGCTGGGCCATTTATATCCTGGGCTTGCCTGAATAAAGCAGTATGAAGTTTCTCACTAAGACTCAGATTTGCAAAGATATTTAGATGCAGATAAGGTGCTTAGTGGTGCATTCAAAAAGACCTAGGACTTTTCTGCCCTGATGATTCATTCAAATATACATTTCATTTACAAGTCAGCAGTGCAATGTTGTGGTAGAAGCAATGTGGAAAAAAAATAAAACACAAGAAAAAACAATAACAGAGGGTAGAAATCTGGGTACAGTGAAGGCAACTGTGATGGCCCCAGTGGCTTTAATACAGTCAGACTTTCACCTAGTGTTTCATCCATAGAAATTCCTCTCTCTCAAAGACTTCTAAAGATTTATTTTGCTAAAAGCAGAGAGCAATGGAAGAATTATTATATTTAATGACATACCACAGGACAGCTGTGTTTAGAAGAAAGTCCCAGGCTGATTTTCCTTCCCTCAGTTCTGTTTTGCAGCACTGAACTATACCCCAGTGAAAATGTATCTGAAATCAACTCGAGGAGAAGTTCTCTCTCTCTCCTGAAGTTTGATTCAAATCTACTGTCTTCACATATTTTAGGCTGATTCGGCTAGACCATGGCATGTCTCAGCAATAAAGCTACTTTTTGCCGATTGCAGCTGTAGGGGGAAATACGTCTATGTATGAAGAAAAGTGATGGAGTGAATTAAACTCCAAACACAGCCTCTAGCTAATTTTTTAATAATCTGAGTGCAAAAGAGGGCCTTGAGGGTAGGCAGAACTTTTCAGTAAACCAATCAGAACTGGATTTTATTTAAACAACAGTAAAGTCAGCCCCAGAGAGCTCAGACACTTGTATACAAAGCAGCCGTATCTCACTGAGAGTCTCTACAGTAGCTCAGCATCTCAATTTCAATCACAGTTCATTCCCTGCTGGTAGTTTTTGTCTGCAAACAAGCTGAATGTGAGCTGACAAGGGCCCCCAGAGCAAATAATATGAGCACTGGAGGAAGAAACTCACCCGGACACGATGCTGACAGTTGCACAGCCAATTCAGAAAAACTGCAAAACAAGAAACCCAGCAACCATGTCTCTGCTGTAGTAGCTGCACCCCACACTAGTAATAAATAGGTAAAACTTGATTTAATGAGTTTCACCTTCTGAACCACAACTAACCTTAGCAAAGTAGGTATGTTACACAGCATAAGGCAAGGCCTTAGGTCTTTCTGCAAGATCAGAGAAGGAGGTGGGCTATTCAGTGAGGTTTTCTAGGCAAAGTTTCTTCTGTATCCCTCCATCAAGGGACTGGGTTGATACTAAGATGTCTAGCCTGCATATCCTGCCTGCTCTGTAGGCCTGCAATGGAGCTGTAGAGGATGTACTCAACCTACGAAGACTTTGTAAATCTGAATTTTTTCTAGTCTCGCCCTGTGCCCAGGGAGCAGTAAAGGAACTGCACTTCTGGCCACCGTATCTCCCAGAGATGCTGGTCTCACCTGATCGAAGGATACCAGGATGTGCTTATTCTCCATGCCTCCTACCTACGTTTCCTTACACAGGTATCCAGAGGTGGGAAAAACCCTCAGGAGGGACCAAGATCATGATGCTACACCATACCATGTAGTACAATCTGTCCCCCCTTCCCTGGAAATCTAGAATCATAGAATCATTAAGGTTGGAAAAGACCTCTAGGATCATTAAGTCCAATCATCAACCCAACACTACCATGTCTCTAAAACTATGTCCTGGAGTGCCACGTCTACTTGTTTTTTTAACTCCTCCAGGGATGGTGACTCTCTGGGCAGCCTGTTCCAGTGCCTGACCACTCTTTCAGTAAAGACATTTTTCCTAATACCCAGTCTAAACCTCCCCTGAGGTTTAGGGGAGGTTTAGGATGGACGGTTATCAAGCCAAAAGACACACTGGAAATATACTACTGCACACAGGAATTATTTGAGATAATAATCCTGACAACTGCGCTGTGCTAATTACACTCATGAGTTAAACACACACATCTCAGCACACAGTTTTAGAATGGGTATCCATTAGTTTGTAAAAAGACTTTGAGACAAAGTCTGCTAAATAAATGGAAGCCACCACAATTACCAACTATAGCTGTTATAACAGACCCACCTAAATTGCTCCATGTGGAGATGATAGAGATTATTTCTTTAGAATCTCCAGCTTTCCAACATCATTACCAGCTTTAAATAGCCTTTTAATATGATCATATTCACTGGTAATGACACCTCTTCCTTACAGAGGGAACATGGCACCTAACTGGAATATAACAGCTAGGTATTTATTGGAAAAAAAAAAATCTTAACACTACATTGGGCTTGTTTAGAGAAGAGAACAATCATTTTTTCCAGGTAAATTCCAAAAAATAATCTGTGACCTTCAAGTCCATTTAATGGGCTACTGCTCATTTAGAAGTTATTGGATTTTTAATCTGAGAAAAAGAGAAACAGGCTAGACAACAGCCTGCTGTTTTAGAGTAAATTTCTTCTAAGAGGTCTGATTTTCAAAAAGTGCAGATAAACACAGAAAATAAGTGTTCCTTTCTCATTTTCACTACAAGACATGTAACACATAGACACTGTCCTTACAAATACACCTTTTTTTCCTTCATGTCATTTTAAAGGCACTTCTGTAGCCAGCATCACTAGCAGAGGAAAGGAATACAAGGCTTTTTTTCTGCACTTAGTCTATACCTGCCACAGGAGCTCAAAAATCAGTGTACAGAAGCCACCTTTGGAGATGAGCTAATGTTCTCTTTACTTTGCACCATTCAGCCAAACCAGAGTTTATAAAACAACAACTCTTTATGAAATTTCCGGTAACATTAATTGTTGGTCACAAAACTTCAAAGAAAAACAGATATTTATAGCTCAATTCATGTTTCTTTCTTTTTTCTTTTTTCCACACACTTTACCACAACACTTTCCAATTCGGTTCCCATGAGCACACTGAAAACAGAGTTACACCCGCTTCCTGCTGTGGCAGCCTCCTTAACCACTTCACTCCTGGTGTTTCTTGCTCTTTTTTTTTTTTCCAGTGTTCATGTCTTTTCATTGTTTTCCCCTGGTATGTCACATTTGCATTTTCCCACATCACTTTATCATTCATCTTTGCTCTATTCAGCCACCCGCACAATAATTAAAATGGTGTGGGAAATGAACTATATATACAAAAATATATAGATATATACAAACACACATACGCCTGTGTGTATATATAGACATATACACATAAACAAACTACACTGGGAAAACTTTTATTCAAAACAAAAAAACTACTTTTCAGTAGAAAAATTACTTGCTAAATGTATCGATTTTGATAAACACGGAATAGGGAGGGGGAAGTTTTTCAGATACGTATATTAAACACTTCCCTCTTCCACTGAAGAACTGATATTCATAAACATTTATTTATAACAATGTAATCAGCATATTGATTATATTAAGCAATCCCTGTAAATCTCTATAAGCTGAGGTTAACAATGGCTTTTCAAATGCCATTAACCATCACCTTGCATCTTTTTCTCTATTATATACCATAAAGTTAATCATGTGCAAGGCAGTTTTTCAAGAGAAAAATCTGCTATACAGTGCAATGATCACGTTGGTATTTTCCTAGAACAAAGAAAAGGTCTTTCTTAAATAGGAAAAAGTCTATGCCATCAAAGAGTGAGTGCTGAGCAAGATAAATCATCGGTTTCCTGCAAAATTTCTCAGGTTGTCTTATTAAAGGCTAAACTCTCCAGACCTTTCTTTTAGCATTAAAATCCCTGTGCCTGTTATCATGAAATCAGCCAAGATTTGTGTTTTTGTAGCACGTAAGCTGTACTGGTGTGGAGGTAGATGCAACTGTTGAATGAATGAGTCTCGCAGAGGGAGGGCAGAGCCCTTCCACACTTCTCCACAGCAGCTACCTCAAAATAAGGTGGTCTTCCCGGATAGGATCAGAAATCTTCTTCAAATTTCAACATTTGGAAACCAAGTGTCACAGGATTTTATCTCTTGGCTCCACTGAGATGTGTGGGCCATGCTCAGACAACAGCCAAGCACAGAGAGGTCCTTCGCTCAGAACTCATGTGGCTCCATATTAATCTTTCACACAATAGGAAATGAAATACAATGTGATATGCCACTGGCACATACAGGAGGAGGTTACTTATGTAAATGAAAAGATACATCCATAAATCATGCCATGTAAAGTCACTGACCATACTTTACACAGTGATAACTTCCACAGGAGATGATTCATTAACAGAGTCAACTATTTCTTTTCATATAACAGCAGTGGTATCATACTGACAGAAATTCAGACTGTCTATAACATTTTTTCATTTGCTTACCAAATCAATATTTACCTCCCTCTATGGTAAATTAGATAAATTCATTTAATGTGGAAAATTAACCATGTAGCTAGCATGAAGCATGAACTTATTAAAGTACCACACACTGAATATGATATTCAGGAGTTCAAGCCCTGCAAAGCATTTCACGGGGAAAGCACTCAGAAAAACATTTCCATTGATCTTTCTTTCCCCACTCTAAGTTTCTTTGGCAACTGATTTGAAACATAGGTGCCAAATTAGGGTAGCTCTAAGGTTTCTATTACTATTTGGCACACTAAGGAGCCAGTGATTTAAGACAATATGAGATGTCCATTAGCTGTAACAATGAATTCAAATGCTTAGAAGCCAGACTATAAATCTACCCTCTTGGAAAGATTAACCACTGTTTGCCTAAAGTTAGCAACTCCATCTTTGACAATAAAATGCAATGATGATCCCTCCTGCTAGTTCACTCGCCCCCACTGAGAGCAGTCCGTGAGCTGTGTCCCGCAGGAGCAGCAGCCAGGACAGGGACGCACAGACAAAAACAGTTGGGAAATTCAGTCTTTGGACCCCTGCAATCTCGGAGGATTAACTGAGCACAGAGGTTGGGTGCCTCTCAGGTGCTTTCAACTCCCTCCTGCACCCCTAGGGCCACCTTGTCAGGAGACATACCCAAAAACTTCTGGAGTTCAGCAGTCAGGGCAGGCTCTGAAGAAAAATTATTACAGCAGAAAATCTCCAATAAATTCCCTCTCCCACCACCACAAAAATATACACCCCAGGGCTTCTAGGACTCTGCAGGCAGTCCTGAGGGAAGAGGCGCTTCTGCGTTACCCTGAAAACAACCATTTATGAAGAGTTCCTGATCTGGCCTCATGCACATGGCTTGACTATTGCTTATGTCTTTCCACTCTTAGGCCAAACGTAGATTTAATTCTGATTTTTTGCTGAACCCATGTCTAAATAAACTCTATGCCACAGGTAATAGTGTGACAGAGCTGCTCTGTACCTATATAGTCTAGGATGTCTGAAGTTCAGCAGCGCAGAATCTTGGGCATATGGCAAATAGTAGCTTATCGCTCGCAGCAGATCAGCGGTAGACTGCAGCCCTATGTGCTAGAGGTGGCAGATAGGAAGTGAGAGAAAGGAATGGAGAAACAGAAGAGTGGGTTAAAAAAAGAATATTTTGTCTTCCTGATATGCCTACATTGACAGTACTTTTCACTTATCCACAGGACAGTTACGCCACGGGCAACAGCAAAAACTAGCAAGGAGCATGAATTTATTACCTCCATTCAAATTTTGTAGCAGGTTTTGGCAAGCTGCTGAAGTTGCTAATATAGGACTTATTGTGTTGATGGCCATAAACTCATTTGTAATACCATAAAACAATTTTGTACGATATCCACAAATCAATTGCTCCATTTAGATGTTATTTCTTACACAAATAAGTAACTGTGGTCTTGGCTAAGAGATATGTCAGAACCCAAATGAAAAAAAATAATCAGGGACAAAAGAAAAGGATATAACTACTCTGAGTAGCGTTCTCTCATCTTCCCTCCATCCTTTCACAAATTTCTGTTCCCAATGTCATTGAAAGTAGGGTCAAAAGGAGTGTTCAAAATGCAATTCTGCTAGATGGTGCAGGCAGGTCTGTGGATATCATTTGTCTCAAGAAATAGACGTTTGCAACAGCAGCAAATGCCAAGACAGAGTAGAAAAAGAAACAGCAGTGCTCAACCATGGAAAAAGAAGAAACCCGCAGCACAAGGCCAAGAACACACAACCACTTCCTCTGAAAAGCTGTTACTCTCCAGTTTATGTTAGAACTAATGTTTAGGGCACCCTTACCTCAATAGCCATGCTAACAGCAAATCTCTTAAGGCTTCAGGGTGAAAAAAGGAAAAGATAATTTTAAATAAAATCAGCTAATAATGTTCTTCAGGAGACAGCACTGCATGCACTTTCACTGCTCAGCTTCTAATTATTTATTGGAGTATATAAATGCAGGCGTTTAACCTCCTGACTTGCAAACATGAAGGAGAGATGTCAACACAAATAGAATGGTGTATATGCAAACAACCCACATGCTGGCTATGAAAACTTGGGAGTGCACTGTTCACTGTTTTCTTTTGAATATTATTTGTTATGCTATAAAGAAAAATGAGCGTGCAGAATTTCCAAGGTTGGAGGACAACAACATAACATCTTCTAAATCCACATTTTACAATCCCTCCCTGTGTTTCTCTCACAATCTCCCACCACAAAGTAGCTCACAAATGATGATGTTCTAGATGTGGTGTTTTATAACAGCAGCAAGTGGTTAACCAATGTAAATCCCACAGAGAGAGCAAGGGTGGGCTCTCAGGGTAAGGCTTATTTAGGGTGTAGTGCTTCTTTCTATGAAAATGCAAATCAAAAGCAACTGAAACCCACCCAATTACGATATGGAAGAAATCTACTGTCAGTTTATGCAAAAATGAAAGAAAACTTTTGTGATTTATGTACAAAGGCCAGAATAGCGAGACCTTGCAATGATGATGAACAAATAACAACACTCCTTTTTGCAATATTTTTACTGAGCTCCCAAAGACTTCTACACTAAGAAGTATTACATCCCTGTGCCTTATTTTTAAAGAAAAAAAGACATAGTTTGTAATAATTGCAATTTTAAAGAAATGTATACAGCAAGCAGCAGATAACCTTCCTACTTCACAGAAACATTGAAAAAACCCCAAAGATGAAATGCTGATGCATCTTCCTTCTACAATGACTGTGGTTTTCACAGGGACACTTAGCAAAGTGACATCAAATGCTGTTTTTGATGAAGTCAGGCATAACCATTAAGTTCTGAGCAGTAGGTTTATGCCAGCATTGAATGATTTGGGGGAACTCTAAGTTATGGATTTTTTCCTTTTAATTAATTTCTCAGCTGAAGAGTTTGGAAATCCAATTAAATACCCTGGTCGGACTCGTTTATACCACTGTAACAAAAAAAAGGGCATCTAGATTCCTTTGCACAACAGTAGTGTTACACTACTACCTGCAGAGCAGTCAGGCACTTCTGCATGCTGAAGGGTTGGTGGAAAATAACCATTCGTACTACAAGTGGGAAAACGGTCAAAACCTGCTCCAAATAGCTGAAAACAGGAATAAAGTACAACCAGTTGAATAAAAAAAAGAAGTGATCTAAGATCCAGCCCTGTGAATGGATGGTAAAAAGCACAGCTCTCTCTCTGAGCTATGAGCAGACTGCAGCCCCACACCCATGAGTCTTCATCTTCTCACTGTGGGTTTGGAAAATAATGATCAAGAAAAAGGCAACAGGCAGAGAAAATTGCTAATCTAGGGAGAAACAGGAGCGGGCTGTGGGCCTTGCAAGCTCAGCTCCAATGTCTTGCTCAAACCAGAAGGACAGCTGGGCTCAGTCCTGCAGCATCTGCTCAGCCCAGGAGGGCTCAGGCTGCTGTGGGGCAGGACGGAGACCGGGATTTGGCGATGGGGGCTGCAGCCCCATGCCTGGGGGTCCCAGCCAAAAGGGGCAGGATGAGGCCCTGGGTGAGCACTGCTGTCCCGGAACAGTGCTGGCATGAGGAGTGGATGGTCCTCCAAACTAGGATGACTTTTTAGTTCCTAAATGTAAAGTTTCATAATTTATTAAATCTACTTTTCTAGTTATCTAAAACTATTAATGTGATTGCTAAAATTCACAGCTTCCAGTTACTAAAGAAATGTGATTGTTTTATCTGGATTTCTATTATATGAATAAAATGTAACACTTTGTCTGGATAAAATGGCCCCAGAGTTTCATTAAAAAATAACAGCCTAATTCCCTAATATGAAGTTATTTTAAGTGTTTTATTAATATTGTCTTCTAAATGCACATAAGTGTGATCCCCCTTTAAGTGCAATATCTTTAGGGCTAGTTGTAATTGTATTTTTCTTATCAGTTGCTTGTGCCTGCATTTCAAATATCCATTGCTTACTTCAGGCACTTCTCTCAGACAAAAAAGAGTGCAGTGAAAAACTACTTAATCTGGACACTATTTGAATATGAAACTTTTCAGTCCGCAATACAACAGTTCTTGTCCCTTTTAAGCAACTCAAACTACCACTGACAAAATTCCTACAGTGCCTATTTATCTCACCCCGAGTTTCATCTGTTAAAACAAAACTTTAAGTAAAAATCAATGTGAAACATGAAAAGCCAACCTGACATGTGGAATTAAATCCTCATCCCAACCAAGTCCACAGCAAATTAAATTATGTGTAAAGGCTGTGACTTGTCTCATCTAAATTTAAGCACCTACCAGGGGTGCCTGGTTTCAGATCCTACATACCCTGGACGCCCTCAGTAGCTGGTGGAGAAAGGAAAGAGGCACCCGTAGCAGGCAATTCTGATTTTATTGGGTGCCTGGAGGCACTTACTGCTATCCCTTAGCTGGAGGGTGCCAAGAAGCCCAGCTCTTACCTTTGGAACATTGGTACCTAAAATTAAGTGGAGGTATCCGGGCTGGAGCACATCAGTTAAAGGAGAGAATCACATTTTTTTAATTTAACTTGTTTTAAAGGAGAAAAGGATGCTTTTTTGAGGAAGAAAGAAATAGTTCAAAGAATTTCTGTTACACCGTCAGCCAGTTTAGTGGCAAGGAAGGGAGAGAGCCACTGAAAAACTTTGGAGAGGCAATCAGTTCTTCATTGGTGCTGGATACAGGGCAGAGCAAAAAGCAGCACGAACTGCACGTCTTCACGGTTTCCAAGCCTGGCAGCGGGCATCACATTACATGATGTCTTCGAATTTACCTTTGCAGGGTCACACATATACAGCTGGGAAACCACAGGAGGGTGTTGTGATAATTTTACAGCAAAATTATAAAATGGAGATGTGTGCCAAGCATAATTTTTCTATTACTATCCAAATGCAGTTATAATTATACATTAATTTTCCTCAGTGACTCCTCTGTGGGCCCTGTGTTCCTGAGAAACTTTGCCCTCCTCACTCCTCTCTCTTATGCTCAGGGGTTATTGACAACGTGGCAGGTTGAAAAGTCAGGGATTTTCTACCTACTCCATTACATGAGCTTTTCTGCACCTTGGTATTGCTTCAAAAATGCAAAATGGGGCCAAGCACATCTAAACAGAGAAGCTGGGTGAAGGAGTTTTAAATTGTACTTTCTATTTTGTGAAGTTTTATCTTTGGATGTATATAGTAAAAGGCACTGATCGATTATTGCTGAGTAGGGTTTTCCCTTTCCGGAAAGAATCCCAGAATCAAATTTACTAGGATGAGGTGGGAAAAATGCAGCTCAGCATTCAGCCAATCCACTCTTGTTATTTATAACAGGGCCCAGGCTCCTGCCAGCAGCCCTTTGGTCTGGATGCCACAGCACAACTGTGGTCACCTATCCAGACTACCTGGAGCCCTCCAGGTAAATCTATATGTTGCAGCTGACTGGGGTATGTTTTTCTCACAAGGCATATGATTTAATATATCCTGAGCACCAGGTATCCCTGGAGCAGAAGACAAAAAGACAGGGTTACATCACCTTCCTGACTGCATTTGCATGAGGGGAAGGACTTTCATCTTCGTGCTTCAGGGTTCCCATGACTGTATCTAACAGCAGACTTTAGAGACTAATGTTTACAAAACTTCATATAAATGCAGTTTTTTCCTCGTTTTTTGGTCTCAGCAAAACAGTTTTAAGAATAATGATAACAATAAAAAAAGAACAAAATTTCTTTAACAGCACAAAATTAATTTTCGTTTGTGTATGCACTAGCTAGCTAAAGATGGTAATCCACAAATGGGCCAAAACAACTACTTATTTTTTAGGTTTTTCCTATGTTAATTCCTGAGAGCACTTGACCACACCTGCTTCATGTTTCCTGTCTATTTTCTACAGCTTACTGAGCAAGACTGACATGCAGACAGTTTCTATTTGATTTTTCCCAAAGTTAGGTCTTTTTGGTAGCATTTTGTCCTCAGCTGGTAGTGTGACTGTTCTCATTAGCACAATGAATTCACGTAAGAAAAGACTATTAAATGGATATTCTTTGTATATCTACACTTACCAATAAAGCGAAATAAAAGATCCAGCTCTGCATACTTCAGGTTTACGTAATGGCTGAATAACAAGAGCACATATGAAGAGTTTTGATGGCAAATAGGGATTTTTTTATTTTGCTTTTTTATTTAAGCTGTCCTGTCCATCAGTGGAATAAAGCTGTTTTGAACATGTTCCCAATCATTTGGCTCTCTTACTAAAGTTGGTGTTTGCTGGTCATGTCACAGCTTGGTAATGATTAATGTGAAGTTTACAGTGTCTACACAGAGTGCGTAAAAGAACTGGCAATTCATCATGCTGGCTCTCATGCCAGTGCTGCATGCTGAGGTTTTCCACATCCAGATACATGCTGTCTCAAGTAGAAATCCACTAAGTCAGAAAATTTCTCTCTCTCTCTTTTTTTTTTAACAAATAACTCTCCCTTATGGAATATTCCGAAAAAAAAACCCATAACGGGAAACAAAATTCATTTTCAGATCATTTGTATCACTCTGTGAGCTCCCGATAAATTATGATGAAATTACTCACCAAGAGCTTTAAACTGAAGTAGACCTGGCATGTAAAACAGAGAAAGAGTAATTTAATTTAATTTAATTACAATATTAAACTATGTGTATACAGGAAAGGGTCATATTTGAGAATGTCTTATCACAAGAAAATGGGTTAATACAAATATAGTCCATCTTTTTTTCTATTAAAATAATTGGATATTAAAATTAACCTATCCAGATACATTCACCCAATGGCCCACAGAGAGGTTTACTGGATACAGCATACACTAAGCTGTCCAAAATACAAAGGCTAGGACATAGCTCAGGGCACTAAGCCTCTACCCTGCATGGCTGAGAAGATGGAGAGACTGCATCTTGTCCTTAAGGAAGGACTGAGGGCACATAAAAAAACATCACCCTGCATATAAAGGGTCTGCACAGGGGGTACCTGGGCTTTCTAGCATCAAGGCTAATAGAAAACACCAAGTTAATTGAAAGTAAAGCAACTTTGGCCATTTACTCTGTTGAGATGGCTGGAGCTACAGTCCAGACAGTTACTTGCTTGGAAAGGGAATACCATGTACTATGACCCTGACTCAATAACCAGTTCGGCATATGTTTAACTGTTTTTCTCAGCCAGACTCAGCTGATGACATGACTGCGATAGAAATGACAAATATGAAAACAATATACTTCCTATAAAGAACACAGCAGTAATTTTATGACTTGCTTTCACAGATTCAACTGATTATAGGTGACAGCTATATAGGATGCTCAGCTTTTCTAAAAAATCATGCTCTAATCGTGCAAGACTTGAACCAGGGTACAAAGAAATTCACTGGAAACACACATAAGTGCATAGCTTTCACCTGCAGTACACTTATCCTGGATGGCTTATCCCACCCCACCAGTAAGATGGACAAGGTTGCTTTTCCATAGGACTGCCAAAAAGTACTGCAGGAAATTCCCAAAGAGATCAATAATGTGGTTTTCTAATGTGCTCTCAATATGCTTCCCAGAGGAAAACATACTTTCTATAACACTTAAAAATTCAGTAAAATGCCTCCATATTTGCACTGACAAAACAGGAGGGACACTATTACAGTAACCACAGGCTTGGCTGTTTAGAGTAGGTTGTAACATGCAATAACATGGACAAAGCTAAAAATGCAGCTTAAGAGGAATGTAAGAAAAAATGATCTCATGGCACCTCCCACCTATGCAGAAACCGTTGTTATTCCATTGACCATATCCCACAGTCAGCACCCCGCAACCCGAGGGACTTTCAAGCTTCCTGGTTAGCATCACCCTGCCTCAGTCATTTTCTTTTAATCCTTCTTTTGAAATAACACGCATTATTGGCACTTTTTTCTAATACTTTGCAACATTTTCTAACAACTTTACAAATATCAATCACACTTCATTCCAGAAGCTCTGTTGACTTGCACTTGCACTGTATCTCATCTACTTTAAAGATATTCCACATCACATCTAGTATATGATAAACAGAAGAGTGGCTGCATGACCTGTGCTATGTGGTTTTACTTATTTCTCAAGAACATAGGTTCTTCTTTCCATCATGTGAAAGTGCCAAGTCTTTATCTTGATCTTAATGACGTTAGCAATAACTATGAATTGTTCGGATCTCAGATGATTTAGTATGTGTAGAGTGACACATACACAAAAATACTTTTTTTTTTTGTTCTATGTGAAAGCTTTACAGAACAAACATTATTGTGGGATGCATACTGTATCAAGAAAAACCCTTAGCAAATATGACACCTGACAAATTTATGTCTAAAATCAGGGCTTCCCATGGTTAATTAAGAAATACACATGATCCTTAATAAAAATGGGTACTTGATTTGTTATTAGTTTTTCACATCTTTGGACAAAAGCCAAAAAAAAAAAAAAAATCAGTAAGAGTCTGTACGGTAACAGTCACCTAGCACTATTCCACACACAGATAATTGCTGAGGAAATTTCAAAACAGCGGAAGTTTTCTTCTACCCTACCTCCAAACTTTTATTTCTAATCTATATCTCAACTATAAAAGTTGTTGTCTTCATTTTTTTCTTTTTAAATACACTTACTCATTTGCAGAATTCTTAGTGGAAAACTTTGCATCTACTCTGGGAAGGGGAAACCCAAATTTCCACCTGAGAAAATTTGAAATGCCCCACAAAGCTAGGTTTAAAAATGTATCATGAATGTACGTTGTGGTAATGAAAAATGCTGCGATGCCGGAGCTGAAATGCACAGTAATTTCTCAGATAGAAGGATCTTCACTGATTCAGAAGTGCAGGTTGTTTATTTTTCCAAACTACCCAAAAGTTCAGCATATATAATAATGCCTTGTGTGTATGTGTGAACTTTGACAAATTATTTACTTTGAGTCTGAGAAGAAAACTAGAAGTACTGCATTATTTTTACTTTGTTGCCTCTTTTTTTTTTTTTTAATAAACTTGAAATGAAAAGGGACTCTCAAATCCCACATGTTAGCCTCTTGAATGAATATGGCCAAAGACATAGTAAGCATTTGTTCCACACAAGCCTGACAAAGCTCATTTTGAGATGTTTATTTTACGAGAATGAAATTCTCAACTTTTTTTTTTTTTTTTTCTCCTTCCGCCCTCCCCGGGATCAGTGTGATCTAAAATAGATGAGCTACCAGACACATACTGGTGTTTATAATTGGATTGCTAGCAACTCTCACTATAATGACAGCAAAACACTGAACATAAAGATGCTGTGATCCACAGTACTGAAAGAGTTAAATTTACAATGCCTTCCCCATCCTCAGTACTTTAAGGAAAAGTAGAGGGTTTTTGTTTTTTTTTTGTGTCTGGAGAGGAAACTGTCACTTTGTGTTTTCAGGTTTGTAGAAAAGCCTTTTTTAATGTAAACATTCATTAAACTAATTTGAAGTTGTCATTACTCTCCTCCCCTGCTGCTTTATATCAGATTATTCCTAAGTGCTTGGTGAAGAGCCCCATAAACACACAGTCTATTTCCCTGCAGGGTATAATCACACAGTTTGCACTGTGATTTATGCTGTATGGCACTGGTGAGTGTCCTAAACTTTGAAAGGGCTCAGTTCTTCAGCAGATGCACTACTCCCTTTATATTTAAACAAAGTTCAGCTAACCCTCCCAGTCTATTACAGACATTGTTTAGCTCTTTCACTTCACAATAAGGCTTGTTAAGTACTGATTAAATACAAATCAGTGACACTTTTAATTAAGGAAATGGGAATTCAGAAATAATTGCCTTTAAGTTTCAATAAAACATTTTACAACTGTTGTCTTCCCTTCCCCCTTCCCACACTATCAAGAAACAACTCTAATTTCAAAAGGAACAGACTACAAGTCCGATTTGGATTTTGGTGGCAATACTGACTCTAGAGAATCTTTTCTGATGTCTTTTATAAAAGTCAGATCCCAGAGGAAGTTCTATAATGCTGTCTTGAGCAGAGAAAGCACGATCTTTTTGCTCTGGAGACTGAAAACCTGAGGATAACTGGTGTTATCAGCCTCTGCTGTATTCATGAATATCAGAGGCCTCAGAAAGATAAAATATTTCTCGTAGATAAGATAACCCGTGATGATTTCAGTCTACTACACTAACAAATGTTAATCTAGAAAATACAGCAATTACTTCAATAATAAAACGCTCTTCAGGCGTTGCATTTATACACTTTAGATAGTTTGTGCGTGTTGCGTGCCAATAACGAGCTGAAATTGTAATGCTTTTCTCATGCAAGGGGTCCCAATGGAGTGCATCACTTCAGGAAGGGAGCAACAACCACTTGACACGCCTGAAGAAGGGTTACAGATGCAAGGCTCCTGGAGTTGCCACTCATACAACAATCGCTTGCCTCCATTTTCCCCTCTTCATGAGACTGAAGCGAACATGCACTCAGCTAAAGTCAGTACCTTTGCATACTCTAGATGTACAGCACCATCATGCTGCGTTGCTCACAAATGTGTGAAGCAAGAGACAGAAGCAGCCTCCTCTCTGCCACCGTTGTGTTTTTTTAGGAGCCCACAGCTCACCCTGTGACTGTAAGACACATCTTCCAGCAAGTCTGTGCCATCACTAGGTAGATTTCCCGGTCTGATAAATCCCGCTATTTTTTTCAGGACTCAGGGATCACCAGCCAGCAAGCAGAAGCAAAGAGGAGGACGCACTGTGAAAGCAGAGCCAACATCCCATAGCTGTGCTGCTGGCAGAATTAGCATTGCAGTATGCTGTGGTCTCCAGAACTATTTTTGGCCGTTACTGCAGATGTAATCCTGTGAAGTTAAAGAAAACTAGCGGAAGCACAATTCAGATGGCTCATTTAAAATAAAATTAAAAGCCCTCTTCTTTGCCTTTTAGATCTCTTCTCCCAGCTCTTCCCCTTTTCTCTTATGATAGCAGGTAAATCCAGGTCTGTGCTACAGGGACAGTACTCAGCAGAAACAACATTTTATTTTTCTTAATTTAAACCTTAGTGGTACATAGTTAAGATAATTAAGGTTCTCTGTTTTTCATCACAAATAATGAATTTTGTTAAAGAAAGCGTAATTTACAGCACATATATAGGACATAGAAAAGTAAATTCTAATAGTACATTTAAAAAGAGCAAAAATAGGACAGACATTTAGTATGAAACATATTCCTTGCAATCAAAATCAGAATGTGTTTTTCTATTTACCTCCTTATGACTAATGGATTCAGCTAAGATACATTTCATTAATATCACATTGTATTTTCTAAACATAGCGTAGCTGTTAACATATTTATAGGTTAGCAATAGTAAAGACCCGTACTTGGATGTAACATTTAAAAGAAATATTTGTCAGAATACCAGGAACAGCTATTCAAACAAATTAAGCCTAAATACTAAAAAGAGCCACTGACAAATTCAGAAGTGCATGAGTGGCACTTTAAGTTCCACAACATCAGCGTAAATTGATGTAAACCTACCCACCCAGGGAAAGGAAAGGTGAGAAAACAGCAGGAAAAGCAACTAATAGAAAGGTGTAAAATAGATTACTCATGGTGGGAAAGTTTTATCTGATACCTCTTCAATACTTTTCCTCCTACCACACCTCTTCTCTCTTCTCCCTACAAATTACACCAGCTCATGTTATGTAGAAATGATAAGCAATGCACAATTTAATTTGGTGTATTCGATTTTAGGAATCTTAAAAGGAAAAAATAATCCTAAATTGTACCTGTTTAAAGCCAGCTCCTCCAGTCACACAGTGCTATAAACATTTATCAATCTGACATGGCAAGGCTGGGACCCCATTATTATCCTTTTGTGACCTGCACAGCTGGTCCAAAAAACAGTTGTCTCCAATTATGCCCACAGATAATGGTGGGTAAATTCAGCTGTGCAGTATTAGCTCAACCTAAATATGATCCCATTTGACTAATTTCCTAATTCTTAGCAGGGTGCTTAAAGAACCTATTATCATGCAGGCTCAAGGAATACAGAAGTCTGGTTATTTGCATCTGTTCTGTGAAAGGCATTTATCAACTGTGCCACAAATTAGAAGTTTGCAGCTAACAGACTAATTTGTTACCTACATATACCAATCACAGACACTCAGTGCCTAAAATAATTGCATCTGGAATTTGTTTAAACTTTTAATGTTGCATAAATGGGTGTTTGTTTCCAACCAATATATCTTATAATTAAACAGCCTGAAATAGGAAAGGTTGAAATTGGGTCAAAAAAGATATATTCCTTCATGAAATCATGTGTGTATTCATTAACCCAGCTGGAATGCTGTTACTGGCACGATTGCTGCTACTTGACTGAACTGTGATCATAAAGGTTATTAAATGGGTTAAAAATAAGGCAGCAGAAAAATGGAAATTACTTGCATATATAAGCATGCTTTTTGCAAAAAAGCAAATTGTGTAGCATGGTTTGTATGCTGTGGAGTACAATCTGCCATGCATTACACCGTTTGGGTTTTTTGAAATCTGATTAATCTTCTCAGTAGCCTAACATAAACTCCTAGAGCTGCAGGCATATTGATATTTGGATTTTCTTCCTAAATTCGCTTCTCTTTAATCTTCTTCCTGAACACATCTGTTACTAAATCAATCTTCAGTGTTGTTTCTCTGCAAACTTCATACGTCCATTTGGACTTTCTTTGACTTTCTCATGCCTCAGCTGAGTCTGCTCTGAGATCTAATGTATGGTCATATAGCAGCCCTCATCCCATGTCTTCTCTAGGGTGCAAAACAAATTTGGACTCAGTTTTCAAGATCCTTCACAGATATCATTCTCTTTTTAGCCAGAAACAAACACAAAGGTGATGTATATGCACTTCCTCATATCTTACCATACTTGCCATCTTTCCTTCCCTCTCAACACATTTCCTGCGTTTCTCAACAAACCAAACTTCTTTGTCTCCTTTCCTCACCCCTGTCATTATTTCAGGAATCTGTCCCCGTTCAAGCACTTAATTATACTCTTCCTTTATGAACTGCTTGAATCTTTGTACCTCCTGACTGACTTGCAGTGTTCTGCATCACACTATTCATGCTAAGGTGACAAGAAAGTGATACCAGTACATCTATCCATGAACAGACTCATGTTAAAGGCTCACTGTGCTTGACTACCTGAAGGGTAATTACTTCCTAGATAAGTCACATTTCTCCAAAGTGGATCAGATTTTAAGGAATAAAATTTTCTGCTATTACAATAAGAGAAATTAGAAATAAAAACTCTGAAGGCATTACAAAGACAGAGGAAGTTTCCCCAGGCAATAGGAAGGCAAGGATATGCTTATATTGAAGCATTTATAAAGGAAGACCACAAGAAACCCAGCTGAAAGTGAACCTAAATCAAATGTCTGTGATCAGATCCTCAAGAATAATCAATAGCGGTGTGGAAAGTGATGCAGAGATGCTGCACATGCATTTTGTAATGCACAGACATGCACTATCTAAAATGAAGGTGATTCATTTTGGCAAGCTTCTGCCTTCTTCAAATATTACAAGTCTTAAGGGGCAAAAGTTGTAGCCAGAGGACCTTTAAAGCTGTACCTCTGGGAAAGTAGGCACTCCAACTTATTTTATGGGGGGAGAGAAAAAAGAGGAGAAATCCTAAAACTGACAAAAGAGTAAGTTGAGATTCAGTGTCCAGATAGGATGGTAGAGATACCAAAGACCTATCCATGCCTATTCACACCAGGGGAAATGGATGATAATTTTGACCAGACATAAATGCAGCAGCCTAGAAAGGGAGCTGGGAGGTGATGACATTTTCACATAAGCTCCTTTATCACACCAGAGCAGTTATCAACCTGGGTAGCTCCTTGGCTTCTTTAGTCCTACCTATCACACTAATTTTTCAACTCTCAAATCTCTTTTTTTTTCCCCTGGCCAGTGATTCTTATCCTTTTCTACACTGTAAATAACCAAAATTTTACTGTTTGACCCCCAGCTTTACAGTCTTCAGTTTCAGTCTCTGTAACTTGATCGCTGAACCAGACTTCACCCCTACCTTCCTGATACGGTAGGCTTCATCTCATTCTTGTGCAGGGAGAGCTTGTAATCAGCTAAGAAATGATCTGTTTATTACTTTAAAAATTATGTTTTTATAAATATATTCACTCTCAGTGCAGCTTGGCATACCTACTGACTTGAGTGTCCTGTTCAGAGCAGAGCTGTATCAAAAGCATGCTCAAAGAAAACTTTCATATTTATTTAGACATTCCCTTGCACATGGGCATATTCCTCACAGGTCTCCATCCTGACCTGGCATGGAGATTAATTTTGCTTTGGTGATGACTTAGCCTTTGATCCCCTATTGAGCCCCAGGACAAACTGATAGTTGTGAGGTGGTTACTGGGATATGAATGATTTGCTATTAGGCGACTGACTGACATCCCATCCTTGTTTCACATAAATCCTGTTCTCAATATTGATAATAGCTTTCAATTCCTGCTGGCGTGAGCAGGAGCTGACTGGATAACCAGGAAATGAAAGACATAACCAGCCCCTTGAGTGATCCTACCCCTTGAAAAAAAAAATTGATGAATAACAAAATGTAAATACTACATTGCATCAGAGAGATGATTACCACCACAACCTAGAAATATTTTTATATATACCCAATATGCATGGGGGGAAAATGCATTTTTCCATTAGGTAGTATTTAACTGGCTTTAGCAATAATTTTATATTCCACCAATAATTTGCCTGCTAGTGAACAGGACAAAGAAAGGGTAAAGTCTAAGATGCTGGGAGTGAAAAGGACTGCTGGATGGCAAGTGGTATGTGACCACTCAGTTATGGTTGTCAGAGGAATGTAACAAAACCTTGGGTGTGATGAGTGCCAATAAAAGAGAAGAAAATTGGCCCCCACAGAAATTCTGCAGTGACCTTGTCCTGCCGGGCAATGTGAGCAAAATAGGACACACACAAACACTGACTGCCTAAACCCAGAGTGTTTGTACAGCAGCTTGTAGCAGCTTTCTTTGGGAATGATACAGTATTCATAATATGAAGCATGATCCTCATAGCACAAGTGCCACTGATGCTGGGGATAAATAGGATGGAGCATATCAGCACTAAGTGCAAGCTTTGAGGAATTTGTTTAGGTTAAATTCCACAAATTTTAGGGTGGTGATAATAATGGTCATTATGGACCAAGTATTTGCCAGAGAAAGTGCCTTGAAATTGAAAACACACTAAACTAATGCTTAGTGAGAGCAGTTAGTAAAGTGTTACTTCTAGTGAATTACAGCTGTCTTCTTCTCTGATAATTTGCGACAATTGCATCCTAATGCTATTTCATTGATTTCTACTCCACTTCAGCTCCCATGCTGGGTTCAGTCAGGGTGACAATACACAAACATTAACCTGCTATAGGGACACCTACTACACATTCTTCATAGAAAAATCCTACAGAATTTAAAAGGAGTGGACTTTAACATGGTTCTACAGATAGTCCTTTAGAAATCCATAGAATTGGATCAGAAGTCATATCAGTCATATAGGTTACCTTTCTCTTAAGCTTTCACGGGTATTCTGATATATTAATTTAAAAAGATGATGCAGAGAATTTGTTGATATGTTGGAGCTGTTACTCTACAAAATGCTATACCTCTGTTCTGCATATCTGCTTTTGCTGATAAGGCCTTTAGCATCAACTTACTAGACCAGAGACAATAGACAGTGTTAATCTGAACTAATGCACTTTGACTGAATGACTGCTATGATGAAGCTAAGAACTATTTTTCTCTGCAGGGAACTTCATTTGGAGAGTGGGAAATTCCCAGGCACAAAACAATGATGCCAGGTGTTGGAAGAGGGAAACATAACGCCGGGAAGGCTCATAGAGGCATGCAAAGCTGTGGGACATGAAAGAAGAACCCACTAAACTGAGAGAAGTGCCAGATAAACATTGATAGGAAGAGTTATAGAACAATTTCAGCCACAGCATCAGCTGATTTCACTAATGGCTAGTTAAACTGGGAGGATTCCCTGGTTAAGATGGCAAGCAGTGAGTTACAGAAGGATCCTGGCCCAGCAGACCTAAGCTGTAACATTTAAAAAATGCTTGAGTGATGAGAAAATAAAATAAATAAGCATGGAATTCATTTTTGTCTATGTGTATCTCAGAATTCAAAATAAACAGCAGTTGTGTCTTAGAGTCTTCTGCAAAGCCCGTGTTATATGTTGTACTAACAGAGATAAAATACAAAAGCAAAATTGTCAAACTCTAGAAAAAATAAAGACCTGTGGGGGAGAGGAAGTACTGGAACTTCCAGCAGTGCTTCTAGCTCTTTGGGTAAATATTTTTGGTCCCCTCATGGACCAAACCATAGAAATACCCAGAGTTTCTATAAGAAGTTTCAGAATCATTCTTTGTGCAGAAATCTTCCGTGTCGTCATGGGCCTGTGCTCTGGCACATCCTCAGAGACCTGCTTCTCCCTCCCACCCTTGGTATGGCCGATTCCCACCAGGCTGTGTGGAGCAGAAACAAAGCCACTCACAAGAAGTTTGGATATTTTCCTTGACAAGCTGTCCCATGCAAATCGAACTCCCAAGTTCTAGCCTGCCCCTCGGCAGAGCTTGCAGGGAGGCTGCATGGCATGCTTTGGGAACGAAGTGGTGCCCTCCTCTTTCACCTCTATTTTAATTGTTCTGCGTGTGTCCAGGTTCTGCAGCAGCCTTTCAGAAAATATATCTTAGAATCAGGTCTCATTTCTACCATAAGGGCCTATGCTATAAAGAGATACCCTGAACCCATGAGGGAAGTGAGAGAAGAACCAAAATGTTTGTACCACTTCAAGATGATGTGCATTTCCAGGCCTCTAAACTTAGACTAGTGCCTACCTCTTCACTTTATGCCTGATGTCACAGCCATTACCAGAGAAGTGGGGTGAGAAAAAGGTATTCCTGTTCGAGAAGTGGGCATTTATTTCCTTCCACAGCCTGTCCAGTTGGGCTGGCCACCACAATACATTTTGCCCTTCTCCACTAGTCAAGCATGATGCCCTAACTTAAATAGCACAGGACAGAAAGTCTACATTTGTCCTTGTGAATGACAGATTCCTAGTCACTAGGACACCAAACTAGGTAAGACATATGGAAATCTCATGCACAGGAAGATCAACATTTCTATTAGCATGTATTTGTCTACAAATTTTCTATAGTTACTATGTCCTTTTTCTTAAGCAATGACATACAAATACATCATAAAACAGTGAAACATTATATAGGAAAAATAAATCTCTAAGACCAATGACCTTTCCTGAAAGCTCAATGGCAAACTATCTGAAACGAAAAAATCAACAATCTGATTTCAATTATTACGTTATGCAGACACAAGGGAAAGATTCTGAAAAAAAGAGATACAAACGCAGAATGAGGTTTTCACAGATGTTACCTTACTAGGGTTCCCACTATATTTGACAGGATAAGCCGGAAGAGAGCCTATTTTTGTATCTCAGGCTAAGCTGTTAGAAGCTATTTTTAATTCTACTGTAATGATCAGTACTTTCATTTCCCTTAGCAAACCAACAAAAAAACCCAGAAGACAAAGTCATATAATAGGGAATAGCAGGCTGCAGGGAAAGAGCAAAGGAGTTAGCTCAAAGCTGCTAATTCTACAAACAGAGGATGATGCACGTATTAAAGGAAAAAAAAAAAAAGGGAAATTTTTCAAAACACCAAGGAATTTGAAGTGTTTGTGGATGTCACCAAAAATAGCCGACCATAATAGGACAGATACAAACTCCTACACTTGTGATGATCTGTACAGGGTTTATATTTTCCACAAGTTAAGCAGTCAGCACTCCATATGCGTGTCATGCTCAGATGTATGGAAACTAGATAGCTCTCAATTTATCTATAACTTCATGTTCGTACTGTATATAATTAGAGTTACGCCTAAGCATCATTGTAGATCCATTGGTCTTCTGATCTCCACCCTTGCAGATACAGTCCTTGTTACATGTAGACAACACAAGATGCATTCCTCCAATTTCTGTCGTCCTTCAGTCCACATAGCAGATAAGCAGATTACTGGTTCTTTACAACATTTCCCTTTGCTAGGCTTCAGTATTTTAAAGCTCTTTGGTTGCTCATTTTCCTTAACTGGCAAATCTCACTTCTTAAATTCCAGCTATGAATTTATGAAGCACACCTTGAGAATCTGGTCACCAGAGCTCCCGGATTAACTGTGTCATTTGCATAACGCTAAACTTAATGTTGCACTTCCAGAGCTTGTATCCTCTAAATTGCACTTACTGATGAAATACAAAATCCACTAAAAGGGTTTTCCAACCTAAACCAATTTGTAAAGTTGGGAGTTTTTTTATCTAAAACATTAAAGAAATTAAAGTGATCGGCATATAATTAGATTAATTATTCATATCTTCCAAGTTGCTTTAATTCTAATATATAAAAAAAGATTAAATATCCACTCAAAGGATTAGGCAAAAAGTCAAGCAGCAGCAACACATTTACATTACCTTACTGCGCAAATTATAAAACTAATTAGTCTAAAGTTTCATAAAAATGAATTGGATCTTCATTCACGCGCTGACACAACTCTACACATTGAAAATGACAACCATATTATTTTCTCATGTTTGTAGTACGAGTCAGCCTTCTGCCTCTGCAACTGCCATTGTGCTAGAACAGCTCTGCTTTTGTTCTAACTAGTGAAAATTAAATCTTGACCTAAATTTATAAAAAGCTAAAAATGTTTCAGTCAACTGCATGAAAACAAAAAGTCCAAGAGAGCCTCATTATAAATCTTACACTGATACTGTTGAAATAGTTGAAGTAATCCTTTATGAAAATCAAAAGATTGGTTTGGTTGCATTTTTGATGCTTCTTTCTGATCTAGACTTCTTTCTTCTGAAAGTGCATGTAATTTCCAGTGTGCTGCACACTGTTTTCTCCCCATCTCAAATCATATGAACATTCATTAAAAGTCCAAGGCTGTGTACTGCAAACAATTATACCCCCCTGCTTTGAAAATTGCTCTTTTCTGAATAAAAAGATATTTCAGAAGAGTACAATGAGGACCAAAAAAAAGACTTTCCTATCCCGAGTTTTTGCTGAGTTGGTGCTGTAGGGCAGTTTCTAGAAGGTAATGAGTACCCTTAAATATCACTAACACTCTCTATGGTCAGATATTCTTGTTCTGGGTAGAAAAAACTATTAAAGAATAATAATATTTCCATTAGCTCATTCACCACTGAAAAAAAACCAGCAATATTCGTATCTTGAAGATAATGCCTGTTTTGATCTTGTGGGGAAAGAAAGAAACAGATTGTTCTAGTTTCTTAAGGTTGTTACTCACCCTTATCTAAGGTAGAATGAAACCCATTGCTTTTAACTGTTTTCCAAAGAATTGCTTTGCCTATTTTTAGCCATGTAAGCTGTGTAACACTTCAAAAGCAGACTGCACTGTATCAAAGCATACTTTTTCATTACACAAGGCCCGCAGGAAGTTAAACAAATTACCTTTAGAAAATCTTAAATAGGATATTCATGTCTGAGTTGTCCAGTGAAACCTGAAGACAAAAGTCAGTATTTTCAAAATTAAACTCCCTATAAGATGAGTTGTTAGAAACGCTGCTTGGACTTTAACCCTGTTGTTTCATGCTTTCAAACAGCTGGACCCTCATCCAGCTCTTTAGGTCTGCAGAGCAGGGTAGTTGCTTGTCAAGAGCCAAAGAAGAAGGGGGTTATGGGCTGGGAGAGTTTTGCTCGTACACCTTGATTTTGCGAAATGTTTGCTGACTGTTGGCCATAACTATGAACCCACTCAGCGACGGCTGACAAAGCAGAAGTTCAGAGCTATAGTCAGGCTAGCACAGATGCTAACGGCACTCCAGCAAAATGGGAAGGCAGGCTTTTTCAAAACACTTCTCTCCACAGCTCTGTTACATGCATCATGCAATTAACTCCTTGATGGGGTTAGGAAGCAATATTTTGTTCTGGCTGATGGAAGGATCTTTACATGATCAGAAAACAATCATCTTGGATGGACTATTATAGTTCATTTCAACACCAAGTGGCCGGCTATTAGGCAGCTGGAAGTTCTGATGATAATAGAAAAGATAATTAGGCTAGTTCACTGACAGCAGAAGGAGCACTTGCCCTGCCATGAAGGCGGCTAAAAGTTTGAAGAAATAAGAAAAACTAAAAGAAAGGTAAATTTACTCGAATAAGCAGTTGGTGCTTTAGAGTATAATTATCAGAAAGAAAACATGTTGTTTAGCATACTTTATGTTAATGGAGGGCTAGCATGGCCCACTGTGCATAATTTAGCTGAACAATTGATAAGAAATTTTAATACATATATATATATATGATTACGGCTACAGAAAAAAAAGACAAAACACAAGAGAGATCATAATAAGCACATGTGAACTCTGAAGGCCTAATTACATCACGGGGGAGGGTAAGCAGTTACTGCTGAATCAAGCAGAAAATTGGGGTAATTTGCAAACAGGTAGAGCTGTTATCCAGGTGTGCCAGCATGTGCGTGGGGGCTGGCAGTGGGGCTTCGAACTGAGGACTTCCATCTGCATTACTGAGCGAGCAGCACAGCTGAATGCTTCCCTCAGCTTAACCAAAGGAAATTAAATACATAAAAAGGGCCAAATAGCCACCTCTGCCTCCCTGCTGCAGCCCCCAACCCAGCTCCCAGCCAAAAGCTGGATAACCCAATGCAGTGGGATATTTGCGGGAAAAGAAATACGATCCGTGGGTGAAACCTGAAGTTAGTGATTGTGTGTGTGAAGCTCAGAGATAAAGCTAACTGACTTGGTGTTCTGCCATCAGTACACTCCCTACTCCACTGAGAGAGAAATATTTCATAAATGTCTCCCTGACAGCAGAAGGAACCATGCGCAGGTAAGCTGCTGCCAGCGATGAGTGGTGAGGGCATGGTCTCTCCCCCAGAGCAGACAGGAGTTTCTTTAGGTGGCCAGTTATGGGAGGGAGAAAGGGAAATCAAGCTATGGGGACTTCTAGCAAGAAGTATGCCAAAGGTACTCATTTCTAGGATGGGCGGATGGGAGAAGCTGTCTTGCACTGGCCAAGTGTCATAGAAAAAGGTTTGAAACTGTCTTTTTAAACAAAAATACGTAATAGACCATAATACTTTAACAAGTTATAACAACGTGCCTATCACTCTCTCTTGGGGTGGGGTGGCAGAGCAGTTAAAACATCTCCTGGTGCCTTCAAAAGTAGGAGTTTGAGTCTTACTCCGACCTCTGCCAATGAGAGGTATCAAAGTGAGCTGGTAGGTGTGTGACTAGCTGCCACTTACTGAAGCATTGCAGATGCATATTAACCTCCTTCAGGACGGTTTTACTATATAGCCAAGTGCCTAGCCCTGATGCATTAAAAATGTGGGAAGAAAAAAATATTTTGGAAATCCTTGCATCTCAGATTGAGTGCTCAATTTTGCAGTTTGGAGGTTTAAGCAGAAGCTCATAAAATAGTTCCTGACAGCACTGCATGTGAAATATTCTTAATGTTTTTGGAGAGGTCATTTCCAGTGATGTTGCTATGGTAGATACCTAGCAGATTTTACTAAAAAGAGCAAGTACATTAGCTCCTCCCATGCAGACCCGCCACGCAAGCACAGCAATTCTGGCAGGCCTAGGGTGTGGTTTTTTCCCCATCAGATTCATTCATCTCGCTAGCAACGTGTAAAGCAACAATAAAACAGGCCAGTCTCTTTAGAAACTGGCCTAGTGGCAATCACAGCCTTCAGAGTCCTGTCATGCAAGGACAGACCTGCCAGCACCATGGCCCTGCAGGAACGCTGACCATGGCTACCAGCTATGGAAGGGCCCCAGGAGCCATCAAGCAGCTGCTCCCAGGCCGTGCTCACAGACCTAGACTTGAGGAAAGCACTCTAAGGTGCATGAACTGTTCAAGTCCATGCATATTTATGTTGCATCTTTGCCATATTATTTTTTTAAGGGTCCCCAGGATGACCAGCCAGTCCCAGCCACCAAATCCCAGCTGAAGCTCACACTGGTGTTTAAGGACAAGGAATGGGCATTGCAAACTGCAGAAAGCTAGGACTGTTTTCTAATGATTTTTTTCATTAAACCTCCCTTCATCTGTGCCTTCTTGTGCCAGACAAACCAGTAATTATCAGGAAACCCCTTCACTTTTAATCTACATCAGTATGAATGCAATCTCAGAGCAACCCACGGTGACTGGAAGCTATTATTTTCATAGGAAATAATAGTGACTGGAAGTGATAACTCACGGTGCTCAGTGTGTGTGTCATCATCTGATAACATGCAAGGCTGTACATCCCACCACATCGTTCTGTTGCAGGGCTGCTACGATAGCCTTTATTAAAGGGGAATGATTGAACCAGGAGCCTTGTCAAGTCTGCAGGGGAGGCTGTGGGGGTTGTATCAACATGGAACTTCCATTCATTATTTATGGTCATAAAAATTTGGGGCCTTGGAATTGGCAGCATGAGAAGCTGTTTTAATTTGAGCTATAATTCTCTTTTGTACTTTCAGTCATTGACTATGTCTCAGATAAACATTCATTTGGGAGACCAAGATTATGGCGTGGAAAAAAAAAAAATATAACAATCCAAGGATATTTAGCTCTCCTCCCACAAATTCTTCCTGGAAATATTCTTGCAAAATCTTCTGCCCACTTGAACAGTATGCTTATGATTAACTGCAGATGAGCCCAGCAGCTTGCATATGTAGTTAATTTGCTCTAAATTTCCATGCTGTATTATAACACTAATGATCACTAATAATAGACAAACCCACAGTTTATTGAGTAAGTAATTTGAGACATTATGATTTTTATCATGTGACTAGGATCAGGCTGACCAACTGAAACTGGGCAGAAATAAATAACATGTAAATCAATCACACCACCAGCACGCTCTGTTTCTTTGCAAAATGACACAGATTGATTGGTGAAAAGAAGGCCCTGCTAGTTACTACTGCTAGGAAATACAGTCAATAAACTTCCATGCTCAAGAGTAAAAGGTCAGACACGGAAGGAAGTTTATACCTAAACTGCAAAAGTGACTTTGTCACCTGACTACATGGGCTTAGATGAGTTTGTATTTTGTCCTGATGGGCAAGGCATGCTTTTAAAGAATAATGAAGACAGACAACATATCATGCAGCCAATAAAAAGGAAAACATAAAAAGAAAACACAGACAAAAACATGTGAAAAAACAGTTGCACTCTGACTTGTGGTCAAAGCTATCTTCTAAAATCATGTAAACAAGGTAGCCATCACGTGCTGTCGGTGAGATGGCTATTTCAGGACTAAAATAGATATTTATATTTGTTTTTCTTTCATAGGAATTTTAGTTTTGATCGAAGCATTTATTTTTAACTTTAGAAAACACTGAAGGTTCATTAATTAAAAATCCTGCCTAGCACATTTGTAATTAATTGCTTTAAAGAATAGTTAAAAATAGAACATAACTAAACTAGATTTAATAACTTCATGAGTGATTAGTGTACTCAAATGATGAGTACCTCCCTGTGGCAGTTGGACTTGCAAGGTACTTTGAGAATTTTGAATGAAGTTTTGTTTAATATAAAGCACTATTAATTTTTAGAGAATGAAGGAAAGTAGAGGAAGAAATTTCTTGGATTCATCTTTCTTTGGACTTCGCTATATGAGCCTCAGATACAGACTTCACTCCAGCTGAAGGCAGCTGTACGTATGTCTCTCCAGAGCCTGGTAATAATGCTCGGAGGTATAGACAAAGGAGAAAGCTTTAATATAATGTCTCCACAGTACTCTTCCGGGAATAAGAGTTAGCATGTGAATTGAACTTGCACCCAGTTATCTCATGACTGCAGCTTACCCTCAATCACAAGACAAAAATACTACAAAATATACTGTGGGGAACAATTCTTGATCGTTTCCAGGTCATGGATTAAGTGAAGCCAAATGACTCTCTTTCTCTAACTTGCAGTCTTTTATGGCCAGCAGGCCAGTCATATCCTTCATGTTTAAATAGAAAACCTGGAAATGGATCACAGTATATTCCACTTTTTCTTACACATTTTTACTACACTGTGTTCAAAATACATCTTTTTTTATTTAAATGCAACTAATTTCATGCATGGATATGTCGTGTCATGTCCTGGAGTGATTTTGTACTGACAAGTCTAGCATATCAGAATTCATGAAATCTTAGAATAAAAATACCCTGGCACTGCCTATTTTGCCTCTCAGGGAAATGTTTCCTTAAACATTGCAAATTCCCTTCATTGAAGCAATGAGATGCTTTCACAAAAAGGGAGCACAAAGAGAAGAATAATACTAGCAAAAAGGAAAGAATATAATAAAGAGACTGAAAGATGCCAAAACAAGACAGTTCTGAGTCTTCTACTTCTTCACCTGTGTTTATCTAAAGTAATCTCTAGCACTTTAGGGAGAGACTGACACAGCTAGCTCCCAGCTTTACCAAAGTATTAAATACAGATGGCACTGTATGAAAATGGCCAACTTGGTTTCCCCACTGATTTTTCTCTGAAAGCCCAGAATAGGTGGAAAACAAAGATATTTATTTGCCTCTGCTGCACTAGAGCAAATGACAGGGAGCAGGACAGCCGCGCTGAAAGCCCTGCTGACGTTTCCCAAACAGAGGAAGCCTCTGCTCAGTGCAGCTGCTATGAAAGAAAATGAGGATTCCCCACATCAGCAGAGGAGGGCAGACTCCTTGCTTCAGTCCTGATTTCAAACCACAGGGAAAAAACTTGAACAAATAAAGTATGAGACATAGTAAGCAGACAGAATCAGAGTGGATACTCCACTATCAACCAGCCCAAAGTGAGTAACTGCTGCAGCCAAGTGCTGTTCAAAACACTTGGCCGTTAACTATCAGGCTGTAGATTCAACCGTGCCGTTGTTGAAATATGTGATAGGCTAGTGATGCTCCTCTCGTTGTGTTTGCTCTAAAGGCAGCCGTGCTCACAACACTCCTTCTGCTTTATTCATTTGCAGGGTGTTTCTTCTGATAGGCAGCCAGGCTTAAAGTAGCCACTTTTATCTTCAAACATAATTCTCTGTTCATACATTTTGAGAAACACTTCGCACCTTGTAAACTTTTAGATAGCACTACTGAGCCAAAATGGACTCAATATTTTTAAGGACTCATGGACCAAGTGTGACTGAAGTCTGCATGAATCATCTGCATTCAAGCCATAGTACTGTCCCTGAAATATCTACTGACTCAGTGCACTGTCAGCAGAAGATGCTTAAGCATATCCTTTCTAATTCTTTTTTTTTAATTATTTAACACATTTTAAACATTAACTTTAAATGAAAAATGCTAGGATGAAAAAAAATTTTTAATCCAAAAGTATCCTCACATTTTATTAAAAATAATTCCTTGATCCCCTGATAATTCATAGCATGCACGCTAGGTTTCTTATATCTATTTTATATCTGTAAACATAGATATGGATAATTAAGCTGACTTGCTAGAGCCCATGTTTTCCTAGGTCAGGTCAGAGTGAGAGCACCAAAAGTCACAGGATATATCCATACTGATGTACAAGTTCAATCTCAACTAGTCAAGTGAGCTGCCCTACCTGCCCCTTAGACAATACTCTGTGGTCCGTCATAAAGACTTTCCTTCTCTATATCCTTCTCCAACAAGGCCCTAACCTGTATCTCAGATTCGTCTGGGCCACGTATTGTCAAACACTCCTGAGTAACTTCATGGTACATTTTCTTTGGTGGTTGGAGTTAGTCTCAAGCTCACTTGTACCTTCTCCATGGCACCCTCCTGCCTCAGTTGCACTGACCCAACTCCTTGTGATGCTCCACTGCAAACTGAACCACCAACCTGACCCTGGACTCAGGAGCTCCATGTTAAAAAAGCAGAGAAACGGCACGCTTTGCTTGGGGTGAGGCACTGAAGAACATCTGAGAGGAAACCACCCCTCAGAAGCAATGCTCAAGCAATAGGAGTTCACAGATCCCAGGCAATCAAGTCTCCCTGAACCACTTTTGAAATGTCCTTCCTGTATCGCTCAGTTTTTTTCTCAGTGACTCCTGGGTATTTTTTCTTCAATTTAAACATTTTTAATGGAAGCTGTTTTATCTTTGCTAGCCTAGAAATTCGACCAGAACTTTGAAGCTCTTTTGTTTTTTTTTTCTTCCCCCCCTCCAGCTCTAATAAAACATCTTGTTAGGTGCACTGTTCAATCTCTCTGTCCTCAATGGATATGAATGGGAACAACTGTCACGGACTTTGGCTACTCTGTTGATCGTTGTATGGGGAAGAAGATAATCCACATCAGTCTCTTAGAGGGGTTGGCTATGCTATATTCACTGAAGTAAAGAGGAACAATAACTTTATTTTAGCATGAAAATGAGAAGAGATCACTGGGAGCCCACACTGGCTAAGCCACAATTTTACACAGTAACTTCTAAGAATAGAAGCGTTGTTGAAATAATGATGTGGTGTATAAGTGGTGGTTCAAGATCTGCAAGAACACTTCTTGGACTGAATACAGTTTCAGAAAGAGACAATAGATTTCATTTCTGTATAACGATTGTTCGTGATACTCATTTGGAGAGTCAAAGTATCAGTCTCCTGAGAGTCTCAGCTTTACGAATGTCTGTGGAAACAATTTTTCATTCCTCCTCCTTTTAGCACAGCTTCCCCTTTCTTTATAGATATTTATCAGGCTTGGGCAAGAGCTGTATCTACAAAATACCAAAAAATAGGTCTTTTTTAAAAAACAAAGTAGCATTTTACAATTTGTTTTAAACTTAGTAATTCTTAAAATGTTAATGAATTTCAGCTTGGCTTGTCCATCTTAAAATGCCAGGACCTACATCCAGGAACTTAATATCACCAATATAATTTTAAAGCTGCTAAATAATCCCTTTATGGCAGGTAACAGAGCACTGTTGGACTTGAAAAATGGAATTAAAATTAACTGGATTTTTAGCAATGTAAGGATGTTAGAATTAGAGTTGTGAAGGCAGTTAATTATATTAGTAGGATAGATAATTAAAAATTACCTTCCCAAAAGAGAAAAATCCCATCTATCACACATTTGTCAAAATTTTGTGTTGGACAAGTGATATCACAACCTAACTCCTGTTCTCTTTATATTTCTGCAGCAGTTTGTGGGATGCCCTGTATCAGAATCTTACACGATGTGCAAGAATATAAGTTAATATAAGAATATAAGTTATAAGCAACATTAAAAGTAAGGATATTTTTCAACTGGATGTTTCAATACCTAATCTGAATTTATTGTGGTGGATGGAAGCAAAGAGAATGCTAAAGAGGACTCGGCATCGCTGAACTGGCAGATACTGCAATTCATTTGCCATCTCATGTTAATTAGCTTTCCTTGTTATTCAGGGAACGGAGCACACTAGAAAAAAGTGGCATGTTTCATGCTTTCTAGACTTGATTGAGATTGCATCTTTTCAGCAGCAGCTGGCATTTCCATGGGCACAGTCAACCAGAGCAGGATGTAGCTGCGCTGAATTTCCAACCAAAAGCTCTTGGCTCTCTGCAGAGGAGGAGCAACAGCAACGTGTAAAGGCCTCTGCAAACAGATGCTCCGTGCTACAAGGAGGAATGACAGAAGTGTGAACCAAGTCTCTGCAATCAGTTATTCTCAAAATGAATATTCACTGCAAGGAAAATTTTAAAAACCCTTTGATAGGAGGCATTCAAAACAAGAAGCCTGAGAAAAATTATGTGTAAGGGAAGCAAATGGAGATTGTGAAAAGCTGAACCTATTCTATTTCCATCCCTGTCTCTGTTTCACCTGTGATCACTTAGTTTTCCTACGCCTCATCTGACCCCTCTTTAAAGTGAGGATAATAATATTAATGCACTTTTTTCAACTTATTTGAGATTTATAGGGAAGAAACCCTACCAAAAGGCTAGGTATTATCTTACCAGCTGTGCTACTGCCTTTGCAGCTGGTTCTTCAACGGAAACCAGATTATGCAGCCTCAAATTCATAACGAAATATTGGCCTTATATTGGAAGATTAGCTCAATCTTTCATGTGGAACCAAAAAAACAGAGCACTGCAAAACTCCACTACCTGCAAAAAATCACAAAGTAGCAAGCTGGTATCACAGGAGGGGGACAGAAGTAAGGTAACCTGGTCAATTTGTCTCAGAAATACCAACATCTATCTCCTGTGTTTCCAATATATTCATCTTCCTAACCCTAGCAACGTTGCATATAGTCTGCTTACTGGTGTTTTCAATCACAACTTCATCCAAATGAAGTCATCAGTGCAGGAATTACGAAGTTGCTGTTTATTTCCAGCCTCAATCATGCCATTAATTCATCACTGCTATTCTCTGTGCGCATCAAAATGTTCCGTCAAACGCAGCCTCTAACACAAGAACATGCAATTCATATCTAAATGGGAGGAGATTTCTGGGGATTTATTACATCAGTGTATAATCCACACCTTTTTATGGCATTTCCATTGTGAGGATCTGTGAGATTCATTCTCAGTGACACTGATGGACATGGTTCAGGCATAATCCTCACGAAGGATCTTCTGATCTGGAATATGAATCCCACCATGTGTTACGTGGCAACATCTGGCAAGAGGTCAAATAAGTTTGGGGGCCACTTAGATATGCTGGAGAGGATTGGTTAGCTACTTGGTCAGCAGTACAAAGATATGCAGAAATTACAGGTTGGCTCATATTGCTTGTGGAGTTTCTACAATCGGTGAAATTTAACTAGTACATTGTGTCTTTCATCTACAAGCACTCTCTAAACCTATAACAATTACATGTGGACCACAGATAAAAAATCTGCTGAGTGGCTGAAGTATGTCCTCGTTGCCTATGGTTTAATGAACCGAAACCATGGTATAGCCAGCACTGAAAAATACTCTATTGAGCAACTCGGAACATTCTTCAGAGTAGCTACCCCCACAGGACCCAAAAGTTAAGAGCAGAGTTATAGATTTGGCCTTCTTTTGAGAGATGGTGCAGCATGTTGTAAGGAATGATGGTTGGCACTGACTCAGTTCCTTTGTGGTGAAGTCTGCAGAGGCATCTTAACCTGTCACAGCTAATGAGTTTTGCTATGGATGCCAAAGCATAACACGGTGAAAGCATTTGAAGAAAGAAGCATAAAAATATCTAAAGCATTGATAGTCTCAGGGGCAATTTAAAAAAAAAATTTTTGTTCTTTTGTCTGATTGGTTTTCAGAAGCCCTACAAACACTGGAGGAGACCAAAGTTAATGAAGAAGTAATGAAATAACTGTGGGGAAAAAAGAACTGTAAAAGTTTTTTTAAGTAATACAAAAATCATTACAAAGTCCTGGGTAGACATGCATTTTTAAACAATGGCTGTAATAACGGAAAATTAGGCTCCATGACTTATTCATAGGCTTCTGGTTAACACTGTTCTCCATTTCAGGCAGTTCACTTTATAAATAGCATCTTTAGGTGAGATGCTATTGTTTTGGCCATGCAATATGAAAAATAACTACCTGTTCTGGAGAATGAGAGATCATTTCTTTGCATTCTGTAACCACATCTGAAGATATGGATTTCAGTGCCAGTCATGGAGGAATTGCTTCTGTTTGGAAAGGTAGAGAGAACCCCAAGCAATAAATATTCCACTTTCAACTCTAAAACTGCAGTTGCCTATTTGATATAGAAATCGTAAAAATTTAAAGGAAGAAAACAGTATTTGATGAGTCTACAATCTTTATACTTAAGGGATATTCAGAGGACCTATAAATCCTCAGTGGAATTAATAATTGAGACTCTTGAAAGCTCTAAAAGGAAATATTAAATATGCAAAATCTTGGTGAAAAGCATAATTAAGGCCATAAATGCCTGAAAGTTTAAAGGGCAGGCTACCTCTTTCAAAGATTTTCCAGTATAACATTTAAATGGAAGTGTAACACAATACATTTTTAAGCATCATTCTTTATTGCCTTTTTTGCACCAATTTTTATCTTTTCCTTTCAGTGTTAAATAGTATATTTTAGAATACAATTTCCAAGATCTCCTGAATTAAATGGATGATATGAATGCCCACACTCTTGTTTTCTGTTATTAAAAGGTTAAAAATGTCATTCATCCAAATTCTCAAAGTTAATAGTGTCTTCAGTGCAGAGTAAATAGCATTTACTTATAGGGTTGAGGTTTTCCCTTCTCTTTTATCATTCATTTTCTCTTCTCTTCTCTTCTCATATTCTTGGGTTGGCTCTTCTCCAATTTTAAGCACAGTTTTTAGTTAAGGAGAAGGAAGCCTCCAGCCCTGACACAAAAGTCCTAAGACCTGCAATTGAGTTAGCCCAGCTGTCAGTGGAACAAAATCTTCCCTCCTTGGTTCCAAACATTTCAACATTTCCAATGAGCGTTTATGGGTGTATCTATACGAGACCTGTATGTATGTATATACCATGTGAGCTCTCTTGAAACAGACACAGCAATATTTCATATTGCTTACTGAATGAACAAGGACACTGTTTTCAATAGTTCTGAATACTTACAATTAAATTTTAAATTTTTAAGACAATATGTGCTTGGTACCTTTGACTATCAGGTCCTTGTGTTTTCCAGAACTGACTTGATAAAAATATTGATCAACTGGAGAGGAAAAGAATCACTTTTTTTTTTTTTTTAACATTAACTTCTAGACAGAAAATATTTTCATTTTGTATGAAGTGACTTGCAGAAAAATACCCATTAATTACAACACAGCCTACACACAGTTTCCCCTTCTCCAGACTGGTACTTTTTCTTGATACTAATGCCACCCCACACATTTTGAACACCTTCCCTCTTGGCAGGGATTTGTTTGCTTTTACATCTAAGCATTTCTGCTCGCAGCAGGTTGTGAAGTAATGGAAGTTAATATCATACAATACTGATAACCATCTTGCTTTTTCTTCCTCAGTTCCACTGTGACATGAATTTAGCAGCTGAAATATAAAAAATAATCCTGGTAGATTCAAAGATTAGTTTTGTATCATTTGAAAGAACTGATTCCAAGCCCCTCTTACAAGGTTTCATTGCTTTATAACTCAAGAGCCTGACAGAGTGGGACAAGTGAAGTGGAATAGAGATGATATTCACATGATATAACTCTAGCAAGATATCTCAGGGCCCATCCAATTCTGTAAAGTCCAAAGCCATGATTTTTCTCCTCATATGATTACTCATTCGTTAGCCCAGCCCATACTTTTTGCCAGAGTCCTGGAACCAATCAAGTTAGAGACTTCAGTCCAAAAGCAATCTTACTCTTCCACTCTTTTCTGCCATTTTTTGTGGTTGTAATACATATTTTGCACTGAGGAGTAAATTTCAGGATAAAAAGGTAAGAGAAGACATAGGCCCATCCCAACTCAAAGGTAGTTACAGACATTGATTTCCACAAATATTGAGATTACTCACAGTGTAAATTTTATTAATGTTATATTGTAGCATAGAAAAACAAAAATGGAAGTCACTGATGAGGCAATTTTAAGATGCATCCTTTCAGAGTACTTCTGTTGTGAGCATCACTAGGAAGCCTGCATTCTGCCAAGACAGAAGAGATGATCTATTGGCCAATAATGGCTTTGTAAGAACGTCAGTCCTTTAACTGCATGTTTTGTTGTCATAAAGGTTCAGCTATATATATAAATATTATATATAAATAGCAACCAAACTCTTAAGAACTAATTTAGCCATGCAGGCACAGATGCCTATGTAATACAAGAGCATATAGCTGTGTCTGGATTAGGATTTAAAAAGGTAATAATGGTACTGGATATCATCAGAAGATCAGGAGAGCTCTCCCCTATGCCATTCTTAAAGATGGGAGGGATTTTATGTTGCCACAGGGGGATATTTCATGTTACACTGTAGTTATGATACCCAAGCACCGGACTCTCACAACTATTTAATGCCAACAGGAGCCTGATTATCAGGTTGTTATTTTTCTTTGCACAGCTGCTATTCTCTACATTTTATATGTTCATCCATGAAGTAGTGAAACAAGACTCCCTGGACAACTTTTCAAGAACTGGGTTGTAAGCTTGTTTGCTGCTTCACAACACCTGCTATTTGGGCATTTACCTCCCATAGTTTCCTTTGGCTATTTTCAAGCTTTGGTTTGCTTTTGGTCTGATTCAAAGCCCAACTTAAAATCCTAACCCCAGTAGCTCAGTTCCCCTTTTAACGGATGGTTGTTCCTGTCTTAAATCATCCGCGTTACTGAAGTACCTCACGTCAGCTCCAGCACAGCTGACAGATAAGGCACAGAGATATGGCAGGCCACCCTGGGCCACAGGTTTAGAGCATGTATGGGAAATATGGTATTTCTGACACTCTTTTAAAAAGGAAAAGAAATATGTGAAAAATAAGAGATTTTTGACACCCTTTAAAAATAAATAAAAAGGCAGTGAAACATCTGAACTGCCTCAAACATGGCTCTGAAGACTACAACGTAATGAAACATCGGATGTCTCCCAGCAAAGTCGACTCAATGGTGTGTCAGATGGGCTGGTGAGAATATGATATATCAAGCTACTTTTCTGATTTTTCATTATCAGTCTTTTTAAAAAGAAGCCATCATAGAGCATGCAATAAATATTTTTGACCAAGTATTCCTAACAAAAGCCACTAAATTGTCAGCTCAACTTTACTGCCGACAGCAAACCATGTCAGACAAGAATGATGCACGTAACACTCTCCTGTGCATAGAAAACCCCCAAACCCAAAACATATACCAAAAATCCAACCACTATAAACCAGGCTATAAACTGTTAATTTACCATTTTATCCTATTCTCATTTTTCTGAGAGACACAACTGAGAAAGAAAAAATAATCCTGACTGGATTCACAGATGAGGTGATAATTACATCCCTCCTACACAAAATCCAACTAACTAGAATTTCTTCAGGGGAGAAAAGAACGTATACTTCCACTTCAACCCACAGGGCTGGTGTGTGGTTATTCTGCAATTATTACAGAAGCTGGAGCAGCAAGTGTTACCATCCCTAACACACACAGAGTCACAAGATGTGTTTGTGCCTGTACCCCACGCTCCTCCTTTGGTCTGCCCAAATGTCCCCACCAGCTCTGGTGGAAAGGCAGTGGAGTGCCAAATGAAGAAAGCTGTCATCTCTCACATTTTCCACCAATATGTATCCCACTCAACTCCCATTTCAGAACCAGCCCCAGGTGAGTTTCTTTTATTCTCTGCCCATTTAATAAGCCTGACCTCCTGAGTTCTTTCCCAGTGCAAAGAATATAAATAAGCCACTCAATTCATCATATTGACCTGCATTATTTTAAATTAAAGTTAATGGCAGCAATGAAAAAAATGATTATAAGGTTAAAATATATGTACTGCATATCTTTGTACAGTTTCCTTTTAGTCATATAGATAAAATTTACATGAAAATATAGCTTTGCCCACAGCCAGATCATCACTAGCTACATGCATCATATGAAGGTCAAATACTTTCTCCCTTGCAAAACTTTTGGAACCTGATACCAACAGATCTCCAAAGGCAGGCAATAGTGCTGTCATCCTTTACACAACTACCAATTCAGTCATATCTCTAATTGTTTAAAATTCGTATTTATTTTTTCCCTTGTGACACTCTCAGAAGCCGGTAGAGGATCTCATCAGGTGGGAACATTTTGTTGTATGTAGAAAAGCAAACCATATTAACCATAGCTTAGTCCTTGGCTTACAAAATTACTCATACTATTCAACATGGAAAAGGTTGGAGATAGCACATATAAACAAAAAGTACAAGACCAAAATAAAACTAAAAGTGACAAGCAACAAACGTGATTTATTTTCCCTCCTTAGGGAGCACTGATATAACAGACAATAAGCTTTGGAGAAATGTGTATATTGAACTGTTGTAGAATAAATATCTTCTTGTGTACAAATAATACTTCATAAATCCATTGTAGGAGTAACTAACATAACGGGCCATCACAGGGCAATTGCTAGTAAAGGATTACTGAGCAAGCTGCTGAAAATCTCTCATGCTTGACATAGCCCAGTGATTCACTAACCCTGCAAACGCTTTCCCAGACAGAAAGCTACACCTTTGCCAGCCAGGAACCCCAAATGCTAAGAGCAGCACGTCAGATGATCACTTCATCCCCAGTGACCACTGTAGAACTGACAGCCTCTAAATTACTGCCTGAAAAGCATATCACATGCCATCTGACAAAAGAATGAGAAGGGAAGGAAAAAACCCTACAGATTGTGTAACATCATCCGTTCCTCTGAGGGGATGGTAAGTTTCAGTCTTTCGTTTCTTTAACCCAAGAAACCAAATGAAAAATATATGACGACAAACAACCTGCAAACAGTTCCACATCTATTATACAACCGAAATCATAAGAAATGAGCTTGTTGAAATAACAAATGAACTTGCAATTGCTTTGCTTCGCATAACTCCCATATGTTTTTAGATATGTTTTGAAAGACAACTTTTTTAGATTAATAAATGCCACGTGATACACTCCGTTCTTGTCCACTGAGGACTGGGCCCAATCACAGCTAAAAGCTTTTGCCATTTAGAATATGAATGGAGAAGATCACAGCACAAATGGAAAAAAAATATGTTTATGGTTATGAGAATATGCAAATGTGCTGCCTGGTCTCCATAACGTCCTTGCCATGCTCATAGAAGATCTGAATTTCTCACATGGGATTGAGTTTTACAGAGTAGAGGGCGAGCGGGGGAAGGAAGCTGAAACAGCTTCCATGGGGAAGGCAATGACATTCCCTGCCTACCTCCCTGACTCAAATAAAGTAGGACCTACCAATTGTTTTGTTACCAGTTTCATAATACAGCTCATTACTGAACGCTCACAGTTGAACACTGATGTTTGGGTATTGGAAAGGGACTTCTCATAAACAAAATAAGAATGCTCTCATTCATAGTGGTTCCTCTTACTTGTGGGGAATGTGAATTTTCTTTCAGTATGAGGAGGATTTGCATTTTGTTTTCCACACTGCATGAGCCAAAACAGAGCTGAATGGGCTTGAAATGGAAACTCCTTCAAAAACTGCTTCTGATGACACTTCAGCCAGAAATTCGCTCTGGTGTAAAGACGACCCATTTCAAAGCAGTGTTTGCAAACATGTGGACACTTTATCTTTTTGAAATTAGTGCTCATGCACCTCTAAGAGCTTTGGCTCATAACAATGTTTCTTTATCAATTGTTCCTTTTATTGGCAAACGCACCAGAAGAGTTAAATCAAAGGGACTGAACTGATTATTGGTCAACTCGGTACTCACTAAACCCATTTCTAATAGCTACCTGGAAGCCTACAACATGGGTGGTCTCCAAGTAACCCTTCATGGATTGCGAAACTCATCACCATAAACACCAATGCTATTTGAGCACAGAGGTTATGGACTTCCCACGGCCAGGAAAGTCCCTCCTCTGCTCAGGGTGTGGGTTGTCTAAACACTGAGGCAGAAGCAAGACCTTTAATGCTCAGACCTGTTAGACCATCACCTTGCATGACCACTGATTTCAGTGACAGTGAACAAAATGAAGCAGTGTAAAACAATCTAATGTCTAGGACTAGAGACTGCCCTAGAGGTTTAAGAACACTTAAGTATTAAATATCAAACTAAAGAAATAACACCAACAAAGGCTTTGCTGAGTAGTTTCCAGGTATGTCTTTTCTTAGGGGTTTATTTTATTTCTATGCCTGCTTACAGCAGGTAGCACCATTTTAAGAGAGAGGAGACAGTGTCTTCTGTGAAGTATTTAACAGTGTAATAGTCTCCAATACTTCAACAAGAACACCTAATGTAAGCTTGAAATGCAAAGTTAATAAAAGTGAAACAGCTATGATAGAGGTAATGGGTGTGAGGGATGGAGACATTTATTTAACATCCACACTGAGTTCATTCATGACAATCACTCTTTCCTTATTAAATGTCACTGCCATGGCTGACTGGTCCTATGTGTGTGATCCATTTACAGCACTGTATTCAGCATGTGTGTTCATCACACAGCATGCAAGCCTGCATGGACACTCTCGAGTTTTCATTTTCCTTGTCATTATTTAATTGCATGGGCGTAACAGTTTTTTTGTGTTCTTGGGGAAAAAAAAATAAAGTCTGAAAACTGTCTTCACATTCTGCACGCAAGACATGAGCAAACATTAAATGAGGGTTAGGGAATACTCTGTTTGGCCTGCGATGCAGCATGGCCTGGGATACAGAGCAAACCTTCAAAAAAAAGTCTTTGGTGTAAGAAGGCATAGATTATGAAACAGATCAGAGGAAAAAAAAAGCTATATGAATGGAGAAATAAGTCTTAGTATCTCTGGTGTTACACATTTGTTTTTATTTGAATTTTTATGATCTTTAAAAAATACCTTTTGAAAGGGACAGTATGCATTTAAGATATTATTTTACTGCCAAGTCATCAGTATCTGCTGTAACAGAGCAAAAATAGGAGCAGATATCAGATACACTGTACTTCATAGAGACAGGAAAACACAAAGGTGAAATTCTAAAGACATTATATGAATTTTACACACAAAATTTGTAATATATATAATAGATTTAGTTCCAAATGATGCAGGTATTTTATGACTACTAAATTCAATATTGCTCTGCAAATCTACCTAGTTACCAAAGAAGTGTTTTGAGCTCTACGTCAGAGCCTCTTCTGTACTCATCATCAAGTGTCACTTGTACGTCGTAGCATAAGTATGAATTTCTCAGCTAAGAGCACTGGAGAAAAAGAAGTGGCTGAGGGAAATAATGACCACATCCAAACCACCTATTAGAAAAGAATGACTCAAACCAAAATTCTGAGAACAAATGGAGACTACAACTAAAATTGTATAACTTACCACTAGCACTTCTCTAAAACCCTAAAAGCAGCAATTTGAGTCACAGTAAACATATAAAGAAATGAGCAATCTGCTTGTCTACGTTTAGACTACAAAAATTATTAATAAATAAATGTCTTGCCTCTGTGGCAGACCTAAATGCAATAAGCTCTGAGAAAAAAAAAGGAACAAAAAAAAAACAACCAACCCAAAAAACAATTTTATGCAATTTTTTCTTCAATGTTAAAAGAGTGAGTGAAAGGAAGGCTACCTGAGATTATAGAAGGAGAAGAAGGAGGTGTATAGAGGGACTCCCTACAGGAAAACAACTAGGTATGGAAAGGACAATTCCCAGGTGCTCAGTGAGCACTGGAACAAACCAGAGACTATAATTTTAAGGCTGATCCCATGTTTTATGCCAATTTTTGTTTCATACAGGAAGCACTAACTATTACAAAACTGTAACAATTGGGCAGCTGATCCAGCACCAGTGGGACTTTGCCAGGACTGGTCTGGAAGTGTTATACAAATGCTAGTGTAGAAATATTAACAAATATTAAAAATGGGTTTGTTGGGTTTTTTTAAATTAGGGAAATAAAGGTGAGAGAGGAGGTTAAGAGACTTGCTAAATCTCACATGATAAATGCATGGCCACACAGGGCAAGGGGACAAGGAAGAACCTATCTGTAATGAAGGCCGATATCCTGCAAAAGACTCAGTGGTAAATTATCACTCTGCATATTGGGTATAAACAGAAATGAAATGATACAGAGCAGAAAAAGTGGAAGTTCATGAACAAGTAGCAAATTATTTGATGTACAAAAGGCACTACTGAAAATGACCATGTTCTCCTCCTTAATTCTTTAAAAATTTGCTACCAGTTCTTAAGAGTTTGCAAATGGCAAACTGTAATTTGCATTGCAGTTTAGTTGTTTCTGAGATTTGCCACTCCTTCTCCCTTTTGTATGGCTTCACAAAGCTGGAAGTCACAAGCATTCTGAATGAAAACCCTTTGGGTCTCATCGCTGGAATCAAAGGAAAACAAATGTCTGGGGGAAAAGGTTATTCTGGAAATCAGGTCTGTTGAAAGGAGCTGACATATTGCACAGCGATGCAGCTTGACTGGTTGTAGCTGTCGTTTTATTGTATCATATAAAGGAATACAAAACTATATCTTAGCTATAGCAGTCAAAACAAGACTTCTTAAAAATAAATGGTCTTGAAAACCACTTGACCAATTTATACAGCAATTAGGTAATACTCTTCTTCACTGTACACTTCTTATTTCACTAGTAAATAGGAGCTAGAATAACTTGGCTGAAGACTGATAACTAAATTCTAAAAGCTGAAGTATCAGAAGACTGCCCTTTCTCCCTGCTAAAAAATGGCTAATCTTTAATGGCCACACTAGTTTTATTTCATAACATCTCTGCATGGACATTCTTGATGTATTTTTACAATTTTTCCCTTCAGAGAGAAGATCACCATTAATTTAAGTAAGCTGAGAAGCAGTTCAGATGGATGGTTCTGGTTACTCTCCAGTGACATCCATGCAGTTTATTACATAAGTAGTTTACTGCAGTGAAGTCATTATGTTGAGTCCGGCTACAGAATGGCTTCTATTCGTTAGACACCTCAACTACTGTTTAACCACTTTTCTCCAAACACGTAAGCATGCTTCCTTACTATAGCAGACCTTTACTTTTACCATTTGTTTTCTGTTTACTTTTTTTTTTAATTTTAGCTAATACACTGTAGATTATTACATAAGTGATTTATTACAGGAACCTTACTGTATGAGGGGCAAAACTTGTTTAAAAATAAATCCAACAGCTACAGTAATCCCTTAGGGCAAAATGTACTTCTACTTAATTTCTCTACTGTGTATTACACACCATATAATTGCTTAAAACAGAAGCTACACATACAAATTTTGCTTGGCACCAAATACCTGGCTTCAGAGAGTACACTCAAGTTACATGCTGTGTTTTGCTACAAATCCATTGCACCACCTAAAGTAATTCAAAGAGATCACTAATAGAAATATTTTGAACTACCTAAAATAAATCAGCAAGTAAGCAAACCACAGTGTTTTGCTAAAGGTTATATTAAAATAAGCCACCGTGTTGGTGAAGGATATTTTATGTGTGCATGGCTTTAGCATTCCTCATGCCCTTTTTCCAATGCACTAAATAAAATCATGAGACAAACTTTAGAGATGGAAAATATCTGCTAGATCATTTAGCCCATCCCAATGCCAGTCCAGGATTGTTTCCTTTATTTTCTAGTGTTTTGTCAAACCTACTTTTAAATATGCTGTATGTTCCAAGTAATGAGATTTCCACTACTTTCCCCTGGGAAATACATTTATATAACAACTTTCTTCCCCAAGGATCCCAACATGTTTTATAAAAATATACATACAAATCACTTCCCCACTGGAGTACAATCACTTATGAGGTATAGGGTGGCAGCCAGGAGGGAAATGATACATAGTACTCTGCAAATTTATAGCAGGAGGGAAATTCCTGCCCAAGGACAGAGGGGCAAAACCCTATACTTATGACAAATCCCAGGAACTCATAAACATCCACAGATAGCAAATAGAAGCATGGTTTCAACCTACACAGGCAGAAATGAGCTTGAGTACCTTAAAAGGCAAAGGCCATTTTGGACAGAATTTGAATGCATGGTTCCAAGGACCTGGGGTAACTCAACAAAGTAAATATGTTATCCTGGTAGAAATACCAGAAAAGGGACTGTATTTCTGAAACAGCAACTGACTTGAGGACCGTGTTCTGGATCATTCCATCCAAACATATACTGACGCTGATGTTAGAGACAGTCTGTCCCTAAATCCTTGACCACTCTCAGCTAGCCCAAGTCCCCTAGCTGCTCTTCCCCTTCATAGCCCACATGTGTCATTTCTGTGGTGCTCGTTATTGGCAAAGCAGAGCCCATCCATAAATGCACTGGGGACTGCTTGCTTCTACCCATGGGCAGCCGGGGGGGAAGGAGGAACAGGAATCCAGGAGGATGGGATGGTGTGGTGCTGGCAGATCTCTCTATTTGGGCCTGAGTGCTGTTGTATGTTAAAAGATCAGAGAATTAAGGGCTAGGAAGCAAATAATGCCAGAAACTACATCATATTTGGAAGGTTAACAGTTTCCAAGTTCAAACCCCTTGGGTGGAGTTCAGGGATTTTCAGTGCAGATGGTTTGTAGGCAGAGGTTGAGGGTAATGGGAGGGTCAAACCTCATTATCAGCATTGTTTTAGCAACCTTTGCTCATCTTGGGGGGAGAATGAGAGGAAACAGGACAGCCTGTGCTCTGAATCTTCCTTCTGTTTGGTTTTGGGCATGAGAATTGTTTTCAGATCTCCAGTCTCCTTGCTCATTGCCAGTGCTCAGTCAGGAACTAGTCTTACATATAGGACATAAGTAATAGGTACAAGCAGTTAGAGCATCTTCCTCTCACTAGCAAGACCAGACCTAGCTTCTTAGATCCTCCTCACCTGAAAGTACACAGAGTATTGATAAAACTGGACTAATATATTCTGAAATAAACCTTGTTAGACAGATAGATCTGGATCACAATCATTAAGTATATTCTTAGGATAGATGAACAAAGGAAGTATTTTCCACCTCACCTAAAAAAGGATCATTTTCTGCATTCTCCCAGGGGGACACTGTGTCAAGCTATTTACTCTTAACTAAGGAACTAACACTGCAAAGTCTTCTCCTCTGCTTCATGCATGTTATTAACTTGAAAATCTGACTTGTCTGTTGTGCATAAACACTCCCATTCACCCAGGCCGCAGTACAACGTGTCAAGGGTAACCATGGTGGGCAAACACAGCAGTTACCCTTGCCTACGGTAACCACGAAACAGATGTGTCATTCCTCTCTCTTCACTGATGAGCACATTACTTTTACTTAAAATGCAGAAATGAGGTCTTATCCGAGAGAAAGAATTTAACAGTTCCGTGTTAATGTTCCCTCGTTAAGAAATCACTGTCACCATTTGACTCTCCATTGTGCCTGCAGTTGTACAGACAGTGACAAGCCATTTGATTCAGTGCTACTGAGAGTCTTTGTGCAGAGGTGAGTCTTTGATCCTTCCCGGTGTTGAAGGAACAGAGATGTGATTTCTGAGGGTTTTGCATAAGTTTCAAGCTTGTGAGATTATGGATACATAGTACAGTTCCTAAATGTCTACATTTGTTGCTAAGATGGCATTGATAATGGGTGTATTAGCAATGCAAAGATGGAGAGATGAGCCATCTTCCTGGGGATTAGCTCAGCTCTTCCAAAGCCTGCTCTAAACAAAGAGCCCATATTGTCAGATAAAAATGAACATGGAACATTACTGAAAAGCAAAACATGTTCCTGCCCTCTCCAAGACCCAGGTATCAAGACCTGGTCCTGCATTCATTCACAACATTTTGCATATTCACAGCTTTGTCCCCTTAACTTTACACATACACAAGCAGATACTATGGTCGCAGGGACAAAGAGGGGAACAATTCTGGATGGGACAAACTCAAGACAAGGTCCTGACCATTGTAAGCACATGGCGCAAGCAGGTCTGAAACAGCAGGTGAGGCAGCGAGCACTCTAACAGCAGAGGAACTAATTTTTTCTGAAAACACTGGATTACAACATTTTTAATACTATCAAGCAATGACACCTACATATTTAACTCAGTGACAAAAAAGATATCCAGGCAGACATGTGGCTGCTGGAAAAGGTATAGTGCTTCAGTGGTTTTGCATGATAACAAAATCAGCAGTAATACATTCAGGGTGCTATTGAGTTGTAAACTATGACTGCTCTATTTAGGGGTTAGAAAGTCTCCAATGTGATAGAGCCATGCAATATTATTGCCTATGGGAGGAGTCACGCAATTGCCCACACCCTCCAAATTTATCTATTTCCATAGTTTTGGTTCCAAAGATCCTCCATTGCATATATGCTGAGAAGCTGCCCAGGCCGGACAAGCAGATGTTACACTGACTCTGGAGCCTGACAGCCCATTCTCCAAGCATTTCTGACAGCTAAATAATAAGTCAGTGCTAAAGCAGCATACTTAAGGTTTGCCAGAAATCAGATACTCACACCTTTTTTCTTAAGGAATATAAAGATTTGGAAACCAGGAGAAATATCACTGGCAGTTGATGACGATACACTTACAATGTGCTATGCCTCCGCATGCACAGCATGAATATCATGCAAGCCCACTGTGCTTATTTATGCCATTAAATTAAACAGAAGTGATGAAGTATGCTGTGGAGGATTCTAAGCTATACAAACAATTATTGGGTTCCAACTGTATACATTCATATCCCATACTGTCTCAATGAATATTTTATTTTAAAAAAATTAAATTTGGTGGCAATTACATTTCCCAAATGCAGAAAATCACGGCTCTTAGTTAAAAAAAAAGCAAACCAAAACCCAAACCAAACAAACAAAAAAACAACCCTCAAAATTTACCAGTCAATGAAAGCAACCCATCCAACTGATGAAAACCCCTCTTCTAATGCTTAATTTAGAAGGATTAAATGTGCTTCCACAAAAAGGAATATTTTCTGGATAAAATGCTAAATGTACAAGTGGAAATTAGTCCATTACAGTTGGAGAAAGCATAGCTACAGCATGGAAAAGATGATTCAGGCTTCAGGTAACTTGGACTTCATTAATGTTGGGCTGAGGGATGCTGAACTGTTCATCCAGCAACCGGGTCACATTCATTTATGCTATTTAGGAATTTCACAGCAGATGACTGCATGGAAGAGCTGGGAAGGGGCAGGAAATCTTTGCTACTTTACCAATATTTTATCAGACAAGATCACCACTTTATACATTTTTTTGAACCCCCATGGCCTTCCATTCCACTTGTACGTGAACAGCAAACTTCACTCCAGTGCCTGCCAAATTAAACTGCAACTCCTTGCAAGCCTCTGTGAATAGCTTCTGTGTAGTGCTCATAAACACCTTCCCGCAATACAGAGAGATCTCTTTAATAAATTAACAAAGCTGTCACAGAAGTATAAATGGGAAATCATTTTTTAAAATAGAACCATTTAAGATCACACAATTTCAGAAGCCTTTTGCAACATTTTATAATTCCTTTAGGCCACTGCAGGTCTCCTTTACACTTGCGACGATGCCCCTTTCAATTTGCATTTAAAAGACAGTAAATTGCAGGGTTCATAAACATTTTTATAGTGATTTATTGAAGACTAGAATGTCACTCCTGTTCTTCACACTTTAGCAGTCCTGGGAATCGGCTGCAGGGCTGTATGTGTAATCTTGCTTTACCCATAAACTATACAAGAACGAGCCAGTTCTGAAACCTATTATTTATTTATTTTTCTTGCTTAAAAGACAGTTGTGGCATTATTTTACATCTATATTTATCTTTCAGTTATAAGATGACCCATTTTATTCAGCCTTCAAGTTATAACCAGGTTTCCACAATTTACAAAGTACTTGGTTTGCAAATTAGAACTGTTCAGAGACAGGATTGTATTATGCCAATGAACAAAGGATTCTTTCTCTTCTTTTTTTAATAGCACACACAAAATGCACAGACTATTGGATTTATTATCACCACTAGATAACTTTACCATACAGGAATGTACTAAATTGGGGTTGTTTTTTTTTTTGTTGTGGGTTTGGTTTTTTGTTTTGTTTTGGTTTTTTTTTTTGTTGTTGTTAATTTTAAAACCCAAACCACAGAAAAGCACTGTAAAACTTTAGCTAGAGAATATTCTAAAGGTCCTGCTTCTTGAAAGACAAAAGCAGGGTAAACGTTCTCATTGCAACTGGGCCTCTGATACTCCTATCCTTCTTTGCAGGCAGCAAAGTCACAAAAGAAGGTAAACAGTGCCAAGAAGTGTTGTTTATAAGGGCACTGTGATCTTTCCTGTATCCCAGTGGAGCTTTACCAGGGGGAATCTAGAAACCTCCCTGCACAAACAGTGTAGGGGGAAAAAAAAAAAAAAAAAGAGAGAGGAAAAAAAAAAAGCCTGCACCTCATTTGCCCTTCCAGTGACCAGGAGGGAGTATTTCTTTCTACTTTTTTCACATTACAATAATGGCTTCACAGCTCTTGAAAAGAGCGCTAGTGCAACAGCAAATGGTGCATGACACGCTGAAGCCCTGGTCTTTGTCGCAACAGCTCCGCTCCAAAGAAAGTCCTTCCTTGCCTTCTTTTCCTTGCCATTAACTGTGATGAAATGAGTTTTTCCCCCTTTTGATTCCACCCCCCGCTGTCTATTACAGTCTGACCTGATTGCACTTATGCACAGATTATTTCATAGAGACATCCTTTTATTCAGGTTTGCGAGTTCATGCCTGCAAGGTTATCTGTTCACAAAGCAACGCCTCATTCCTCGTATTCATTTTTTTTTGAAATCTGATCTCATTGATAAGAACAAGACCATTCGCATTGCATTTGTCAGATAAGTAGCTCCATGCTGGAGTAATAATTTTTTGTGACTATTGTCAGGGCTCCAGTTAAAATACATCAACCGATAAAAATGCAAGTATTATAAAAATAACCTTGCATCAAAAGTGTTGGCCCTCCAGTTTTTCCAAGGCACATTATGTCCTTTTCCTTAATAACAATTATTATAGGCAGAGCGTGTTCTCTTTTTCACAAGAATTATTTTTAATAATTATTTTAAAATATTCCTATTCCAGTGCTGCCATTAGTAGTACTAAACTCAGAAGGAAATAAATAAGTAGATGTTGCACTGATTGGTTGAATTGGGTTTTGATTAATTTTAATCAAACAGTTTACTCAATTCTGATATGCGACCATTCCCAGCAATACTAAACAGATGAATTGCGTCACCAGAACGCTCTGAGCAGCATCATGAGGAGGAAACGGTTAGAGCTGCAGTTTAGCATATGTGATCCAACATTAATGAGACTTTGGGATCACCAGGAAACTGATTATCTCCAAGTTCGTTTGTGAGAGAAAGCTCTACCCCAGTGCAGCTGAGCCAAAATTGAAGGTGCAGCAGAAGAAACATACACAGGCACTTGCACACACCCACCCCCCCCCGCCCACACACACACAGAGGTCAAAGCCACGGGAAGGGGAATAAAAAAAAGCATAGACAGGAGCCTGGCTTTTTTGCAACACTTGTCGTGGAAAGCCATAAAGGCACAAATGCACCTTCTCACCTGGAGAGCGGGGCAACGTTTTATGTAAATATCAGCAAAAGACGAACACAAGAAGCGCTGCTTTTCCCTTTTATTCCTTCCTCCCCGCTGCCTTCTCCTACCCATGGCAGCCGCACAAAGGAGCCGGTGACGAACTAGAAGCTGGCGAAGGTCTGGCAGGCGGGAGCTGCATTGAGCAGCCCAGGGCCCTGTCTCGGTCTCAGCGCGAGGCCACCGTACACCCAGGCCTGCAGCTGATAACACTGTAATAGTCCTCCTTTGAGGACCGGGGCTCCTGTGTGCTGATTACTCATTTATCACACCTGGCAGCCCTGCTGAACTATAATTACTCTTCTCTTATCCTGCTGCACTGTCATGTCTGAGAGGAGAAGAGAGGCAAAGGCTCCTGCTAATGACACATTACCCTCTTGACAAGCACTTGAAGGTTTTATTGTAAATATTCAAGATATAAAACATCTGAGATTCCCTTTTTAATTATAAAAAGCAATTTTCCATGCCTCCCATTCGTCCCCTCCACCACCACCAATAGTAAAGTTTAGGCACTGTTATCCTCCGCTTCCTGCAAGCAAACCCATTCTCCTTCGTCACGTTAACTCATTGCTAGGAGGTAACTCTGGTATCTCTGCGAAATTATCAAACATTAATGCCTGGAAAATGTGTCATTTGAACACATCACTCTCCTACAAAAGTTACATTTCTGCCCCAAAAGGAGGAGAAAATGTGCATTTATATTAAAAAATTAGGAAGGGGGGAAGAGAGAAAAATCATGAGCGAATGGGCAGTGAGCGAGCCGTTCATTGGGTGACTCTCAGGAGATATGTCTCTTACTGAAAGGAAAGGTCTTTCATAAGCTAAAAATTAAAGATATGTGAGTTGTTATTGTAAATCCAGCCTCAATATTTGTGGGTCTCCAGATGGAGGGCTATGAAGCTGAAGGATTATTGTCCCCCCGCTCTCAATATCAGCTGTGTGTTGTAGAGGTTACAGAAGCTATGAGATTCCTCAAAAGAGAAAGGGATCCTAAATACTCCTATGCGATGTGAAAGACTAAAAACCTGAAAGTATCTTTAATCTGCGATTATATATCAGCTCCTGTAATAATACTGAGCTCTATTTTCCTAAGAGAGGAGCATATAGAGACATGTTTCTTGGGCCATCTGCAACCTGAGCCTCTTCCACTTAGCTTTTCCCTTTGCATAACAAGAGGTTGGAGTAAGGACACTGCATGCCCTTCTGTCACAGTCATCAGCAGGGGGGGGCAGACACCAAAAAACTCCAGAAAAGGTTAGCAGCCAGATATCTAATAATAATGTTTAAAACCACCAGAAAAACATAATCTAAATATATAATTGACAGAGAAGAGCACCTTGGAATAAGAGCACTAAAAGCACAGATCTGCCACCTAAACCTTGCAACCGCACTTTCTCTGGTTCACTTCCAATTTGCTGGTCGGGCTGAATGACTAGATCCCAATACTTAGATGGTTTTATGTATGTCAAAGACCTGGCTTTAGATGTTCTCCTACTTGCTTATGTGATTTTTACATATATTGTTATTACATGGCACATAATGCTCCTTTTAGTATTTTGCAGAAGTCAGACTCATTCCAAGGAGACTGAAACATTACAAAGAGATGTTGTGAAATAAACTCAGAAAAACAGAAGACTGCCACATTTCTTTTAATATTAAAACAATCAGAAACTGGTAATAATCCATATTCAGATCCATATGAGGTTTGGGACAATTCAGGATTAGCTTTAAGTCTCATGACCAAAAATTCTACAAGGTTCCCAGGAATTTTAAGTTCCAAGTGAGAACGACAGAGCCTTGGGGTTTTAGATCTCAACCAGGACCAAAATGTTAGTCGCCTATTCAAGCCCCTCAGACATGGAGATCCTTCTACCATGATCTGTAGGAGAAATATATTGACACCTGGTCTCAGATTAAAGTATTAATAGCTTCCCGTTACAGTACTAAAAATATGGTTATCCAATGACACAATTGCATTTTAGCAATTTGAAGTTGCAGTCTGTTTATTGCCTACATGCATACTGGCATACAGTGCGCCAGAAAACAAGTACAGCAGAATTCCTGGAAATCTTGGGACTTATTTAACCTACAGTTTTTTGCTCAAGAACCTTTAGAGCTAGGCTGATTTCACTTGTAGCTAAAAACCAGATAGCAAAAAAGCTATGGAAAAAAGTTGTGACCACCCACAAGTACATCTCCTATACTAAACTGCAGTGTATAACAACAAGGGGTCTGAAAGCATTTCAGAGGCACCTGACTGAAGACAGGGGATCCATAGTGACCAAACCTTTGCATTACACTTCTGAGTAGCTGCAGTCTGCTACATACTCGGCTTATTTACTTATTTTTCCTGAATTCTAGGAACTGCCCACAGTGGGGGGAAAGATTATGTGACAGATACAGAAACTATCCATCAGAAATTGGTGCTTTAGGTTCTTGCCTAGTTTGCTTAGCAAGTGTAATGGCTTTGATGGCCATCCTGACAAGACGAGACATGGGTTCCTTGTCAGGAGCAAAGTAACACATTGGTGATGGTTGGGAAGCAGCAGTGCATTACACGCTGCTGTGGAAACGGCAAACATTTAATGAACATAAACGTCCTGCCAAATTGACATACACGAGGATGGAAAACAGCCGTAATAAAAGTCAGAGTTGCACATAACAACTCAAGGCTGTGCTTGGAGCATGCACATGATTTAAAAATTGGATACAGCAGTTATTTTCTAACAAATCACATGGATTTGTACATACTACTCACTGCTGTGTGAAGTACTTTGAGGTAATTAGATAAAAGTTATTCAGTGCTCTTAAAGGTGAATAATTCAAATTAGTATTAGGCTACAAATTACTGAATCCCCAAAATATCCCATCTCGGTACACCGTGGTTCCTACTTTGGGGTGAAACAGTCATTACCATTTCACATCCTCTTAACAGAAGAAGTCAGCGGTCAGGCTTAAAATGACCATTTTCTCCATTTTTTCACAAAGATTGCAGGTTCCTAGACTGAAATATTAACAGTCTTGCTGAACCAGAATTATTCCACTTCTCTCGCTTTCTGCCTTCTTCTGTCAGGAAGCCACAGAGCATACAACTGCAGCGCACAGCTAACCATATAATTGATAACTCCCCAGTCTATTCACTGTGGGAATCTGTCAGTTAAAGTCTAAAGACACATACACGCACGCACACTATGAAAATGAACTTACATAAGTCTTCCTGTGAACTGAATGCAGCCAACATTTTGATGTTTAATTGGCTAGGTCCGGTTTACTAGCTCACACGTGTATTTCAGCAGCAGCATACTGTACTCCAGCTCTTTCTGACAGATCTATTTAGTCGAAAGGAGGTGTATTTTCCCAGGGTAATTGCTCAGAATCCTGCTTCCAAAGTCAAACTGATTCAAACTTTGCTTATTCGCTCTTTGCAGACACACAAGTAGGACTATTTGAAAGCAAATGAAAAATCCATAGATCAATGTACGGAGCCTTTTCTACACATTGCCGCAGAGGGAGTCTATTTCAAATAGGGCTGGTTGTCAGCAGCAGTTACTGCCAGCATCTTTTTAAATATACATCTTTCAGAGTAATACAGGTCTTTGAGATAATGAAAGATTTGCAACTACTATATTATCCACCAAGAAGAAATATATATATACTTGAGTTGGGTATACTCCCACGCATAGCAATGTTCTTGCTAAGTATGAGGAAAAAATAATTGACATTTTTCAACTATTTCTGATTTTCTTTTCCCTAGACTTATTCCTCTAATTAATAGGGTATGTCTGATAGAGCGCAATTTTTAGAGACTGGTTTTTCATGTGGGCTTAGTGACTGAATGTGAAAGCATTTGGAAATCATTTCCCTATACCTGACAGGGAACACACCACCTCAAATTACTCATTTTGCCCCTCTGTGGCTCCAAGTCAACAACTTAAAAAAGGCTTAGACTGTCTCATCATATACATCACAAAGACTACAGGTTATACACGTTCTACTTGTCTACAGAGCAGAATGGGTTCTAGGTCTTTCTGTTGCCAAAGCAAACAGATACTCAGATTTTCCCAAGTTTGACATGAATTTCACCAATTTACACAATCAAGACATATTTGGGTTTCTTTTCTCCCTCTTCCCCTCCCCATCCCCCAGACTAAAGAAATCAAATCATTTCCAGAGCTTTTGGTCTTCTCCAAGTCATGATTCAAAACCATTTTGGTAAAAAGTTAGCCTCAGAAGGCTTTAGCACTTGACGTATTCAAGGAAGGACACTGGCTTACAGAAAATCTTCATCGCAGTCTAAAATTTTCTTATGGGTTGAACTGAAGAGGGGAGATAAGCATCCTTATTAGCTCTGGCCAGTGTGGGCTTGTGCTCCTTTGTCACACAGTATGTTTGCACCACAACACCCACAAGCATCTTCCTCCACCCAACCGCTTCGGTCAGGACTCATCCCCTCTGTGCTGACAATACTTTTTATAACTGGCAATTTTTAGAGGTAGTAAAACTTGGACAGAGAACACCTTCAACTGTGATGGGGAAAGAGAACACTCATAACCTCTTCTTCACCCCCTGGGTTCCAATCCTTTATGGCTTCTTGGTTGTAGATATTACTGTCAAATTTTCCTACCATACCCTATCAACCCCTGGATTTTCTTGTCTCTATTCATCCAGGATTTTAAAAAGATTACACTGACACACATCTGGAGTGATAACACCTTGACTATAAGGAAGGATCAGCTGTGTGCTCCCAGAATTAAAGCACTTCTTTCTGACACCATTCCCAGAGTGTCCCTTCAAGCCCTTCATTTTCAAAGAAGATAATTATACAAAGGACTGAATGGCACTTGCAGCTAGTGGCACAAGCCTTCATCTCCTTTAACACAACACACTTCCAAACCTGCAGGGCCTGCTTACAGTTCATGTAAACATAGGAGTATTTTTTCCCATTTCATTTTTTTTCCTCTTCTGAGGATATAAGCTAATGTAAAAATATTTTTACAAGGTATTACTACACATTAATGATAAAACTTGTGAGAATTAGCTCCAGAAGGGCACATTATCAGTAATGATGAAAAAGGACGTATAAACTACCACTACAGAGCTTCACAGGTCCATTTCTGGGCCAACCATGATTAAATTAACTACAAAGACACTTGACACCACCAGCATAACACTTGACTGAATTTGGGAGTCATGTAGGGATCTCACGGAAAACTAGGATGTTAAACAAGCCTGTCTTATAAGAGTGACCACATTCACGTGTATTATTTAATACAGTGGGGTGCTTAGTACCTTGTTAATGTTTCAACAAATCAAAATAAATTGTGCCTTCGTCTCCATCCATGGCTCTGCTAATAAAGTGGAGTTTTTTCAAAATACATGGCCTTGAAAAAATAAACTCTTAAGCTTTTCACAGAGATAGTTTTTAAGAAGGCACAGCATGTTTTAGAGACTCCAGCTATTATTCAGTTAACACATATATTAATTTGACTCATCAGATACTCATGTTTCACCATCTGATCTGGAAGCTGGTTCTTCAGTTAACTTTTATTCCTATATATTTCAGTGCATTTTACTGAATTCAATAAACTACTACTTTATCAATTCATTTTGTTAGCAGGCTGGTTTCTTCATTGGGCTTAATTTGATTTCACTGTAACAGCTGATGTATGGGGATATTAAAAAACTAGGGTACTTCTGCACAAAAACGACTTCTTGGAAATAGGATAAAGACATTCAGAAAACTATGCTTGCTGCTTAATTTTTTTGCCTCTAAAAAAAACAAAGCTACTTGAAAGAAGAAATTTAAGAGTAAGTTAATTGCTTAACAAACCATAAAAAATGTAGAAAAGAACTAAAAAGAGAATAGGGACATTTAAACCAGTGAAATTTCAGGACTATTTTTCATAATTGGAGTTCTTAGGGGCATAAGAATTATATATCAGTTTAAAAGCATGAGTAATGTTTTGAACTTTACAGCAAAAAAAAATCTATCAATCCTTTCCTCCCCTGAAATGATCATTTCCCCTCAAAAGACCGCAAGCTTCCCATAACATATTTTCAGAACTACAGAACTGAACACTCAGGTTGAAAACTTTCATTTATACAGAAAAAGGCTCAGGAAAAAGAAAGTCAACACCCCTATCCCAGAAATAAACCTGTCATTGTCATATCCTTGTGAGACTGTAGGATAATAAAAACTCATTGTTTTTTGTTTATCAGATGATATAAGTTATGAATGTTTTAAAGGAGTGTCTTTTGCACCAGACAGGTTATTTCTGTAGGCTAATTTTTCATAGCCACTTTTGCACTGAAACCTCCAAGCTTCATGAAGATGATATTTCTAGAACAATTCTATTTTTCTTTTTTTTATCACCTTAGTAGTCTTTTCCCAGCTGTATCCACAGGGGAATGGAAATACCCAATTGCAAACGTGACAGCGCTGACTTCTGCAAAGTAGCTTAATTACTCATTACGAGATTCCATCAACAGAAGCTCCGGTCTGTGGTTTTGTAATAAGTGCTGTTATCTTTCCTTGGATTTTCATTCCTTCACAAAGGGGGATACGGCAGTGCTTTCCACATCCACATTTTATATGGAGAGGAATGAGAGAATTTTAATGCATGAATTTGATGTCATTAACAATGCTGACAGCTGTTTGAATCCCAGAGGAAACAACAGCTGAGTCCCAACTGCATCAACAAAAAAAGTAAAATAAAATAAATTAACTCTTCAGTGCATCTCACCGAAAGTACACTATGAATCAAGTGCTTCATGCCCTACCTACAGTTTTTGTCAATTATTTAGTTACAGAATCAGTAACCTCCGCTGATGGAAAAACAAAAGCTACTCCACCCTGACCTGCTAGACTGAAGTTCAGAGAACAGATTTATTAAATAGTCCTGTTTTAAATTTGACATTAATTAAAAATAAATCTCCCCCCCCCGCAAGAATCACAATGTGAAATAAACCAGCACAACAAATAATAATATAAAGTATAAATGTTTGTGAGCCTGAGTTCCTGAAATATAATGCAGATTAATCTACAAGGGATGATGTAAAAATACATTTAAAATGGATCCTGCAGCTGAAATAGAAAATACAACATGGGATATGCTGCAACTCTGTTACCATTTAATTTAAAATGGAACATTTAGATACGAGCCAATGACAGCAAATTTGCTTTTGTTCTGTTTCCCCCCACCCCCCACAAGGACTTTTTAAGGGTATAGAAGAAAAAGGAGCACTTATAATATGTATATTTAGAATATATACACACACTTCTCATTTAATCCATCCATTTTTTCATTGGCTATGTCACCATTTTCCATGTACATTTTTTTTTGAGTTTTGCTACTGACTTAAATATTTAAGACAAGCGATAGCTGATTAAGACATATCTTTACAATCTGCAGTACTCGTGTAACAGATAAAGCTTTATAAACCCCGTCTTGGGAAGGCTCCCATTCATTTAGAACACTAGACTTTAAACAGATGTCTAAAGTATTCATGTTATAAACAGCAACATTATATGAATTTAAATCTCGCTCTTTGTTTGACCATCTTCCCTTTAATAGCAGCTGTTTCCCTTCATCTGGGAGAGGGGCTGCTTCTGCAGCTTGCCTGGGTTTCCCCTTTCCCAGGGATGTGGCCACCCCTCTCCTCCCGCATCCGATCCCTGATCCCAGGGAGGGCTCTGGGGGACTGAGATGTCCGAGTGTGACAGCGCAAGTTGGATGAGCTTTGGGATCCGGGAGAAGCAGCGTGTCAGCAGGTTGATGAACTTGAATCCTGGCATCATGAAGAATACAAAGGTCTCCCTGTTAGACTAAACGAGACGACTTTGGGCACAGAAAATGTGCTACTCAAATACTTTATAACAAGACGTGCAGTCATATTTTCTTGCAGTTAATACGGCAGAGGGTGAGGGGAAAACAGATTTTTACCTTTTGATGTTTGGAACCAGTTCATTCTCAATAGGGGAATATTATGTGACAAATGTGCCAGACTTCTTTTTTTGTGGTAATATTGCTCTTTGCAAATGGCACACATCCAATCCAATTGAATGTAATAAAATGAAACAATCTGTGCCATCTTCAATGGGTTTAATCTATACCATGTTAATGAATCCTTAAACAGACGTGCATGATGTTTTCCTGAAATACATGTAGTTATACTGTGCTCAGTATACTTGTCAGCTTGAAAATAATTTCTGCTTGAGAGACCACCTGCTATCATCATCCTATTTAGAAGGAGCTCATATTTATTTGGAAAAGAGAAATAATAGTTAAATAAAGCAACTTCTCTTACCCGAGCAAGGACAGTAAAATGGCTTCGATCCTCTCTGCACACTCAGGGATTTTTTTTCCCTTTTTTTTTTTCATTTTCTTTTTTTTCCTTTGCACCAGCTGCTTCAAAATTTCTGGTATATTTGTACTAATACAGTAATAGGCAAATGCTGCTTATTATGAACTCCCAGTGTTCCCCCATTTCCTTTCTGATAAACTAAAACATTAGAGTTGAAAAGATGACGTGAGTTATGTTACAAGCTTCAGACATTATGCAATATGGGTTTCATTACACTGTATCATATAATTTTAAGTTATTAAATATGCCAGAAAAGCATATTTGTACTTGATGAAACACCCAAATACTAGAGCATGCAGTATATGTTTTCTTCTATTTAGAAACTGAAAATGGAACAAAGAAATATAATGCTTCTACTCCCTAGCATTTATTTGTTGCAAAGACAAAGTAAATTAGATCACTTTTCCTAAAAGACACCTAAAATAAACCATATTTTTCTGGCAAATGCTATTAGCAAAAACACTACTTTTCACCCACAAGAGAATAAAATAATCAATAAGCTTGTGAGAAACCGTATGAACACTAGGCTACAAAGTATAAAGGGACATGTAAAGAATGTTCAGCCACATAGATCCAAAGTCAACAAACCAACCAACTATCTGTGCAACTTGAAGTGTATGACTTGTCCAACCAACTGCTTGATGCTAACGGGACTATATTCAGGCTAAATTTGAATTTATGTGATTTTCTGGTTTAGTAACAAGTATAAAAGGATGAAGTTCACCATCGTGCAGAGGAATCAAGACATAAATTTTCACTCTTAAAGCAATAATGTATTAAAAAAGAGAGAGAGGAAGAGAGAGGGGAAAATTTACATGCCAGTTACTTGTGTGCTAATCTGGACTAATGACTTGCGAAAGTGAATTTTACCAAGGCACAATACGAATTTATCTTTTTCATAAATAGGTACACATAAAGCACATGGTCAAAATGTAATATTCAGACTATATGTTTGTGTTTTTTCTTAGTTTTACTGTGTACTAGAATGTCACAATGTGCAAAAAATTTACTAAATCCATATTGGTTTGAATACAATCAGGTAAAATAAGTTTTGCATTGCCGAGGGACCCATAACTACTACTAGCCACCAAACCCCAGATATTTATTGTTTTTCTTGATGTATAACATCAATTTTATACTGACTTGCCATTGTTATTAGGTTCATCCCATTGTACATATGCAGGATCTTCAGTTTCTTTTTTGCAGGAAAGCCCCTCCTACTTGACAGCAGAGATTACAGGACTTAATAGATGGTTAGATGATTCTACTTCCTGAGCAGTAGAATCTACTCCCTATTTTATATCCTCATATTTGTGCATAATTTTAAAGGTGGAAAGAACTAACTCAATGTCCCAAGAAAATTTCAGCTGGGAAGGATTCTGGTTTAATAACCACAACTGTCCATGGAACAGCAAACTACAGTAGCAACATGGTAGAATCTATGTACACTGTTGTTCTCTGATCCAACAATTTTAAAACATGACAGAATTTTCATGCTCAGCATGAACACATTTACTGCAACAGTTTTCAGGGAAAAAAAGTTGTTACTTTTTTTCCTTCTTTAAGATGACAATTGCTCACCTCAATAACGGGTTGCTGCCACAACATGCTTTACATCGGGTTATCTTAAGAAACCACATAGAAACGTCAGTTGTATTACTGCTAAAGTGGCATTTCTGATACAGCACATCTGAGTAGCTGGACCTCAGAGACTTTGCTGATTTGTTTCCTCGTATAAATTCCAAGTGTTGGTTCTGAACTGAGAAATGCTTTGTTGCGTTTTCTGTGGTGATTTTTACAGAATTCTTCTCTGTGTGTTCGAAGGTGGAAGTCGAGAGTACTGAACACTTAAGCTGGCAATACCTCCATTTGCATGACTGGGAGTAAGGTTATTCTTACAGAAACTCTTCCTTCCCCCATACTATGTCTTATATTTCAGGGACACTTAAACCCAAACCTAAACCCATGCGTCCTCTGAGCTTGTGAAGAAAAGATTAAAAGCATCTGTAGAGCCACCAAGAGGTGACTACTGTGGATCATCACAACCCTAAAGACATCCCTGTGATGTTGAATTCCTCACTAAGGGGTTGTAGACCATAAAAGATAGTGGGTTTATTTTCAGGATTCAGTATTTCAAAGTACGAGAAGAAACCCTGAATAAAAAAACCCACCAAAATGAAGTCAACTAATTTATGGAGACAAATAGAAACACAAAAAATAAAGGAAAAATACTGATAAATTTTTTGAAGTTCTAACATAAAGCCAAACAGTCACATACTTTCTTAAACCTTGCAAACACTAAGCAATAGGGCAGAAATCTTCTACGATGTGGTTTTAGTAGATCTTGATAATCTTCTCATCCAGACAGGATTAAAAAAAATCAAAGGCTTACTTTTTGTTGCCTTTTTACATTTCTAGTACTATTCTGGTGGCAAACTAAACAGCAAAATTGCATAAACACGCAATAACTTAAAGAAGCCTTTTCAACATCACCAGTTGAATATGTACTTTTAAAAAGTTTGTTCCTACTAGATGCAAAACAGTTTTCCCTTCCTTCCAAAGCAACAGTGATTACTCCTGCTCACTGTTGCCTTCTGTGTTCCCCAGTTTTGCTAATCGCCAGTAAATTCAGCAGAGTTGCAGCTCATTTCAGGAATTCTTTGAGATATCAGACATTATCTCTGGTCAGGAATGACAGAAAGCATACTGTACAAAACATTTCTGAATCAGTAATAGAATATTTTCCAAAGAATAATTCATATTATTTTAAATAGGAAAAAATTCCTAAAATTTTGATGAGAACAAACTAGAAAACAGAATACCGGCAATGATGGAAGTTCAGGCTGTCAGAGGTCACAAAGGGGGACTGTCAAATAAATAAATATCTCTTAAATATGTTACAACCCTGCAAGCTTTGTGCAAAGTTCCCTCTAATACAAAAAATAAAATGACATCAAATTATAATGCAACCTGTTCTAGAAACTAAAGTCAATTGACTTCCAATTCATGGATACAAATACTCATCCAAGTGCCACTCATTTAAAGGGTGATACACTTAAAAGATTACTTCTGCAACTGGGTTAAATGTCTTGTTCGACTTTAAAACAGTGTAAAGGAACGATAACTTGCAAAATCAGAGTAAGTTGGTGGGTGCTATCAGTTCTATCAAAATGTGGTTTTAAATTATTTCAGAATCATAAAAATCTTTCCATAGAGAGTGCTTTGAAACTGCAAATTAAATATAGAGCTTCTATGAACTGTATCCATTTTTACTGGAAGCATATATTTCCATGGGGGTTCATACTATCTTTTTTGTCTAGTTACACTAGCTAATAATGCAGTGAATTTGCAGTAATAGAGTAAATGTTACTTTGATGACATTACTTGATTAAATTAAAGATGACATTAAAAGGACCATTTCAATAGGAATCAAAACCTCAAAAAGCAACTGTGGCTGAACATTCAGTCAGCTAGTCCCAGTCTTAAATACAACACAATGTGTCACTGATGTAAAGAACAGTGATGGACTGAAAAATAAGTCCAGATGACATTTTACTTTAAAAAAGGTACGTCTTCAAACTATGCAAAGATAATGGTTTAGGACTTACGGTTTTGCAAGGGCATAATTTGAATCTATTCACACAAAAATGGTTCATAGAGCAACAAACATACAAATATGTAGCAAGTGAAATTGAAGACAGAGGTTTGAGAACTGAAATCATATTTGCTGGTACAGTGACAATAAACCACCAGAACCATAGAACAAAACCAAAGACGGAAGCATCAGTCACCTTCCTCACCATGCGATTTTACAAAATTGCTAAAATGAGAAGAAATGCACTTATACCCATGCATGATGGAGGAGTATAGAATAGAAGTAAAAGAACACTAAGTGAGTTATAATTACTGGGAGTTTTCTGCTGCATACTACTGAAGAAGTTGCAAAATAAACTCCTCTTACGAGCTACACATTCACATACATAAATCAAGTGACTGTTTGAAAATCCCTTGACTTAAGCTCCCAGAGATAGAATCTGTCTAAGGAAACATTCCTGAATAACGTGACTGTGTTTTGAATTACAGAGGCTTCACAGGAGAAACAATACAAGATTAAAGGCATGCAGCACTTGGGCACCATCCTTCTCACAGAAAAAATACCACCTTCAGTCACCAGGAGCTGTGACATCTCTATTCTACAGAAACGAATTCATGGTCTCTGCGAAATGACAAGTTCAGGGCAGACAAGTATGATATTGCAGACCAGGCTCGCTACCACAGAGTCATTCATGGTAAGACTGCTTTTCTCTGTAACCCCAAAGAGCCATCTTTGTGCTTTTTAAGTTGTATGGTCAATGTATGTGAACACACAACCACATATCATCAGTGACTCCCTGTTTGCTCCAAGGTCACACTGCCAAAGACCAACTATAGTTGCATCCTGCTACGAAGTACATAGATTTTGGAGACTTTCCCTCTTCACCATAGATATTCATAAGCCTGAATTCTCACTTTCTTCATAATCCCCGTTTTAGATAAGATAAAGCCAATCCCACTGACAGCACGTGAGGAGTAACCAACTGATGCCAGGGGGGCTGACTGTGGACAAGTGTCCACTGGGAAGTGGCGTAAGGTCAGGACATCAGCAGAAACCTCCCAATTTCTGCAACGCTAACTAAACATACAGTTTAAGCCATACTAAGCTCCAAAACAAAAGCTTCAAGGAATATTTACAAGCCAGAAAAACATATACCTTCAAAAGACTTCTCAGACAGAAGTCTTCATAAATTTGTAGGTTTGCAGGTGTATCGATGAGAACAACGCATTGAAGATTCAAGAGAATTGGCGGAAATAAATTCAAGATGTGAGAACCACAGTTACAAATAGCTGCCCCCAAACCGCCAGTGGAAAGGTCTCTATCAAAAATGTGCCAAGAGTCACCAGCTGTGGTATTGAGACAAAATACTTGTAGTGTTTTAAATACTACTTTAAGATAATTATTTTCAGATAATGAATTTTTAGTGGATACTGCTGTACTGTATTCATGTTAATTACAATATATCCACAAAAAAGACACCAATGGTAAAAAAAAAAGCAGGACAGGTATTCTTTGACACACTGGCATGTAATTTATAAATCACAAACTCTTAGGGCATGAATTGTTAAGGACGTCATAAATCTTACAGCTACTATATAACAACAATTATTATATATAAAGACATTCTGTCACAGACCTTGAAAACCACGGGCTGCTTCTGTTTCTAGTTATTTTTTGTCAGAGATTTGTTCTATGTTCTTTCAAAATTCAAACACTTGATGCCATGTTTCCCATTCAGTAAATCTAGTCATATACTTTCAAACAGACCTGCATATATGGCATAGATTATGCAGATGATATTTGTGCATGTGTATTTTCTGGTATTCAATGAAGTAAATAACAAATTTTTTAATGCCATCACTGTGATAAAGCTTTTGTCAAGTGGTTTCCATTAGAATCATTGGGGATAACAGTCCTCATAAACCTAGCCAGAATACAAGCCACAAGCAATATTGCCCGATTCCAGACTCTTTGTCAACTGTTACTGATGTATCATTTAGAATTTTAAACTGGGATAATTTTGATGACATGAGAAACAAAACTCATTTGTGAATTTGCCACAGTTGTAATTGAAACAGTGAAATAATTTTGGCAGTATTAAAACTAAACATATTAATGAATTAAAAAAGTTAAAACACAGGGTTTTCTTTAATTATTGAAGCTAGGCATAAAAATTAAATATGAAAATGCTGTATATATTTTCATGTTTCATTTAAGGCAAAACATAATTTTCATATTAAATTCTTAAGTTTGTCAGTCTTTCTTAGACAATAAGTACACATCAAAAAAATCAATGAAGTGATGGAATTATTACTGTGGTCTTTTGGACCTACTTCACCAAGGAATATATATAATTAAATGAAGTAAAAAAACAGCACAACACTCCTGACTACCAGTTCCACATCCACAACGGTTATTCGTTCCAGTGCCTTGATCATGTACTACAGATGACATTAGGCAATTCTAGAGACAGAGCAACAGACTTTCAGAAAGGGCATCCTCGTTTCACTGAGCAGCCCAGCAGTCACAGCACAGGCCTCTGGGGTACATTTAAGAGAGTCCTTAGTTAATGAGCGCATGTCCAGCTCAGAAGGGTTACCATGCCCCAATTAAAATTTTGATGTACAGCTGCCAATGGTAAAGCACACATACAAACTTTGTTACACCTATCTATACTCTAAGGTAAATCACTTTTTAAACATGAAAATCTATCTCCCAAATGACAGTTGACAAAGAGAGATGCAGTATTGTCATCAGCACAATCAAGTGTAAAATGTTGAAATATGATTCAGAAAATACTGATATTAATTTTTGGGGAGAATAAGTTCACCTTACTTTGTGATTAAGAAAAAAGCTGCATTAGATTGAAACAAAATATTTTGTTAGGTCACTATATGCCACAGACTTTTGTAAACCTTGATACAAGTCTTCAGATCAGACCATTAGTAATCTCAAGCTATATGAACAGGCTGAGGAAGAAACTAAAGAATTTTGCAGGGCTGGTGCTAAACTGGATTTTTCTTATGTCTAGAAAATCCAATCAATCATCACATAAGACTTGCAAAAAACATTGGGCAGACACTTTCAGGAAGAAGCCACCTAACTCAACACTAGGTCATTTAAACTGTTCCCCCCCACCCCTCTTACAAAATTAGTTATCACACTTTCACCTGTTTCTCACATTCTTGGCTTCAACTGTTGTTATTAATGCCTTCACCAGGTCCAACTGGCCTATCTTCTCCATCTTGGTGAATGATATCTGACATTCAGGAACAGCCCAGGAAACGAGCCACACTTTTTATAGAAGATGGATGGTCAGCACCTGAGGGGGAAATATTTGGTCTATATGTTTCTACTGATATTCCCCAAAGGGTCATCCAAAGGTACTGTTAGTATCTCAGGTCAGAGTCAAACACCTTGCATGTCCTCCAGATGGTGTAAAGCAAGGCTTAGAAAGGGGGATTAGAACAATAGAAATGTGTTCAGCTGTGAAATTAAAAGTAGGACAGCATGACATGCAACATTATGTGTTGAGCTGAGTCAAAAGCAGTAATTAGGCTAAGCTAAAATACGAACATACTTGTAATCAGAACAAATGTGTGTTCTGTGTCCATCGCATTCGCTCCTCATAACAGAAGTGGTTGCCTACCCATCCCAAAGCATCTCATTACCCTCCCCATGTCCTCAATCCCATCTGCAGTGTCTCCAGCCCCTCCTGTATCTTCTAACCGTTATAACTCTGCCCTTCCTTGCAGTCCCTATAGAGTCACCTCCCTAGTGCCCTTAGCTCCACCATGTTCTTTACCTATGTGTTGTCCTCACAGTGGGGCAGGAGGCAGCGCTTGCTGTGGCCAGCCTGGAGCTATGCTTCTGCTGGCCAGGGCACACGTGCCAAACTGGCAATGAGCAGCTACTCAGCAGATGTAAAAGCTGAATTTTTCCTACCTTTCCTGCAGCAAAAGCACTAATTTGAGTCTGTGTCTTCTGCTTACCTGCCAGCTTTCTATAATTTGGGAGGAACTCAGCTATCTTGAGACTTCAGACCTATTTGGTTGAAACTAGCCTGAGTTCAAAAGTTAGTGGGAGGCACTGACTGACAAACGTGGGCAAACTAAAGAATAAGCATGAAAATGCAAAACAAATTCTGTCATAAAAGCACAGAAGTTCATAAAAATAGCACCACAGAAGCAGGCTCCGGACTGCAAATATGGTGAAGAAGTGCACACAAACATTGTATCATTCATCTAAATAAGCATTTGCAGGATAGCTATATACCAAAAAGCACATGTATGTGTACACAAGTGTACATTTAAATGCATAATAAATAATCTATCCCAGAAAAATGCAGTGGATACATAGTGATCACAAACAGGAAGACAATAACTGACTTAGAGAATAATTAAAAAACAAAACAAAACAAAAAAACCAACTTAAAACCTAACGAAAACCCACAAGATCAGAGCATTTAAGTGACTATACATTTCCTTTGCCATATTCTGAAAAACAGAAGACTGTTCTTTCCTTTGACATCTCACAGCCTGTCCTTGGTCACAAAACTGTAACCTATGAAAAAAAAAAGATATAATTGCTAGTGTTTTGTCGATGACATGATTATATATCCACTGCAAGGTAAATCACCCTGAACTTTGCCAGAGAACAATGCCCTGAAATAATTGTGAAAGCAGCTTAACGTGTTATTTTGGGACACTTTCTATATACTTCACTTTTATAGATCTGAACATTAGGCTTTCAATTTAGAATACACAGGAAGTAAAAACTGTTATAAATAGTTGATAGGTGAAACATCATTCTTTATAGTGCCAAAGACTGTAGGATATGGGGCAGACCAATTATTATACTGAGCAATGCAAAGCATTATCCGCTGGCTTTGTTATAACAACAGGTTATCTGATTACAGCCTGTGTTTTCTGGCCTCAGCACAGACTACATTCTCCCACGCCACTGGTGGTACATTTCAGAAATCCATTAACAGCTAATTCACCCAGGAAACTTGAGATTTCTGTATTGAAGCATGAAAATTAACATTCCTCATGCGAACGTCCAGTTGGAGCAGCTGTGCTCAATGTTTTCTCAATAGAACTTTCCAAAAGAAAAGGGAACACCTTTTCACTCTCATCTGAGCTTATATTAAACATCCTCAATGCACCTGTCCTACGACAGATGCAGAAATTTAGCTATAGGGTAAGATATAAAAGAGGAAATAGTGTCTCCTGCATTTTTTTTTTTTAAGTTTTAAAGCTAATGACAATGTTTCCATCTTATTGCTTCAGGCACAGGCAAGAAGTAAAAATCTAAGTGGCTTGAGAAAATACAATATTTATCAAACTCATTTGCTGGGTATGAAAAGTGGCATCCTGATTTCTCATTTCATTGGACTTTCTTCACTTCTTTGCTAGACAGTTTAAATATTTAACAGAAGGCTAATTTGTTGTCCTGTCTATTGGAAAGGTTAATTTTAAAAAGTCATTAGAGGTTATTGGGACTTTGAATCCCAGAAAGACTCCTGCTTGCAGATCCTCATTGGTTGAGGCGTAGTGCTAGCATAGTCCAACAGCAATCATAAAACACTGTTTTGGTATGACAGATTTCACAGACATTGCATGAATTTCTACAAAATCCCCCACTATTGGTCAAGGAAGGCAAGTATCACATCAAAGTAATGCAACTTCAGGACCAAAAAAGAGGTTCCTGCAAAATTTTGACCATAAAACAGAGTTTTGAAAAGTTATGGTCTGTGGGTTTGCGAAGGTCATTGGAGGGAAGAAAGACTCATAACAGTAGTAGCAAAAGAAGTAAATCCAAGACGGTATTTCTGAGCACTGCTTGGCATTGCTTGAAGTAGCTTGCTTTTTACAATTGACTTAAATAGAAGTGACCCAAAGCCAGATTCTTGGGACAGTACCAACTTAAATGCCTCCATAATATTACCTTTTCCCATAAGCTGTTACTTTACTTTCCCACAGGAATGGTATGTGAATACAAATGAAAGACAACGTGGTCCCATCTTGAATGGGAAGTGAGCTGCGTCCTACAGTCATAATTAGGGAGGGCAGTGGCCCATGAAATCTTTTCATGAGGAGAAGATCCACACCATAAAAATATCTGCAATCCTGTGGTATATGGTGTACTGTTTTATAATCAATATTCATTCATAACACTCTATAAATGGACATTTTGTAACCTGATGCTGAATTTAAACTGCACTTTGTTTAAAAAATACTTTTGAGGGTAATCAAGGACAAAGGACAGAGTAGGAGTTTAGAACTTCTCTAGTGATATAAGTGAAAATAACATGAATGACCAGCAAGAAGCTTTTCTGTTTACCTGAAGTGTACTGAAACCTTCAACTGGCCTTTACACAATGAAGTGTTAGAGAAGAGAGCCAGCGTCTTTGAACTAAATTAGGTCAATATTATATGCAGGACAGGATTTTATGAGGGTAGGGGCAGAAAGCTGTCACTTTCTTTTAATTTCAATAAACCATACACAGCATCTTTTAAAAATTAACTAGCTCATAAAAGTTCATCAGTCCTGAATTATAATTAATTTCTGTGTGCAGAAAGATCATTTGCCCATAGGTGTTGCTTACTCATTTAAATCAGAGCCGCTGCAGCTACCTGACAATTCTATTAAAACAGTTCTTGATGAATCCTGGCTTTCTGTAACAGATTTAAACACTGAAGCATTAAGACAAAACGGTGATACCCCTATACTAACACAGGTAAAATTGCTATCTGCCATTCATTGACTAGGTGCTGAGGTAGAACAGCACATGGGGAATTCCTGATCTCAGCCTACAGCGTACAGATCTTCAAAGCCTGACACTAGCATAGAGACAAAATTCACACATGGTGCCCTCATAACGGATGTCAAAAAAAGGACAAATATACTATACATACAACTCGAAACAGGGGTGACAATACCTGTCTCTCCTTATCCAGGAGAACCATTTTTATCCATTATATACACTACTGTTCAATACCTCAGCTCAGCTAGAAAAGCAATTCTTCTGCTGTAATGACATAACCAATATTATTATATATCAAGCCTTTTAAGAAATCTACAGAAAAAAATATTCTACTATTTCCCACAAGAAGCTCCTATCTGTATTCAACAAGCTCCTATATAAGCTTTGCACATGTTATGGGAAAGAGCGTGAGTTTTTTCAGCCACTATCAGCTCCTGTTTACTCATAAAAAAAATACATACTGCTGAATTGTGTGCCACTTAAAGCTTTAATACACATTTTTTGCATGGCTGATAAAATGCATTTTCTCTCCCACCTAGCATATCTATGTGCTCAGCAAACACAGGAGTGGTACCCCAAGCCCCAGTGTAGGAGCACCTGTGACCAGGTAAGCTTACTCTCATGGTAACAGTTTCTTAGCCCTCATCAAAATATGTTTTCACTATCACAGGAACAAGTTCTCCTAAACCCTGTGGAAAGTCAACATCTGAAATGCCAAGCCTTCAGATTCAGGGTTCAGATACCCATGCAGGTAACTGGAGCCTCCAAACTTAGAACTTCAAAGCTTTCATATCTTTCCAAACCGGATCCAAGCAGGGCTCATTACATCTAAATAACAGTGTCTGCAGAAATTTCAGGAATAAATAGCGAGTTTGACCTTGACTTGATCTCTCGGTTTCCACTGCAGAGGAAGCTCCGAGCTTCCTATTGGCAGCAATAGGCTTCTCTCATCTATGCTCTGGTCTTAATAAAGGCTTTTGTAAGCACATCTAAGAGGAAAAAACTGTAATGTCTATAAGGAAATAAATACATTTCATTCAGTCTTCTATGAATTACAAATTAATAAGATACTATTCTTTTGTCATTTTAACATGGACTCCATAAAAAAAAGATATTAAAAACACCAAGCCACTCCTGCCCACCATTCATATGCAAAAAAATGCCAGGTAGCCAAGTCAAGCATTTGAAGTTTAAAAATGTCACCCTTTGCATTGCTACAATCTACCCTTTGTTTTTAATATGCCATGCTACCAGTGGGGTATAAACATAGGGATGTGTGTAATAGAGAAAATTAATTTTAACACAGATACACAAGGAGGCAGAATTAAGGTAATACAGATGAGCATGAAGTCTGACCTTCCCCAACTTTTGAGTACTGGGCGCTTCAAATTAGAAATTATTTAATACTTTTTTTTTTAAATTTCTAGATACTGCTCTGAATTTAACACACACTTCAATATTCCGTTGATGCTTTCTTTTTTGTTCTATTCTTAAACACAGGCAATTTTGCTTCACTACCATCACCTTTATCCTTCTATCAATTCTGGTCAAAGCATGTTTCCTAAAAAATCAAGGCCTTTCTCCTTGGTCCATTACAGGTAATGACAAGTTGCTATCTCATAGCATTCTCCAAAGTTCCCTCTCCAGAGCAAAGAGATGATTTTAATGTATCCACACAAATAATACTGTGCAATAAATGTTGACTTCTCACATCAGGCTAGTTACAGGTTTAATTGAGACCTGCATTCATCCCAAGTGGCATCAGACTCACTGGTAAAATTATTGCAATATTGGGTCGTGAAAATACTGAAAAATTACTGACAACACGGAAAGAATCCTCTTCCCACCCAGTACAATACACAGACATTGGTGAGTTCAAAAGGCATCGGACAGCTTTATTAATGCGGCAAAAATAGGGTCTGAGTTTAAGAAGCAAAAATACCCATAAAATAGCACTAACCCACCAGCCTTAAAAAAATAAAAAGTTTGTTTATACTTGAACTCCTCTTCCCAGTTAACCTCCTGCTACATAATGAGGCAGAGAATGCCCAGCAATATTGGAAGTATCTAAGAAATAGTTGACTTCACACCTAAACCAGAAATTATAGGCGCAGTGTGCCTCCCCAGCTAAACAAGGATAAGTTAGAAATTATATTGTAAAGCTTCTTCTGAAATTCTGTTTTCCTGTAATTGTATGATAAAAAGCCCTAATTATTAGGGAAGAACAAATGCAAAGAGAGGATTCTCCCCCGCATCCCAAGATCACATTGTGGCGGATGCAAACACAACATATGGCAGGAATAACAAATACTTTATTTTCCAAATGCTCTCCCATGATTTATGAAAGGTGTACCTCACTGTGGGAAGATAACGCCATTTGAAATGGTCCATTTCATAAATCTATCCTGCTCATCCCTAGCTGCATACAGGACTGCTATGAGCTCCTGAATCCAATAATGTTTTCATCCTCTATTGACGAAAAAAGGACTTTGTTTAGAGTGAGGTAATGATGCAGTTATAGAGAAGCAGCGGCTAAAGCTCGGTCTCAGGGGCTTTTGTTGGCATAACCATACAGCTGCAAAGGACAGGAAACTAGTATAAACAGAAAGAAGAAATAATCAACACATACTACATCCCTGATGTCTTTTTAGTGCTACTGGCATTAATTATAATGCGTGCCTAATCCTCTGCACGACCACATAACCAAATGTTTTGCCTGAATTTTCTCTTCATCCCCACAACAGATTTATCACTGGGAACCCAGCTATTTCCTACTCATCTGCTCACTACCCCAGTATATCTGCTTGTTTATCTATCTGCAAGAATGCTTCCAGAAGATGTTTCTGCGCCAAATGCAGCGGTTTCTGTAGACAGGGACTAATCATAAACGTAAATGAAATTCATTGTACTGTTTGTTTTTTTTTTTATGTTGCAAACAATGGCAGAGACTAGAGAGGAAAATACTTACTATCCTCAATATTATGGAAAAGTTTTGAGCTGTGACTGGAAACCATTAGAAGCGATGCTTGGAGAATGGCAGCACAGGGAAATCAAGAGTCAAATATGACACAAAAATGTTTCTGGGAGCATTTCACTTGTAAATGCAGCCAACAGAAATATTTTAAATGGCTTTATATTATTATTATTACTACTGCTATTTAGGAAAGAGGAGCTGGAAGCCCCACAGATTTCTCATTTCACTTTGGAAGAGTGGGTTGTCCTGCTCATTTTGCCATCTCTGACACACCGAACAGTAGCAAAGCGAATGTTATTAAAGAAAGTTAGGCCTATATCAGTCAATTTTAGATACCAGCTCAGTTTTTGTTTTTGTTTTTGTTAGGGAGCTGGAAGCTCTACACTGGACTGGCAGTATATTCACAGATTTCATGAGTAAATTTTGGCAGACTTCTCATCCTACCGAAATGAAATTTAGTGCCCTGACCAAATTTCAGTCTGAGTGTTTGAGCAGTGCCATTTTTCTACACTTTGCTATCCACAGTTTCAGAGGCTGATGAATGGCCTTTGTAGAACATGAAATTTCCATGGCTTTGGCAAGAACTTTACAAACTATATACATGTTTTGAACTGTCACTTTGAGATCTTAATTTACATACTTTGACTTGTGCACGAAAAGCAATTTCAAGGTCAGCTTCTGTGAAGAAATACTGGGTAACTCCATTAAAAGTCTACTGGCACTTTGCATATTTATTTTTCTTCCCTATAGTATGCATGGGATCTCATAAATCAGGATAAACAAACATCAGAGGTCACATATAGACATACACTGTGCACACCTACACGTAGCATAAAGGTATACTGCAAATACCAGATTGCCTCAAGAGTAACAGCAAAGAAACACTGCTCCCTAAAATATATATTTATTTCTAGGGGTACAAGGTTGTGACCAAAGTCCGCTGGCAAGGATGGAAAAAAAAAATCTACAGTCCTTGCACATTTGTGGAAGGCAGTCTCTCAGGATACATGGAACCCTAACTGTGCCTGTAGCGTAAATTATGCGAAGAAAACAAAAATAAACCACCAAACATAAAAATCATAAAACAACAACAAAAAACCCACAGGATGTTTCTAGCCATCATCTCTCTCTAAAGAGGTAAGATTTTATCAGAGATTTTGAAAGTCTTACTGCAAACATTTACTAGATGTTATTCTGAGTTCTTCTGGAAATGCAATCAGGCTGTATTGCCTTATCAACACAACTCCTCATCTCCAGGATTGCTGCCTTTGCTGTTCACTCTTCATCCTTTCAGAACCATATCACTCTTGGAAGGAAGAGAAAAACCCAAAACTCATTACAGTCATGAGTTTTTATGACACACCCGAGGCTACAGATTGCAGGAGCGGAACTCTAAAATGCAGTAGAGCTATGAAAGCGGCATTGCTAAAACAATGGATATGAGAGCACCAAAACTAACTAATTTCGACAGTAGAGATGACTGCTTTCCACCAAGATAGGTGACACAAACTGCAGAAGACCATCCTGCGCTGCCAGATAACTCTAGGCAAAATGGCTGCTGCCTTACTATGCTATTGTACCGTTTTGTTTTTTCTTGAAGGCTGCAGCCATGTGTATACTATGGGATAGGAATACTGTATTTAGGGAACTGTTAAAAATCACTCCATTTTGAACTCGATTTTTGCAAGTGGATCTGTAAAAAAATGAGCCTGACATTTGCTGGAGCACCAACAGTATAGAGCCATTATTATATTTAACTGTAGAAGATAGGTCCTGAAGCTGAAAAAAATGCATCAAAGACTTTTCATATAATGCTGTAATTATAGAGAAATGAAGAAATATGGTCTTTGGCTTTGCTGAAGCATATAAATCCCTTGGTCAACTGTGTGCATGGAGTTCTCTAAAATTTATTGCTCTAAAAAAACCCAAAAAACCAAACCACCCAAACCAAAAACCTTTTAATTGTTGTGTTAAAACCTGCTTTTTCAGGAGGAATCATGGTGGCTTTTTGTTTCTGGGTCAAACTACCAGCATTTGAGATGTCAGGAAAGGACTCTGTTGAATATCAGAGTGCAAAGCCTTAAAAACTTCACTTACTGGAAAAAGTTGCAGCCCACTGTTGATGCCTTCCCCAGTTGTGGAAGGCAGGATGGAGAAGTAACTTTGGTGCCTATGGACACTAATGGAGATCTATCTGTTCACAAGAAGTAATCTCCCATTATGAACTACAGGCCAAAGTCAGGCCTTCTTTGTGTACATTTAAGTTTTGATGGGACAATGCTCCTAGTTGCCCTATGTCTCAAACTGAGTAGACGTTGATACACACGCTGCCTTGATCATCCTGACTGATAAACTCCAGGCCTTAAAGAGTAGTTTGATGTTCATAATGATCAGATTTCTTCCTAATATGAATTAGGACAGAGATCTACCAAAAGGTTTATGGCCCCAAGGAGCAACAGTGGGGGTAAGAGGGGCATACTACAGGACAGTAGTTTATCACTACAAAAACCCTCCGTTGTCCAAATTACTGTGCTCCAGTAAACATTGTCTCCTTTTTGACCCAGTCAAGATGAAGAAATGCTAGCCCATGACTTGGCACACAAGGCATGAGAGAATGAGCAAGCTGAGGATCAATACAAACAAAATAGAGGTGACATTAATTGCTTGGAGCATTAATAGACTATGTGAGACAGTAGAAACTAGCTTAGCTTTGAAAACCAAGGGTGCTTGCCTGCCTTTTGTGATGTGGTTTTGCTAGAATGGCCACAAATGTCACTTTTGCCTGTCGAGCTCTGCACAGCCTAAGACCAGACTCCGGCAGAGAGATGGTAGCAGAAGGTTTCCCTGGGGTGTTCTGCAGGGGGTGAATGCAGCATTAGGCACCCCAGGATGAAAGAGATGAGTTAGTTGTACCACATTTTTGTTCCATCATTTTTAATACTTGGCAGCATTCTCAGTGCCTCTTGATGGGTTCATTGTAGTTATTCTAAGCTAAAAAAAAACCACCCACCAAAACCATCCAAGTCTAAATATGTAAAGCTTCAGTTTTAAAAGCTTATTTTTCCAAGGCTACTCTTGATCTTTTACTCAGGATGAATCACACTTAGACCACAGCTTCAATATTTTTCTTTCAAGAAGATCAGTGATTGCTAGACACTTCATGATTCTGGAGGAATAACAAAAAAGAAAACTTCTATAGGAAAGTTCTATGCTAGCAAGACCAAATCGGAGTCTCAGCATTTGTAAATGGCCTCTGAGAGCCCCCTGTAGTTGTTGACCGGTAAAGATTGAAGTAGTTTGTTATTCTTACTGCAAACATTTACTTTCTGAACCCTCTTGCTAATGAAATCAGCTGGCAGCGCTTTAGTTAAGTTTAGCTAGCAAAGTGTAGGCTCTGTGCAGCCATGCTGCTTGGGCCCCAGCTCACCTCCTCTCTACCATGGTAGTATATTTATTTTAACATTTGACAGTATCTAGCAGATTTTAGAGAGCTTGTCTAATAACCTTTTCCAAAATCTTCCATTCATTTCTTCAGTTTCTCACTTTCTCTTACTTTTTCTTTTTAAAATAAATTACCGTTATAAAAACAAAACCAGCAGAAGGGAAAATATTCAGTACCTAGAAACTGAAAATTTGAGTATTTGCTTTTTATGGGGCACTGGAGTCTCCTAAAATACAGAACTGCTAGAAAACTTAAATGCTGTGGACAAAAAAGTTCACTCAGTGGCTATGCAAATACACTACAGTTTTGAATAGCTTTGAAAAAGAATTTAAATACTTGTGCTTCAATTTATGGTCTTAAAATGCCTGAAAAACACATTCCTAGTTTTTAAATGGATTTTTTAAAGTGAGTCTTAAATATACTTTGATTATTTCCATTCTTGACATTATGCCTACTCAAGTATTTTGTACAGCAATTTGAAAGCAGAAAGGCAATTCCTAGCAAAACCAACAGGTATATATTGATTTAACAAACACCTCTTCTTAAAGATGCACTTTCTTCTTCCCATGGAACAGAAAACGTGAATTTAAACTGAATAAAGCCAAAAGCTAAAACACATTGTCTATAATGATTTCTTTGATGGAGAAAGCTCAGGTTCAAGTTCATTATCTTGGTATTTTCAGAGAAGTTTGCCTGCAGCTCTTAGGAACAACATTTAACTGAATTTTATATGTGAACATTAAAGAAACAGTAATGCACAGGTATAAAATAAGTGATCAAACTGAAAGTGTACAGTTTTCTCCCTGTTAGCCTACACTGTTATTATCTTTTCAGAAGATGTCAAAACCTTTTCTCAGGTATTCTCATTTTTCATACACTTTGGAAGTAGGTACAATTACTTTAACAGCTCTCTATAGCAAAATTGGTTATTTACTTCAAAGCAAGATGATGTTGAAGGCAGAAAGAAATGACAGGCAGAAACAGAGGTCCAGAGACACTGCTACTAGACTTCTGGGTTTAATGAAACACAAATATGAAGAATATTTTATGTAAATATGCATATACAAAGGACCAACTGCATTTGTAGGCATATAGACTATATAACCAGAGGCCAGAGCGATTAGCATTCTCTTTTCAATTCCTGACTGGAGGTTTAGTGTAAAACACAAACCAGAATGCACATACCTACAGTCATTACGTTATTTCATCGAAGCCTGAACACTGACTTAATTTTAAGCACATGCCCCTGATCTCTTAAGACTGGGACTTGCATGAAAAATAGTCTGAAATACCAGCCTTGCAATACCCAGGAGAACACACGCACCAACGTATATTCCCCACACAGGCAGTGCAGGCTCAGTGTGAAAGGTGGTGAAAGGTACTTGGGGAAAAAAGGCATGATACTGTAAAGAGAACTACATTTGAAGGCACACAACTCGATGGGCAGGACCACAGAAGTCTGCTTGGAAATTGGACACAAAAGTCATCACAGCCCTGCAGCTGCCATAGTTTATGTTTCAAACATTTATGTGCGCCCTCCCCTTCTCCTTTACCTGCTCTTAAATTTTTCAGTTCTTCAAGAAAACAAAACACTCGTATTGCAGTGGTTCCTCCCGGAGTCATGGTGGCACAGCTAAAAGCATGTCAATGTTCCGCTCTAGAACTGTACTTTCAAGGGTTTTTAAAACAAATAAAAAGAAGCTAGGGAAAGACAAAAAAGTTTGTTCCAGGCTCAAATTCAAAACATTTTGAGTCAAAGTTTTACGTTGGCAAAGGCTAGCGGCAGAACAGAGCCCTCCAAGCAAGGAAGAGCATCATTTGCACCAAGGACTGCAGTGGCCAGAGGGCCAGGGAAGTTCAGGTGCTGTAATGTGTTTATATTTATTTTCCTTCGGCAGAATTGGAACAATTGGACTTGGCTGGTGTGAGTAAAGCATGCATCTCCCCATACTGGTCCTGCAGAATTTGTGTCCCTGTTTCTGACTAGCAGGGCCACTATGTCCCAGGTCCCCTCCTTGGTCTGACTGAGCTGTCCCAAATCCAGATTTTCCTCTCAAAGCTGCACTGCTATTTTGATTACTGATATATGCTTTGTAGATGTGCATTGTGATTTGAAGAAATAAAAAAGCCCCCACATGGTTGTGTTAAACTGGAGTAAGTGGAAACAGAAAAAAGGTGACAAATCGCATAATCATGTGGAGGCTTAGAAAAATGAACCTATTTCACAGAGGTTTACAGCACTTCTTTTATGACATAGACACATGTCTGCATGTCAGATGTGCAAGAAAAGCAAATATGATGGTACTTACTCTCAATTTTTTTACCTGAACATTGTTGACTGATTTTACACAATGGTAATTACATTATATAATTTGCTGTAGCATTTTTACAAGTTGAACATCAACCCAAACAATGTTATCTAGTCTGATCACTTCATAAACTGGTTTCTAAGATACTGAAATAGATAGGATAATTAAAATAACCCACCTGTATCTGACAATTTGTGCCCCTAATGTTTAGGCCCCTTATCTTCTATGATATATTTACAGCATTTTCATCTCAGTACTATTCTAATTACTTAGTGAACAGAGACATTCCCTTTCAACAGCAAAACACACTTTTACTGTGTTTTACTGCAGCTAAAAAAGGAAATTTATACAAAATCTTGGACACAGACAGTTAATCAAGCTTACACATATCCTAATAACAAAATAAGCAAAGTGGAAAATGTATATGCTGGCATCCCACCGTGCACTGCCACAGTTTTTATTAAGCAACAGCCTTATTTTGTTAGGATTGTAGAAGGGGCTTCAGCTCCACACACCAACATGCATAATAACATATGGAGTCTGGAATATTCTTGACTGCACTATCCTACAAGAGTCTAATTGTTAATTGGACACAAAACCAGCTTGAAAGTTATTTTTTTCTCCTTTGCTTCAGTGTTCAGAGTTCAGCTCCTAGCGACACCTGCCAGGTCAGGAGTAATCAAGTTTCTAACCTTCATGCTCCAGGGAGGCGGCTGCTGTACAGTCAAATACAGAGAAATAAACCTGAGGAGAACACTTCTGAGCGACACCAAGCTGCTACGCTACAGCAGCGCTGACTTCCCTGGCGTAAAAAGCCTTCCAGCAGCAAAACATGGCTTTGGAGGAAAAGACAACAGCTTCTTAACCTGTCAGTACAAGTGCAACATTACTACTGCAAATACGTCAGATTTGCATATTTCGAAACAAAATTAGTCCAAGGAACGTGGAATATTTTCTCGTGAAGCAGGTACCAGAATTACATTTTTTTGCAGAGAATTGTTTTTTCAAAACCATGGGCTGCTACGGGGGGCTCCCACCACCCCATACGCACATGCACAAAAGCCAAACACCGCTGCACTGAACGACCGGCTACACCTCGGCAGTCCCAGCTGCCACCCGACGGGCGGCTCCGTCTGCGCCACCCCGGATGCTCATCACCCCGAACCACTGTCACGCTCCTATAATCACACCACGGCAGCAACAGCCTAGCAGGGCCAGAGTTCAGGTGACGGGGATGTGCCTTCTGCACTGTGCCCTCAAAGGCCTCCACTAAACATGGAGGCCACCCCCGCCCCGGAAAGACTCGGCAATGCTGAAACGAAGCATGTGTGGTGCTGTGGGATGGGAGCTCAGTACCTGTAACGCCACTCAGAGGTGCCACTATGGTATCAGGGGACAACTCTGTTTTGCATCTAGAAGGTGTGCAGCTGCTAAAACCACTAGCTCTTATTCCAGCAATGGAAAGTCTCAGTGTAGGAGGGCAGTGACAGTCAGTGGTAGCATTGATAAGAAAGGTCAAACAAATAAACATCTCGCTTGAGAATTTGGGAACACAGCTCATGGTTCTAAGATGCAGCTACAAGGAATGATTAAGATAAAAATATTTAACAGATTTGTACAGTACTAGATTTTGCTAAAGGGATAGTAGAAATCGGAGTGTGAAGAGATGCTTTACAAAACTGAATACACACTAAGCGTTGCAAACACTGCTGACAACTAAGTTGCTCCTAGCAAGATCAGAACAGAGGTTTATTCTTCCTTTATCAGATTTGCCTTCCAAGTCTCCTTAGAGCAAAACCACTGACACATACACACAGAAGTCTCATCTTTAAAACCTAGGTCTCTTCACTAAGCTCTCCTCTAAAAAAAAAAACCAACAAAAAACCCAAACACCTCCCTTCCCCCCTCAACAGATATTCTTCTGTCCCTATGCCTTGGAAAGAGGAGATTTGTCATGCAGGCTTCTCCTCACCCCCTGAAGGTGAACACTGGATGTGGTCATGCTCTGTCCATTTAGGGCATAAAGTTGAAATACATCCATAACTGCCTACCACTCCCTGCCAGGAGAAAGGGGCAGGGGAACCCCCAAAATCAAGATGCAAACACTAACTTTCATTTTTTTAGGTAATCCTTCTAGTACTTAGCCAGACTGAATGGTTTGATACTAAAACATATATATTTTGTTCATTCTATCAGCTCTGTACAGTGAAAAAATAATTAATAAATTACATAAATACTTATTTACACCTATTTCTTAAACTTCTGTCTAAACCTTGGTAAATACTTTCAAACTCTTCTGCAATTGAAACAGCAAGAATTAAACTAGAACTCTCAGCAACAGTGTTAATCACTAAAAAAAACCCAGTAAAATAAATTAGGCTTTTTTGCCTCCTGTATGTATCTGTTTTGACACAGCGCATTTCTGCGGATAATCTGTTCAAAAAGCAGTGTTTTTCCTGCAAAGCTAAATATCCCCATTATAACATTTAAACAAAAAAACCCTTGCATTTTTTTTAAACGAGAAAATAATTTTTCAGAAATTATTGAAATGCTTTCTTTTATCACCCCTCTGCCAAAAAGGCTTAAGTGGAGATAAATGTAAAATTTGCCTGGAAACATGGCCTATTTGTCAAGGTGTAGTGATCGTTAATCAGATTGAGAATTCTGGATGTAAACATGAGAGGAAAGAAAGAAGGAAAGGGATAAGAGTAGGAGAATATGAAAGAGACAGAGCAGGTATGAAGAAAAACTTCTCGCTCCCACAATTAAACAACAACATAAAACAAAATGTAAAACATGTTCACTATAACTGAGGACAACACTAACATGGTTTGAAAGTCAGTAAAGAGTAATTGTACATACTTTTGTTTATATGTTCCACTAGGATTTCTCTGAGCACTAGATGCTGCTCACTGGTTTTGCATAATAAAGCCAACCTGAGATCAGACAACAAAACTGCATTATTCCCACACGGATTTCAGTAAAGAAGACAGAAAATGCTCTTTGGAATTACTACCACAATCAACTTAGAAGGATTTACAGATGTAATAAAGCTAAGAGAAAGCATCACTTACACCATCTCTCCTTCATTTTCTTCCTAGAATAACTAGCTTTCAAAGGAGGAATCACAAAGATTAGTGGGACAGAGCCCCATTCGGAACCAAGACTTTTATCACATCATTTCATTTATAATTCTATCAGATTTGCTGAATTCTTGAAATATGGTTGATACACACTAAATGGAAGAGAGATAAATAAGCCGAGACTGCTCCAAGGAAAATTGCACATAGTTTTTCAAGGCCAAGTTAAAATTTACTTATGCAGCAGATGCCCAAAGGGTCTTTTGATTTTAAGAGCTACCTGGGATAGGAACCACTCAAAGCCTTTTAAATCAGGAACAAAACAACCTTATTACCTAATTTTTCCACACTATCCATAGCAAAATAACTACCTCCATATTTACCCCCAGCCTGCCTCACAGTACTTAGGGGAGTTTTGTCTCTTTTTTTGTTATAATAAAAAGAGAAAACAAAACCACAACCTCTATCTTGAGTTATTTATGAAGTCTCCAACTGTCTGAAGTGTCTAGCTCTCAGAGGAACTCAGGAGAAACCTTCAGACATTCCAGATTCTATATAACTAGGTCTCTTTTATCACTTGACCCTAAAAAATAAGCAGTTATAAGAAAGGACACATACACATACCAAGTGCTTTATTTAAATCACCTTTCCCACTTATTCAGCATGGCACTTCACAACCTGGGAAAAGCAGCAATTTTTTTTTTTTTAAATATATAATTTTGGCTCTGGCTAATAAAGGGATATTTCCTATCATGGGAAAGACAGAAGTTCTTTCTTTCATCTCCTCCTGTTGAAGCGAGCAATGTCACCTTAAAGCGTCAGATAGAATTTATTTCACTAAGCTAACAATGCTCATTTCCTTACCCCGTTGCTCCTTTAAGCTTTGAGAGTCTACACACAGATGTCTCTGAAATGTAGTTCATTTTAAACATAAGGAGGGAAGGGAAGAGGAGGAACAGACAAACTTATCTCACCAGAAAATCTTTATAGAAGCATGTATCCCTGAAGAAGAAAGGTTTTATGCTTATAATTTCATTCAAAATTGCTTTTCAAACATTTGAATAGTGGGCTTTACAGAACACCTTTTTAATACTAACTGAACTTTATAACTAATAAAGCCCTCTTACTGAGCTTTGTTACTTACATCTAGAATCCACAAAGTATCTTTTACAAATAATAACCATAGCTAATTATACATGGTAAATAACCTCAGCTTTCAGGCTTCCCCATATATCATTTTGCTAAGTATTAATCACAGCTTTAAGCTGTCTAACAAGCTCCTAAAAGCATGACATTACCACAGAGATCCCCCACTCTTTAGAGTCTCAAACTATCCATCAAAATCCCTTTCATAAAAAGCACTGATTAAAATTTCCTGGCATGGGCTTTTATTTGTCCGCATGTTGGTTCTCCCTTTTCCCAGGCAACTGAACCATTACACACCAGCTCACCTTTAGCAGGATGGGAGAGTTATCAGCCTCTCAGTACCTGCTACCAAAAGCCTGATGTGGTATAGCTAAGCCTAGGTAGGCAGAAGGAGCTACATTAACTCATCTCTCCTCTTTCTTAATTAGGACTTGAAACAATAGGTGGGGAAAAATTCAGGACCAACAGCTATTATGTATTAGCTTTCATTTCTGTGCACTGATTGAGTTTATGTTGTTTTATGTGTGTGATGAAAGGGCAAATCAAAACCCATTTCTCTTTCTTGTCAATTCTCTTTCTCTTTTTCAACTATTTATCATCATATTGTATTGTAGCAACAGATGGCACATTAAAAATGAATTCACTTTTTGGGAACTGTATACCATGCAGCTTACTCTCACCTTCTAAAATGACAATGTAATTAAATTTCTTTTGGGAAGGTACCTATAAAAATACAGTAACATAATGCCCATTTAAGGAACAAGACATTTTATAATAGAAGCATTCGGGGAAGAACACAAGTCTTGCTGGCACAGGAACTTTTTTTGGCCTGAACATTTTCCTATTTTAACTGAATTTCTGGCCTAGTTAAAAAGAACATGTGTGTATATATATATGTATCTATATGGGTATAGATATATCACTCAGCTTAATTCCTTCTCTGGTTTTCATAGAGGAACTGGTTTCTATTGTTTTCTACATCAGTTTCTCCTGGCATATTTACAAACAACTCTCTCAGCAGGACTCACTAGATAATATTAGCATTCTTTAAATAACAGCTCACAATAAATTCAAATAAATAATGTCATTGTCAGCAAGCACTGTATAGTAGGTCAGTTTACATGCAAAGTTATGAATGTACACTTAGCAAGGTGCTTAGGAAAAAGAACCTCCCAGTCACATGAAAAGTTGTTTACAGTTGTAGGCTCATAACATTTTAAACCCTACTCAGGGGATCATATCCGATGAACAACAAACCAGGATAACACAAGGGTAACAAACTTTCCTTGCCAACATTAACAGGTTTGCCACTAATAGAAAACAATAGGTTAAACTCCTTGAAAGCACAGTCCCTAATTTAGTGGCAATTAATCAACTCAGATAGGAGAATCATATGAATATCAGCTTTACAGACCCAGAATAAACAGCAGCATGAAATACATTCCTCTCCCATGATCAACAGCACCTAACAATTACAGCGACAGTCATTAGCAGTCTGTAGGAAAAAGGAAAGTGTGTGTGTAGGAGGAGGGACAGGTCATATTGAAGCTGTCTTTTTATTAATCATCATTATAGGAAGGGAAAGAAGAAATATTAAATATCCATTCTTATAAAATTTAGTCACTATTTTTCAAACTTGGTTACCTGCTTTCAGATCCTGAAATCTCTTTCAGATGCTTGAGTGAAAAAACAAAAAAAAACCCAAAAAAACACAAAACCGAACAATAACAACGCCCCCCCCCCAAAAAAAAAACAAAAAAAACCAATGCCTCCACTCTTCAACAGAGCAGTAACCCACAATTCATGGAGAAACCAGCAACACTATCTGATTATGCGATTGTGTGTCTGATACATAAGATGTATCCCAAGACAAAATTTCTGTTATACAACCTTTATTTTCTCTGTTTTCCTACTGCAGCCCCACTTTGCTACTTTAGCCTCTCTTTAAAAAAAAAAAAAATCTGGGGGAATTTACCCTTTAATAGAAAAAAAAATTAAAAAAAAAAAACCAAACATCACAGCATCTTTGCTTTTGCTTTAGGCCAAGAATACCAAAATTAGACACTACCTTCACCTACCTTAAAATATTCCATTAAAAATCACAGAGCTAATAATCTCTGAGAAGAGGGAATTGACAGGTTTCCTCCCACCAAAGGGGTTAAAAACACCCCAAACTACATATATACATGCTCCCCAGTCTTTAGAATATCACGATATGAGTTTTGGAGATTTTTTTTTAAAGCATTGTTGTTATTTACTGTGCCTACGTGAAAGATGATATTTAAACTGTTGTAACTTGGCCCAGTCAAAAGCAATTTGCAGGAGGACACTGAAAGGCAAATATATACATACAGGGGACAGGTCTGCTAACACGTTAAAACACACTTTCACACAGAGCTTGACAGTTCCTTTCTCAAAATAAATACATTTGAAAGTAAATACATCGCCCTGTTGAGCCAGGCCACATTTAGCATCTCTGCTTTCCCTCCTCCCACCCCCACAACAGTGTGTCAAGGATGTTTTCATCCCCTTGTTTGTCTGCCTCCCCCAATCAGGACTCTGTTGTTTTACTGAGTAAGTCGGGGCATTTAGTGAAAATCAAGATGGATTTAGTTTGGAATTAAGTAGATTCCCATGACAGGAAATATTAAGAGATGATGGATGTCTGACAAATATTTAAATAAAAAAAAATCAACTCCCATTTCAGAAGGCAGTCTGCAAAGCTAGATTTATGAAGCTGAACTTTAAACTAAAAGGAACATATTTTTCCAGGCTTTATGTATTAGCAATATTGCATTTAATTTAGAGATTAAATAAACACTGTAGTTTGAGGCAGCCCATGAGAGCTGAAATGCTGCATGTAGGTAGGCTTACAGTTTTGAAGCTATGAAATATGTCTCCTGTTTTGACACTATTGTAATAGCATAGTTGTTCACTTTCCTTGTTTCCATGGGGTTTATGGTCCATAAAGTTTAATAACAATCTTAACAGCTGAACAGTGAGCACACATCTCTGGGAGGCTGCTCTATGAAATAGGATCTGAATTTTATCCATGTAATTTTTAGTGGCAGCATATGTCCTTTTCTCACCCCTGTCCATGTATACCCACACCGCTTAAGAAGGCACCAAACAACACTAACTCACCTTGGAAAAGAGGTCACATCCCCTCTCAGCCTCCAGGGGCTGAGCAAACAGCACTTAAAACACCAGTTCAGTTTATGAAATTGTTGAGTTTCAGAAAAATTAGAGAAAAAATTTGATCAGTAGGTCCTATAGGAAAAACATCCAGGAGCACCCACAAACAGCAGTGGCTTTCTTCCATCTGAGATGGTACCAAAAAAATAATGCCTCGGGTAAAAGGCCTTCTGCTCTTAGAGGTGCAGACCTTCCCCTTCACTCACCCTTTCTCCAGTCTCACATGATGAGGCAGAAACACTTCAGCTCCTAGCAAAATTGGCCCCCAGCTTGTACCTTGACTAATTACTTTCCATAAAAGGTGAATGAGAAAAAACTTAATTTGGTTGCAAAGAGATGAAGTGGGTACCCCCAAAAGAAACCAAAACCTGAAGTACCACATTCAAGCCTGTAAACATCTTTTTCAGAAAGTCATAGGCCCACATCTAGTTTTATTTTCAGAGGTAGCCCAAAGCAGACAGAAAAAGGGATGAACAAACCATAGAAGGTTCTTCATCAGACACCAAGTTCTTAAAAACACTGTAACACACCTCAAACCTCCATCTGGCTCACCTTTGGCTACTCCTTCCTTCCCAGCTACCAAGAAAAAAACAACAGCTAGAAGAGCTGACAAACCTGAGCACACTTAATCTAATGTGGGGGATTCACCTGCATCTCATGTGGCATTAGGCTCAGCAGATTACCCACAGGTAAGCAGCTCTGCTTGCTTTGCCTGGCTTTGACCTTGGTTTGTTTGGGTTCTGACCCATGTGTAAGGGATCTGCTTTACAGACTGGGTTCTTTCCAGTACATGGAAGGTAGTGCAACTGCTTTGTGATCAGGATCAGAAAGTAAAATTTGCACAGAAATCTTGTAATATTGGTTAAAATTTAACCTGAGATGTCTTTTTATAAAGCCTGCTGGAAAATTTTAAGTTATATCAATATGTGATAAAAGGAACACTCTTAGGAAAGACAGCACCTTCTCCCCTACAGCTTGGCTTTGACTTTAATTTTGATTAATTTGTGACTGCCTTGGACTAGAGTCCCAAATGTTGAAGAGCTACCTTGGTTTAAACCAACCAAAGACAAGGCTCTCTGTCTACTGATAATTCTGCTCTACCATCCATGCCACCATTTTCATGACTTTTTTAGGGTTCTTTTTAAAAACAGAAGTAAAAGGGAACATTCAACTTTCAAACCTGAATTTACATAACTATTTGTAAGTAGGAACTCTATACAAGTACAGAACAGTAAATTACTTCCCCCTTTTTAAATAATTGATTAGAGTTCAATTTGATTGTGTCTCTTTAACATTTCACTAGATCTTTTTTTTTCAATGATTTTGACGCATCAAGTAATATCAGAGTAAATCTACCTAAAATATTTACAATTACTTGCAAGGTATTTTCACATGAACCAGTAAATTGAAACTTCCTCTCAGAGGAGAGACATAAAAAAGTCATTTTTATGGTGGTTATTGTAATTTTAATAGGCAATTTCATAGGTAAACAGAAGTGCTTGATCTCCATTCACTACTGTATAACAGGCTGTGCTGCATATCTAATGGAATCACACGGATTTGTGTACAAAATGAACAAGAATTATAAATGGCTCCTTCTGTGATTTAAACCATACAGTTTTATGTACCTGAGCTACAGTGCCTAAGAAGAAAACACAACACACATTTATATTGTACAAATAGGCAGCCTACTTCCTTTGGGAATAAAGTTTTAAGAAGAAAATGCTTCAGGTTGGCATTAAAGCAGATGTTCAGCAGAAGGAGCTGTGCACACATTTTCAGAGTAGCCTCCATCCAAGCTGGCTCATTGAAATGTATGCATGCTCAAAAGATCTGAAATTTGTGTGGGCAAATGACACTTTCATGACTGGAGTAGATTAATAGAGTAATAGATTTAAAGGCTAGAAGGGATCATTATGAACATCTAGTATGACCTTCTGTGTAACAGAATTTAGCCAAGGGATTCCCGCATCAAGCCCATGGCTCATAACTTCTGGTTGAGCTACAACCAATATCTTTTAGAAAGACATTCAATCTTGATTTAAAGACTTCAAGTGATGGAGAAGTCACTACATTCCTAGGCAAGTTGTTACAGGGCTTAATTACACTGTTTCTTTTTTCTTTCTTTTTTTTTTTAAAGGGTCTTACTCCTACAATTTGTCTAGTTTCAGTCCAGTCATTGGTCTCACTCTATGTCTTTCTACTAGATTAAAAGTCCTTTTCTAGCAGAAGTTTTTCTCCAAACGTAGGTGTTTATGGATTTGAAACAAGGGATATCTTAATCTTTTCTTCATGAAGACAGTCCTTCTTTATTCTTTTGCTATTGGATAAAAGTTCTCATCATTCTTGTAGGTCTTTTCTGAAATCTCCAACATCTTCACATGCAAACACCAACACTAGTACCCATAGTCAAATAATGTTTACTTTACAGGGGTAATAACATTAATAATAATAATACTGCAAGGATCCAACTTGGAGAATTAAAAAAAGCCTGTTAGCCATTTGGTCTTTCTTACACACACTCATGCAAATACCCTTCAGAGAAAAGGAAAAATAAAAAATTACCCAAATATGCTATGTTTGGTCATGCTGGAAGACATGAGGACAGTAAAACAGTTTAGTACAGCACAGATCCTGGGTGTTTTGCCCAGTCATGTTTGATGCAACAATATATGGGGAATAGGTACCCCAGTCCTCCTCCGCATCACGCCACCTGGCTTGGGTCCCAGGCATGTTAGAGAAGGTTTTTAATGGGCTATACTCTTCTGATGCAGGCATACACAGAAGTGGGCTACAACGGTGCAGGCTGCCAGCTAGAGAGCATCTGAAAACTCTCTTACACTACAAAAATCCTCAGCTGCTTGTCAGGACAGCTTTATGGAAAGTGAGATGAAGTTCTGGCCCCAACGTTTAACTATACTTGGCCATAACTCAATTTCTCACAAATAGCAATTTTGGCATGTTCTCTTTCTCGTGTACAACTGTGGTACATGCAGTGGGAATAATAAATTACCATGCTATTACACGACAACAGAAATCTCAACATGTTTGGTTATATGTGCGGAACTAAAAATGTGGGCTGCTTCTTTCACTGCACTTTCACTAGGCTAGACTCTAATATATTTACATAGTTTAGTGACAAACTACTGAACACGTGAGATTGAGAGCTCATGGAAAAAGTGGTTGCCCTTATGAATAGGGTTACTGGATGTTTTTTTGTGAAATGAAAGCCTAGATATGTGTAGTTAGAATCACTCTCATACATTTCAGGCATATATTGCAATGAAACTGGGAATGTAGGGTTTAGAGGAATGTCCAGAAATGCTGCTTATGCTTCAGAGGTGATTATACACCTCTCTGGAAAACACAATTGTATAATGCAAATACCAATGTCTTTTATAATTCATTAAAATCTACTGTTAGATTCCACTAATGTTCAAGTTGAGAAGTTAAGAACAGGAAAACAAGAGGTATGCAATTCAAGACAACCTTTTATTTAGGGGGAAAAGAAAAGTGCTGTTTTCATTCTAAGAAGACAGTGGGTGGGAAAATAGATTTCTGCTAAGGAAACGAGCAGTCACTTTCACTGTAAAGGAAATACTGAGTTGCTTTGTCCTAAGGTCTCAGTGGAGCAAAGCCTGATGGTTTAACCATGGCATATGGGTTGCAGCCCAAGAGAGCTAAAGAGAAAATTTGGAAGCTTGTGTCAAATTTTCTGCTCTCTCTATAGCTTTGGCCTAGGCCTCAGCAGTAGTCTCCAGGGATAGAATGATGTACTGCAATATAACAAGCTGCCTGACATTTTGAAATGCCTTAACCCCCAGCTTTCCATCCACCTTTTAGCCCTTGCAGCATCTTCCCTTCCCACGTGGAGCTGCACAACGTACAGTGTAAGACTTCACTATAAAGAAAAAAGTTGTCATATCTTTGTCCTTGAGGTATTTCATCAGCAATGACTCCTTGCTTCGTTAACAACATTTTCAGTAATATAACATGAAATGCCAGTTGTTGTATAGAAGGTGAGGTATATGAATGTCTAATGTCCCTCGCTCAGACACATGCCATGTCTCAGCAAAGTCTTGGGATTGTTTTCCAGTTTTTTTCTAACCAGAATGCAGGATGGGGGGGCATGAAAAAGGGAAAGCGCTGTTTTCCAGTAACCTATGAAACTGCAAGCTCCTGATAAAAAATAAAGCCTCCTGAATTACTGAAAAGGCACCTTTAGAAGCACAAATGTGAATGTTGAAGCCAAGCTGATGCACACAAGAAAAAAGAAATTTATTTTATGCTTCCAACAACTTTCAGATTTATAACTGGTAGTTGGTAGCCAAACTCTTAAGAACACTGCAATAATCATATATCCAAATCAAAGTCTTTTTTTCCCCCTTGACGTGGAAAATACTGCAGAACCGGAAGTGTTATTAATTAAAAAACTCTAAATGCCATTATAGGCTTGAACTCCAGTAGCCTACCTCACAGTCTTCCCTTTTTCTAAAAAGTCAAAATATCGAGGGGTTGAATATAGCTTCTCTCATACATTATCTCCCTAATGACTCTGACCTATTAATAAGTGGAATCTATCAAGTATACTCTCTCTTACAGTATTTTGTCAATCGTTATACGCCTCAATGGGGCCACCATTAAAAATCTGCCGATTAATTCAGTATTTAGGACACTGTTACTATGAAATATGCCATGTATCATGCTATTTCTCATTATAAATATAGAAATGCTATAAATTACAAGGTGAGATTAGTATTTTCTGCAATAAGAAGTGATGCCTTTTAATGATAATCATTATATACTTTACCTTTTCTCCCCTTCAGCGGGGTTCTTTTACAGCAGAACCATTCCAAGGGAAAACAATCTGAATGTCACACTGGATGCTGAAAAGATATTCTTTAAACACCCTTATGCTTATTTCCTGCCATTCTGTATTAAATCCGTTTTGTAGCAGAGTCTAAATATGCACCCTAAGTAATTTTTCTTCTTTCAGGAAAGTCAACTGAAGATTTTTTCAAACTTTAAACAATGTCTTATTAGAAATCAAAATAAGATTTTAAAATATTATTAGGTATGTTAAACTGACTGCATGTTTATGTACTACATCTGAATAAACCCCTTTTGCTTACCAAAAACATAGCTCTCACCCAAAAATGATTAATTGTGGCTTTCTGGTCAATAAAACACTAAATAAAATGAAGGATGAGAACCTAATGTGGCTGAAAGTCTCTAATGGCATTTATTAATTTATTTATTTTATTTCCTTTTTTAAAAAAAAGTTTTGATTAAAAATATGATTTTATTTAATATCCCATGGATAAAAAAAGCATTAAAGCTATTAGCATCAAGTTAGCATGATTGCAATGAATAATGTGGAAAGTACCTCTAATAGAGTTGTAGCTGTGGTTTCATTTATTCTAGATGAAAAATGACATTTATCAAACATTTGATCTGATGGGCTATATATTTATGGAGAAACAAAAGAGAAGAGATTAACTGGCAAGAAAATCCATTTTGATTAGACTATTTAATGTTCTGTGTATGTGTTACAAATAACCCTATTCCCAGGAGGATTCCTTTGAACTAGATTTCTTTAATTATTATTTTTATTTAGCACTGAGAACATATGACCTGTGAACATAACCTTTTAAAACACTTGACAAAAATCAAAAGTATTAGAATTTTTTTCTATATTGTTTTCTCTGTAAGGAAAGTCTTACTGCAACATGGGATATGCTTGCTAAATTATACTTCTACTGTTTTTAAACATATTTTTTAATATTATCATTTTAAGATCTCAACTTGTAAATTTCTGAATGATATTTCATTTGGAACTGCAACCATTTATCTAGTCGAAGCATCTGTGTGTTAAACATATGGACTGGAAACTTTCCACTACAACGACTGTGCTCTGCCAAAAAGCCAGCAAAAGAAAATGTTCTGATGTAAATACAAGCTGATATCCAAGTTCTTCACAGGTTTTGAATCTTTAACCACCAAATTAAAGAAGAGTTTATTAGGATTATGGTTTTGTTGAAAACAAAAACACAAAAAAAACCCCAGAAAACCTGCAGAAATAGGCCTTGTATATTGCAAATCCTTATTTTGGCAACCCAAAGAGGGAATATAAGCTTAAAGGCCTGAATTTAACAAACCTAATTATCAAGGCTTAATTAGTACCAAGGGTAAAGCTTCATGGAACACCTGCAGACTTAATTTATGTCCTGACAGAGAGGAACAAGTGTTAATGGGCTGTATTTATGTTAATACCTGAACCTTAGAGAGTCAGTGGGATAAAACAGAGTATGCACTAGTTTTCTGTTTCAAGCTACAGAACAAACATAAAAGATTTTAATCTTAATATTAGTTTGCACATAACTCCTTGGGGAAAGTGTAGATCTATTTAAACTTTAAAATTGGAGATGCAGAATACTAAGGAAAAAAAAAAAAAGAAAAAAAAAAGTAAGTCAGTTTAGAAAGTGGTGTCAACGCAGAAAATATCACACCAAAAAGTGTCAGTGGCCATTTTCTGAGCATCCTGTGAGCAGCTACCGGTGTTTTTAACACCTCTTACACTATACCACTGATGCTTTCTACAGCATGAATTTAGATTTTCATGTGTCTGATGCACAATACAATTCTTTGCTGTATTCAGAGGGAAGGAAAAAAAGGCTACCCACCGTAACTGTAGTGCTGAGAGTATTGCCTATGTGTGCCGGGGCTCAGGGGACACGATCTGAGTTGACTTTGGCCTTTGGGCACCTTTTCAGAAGGCAAAGCCCTGTGGGGAACGGGGCCTCTTACGGTCTCCAGAGTTCTCGGAGCCCAGGCTATAAATGGGCCATATGGTACCACCAGTCCCAGCAATCCCTCAGTGCCAGGTGAGTACAGAACATTATATATCCATGCTGTTCCTCTCTCTGTATGTAGTAAACTACCTTGAAGCTATGAGGCTTTAGGTATGAATAAATAGCTTGTATGTTTTTCCCACTGAAGTTGCAATTCTATTGCAGCAAGACTGGTTCATCTTTATCTCTAGCACTGCAAGTATCATAGCTAATCTCAGAAAAATAGTGTTTAAATGGCATTTTTCTGCCCTTCAATGTTCCTTTTGGTCCTTAGCTACACATACTATTTCAGGAAAGATCACCTCTGAGAGTATGGCCATAAGGTAGCATTATAACCTCTGAATTACACCGAGATGAAGGGGAATGTTTATTATTATTATTATTATATACATCTGCCACCCAGTATGGCTTTGGTTTCATATCAGGCTCCACTGGTATTTTCAGCTCTGAAATTGCTCAGGTTGCAGAATGAAAAGGCATAAACCCACCCTACACTGGCCTGTAGAGCTATTTATTATCCTTTTGTTGGTTCCTGTATTCAGAGGTAATAAGGATGAAAAGTCATCTCTAAGGTAATCCTCTCTGGTTCTCACAAAAGGCCATAGAATGTTACCAAGTGACTACTGCATCTAGCTTGCAACTTCTCACAAGGCTTCAAAAGATGTTTGAATCCTCAAAACTGAATGAACCATAGGTTGTTCTAATGCTTATTTGCCTTTATTTTTAAAAATGCTGTGTGTCCTTAGTGTATGTGTGGCTTAAGCTTCCAGTACTGGATCATATTCTGCTTTGCTGAGCTGCAAGAACAGTTCTTTGGAAATCTTGCCTGGTAGGTACTTACTGATGGTGATCTGATCACCTCCCAGCTGTATTTCTGGTAAGTTAAATTGATTGAGAGTTCTACATTTATTCCTACAAAACTTTTCTCATCTCGTCATTCTTGTTGCTGTTTTCTGAATCTTTTCCATATTTCTACCATATGTAAATATAACACTTTTTCCTTACTCTTCCTTGAAATGTTTGTAACTATAACTGAAGAGTTACCCTGTCCATTTAAATACACATATGGCCATCCTTTTACGCCATTTACAGGACAAATGTATCATTTTACCTGAATGTATTCTCCACTAGCTTCCCTCACCATACAGCAACATCTCTTCTATATAGAGAGGTGGTGGAGTCACCATCCCTGGAGGTCTTCAAAAAACCTGTAGACGTGGCACTTCAGGGCATGGTTTAGGAGGCATGGGGGTGCTGGGTTGACGGTTGGACTTGATGATCTTAGAGGTCTTTTCCAACCTTAATGATTCTATGATATAGGGCTGAATTCAATTTTCCAACAAACAAATTAATTTTCTTAACCCTCCTTTTACTTTTGTTCACAAATCATCAGCAAACTGATCCTTCTGTTCTTAGACTTACTTGATGAGAATTATTCACAAATTTTTCAATTAATTGAACCTGCAAGTATTTACAGTTCACTCTAGTTAGGTAAATCAGTCATGCAGTATTCTCTGTCCTTTCAGATCAGACAAATTATATGAGTAATCAATAAGCTTGAATTATGTCATATGAAAACTGAATACACAATTTGAAAGTGCATTAAACAATACTTGGGCTTCATTTCTGTGAGTATACGGACCACCAAGCTCAGTTCCTCAAACATTCATAGGAAGTAAATACAAAAGAGTAGTAAACAAAGTCAACCCCAAATTCTCCTTTCTTCATACAAAAATTATAGGAATCGTTTCTGGTTTTAGTTCATTTGTAATTCTGTGTGACCACAGGCACACAAGAATGAATACTGCCTTTTAAACCTAGATCTATAGCAAAATATAACCTTGCCATCTTCACATACCAGGAGAAGCACTGGATTTAAAGAATTAGGAGCTCAGACTAGGTAAGGAGGCTGTGCCAGCTAGCCGGCGAGCTCCCACCATGGGAATGCAGCTTTTCTTCACACGTTGTGCCAAACCACGGTACATTTTCCTGGACTAACCAGCAAGAGGCACATACCCAAGCTGCTGTGAGCCTGGGGACGCCATGTCAGTGGGGTTGCCCAGCAAAAGGTCAGCAAAAATCGCCCCTTCTTCTCTTCTAACTAAAGATTTGACTCTGCCTTAAGACCTGAACAGTTTTGCTGTCTGTCACTTTTTGTGAGTACACCAGGCTCAAGTCTCTACAGCTGCCCAAGAGAGACGTAAGAGTATTTATGGAGACGACCCATAAGAATTCAAGCTAATTTAAAGACATACATCTTGGATGAGGAGGAATGGATAGTTTAGTTAGTGTCTCCTCCCGCCCCCACCTCCCTTAGGGTAATGGCAAGAGAATTTTTTAAGTTTTTGTTATCTATTTTCCTTCCTATTTTATAATCCTCTTTAAAATATTGACACTAATGCTTCTTCCCCTCCTGTTTTTTTCTGGCAACGACTGTTGATCCCACCCCTGCCACCAGCCCATTCGCCACATTTCAGTGGTGTACAAACCATCAGTGCTTTTCATGGCATCAGTGAAAATGTCATCAAGGATGTTTGCACAGCTGTGAAAATAGGGCTGTTGCGGGGCTGTGTTTTAGTGCTGTCAGCTGGAAAGTGCAGCAGACCCATGCGACAACTGGTGGGGATTTGCATTATCTTGCAGGAGCCCCCAGTCACCCTGCATCTATCAGGGGCTCCTTCTGTGTGAGGACAAACTTCCTGAGGCTGCAAGAGGTGCTTGAACAGCTTGGAGCAAAAACCATCCAGAAAAGACAGTGTGGGCTCAGCATAACACCAGAGGGGACCTTCACACACTTTTGGTCCTTCAACTTGGAAAGGTTTTTAAGGACAAAGTGGTGGAAGACCTTTCCATCTCATGTGCAGCTTTCTAGCATCATGGGGCATCACCGCCCTTGCGCTACCTTCGAAGAGCCATGGCCAGTGGAGTAAGTGTTGCCTGGTGCCCAGCTTGGACCTCCAAGGACGTGAGTTCTTTGCGATTCACCACCTTCCCTCCTGGTGCCCCCAGCACCCCTAACACTTGTACCTTGGAGTGCTGCTGGAAACATCTGCCCCGTTTCCAAGTTCGGAAATACTTTCTGAAACATTAAACAAATACCTCACTGACAACAGGAGTGAAACACTCGTCTTGAGATTCCCTTTGCTCTCTGTGTGTGACTTGTTTTCCCCGCATGAAAAGCAGGAAAAATAACACCTGCCTCTCAGGGCAATAATTAGCTATTTTCATGGAGGGGTGCTTACGGTGCAGTGAAAGTAAAAGTGAATATTAATGGTAGCAGTGAACTGCTTCCTCTCTCTCTAGAGTCTTGAACTTTACCAACGGTCACTTCCTCAACCAATGCACAACTGAATTTTGATTCATAAACTAGACAATAAAAATAATAATAGTCATTTTACAGACTTTTATCAGGCAAGTTAATATCTCTTTTAAGTACATTTTTACCTCTGGCAAATTTATCAGACCTTGAAATGTGGTTTTCAAAACCGGATATTACACATTAACACCAATCTAATATGTGCCATCATTATGGAAACAATTCAAGCAAAGCATATTGATTTTTTTTCCTAAACAGCAATAACATTGATGCATAACACACACAAGTTCTCGCACACGTACATATATGCATACGTGTTCTCGTAAATCAACACGGGTACAGTATTACGGGAAGAATATGGTTGAAGCCACGGTGTTGATAGGCGTAGGATTTTGCAGTTCACATATGCTTTCATTTTGGTCACGTAACCATGTTTCAGAACAGTATGCTTTTTGTATATTTTGTAAAAGTAGCTCTAAGATAGACGATAAACGGAAATAACCCATTAATCAGATTGTCAATGAAAATTCTGAGAATTAAATTACAAATCCTGGACAAATTTAGTCATCAATTTCTCAAAACATCTTTGGCATGGAAAGCCGGAGATCATTGTGAGGTCTAAAAGGTTGATTTCTTAAGTTTCTTAAAAGCAGAAACAACACTTGTCATACACAGTTTCAATCAGACTTTTTTTTTTCTGTTTTCTGATTTCATTTCATCCTACTTTAACATGGCGTTTTCCACCTCCCTCAGATCTTCCCACAGAATCAGTCAGGCAGAAGAAACACTTGAGTAGCTTGTGCAAGCATGATGCCTGAGCTGGTCACATTAATGTGTCCTGGGACACATTAACCAATTTTTTTCAGAGAAAAAATAAGGAGAATTTTCAGCTTGTGGTGAAGTTTTAACATTAATCCAAATTGTATGACAGAAGGCTGTCTTTAAATAGTGTATTATCTGGTCCAAGTATGGTGAACCCAAATAAGAACAGGAAAAAGAAGACCAAAACAGCTCCTAACATTTTATTTTCCACTTCGGCTAACAGCAGTGAAATGAATAGCCGTTTTGCTTCAGTAGTTGCATTTCTTTTGGGGTCATCTTTTGCTCAGCAGGAGTGGACAAGGATGAACTGGGATTTATGGGGCTTTTAATTTTTATTCTTTAATGTTTCTATTTTCTTGTTCAAATATATTTTTATTTAATGTTTTGAAATATAGCTTCCCTGTTCAACCTCATTTTAGTTTCCCAAAGTAAATGCAATTTATGTGTTGAGGTGAAAGAAAAAACAGAAAGAATGAAAGTAGTGAAATTTTTCATATTTCAAACAAGAGTAAAATCTTTACCTAACTTGAAATATTTTCCATGCTTGCTTAAAAATCCATAAAAAGAGCAACTGCTCATCAACTTAAGAGTTATATATGCAAAATCTCCTGCACACAAGTCAGGGCCAATGCACAACTGAAGATTTCTAACCATTTGTTCAATTTCCCACTCTGCAAGTGCCGAAGGATTGAAGAGTGAAAATGAGCGAGTGAAGACAAGGTTCCAAGTCGCTAAACTGTAGAGATGTCGCAATCCTTTTTGGAGGGAGATACTGCAGTTGCACTGTAGTGAGGAGAAATCTCAGTTGGCTTTACAGCCAACACAGTATGTTAGACTTTTAACAGAAAGGAAACTGCAAAGAGAGGTGCATATGAAGACAAAAAGAATAAGCAGCTCTACAAACAGACTGCAAACTTTTACACCAGCACTGTTCAGCTACATGAAACTAAGCATCGGCTGCTGAATTTAGATTGCACAGGTAGTCTATTGACCTGATATGTGCTTTAATAAAAGACAATCCAATATGGATGGAAGTTATTTTACAAATAAGACACAGAAACTTTAGCTATTGAGGTAAACATACAGACAGTGTCTTCCTGTGCACATAGGAGTGCTTAGTTAGAATGAAACTCTGACTAAACAGATTTAGTCAGCACAGTCAGCTCATAATAGTAGCTGAGGTTCTTATGTGTTAAAATGCAAACTCTTATCAAACACAATAAAAACTAGTGGGCAAATCAGGTCCTTGTTTTTTCTTATTTAATGTTAGTTAAAATCAATGAAGCGATCAAACAGCAAGTTCCAGGAATCTCTTTGTTTGTTTGCTTTTTTGTTAATGGAGAATTTAAACTTGTTATTTAAGGCATTATGTGACCTGCCTGTAATTATATAAACATCATTTCAATTTTGCTAGAATTCAATATAAAAAAGGCAAATATACTCCACACTGGACCAATTATGCACTAAACAATGTCTTTCAGGTACCTTCAATGAGTGATAAGCAAGGTAACAAAGTTAGCCTTACACTTTCAAAATGCTAACCAGCCCTTAACCTAATAACTCTTGCATCACCCCCTGCAGCATTGCCATTTGCTTTTCACAGATGAGGAAAGGAAGGCACAGAGATGTAGCTGAACTGCATGAGGCCATGTAGTGATTCAGTAGCATGGCGAGATCAGAAGTTGTGAAGTTCCTGATTTCTTCACCTGACCTTTTTATGCCTTTTTATGCTGCATTTGTCTTTGGTTCAGTCACTTATTTGGGTGGGAGTCATTGATAGTGCTAAACTGTTCCTGTGCTCCTAAATTTTAGCATTTATGTTAAAAAGCCCCATTTCAGAGTGGAGGCAAACTTCCACCAGAGCTAAAATTATAAATTTCTAGACCTCATAACATCTTTGCCTTCATGATTTCCATACTTCTGCACCCCTGTCAAGATTCAGAAGACCCACTGGGAACATGCAGAAGTGCTGAAGCAGCTTTAAGAGTGCTAGACCAAAGGCTTCAAACAGTGATGAGAAGTACCTCTCCCCATCTCATGGAGTCTGCAGCACAATCTGGATTTTGTTCTGGATTTGGATTTTTCTTTTTGTATTTTTTTTTTTTCTGAAATATTGACCTAAATATTGCATTCACTCCATTTATCCCAAAGCTTGTCAAAGGATTCTGGTTAGAAAATGAGAAATACTGTATTATAATGAGTAAACATTCAATATATCTCTGTTGCACCATTCAAAAACTCTGCAAACAGATAGATCAATTTTCCTTTTTTCTAGCACTTTTGCTATCCCTGATCCACATTTATTCATGGCATACACCAAAAGCCTTTCACTGGTAATAACAAGCTTCACTGACACACAATTTTTACAGCTGTTACAAATAAAAAGAAGAAAATTCTGGTGTCCCTTTATCTAATAAATTCCCAAAAGTATAATTTTGTGAGTGCTAATACATATATCTGTGTTCTTAAAAACCAATTTAAAATAAAGGTGTAATTTATGTAGCATGATCTAATCTTCACCCCTGCAGCAGCACTGTTAAAAAGAGATACTTCATAACAGCAATAAGAATAATAGATTATTTTGGACACAAACTAAAAAATAAGAGGAAACTGGAAGAGAAAAGGATGTCAAGAAGAGTGACTTTCTTTTTAAATTATTTCTACTGTGTCCACATGTCACTGTAGCTTTGCCAGCTTCCCATGGTAAGCAAGCAGAAGCCAAAAAGTAGGAGCAAACGTCATCTCCCAGTTCCAGGCTTCATCCCTGAACTTCCTGGCTTCTGGGAGTTTATTTCAGTACCTCAGTAATAATTATGATTTATATAAGATAAGATGTTATGGTTTTGTAATATTTTCAAATGTAGGATTTTTACAATAATCATGTCGTTATAAGTATCCCTATATTTTCTAGAATTAAGTTCTTTTTGCATCTTAAAATATACATGGGAATGTGGTGTTCTCTAAAAACACGTTGCCTTAAATTATACCACATTAACCTAGAAAATGCTTACCAGATTACTCAAAAATCTTTTTTCTACACAGCAAAAAGAATGGTTGTTAGCAAAAGAAGTGATCAAATTTTGATGTAAATCTCACATGTGGACATCCTTCCAGAGCACACTGAGGTAACAGCTGATTTCAGCAACAGATGCACTGTGTGGTATCCTCTCTGACGTTACTGAGGTTGCAATTGTTATATTTTCTTTCTGCCCTTTGAAAGAAGTAAAATCACATGTATCCCAGCTGCTACAAAACAGTAAATCATACTAAAAATTACCAAGGAAGATGATAGAAGGATTTTTTTTTTTTTTACTCATATATATGACTGGGCATTATGGGTTTTTTTGCAGGAAGAAAATTGCCGCTCATAACAAACCAACAGTCTTCTAAACACCACTTACACATCAGCACATTCCAGTCTGTCTTCTTTTTATCCTCCTCATCTAACAACATCTAAAAACCAAGCAATAACATATTTTGTTTCACTGCTTCGGTAGCAAAATGGACCAGGAGCTTTACTGGTCTCATCAGTTTCTAGTTCCTCTCACACATGAAATTTATATTTCTCGGTGTCAGTGTCCTTAGAAGAAGAGTGAACACAGCATTCAGAATCATTAGTCATCTTTCATGCTCTGGAGGTCCTTCTCGACCAATTTAGTAAAGAACAATGCTGCACAAAAGAGACAGGATGGCTGCTAATGACAGGCAACAGTTCAATATTTTATGCCACCTTAAAAAAGTTTCAGTAACTGAAGGTGTTCTCACATTAATTCTTTGCATCAATTATTGACAGAGAATTTAATTTAAAGGCAACTAGTCAGTAACCTAGGGGTACTGTTTTAAATAATTTATAATTGCTGCATGGGTGTAATCATATTGCTATTGATTAAGATCCAGTCACTTCTACCAGTCCAGCATGTCTTATGCTAATTAATTTTAGTGATATCACCTTTTTAACTCTGTATTCCCTGGTAACAGGAACTCATTATTAAAAAAAAATAATTTAATCAGGAGCAATCTTTTAAAGTTTATTTGATTAGTACTTTCTAGGCCACTGAAAAAGTGGATTTAAATGAAAGTAAAATTAGAAACTGAAGAAGGATAAAGACAGTCTGATAATTTCAAGAGAAAAGAAAGGATGCTTTAGAGAACTAAGATTTTGATTAGATATGGGAAAGAAGATTGAGACAGAGTTATCATCATTGCCCCTTGATCCTGAAGTTGTTACATGCTTTAACTGCCATTTAAATAAATAGAAATTTTGAAGATCAGTAACTTTCTAGTGAATTGCAATTCTCAGTATGGCCAGCCTAGGACCAGACGTTCTCAACAACCTGATAAAATACAATATAACATTTCAAGACAAGAATGGAAAGCCTTTCACAGCATATCCCTGTCTTGTCTCGCATATCAGTCCTCAGTAGAGGCTGATTCTTGCCTTCATCTGACCCACAATGACAGATTCCAGTATCTACTGGAAGTACTTTTTCCACTTTTTCAAGCCCTTGGGTTTGGAAAGTGCTTCCTCATATGTACATAGAACCACCTCCTTATCAACCTTAAATCCCTTTCAGAAATTCCCCTTTGCTGGCACAACAACAAAAGCAATATTTAGGCTGTTGGTGCTTGATGAAACCTGCTGGCTACACTGATTTATCTATCATTGTATTGTCGTTTCTTTGTGCTCTACTGTCTACTTAGTGCATCAGTGGTCTCCTGTCACAGGACTTACACTTACACTTACACAGGGACTGTAAACTTCCAATCAGGAACTGCCTCTTTACTCTGGGTGTGCACTTCCATGGTGCTTAGCAAAGCAAAAATGACTTGACCCTTAGGTGCTGCAGGAATACAAGCAATAATAATACAGCTAAAATGCCTCAAAGCATGGGAGTACACATTTAGTTCTCCAAAGTCTGCAGTAGACATCCCATTCATGGACTTCAGTTGATTTCATTAGGTCCAGAATACTCCCTTTTTGATGTTACTAATTACTAATGATAAATGCTTCCTGCACATACAAGGCTTCATCTACAAACAGCAATTTGAAAACACAGAGATTTCAAGGGTATAGTCTTAACACTTTCTTGTGAAGTCTGGTGAACCTATTCTAGGTTTTCCCATGCAGGCTTCAACAAACTTTGCAGGCAGTTTAAAACTGCAATGGAAGCAGACAGGCATGTAAGCAGTCAATGCTAAGGGAAATAAAACCTTTCTGAAAGCAGCTTTTGTCTCTGTTTTGTCTCCAGCTAAAGAAGGAAAGTGGGAAGGGTGCTACTGACTCAACAAGAGAAGAATCTGAGAAAGTTTTCCTTAATAAGCACAGATGTTTGGAAAGAAAGTTAATACAAGGATAAAAGTCCAGCATGGAAAGGAAGAAACTGGAACACAAGGAGGTGGCAATACTTGAGTTAAAAGCATAAAGAGGGCCTATTCCTGATCTTTTGGAGCGCTGCATGGGAGCACGGGCAGACAAGATGTTGTATATATCCAGTATCAGCAAGGACACAGGTCAGGGACTACGAAGACAATGAGTATAATCATATCTACTGAAGTCAAAACATTTAGCCTATAAGTAAAATGACAAAGCCTGTAATTTGAACTTGACACATGCTAGGAACAAACATCCACAAACTACTGCCACAAAGGACATGCAATCTTTGTCCCTGAAGACACCATTATGTAAATTAAATTGAATCTAGTCCACTTTGAGGTTTGCAATCAAATGGGTATTTTTAATATCAATAAAAATTGAGCTTTCCCCAGAGAATCCAAATCAAGCTGCTTTCACAGAACAAAAGGAAAATGCTGAAACATATATGCTTTTAAGATAACTCAATGAATGTAAAATTGTTAGCACAAACAGTACATTCAAATCTACTCTGACAAACTGTGAGGAAGAATAAACGGATCTGACATTTGTATTCTCTCAGAATAAAGAAACAGGAAGTTTGGGGACAGCATGAAACACCTAGCTCTTGGGGGGGGCATCGCTCCAGGAGGCACTGTCCACCCTCCACACCCATTGCAACCAGCACTCACTTCACACCTTTGGGAAAAAAAAAACTAAACCCAAAACAACAAGGACTGCCTATCATTTAGTCTGTTTGCGTGGTAGGGAACAGTGATACAAAATGGTGTAAGCGGCTGTTGTCTGTTAGACCTATGATTTTCATATATAAAGACTCTAATATAAATCTACTATTATGCACAAGTACTAAATATGTTATACACCATTAAAAATAAAGGAAACATCAAAACAATAATTAAGCAAGTATGCTTTGCTTTTTAATAACAAAACTGATGCCCCATGGATCAACCTCATTGCTAATCTACCTTGAATAATGGTTTGTTAACAAAATTGCAACTGCAAAAGGTTGTGTTTGACAGTCACACCTGGTAGTATGAGACAATATTTCGTGGGAAAAAAAAAATACACTATTAAATTTACCGAATACCTTGGCTAGGGTTAAGTATTTTATGCAGGCATCAGCATCTTTAAGGAGTTCACCTTTTAAAAGGAGCAGGTTTTTTGTTGTAAATGGCACTGACACTACAACAAGGAAGTTCATTTCACAAAGATGATTCATTAAGAAATAAAATATTCATGGCTGACAGCTTGAAGGATCGCCATACAGTTTTATTCTAATGCACCTGTCCTCTTTGTCAAGTCCAATATGGGATGTCATGTCGCCAAAGTTTTATTTAGAAATTGTTTGTCAGAGTGAGCTTTCTAATGTGAATGAAAAATTCATTCCCTCATTAAGAAGATTTTCCACGAAATGTCTAGGATTTTCAATGAACACCAGGACATGAACCAATTACTGTTAAACACTTAAAGAGACAGTGTCCTAGCTCACTCAGCAAAACCCTTAATGCACAAGTATATGGAAAGAACTCAATATCTATCAGGAAAACACAAATGAAATACCAGTTTTATTTTGGTTTATGGGCTCCTTTGTTCCTTCCACTTACTTTCTCTTCTCTTCTCTTCTCTTCTCTTCTCTTCTCTTCTCTTCTCTTCTCTTCTCTTCTCTTCTCTTCTCTTCTCTTCTCTTCTCTTCTCTTCTCTTCTCTTCTCTTCTCTTCTCTTCTCTTCTCTTCTCTTTTTTTTCAGTGACAAACGGAAAACGATGAAATTTGACAGGTCGTAGTCAAATGCAAATACTGGATGCTGAGTATTTATATACGACTTGAAGGGCAAAAACATGGCATAAATTTATAAAGACCCATATTAATTTGCCAGAGATGCATTATGTTTCTTTCTTTATTTGCTGAAGTCCTCTTCATTCCTTTTTTGTCTTTTCCTGAAAGCTTACCCACACCAACAAAGAGAGCACCTGCCTCAAGCCCCAAACCTGGAGGATTGTAGGACTGCCATAATGTGAAGAAATAGGTATTGCCAAATCACTTTCTAAGGTGATTTTTCTTTGAATCTTGCAGGACTCCCAAAGTAAGTTGAAAAGCTGACTGCATTCATTCATGCAATGATCTATGTCCTGTACACTTTATTTTTTTCCTTAAAGGAATTTCACTTGGACTGACCTGTTCCCTATGACCATGTCTCCACAGAAATGCACTCTTTTTGCCCAGATTTTTCCATCATGGAAAACAATCTAGCTACTCATTCCAGACTTCAGGCTGTCAGACAGCCCACCTGGAGCAGAAGCTAGGCTCCTGCATATCTGGAAACCCAAGACACCGTCTACCTGGTCTGATCTGTTCCCTATGTACCTGCGCCTGCCATCAACATGCTCCAGACCTACCCATCTGTGGGTAGGTTTGTGTACATGCAGCAAGTCTCCTGATTTACAGCTCATTCACTGCCCATTGGTACGACCGCTCCTGAAGGAGCCAAGTTTCACCAAAGGCTATAAAAAAAACTGGGTCAGTGTTGAGGCTCTCCAAATACAGGTCATGTCCATGTTTGCAGGGTCAGCCTTGCTCTCTCCTTGCCCGGCAAGCAGGCAGAGGTGGCAGGATGACCTCTCCCTCTGCACTGGGGTGGACACCCACACCAACCAGTGATGTGTTACCTTGGCTTGTGCTTCATCTCACTCTGCAACCCACAGCATGGAAGTCACAGAGTTTACACAAGACCTTTCTCTCTTGTGTACAAAATCTCAATGCTTAGTTAAAACCCCTCTAATTTTCAGTAGTTCAAACAAGTAGGTTTTTTTCTAACAAATCTTAGTAGCAATTGGAAATCTTGTAAATTCATGCCATGTAAATTAATCCTGTTAATAGCAAGCAGATATCTCAAAATAGTGGTCTATCACACTGTTCCAGCTGCCCAAATCCTCCACCCCTAAAGAATTCTAAAAAAATTTGGGGCTTATGTATATTAGGGTTCAGTTTGAATCTGTATGTGTAGCTAACTTTCCTTTCCTTGCACCTCCATTACATACATTTTTCTGTCATCTATATTTTAGAAAGTACAGCCCATTAACTTTGTGCAATGCTACCCATAACTACTTTCACTGGGAAAATGGTCAAGAACTATTTACATTCTTTTAAATTTTTAAGTTTTGTTCTAGACTACAGTAGGAGATATTTCAACAGATGAAGAAGTATTTTCTTAGCAGATCAATATTAATTTATCCAATTCTTACGGTCTCAGGAGCCAAAGTGTGTTCTTGTGCTCAGCTGAGAGGAAAGTGTTTATTCTGAGCAAAAGTTATTCAAATATTTATAAGACTAGATAATTTAGAAAAGAAAATACAGATGGCAGGAGGCAACTCTAAGCCATATTTTTTTAGCCACCCTTTCATTTATTAAAGGCAAGGAGTCTAAATGGGCAGATAGTGTGATCACTAATTTCCTCATGCAATTTTCAGCCAAAATTCAAAGCTCAGTTTATTTTTTTGTCTTGAAAAAGTGATGCAGCCAGGGCTACAGAAACAAGTCCACATAGTAACAGAGAGTTTATATTCTTTCTTGACTGAATTTTTTCAAGATGTTAAGGAAAACTTCCTGTCAAGGCTGCATATTTTATACAAATATATATACGTATATCAGTTTACGTTCCATAATGTATACTAAAAAGCCATTTTCTTTAATGGTAATATCTAAGCTTAAGCAAACTGAAGGCAAATGTTAAGATCTTTCTGCCGTGTGATAACACTGATATGAACCAATTATCCATATTTACCCTATCCCTTAGAGTCTGTATTCTACTTCACATAGGTGAATAATTAAAAGCAAAAGCCAGAGGAGATCATTAATAGTTTTGTCATCTGCAAAGGTCACCCAGTTGTGCATCATAATTATATAATCATAAATGCAAGGCATTATTATTATAAACATGCAAAGAAAAGGAACCAATACTCTTAGTTTCAAAATCTGTCCTGAAAACCCCTTTCTCATAATTTTATTTACAAGGCATACTTAGAAACTGCAACTATTTTAGTCCTTGCAATCTGATAGTACTTTTTCCTTGAAGTAAGACTAGAACATGCCTTCCAGCTTCCATTTTTTTTTAAACAACAATTGTACTGTAAGGTACAATAAATTACTGCAATAACCTTTCACCCCTCTAGACCTAAGTTCAAATATAACTGATGTTAGAAAGAAAACGAGTTTGTTATTTTAAGCTTAATCACTTCAGACACCTAAATTCTCATGAGCAATCTAACTGAGGTGCTCTGCATTTGGTAGGCTCGTTTCCCCTGTTCACACCAAAGGCTCCCCAAAAGCCCACCCACAAATCATAGCTAACAAACTCCATCCCTGATTTAGCAACACGCGTCAGATGTGTAACCCTATCTGTGTGAGTGGCTGACTAAAAGCAATGGGATTATGCAGGCATGTAAACATATATGTCTGCTGAAGGGCTGGCAGAACTGAGGGTACCAGTGGTCAGGCTACAGCACTAGAGAAAGGGTTATAGCACTAGAGAAACCAGTCCACAATGAAACTTTCTGTAGAACAGATCAACTTGTCCTTGCCTGCTAATACAACATTTTGAAAATGTACTAGTTTTTTAAAGGGAAAATTAGGAGTTCTGGGGCTCTTAGAACTAGCAAACACAGAAAATCAATTAAACTAACATGTGAAGCTTAAATATATCACATTGTAAACTCATATTTTATGCCTCCACTTTAAGTGCACTTAGATGATCTCCTGGAGGAATTAAAAAAGTGTTATCTTATTTTGTGCCCAAAACCAGAAAAAGAGCTCCACTGGGCTTGCCAGGCTGTTAAAATTAAAATAGCTGTTTGAGCACAGCATAATATATGAGATGTTTAAGGCATTTTCCCCTAGAATTTTGGTTTATCTTCTTTAGTTAATTTTCTGAGATAAAATCCAGTTATAAATAACCTGGAGGCACTCTCAGTCTGCTGCTTGTGGGATGGCAAATCTTTAATAGCCAGAAATTCTCCCTCTTAGAGATCTCTTGAGGGAATAATAGTACTTTGAAAATTATCCAAAGGAAAATAAGCAAAAAACATTACAAAAATTATAAAAACCTGTAATTATGCAGGAAGTTATACTATATTTATAAGCTAATGAACTATCACCCATAGGCTTTTTTTTTACCCTTTTTAAATACAAACGTAAAAATATTCATTGACTATAATCATACAAACTGCTGATTTTCACCAAAATTGATTATATAAGGCATACAAGTACATACTAAAAAAATTTTTGCAGGACAAAGCCCTACAGACATGTGCCAGACCAATAAAGAGAAATAAAGTCTAACAATTAAACCAGATACGGCTAAAGAATTGAAGGAAAACTACCCAGAACTTTTACTTTTCAGTACTCTAGAATCAAGAAAAGAGTTATACCCTGACAGCATGTAAAACAACTGAAATATGAAATTAATACTTTCTCTAAACCAAAAACTACAATAACAATATCCTGCTGTCATCCATTGACTATGTATATAACTACCATAGTGCCTCCTACTTTTCTACTACTAGAAAAGTAGGAGGCAATTCAAAACAAAAATTGAGTCTGCCAGACTAGATGCTGCAAGATTTATTCTTGTCAAAGATCTGTAGGCCACAAATAATAACTGAAGTTCAAGCAGTTTAAAAAAAAGTTTGTGAAATATAAGAGCAGTCTTTCTCTTTTTTTAAAAGGTCTAAAACTGCTATAGAAATCTGCAAGTCAATCACCTTGTCAACATTAGCAAGGAAAACAGTTGAAAGCCATTCTGACAGGCAAGGTAGAAAGGAACACATATTTGTAACATAACAGAAAATAACTGGTAGAGATTTAGAAAGGAAAAATCTGCCTAACTATTCTCCTTGACTTTTCTGAGGTTACAGGGAAGGTTGACAATGGTAGTGCAAATGGCATCATTTATTTGGATTTTTAGAGTGCCGGCAATGAAATTTAATGTATGAAAGGTAAGAGCTACAAGGATGGACAAAGACCTAAATTAGAGTATCAAGAGAGAAAAGAAAAAGAAAAAGGGATGGTTAGTAAGGGTGAATTAACTACAGCAGCAAAAAACAAATCTTATGTTGTGCATGTAATGCCAATTTGACTGCTACTTTTAACTCAGTACAAATGATTAGACAAGTGAAAAATAAAGAATTCTAAATTGGAGACAATCAGAGCAAACACCTTCTCATAGGGAGAATAATAGAAATCTAGAAAGACTGGCAAAGCATATTTGTTGTCACTGTACTGAAGGAAAAACCCCACAACTTACTGGGTACCTCACATCATTAAAATGCTACAAACCCTGATGATTACAGTCCTAGCTGTCTTCACTCATACTTCTCAATTTAGAATGACAAAGAGGAGTATTTTTTTTCCAAACGCAATTGCATTTTCCCTCACTTAAAATAAAATGTAATGAAATACTCAACCTTTGATGTACACAGTTTTAGAGATACCTTAAAAACTCCACTGAAGACATCACATTTGACAGGAAGAGTTTCTAAAGCCATGGAATGCTGAGATTTGCAAAATCCAGACGTGCATTTACTTTTCATTGATATTAAGCTCTCATTTACTAACTTAATTCAATGCTGTGGAACTCATACAGTTGTAAAAGCTTTCCATTAAACTTCTTTCTCCCTAGGATTTAAAAAATTTCAGTGTAGGCCATCTGCAGTTCTTTTTTGTACACAGAGCACTGTGGCAAGCCTTTAAGCAACAGTTCAGACATTCTCCCAAATATTCATTAGATATTGCTCACAGAAAATTCAGATGAAGCATTTCCCCTACATTTTTCAATATTCATAATCTGCAACATTAGCTAAAATTGGTACTAGGAAATCCATTGCCAGCAATGTGTGTATTTGTGCATGTGCACGACAGAGACGCATTTTTGTGCTGATCCCTCCAAGATCACAAAGTAAAAGTTATGGCTTCTCCCTTGGACAATGAAACAAACATCTTCTTATTCAATGAAAATATATATAATTCTGAATTACCAAAATCAACCCAACTTTGAATGATTCAATCAACAGGAGGAGAAGTTTCTGCGAATGATGGGACTGTACTTTGGAGATATGCAATCTGGGCTGCCTATCTCTCAATTATCTTTTACCTCCTTAACAACATTAGTTGCATAAATAAAATCTAGGACATTCCATTTATATTTTTAACTTCAAACCAGGCATGAGAGAAAGCATTTTGCTGAATGTCAAACTCACACAAATATTATGCATTAAAAATGTAGTTGCAAGACCATTTTTTGAGGTTTCAGTTCCATTAATCACGTTGCCTCTAGTGGGGATCGTTGGATTTCACTCTAAAGTTTGTATCCATGCAGCACAGTCTGCAGTTGCCTTTCCATTTTTTCCCTCCCTCCTCACCACTACTGAAAAAAAAAAAAAGGTAGCTATTCACACTAGCGAGGATGAAGGCTGACTGTGAAGACTTGCAGAAAGATCTTATGATGCTCAGCAACGGGGCAATAAAATGGCAGATGAAATTAAATGCAGATGAATGTCAAGTAATGCACATGGGAAAAGACAAATGCAATGTCACATGCCTGCACTGGACTTATTCTTAGGATGCAAGAGCAAGATCTTGGGATGCAAGAGCAAGATCTTGGGCTTATAACACAGTCCTATGAGAACATCAGCTCAAAGTTCGGTAGCAATTAAAAAAGAAACAGGAAGCCAAGAATTATTAGGAAAGGAATAGAGAAGAAAATAAAAGACACATTTCACTCTATAACTTGATGATCTGTCTGCATCTTGAAAACTGTGTGAAGTTCTGGTACCCTCATCTTGAAAAAGTATCACAGCACTGGAAAGCTATAGAGAAGGGCAAAAAAGATTATTATTGCTATGGAATAACTTCTGTACACAGTTAAATTCTGGATCTTCTTCCTCACAAAGAAAGAGCTGACCAGAGACATGCTTCTGGTCTACAAAACTATGAGCAGCTTCAAGAGGGTGAATAGGGCCAGACTGCCTTGTTCAATACAGGAGCTGGGTGCCATTAGATAGCACTAGCAGGTTCCAGGCTTAAAACAAGTAAAAGGAGTCACTGAATTTTTTATGCAATATGAAGTTAAGTTGTTAAATCCCTCCCACAAGACACTGTGGATGCTAAAAGTTTGAGTCAAAAATTGACTGATTATTGTAAGTTATTAGAGGCTGGGAGAGATTTTGGGAAAATTCTCTATTGTTTGCTGATTCTCTCTCTCTTTCTATGGCTTCTGCTGTTGTCATTTGTCAGAGCAAGTATACTAGACCGGTTTGAACTTTGGTCTGACCCTGTATGAGCATTTTTTATGAAGAACTGCCACACATGAAATGCATCATTAGAAGAAAAGGGGAACTACTGGGTTGAAAGGTGGGTGGATGACCCAAACGTGCTGAATAACCCTGAAGAATGGCTCAAACAACTACTTTTCCCTAAAATATTTATAAATAAGCATGACTGTCTATATACTATCAATAACACATACCAAAAAGCCAGGTCAGCCTTTTCATTTGTAATATTCTCCTTTTATTCTTCACCAAGTTCTGGGCTAACAAAGTTTGATTTAAAAAATAAATGCCCACAGGAATTGCACTCGGCTGCTTTCTTAGACCTGCAGCAAAAAGCACAAGGTCAGACCTATCCTACAGGTAAATGATGATGCTAAATCCCATTTCTCTTTACCACATACCCCAAATCATTCTGTGCTGCAACCACTGAGTGTACCATACCCAAAATGATGGTTTCAGGCCCCGGGGCACAGACTCTGCCCTTTATTATTTTATTGGAGTAAATGTAGTTTTATTGCTTTAACTACAAATGAATCAAATGTAACAGTTTAGTACAATAATCATCCTGAGCAAGACATGGAGATTGCAAACTGATGGCAAAATTAACCTGGGGGATCACTTACTTGTTACAGGCCTTTCTTTCTGCATTTGTGTACAGCTCCTGTGCACAGATCACTGCAAATGGAAAAACCTTTCATACCCTTTTTTTCTCTTTTCTTTTAGCAAATGTGGGTTCAGCTGTTACAGGAGACACCACAGTGGCACTACTTGTTTAAAATGTACTCTCTTGATTGACAAATACAGTACAGTTAGCATTTTAGCCAAAACAATCAGATGACACTATCAATGCAAGTCCTCCCAGTGGAAAATCCTTTACTTCAATATAGTTACACAGGGGGTGACTATACACCTCTTGTCCCTTCCCTTTGAACAGAACTACACCATTGGCACCAGCACCCAGGCCTGGATATAGAGCCACGACCATCTCCCCCAAAAAAAACTACTAGGGGGATGTGGTTAACAGGGGGAGCCCTCGGTTTAACAACAATCTTCCTGTTGGAAAGGCAGACAAACACAAAAACCCATCCCAGGAATATATTTATTTGGTGATTTTGGTTTTGTTATTGATCTTCCCATTCTCTTCAGTTAAAATCACCTTAGAGTGGATATATCCCAGTCTTTTTTTTTTTTTTAATTCCTCTTGACATTCTTTAAAAAAAAACAAAACAAAAAATCTTTCAGAAAAAAAAGAAAGAGGAAAAGAGAAGGACTTTTCCCTTCTTGAAAGGATTTTAAACCAGTGTTTGAACTGACTTTCAAAAGAGAGGGGCTTTAGTTATCCTCTGATACCAGGTCTCGTTGAACAGTATTCAATACCATTCAGCACCATCTTTTTCCGAAGACTGTGTCTTGGTTTACTGCCAATGTCCTTGATCAGAGCACAGAAGCATTTACTTAGGAAAATAACATTAAATGGCAGCCCATGGCAACAATAACAGCTCTATCGCCAGAATACACTCACAGAGGATGCATGGGTGGCTCGATGGCCCTGAACACTTAAGTACATTTTTTTGCTTTCAATTCCCTCTGGTACATTAATTTTTATTGATAGCTTATAGCTATGGCAAGTGGTCTTGGTTTTACTAACCTGCAGGACTGAAGAATATCACTGATGTGGAAAAAAGACCCCAACATAACAACAAGCTACCTGGCCACCAGGCTGTGTGTTTATATTTTTGAACCACAAGCCTTTTTAATTAGAGGAGCAACTGATCTTCCCTCCCCTACTTTATCTGCTCACTCATTAATTTCTTTTAAAGATGAAAAAACTATAATTTCCCTAATTTCACAGAAGTGTTAGTTGATTTGCTCTGCAGACCTGGGTACAAAGTGTAGTGGATTTGGGAAATGCGCATGTTCTGTTCTTCACAACCTATTCTTAACGAGCCAGTTGAATCCTAAGGAAAATTTTGTAAATGCATAATGTTACATGGAACTATAAACCTCAACAAGTTGCAGGGAGAAAGAAAACAAACATTACTTTATTAAAAAGAAATTTGATAGTGCCTAATGTTGTTTCCTTTTTCCTGCCTGTATCTTTGTACGTATTACAAAGATGTATCTGTGTCCAGTTTTATCTTAAAAACCTGATCTACTAAAACAAAGCAGAAAAAACAACCTGTCTGATCATTCACATTAAATAACTGATTCGTGACAAAATTATTAGGAAAAAAAGATTATAGCATCTAAGTGCAGAGAGTTCTCACTGACCAGGTCTCTAATCAAGTGCTTCTGGAACCCATGCTGGAGGTTATCCCCTGAATTCTGGTGTTAATGGATCATGCTGAGGTTTGTTTGTTTTTTCCCACTGAAATCTTAGGAGACATTATGTTAATTCAGACTGAATGCAATTTCTGTTATTTCTACATATGTGACATAAAAATGACCTTGCATTGTTACACAGTAACACAGCTGCATATTGGTGGCAAGAAATCTGGAACATGAGGAAATAGCTGAGTCAAGCCTTTAAAAGTAACACACACATTAGTAATGCTAATGATACTTGAAAAAAAGTGTTTAAAAAAATCAGTGCATTACAAATCTTCCATTACAAAACCCAGAGCTCTTAAAAAAGGAGTATTCTTTCACTAAACATGAAATTACCTCTGTCTTCATGTATGGGTTATATTTTACTGTTCACTGAAACATCACCACATCCTATGATTAACCCTGCAAAGGCATGAAAGTAAAGGGATACAGAACAGAGCACAAAATATCCCACTGCATATACTCTGGGCTGAGTCGTCCCCTACAGTTTCTACAGTGCATCAGTGAGCCATGTAGACTTTACAGATGAAATATGCTGCCAGTACTCAACCCTGCAGGAAACTCATGGTGACTACACCTCAGTACCACACCTACGCAATGTACAGGGCACCTAGTGGACATACTTCGGTCCACCCCTGAAGATGTTGCTGAGCAAACCAGAAGGAAGGAATACTGACTAAATGAACATGCCTCTTCCTATAGTCAAATCATTCAGCTTGTGCTATTAGTAGACTTACTTTAACATTACTGCCTTTTGAAGGGTATTTGCCTTTGGAGGAAACAGTAGTGCCACTGAGTCTTGCCTCCAAAAATGTCAAGAATCACTGCTAAACCATATGGTCCATAGCATGCCCACCAGTACAGCCCAGCTGAATTAATTGCTAGTAGCAGTCATCCCAGTGGCTCCAAAGGCCCTGAAATACGTAGATGACTGTTGTAGAGATTCAATTCCTGAGCTGTGGTCTCAGCATGCAGGTTCTGCAGGACAGACGTATCTCTTAAGTCTTTGCATAGTTGCCGGCATAGCAGACACTCATCCTAAGGGGTCTTTGGACACTACATTATACAATGAAATACCACTGACTGTGACTGTATCTAAAAGACAGGAAGTGAAACTAAGACTAAAAATGGGGCTCGTCTTCACTCCTAAAAAACAACGGCAGTTTGTATCAGATTGTTAATGATTAGGCTAACAAAAATTATTTCACAAACATTCTTTCCCAATTAAAAAATTATTACACAGTGTGACATAGCAATTACCTAAGCTATTCTCCATTTTACAGCATCTATGGTGAGTAGCGCTCAAAAGGAACGTCACGTTCACACACACTCTGGGCACGCTGCTGCAGCATGGGATCACACTGGGTGCAACTGCAGGAGATGGCTAAGGTAAAGGCTTTTTAGAAAATGAGAGATATAAGCTCCTTTAATTTAATAATGCATCTAATTTTCATTTGTATACTCTCATCTTTGTTTTGCCTTTTTTTGACATCTGAATACTCTGAAAGGAGGTAATGAAACCCGACTAATCAGCATTTTCAGAGATGAATCTGATCTCCAGGAGCTCTTTGGGAAAACTGATTGAGGCACATGGCTTTTCTAGTTCTGATTAGGAATCTGCAATCAAAAATTATGTTTACATAAAGAAACTTAAATATTATCAACAGCATTTAGCACTGCAAAATTGGTACTAATGATAAAAATGAAGTACTAGCGAATCACATTTTAAATTTTTAATATTTAAAACAACAACAACAAATCTTTTCCCTTTAACCACAAGAGCTATGACTTCCTGATGAAAATCCCAAAGGTTTTTCCTTCTTCTCTGGAAGGCATATCTCCCTCTAATTAATTAGGGTGAGGGACTGAGGCAAAGTGAAAGGATAAAGTAGAACCTGACTGCTTTCCGCAGCTCTCGCTGTTCTTCATAAACTGCAGAGAGAAATTTCCCCTGTAAAGCTATTTTGCTGTGATTTTACCACCTGTTTACAAACTAGGGTTCCAGTCCTTCATTCAGTGAAGTCTGCCCACAGAAGTAGTGACTGTGTGTAGGTTAGCTCTATACTGGCCAAACCCACTTGTTTTGGCATAGCAGAAAGGCTCAGAATGACTGTCCTGAGAACGAGCTCAGGACCGTATCTTTTACTGCCTGGACTGAAGCAAAATATTGATTAGGACTACTTTCAATATGCTTCCTAAGTTAATGTTTGTTTTTCTTTCTTTTCCTTCAAGGCTTCCCAGTAGCTGAATTTTAGAAGCAGCTTACCAGCTCTGAAAATTTTCAGGTCTATATGTGAGTTTTCCTATTCATATGTGAGGAGCAATACATTTTAACCAAATGGAGAAACATCTATTATAACAGTGAGAGATAAAGAGGGAAGAGAGAGATTGTTCTCCAATCACAAAAAGATCTCAGCAAATCCTTCTGCTATACTTAGATTGAATAAGAGATACAGCAGCTATCTTGTCTTTTGTTTTCTGGGGTTTTGACTGGCTATAGCAGTATGGAAGTGTTACCATAAACACCACTGAACTGCTAGAGGAAATTTTATTGTCTGCCAGATTTACGAATTGAAATCGATATTCATTCTACCAATACCAGTTTTGCCAAAGTTTCTGCAAAGTAGATACAACAAAATATAGTAGCCTTTTGGGTTACTTCTGATGAAATTCCTATCATTTGTCTTGAAATAAAAGGTTTTTTTTTTCTGACTGCAACATATAATTTTAGTCAGCTAACACTAAATTAGACACCCACTCAGATTTATTATGATAAGAACATTCAGTAAGCTAATTTCAAGATGATGACTCCTATAAATTCTTATAATTTATTATTTAGTACTTTGGTTTTTAATCATTAAGTACGTGAAGACTTTGTAGGTCAAACCTGTATTAATGAAGACAGTAATCTATTTTTCAAACTCTCTGCTCCTCACCCACCTTTCAAATTGTAAATTAACAGAAATATCTTTAAACATATGTAGAAGAACAAAGGGAAAATTTGGGAGTATTTGCAGCACCATTTAGCTAACCGTTCCTGGGACTGTGTCTATTAAAACCATTTCCTCACAATTTTTGCAACTCTTACCAAAGGGAATGCCGAAATCAAACAAAACAAAAGATAGTCCTTAAATGAGCAATTTTAATAATCAGAACAGCAAAAATGAATTGAAATTATGCGAACATAAGCATTAAAGTTTTCATTAGATTGTTACATTAGCACAAATGGGGTCATTTAGAAGAACTTTCTCTTGCTGGCCACAGGTTTCTGAAACTTAAATATTAACCATATGAATTTTTTAAGAGGCAAGTAAAGATATCAGAGCAGAACTTCTCTTTCACTCAAGCCAATTGCTGGAGCACAGACTGCCTAATGACCCTTTTATCTGGGCAGTACTGGAGGGAGCTCTGCTGCCATACTAGCCTCCAACTATTTGAAATTACCATTCTGATTTTACGCATGCTGGTCCTCAGCACATATTGACCTTTTACTTATTATGCTACATCTGTTTGTTTTTACATCTAACGTTTCATTGTCCTCCATTCTCTGGTGCTTTTGTCCCCTGTGGGACATGTAATCCTTAACACAACACTGGACATTCTTTTCAGGAATGCATCGGGACTGAAAATCTGAATATATCACACACAGTACAGCATATTAAACTATTCAAGAATGCTGTAAATCAGTTGAAATGTATTTTTAGGAAGAACTCCTACAACTATTGCAGATCTCACATGCATGCATTTATCTTTTGTCCGCTGTTGCAAACTTAGTGACTCATTTGTTACTGGGAATAATAGTTGTGTCATTTCTTCATGCAATTAATAAAGCTTTGTGTCATGTGTACCTAGTAAATGAAATTCACAACAGGAAGCAAAGCGCTGCAAACAAAATGCACTTGCTAGAGCTGAACCAGGTTACCAATGGTTCACTGGTGTTCTCCTCTTGTGACCTTCAACACAGGAGCAAATATTTCTGGAAAATATTTAATATTGTGTACGTATGAAAAAACAACACTGCAAAAATTTTTAGTTAGCCTGCAGACAGACTCCTCAACTGTCAAAAATGTATTTGGTTTTGGTAGAAATCATGTGAAAAAGAGTCTGACCTTCACTCCAATGCATGGAAAAGAACATGGAAAAATTCCAAAACAGGAATAAAGGATTTAAAAATGGGAATCCTTTAAGCACTGACTGATTTAGCCGTAGAATAAACCACTGGCAATCACCATATTATAACTATGACTAGAGCAACAGACATTTCCTTGGTCCTCCATTATTTCCACAATTGCAAGCTCTGCAAAAAAGATAGTGTCTCAGGAGTGGTTTGGGGGGTCATAGGGGACAGTAATGAAGGGTGGAAAGCAAGGAAGGAACTGGGCTTGCTTGTGGCCAGGAAAAGAAATGAAAGGAATGGAAAACTGCAAGTCAGCATCTTTGTAAGCGTCCTAGAACCAAGAAGTGTAAATAAGCCACAGTCCAAATGGAGGTGAGGCAATGGCACTGGTCACGTCCAGAGGATGGAAACAAGATCTAGGAGAAACAGAGCTAGTTCAAGGACTGAATTTCTAAGTTGTTAACAATTTCATGTTCAAGAAGGCATCGGGAAAACATGCAAGAAAGCACATGTTAGTGTACTGCTGTCCTTGAATGTGTGCACCCTACCTCCCTGCTGGGTTTATAAGCATAAGCACAAGGCACTGCAGCAAGGGCAGAGGTTTCTGAGCCAGACCGGATCCACCACCCATCTCAGCATGAAAGTGAGGGCACTCATCCACACAGACAGCCTGGAGGAAACCTTAGTTAACTCCCTGCCTCCCAAAGAGCCCATTCAGGAATCACCATAGACACAAAAACTTCAGAAAACTCCAAACATGTGCTGAATGTCTTCAGATCTCACTGGAGGGAAACCAAATGACAGAAGTCAACTAGCATGAACATACATACTTTGAACATTACCAAATTTTGCAGGGGAATGGCACTATGTGTGGGTAGAGATAATTTCAAGGCCTCTAACCTCCAGCACTGATGTATGAAGAAAGCCAAGTGCATTAGCTGGAGCTCTCTGGGCCATGGTGTGAGATGGGAGAATAAACCAGACGTATTGTTCCCACATAGTGCACTGCTGCTGGGGAGTCCAGTTCCTGCCCAAATCCTTCCTGAGACAATGCACAATGTGCCCCTGAGTTCATCCATATAAAATTAAAATTTACCAACAAGGTGCTAAAAAAATTAGGGTTTTCCTAATTTGGATACTAATAATTTATACCAGGTGAGTTTCTCCCTTTCTACACTTCCTATCACAACTAATAGCAAAACTAACATACCATTCACTTACAAATTTTTAGCAAGCTTTTTATCAGCAATTTGGTATAGATGGCTAAACTGGTGGCAATGGACTTTGGGGTTATCATTGAAATGAACCTCTATTTTAAGAAGCATGTGTGGGAATTTACACGCTAAGGAATCTTCTGAAGGCCTTTGCTTTGGCTTTGTCCCAGATTTCCAGGATAGGCATTCATGAGACAAGGAGAGAAAAACTTGCAGTAAACAACGTTCATCTGCATCCTCGTCTGGAGGGATCACTTCCAGAGACCGAGCAGGCAGCTCCCTCGCAAAAGCCATTTTGTTCTTGGCTTCTGCTACTGGAAGGATTCACATCACAGGATTTTTAATGATGCTCTAATACTCCAAAATCCAAGCTTTGAGATGATGGAGGCCAACTTCTTTTGTTTTCACTGAGAACAAAACTGCCTACAGCACAGCTGATTTTGGTCCGCAGACCCTTGCCTGCTGGGGTCTAGACCAAAATCAACAAATCTTTTTACAAAGGCCACTGCACAGCTGTGAAATGATAACTTTCAGGCACTGCAGATTTGGGTCATATTTGACCTAATGATCTAGAAGTGAAAGTCTCCTTAATCCCATTACTAATGCTCTGACTCATCCAGCTCCTGACTGTAAAAATGTCTGCTAAATTCCTTAGAAAGTTATGTTTAATCTGAGAATATTAATTACATTTAAAATTATGACTCCCCCATGATTTATAACCTCGCAGAAACTATTGCATTTCCATACGTGGTTTTGCCATTTTCACTTCTATATACCTATCATTTTCCATTGTTTATTTTCCTTGATTGATGGTAGGGCTTTGGAGGTTTCCCATTATGAGCTTTATAATTATCACTGGTAACAGAGAAGGTCTTCCTATTATATTCAGTGAGACTGCCCAAATTATTCATTGTAGACCATTGGTACAGGACCACAAGAAAATAAGAATTTATTTCCAGTCTCAGGCATATGCTAGATAAGAGGATGTATTTATTTCTCCATGTTTCAAAAGGATTAAGGTTTGAAAAAATAAATATCACTTAGCTTGTCAGCATGCAGAACATTATGGTGCTGAGTTAAAAGTCCCTTTTCCTGGGTTAAGTACGACAAATCTAAAAACGGGAGGGAGGAAATCTCAACTATATCCTTACTCAGCTAAATAAATGAATACTATATATTTTAGCCGTTAAGCAGGTTTACAGAACAGACTGCACAAACCTGTATCTTGGCTTTAACAGTATAATGTGCTTATTTAGAGAAATGCTACAGAATTCCAAAAGTCCTTGACCCTTGGCTATTCCAAGAGCTCACTGAATACATCATCTGGGTTTTGCTTAATTACACATAATTAGGAAATGTAATTATGCTTTCAGTGTTACTCTGCCATTAGGAGCGTAGTGGACAGCAATAACATTAGCAGGATACAATTCTTGAAACAAAAAAAAAATACAGTTGACCTATATAAACAGACAAAATATAGAAAGACTAGCAAATTTCACCATAAAAAATAAGCATTTTGCTCCTGGCAATAGACGAATACGTGTTTTAAAGGCATTTTGCCAGTCTTTTTGTTCAGAGGATCATTTAATGATACGCTCATTTGCATCAACAATTTGAGCATCACCAAATTATTTTTTTCTCAATTACTTTGATATGCTAACTTCCTAACATATTTATGACTTTTTATCATTATTTCATATGCTAAACTTCATCCAGGCCACAGATTAGTAAATTGCTTTAATTATGTCATCTCTAAGAATTAAAACATTTTCTTCATGTGTTCTTCCCTAAGCAAGTGGTGCTAGCGCACCATGATTAGGAATGCTGTCTGAAATAAACTCATTCCCAAAGCAAAATTTACATGGCTTTGTAACGTGGGAAGGCAGCTATTTCACGCCTTGATGACCGCCCACCAAAGAAAACAGAAAGTAGATGAATGCAAGTTGACAAAACAGATATAAGGGAAAGAGATCTGATCTTCTAGTACATCACATTTCTGCTTCTTTTGTTTATTATGCTTTAACTGCCTATTATAGCAACTAGCTATAATAAAATAATACACTCCATTAAATATATTCGTCACTTGTAATGTTTGCTCAGTGCTGAGAAATATTTCACCAAAGTATACTTTAGTAATACAGCATTCAGTCTTTCACTGGGCTTTGCCCTCCAAAACTTCATGGTAAAGACAACTGCGAGGTCAGCTGTATTCAGTCCTGAGGCAGAATGTACACACTGCTTTTTTTGTACAGGCCTTGGGAGAATTTTATTTTTGATGCATACCCTCTGCATACCTCCCGTTTGCTGTGGATATCCCTTCTCCTCGTCCCCACTTGGGCGTCAGGCTGAGATCATCATATATTAGCAGGAATAATGGTGGTTTAATTGTGAGCCAGAGGTTTGTCTTCTTAGCCTACACTCTCAATCTGCCAGGGAATAGTTTTCTGCTATTTGACGACAGCTTTCCAAACCGAGCTCCATCTTGCAGGTCAAACACAGGCAAAAGTGACACTCACAAATGAAGCCTCCAGCCATTTGGAGGGGACAGAAGCCTGTGGCACAGAGGATGTCATGAGCCACTGGGGGATAATTGGGGTTGTCCCTTAAGTAAAAGCAGGATGTGAGACCTCAGACTCCCTGTCCCATCCCTCTACACACCCAAACCAGTCCAGAGTCCTTCAGTAGGAGAGCACAGGAAGTCGCTCAGGGTGCATGCCATATGTTCCCAGCACCTTGGGGCACCCCACGCCTCCTGCCACTGGTACTTGGTACTGGCACCAGAGGTACAGTCACCTTGGGAAACTGAAGGTGAAACTCCTAATTAGGGCAGCAAAAATTTTTTAGACATCTTTGCTTTAATCTCAAGAGCATCTGAAAATAGCAACAATTTTGTAGTAGCATTTCAATTGCTGTTAACAGTCTGCTTCTATGCAGGATAAGGTCTTAAATACTACAGAGGTACGTTGATTTTTGTTTTTTTTAAGAATCTAACACTCCACAAATGCTATATATAAACCTTTGGTTTCTGTTATTAAAATATTAAACAGTGGCTACACCTTAAATATCACAGACAGTTTGAACTGGATTAGATATACTCTCATCTTTTCCTTGAAGTGTTTAGCTCTGCTGCTGTGCACACTTAAACCATGTTTTGTTCCAGAAGTAACTGTAAGAACTAAGGAGGCATGTGAAATAACGTACTCTGTATATGGTGCCTATCAGTTTATCAAGCTTTCAGAGCCCTTTTGAAATACGCAGTAAGCAAGCATCACATACTACATTTATAAAATAAATGTAATATACACTAGATGTAATCTAGACTATTTTTATCTGCATTATATATCTTGCTATCTAATATAAACTACTTACATGTTATCAGATATAATTACTGAATATATTTACAATTTGGAAAAGAGTGTAGCAAAAGATATAAAATTAAGATAAAATGCAAGGGAATGCAAGTAATTCATTACTTTAATTAAGGAACTTATTTTAATATCAGAATAACATCATCATAGCTTCTTGAAGCAATTAATCAAGAATCCTTAAACCCATTTTTACCAACAGCAATATTTTGACAAATGTATTTTTTAAAAATGCAGCATACATATTATAATTAGTTGTAATAAATTTATTTACAAGGAGCACTTTTTTTGGCATTATACTTTCTTCACGAAAACAGTTCTCATGACACTGCTTTACCATGACCATTTATTGCAAAGACAACAGACAGCAACGGAACATTTTAAATAACAAAATAAATCTATGCTGGCGATTTTGAACACACTTCCACTGACAAAATTACATTGGTGGCAAAAGCATGAATGACCCTCCTGGCTCAGTGGAAAGGACAAGTCATGAAGGCAGGGGAGAAGGGAGCGGGGAAATATTTAAAACTGCAGAGATGCATTTAACAGTGATCCATCTCTTGAATTTTCATAGCAGGACATCTGAGTGCTTTGCAACATGTCCTAATAAAAAAACAGATTCAAGAAATATGTTTATAAGCAATCTCAAATGTTTCTTGAGATCCCAAGCAAAGGACATGTGAATCATATTAGCTGAACATTTAGGACAAGAAAACAAAAAAAACCCACATGAAGAAACTTTTGCAAATTGGATATTTTTTATCTGCCACTATGATTTTATCTGAAGATCTCTAGTGAACAAATCACGCAGAGAACCTCTTCAGCACTTACGTAAAAAAAATGTTTCTAAGAATCTCTAAGCATCTCTGTTGAAGAAACAGCACTTTCACAAATCTTTTCCAGTTTATACCATTGCACTGGAATTTGTGGTCTTACACTGAGGTTTGAAGTCCTGCATACAGACTTCCTCTTACGGCTGGACTGCCTGGACACAACATCTGGGCTTTTGGTGGCAATGACTAAGCAAAAGAAAGAGCAAGCCACAGAGTCTTAACTGGGGAATGAAGTGTCTCTTTTTCTATATATTAAAATATATATGTATAAATAAATATAGAAGTATATATTTTTAATATATGTAAATAAAATACTCTGAAAGCAAAGCCTTAGAACCAACAGCATTTAGGATCTGATTAAAATGGGTGTGAAAACAGAGAAGCCATCAAAGCAAACCTGTAATTTCTTTCCCCATCATACTGCAACTTTGTACACTGGAGGAGCTTTTAGATTTTAACAGACTGTACAACAAGATGTTCGGGTTTTAGTCTGCAAGGCTGTTCCACTGATACTGCCACACTTGTTTTTATATTGGGTCCTATATTTTTCTTCTAAAAAGTTTCTATAAATAATAAAAGTGAAATCACTTTTAGTTTACAGAAGGATTGTTCTAAGTACAAAGTGTTGCCTGCTACTCACTCAGTGGAGCTCTATTAAAACCCCACAATTTGGCGCTTCAGAAATAAGAGAAGAAAAACCTTGCTGCACCTCAAAAGTGCGCAAGCTTTGAGCTGTGTCAAAGACCTTTGAACAAGCTTTATAAATGACATCCATATTTGTCCATTTTTGACTTAAATTGCTTTTGGTTCAACTGCATGCAGCACTGAATTGCCTTGATGCAATGTCATATGGAATGACATAAAACACAGAAAAAAGCAAGTTGCTGGCTAGGATTAGGAAATAAAGGAGTCACGGCCCTCGTTCACTTCAGTAAATGTTGGAGGAAATGAAAATGAAACTTCTGTTAAGAGGTAATCTCTTCAAAGCTCAATAAAAGCAGGTGACATTTCATGTCTCAAGTTTTTCATGTTATATTTAGCAAGTACAATGAAACAATTTACATACAGTCCAAGATTGCTCATGTTCCTTTACTCTTTTTCAGAGTAAAGAGACATATTCTGCAATGCATTAGGTTCTTATTGTGCCACCTGAGGTTTAAATTCACTTTTACCCCTGAGCAAGGAATCTCCCTCACCACAGCAAAGGCGAAGGTGAATCCCAGCATTTGGGAGGGATGTTTTCATCTGCCCCAATCCTCTTCCTATCAGCAGCACAAGCATTTATTTAAGCTTGTAAATATGCATTTTATACATTTAAATGCCATGTTAGTTGCTTAAATACAGAACTGGGCATCCAGTTTTTAGTTCCCAGCCTTGAAACTGAGGTTTTTATTAGCATTTCTTTGACTTTTATCCTTGATTTTGACAATTGCCCTCATATAACTTCAGGAACATTTGTACCCGCCCCGTGATTTTCTCACCCTCTAGATATTAGCCTCCTCTGCCCTCCTTATGGCTCGCGTTTCAGTGTCTCACCCCCTGGACTCCCGCAGGCCACCAGCACAGGCAATCAAGCATTTTTGCAGCCGTACCTCTCCCAGCAGAGTATTTTGAGTAATGTAATGCAGGTGCATCCCAAAGTGCTGGCTCTAGGACTGTCCAGAATGTACCACAGTGCAGAAGCACTTGCAGAATTCATCCTTTCATGGAGTTATTTCACTTGTGTCAGTGCTGCTGTTGCACCCAAACTCAACCCTGTACCAGCTACCAGGAAAACTTTCTGAATTTTTCTTCCTTCACCCCTAAACGACTTCTCCCACTATATCACAGATATTTAAATGTTGTGGACAATTTATTCTGAGATGCATAACATTTGAAAGTGCAATTACTAATTTATATGACATCCAGCTTTCCATGTATCCTGTGAAAAGTCTTGATGTTCAAAAATCCCACAATACAACTGAAACTGTAGCATAGTTTTCTGCAGGTATTTTGATGATGTCAGGCAGGAATATCTCATTGGAATCTGAGACTGAGGAACCTATTAAGAGCACTTGTAATTTGGATGCTGACTGTTTGCATGGATCTAGTTGCAGTAGTTTACATCTTTCATGTTTTATGCAAATAAAAATAACTCAAGGGTTCATTCATTGAAATAGAAGTAGCACCCACAATCAAGGCATTTTTTAAAAGCATCAGTGTCTTGTTATACACAGAAGAATCTATTTCCATGAACACCTGGAAGGTTTTATGCTTTTTAATAATCAGCAAAATATTCAAATATTCAATTTGTCATTAATTTTGCTGTTTAAAAATCCTTTCAGAATAACATTTAAGTACTTTATATGGAATGCATATTAAAGACAGATCTGGCTAATAATTTAAAGGAAGTTTATCACATACATTCTTTTACAGATAATCTCAAATTACACAGAAATTGCTGCAATTCCCACATGACTATCACAGACATATTTTTTGTTTATATTAAGGTAAAATCAAGAAAATTTAGTTGGGATATTCTTACAAGCTAACATCACTTCCTTATTTGTTTAAATATCTTTTTAATAGTCCATGGCTTCCTAAAACTTTACAAACGTCAGCTGTTTCACATTTCTCAAGACTGGGATAGGTAGGTGAGCTTAAGCCCTATAAAAAGAGAGGGAGCCAGGTTGGGGTCGCATATTTTAAAAATTACAGAGGTTGAATCCTGTAAATGACACTGAGAAAGAGGGGCAAAACTAGAACCTTGACCTCTTCCTCATTACCATGTAGTGATTATATTCAAAGTGCAGGAGCATTTCAGGAAGAAAATGTTTTTAAACCAGTCAGATTAAAATATTTTCATTAAACAGCGCCGCTCCCTTTTTTTTCTGGGAGTAGAAAGTCAGAATTTGGAATCATTCTAGTATTTCAGTGTGCATTTTTCAAATCAGCCTAAGTAAGAATTCATACAGGTTTCATTATGAGTGGTGTATCTAGCAGTTTTCAGTTGCTCTGGAAAGTTTGCCCTCTGCTTCCTATAAAGCAGATATGAGACTAACAGGAGAATGAGGACGTTATGAATTCCCAGCATAAGGGCCTATATTCAGTGCCTCTAAAAGGGTGACTATGAGCTGCACATAATTTTTCAGTAAATGCAGATATTGATATTATTATATTATTATAATAGCAAGAGGCTTGTTGAAGGAGATAGAACATTTGTGACAATTTGTACTGAACACAAATGAAAACTGATGTTCATATGCCGGCAGTTCCTTTTTGGTAGCTTGTATACCATTATGCTAATACTAAAATAGGCAGCCTGTCCTTACTTCAGTCAAGACTGATACCTGTAAGAAATTCAAGAAGAAAAAAATTAAGCACTATGAGGCAATGTACAGTACCCATATATATTGCACACAATGAAATACGGATAATTTATTTTGCAGATTAATAAATATCTTCAATAGAATGATTTGCAGGAGTCAGTAAACATCCTTAGTCTGATATTTAAGATGGCAATGTCTTCAACACCTAATAAGAGTTTTATCAAAGAAAAGCATATTAAATTTATGCATTAAATGAATGTCTCAAAGAGACAAGCAGTTCAGATCTGATCACATGTATTTTATTAGAGCCACAGCTTTGCATATCTGCGTATTCAACTGAAGGATTAAGCTAATGCTGTGAATGGAAACCAAATGAACCCATCGCTTTGTTTCTGTGAAAATATATGTCTTTTATATTGATATTCTATTACTAAGACAATAAGTAGCAGTTTTTAGTGATGAAACCCCATCTTTCCCTCCAGATAAATCAGTTGAACTGGTCAAGGGATGGAAGGAGGAGGTAGGCGATGGGGAAGCTGTGCAGCCACCAGACACTGCAGCCCCTTACAAATCTCAAAGCCCTCTGGGATCTCTCTTGTGCACTCAGGGGGAAATGCAACATGGGGAAGTAGCCGGAGAGTTTTGTTAGAGGAGAGGGGTGTGTGCCCAAGCCTGGCACAGTGCTCCCTCTTAAACACTGACATGCACTGCCCACATCTTTAACCTCGGGTCTGCAGGGGAATACACAAAGTGGCTCCATGCCGACTACAGCAGTTTGAGATTTTTCTTTAACCTGAGCTCCAGCAAGAGGTACTTAATTTAAAGCAGGCATTTCCCAGGTACTGTTCAAGGATTCCCATGTCTGAAGAGAGACCTGTGTGAGTGCATGCAAACTGGGAACTGAACAGTGAGGCACAGATTTGCGCCTGGAAAAAAAAGAAGTATCAAATGTGGATTTCCTTCTGAAAGCATGACTGTTGCAAGTAAAACATACGTGAAAACTAAGGACAACCGAAGTTCAGAAACTAGTCTCAGCTCAAACAAAAAGTAATTGGATTTTGCATATCTATAACTGTGCACTCTTTTTTCCCCCGTAGCAAGCACACGGTTGCATTCAAACTCGGGACATTTTTGTCCTAGCTATGTCACAGATTTCAGGAATGGCTTTGCATAAGTCGCTTGGCCTTTGTTCAGTTTGAATGCTGCAGAAAAAGCTAGCCTGCTGCATTTATTTTTCTCTTTTTGCAGCAGGGAAATACAATACTCAGACTAGCATAATAATTTATGTATCAAGCAGATGTGAAAAAGACAAGATCACAACCTTTACATCCAAATCTTGTTCCACTAATACTACTAACATCCCATCTAACATACTTGCTTCAGTACAGTGATACATTTGTTTGCAATGATTGTTACATTGCTTTTGATTAATAATTAAAGAAAGATGCCTAACCCAGGAGGAAATCTTAAGGAATGACAGAAACATCCATTTATCATGGCAAGGAGGTAAAGTAGTACAGCAGTCCCAAGAGATCAGCCACAGCTCAGATGTTACCTCCAATACATGCTGATGCCATCCTGCACTGTCAAATAAAACTGAACAGCACAATAGAGATATGTGACCAAAACTGTCAGCACCGATAGGTATTGCAGAAATTGTATTAGGAAAATGGATGTACTAAGATTCAATTTTTGGATTGTATAAAGGTTTAATTTGGTGACCTTGTAGGTCTCCTGGTGGAAGAAGGGAGAGATCCCACAGTATTTAAAGAAAAAGAAAAGAATAATCAATTTTCTGGCAATGCATATTTATCCCTTTATTTGTGATCCAGCTGACTGAAGATAAAAACTAGCCTGTACAACACGATGCCTCTTTGTTTCAGTTATCCCTTCTTCTTGCATCTAATGACCAGAATCACTGCTTGTGATTCCTCTGTGCTCGTGTGGGGGGAGGAAAGGGAAACTCTCATTTGCAATTTTGTGATAATGACATAATGCCAATAAATCTGTGGGCACCAACGCATTTCCCTGCACAACGACATCAAAAAAACTTGACAACTAAGTCCGCAGGTGAAATGGATGCAAATTTAATTGCTACTTCTTATTACTTTGGACCTTTAGGCATACTTTCACTTCACTTGAATCGTATCTACAGGGTCTGAAGATCTTCACACTGAGGCTATAGGCAGACAGTTTTATCTGAATAAAGACTAAGGCTACCACCTGCTACTTCTCATGAACAACACACGTCCTCCAGTTGCCCATCACTGCCTTCCTGCCATTTTCCATCATCACAGGCAGCCGCCCCCACAGTCTACTAACAGAAAAGTTTGCAATAGAAAATTCTCTAATTCATTTTGGTCTTCTGGGTTAGCGTAAACTTAGTCTGAGCTAGCACTCCCACCTCAGCAGTGCATGACGGGGTTCAGCCCTGCCAGGAGGGAGCGGGGCAGCGAAGGAGGGGGCATTTGAGAGGGAGAGGGTATTTGAGAGGTATTCACAATCCTGGATCTAGTCTGTCCACAGCCTTCAAGGGCACTGATGTTACAGCGAACAAAACTTTAAACCTTTCTAAACTCATTCATCATACAGGGAGGCTGCATTTTCCAATTTGGTGTGATATATGAACCTAGGATTAATCAGCATGCATTGGAAAAAAAAAAAACCAAACACATCAAAATTATTTCAACCACCTGCACAATATCTCTTGATTGTCAAAATACATCTCCTGGCTGACAAATGGTAACAAGATTTCACATTAGAAAAAAACGTGCTGTTGATGGACTTAAATCGTATTGTCCATTACATTCTGCTGTCGCCTTTTTTCACAAGACCACTTAAGCAACAAAGTGATAATACAGTGTAGAAGAACCAAATTTATCACACTTCACCACAGCCTTCTACTGTAATGTGCGGCATAACAATACAGCAGGCTCAAGTGCAGCTTCCTTCTGAGTGATCTTTTAATACTTTTACTGTTCTACTTCTCATGCAGGTTTTGTCAATGACTTTCAGAGGTAAGAAGATGCTTCCTCTTCCCCTCCCGTTCCACGGACACTTGCACAAGCACAAATGGCAGCACAGCAAATGCACCGGGGAATTAAAAGTCAACACAGGGCTCTCTGCTAGTTCATACATTGTTCTCAACAAGACTGCAGAGGTGAATCTGAAGGTAGCTTTTGGCTTTGGAATCAGAATTTAGGTTATTTATTTATTTGCAATGATAGTGATGGAAGACCCAGAGGACGGCTGCTCATTCCCCTTTACTACGGTCTGTTAGCTCCAAACATAGCAAACAGCCAGCAGACACACTTTGCCCTCTACAGCGAGCACGGGTAACGCTGGTGCGCACAGACCTTTTGAGAAAGAAAGTATAGTTTGGAAGTAGCCTTTGAAATATATATCATACAGACTGTGTGTCACATATGACACGATACTGAGCCCTCGTTGACTTCAGAAGTTATTGCAATTTACAGCTATGCAGTGTCACATATTCACTCCCTCTGAGTCTGCTAAACACATTATTACAGGATAAACTTACGATGCAGTAGCTTCAAATCCTAGTACATTTGTGAAGAACTGTTACTGCTATATCCTTAATAAAAACCACCTCGGCTGGCTGTAATTATCTATACAGACCAAGGAGAAAGATAGCAGTGATGAACTAGGAAAGATGACAAATAAAACTCACGGCAGCAGCAAATATCCCACTCCGGTGTTACGCAGAACGGCCAAACAAAAGGCTTGTCAGCATTTCATCATGTTTCGGTTATTTGCTTTTAAAAGTACTATAAACTTATTTTTAAAATTGCTACGAATGAAAGGATGAAACTTCATCTATGATTTTTAGCCTAGGAATATGGTTTTGCAAAATGTCATTAAAAACGAACTACAGGAATGTAGCCGTCCTGGGATCCCTTCTGTTTAGTGATGTTGGCTAAGTTGTGTTTCTGAGTGGAAAAACACAAGCCCTTTTGGAACAATGTGTTTTAGGAGGAGGTGGAATAGAGGTCAAATTTAAACAAAAAGGAATAAAAAAGCATTAAGAATGCAATTCTGTATTTAAAAGCTTTTGCTTTCCAGTGCAGTTTGCAATTCTGTAGGTTTACGTGATTTTTAATATCTTTATAATCAACAAATTATTAAAACTGGATACTGTGTAATGCATGTCCTGTTCTCATAACATTTTTATAAAAAATCTGCACTTATTTATATTAACAGTGTTGAGTTCATATGACAGAACCTGCCTGGCACTTTACAACTCTTTATTGGCTCCTTGGTTATTAATATTTTCATATTCATGGATATTTTCAACCTTTTATAGAATTACAATATTAATAGAGAACTAGATATAAAGTCTGTAAATGTAATACTTAAGTTCTCACTTATAATGGGTAAACCCAAAGCATTTCAAAGTCATTCTTATGTGTCTCAATTTTTCTAGCCAACTGCAGCCTATTTATTTAAGTTTATGCAACCTCCCAGGACCCTGACAATGACTAAGCACAATAGGGACAGTTAAGAAGGGCATAGGTAGAAAATTAACTCTGATTTTGCTTATTTTTGTTGGTTTAAGGCAGAACCTTCACCTTATTTTAATGCTTCCTTATTCCCTACCTCACAATTCAGATAGAATGAAGATATAATAATGTGATAATCGAGTGCCTTCACAGAGCCCACCAGTGCATTACAACCCCAACATGCAGAATGCAAACATCTGCTGGCATCATTAAACCATTTCTATACTCTACATACCAAGACTTGACCCTGTGACCATTTCTACCATTAGATTTGAATGACCTCAGCAAAAGAGCTGAAAGGCCAGAGTATTAATTCACAGAACCACAAGCTCAATTTAAGATTTAATTTGAGATAACTAAGAGCAACTCAAAGTGTATTCAAACTTATAAGTGCGGAATAAAAGATCTTACCCTGTTTTTCAAGTTAAATATAAATTCAATTATTTTTAACAGATTTATTCACAACTTTATAAACAAGGCCAGGGTTCTTTTAGCATACCTCCAGCTTAATATCTGCCAATATGATGCTTCTGTTTAGCAATTTTTTTTCTAATTTATGAATGTCTTTCCTACAGGGATTTTTCTGCATTCTGTTTATATCCCTAAGGGGGAAAATGCTTCATTTATGAGCTACTCCCACCATACAGCTTTGAAATCCTCACTTTTATTCTAACTTAAATTAGCTAAAAGCCTGTTTGTTCCATCACGATGATTTTACATCTAAAATCTTAACATGAAAATTAAAATATCTGAAAAGTCTGCAATACAGAGCATAACAAATTATACAGTGTTGAAGATCTTTCTTCATCTGGCTCTTTGGTGCGCTTTGCAGTGCAGGTTGTATAGGCACAATATGCAGGTACATATGCACACGCTTTATGCATGGTACCATGTCCACAAAACTTCATAAACGACAGAACACAGAAAGGCAGTCTAAGTGCAGAGCTGTGTGCCAGGACCGGTCAGTGTACCTTCATGTCACCCATTCTCTGACCCCAGCGCATCTCCTGAAGATTCATCCTGATATCCTAAATCCTAAATCTGTTCCATTCATCTGCTTTTTTCAGGTTTAAATTACCCTGCTTATTACATCAGCTCTCTCTTGTGTTGGGAAATCATGGTGCTGAGATTACACATGAATCATTTCACTGGCCTGGGTGCAGGATAAGCACATTAGTCATGACTGCTGAAGTCATGGGTGACATTACGGTGCTCGTTCCTGCTGAGACAGAGCGCTGCTCTGGGGAGAAGGCAAGGCAGGCAGGCAGGCACACAGTAGTGCAACCCTTCCCGTTGAAGAGATCGCTCCCACGTTCGTAGGACAGACACAAATACCTTCCACCAGCAAAGCTGGTTCAGCTGAGGAGCTCTGGCTGGACTTTGCCACTGCAGAACAGTGTAAGACGAAGATTTCATCCTTCACTGCTTTGCTACCTGCGTGTCATCCCCGAGTTTGCTATGGAAAAATGCTATATAAACTCTTGGGTCACATCTTTACTTATTTCATAACTAGAATTAGCCTCAGAAATTATATAGCTATGTCTACACTGCTCTCAAAGTTAATTTTATACCATATTTTAAAATTACTGTTCTTAAGCCAAGCATTTTCTGGATGAGCAACTGTACACGCTGGTGAGTCTTGCTTATACCTGAATTTAGTCTAGGACACAACAGAATAGAATGCAATGTAAATTAAGAAACATATAACTTTAATGAGAAAATTTCCCTCTTCTCCTGTAGTTTGTACTCAAAAAAAAAAAAAAAAAGCTACCCTTAGGAGAATCACCTTAGAGTGAATCACCTAGTGAAATCACCTATGGAAAATCAGACATTGTGCTGAAGTGAGAGGAAATCTTCACAAAATTACAATGACTTATTAGTTCTGTGTGAAAATGTTTTCTAAATTATTAGGACACAATACACATGGAGGAAAATTACTCAAAAAAGCACAGCCGAAATCACAGCTCCTGAGTGTTGCCAAGGTGAGTATAACATCAGTCTAACACAGAAATACCATACAGATTGTTCAGACAAAGAGCATCCCCTTGTATGAACACCATAATCAAGATGTAAGGGGTCAGGCACACTGCTTGCTTACCTGAGAGGAAAAGAAAAACAGGTGTGCATATCTATTTAGCACAATATCATATGTAGCATGTCCTATTTTTCTTTTTCCCTGCCTTCTCCCTTACACCCCTCCCTGTTTTTGAAGAAAAACATTTATCACTTTGCTCCTAGGTGCAAAAAGTGACTATGGCTAGATAGGGCAGGTTAAAATTTTCTTTGACTCCTCAGCACATTTGTCATGCAGGCTGTCTGCCTGCCGAAGAAACCTTTTCACCTCGGGCTTATTGTGAAGACATACCCCATGAGAAAGGAATAAGGTGAAAAATGATGATGTCACTAGGTTGTTGCAAGGTTAGCACACCCTTAAATGGAGTAATGGTAAACGAAGCAGCTGCTCGGCTCCCTACATACATGACATTCATCCTCCCATCCTATAAAAATGCAGGACTCAGTGAGGACTGAGCATGAACTACTTGTTGACATAATTAGTGCTGGCTCAAGGGCTCTTTTTAATAGCCAAGTTGGCTGTATTTTGCAAGCTTTCATTGGCAAAATTCAAGTAAAGTTCAGCCAAGTTCTGCATCTATTTTGTTTTGTGTCTTATGCGTTTCCCAACTTGGAAAAAAGAGCCAAAATATTCTGGTAGCTTTTCAGTTTTGTGGTAGTTGGTATTTTAGGATGGTAGTAGCTTTTAAAATATACAAACATTTTTGGGCAGTGTAACACACTAGAAGGGGATAGAGATTATAAACTCACAAGAAAAAATACAGGAATAAGATTAATTAATAAGCCTTGGCTTGTTAATATCTCAATAGCACACTTTCTGCATATAGCACAAGGCTTTGAATCTGTTGTCCCTTGAGTTTTCCTCTATCCAGACAGAGATGAAATTATCTCAAACAAAAGCAAAGAATCTAAAGAAACCATTTTTCCATCATTTCTTTTCTTCCTTAGTTTCATTAAATGTTGAGTAAATTGTAACCAATTTGACTTTTGCAATTTCATATAATTGTGTTTGGATTGTGGGACAATGAATGTTTATTTGCCTTCTGCGCAAAGTTTGTTCTAGTTTGCCAGAATTCTTCAGTCCAGAACTTTTAGTTGCTCATAGAAAATAATTTATGTGAGAAGGGTTTTTTCCCCCCATTTCTTCACATTACTTCAAGTCTGCTCTACTTTGCAAACAGTTCCTAAATGTCTTGGTAAGCAAAATTAGATAATGTAGTTTCATACTGCAATTTTAATTTAAAGGAAAGGAAATCAGTTAGCTGTGCAATTACGCTAACTGTAATGCACATTCTGTTACTTTGCTTGGTGGCAATAATCCACCCTTGGGTCACATTCAATTGTTTCACTTTTATCAGTGACGTAATGGGGTATCCTATTCCACACAGTAGTTCGTAATGGTTTTACTAAAACACACTTACAACTGTTGCAAATATTAACACATTGCATGCAGTAAAGACCAGCTTTTAATTATGGATTTTCTTTCTTTTATATTTTAAAATACATATACATTTTCATGCTGGATACAAGACACAAACCGAAACAAACCCAGAAAAACCTTCAAGGTGAAAATCTTTCTAAAAATCCCAGTTTTGCTCCCACTTTTCTGTGATTTTGAAAATGGCAACATTAATGACTTTCTTTGTAAGATCTCATTTTCCACTTTCTTATCCCTGCCACAGCTCTGCCCCCAAATACTGCTGAAAAGAAGCCTTCTCACTGACTGAAATAAACACTGTCTCAAGCACACGACATACTGAAACACTGCACAGTTGAAGCAAATCAGCAGAAAAAAACACCATATAGAGACAGGAATCTTTGTATACTATAAGGCAAAACACACTTGTATTAAATATGTATTTGCCTGGGTAAAATATTCTATATATGTATATAATTATGTATATATGTTCAGGATTTGCATGAGAAAAGACCAGATTTCAATGTTATGTCAATATTAAGCTCTGCTATAAAAACGTGTGCTTCAGTATCTTCCTTGTGATTAGTAACAGGCAAGTACATTGTAAGTGTTTGTCTGTTTGATGACCAAAACTATTTTGAAAATAGTCATTTTGATATTGCATTTAACCAGACTGTCTCATGATTTCTGTAGTGGGTTTGTCTAATGCATTGCAACTGTGAAAATTAAGCAGATGCAGAACTCACACTGTTGTTACGAAACCCTAGAAAATGATGGCATGTTTTGTGTTTCGCTTGCCATCAGTAACACCAAAACAGTGACTTCTCAATTAGAAACAACATATTATTTTCATAAAGGACTGCAGATTTTCCTCCCTGCACCAAGAATAGTATACACTGACCAAACATAACATACATTCATACTGTCTGAAAAGAGAAGCACCCAATAAAAATTATATGATAACATTAATGCAGTCATTAACAGCAGACCTTTCCTCTACTAAGACAACATAACTAAGCAGATGGCGTATCTCAAGGAGAATAGCAAATAGTCACATTCTTGAGATAGCATGCAATTTTCTGGCTTGTTTAATAAACTCTGAACTACATTTCAAGCAAGAGTAGACAAATGTACAAGAGAAGAATGTGTGGCTTCATTTTCACAGAAATTTCTTTCTAAGGAACATGAAAAAAAAAAAGTTGTTAAATAGAATCAACACCGATTGCTTGAGAAGAATGCTACCCATCCCAAAAAGCATCCCAAAAATCCCTTGGAAGTACTATTTAAACTCACTGATGTACAGGTCACAGAGACCAAACAGATTCCAGCAGAAGGTATATCATACAGGTTGTTTACTTGTATCCCACAAGACTTATGTAATGTCGCATTTGGTGTTCCCCATCAAGAAAAGTGGGATATGAAAAAAAAATCCTCCTGAGAGGTAAAGGCTGCTTTTGTTTTCCCAAGACAATTTAGAAACGCTTGGTACAGACTTTTGGGATTCTCACGGCTTTGGGTACACTAACTGTTATGATGTAAATACAAATTATAATTTTTCATGGTTTACTTTGCTCTATTTCTTATACGACTCTGTGGTGGAGTAAAACTCTGCTCTCTTCCTGCACCTAAGAAGCCAGCCACCCTAACTTGTAACTGTCCATTCAAACATCTGCAAAAAAGCACAGCTGGCTTTAATACAGTCACCACGACCTGCAGGGAAACGGGGACCTGCCAGACAATTTGGCAATCTAAGGAGGACCCGTAGAGAAACATGAAAGAAAAATGTGGGTGGGTCCCAGTAAATTCACATAAAAGCCTATTTTTATTTAAAATAGTTTGCGATGACCAACGTGGCAAATCTCAGCCTTAAGAAACTGGACCATCTGTCTCTTCAACAGCAGTGTCACTTGGAAGACTGAGTTACAGATTAATTAGCTGCACTTTATGCAAAGTAGATCACAACAAATAAATAACTTTTCATACAAATTCAACTGAAAAACTAAATAAAGCCTTTTACATTAATTGTTCACTAATTTTGCCTCATCATATCTCTGCTGTGTTAAGTACTGCTGCATCCTTCAGATTATTACTTTTAAAAATAAATCACAGAATAATTTTGCAGGGGCAATATGGTATGAATGCTGATAAATGGCTGAGAGTAATATGATTTGTGTCATTATTAGAGGGTATATGTGTATTATCAGAAGTGCTTTCATGACAAGGAAGGTATTGAAATTCAAAAATGTTTAATAAAATGTAAACCTTATAATCTTCCAGGTATTTATCCTGCTGCTAATTACTTCCAGGGGGCCTGGCACACATGTAAAAGAGCAACGGATATCAGCAGGGAGCATTTGCTAACTCAAAAAGTTAGAAAGACCACTTTCCCTAGAGTTAAATAGCTGTTAAATCTGTCAACTTAAACCTTAATGCGTAACGTCTAAAATAATCACTATTCTCCTAACAGACAGACTGTATGAGTATTAAAGCAGTAGTAATCTGGTAGACAGCGACCAGCAAGAACATAGGAGATACAAGACCCCAACCAACTCAGCCTGACAAACTGTTTTGGGAGGCTGTTGCCAAAAATGACCACTTCACAAATAAAGACATAATTTTCTCAGAACATGAGTATACTTTTAGCTAAAGTCTCAAGTGATGGAGCTTTGGCTCACTATAAATTTGCTGGGAAATGCTTTGAGTAGATATATTTCTACACAAATACGTGCATCCAGCACTTTACACACACCTGCAGACACGCTCCCAAAGGAGCTTGCTACTTCAAACACATCGCTGAGATTAGCGGCAGCTCACAGTGCTGCAGCGTTCAAGGTTATTAGTGCAAACGTGTATTCTTTAAATATAGTACTGAATTTCTTCCCAAAATAAGTATTTTTGCCTTGACCAAATATATCAAGCAATCCTTTTAAACTGTGAGCACTAAGTCCAAAGCTGCTTGTATCAGTGATGACCGCAGGCCCAGCAGCAGGTTAGCATTCAGCTAACCCAGTCTTTTGGGTTAGGGAGCTCCAGAACAAGTGATGTACAGTTTGGGATGCACACACACATGTACATTCATGAGATAAGCAGTGCTTACGGGGTCCTAGCAAGAGCTGTTCCCCAAAGGTTGCACTTCAGACCTCTGCAGTATCTAATCTAGACAAATGACCTAGTCAAAAAAAGCAACTGTAAACTAGCTGTGCTTGCTGACATTGCACGACTAGCAGGGAGAGTGAAATGTGGAGGAGGCAAAAAAAAAAAAAAAAAAAAAGGCAACAATAAAACCAAACCAAAACCAAACACAACAGCTAGGGTTTGGGCCTCCTCCCTAACTTGGCTGATACAACACATGAAATTAATGTTGACACATTGGTACTACATATTGGTTTGAAGTAAACAAATACCAGATAAATTTGATTTAGATCAGAAAGAATTCAAAAAGGACCTTGGGATAATGGTAAATTCATTTGGTTTTTTTTTGTTTGTTTTTTTTTTTTTTTTTAAAGAGATGAAATGACAGGGAAAAACAGGTATAGCCAGCACATGTCTTCTATTTCACATGCTTACACCCATAGTTGCCTAGAATGGGAATGCATGTTCAGTGAAGTTAGAACAGGATTATTTAATTCTCTAGCAAAGCCCAGCCAGAATATTGTGTCACCACCTTATAAAATGATATTAATATAGCACTTGAAAAGGTATTAAGAAAAGCAGAGAAGCTGATTCATGGACTAAAAAGTGTGAGCTTCTAGGACCTAAGTTCACACAGCTTAGAAAGAAGATATTTAGAGAGGAATTTGAAGCATATATATTTATATATAAAAAAAAAACCAGAAACCTTTAAAGTAAGAGAAGGCAGTTGTACTTGCCTTTTTTAAGAAACTACATTAGGGACAATAATAAAAGCTAAAGAAAATACACATTTAAAATAAATTAAAACACTTTGGCATAAAGAACATTGAGGAACAAAATACCCCTCCTTAGTCAAATGAAGTCTCACTTTACCACTTGTCAAGGACACAGAGGAAGGTACTTTCTAGTGACTGAATCTAGGTCATATGCTCTTTCATGCAAAAGGCAGAAGAAAAAATAAGATGGAAATAGTAATTAAGCAAAGCCCAGAAGTGTCCAGTTATGCTGGGAGGAGCTCAGAAGCTTCTGCGCTTCAGGGAAGTTGCAGCTCTCTCTGCTTTGCACTGCTGATTAATGCAGGGGGAGAGAGAAGCCAGACATTCCTTTTCTTCCTCTCATTCATAGCGCTATCGCCTTCTGGGACCAAAAGTCTTGATGGGAGTTTCCCGGGCACCACCTTGCCTTCACCCCAGCTTATGGGATGCAATTCTGCAGTGTACCAAGACAGGCCCAGAAACTCTTCTCTCCATTTGCCCCCTCCGTGCCAGCACTAGGTCTGGCTATAATCTAACCCAAAGTGAGTCCCTATCGGCTAAAATAAAAGAGTGCAACCTTCAAGTGCTCATTCATTTCTTTTAACCACCACTTTTCAACATTAAGGATTATTAACTTTAATGCCATTGGTGAGAAACTTTATTATGTTTTCAAGAAATTGCTTTAAATCAAAACTGCAGATAAGGCATTTTTCTCCCCTCAGAATTACATGGTTGTGTTGGCAACCAGCAGGAATCCATTTGAGCAATAGAATTACCACCTCCTGGAGGTGAAAAATGGGACAAAAGCAGGAGGAGTGTCTCTTCTTAAAAGTCAAGGGAAAAAGGGCAAAACAGGAAGAAGTGGAAGCCCTGGGAATGGGAAAAACTAAACAATCTACTGTTGACTTAAGCCTTAAGGGAAATCATCCTACCATAAAATAGCAGCAGTCTTGTTGTACAGAGATTTTACAGCAAAGCTGCGGAAATCAGAGACAGAAAAAGTAAATCCCCCCTTTTCCATTCCAATCACAGTCCAAGTTCAATATCACCGCGAGATTGTGAGGTCTCAGTGAAATCAGCAGAGCTGGACCATTTGACGTCAGTAAATTGTCCCCATGTTTCAACAGCAAAGAGGCTGTAGCAGTTTTCATGAGCGTGAATGTTCACATGCCTACAATGTTTTTCCTGAATGAGCCACAACTCTTTGAAGTGAAAAGATAAAAAATGAATAGAGATATCCCTGTCTGAAATTATGATATTTGCAAGAACTTTTGAGTGTCTGGAGTACAATACACAGTTGGCTTCCAAGTAAATATCATGAGCATGTGGAAAGTTAAAAAAATGTGTCATGCAATCAAGGTTTACGAAGAAAAACAACCTTCTGATTCTAGGTCCATTTTCCTCCCATGATTAACAAAAAGTTTATATAGGTGGTGCGCAAAAGTCAGCAATACATGCATGCTAACATTTGTATAAATGTTTTATCCTAATAACAAAACAGGATTTTGTTTTCAAGTTGACATTTCATTTTAAAGATTTTGCAAAATAACTCTCTGCTGGGCTGACCTGCTATCCTATTAAAGCTTACAAAGACTTTTTATCAGAGTTATAAAGCCACTGAAAATAAAGACACTTTAATGGACACTACATTAACTATGGTATTCTGAACATTGTGCAGCAGTATAGACCAGTCATATTTCTTCTTCGTGTAAATGTACAGCACAGTATAGGCAGTACGCATGGATAGTCACAAATCCCTAGCATTATGCCAAGATGACAGAGTACTTGTCTTTTTTTGTTCTTGTGCTGTAATTTATCTTAAAAAAAAATGAACTCAAGTTTCCCTGCATACTACGAAAAGTGTCCAAGAGAATGTCATAATGGCATTACTCCTGCTAGAAAAGTTAATCTACTTTACACTGTCCTCCTTTACGAGGCACTGTCACTTCCCAGAAACAAAAGTATCCACAGAACACTTGCTGAAAATAAGTTGTAAAACACTGTCAGTTGCTCTGCAGAAAAATGCCAATTATATCACATGCTTTTCTTTCCTTAGCTTACAATATATGTAATGTTTGATGAAAACTGTGCCATAGCCTCATTTAGGCCCACACCATACAGATGTTACGCCATTCTTGATGGTGGAAAGAGACCTTATACACAGTAATAAGGATCAGGGGAGTGGCCCTCTTGCAGCAACCAGGTACTTGCACTGAATGATATCTCAGACAGTGCAGTACTGTAATGTTGCATAGCATACTAGTTCCTCTTCAGTAATGTACAACACTGGCTGTCATTTTAACACTAGAAGTATTTCAGCCTTTCATACCATGACTTACCCAAGCTGCCTGATTTTCTTCTTAACTTTGTCTTAAATACATTTTAACTGAATTCTTTATTCTGTATATATCCCAAGCAATATTTAGGGTATCTCAACAAACTTTTATACTGACTATATTGAAAAAATAAACTTCATTAATTAAAAAGATTCCAAATATCAGATGGAAACTTCATAAAGTTCATCAAATAAAGACTCACTCACATGCACACACCGGTATCTTCTGTATTTGTTTCCACCTATTTCTTTTCTAGACAGAATCTTTGATTCCCAACTTTGTGGCATCCCAGTGGCAAAAATGACTTCTTCACAGAATAAACACCCACTTGCTCTTGGTTTTTCTTCATTCCCATTTCTCAAAAATAACTTCTTAATACCAAATTAGTTTGTAAAGGCTAAGGGTGATTAAGTAATTTAGTTATATGAAATACATTTTTACAGAATGCACAAGAATATAAGGACTATATAGAAATTAATGTCTGGAATTCAATCATACTACACCAGAGGACAGTAATGTCAGAGAAACTACCCTTACTGAAAAATTTATTGTTTTTCATCTTTGAATCTGAGCTGTTCTTTCAAGAGGGTTTTTCCACAGCACATAGAAGCTAAAGGATGTCACTAGATAAGAGGAATTTAGCAATAGCTCTGGTAATTGGTGTTGTTAACCAACATGGTAAGCAGTTCTGAAAAGCTTATTCTGGGCCCTAAAAAGGGGGATTGAAAAAAACCAAAACAGCATTTTTTGTCATTTTTAGAATAGAGTTATAAGCTACTGTGACATACCAAATTATTCTACTGGCATAAAAGTTTCCTTTATGTTTCCCAGCCAACAAAGAGGTTCCTGTAAGGTACACTGAATAGCAAAGAGGAGCAAGAGGTAAGGCAAAAAAAATACTGGGGTAAAGGACATTGCAGACAATAGCCTTGATATGAACTGAAAGGAGATAAATAATCATTGCTGAGGAAAATAAGTGCCTTCGGTATCTCTCAAGATTTATATCCTATTTGAAAAGCATCTACAAAACCAAATCTGCTCCAGATTCCTAATAGGTAGAGTCACTTTATCTGGTCTAAGCCTTACATAAAATCTCACTGTGCCCAAATACAGGATTATATTCCACAGTCTTTTCATTTGGGCTGCTTGCATTTGTCCTCTATTTGTTAGAAAGTAGAACAACCTTCTTGTTCGGGATCTCACATCAGTTGCCTCTCCTAACACAGCCTATTGCAACCAAAGGAATCTACATCACAATAAAGCTACATTAAGAAATAAGATGCCTTCTAGCTTGCTGAGGCTGAGGTTGAGTGGCTTTCTTCTTTTTTTTTTCCTTTTTTTAATGGTTTCTCCAGATCTTTTACTTGAACTATGAACTACTCAGAGCCAAATGTTAGTTCTGTTCCTGCCAATTTAACACTGCTTAGTTTAGAGCTTTCATACGATTATTTTAAAAATATTTTCTGGTTAAGACTACATATTTACCCCTGTGAACATCTGTGTAGAAGCAGAGCACTGATAGAGAGAGAGAGATACTTATTCTGGTATACAGAAAATGTCTCCTCTTTCAATGTACCACATAAGCTGGTATTTTTGAGAAATAATGATGAAGAGGTAAACCTAAAACTTTTATCAACACTGTTCTGTTGTTTCTGATCATGGGTCAAAGAGAAGCCAGTGGCTTTCAGTAATGTACATCCTGATGTTATAACATGCCCTTTTGCTAAAGTTTTATCAAAAGCATTTCTATCAGTTTGCAGTTTACATTACAAGAACACATCTGCCATGTTCTGTAAAATCAGACAATTCAATTTAGTTTTCAATGTATTATTTTACACAATGCTTTTCTAGATGTCTTCTTCCAGGGACTTACATTTCAGGGATCAGCAATGGACTTGAAAGGAAAATGTTGGTAGAAAACTTGAGCATGAACATATGCTGTATGATCACACACACATGCACACTTCTATAATAGCTCTGTCACTTGGCTTCAAAACCATATTCCCTCTTCCCAGACCCCCAAATAAATCCATAAATAGAAAGGGTAAAAGACATTAAAGTCCAGTATCTGATTTTCTCTCTGTTAGAGTAAGCTCTTCCCTGTGAAGAGTTGGCACCATTCTATTCAGGCTGCACACTGCTGCTGTAAATGATAAAATGTCCTTTGAAGGAATGTGAATCCACATCCCTACGTATTTGATACATTTAAATCAGGTCATATAGTCCCTGTTATTAATTAGAAACAGTGTTGAAGTAAAAACATTTTAAATAAACCCAGGGACTGAATGCTAAAGCTGTCATTTTTTACACGGCCTCATGATTCAAGGATTAATGGACCTTAAAACAACCATAAACCACCGAGGCCCCTGTTCTGGTTTAGAAGAATAAGAATAGTTTTATTTCTGCTTCAGTCTGCCAGTCTTAAATTCATTGTGTGTCAGTGGGCACTGTAAACACTTTTAAGTATTTTGACATTGTGGTATAAGATGCTGCTAATCTGTTTCCTGCCTGACCTTCACCAGTTCTGAACACCTTGCGATTCGCAGAAAAAAGAAAAACAAGCAAAGCAATGAAAAATATATAATACATACACTCTATCTGTATACACAAATACTGCCATATAAAACTGGAATAATATTTTAAATATTTAGACTTCACTTTACAATAATTCTTTCACAGAAGTGTTTTCTGTATCTATTTTTTTTCAATTACAACTTTTTATTGTATCCATTAATGGATGTAAGGTATAATGCAAAGGGTTAGAGTACTTGTGAGATATGAACTTTTCAGAACAAAAGACTGCAGTTTTGAAGTAAGATCAAGTATGCAAAGTGCATTTCTGGAAGGCCAACAAGATGAAGTAATCACTACTATTTAACACAAAAAATTATAACAATATTCAGCAGTACAATCATAATGGTTCCTGGGGGTTGTGATTACACTGGAATTCAAGTATGTGCAGTTATCACTGGATACAGCAGTGGGATACTGAACTAAGCAAAACAATGACCGATAAGGAGAAAAAAAATATTATTTTATCTATTTTTAACCTTATCCGATGTGAAGGTCAGACTTTCTGTGGTTTAAGGATTGGAGCAGCAAAACTGGAAACTTGGAAGGTTTCAAATTCCAACAATTCTCTTTCTAATAGCTGACTTTCTGACTGCCCCTAAAAGGGTGCTTGACCAGGTTTTACTTCAGTCACACAACCTGGAAAACTGGGAACAGAAAGCAACTTCATTTAAAGCAAATGTACCATGTGAGTGAAGCTTAACTTGGTACATAAAGTACCCATTAATTTTCACTATTTTCTAGTATATATAATGCCTTTCTTTCAACTGCTCATCAGTTTGGAACTGTAGTGCACCAGCTAAAGAGAACTTTGTTTCGTTGTTTGACCAACTTCTTTCCCAAAGGTTTTACTGCACCTATTTCAAATGTTACTTGGCTACCAACTTATTTTTCTAATTTCTCACAAAAGAACATCAAAACACAAAACGAAAGAACAAAATGGGTTCAGGAGGAAACATTACAGCTATTAGAATAACATGCCATAAATGTTTAGCAATTAACGTGATCAGGACCTAAAGTTTATCACCAGAGTCTGTATTTGTTACCCAAAATAATCCTCTGTCACTTGCTTAGAAATAAAAAATAAGTGGACTGCCATTATAAGGTACATAATAAATACTCGTCATTCACATTCTAAAGAAATTTAATTTTCATCATCAGAAAAGAGCCAAATGGTTTGTTTTGAGTGTGAACAAATAACTTGTTTTTAAAAACAATTTTACTATTGATGATTTACTTATCGATAGACAGATTAGATATACACAGACTTTTTTTCCCTATGAATCTACCTATGAAGGTAACTTTTGCTATAAACAGCATTTTTAAATTATCACATAAAAAACTATCAAGCACTAAATTAGAAAAAACCAGAGTTTTGAAAGTGATAGTTAAATTTATGAAGCAATTCTGCCACACTCAGAGGCTTGCTGCTTGACATGCAAGCAAATTCTAGGGTGTATATTTGCCATGCAGGTGAACCTCTTCATAGGGTATTAAAAGGTGGGAGAAAGGATGAAAGCAACAAAGGCTACACAATCACAGCCATGTGCAGAACACATGTACTTTGGACTTAGGCTTGTTTGCATGACTAATAGAGATAATATTGAATGTCTTCTCTCATCATTTCTTTTTTTTGGCTCAGTGCCTTTTTTGCTACCTCCAAGAGCTGTTAATTTTGTTCACTGCTGAGCAAAAGTCAAAGTCAGAGTCTAAACAGCTTGTAATGAGTTTTCAATGGCCCATCTCACTGAAATTGAGGGCAAAGGAGCAGCAGACTTAGACACTGTCAGCCCTCTGAATTTATTATTGAGGGAGCAACACATTCAGTAGAAAACACATAGAGGAGGGGCTTGAGAATTCTGTTGGGTTTGCATTAAGCTTTTACCTAAGATGTATATTACTTATGTAAATACCTTGACAACACAGATAAACACATAGAAATCAATGTAATGTAGCTCAATTAACTGCGCAGCTAGATTGGCAGTAGAGTATGTTGCAGTAACTTCATTTGGCAGCCACTTAGTACTCTTACGTCCTGCTCCAGAAAAGTGATGAATACTTTGCGAAATACCTTGAAGTCACAGCGAAACCAGGGGTTTAAAGGGTGCCTAGCACTGATAAGGAGTCAATAATAATTTCCCTGAGTCCTTAGTGACCGTTTTTACAGACTGCACAAAAAGGGTTATCTTCCACCTCCGCAGCCATAATGCTGAAGTTTGTGAGCCTGTCAGACTTCAGCTCCTGCTACAGGGCTCTCAAGTTTTTGTAGTTCTGTCTCTTCAAGTGTACACTTGAATTTACTTCAGTAACCTCTACATAAGCTATATGCTGCTTAGTTTTTCTGCTTCACATTTTAATAGGGTTTTTGTTTTGTTTCGTACTAGTGCTCTTACAGATTGAGAATCCTATTGCTTCATCTTCACTGAATCTTTGAAAATTACAGATGTAAGCTGATCTAGCAGCTCTATTCTTTCAAAAACAAGCAATAAAGCTACTATTAGGGCTTCTAAATGCAGGAAAGAGTTCTCAACAGAGAACTTTCGTATTTATAACTATAATTCTTTCTTTTACCTGGAAGCCTGTAGTTGAGTTCATGTTATGAAGGAAGTCAGGCTTTATGGGTAGATTGTCCCAGGAGAGCATGCACACAACAAGCAACACGGAAAAACAGTGGGTGAGGTGGCATAGTATCAGTGATTTATTGGTCCTTCTTTGAGATGATCTGAAAACGCATTTACAGTTTCACACATAGTACTAAGTCTCTTACCTCAGCCTTTCACCAATCAAGCCTTTCGTTTTATCACAAATACTCCACATTCTATATACGCACACTTCACATAACTTTCTTTTTTTCTTTTAATTATATACCCGTAAAGCACTATGCTTCTGTGATATTTTTTGCTACTTTTTCATGTATCACTACTTATGCAAGGAATAGCACTGAGGAAAAGTTAGCAATACAAAATGCAAGGCTTTGTTTGGCTTGCTGTCATTTGGTTTAATGCCAACAAAGAAACACCTCCAAATCACATAAACATCTGATCGAATGTCAGCATTACTACATCCCACTCTTCTAACGACATTACATAAAACATGCTCACTACCTTTACCAAAAAGTTTTTACCCATTATAAAAATTGCAGTCATGTATATATTGAAAAAATATTTGCACACATTTTTTGTCAGTCAGTGCCAAAGATGCACAGTCTCCAGTCCCCTATCTCCAGTTTTTCACACAGTCCGCCAAAACTCTGGATTTGCCTCTGACATGGCTGTGAGAAAGACATTTGTCAGAGAAGAGATTAACAAGTATTCAGGTGAAACTGGAGGCCATGGCATAACTTTTGTTCTCAAGTGTAGCTTCAATGGCTATCTTATTTTCCAGTAGGTTTAAGCAAAGGATTTCAAATTCAGTGCAACATACCACAATTTCCTCTGAGGTCCAGGTTCCTGCACTGCATAGGTTGGACAACCCTGATCCCCAGCATCCTTCCAGCAAACCACAATTATCAAGGTACCCACATGTAAAGTATAATATAAAGGTTGTCATTTGCTTACTGTAGTGATGTGCCCTATTATTGGTTCTTTTCAAAGGGAAAAAAAGCCAAAGTGAAGTTCTTGAACTCCCAGACAATGTATTGTCCATATTCAGAGGCAGGGAGAGACTGAAATGTCTTTTAAGAAGACAAATTAACGGTATTATGAGCACAAGAAGAAATTTGCAGCATGTCATTCAATATTGCACAAAAGCACAGAAAGAATTGTATGGAGTCAGTAATACATGGGTAGAAAATCACATGATTTAGTATTAACTTACTTGGAATATATTCAACCCCTCTGTATTCAGTATTATTGACAAGCATTATATTCAGGTAATTGATGTTTAAATGCAAATGAATGAGAACACTATATCACCAGCAGCAGAATTCACTATGGAGATACCGCTACACTGAGAACAAGTGGATAGACTATGTAGTAGCAAATAGAAAAGTGTCGACAAAAGGTACTCAAAAACACAATAAGAAGAGAAATGAAAACTTAATTGAAGGAAAAATATTTTACGATGTTGCTAAATCTTTCCAAATAGATTATGGCAGTCTATACATTCACATTAAACCTCTTAAATTTTGCAAACAAGCATCTTCTAGGAAACCATACACTTAGTGTACTTTAAATTCAAATTCTTTTACTGGTAAAAATAATGCGTAATATGTATTTGGTAGTGCCAGATAAAAGGGTTTGTGTAGTTTTGAGAGGGATGTCACATCCATCCTCTTTTACGTATGCATCACATAATAGCCTGTTTTATATAGGACACAAGACCTTTTCAAAAAGGGCCTTGAATGAATAATGTACTACAGAGTTGTGTATGTCATCACATATAATAGAAGAGTCTCTTGCACCATGTATTAGTGAGGACAGATCTCCTCTGCAATTCTATCATCACATAAAACACCTTCCAAGATTGTCGTAGGCAGGTCAGACCAAGCATTTCAATTTTTCATAGCACTATTTTCAGTTTTCCTTCCTCTCATGTTAAGTATTGTCAATAGGACTTCAGATACTTGTGCACACCATTTAGCAGAGAAAGTAAAGTACAGAACAGCAAATCATTTCAATAGCAGCTGTCCACTTCTGTATCTTCCTAAGGATGCTAATTTGGATTGTGCAGTCTAGTTCACAATAACATTTATTTCCCATCTATACTAAACTAAGGAACAAGCAAAGTGTAACACATTATTCCAGATGACTTCCAGCATCTCAAATAGTGAAGAGGGATATATCCTCATATCATTACAAATCAAAGGGGAGCATGAGTTTTTCTTCTTCTCAAAGCCTTAACACCTCTAGCTTTGCAAGCAGGAATTAAAACACCATTTCTATGCTGAAAACCCACAAAATTTTAGGAGCAAAGAATTTGGCCCTACACTTGCATTTTGCTATTATGCCTATGTCGAAAAGCTCCATTTTTTTCCATGGAACAGTGAACATTTATACAATCATTAAAAGCTCATCTTGCACCATATTTTTATCCTTCTCAGTTTTAATACATTTTTATAATTGCATTGAGGATATTCTAACCCTGTTTTTAGTGCAACAATAAAATTTATGAACCATGACAAACGTATCATACCAAAGACCACCCGAAGAATAACAATGTGTATGTCAATAGAAGAAACCTGGGCTTCTGCTTCATAGGAATTTAGGATTTGGGGAGAGGGGATGAATAATACTTAAGATAGTATTCCCTTGATAACCGTGAAATGGTAACAAGATCACACATGTTTTTTCTAAGCAAAATGAAACATGTGGTGTTGTAAAAGAATTTTTTTTACAAACATGCTGTGTAGACAAGTTTAGTTGCAATGAGATTTCAAATTAAAAAAATTTAGTTTGTGTGCAGATTTTACTGATTTCATCATTGTGCTTTCTGGATAATAAATGTGATATCTAATTATCTTACAGCTCTTGCTGCACAAGACCTATTTCCAAACCTATTTCCAATATTCCCATTTTTACCTGTGCAAATTTCTGCATGGCCCCTATTCCTTCACCACAGCTGCTGACAGCCTACTGTATTAGCCTGCTAGAGATAATATTCTCAGTAAGTAAATGGTTTTCAATTAGAAAACCCTTAGAACAAAATCTTGTTTTCACATCATAGTATTGATTAGAAATGCATTCAAATATGCAATCACTAAAGAACACACATGAGAACTAAAGTTTACTAAAGTTTAATGATGTTTAAAACAGGTATTTTCTTATTAAATATGCTGTATATTTGTGAGTGTGTGTATATTTCTGGACTTTCCCTGGTGTTTCATAATACAATTCCATGTTTTTAAAATAAATCATGAAAATGAGGGGGTAGGGAAAATCCATGTCAATCCTTAAAGTTCCCAGATTATTCTAAGTCTCCCTAACACATCACTTTGTCTTCTCTGAATAAGAAAAAAAGAAATAAAGAAACAAAAAAAGAAATATCCTGATAAGGTTCATGCAAAAGTACAGATAATCTACCCAATTTTTTAAACAGTTATTGTGACAAAATGGATTGAAAAGGTATTGTAGATACAGGAATACATAAATGAAATGCATCCCACTGGAAAAGCTTTTTTGCTCACATTGTCATTTACAGCTTCTGAATTAATAGACCAAGAAAGGCACCACAGGCACCAACAAAATGCAGTAAAACCATTGGCAGCCAGTGGTGTCTCAAAGTTTAATTCCCCTGGGGAGAAAAGGACACTGCCTAATCTGTATTCAGTCCTGACATTGTCCACATCTGATATGGAACATTAGCTACTAACTCTCTCAATAGACTAGTGTCCTTCAGTTTATATTACTTTATGTTAATAGTAGAAAAATTACACACAACATCATTTATCATTGTTATACTGTACTATACAACCCATAGCTTATTTTAATATATTTATTTACCCCTAAGAGGTACAGAAATTTAAGCATATATCTCTAAATCTATATAAATTTAAACTTATAGTACCAGAACCAGTGCAGAGCTGCAAAAGGGATATCCCCCTTAAAAATGTATTTTAATTGTACATATAATCTAGCAAGTGATCACATTGCTTTAGTATGAGAAAATCATGTTATTTGTGTTCTAAATCTTACAGAATCAGTACCTAACACAATGTTGCACCTTAATAATAATTTATCTTATGATTTTTTTTTCCCATTCCACTACAGACACTCTGTTGCTCTATTTTCACACCCTTCTTCTCCCTCAGCTATCTGCCCTTACATTATTTAGCTACAGCTCAGGTTGGCAAGCTCAGTCCCCCTGCAAAGTAAAAAACCAATGCAGTTCATGAATCAACAAAGAACTAGGATTTTTTTTTTTTTTTCTGGATCACAATCTACATCTCAATGCATCTAAACTTCACTTAGTCTGTTTAAAAACACTCCTGCACTCAGTGATGTGTGCTGTTTGCCTGGACTATCCAGAAAAGAAAAAAGACAGCAATGATGAAGAGAGAGAAATCTATACTCTATTGCACATATATTACTTTAACTTTAGTTTTTAAAATCTAAGATGCATAAAGCTTATTAATGATTGATCTATTTTTCAGAAGGGGTAATTATATACAGTCATCCACCCACACTGAATTTCAGGTAATAATTCTTACATAAAAGTCAGAATTTTTTTTTTTTGCTAATGGGGACTGTTTTTATTTCATTTCATACAGAAATGTTAATCTTAATTTAAAGGTTCGAGTAATGGAAAATGTAACGCATAGCCACAAACACACTTTTTCCCAAGAGTTAGTACCCTTCCTATTATAAAATTCCACCCTACTTCCAAGCTGAATTTGTGCAACTTCAGCATCCAGTCTTTGGATCTTATTCCACGTGAACTTCCTCCATCATGCTTCAGTGCTGTAGAATAACTCATTAAAGTCCGACTGGTTTTAGAACAATTACTCCAGACTTAATGGGAGTTAAGTAGAGTGACTGACAACACTAGAGTATCTTTGGATGGTGAACACCCTTTGGTTTTATTACTTACCAATGAATGTTTTTGCTAAACTGCACTGAAAAGAAAGAGAAAAACAAGCAACCCCCTTATACATATGATTATTAAGAATACCGCATCCTGTCTCTACAAATATTCAGTGAGACATTTTCTCAGGTCAGACGGTTTCAGATAGCTTTACTGAGCAAGAAGACTCAAACCTTTTCCAGGTAGAAATTAAGTTCAGATTCTGACATCATGTTGAATATTGCAGCGTTTGTCAAGAAATCACAACCACCGCTTCCTTGTGGCAAGGAGAGCAGGTTACATAAGAACCTCTTTTGCCATAAAACACAAGAAGGATCCAGTCCTTAAACAGTCAAGATTTCCATTTCACAGCAGTTTTTCCCAAGTAAGAAGAGTGGTAAATTCAATATTTGACCTTAGAATTTGTAGGGCAGCAACGAAAGAATAAATTCCATCCAACAATATTTTTAATCTATTTTAAAGTGAAGAGACATGCTCACACTAAAGATTGTTTTGAACTTTTTCCTAGTTAAAAAAAAACAAACTTGTGACACTTGGATAATGTCCGCTCACAAAAAAAAAAATTTAAACATGACAATTAAAGAGGAGAGTTTGAACATAAATGTTATCACAACTGCACTACCTTATATTCACAAACATGATTGACTTTCCACTGGTGGTGTTAATTTATTATTTGCACTACAACCATTACAACAAAAAGGATAAAAGACATAGAAGAATTGGTCAGTTTATACTATTGTGCTCTAGCAAAATGAAGGCAGACAGACAGACAGGTTGGTAGATAGACGTTCTTGCTCGCTCATTCATTAAGGTCATCTCCTGACCCGCATGCCACTAAGGAAAAGGCAACAGCTGTTTCCAGTATCAGTGGTAAGAATGATGGAAGTGAATTAATCCACAGATGGAGACCAGCACCTGAAGGGACCAGTCTGGTGAGCAACAACAGTCTTTGCCCGAGAAACACACTTAAATGTTACCATATGGAGTGCTAACAGAAGACAGAGGGGAATGAAAAATTCTGCACATCGTGTTATTGCCACAAAAACTTAAGTATCGTATTATTGATAAGGATAACAAAAAGACTGTCTGCCTAGGCATTTCTGATTTAGAATTCATAAGCTATCAAATTAGTTAAGATGATTAAATTACTGAACTACATGCAAAGATTCCACCCAAATAAAACAGTGTAAAACATGATCGCAAGAGAACAGAGCTTAGAGATGCAAAAGACCAATTAAAATCTGAATCAATTCCCCCTGCATGATATATTTTTCAGACTGAAGATGCATCAGCTGTTAAGCTGATACGACACTTCATGTTAGTCAAAAGGCTGAAAACCTGCAATCATGTTTTATTAAAATAACTACACATACTGGGCTGGGCTGAGGGAGAGTACCAGAGTGCCAGAAAACAAGAACAATTAATTTAATGTCTCTGAGATCTTATGTGCAGTATTTGCAGTTCAGACACCAGAATATAACTGTCCATCTTTATTTGAATGTATTTTCTACACATGGCTTTAGGGTCTTTTTGGAATGACAGGAAGAAACAGAGCTGCACTATCAGAAATGCTGAAAAATAAAGGTCAAATACATTGACAAAGATGGAGAACTGGACAGCAAATATTTGGAGATCACTGGCCAGTTTCATCTCTCCCTTATGAACCATAAAACTCACTAAAATAAGGAAAACAAATGCTTGCAGTCAGGAAGCCTGTGTCCTGCAGCACCGAGGGCTGCACCCAGCTGGTATTGCACCAGGGCAAAGAAGAAACCACTCTTTACCACCCAAACTGCCCACTGGGGCAGAATTTGACAGACAATTTGCACTCGGCCAGTTGACAGCAGGTTACGGTACCTCTGAGGTCTTCTCTGGGCATTTTGCCACAGCAAGAAATTCCAGATTAAATTAAATGGAGACGTATGACTACCCACTTCTGAGAACAGGTATTTGTGTAAGAGCCACACTACACGTACTCCTTCCTCACACTCCTTCATCTAGTTTTATTCAGCATAAGCAATTGTAAGCCTGTAACAAGCGTGTTCACGTTGCAGAAAAAAATCAGAGGTTTTCCTTGATTTTTGCTCCCTGAAGTGTGCCCCCAGGGTATCAGCTCTGGGATCATCAGATTAAGAAGTAAGTGTGTGTACACTTCTACAGCTTTTTTAGTGTTTACTTTAAAACCTACATTGTAAAGTAGTTTTAGAACGAAGATGTCAATAGATCTCTAAACTGAGACTCAGGGAAGCAAGATTTCAGCCCATTCAGGCAGCCTTACATGAGGAGGAAAGGTTTACCTACTTTAAACATACTTTTACATTTCAATAGGTTAAAAAAGCTTCACTCCAAAATGAAATTTTGCAGGTCATTTACTGATTATGATTAAATCACCTTCATTTATTACCACATGGAAAATAAGCCACTGTACTCAACATGGGAGGTAATCTTAACTGCTTAGCAATTTATTCAAATACTCAGAAGTTAAAATCATTTCTGGGCTGTTCGTTCGTTAATAAGGGCAGATGAATGGCAGTTTGAGATATTATTTAAATATCTTTCAAATATAATTCCTAGTTTATATAGGTCAAAGAGGTTTCCCTGTTTATGTATTGAAACCTATACAATATGAGAAAAGATATATTTCAAGATGGGATTCTGTGAGGAGATTCAGCTTCTGGGGTAAAATGAGTGCTACACAAATACACAGAATTTTTTCCTGACCTGTTTTCTTCATAATGCGTATGCAGGTTCTATTAACGGTGAGCAAATACAGACAAGGTGGCAGAAGGTAGCTGTTATACAAAGCCAAGAAAACATCAGTAATAGGACACTGCCTTTTTTCAAGGAGCACCTTTTATAATTGTTTCCAAGAGTTTTGTAAAATTCCTGTTCTGCAGTCCCAACTGGGAAACAAAGTCTTTCCCACTCCCTTCATGTGGATTCCACCACAGGCGCTTGAGTGAGGGGATTTAGGTGCTGCAAAGTATTTTTACAAAATATTTTGCCCTTGTCAGGGGGTGCCAATTTGTATATCAGTGTCTTGCTAACAAAAAGAAAGCATGCTATCATAATTTCAGAGCATCTTCTCTATTGGATGGGGACAGGAAGGCAATATTTAAATACACTAACTATGTCTCTTTAATTAGGTCATTAATCAGCTATCAGAGCTCTTGAGATTCTTGTTTTCGAACCCTGTATGCTTAAGCTTTAGCAAAAAAAGTTCTTCTGAGCTCTGAAACTAGTAAAATACTTTTACCATTCCTATCAGAACAATAATCTGCATATTTACCTATTGCTTAAATTTTTCCATGCATATATTTTCATCAGTGCACTAGCTGTTCCCCTCCAAGCTTTGCTTGCTGGAGTCCAAGAACAAGTCACAGAGCTCCTTCCCCATACCCCAAGGGAGAAGCTTTGTTCTCATCTGTAATGACCCAAATCCCAAGCAACGTATCTACATCAGTGAAGTCACCCAGAGGTCACAGGGAACTCTTTGGTTTCCTTAGCTTCATCCTTTTGCTTTATCCATTACTTATATCTTTTAAAAAACAACAGGTGCTTTAAACTAAAGTGTGTGCAGCAGAACTTGGTTTCCAAAATGATTTGCAGTTTGAAATGTGGTTTTAGAAAAATTCTGTACAAAATTTGTGCTGCAAAAAACTTATATTGGCTCATGGAAAGTAAAATGCCTTCTAATCAGATTATGAGACTGAAAGGGAGCATTCAATTTTCTAAATTTAAGCTATATAACACAGATAACTGAATTTTATCCAGTTTCTTCTGTATTCAGTGCAATCACTCACATATGACTAAGGCATATTTTCCAGAAACAGATAGTCTTGAAACAGTCATAATTATCCCTTTTTACAATACTATTGCTGCTGTACATTACTCTAAATTAATGTGAACAGAGAAGTGGAAACTGAGCTCATCTGCAAATCCCACAAAACTTTACATAGTTCAGAACTCCAGGCACTGAAGCTGATTTTTGCCCTGTAACAAGGACAGCGTGTATAAACACCGCACTATGTGCCAGCAGACAAAGCAACCCACCTTTGAAAACCTGAAATATATCTTTCAGATAGGCTGAAAAAGCTGGCGAATGACTAAAAATGCCATTAAAACACACAGACCGCTTTTACATGCCCATTGTAGTACATCATGAGTCAGAATGGGGATACCTAGAAATAGCCTTAACTTTCTATTCTACAGATGCGTGGAACTGAGGGGTGCGTGGCAGAGACTTGTCACATGTGCAGGTGTGTGTAGCACACTTACATCACCCTCTGGCACCAGGGAAAGAAAATGACAACAGCAATCTGCCTAAATGTGCCTTCTACCAATGATTCTGAGATACTCCATTTCAGTATGAGTTTTGTTATTTTCAGTTAATTTAATAACAGCCTAGTCCTAGAAAGTGCTGAGCATCCCCAACTTCTAATGACACCAGTGTGAATGGTACAGGTCTGCACCTCTCAGAATTGGGCCCCCAAATCCATAATTTTCAGCTTACTTCACTTACTTCTGTAATGAGTTACCTACTTTTCCCAAGACAGGCTGTAAGTGGCTCCACATTGGACTAGGATGGACTATACTGAGTGGATTCTGAAACAACAGTAAAGTTGTAAAACAGTAGAGATATGGTACCCAAGAGAGTCAATAATTCTAAGTTGATGGAAAAACTGAAAGAGAATGGGTAGATGAGAGAAGCAGGGGGGAGAAGGAGAACAGCAGCAGTAAAGAGTAGCAGCCAGGGTAGGTCCAGACAGAAGAACTGTAAAGACATGAATCAAATAAGGAAATATATAGAGGCAGATTCTTAAACCATATAAAATGGTATAGTTGCACTGATAGAGGCAGAAGATCCTCTGAATCTCCTTTCCACGGAGTTTAAGCTCTGAAAAGACAGGAGAGCAGAGAGAAAAAGAGATAGGGAGCAAAAATAAAAATAAAGATAAAAAGACAGATCGAACACTGTATACGAATGGTTAGAACCAACTGTATTGCTCTTTGGGCTTGGCATAGTGCCCATAAAGTAGGTTTGATTTGTTTCAGTGTTGGTTTGCAGGACTGATTGTTTCTGGAGTTTCAGAGCAGTCGTGAGTAAGAGCTACACAAAGGGCAAAGGTGAGAGCTGCCCCAGAACCAGAAGCCAGCGGGAGCGGGACATGAGCACTTGCGTCTCCTGTATGCGAGAAGCACTGCTGCCTCAGAAGGAGAATTACTGTTGCCATTATTTTGTTATTTTACTTAGCATAACTGCTGGCCAAGGTCATTTCATCTTACTTTGCGTAATTCTGGACAGCCAGTCATACTGAGTTATTGTTTTTACTTTTATATAATATTACAGAATTAGTTTTATAGCTGTTATTTCTCAATTAGTGTACTCCCTTCAGGCAGCTGCAGCCTTTGATGTTTAGTTTCTTTCCAGATGAAGCCACCATTGCCATCTCTAAGTCTTGAGAACTTCTTCATACATCAGCCATCATCACCGCTAACCCACGTTGCAGGCTTTCTCTCTCCCAGCTTGCTTGGCATAGCTGCTAAAAGACACAGTGGGCCTCATATAATTTTTGTCTTTGTATCCTTGGGTCTTAAGAGGAGATAACCTCACCACCTCCACGTTGTGCTGCTCATTATGAATATTTTGGTATAACCTGTTTAGCTTTTTCTTGAAATGAGTATGCTTTTTTCCTTTCATCAACTGCCAAGTATTTATTGCATAAACTCATGAGTGTCAGTGAGAAACTTATCCATGGAAATGGTTACACTTTAATGAGCCTCTGCTTTCTCCAGGCACAAGGACATTAAAAGGCATTTAAATGGTACAATTCTTACTGAGGACCTATCATTTGGTTATGAGCAACGTCCTTCATTCTATGCAAGCAGGAACACGAGAAAATGCTCAGAAACATCTCAGTGATAATTTTTGGCAAGGGTTGACTTCTAAATGAAAACCATAGTCAGCTGTCGTGAGGACACATGGAAGGAAACTCCTCGCCTGTTCTCTGGAAACTAATGATGGGAGCCTGCAGTTTCTAATGGAAAGACAAATGATACAGATGAAGAAAGATGTGGACTACAGATCTAAAACACGAGGAACAGTAGTAAATCAGTTCCACTAGCACAGAATATAAAGCCTTCTGCTTGACTTGAAACCAGTACATGGAAACAGGAGACTGAAGTAAAGGATTACCACCATCCTCACTGAAACTTCACATGAAACAAGTTTAAGGAAAGGTCTGCCATAGAGAAGAGTAATCATCGAAATAAACACAAGCTTTAAAAGAGTACTTGCAACTACACGGCATGCACCCAGAGATACTAATGGCAACAGAGAATATTGTTAAGGCAAGCTTCTTTTAACACACATGAAATACCCGTGCATTTCTTATATACCACTACTACCAACTGACCTAATGTTCTATCAATAAACCTGATAAACTCCAACATATATGCTGACATAGTCTACATTCCACATTTTTTTTACCTGCACTACAAGTTAAAACCTTAGTTCCACACAAAAAGACAATTAATGTGTCCAAGATAATCAAACTCAGGTCAGTATTTTGTCTACGGCAAAAATAAGTCTGAAATTCCAATTTTGTACTATGGGGTGATGGCAGAAACTTTGACGAATGTCTTTGTGATACCTAGAACAGAATTTCCCACATGGCCTGAGACAAATACCATCTTTTTAATTTTCTATTTGAAATCTGAAAGGCAAACATCTGGGCACTGTGTGCATTTAGTCCAAAGGCTTGAATAGGATTTTTAGATGTTATTGGGACTCCTCTGGTGGATGTTTACTTATAGTACATCTAGAAAAAAAATGCTTGAGTGGGACGATTTGAATAACAAGAGGGCTACTGGCTAAACTGAGGGAGAGCCTTTCCCATCTATTTCTTCTATACGTTCCAGAAGCTGTAACTCCTTCTAGTACGTGAAGCGATTGCACATCCCTTCTGTCCTTCCCCAGCAGGCTGATACATGGGAACTCCAGCTCTCAGCACTACAATCCAACAGGGAAGATCATAAAATATTACATAGGCACAAACTGAATGAGTAATTGGGCATCTCAGCATTCTTGGGACTCCTTGTAGAAGCTGGTGGGGGTTATTGAAAAGCAAAAGGAAACATGGCTTAAGAAAGGAAACACGCTTGCACCACAGTGAAATAAAAATGCTTTACAAATAGTTATTGGCAAAAATTGAATAAAATAACAGCTTTCTAACTAACCCTATTCTAGCATGAAATATCACCCCAGCAGAATATAAATATTTTTGTGGTACCCATATTATCTGTAATTATTTGTCCTGGTGAATTATTAATATGCATTTACCAAAGGATTTCTGGAAAAAAAAAAAAAAAAAAAAAGCTTTCCTAAGAAGGAGGAGGGAACAAAACTAAGTTAATAAATAATTCTGCCTCAGATCTCTGAAAGATGTGTTAGTGATGATGTTTTACACTTTCAGTAATTCTATAGCTGCTGGCTTAACTTATCTATACTCTGCCACCAAATTACAACTATCATTTGAAAGAATTCTACCTGTCTAAAGGGTGGATGTTTGTCCCTTTTTCTTTCAAAGCAGAGCTTTCCTTCTAGAGACATGTATTGAACAGTTCTTGCCTGACATATGGATTAATCGGAATTTAAATACTGTATTATTTCAACAGGCACTTCTAATATCTGTGTTTCCTGCCATGAAATGCAATTAGGGAAAATTAATTTACCAGGGAACCTCTGAAGCTTTACCTTCTTCCCCACTGCTATTTGCACTGGGCAATATTCAAACGTAATTCCCTTTTATTCCAAGTACATCAGGGCTATTTCCTCTAGACTGCCTGAGAGCAGAAAATGTCACCCAGTATTTGGAAAGTTCACAAATGTGACATTTTTCCAGTAAAACTGTACTGGAGCAGTCAGCTTCAATAGGTTTATCATTGTTAATGAAAACAACTGGAAATACACTGAACATCTTGCTTCATGATTTAAATCAGTCTCTAACGATATTAGAGATGCAAGCCAGTGCTCCAGGACAGATTATCTCCTTGTGAGTCTCTGATGGACCTTTACTGTTTGTAAATGCAGCTGATACTCACCGTTGTCAGCTAGGATAATAAATGAGGTACACCTCAGTTCGTATCCTTTGTATTGGTTTTCATGTTATGTTCTTAACCTATACTATCCTTTCTTTTTCAACATTGATTTTGATTTGGAGGCCACATAATAATATTCAGCTGCAGAGCAGTATTTTTCTATTCAACTTCAAAAATCTTTTTGCAGCCTGCATTCAAAAGCTTTGTGGGCTGCAGGCCAGCCTTTGGAAATTCCTGTTACACAGATTATCTGGAGACAGAAATGAAGAAACGTATTGAATCATCTGTGTGGTAAACACAGCCCACCTTTTGCAATTGGGTTTCAAGGATTTTCACTGTGAAACAAAGGCCAGGGCAGACTACAGGGATGAGTTACAGAAGTATGTTCTATTTAACTCAACAGTGTCAGGCATATAACGTGCCCTTTATATCTATAGTTTATTTTAACACATATCAAGAAGACAGAAAATTAGTGATCAATGTAGACGGGAGCATGAGGTTTCATTATAAATTAATGTAGGAAGACTCGGATTTCAATGATGAAATGAACATGAATCTTAAAAATTGTCTGTCTTCATGAAACAGATGAAAATTATTACAGTATATAACTTTTTGGTGACATTTTACTGCAAAGGGCGTATTGTTACAAAATTTAGCAATGATGTAGCTAACAGAAATACTGCAGGGATAGATAAGATTATTTATGTAACATGATAAAACATGAAACATGGATGTATTTGAGTCATTGGGTTGCAGAATGGGAAAAATACTTTGCCCTGCTCTTAAGTGAACCCTCCTGTTAAATCAAGGAGCAACACAGATGGGACTCGTTAGGAGCCAAGATTGAAGAGTAGTCAGTAGTCAAATGCTGTCCACCCAGTTATGTTCTGGTGCCCAGGAAACTAGTGGAAATAAAAAATGGAAAAGAAGGAGAAAGTGCAAGAAAGGTTCAGAAAACTTCACTGGGGTATCCCTTTTAGCAGTGTTTTTTTTCCCCACATACAAACCATCCCTGCAGCAACATGAGAATGCACTTATAACTGGATGAAGAAGTCACCTACTGAAAATGAAACTGAGAAAAAACCAATGTCTCTCAGTAGTTACATTGCAACACAGAACTGGTGGAAGATTTCTGCAAAGTAATTTTACTCCCCAAGCCGGAGCTAGAGAAAACTCATAATCTTAGAAGTGGCGCTGGCTTAATATTTCTGGAGGCCTGGAATTAAATTCAGATTCTGGGATATTTCTGAGATGGAAAGAACACGTACATTGATTGATTTACATATATACATGATTGACTCCTAAGAAATAATCACTAGAACACAGAAAGCTCAGAGTTAACAGAAACAAATGTTTGGCAGAATAACAGACTTTTTATCATCTCAATGAATCTTGGATATACAATCATTTAAAAAAAAATAAATCCCACATATCAAAACCAGACTAACTTATATGCGTAAAATTTGGGCAAACTCTGCTGGACACATTTCTCTAATGCAAATGTGGAGAAAATAGATTTTCACGCAAACTAAGGTCAAAATTAGGTTTATCTTGGAACTAAAATTTTCATCTTACCTAAGAAAATATTTTCCCATCTGTAAGTTTTCAACACAATTCTCACTAGAGTTGTATAACTGAATTCAGATATAAATTACTTGCTCTCCTTAATTAACAGAACCTGTATTCGATCTGTGTCTTTTGTTTCTCTTCCCTTGTCTTTCCTTCCTACCTTGCCAGGATAAACCATTCTGTTACATTTGCAAGCTGCAACTCTACTCATACCACTGTGCTTTCATTTAAACAAACAAAAAGACAGTAAAGGAAAGAAAAACAGTGAGAACCACCTGCAAACTATTATAAATTCTGAACCCACCCACACAGCCTGCAAGTTATAAGTAAATGAAAGCAAGAAGATTCAAAGTCAGAAATAAAGTGGGGTTTGGGTTGGTTGGGGCTTTTTTGCTATAAATACTGTGCAAACAGATGATACTAAAATCTTTAAGAAAATATTTTTACACTTTTCGGTTGTGTGCAAACAACAATTTCAGTTTCCTTCTTTGACTGGGAATGGTTTAACCCCACTATCTAAGATGTTCATGGTGGGCTAAATCTTTACTGGATGAAGATCACCTATCTCAGTAGTGTGCCAACCACGTTCCCTCGCAAAGAGCCATGAGATTTATGTTTTTTCTGAATGGCCAATTTTCATCTGATTATCACACTGATATTTTTATTGTTTATCAGACCAAAGAGGTTATCACTTCCTGAATACAACTGAGAGAAACTGGTCAAACAAAGCAAGCTATTGCATTTTTCTTACACTTGAGAAATCTTTGTTGTCTCTCTCATATAAGTAATCCAAAAATTTTCTTTTGGAGAAAAGAGAAAACCGAAGTCAAAAGCTCTATTCTATACAAGCACCTCACAGAGATCATCTGTGTTGATGCAGTTCTACTAGCTTCCATCAAAACTAAGTCTTTTAGCAGCAGAAACTAATATTGCTTAGCTACAAGATACCTTCTAGTGGTTAATTAGAAGGCAAAAACCCCAGAGGTGGTACCATGGCTCTATTGCATCCAGAAGAATTTTGCTGTGGGCAGGGTAAGATAGATTTCCACCCAGTAAATATGGAAAACTTTGAAAGTGATCTAAATTATTTTTCCCTGGAAATAAACATAAAGTATAATACATTCAGTTTAGTACATTAAGATTTATTATTTCATTTTTACAACAGATCTATGAGCATGCTGTAAAACTGAGCACCTCCCTAAGATGTCAGTGTGAAAAAAGCCACTCAGGTATTACAACGCTTATCACTTGCATAGTAACTGAACACAACCCAAGTAAATGAATTAACTCCATTGCCACAGAATATACTGGAAGAAGTTCAAGATTAGAAAACACAGGATAGTTTTCTTTCACATATCTGTCTTACTGTTCAGCTGGATAAAATTTAACATAACTGTGCTTTCATTTATTATATGTAATAATAAAGGCACAACAGAAATACTATAAAGGTAAGAGAATGGTGCTGTAGTTGTCTTAATGTAAAATAAACAAAGGACGCACTTAAGAAATATACATGCCAAGAATTACAAGGTCTGAGCCTGGCCATAGAGGAAATACAAAAGAATATTGAAATATCCATTTTAAAAAATGCAAAGAGTATTATGAGCAGAGGAGCCACCCATGAAGTTTTTTGGTCTGAACTTTCAGCAGGCTACTACCGCTTTACTTTGCATGTAAAATTGCCAGCCTCGGAGCATGCCGAATTGGGACCATGTGACTTAGAGCAGTAAGTAAGCTAAAATCACAAGGCTTAATATGTATTACAACCAATAATGTTGAGTGTTTACTACTACTTTCTTCCATTTGTTTTCTCCCAAAATGTTTATTTATTTATGAATGCTTTCATTTAATTAATTAATTAATTAATTAATTGAGTAAGTATTGAGGAGTGGTATGTGAAAAGTCAGCCCTCTTTGGACAGCATAACTGTGGATGGGAAGCTTCTGTGAAATTACAGGTTTATATCAAAACATCGAAGTTCATCATAGGAGTTCGCCACCTGCCTCTCACATCTTAATTTATCTACTGTCTCAGATATAAATCAGAAAACCCTCTGAAACCTTTCAAATTCTTGTTTGTAAAGCAAATTTAAAATCGAAACCATAAGCAAAGCAACAGCTCAATCAGTGGAAGAGCAGTGATTTTGTGCTTTGTTTTGTTGCACAAGGACACCGCTATTTCGGACCTCAGCTTTCTCAAAGTATATTAGCTGTTAAAAACCCACTACACACAGACAGAACAGCAAAGTTTATGAGGTCAAAAAATGTTCACCTACCACAAACCACAAAGACAGGCTCTTGGTGTTAGTAGCAGAAAGAGACTTTTCACGTAGACCACAAGTTTGGCCACCAGAGAACTAGCTCTGGCAGGGAGGGACATGCCGGCTGTCTGCAAGTCAAAAGGTGCTGCTCAAGTAAACACAGCAAATGCTCCAAGAAAACTCAGTGTCTCCACTAAACTACTAGAGAAGAGGAGCCAAGGAAATTCAGGCAGATTAATAAAAACCAGCTGATCAGAGTTACTGGAGGTTGAAGTGCTTTTCTTTTTTAGAAGAGTTCTTAATCTTTCCTGACCTAGAGTACTAATGGTCTACTAGAAACTGATTAGGGGTAATACAAACAGTTTAACCTCACAATGATGAAGCAATAAAGACAGCAGACACTGCTCTTAAAGCAGCAAAGAAAATGGTGTTTAAAAAAACCCTCAACATTTCTACTCATCTCTGGACAGTCCCTGCACTGAGAGTTGAGAGCAGACCACGGGCAGTGTTTGGTACCTGTCTAAACCCAGCAAAACCATTGGGGACTTACTTAATGATTTTAGTTCTAGAAGTTACAGGTACTAATATCAAGTCCTGATAACAACTCACATGCAATTCCATTGGGTACATGTATTTATGATGTGGTTATACACAGATGTTGTACACACAATTAATAATGAAGCTTGTGATGGAAATGCTCTGTAGCAGCACACTTTCTGTAACAGCACATGTAAAATAACATTCTCACTTATTCTGTGAACCAGTTACATTCTCTATCTGTAACCATTTACACACCATATTAATGCAACAGTGCTTACTTAAAATAAACATACATATATATGCATGTCATATATGCACGTGTTACAGGTATGTATTTATGTGTGTTGACAGCATATATGCATGGACACTTACACAGTTACAAGTATGTATGAAAATAAATTTTATAGGAAAGCCAATAAAAAATGAGGTTTTCTACAACTCTGTTACAAGTCTTTTTTTAGCCTCCATGACTTCTTGACTGTAGAGCAGCTTTATTCTGTGGTCGTAGGATTTCCTACTGTCATACTTTCTCTGTATCACCTCCCCTCACTGAAAAGATTTTCTACTAGGCTGGCATCTGTGTTTACATGTACAAATTTTGTAGGTACATATCCATCTGTGTCTCATAGCTATGAAAAACAGTACTTGAAAGAAATCCCTTCAAAGTTTGAAGATCTCCATCTTTACTTTTTTTCTTTGTTTGGAGCCTGTGGTTCTTTGGTTAGTTTACTCATTTTATTTTAATGTGTTTCATCAAATACTTGTCCAGGCTATTCATTCCAGAACGATTCCGGACAGGGAAAGTTCTGTTTATCTCGTGATTTTTTTATTTGTGAAATATCATCCACTACTTCTAATGTAAGAGATACTGCAAGAGATGTCACCAGAACCCGAGCTCTCTTGTAGAGAGCAATACGGCCAGTGTGTTTCACTCAGTACTTCTACAAGACACATGCTACCTCCCTGACCTGTGCTGCTGCTGGGAACCTGGCCGCACTGTGCAGTTCTGCTTATCCCTCCATGGAATAAATCTGCAATGGTGATTATTCCATGCTCTAGCCACCTGTCCTAATGAATAACACTTCCTGTGTAGCTGTTTCCAGACATTGGAGTTAGTTACTCCAGCTTGAAAAACAAGTAGAGAAATTAATAACTGGTGCACATGCTCGTTAAATGGCACAGGGGCAAACTACGGAAAGAGGCATTCATTGCCATGGCTTTCCTACAGTATTAAAAAAGGATTTGTGAGTATCAGAAGATCCACATCAGCATGAACGTGACCAGACAGACAGGCGAGCAGTACCATGATTGTGTTTTGGCTTATATTTGGGTAATTCAATGCTGATTATAGTTTTACTTCAAATTTCTGAAAAAGAGAGAGACAGAGACTTAAAAAATCGATCAGTGCAGGATTAGATGTGTCAGTAGCTAAAGGAAACTGAACCAACAGCCCCCCTCGACGTGATCCAATACAGCACTAGCACCACATTTTCTCAGATTATTGTTATTTTTAAACCCAGAAATTTTTCAGTAGGTGGGTTTGCATATTACTTAGCTCTTTGAGTTAGTACTATTTATAAAAGAACACTGGTGAATATACACTAAACGCCTTTGCTAGTCATTTCCATCAACAGATTCTTCCGAGCCAAACAAACTGATGGTTTGTGAGCTTTTGCTACTTTTTTGCCAAACAGAACTGGATTGATTTGTTAAATTCTGTAACACAAATACACACATAATAACAAACAATGTCAAATAAACACACATTTTAACAGCACCTGGAAACTTCAAACCATGTTTTTCCTGTGTTTGAAGTTGAAACAAGTAAGCAATACTGTTGTCTTCTTAATTTGTGGATTTTGGTTTTTCTCCAGACCAATTCAGTGACATGCAGAAAAACAGAATGCATTTGTTCAGCACCTTATCCAGCAAACTCCATGTTATATACAAAGATGAATCTTTTTGTTAATGCTATAGTATACTGAAGATGCTTTCCTGTTGTACTTATTTGCTCTGTCACAAAAAGTTATCTGCATGAAGATTTAATAACACCATTAAATGACATTCAAATGGATGTTAAGCACTCATATAAAGTACTCTTATAACCAGTATGTGTATGTTTAGATTTTTTAAATTCAAACTGACTGATTGCTGATGAAACTGAGTTAGCTAGTAGGTTTGTAGAGGTAATATTAGTCACTCTGCAAATTATTTCATCAAAGAAAAAGCCAGAAATATAGAAAAGACCAGAAAAACCCACCAAATGTTCCCCACCATTCCAATACATCAAAACCATTGTTTAAGAGGTGACGGGACAAGAGTTTCTCTCGTGTACCTTTCCAAGCAAGACCCAACTGCCATTTCATTTATACAGCGCTCTCTCGGTTAATGCTTCTCCTAACCACCAGAGCTGGCTTGACCCTGTGTTCTCTCTCCAGCTCAAGTACTTTTGGAAACAAAAAGCATCTGCTTTCTAGTTTTGCTAGCTGGCTAGTTTTCTAGTACTAGTTTGGACACATACGGTAGGATAAAACTGTAAGTTTCTTTTCCAACGCTGCTTATAACAATACATCCTCCTTCAAGTGTTTCCATTCTCAGCATTTATTATAACCAGAGACCAATACCTGTAATGCAATGAGCACCTATAGCTACTTCTTTTTATAAAGATGTGATAGAATTGATAAAATACAAAATCTACAGATCCACTCTAATTTAGGGAACACTGTTGCACCCCATGACACCACCTCCCAGATTTGTTCTTCCACTGCTTACTATGAAAGTTCAAAATAATGTCAAATGCCACTTGACTGCAGCTCTCCCTGAGCAGATGTGTGCCAAATCTAAATTCCTGCAGGTCTTGCTACAGAAAAATATTAAAAAGCTCCTCACTCCATACAACTGATTTTCTGTTATAATTTCCTGCAGACCCACTGAAATCAATGAAGCTTCTCCAATTTACATGTCTGAGAATTAAGCACACTCCTTTCATAAACCAACCACCTCCTGTCAGAGCAGGGCAAGCGAACAGCCACTGCTTTTGAATCTTATACAGCTGTTTTCTGTACTTCCACAAAACTCCAAACATTAACACTGCTATACAATTTCTATTTATTTCTTTGTTATTATTGTCTTGGGCCTTGGAAAGAGATTTTCCAAAGGCCTTATTGTGAAGGACATATCACATGAAGAGTAATGACTATGCTGCTGTAGTCTATGAGCAGATTGACTTGCTTTTCTTCTTCCTTTTCAATTCTTTTTTATGTTTTTGATTTGCTGAAAAACTCTTTAAGGGAGAAAAAACAAACTCCTCTCCCACCCACCCCCAAAATCCCAACTGTGGGAATGTTTGCTTTTTTTGGCAGCACTAATATTTATCCCTTACTTAATAGGAATTCTCCCCTGTGTTAAGAATGTTGCTTTTACCGCTTGAAGATCTAAACGTTACGTATTTTGTCAGTATTCTGTTTTTCTCCCCTCTCTATGCAACTTTGGAGCAGTTAGTAAAAAGCAAATATTAAAACAAAAATTACTGTCTTTGAGTGTCTGTGAAAATTTATGTACTAAAAAGCAGCTGTAAAATTTTTAATGTTTAAATTAATGTTTTATGTTTACAATAAAAACTCTCCAGCCATGAAGGGCTTTTAAAAGCTACATGCTAAACACAACCAAAATCACAGCAAACAGTAACACTCCTGTGAAGCCCAGCTTCAACACAAGAAATGGCAAATAAGACTTTTGTGTAGACTTCGTGAGTTTTTGTGTCTTGCTCTAGAAAAAAAAACAACCTAGGAATGTCAAAGCTACAAAAAGAGCTGGTTAGAATAGGAAGGCAAAAACTTGTAATTCCTTAATAATAGGTTTTTCTGCAATTCTGAATGTATTTGTGATGGTCTGGTTTACTCTTTTATCTGAATTGTGTTATAAATAAAACAGCTTCTCTCCTCCCCCATTTCTGCCAGCTGTAAGCACTCTGTCCTCCAATAAAGGTTGAAACAAATGAATAGGTTTAAAAGAGACCATTATGCACTAGCTAGTGCAGACGGAGGAGATGAAATGTTGCCAAATCATACTCCTTTTAAAATCAATAGGAATTCTTGTTATTGGATTCAATGGGAGTATAATTAGGTTCTAAACTCACACGTTTTCTTGACAATGTGGGTTTCTTTACCTTTTTCATTCCTGTTTCCCTCTCAGATATGGAGAAGTCTCGCTGTTCCAAAGCGCTCTCCGTTTGAACAGCATTTTAGCCATTTCTCCCCTGAAATGCTTGCAGCACAGGCTAGAGAAGGCAAACCCTTAGCACAAGCAACCTCAATTACCTATACTGAAATTCTGCTATAAGTTAACATCAGCAAGAGCACAGCCCATTCCCCAGCAGACATCTGAAGCCTTGACATTCCCTGTCCACCCTGACACGCCTGGGCATTGCTTTCTTAGTGACCCGGTCAGAGCAATCCCACGTACTGAATCATCGCCACCATCTTTTCCTTTTGCAGCTCAGTTTTGTTTTGCAGGTCTCACTGTAGAGAGACTGACTAAGGCCAAATATATTTAGGTTGAATCAAATATAAATCTGTCCCACAACTTGAAATGATTTTCAAAACCCCTATCAAAGTAACTACAAGAAGACGATATAAATAACTTCCCCTTGAAAGGTCTACATAAGGAGGACCTGGCATTTACCACATCTGCATGTTGGACTCCAAATCAGCCACTGGGGAGTCTTGAGTCCGCCCCCATTAATCTCTCAATGACTTGCTTTTATAAACAGTGTATTGAACAACAACAAAAATATATAAAGCCACACCATCCCCCCAAGACCGAGAATTAAGTTATCTTTTTCATTTTTTTTCTCCATACACAGACTTATGAACATAAGCCAAATCCTACGCAAATAGTTTTAACTCTTATCAACAGTGCTATCTTCATAAATTAATTTGTCAGCCTTTACTTTGTTCCAAAAGACGGGATGCAAGAGCACTTTTTTAACTGTTTCTCGGTTAGAGGTAGTTAAAAAAACTTACTGGGAAGCATTTAAAATGGTGAATATCCTTTTTCTACTTCTCTCAAAACAAAAAAAAAAAAACACCAAAACCAATTAAAAATATCTTTTCCTCAGTTTTTTTCTTATTAGTTTGCAGTACAAAATATTTCTCATGTCAACTGTGTTTTTAAAGTACACATAACTCAAAAAAATTAAAGATAGTCAGAGAGTAGAAGCATTAACATACAAGCTTCAAAGTTTATTTGGATAACTGAATTAAAATTTGCCACAGGTGATAACAGTGGCTTCACCTTCCTACACTTTAAGTCAGTTGTTTCACTGAGCACAACCGCAGGTGACCTTAGAAAAAGCCAATACTCCCCGGTTAGTACCCTGCAAGAATAATTAGCAGAGTTGTTTGTAGGAAGCATATACATAGCTTAGAACTCTGCATTCCTACTGATCTCTCTGTTGACTGTTCTATCAGAACTTTAAAGCACTGAGACCTGAAGTTCTTAAGGTTCCTCTCTTCAAGGATGAGGGAAAACTTTAAAAAATATGTGTATGTGCATGTGCATATAAAATATATAAATGCACATACAGACAGGTAAACATTTGAACAAGTTTCCACAGAGAACTTATCAAATTATTACTGTAAAGATCTTGAAAGAGTGTTTCTGAGGACTCTTTCTAGAAAAAACACATAGAAATTTTGCCCAAGTCCATCCCAGTGGAGATGGATCTGGAGAACATCCAGGTCCTAAATACGGCTTTTCATGAAGAGATCTCATAGCTATTTAGAAAGTGAGGTAGCAATACTGCAGCGAACATATTTAAGAACATGTATTTGGATTATTTCCAAGATGTTCTTTGCATATTTAGCACAATCCTCTCCCTCCTGCCCTTTTTCACCATTTGTATGACTAGATTTTTTGAGACTATCTGTGCTCAGCTCTTCCTTCCGTCTTTGTGTATCCGTAATTAATTTGTCCATAATGATTAATCATTTTTTAAATGTGCTGAATATATGCACTGCTCTTCTGTAGATGAGAATATCTGCTGAAAACAGATGAGGACTTAAGACATTTTATTAGTTTTATTAGTTCATATTAGGTCTGTGAAAAGCAAGTCAATTACATTAAACATCAGGTAAATTAAGATATCTTGGTTTTAAAGCAAACCAAGGGAAAAAAAACCCTTTAGATTTTATTTAGTTTTCCCCAAATTTGGAAGCCCTCATGCAAGTTTCTTCCACAGTTTGCGACCTGCAATGAATACAGTTTGACAGAAACAAGATATACTGACTGATAGCAGCAGGGAACAAAAACACAGTGTGCATTCTCAAACAGCCACATTACTGGTATAAAGGATCAGCAGTCCTTTAGATCCAGTGAATGAGGATACAAAGCTAGGGGTGGTATAAAAATATAAGCAGCAGTGACATTTTAAAAGAAACTATCCCTGTATAGTCTTGCCCATAGCCATAACTCTAGAAAAGAGCCTCTTTTCTAACGCGCCCTCCAGGATTAAAAAGGCATAGGTATCCTGCTATATATTAAAATTAGTATTTCTTGGCCTTGGATAGCTTCAGATCAGGGTCCTCATGTCCCGGACATTATTCAAGTAAGCAACTTCTCCATTGGGTAATTTAGCCTGCTCATGTGTCTAGTAGCTAAGATTTACTACCTCATCATTTTAGTTAAAATTTACAAAATTAGGTCTGGACAGTGCAGGTGAGCATCACGAGAAGTTGCAGCACCACTACAGTATAATGGAGAAGTTAAACAAATTTTAATAGCATAATTCTTAACTACTATTTATCTGTAGATTAAAACCAAATAGACACAATTAAACCCCAGGGACAGGAATAAGACTACCTGCACCTTCTAAAACCTCCCTACAGCAATGATTTTAGAGTACAAATGGGATATTTTTACTTACTAAAGAGGGAATTTGACAAGCATACTGGTTAAAAAGGCTGAAAACACAAAAAAAATTTCATTATAAAAGTTTATACTTAGAATTATCATTAACAACACAATCTTAATTATATACGGAGCTTTTAATGTACAGCGCTTCAGAAAAGAGTTCAATATTGCTATCTCCCACTATAAACAAGGAAGAAGATAAATGTGGAGATGAACTGTTTGTTCAATTTACCAGTATACTGGTAGCAAATCTGGGAAAAAAGTTAGCGTTGGGAAGGAAGCACCGATTAGTCCAACCTACAGAGTGTTTGCCTCCCAGTACCCCCAGTGATGATCCTGTACAGCTCCTGAGAGTTCCCAAGACTAAGGAAGATTTACATGGCATTTCATTTTCCTCCCCCTACTTTTTATTCCCAGGACACGCCAAGGAGGAGCCCTTGGCAATGCTACCATGGTCACTGGTGTTTCTGACAAGTCAGAGCAGAGGGTATTTTGATGCATTTTGGCATGCCTCCTGGAAACATAAAAAAGAGGCCTTGGTTGAAAGAGTTTACAGGAAATGTGAAAGAAAATTCCATAGAATCAGTCAAATTTTCTTTCTACAGGCATATTTTAAATTACAATTTTTACAGAAGCCAACTAGATACAATCCAGACCCCACTGCTGGAGAAGGCTTGCACTATATTGCTCTCAATATATAAAAGATTTGCTGGAGTTCCTTTCTCTCTCTGATTCTATCTGAGGTATTTGAGTTGGCCCTAGGAGGGGGACATTTTGCCCTCATGTTGTTCACTGCTCTAATCTGTTATCCTCGAGAATGGGAGGGCACCAGATCACTGTGCCAGTTACCCTCCCAAATCTCTACTTAATGTTGACAGTAAAATATTAGCCACAGTATTAACTGCCAGATAAGAGAGAGTACTCCTGAGGCTTGCACATCCCAGTCAAGTGGATTTCATTAAAAGGAGACTTGTTACCAATAATACCAGACAATTGCAACAGAAAACCCACTAAAATAAAGATGACTCACTTATCTTTGTACTGCTATAAATAGTGATTTGTTTCTCTTCCCTCCATTTCATTCCCTCCCACCATCCTTCAATCAGATGTAAAACTTTATTTTTCTGCTATGGGAGGAGGGAGAGGGAAAAAACCAACACCCAAAGCTCAACAACTCTGTATTTAGGCTAAGTCACTCTGCAGCATCACAGTGTATGAGTTCCAAATATAGATGTACCCATCAGCTCCTCCAAGCAGTAGCATGACCTACACTTCCTTCAGCCCCAGAGGCACATCAAAAGTTGCACTTGTGAGAGAGAAACCCTGTGACCAAAAATGCAGTTAAAGCTTGGTTCTTCCCACAGCTTCCAAACAATTGGTTTTATTTCAGTTACCTGCATTGCAGTGCGCAATGTCAGTATATTTACAGTGCTATTTACATTAATACCTGATCCAACAATCATTCTGCAAATACAGCAGAATCATTCCAGGGATAATAAGAGAGAACAGTTTTGCAGCAATGCAATGTTAAAAAGCTTCCTTGCTCTGAGAATGCCTTTGCAATAAAATTAATGGTTTTAGCTTGTAATAACATGGTAGGACACGTGCATCATGATACAATAACACAAACATCTTCCACAGACTCCCAAGTCCAGCATGACCCAAGTCCCAGTCACACATCATCAAAGCAAACTTCAGGTAGGCTGAGAGAAGCAAAATGACTCCCAGGACACTCCACCTCTACCAAAACTTCCAAGTTTTTGCTCTTTCCTCCATAACTTGCCAGTCTCCTCACCCACAGTATGTCTTGTTTATGGCATTACAGATACAATTGTATTTAAATAAAGCAAGCACAGCATCTTCATCTAAATGTTAAGGAAATATTTATCAGCAAAAAGGCAGTCTCACCCTGTACAGTGTTTACAATGTTTTTTATCTTCAGGCTGCATTAGGATTTGCTGTGAAATGGTGTTTGGAATGACTTGTGAATCACTGCCAAATGCGGTTGCACCAACCATATTGCAAAGCTTTGCGCAGCAGTAATCATGGGGTATTTCTGACACTGGGAGCAATTGGTACAGAAGAGCAGTAAAAAAAAGACGGTCTGTTCTTTTCTCACTTAATCCCTTCTGTTGAAGCACTCTTAAAAATCAGAATAAAATATGAACTAAGATAACAGATGCCCTTAATGAGGCCCTCTGTTACTCTACTAGAGTATCTCTGAAAAAATAAAATATATAGATGCTGTTGCAGCAACTAAAACAGCAGAATTACAGAGAGCAGAAAGTTTGTGATTCTTTGGGGCAGAGGGTTACCATCAGACAGGAAGGAATAGTTGGTGTGCTTGGAGGCAATGATACAGGTTGCAGAATACTAAGATATCATCTGCCTCCGCTTCTCAGCATATTTCTCTTGATACCAAACCCCACTCCCCTCCTTAAAACTAGAGGTAAATAAATAAATAAATAACTCTGTAACTGAATAGATTATAAACATGCAAAGGCAATTTCCACTTTATGAGAAAACCTGCATGTAAACAGATTTTCATGCAGAAAAGTGCTGCTCCTTGTTTAAGGGAAACATCACCACGCCATCTGATAATTGCACTTAGCACTTCTTTAAATGTATAAACGCAGAATACCGCGTAAGTTTCATTTAGAAGAGAAATCTGATTAAAAAGTGCAAAATTGATCTTAGACGCTTTTAATTCTACGAACCAAAACAAACAAATAAATCACTCTAAGACTCTCAAAGATATGTCCAAATCCTATTAAAAGTCCTTTTAGACTCAAAAATCTTCATATTTAATAGCATTTTGGCAGCTGTATATGACCCACAGAACATTTATGGCAACTGCCATTTGTGGTACATAGCTACAAAGTGGCTTTTTCTGATTATCCTAGTCTAAATGGCATTTGAACATGCTGAATACTACCTGAGCACTAGTAACCTTCATCTCAAATGTTTCATAAGATTTCAAATGTTTCATAAGATTATGCATAAATGCAGTGGTGATAAGCACAACTTTGCAAAGTACAGAATCTTTCATTTGTCAGCAAACATTATTTGGCATTTGTTTATTGCTCTAGGAAAAAGATCCAGCAACGAGTGGACTTAATGTAAGAAATAAAGCTTTATACTCAATATTTCCTGAGAACAGAATATTAAATCTAAAGTCACTTTATGGATCTTCTTTAAAATAGATGTTTATGGTCCTCAAAAAGAATTAATTACTATAATTGAAAGGGAAACCATTACAAATTGGTTTGTAATGCAACTGGTAAAACTTTATACACTAATTCCTGAATTAAAATGAACAATTAAAATGCACACATTTCTAGTAGAGCATCACCTTTTAATACCATTAAACTTCTCAGTGTACCTTTATATGGTCAAATCTCATTTTGATCCGAGGCCCGATCTGAACCAGCCTTAGCCGCCTCTCTTTATAAGCATGTTATTCGTAAATATTGCATATGTTCCTATATTCCTCTAAAACAAGATATGAAAGACTATTCAGAGACTTAGGAACTGGTTGCTAGGGATTTACAGATAACAATAAAATGCAAAGACTCACTTTAAAATTCAGTACAGAGTGCAATGATTTTTAGTTCAAAATTGCCATCAACAATTATCACTTATTTAAATAAAACAAAAGAGGAGAGTCTCAAAAGAATTGTGTGCATGTCACTCCTACCTTGACAAAAGAAACATATTTATAATCTTCTTACATCACAAATCACAGCAGGTCTCTAGTCACTTCAGTATAGTAGGAGAGAAAAGGGGAGTTATACATTTTCAGGCACTAACAATTTAAAATTAAGACAAGAACAAATATTGTTAGTAAAAGCAAAAGACAGTGGGGAAAGCAACTCAGCTTGTGGAATGACAATATTGTTAAATAGAAATGGTTGTTTTCTGAACACAGTCATTTTATAAATTGTACAGTAAAGCTTTTATATGTAAATTACCCAAACTCAGAAACCTTCCACTTCAAATTGAATTGAGAATAGCTTGAAGTAGAACACTTTAGTGAAAACGTGCTTAAAATGAACAAAATCAAGAACAACTAAGGTGCACGCACACTGTTACACTGGAAAAAAATCCCCGTAAATAAATATTTGATTGATGTACTGCTAACAAAACAGGATAAAAAATTGGCTTCAAGTGTATTCAGATAGCCTCTTAATACGTGCATTTATTTTTGTTTTTTTATAGGTACTGATTGTATTTTTTAAACTATGTGTATTACCACCAAATATAGAACTATGTTACGTGAAAGATGAAAACTACTACAACGGAACTACATTATACAAACAATCACGTTATCACATTCAAAAGCTCCCTTTGCTAACATACTATAACAATGCAATTTCCCCTCAGCTTTAGAACTAAAATTCATATGATTCCATCACTGTGTTTTTAACTTACCAACATCCCTTAAAATAATCCAATCATATATGATGGTCAAACTTGAACAACTGTTGTGTACCAAACCATCATGCTGGATAGTCCACGAAGGGACAGCAGGCTGGGAACTGTGCTTAGAAAGCTCACATGGATTTTAAAAGAAGTTTCATATGAAACAACTGCAGTATCCGCTGTTTACATCAGCCTTACAAACGTATTTATCTTCAGGTTTTCTAGCGAACCTGGCACCTCTAATGATATACCATCTGGAAATGACAACTGACACAGACCATGTTATTGGAAATCCAGCCCCATATTTTTATTTCTGGTATAAATTCTTGGTAATTTAACAGCTTTGACAAAGCTAGCTGTAATCCATATGTTTCTATCTGATTCTCTGTGACTACGTTTGACTCGACTGCTGTGTCAGGGCCTTGCAGAAATAAAACTCTGTTGTGGTACACTCTCTGACTATGGCTAATAAAGAGGATGAGGTGGTACACTGAGGTACCTGACTATGGGTAAATAAAATAAGAGCTAATTGTAGGGAAAATGTGAAGGAAAAGGCTAACCTCCAGAAGAGGATATAGCCCTTATCAGAAAGTAACCTATATAGAGATCTGCAGTTTATTAAAACTCTCATCCCATAGTAGCAAAGGAATAATCTCTTTGTAAGGCCAAGCCCTTAGTAAAATTATTTTGAGTTTGCTTGTTCATTGTGTATCTCCTCCTGGCTGAATATGGAAATCTGATTTTATTCAATGCTTTTAGGTTAATCCTCCCTTTGGATTTGAACATGGCTACCAATTACTTGAGTAAAAGCCAGGGGGACATTTGTCCCACAGCAAAACTTGGTCCTTAATTTACCAGTTTGTGAGGACAGCAGGCAAATTTAAGTAGTAACCAATGAAAGAGACTGATCCTGATGGACTTTTTAAGCTAAAAAGTGATCTTCCTTACATAAGCTAAGAATAATGCTTGCAAAACCAATTCTACCTAAAAAGATCAACAAATCAAACCTTAAAAATTAATTGGGGCCAAGTAAACTGTAAGTGCAATGCACAATTGCCTTAGCCTGGAATCTGAGAAGCTTTGAGGTGGCCAGTCCGCACACCTAAGTCCATGTATGTGAGAATATAAAGAAGAATACCAATAATACTCCCTATTTATGTCTCTCAAAGTGTACTTGTAACACAAAAATGAATACGGCATACTGACAACATCTGCATAATGACATAATTGTTTACAAATTGGAAACACAAGTACCAAAACCAGTAATATCCAGGGCATTCATAGAAAAGACAAACTAAATTGAATAGTTCATAATTTCGCTATAAATATATGTGGAGACAAAATAAAAGCTGTATTTCAAATCACCTTCTGTAAAGTGAAAAATGTTTGCAGTCTGGCAGTTTTATATCATTGTGCCTTCACAAGAGAAAATGCTATTATATTAACATTTATAATCTCCTTGCTATTAACGCACTTGCAGTGAAAGTGTAGCTAAAGCATGTAGTATTTTTATATTAGAGATAGGGAAACTAGGTGTGACTGAAAAATAAAGAGTGTAGTTCACTCTGTCAAGTTATGAAGCATGTATGCTCAAATGCACTATATGACTATCTTACTAGGCATTAGCTGAGGACATAATACGGAAGATAGCCAGAGATTTAATGTCCACAGATGACATATTGTACCCAAAAGATTTAAACAATTAAATAATAAGCAAATGCTGAAAATGGTTTACGTTTGAGTATTTTTTTAAAAAATGATCCTGTTAACCGAGACAGGAGTCTGGTTCCAACTGCGCCAGGTTCCTGTAAGCACTGACACCTGTGAAAAGCTGATGGGTTACACTTTAACATTACTCTACGAAGTTCCTTTTAACTTTAAAAGGACTTGCTGAATGTTGCCCAAGACTTTTATTAAAAGCTAACTCAACATTTAAAAAGGTGTTTGTTTTAATTTGATCATCTTTTTTTTTCATTTCCATTTCTTTTGACAAAGATGAGTATGGCAGACCAAGTGCCATCGTGCAATTCTTGAGTGTGTTTGTTCATGCAGCAACCCTGTACAGCCCCATCCAGCCTTCTCTCCAGAATTTCCCAACCAACTGAATGAAACCGATACCCATTTCTTCCTTTCAGCCCATGTGTAATGGCTTTAAAGGCCTCACCATCCTCCAGGCTCACTTGGCATAGCAATCACTTTGGAATATATTAAATTTCAGCTTTTGCCCTTGTAGCAGAGAGCATAAATTTTTGGAAAAATAGGTGTTATGTGACATAATTAATTTGAGCTCTGCTTGGCTTCCTTATGTTTAGCCCAATTTGCTTTACTGGAAAAGTAGAACCCAGTGTTTTATTTCTTTTAGGCTTACTCCCAAAACTTCACAGGTATCTTTAAGGCCTCTAATGCTTAAGTCAGAGTTCATATGATGACTCAAAATCTTTCAGATTTAGTATTACCCCAAATAATCAAGAAAATTTAGTGGCCTAGGTGCAAGATCTACTCACCTGCATTTGCCATGGAGATTGACGATAATGAAAAGGCCAAACCAAAAATCAACCTGGTGATATTTCCTCAGTTATCAAAGAAAACTACTCAGCTGGGGTGACTGAATGAGTAGAATTTTGGAAGATGGTATTATTATAATTATAAACCAGAAACTAAAATGTTATTATACCCCTTGCTAACTGATATTTCAACTATTAATGCTGAACTCTATCTAACTTATCTGAACATTTCTGCACTGTCTCTTCCTCTCTATTGCTAAATGTGTGTACAATACCATGAAGGAGACTTAGGTATATTGCAAAGGTTATATTTTAAGATGATATGGGATGGATGCATTTGACTTTTTAAATCTTTCTCACTCTACTTCAGAAAAGGAATAGGAAATCTGTGTGGTTTTACTGCACCGTATCTTTTGGTGAAAGCAGATGGATATTTTTAGCATGAAAAATGACTTATGAATTTTTGGACATTTATTAAAAGCAATACTGCATAACATTTCAGAAAATATAACCCACCAGAAATCTTTTCATGTTTAAAATAAAAATTAATATTTTTATCTCAAGTAAAATGATATTTCTAATGGCAGGAGACTTAAATGCTAAAAGCACTTTTAACATTTTCAATCATTCTTCTATATGCTTGTGTCTATTTCATTTCTTTTAGTAAACATGCAGTTCAACTTGCTAAGAAAACAACTTTGAGTTAACATTCAGCTTGATTTTTGAAGATAATATTGTCAAAATTTTCCTACCACCATTACTACAACTGACTCTTCCCAAGGCATGTGCAGCTGGACCGTGGCTGCATGGCCATTCTTAGGGAAGGAAAAGAAACAAAAGGACTCCATTTCTATGAAGACTATCTCTTTTTCCTCGATGTGGTCAAACATAGGCATTTACAAGCAGGAATGAGGCCGTACTGTCGATCTTTTCCTGTTAAAAAGGCAAAACCTTTTAGACAAAAGTGTATCTGAGAGGGGAAGACTGTTGCAATTTACAGGTGCCCAGTTCCCTTAAAGCACCGCTACCCATGAGCTGCCTTTCCCTTTAGTGATGGTTGACACTACAGAGGCAGAAATGTACCTGGATTCTTCAGTTCCTCTTGTTTGATTGCAGCATTTATTTATTTTATTGCCTAAAAGAAATGGCATTCTGTTTCACCTTCATGCTACACAACTTTCTCAGGCTTGCTCTGGGAAAGCCTTTTGGAATTGCATAAACATCCAGAATACAGCTATTCCAGTTAATTAAGACATTTGTTGTGACATTCAGGAGGAACAAGGCAAAATTAAGCTAGGACGATAACAAAAAAAAGGTAGGAAGCAGAAACAATCGCAACTAAAATGTTTAAGAATTGTACCCAGTCTAGGAATAAAGTGACACTGACTAATGTAACTTCTCTTTCCTCTCATTCTCACACTAACTTGCTATCACTCACACTAACACATTGTACCTCCAGTTTTTCCTCCAGGTCTTGTATTTACTGCTAGTACTGAAGAATTTAGGAGGCTAAATCATGAAGCAGGGCCCCAGTGTGCTGGTGGCTCAACAATCAGTGACAAAAAATGGTGAGTGCGCCAGAACATCGCAAAATGCAGTTGCCACCGGTGTATTTTCTATTCTTCCTGTGATTTGAATATACACAGATTTAAAACACAAAGGTATTTATAAGAGTTACAGTATCTCCGTAACTTTTTGTATAAAAAACCAGATTAGATAACAAATACAGGGACTGTAAAAAATGTGTTAATGCAGACTCTCTGTATCAGTGATAACACAAGAAAACAAAAGTATTTAGGGTATCTAAGCAGAAAAAAAAGGTCTGTTTTTTTCCTGAAAATAACCTAAACAAAAACATCATTAAAAATGTGACCAAACCAATAAGCAGCAGCACTGTAGTCATCTCACTACACAGATTAAAAGACCCAAAAAAGGGGCAACACTGCTTTTCACCTGTGACATAGCCACAGAGGCTCAGCGCCCACCAGTACGCACATAAAAGTGACGAGCGAGTTGTTGTAATGAAGAGCAGAGGTATACAGCCTTTATCAGATGAGAGGGGATTTGTCAGAGATTAATAGAATTCCATTGTAATATCCATATCTCACAAAGGCATACTCTGACAGGGTCCAATTACTTTCAACAAGCTGGGCCTGCTACATGGACCCTCTGAACCGGAATGGCCCTCCAATCTGTATGCTTTCGTTCAGACAGATAACACCAACGTGTTTCTCTCTGTGATCACTGCCTAACTTAAATGAGTTAATCTCGTTTTCCAGATGAATTGTTATTTTGTCTCCCGCAGGCTGTGATTACCGGATAAAAGTATTGTGTTAACAGGAGGGCCAGGGTCTTTTCAGCAGCGGATTCCACATTCAGATAACCAGCCAGAGAGGGCTTTTTCTTGCTTGCTCGCTTGCTTTTTTCTTTTTTTCTAATGTGAAGTAAGAGAGTGGCACTAACAGGAGAAAACTGTGAAATGACACAGAGATAAACCTTCCCAAATAATTACATAACTTCGTAAGAGGTCAAAGGGGCAATTTATCTTCATATTTCAAAAGAGCGTCCCGGTGAACCAATCACATTTACAGCCTACCCCTACATATTTTAAGAAGTTATTTGCCTTTCAGTTCATGCCTGCCCTTTCTTTCCCTAATGGCCTTTGTTTCTTAAGCCATTATAATGTGTTTGAGAAGTTCGCAAGGGAGGCTATCAGAATATAAATATTTGGAAGCACTGAAATATCTGGGCAGTATCAGAAAACAGGAAGAAGAAAACAAGCCCATGATTTCACGAACAGTTCTCTTAAACTGATGAAGCAAGAGCCATATGGTGAGAGTTACAGTCTACAGCACATTTTTCTGAGATAATGTATTTTCTCAATGCCAGCAGTGAGATTCTTCATTTCCTTTTTTCGATAAAACGTTAAAAAGAAAAAGACCCACTCTCATGCTAATTCTTAAAAACTACACCTTTGGGGGGTTAACGCAGGAGAAGCACAGACGTGAATAGCCAGTCATGCCTTGACCACGAGGAAAATCCCTACAGGGTCAAGAATGACTCACACATAGACCCCACCTAGGCAAATTCAAACCCACGAACAGTAGCAGAACCGCACCGACTTACGTCGTCTGTTTCATGCATTTCCATCTGTATAGAAAAAACATGAAACTATTATGTTACTTTAGTATCTAGTGCCAAAAGGTAAATAAAATTTGATCTCTGAATGCAGTAGATTTCTCCAGTGGCTCTCCCAGTATGTAGATCCAAGTTACTCCTGAGGTGGGTTATGTCAACAATTCGGAAACAAGATGCAACATCTGATCGTTGGCAATATATCAAACACTGCCCGTGAAATGTAGTCGATAAGCTTATGAAAGCTTCCTGACAGAAAGCCACAACTTCTGACTGCAAAAAGCCAATGTCTTCAACAAAATATGAATGAAGGTGCATGATGTGCACATGAAGCACACGGCGGCTGTATCCCACCCTGTGGGACAGGTCTGTGGCACAGCAGACCCTGCAAGTCCTGGGCCCCCAGTTTTGCAGAGCTGGGGACCTAGCGAAGCACATCACAGCTTCCTTTATGCTCCTGTGCCCACATTTCCTTCTGCAGGAAAGGAGAGGCTGCGACTGAAGTGAAAAGCAAATCTGAGGAATATCAGTCTCTACACAAATATTTGGGCTCCACCTTTCTTATGCAAAGAATCACTGATATCAGCAGATATGAAAATCATTCATAGGTAGCCAGGTAAATTAATGAAAAGATAACACGTTTAGGAGTTTCTATATTACAGACTTTACATATTTCTGTATCTCATAATGAAGTGAAAAGTCTATGCAGCTGGAACCACAGTCCACAGTTAGTTATCACTGACTTCCATTTTGATCAAACCGGTAGTATTCTCATTTCCGGCCAGCGGCACTAAGTTCAACCTCTATGCTGGGAACTAAGTTCATAATCTGTCATTTAAAGATCCCTGGTATTTTCCAAAATGGGTAGATGATAACCTAATGGTTCACATTCTCTTACAAAAAACAAGCTTTCGGATTATGCATTACGTACAGGAGAATGCAAAATGTCTATACAGCGTAAGCAAACAGTCAATCATATGCTATTTCTGGAGAAAAGCAAAGAAAAAAATCTAAGTACTTAGCGTGAAAAAACGATGTTATAGTAAAAACATGTCTTCATTCAAGAAGGTGAATAGGAAAGATCATTTTTACACAATAGGAGCCTCCCTCAGGTATATAAGGAATCACATTGTTTGCTGGGCTACAGAAAGACATATTCCAGTCTTCTTCTCCACCCAGCACTGCATTTTATTCTGCTTAGCAGCAGACAAGTGATGCAGCTAGGAGAGTGTGAAGTGCTCCTATGCATCATCATAAACAAGATAAGCAGAATTATTCCCTAAATTACAAACATCTACACCTACAACAAATCACTGAGAGGAGCAGGGGACGCTGTGGGTGCAGTATGGGCAAAAGACGGTGCTTTTAGTGGCTCTTACCAATGCTGCTGCTGCTGTAGAAGCAGGAAGCTGGCCTGACTTTCAAGTTACAGGTTGATTTTGCCTTGTCTTTGTCTGAAGAAAGAAGGAACAGTATTTTTCTGTGCTTTTTTACAAGTGTTTTGATTGCATTGCTTCTCTTGACTTAGTCTAGGAAAGGGTAGGCCTCAGTAGAGATCTTGGAGGCCATAGGTTCCCTGAGGTATATCCTCAGTAGGATGATTTTTTTCCCTTTTTCCTGCTTAATTAACAGATCAGATGTGGGAATAATTATAAATAAACATCAGGCAGTGTCATTTAGAGACTGGTCACTTTGACTAACCCGTGATGAGTCTATATACAGCCACACAAGGGATTAAGCTCCCAGCACAGCTGTAACCAGGACTGCTCACATCCTGGCTCTGTTTTTTGTGCAGGACACAGCCCTGACATTCTGCTTGTTACACTGAAATTCAGAGTTACCAGTGAATAGTCCTATTTCAGATCTCAATGGAAGCGAATACTGGTCCTCCTCACAATAACAGTCTTTTCCCAGACAAAGCCAACACTGGTATAACAGAAATGATGCTAGTAAGAAGTGATGTGAATTGGTAACAAAGAAGCTTGATCAGCGTGATGGAGACAGTCACAGACATGAATTAAATCTCAGACGCAAATTAATTTCTCATTCATTTTTCTGTACACCGGTACTACAAAACACTTTGTAAAAGTTGCATTGAAGGTAGCAGCTGGAAATTATATTGTTTCAAGAGCTGAAAAAATTCTCTGTGGAGAAATTTTAAACCCATAAACTTTCCCTTTTCTTCCTTTTTTAAAATAGTGCATCAAAATGCATGCAGAGCAGATCTGTGAACTGCTACATGGTTTTATTTTTTAAATTGCCAGTCTTTTTTATTCGATAGAAACATAAAATTGACAAAATGGACAGCTTTCTTTCTAAGCTAGCTTACACCTCTCCTTTTTTGAAAGCTTCCTAAACATGCAAGCACTCCATAAAAAAGTAACTGGTGCATGCAGAAGCAATGCAGTTCACAAATGAAGCAGTATAATGTCAATGGTTTGAAATTGTTCAGTCTCAGTTGTTTTCCAAGTCAATGCACTGGCAGTCTTGCCTGAATGCAACTAGTCAATAGAGGGAAAATAAATAGAGCATTTCCAGAATTCACCCATCAGCACTGAAAAGTGTCTGCTTACTATTACACAGTTTTAACATGTCATAATCGTTTTTCACAGTACAGAAACCCTCCTTATACTTTGGACAAAGAATGAATGACTATTTTAGCACCCTATACATAACTTCTAATAGAAATTCCAAGCAAAATGTATTGATTATAGTATTGTAAGTGGTATGTGTTATTAAAGTAGAATCTGAATCCTTTAGCCTATTTTTAATGCTACATTATGAACAAAAACTTCTAATTTGGGTATCTGAAAGCAGAGACTTCTGTATTTGGACTTCTGAACAGACTCATTTAACATTTCTGTAAGTATCTGTACATTGAAAGAGCTCCCTGTAATTTCAGGTAGAGTTGAACACCACAATTTATGCACAGTATTATTCCCATAAAGAATCCTATTGACTATTAAGTTGGACAGGTTTTGCTCGCATAGGTAAAAGCTTTAGTGCCACAGCTATATGACTCTAAGCACCCATACATTAAGCAGCAGAGAGATACAATTGTCCCCTATCTTTCTATCTTTTATTTCTCCCATGCCTGTATGACAAGTGCTATGTCAAATAGCACCACTAGGCTGAATACTACACAAAGAAAGAAAGGAAGCAGACACGACAGCCACATTGCTACACTTTCCTTTTCAATAAAAAAGGTTATGCCTGCCCCCCCCAAGCATCTAGATGCTAAATTACATCTAAGGTGCTATGCTTACTTAGATAAGGTCCTTGCAATGCCATGTAATTACAGAAAGGATCTGCCATAGTCTGAAAAATAAGGAGAAGTATGTCTTTTCCAATCCCCTGCCTTGTTATCTGTCACCTGGATGAAAATCATGTGAAAAAAATAAAGAGGGGAAAAAAATTCCCCTTCAGACCCAAGAACACACTAACGCCCATGGATATAAATGTTACAATAAAAGAGCAGGACGACTACTAGCAGAGCTTTTATAGCTTAACAGTATTTTGACAACAAATGTTCATATTTCATTTGAAATTTATGAAACCTTTGTGCCTGTAATCCCATGAGCAGCTACATGGTAAATGAAAGTAGCAGGCAGTCTAGATTAATAATATTTTGCTTCATACTGGAAGAGCATTCCAAGGAAAAGAAATCTTGCTTTATCTGCTCTCCCACTTTCTTTTTTTTTTTTTTTTACAGTCTTTGTATTGGAACAGATTCAGAGCTCTAAAACCTGCTTGCAAATATTCACAGATGCCTTATTAATTTATGAGAAACTGAAGGACCCATCACAAGGTATAAGCAAGCAATTTAGGAATAACAAGTAGAGGGGTATGATACATGGCAAAATACCACAGCTCCTACTGTTAGAGAGCTACCAGTGGTTTAAATCAAGTTCAAGGGGAATACCTGGAGTAAGCTCCGGTACTTCATATTCTAATAAAAAATTGGTATGAGAAGAACAGTTGCCCTATGAATCATAACCTTTGCTTTCACATTTTCACAGTTTAGAAATACATGTATGCTAAAAGCTCAAGTGTGGCTTCTTGCACTTAAATGTATAAGTGTATAAGTGTCTTTTTCAACAGCTCTTATTTATCTTCAAGCATTTCCAATAGGAAGTGTTGGGGTTTTTTACTTTTTTTAAAGTAGTCTCTTAGTGCAAGCTATCAAGGCAAATATGGCATGGGCCAATTATGTGCCTAGAAAGTAGATATTTATTTTTATTAAAATTTTTACACCTTTTTTGAACTCTTATGTGGACTTGTCTCACATGCACAAGGTATGCTAGGTTAGTAAGACCACACTCTGATTTCTTGCTTTGTTCCAAAGCACGAGTCACATGAAATGTAAGAGAAAAAAAGAAAAGGTAACTTATTTCAAGCAGCAATTGGAGATACATTTTTAAAAAACAGTTATTAAAAACAGTCCTTTTGTCCCCTTTTTTTGAAAAATGCAGCTTTTGTTCAGCTATTCTTAATTTCAAGTATTTCTTCAGCTTTCCTTTTCTGAGTTTTATGTCAAAAGTTAACACTTTAGCCTTTCAAAAACAGTATCTCTGGAAAACAAATACTGAATTTGTCATTAAATAAAAGATGCAAAAGTTCACAGGTACTTGATCTGTAAGATATTGCAGTAAAGAAAGTAGTCACTAAAGAAACAAGCATTTAGGTCAAAAACATTGTTCACTGGTGGGAGAAAGGCTGGGAAAACGTTGGGTGAAGCAGACACAACTGGGCAAAAGTGAATGACAGAATGGAGAAAGAGTAATATAATAGCAAAGTTAAAAATAAAGTCTAGGCAAACTGTTTTACTCACACAGTAAAAACTGTAACACGGGGCATTAGACGGCTCTAGGAAAACCACACAGAAGATACACAAAGGTAAAGGGAAGTACCTGAGAACAATGTTATTGTGGATGCTGTGTCACTAAGAGACTCTTAATATTTCCAAACTGCTAAAAAATGAAATTAGAAAGGAATTAGAAAGGAATTGAGGTACGTGATTAGAGTAGCAAATCTCTGAAAACAATTAAACAAAAAAAAAATCCCTTTTTATCTGTGACACACAAAGAAATAATTTCTTTGACTGAAAGTGGTTCCAGAAAGACATCCTCAGCCTAAAGGTCCAAGACTCCCCATCTGGAGCAAACCACTGGTCAACATTTTGGCAGTGATCAAAGGAACATATAAAAAGTGTTTATGGAATATATTGCTAAAAGAGAAGCTTCTCTTTAATTCAGAGTCGAGTTATAGTTTGATATATGCAAAAGTGCTTTAAAATATTTTTTCTTTTATTTATTTAAGAATCATCTTAAATGGTCATCATAATTTTTGAGTCATCTTCCATGACAACTTTTGACGTACAACTCCGTGGCAGCTAAGTAAAAAATCACTTTATCTTCTTCCTTTCTAAGAAAAGGTGAGTGGAACAGGAAAAAAAAAAAGCTCTCACCCCTACATAAAGAAAGGTAATGTATTCCTCTCTTCTTCTTCAATTACTGACCCATCAAATATTAGATTTTTTTCCCTTTCCTTTGACTATGTAAAGAATACCGTGTTCAGTATGACACATTGGAGAACACATATCTAAGGCTTTAAAATATTTAACTTTTACAATACTGCATGCTTTCTCTTTTATTATGGAAATACATAGTGCCATTAAGCTTAATAGATTTCTTTTTCATTTAAATCATGACTACAACCTCTTTGTTGCAAATAGTGGTTTTTCTTCCCAAAATAATGCACTCTCAGCATATTCATGTGGGTATCCAGTAACACCACATTCTGCTACTGGGAAGAGGAAGATCAGATCACCAGAAAGAAGACTACAAGCATCAACTATTATTGCATCTGAGTGTCTCAAAACTAAATTTGCAACCTTCTAGTAATTTAAAATGCCTGTTTCAGTCTGCTGCTTAATCCCAATCTGAAAGGCATTTCTTCAACCCATTAGCACACTGTGTAGCTTCTGGGGAAACAAGCCCGGCTCAGTATAGACCTCCTACCACGGGCAGAGTCTGCATGGTAGGCCATCTTGCTGGTGTTTGCCTTTCAAAGAGCACATCATTTTAGGAAAGATGATTTAGTGGTTCACTGAAGAAAAGAAAAAAAAACCACCAAACTTACAGTCCTGTGTCTTCACTAATATACTGCAATTAATATTTACCACCAAAACCAGAATATTAGAGTTACATTGTTTGAGTTCTTTCCTCACAAATACACTTTGGACTGTCAAATATATTAGCAACTAAAGGAAGTCTTCCATCAGCATCTGTGCTGAGTGGATTCAATAACAGTCTAACCAATTTACTATAAAACTTTTATAGAAGCATTATATACTTGCATCAGGTTCACAGTTTTATTAATTTACACAGATTTTATGGTTTCTTGAAGTTCTTACGTCTGAAAGAATGAACTGATACTCGTAGAAAGCTGAGTCTAGTGAGAAAATGATCTGCTTAAATACCATTCAGTCTCATAAAAGAGTAACTCTACAGTAGTTATACCACCATCTCCATTTCCATATTTATAAAAACTGATATAGGCATAATCGGTTAATAACTTCTGCTCCTTCTAATGCACAATAAAATAAGTTTTACTGATCAGCTTTGTGGTTTAACTGCTAATTTGGAGGGGGGGGCGGGTCTTGAAGGACAGCAGAGTAAAGGGAGGTTTAAGGGATTTTTTTGCTTTCTAAAGAGAAAGGTCCAGGAAGTAATTGTTCCTCTGAGTTCACTTTCAGGATGCTCCAGAGAAATAAATTAAAGACAGGAGTTTTCTTCCTTTCCAAAATAGGACTAAAACAAGAATATATTTTAACATCAATATATTTTTTGAAGTGAGACTCAATCAGAAAACATTGGCTTTGTTTCTGTGTCCTGCATTGGTAGCCAGCTAAGTCCAAGAACCAACTTTAAACTTCTACACTAAGGTTTGGCCTGAAAATCAGATATTGCTTAATGAAGTATACACTGTACCATATTATATTGCTTATGATACCAGAAATTATACAATCATTGAGTAGCTATGCACCTATCCAGAGCCTAAGAACCAACTCCATTATTTGTACTTACATAATAATTCCATGATAGAATATCTCCTGCAACTACTACCCCACAAATAAGCATAGCTTATGTAACAGTATAATTATGTAAGAACAGAAGAAGACACGAGAATAGTGCAGAATAAAAAACTCCTTGAAGTGGAGTGGATTGTTGCCTACAGGTAAAGCAAGTGGATTTGCTAAGTAAGAGGTAACCGCCTCACCCTCCTAGACCTGAGGAGTATCGAGCGCATCGCTTCACTGTCTGAGCAATGTGAGAAAATGAACATGTAGCCACATCCTCCACCATGTGTACATGACCTGCCAAACACATTATTTATAGTGTGTATATAGTATATAAAGTATAAGTGTACATATATAGTGTATAGAAGTATATGTGGTATATAGACATGTATATATATACACACTATACACACTACTTCTATGTATATCTAGTAGTGTATATATATACAGAAGAGAGTGTGTATACACACACACACTTCTGGATAAAGGAATGGCAGAGAATATTTTTCAGCGGAATCCATCTGATCTGGAAGCAAGTCTCTGGGCTAAGGCTGAGCCATCAAATCCTCTTTGTGACTCTTACCAAGGCGCTGCACTGCACCCTGGCATCAAGAGTAATTTGTTACTCTGACCAAGCACACGGGAGAACACACCCTGAAAACAGACGGACTCTCCTGTATAGGTTTAGTTTTGTGTTTGCTTAGACTTAGAGTCTTTTGAGCTAAGTAAATGGATTGAAGCCAGAAAGTTTGCTAGTGTGTGTATTTTCAATTAAACAAAAAAACCCCTGTAAATAGACTGGTAATGACAAGGGATTGAGTGTGCTTAACCTGGGCCTGCTCTGAACCTTTTTTTCCAGCTGCTTAAACTTTGGTATTACCCCAAGAAACAAACAAAAACTTTTAGCGAGTAAACAGTGTTCAGTGGCTCTTACAGCAGTTCAAGAACAGCTCCAAGAAAGAAGCTGTCATGATTTTGAAGTATGCTTGCTCCAGATGCTATTTTTATCATTTTCACAACATCACATTTTTTTCTAATACTTAGATATACACAACTTCAGAAATAAAGCTATAGTAAATTACAAAGCCAAGTCCAAGTAATTTTGTTAGATTAATTTTCCCCATATTTTCTCCACACTCAAATTACCTGAATCAAACTCAGCTAATTTAATATCAGAGCAGTATCTTCAAAGGTGTATTTCCTGAATAAGATAGTATCTAGTGCACAGTGTATCTGCAAGCAGTAAGAGACTGTAATGTATGCTTTAAGGAGAGAAGGGCATGAGAAGATCTGATAAAATTCGGGATACCTAATCCCAAATATATAGAACAAAAGGAGAGTCTTCTTCAAGATATGACACAGACAAGAGTGAACAAGTGAAGGAAGTCAATAAGAAGTTTCACAGTAATATCAAATAGATCCTTATTTCTGTAATGCATATGACTTCACTTGCATGAATCCTCTCTGTATTTTAAGACCACAGTTTTTAAAGGGTTCAGTTGGGTATTTGCTCTACCCTTCACCCCAGTGCTCTGAGCCATAGCTGACCCGGGATTCTATTACAGGCTTTTCTTTTTTTAAAGAAAAATTCTGCTCTCACTTAAGAATTACATTTACAGAAAACAAGGAAGAGAGCCCTAATTATCATATTTAGTATGCTATATCATAATCAAGACATAGTACTCTCATACAGTTCTAAATCACTTTCCTCTGCCACCCACAAAGACCAGGAGTGTGGATCCACAGATAACAGTTACCCATCCAGAAGGCGTTTACTGGATTCTCTCCCATCACCCAACTTCATAAAGGTCAAATATAAACTTCCTAATAAAATGTAGAAACAAAAATACAACTACAATTAGAGCACCCAAACCCATAAAAAATGTACTTACCTCTGAATAACTGTTCATTTAATTCCAGCTACATTAATTGTTTATAATTCCTCAACTGAACAAATACTTTAACATATTTAAGAGTTGAAGGCTACGGTAGCGCAGATTTCCAATCTGATCTCTCTTTTGCATTTTCTGAGCACAGCAACAAAACAGAAACCCAGATGAAATAGAGAAGCTTTTTTCTTTAAAAAAATCTAATAAACTTTATAAGTACATGTATTTCAGCTGTTCAGACTAAAGACAATTTGCATTTCCTCAGCCAAGCACTGACAAAGTTGAACAGCAACACAATTTCTATGAAAATATCATGAATGTGGTAGCTATACTTTCAACCCAACCTTTTAGTTGTCTTTATGGCATTAGTCCAGTTCTACAACACGTGAAAAGAAGGAACAGAATCTCCTTTTTTTGTGTGTCTTTCCACAGGGAAGATAAAGATTGGTCTGGTTTTGGAGAGTAGTTTAGTAGTAGTAGCAGTAGTAGTAGTAGTAGTAGTAGTAGTAGTAGTAGTAGTAGTAGTTCGGCCTTCCCCCACGTGTGTCTTTCCAAACCATATTGAAAGAGGTAAAAAGAAAGCTATGCTGAATTTTTCTCAGCAGAAGTGAAGGAGAGGATTATAAACTGCTCTGAAAGCTCCCTTGACTTTAAAATGATATCAGATTTTGCTCTTCTACATCTGAGAATTGGCGATTTGCCCCAGTGTTTCATGTTTCCTCAGCTACCATCCTCCGCTACTCAAGCTCTTTCCTATCCCTCATACTCAATCATTTTCTGTTCTCTCTACCCATCCCAGCACCTCCCCAATTTCTTCATGAATCCAACAAAATATCTCCTTCCCTATTTCCCCTGGATACTACCATGAGAAGTTTAAACTAACAAAAAACCAAGACGCAACTAACATAAGAGATACCTACCATTAGGTAGGCATCTGTTTCTCTGGTACAAGTTACCAGAGAAACATTGTGACTCCTTATAAATTGAATAAAATTATAGTATGAAGGATTCTGCTTAAACCTTTGGCATGATAATATTTATAATAATTCATACAGTAAAATAATTGCAAGAATTAAGAACCTTAGTTTTAGGTAGTTTTTGATGGAAGTCTCCTTTATCATCCACATGTTTTGCAGTTAGAAATTTCAATTGCTGCCTTCAAGAACTTAAATAAGAAATCAAAGGCCAACAAGGTAAATAAAAACAGTCAGTTTAAATGATGTATCGACCAGAGAACCATAAGGTAAATTGAGATATATACACTTACGTTACAAGTAACTCATGGCAGTCACGACTTCTCTTTTCTCGTATAGAATCAATACATGGTTGTGCTTCTTCAAGAGAAGCCAAAGTAAAACATATCCTTTTGGAAAAGAGATCTTCTTACACACAGTATAGACAACTGAAGAACAAAGTAGATATTAATAAAAGATATATAATAGTTATTTTCACCTTCAGTTAAATTGTGCCCTATTTTATAGTGCTGAAATTGAAAAATCTTAAAATAACAACAAATCCCCAGGCATCCACTAACAAGGGTGCTGTAGAGATTTAGAGGCCTCTAGTGATATCTAGAGTGGTAGTTTGTGTACCAGCATCAGACTGATGTTTCTGCATTGAAAACCTGCAGCTGATCAGCCAATCATTCTCGTATTATTTTGGTTTTGTTATGTGTGGTGGGGAGAGTATTATTTTCTATTGCATTAGCACTCTGAGAGCTCAGTCAAGATCAGGTTTCATTGTTCAGCACAACAAAAACATAAACAGAGAGCAGTCCTCCAGCTCCTGCAAGCAGAGACTCCTACCGGTCATGTTCACCATTTCAGAGACCCAAACCCTACTACAATATCCGTGTCTGTGGTATATGGCAGGTTGCAACATGGATTAGCACAAGCTATGTGTGGGCACGGGCACCCAGACTCCTATTTGCATGCACCCGGGTAGTAAACAAAGATACCATGTCTTGACAGCAGATTTAGAGGCAGCTTTTTGCTTATTTTTGGTTCAAGAATATTATGCATCGGTTAGAACAAATGAAATCTATGTGTGCTGAAGCACTCCAGAATTTTCCTGTTTAGATCCTCTTGCCACACTTTTTCAAGATTACAAGTTGTTTCAGGTATTATCATAGAGCAAAGATACATGAAAATATTCAGCTGTTGTCTTCATCATACCAGCAGGCATGACATATTTCCCATGTGCAATTTAAAAACATGGTAACAACTCACCAAAGCTAATATGTAAGGGCATCTTGGCATGAACCCTGACCAAAATACACCATTTAAAAACTGTAAGTCAGACAGGCAGGGCTTCTCAAGAGATACCATTTTTTTGCAGACAAAATTCCTCCCCTCCCACATCCTTCCCTACAGAGTTCTCAGCAGCAAAGCAATTTACTCTGGTTACCAGCTCTACAATGCTAAGAGCATTTTTTCTTCTCGAAGTCATTTAGAGGGATGGGTAAACCAGACTGGGTTAAAAACAACAGAACAAGAATAGTTACGGTGCTGAATTTTCACACAGATACAACTAAACCTTTTAGCAGGACGGATTAGTTTGCCGTTCCTCTGAGCCCTACGTTTTGCAGCGAAGCTGCACGCCTGGTACTGCGCAGGGAAGTATACAGCTGGCACAAAGACGCCATCTATCCTCAGTGCACAAAAATTCTTGAAACAACCTGATAGCTCATAAAAAGGCAAACAGGGATCCAAACAGCAAAGGCCAGAAGATTTAAGACATACGATTCCTTTGGTATACTTGATCCCAAACATGCCTGTTATTGCTGAAGAAGAAGTCCCCAAGGAGAGAAGATTACAGAAACTTTCCTGGTGGCTAGGAGAAGAAATAAACACGCTGGCGTTCCCTATAAAGCAACCTGATCCTCAAAGTAATTTTTAATAATCTTTCTAGCAATACTTTCTAAAACCAGGTATTTTTCCTGTCTTACAAATTAAGAACAATTTTTAAAGATGTCAATTTAAACACATTTTTAAGAGTTTGCACCTTGTTATTTTTCATCTTTCTTTACTCTTTGGAAATTATGAATATGTGCTGCACTGTTTTCCCTATATTTCACTCATCCACAAATGGGTGATTTATAGTTCATGGTTCAATACTACAAAAACATCTTAGCGCGGACTCATCACTAAAAAGACCTCAACTCTTTTCCTGTATTCTACATCCTGCCTCAGGCTGAAGATCTGGAAAAAAAATTCAAGCACTGAAGCCTCTTACACTGTCCAACTGTTTCCCTATGGTGGTAGTAAATGCCCCAGAGCATGAGTCATTTATAACTTCTCCAGGAACAAACAAACAAAAAATATGTAACAATATACTCTAGGAAGTTATCTTAACCTCACAAGGGGCGGTTAGGCAAAATGCTCTAGTATGATGTTTCCACCTATGATGCCTATGACAACAAGAAGAAAATAGAAAATATGACCAGTCATCATGTATTTTCCACCTGAAACATCCTTAAAAGCAGGAGCAGCAGATGGTAGGCAAACTGGGATGGGATTTTTCTTGCAGTGTTTTTTTTACAGTGGTTGAGTCAATAGCGGTTGTGCAGTTGCCCTTCCTCTCAGCTACAAAAAGATACATATCCTCTTGCAAACAGAGAAAATCAGATATTGGTTAACGATGTGTACAGGGCGACAGAGGCAAAATCAGCCAGGCTGGTAATAGCCGTCCTGTACTGTAAGTTCCCTGCAAAGCGCTGTGAAGATACTGGCACAAAAATCTGCACTGCATATTGCTGCAGCATAATTAATTAAGCCTGACAACACCCCTGTGAAATACAATAGGTCTAACCACTAAACCAAATCATCCTTATAAACATCCAAATGTCAGCAAGTGAATTTATGTCAGATTTACCACCCAATCGCAGGAAAAAAAAATCACATATAGCTTCAAAAAAAGCACTTTACATTAAGTAAAGCGCTCTCTTATATTTTTCAATAGTAATAAAGAAATCAAAGGTATGACAGCCTTTTACAGGCATAACACCTCAGAACATTAGTAGATAAATCTTTGAAGAGGTGAGAAGTATTATCAGGATTTCCAATTGCAGAATCATACACTGTACTTGAGAATTCTCTGACACTATACATAAAATTTTATAACTATTAATTCATAATGACAATCTAAATAATTAAAATAAACCAAAATCTCATTAATATCAAGATTTTGATAGTCGGATGGGTTAGGTGGTAAGGCAAAATGTACTTCATAGGATATTACACCTTTAGGATCAGGTATCCCTAATAAGACACATCGGGACAAGCACAGACATATGTTCCAAAAGTAACTCCAGCTTGGTTCTTTATGACTTTAGCTTGAATGATTTTATTTTCTCTATAATCTTTAAAGTGGAAGTGCAGTTACTAGCCGTTGGCCGCACTGTTCATCATAAAGTCAGCTCACTTAGTGCTGTCCAATTAAAATAAACTACAGCTGCGATGTATCACTATTTTTCTAAGTATCCGAAAACACTCCTGCAAAGCCCAACCTCCAAAAATAAAAAATAAATGAAAAGCAACAGTTCACTTGGCAACCATCTAGGAGAGGATGTTTTGACATTATTTTCATGTTATTAAATGCACATTTTCCACTTAAAAACAAGAAGCTCCTGTCACAAACTATTTATATTTTAAAATACTGTATATGACATAAGAAAGACATATAACGGCTTGCTGCTGTAACCTTTTAAAATAAAATATAGGAATACAAACAATACATTTTTCCTTTGATAATTTCTTTTACTATTTTGCTGCTTATTTTGACAGACAGACAATATTTCAGTGCTAGCCAATGCAATACAGTAGCATTAAATAAAACGTCCAAATGCCATCTGACTTCCTACAATACGTTCACTTAATTTTAAATTACTATTCTTCTATTGCTCTCTTCTAGTTCATGCCTGGAAAAATGATAGACTATAAAACTCTTCTTTATCATCTCTTAACCAACTATCATTTCAAAATTATTTATTTACGTAAATTTGGGAAAACCAGGGTCTCATGACATGTTTGTATGCTTCATTTCAAGCATGATGAAAGAACAGGAAATAAAATACAAACTTTTTTTCTTTGTTACTGACTTTGTTCTAGTTCTTCCAGACATCGCACTTCTAAACTCAGGCTGCCACCAACAGACAGCATACAGCATACAGACAATAGAAGGTGATGTTCATCTGCAATGCACAGATATAAGTCAGCAGTAAGGCCTCGTTCACTAAACAGCACCTAATGAACGCATATAAAATAAAAACAATGTACCTTTTATATGTTGTGTAAAGTTCCTGTGCAGAGGATTTCTGGGTGGACAGCACTACAAAAATTACACAAACATTTTGAAATACCGATAGAAAGTCTGAAACTAAAAGAAGATTTTGTGTGGCTGGAGATACACAAATTTTCTTAGAGACAATTTCTAAAAGTTAGACCATATTTAGATAAAGAACAACACTGCACCTTTAAGAAAATGTTATTTTTCTTGAGGCCCTATCAAGGTAAATTTCATCAGTATTCAAAGAATGAGCAAAGCACTTCAACAATTTATTTCAATAAAAGAAGACTTAGCTGAAAGGAGTATAAATGATGAGAACTTGCTTTAAACTGATTTATTCCCTGCAGCAATAAAAGGAATGTTTCTTCACTCAGCTGTTTAATATGCAAATATGCAGAGCATCCAGCTTCTGACAGCACATCATTAATAAAACCTTGCACTAAGCAGAGCTCCCGATATTTCATCCTGATGAAAATACATGATGATGACTTTAGACTGTATAATTTCAGAGTTGGAACAATGTAGTTCCCAGTGATGGAAACTCAGCAATCCACAGTTCTAGCATAGATTTTTCAATAAGTTAACCTATTTCTGTAAGAGGGAGACATCTGTTTACAAGAATTGTGAATACAGAAAAGCTTGTCACCAAACCCTCTCAACTGGACAATCCAAACCTTAGTCTGGAAATCAGTACAAAAAGAACCGTGATATTTACAGAAGAACACAAGACTTAATTTCTTTTTTAATCAGTTAATTCCCCTCTTATTTACCAAGCTTCATGTACTAAAAAAATGTCCTTTACCTGTACGTCTATCAACCACTACACAATCTGATACATTTTCAGTAAATATGGAAATTAATGCTATCCCTTCAAATGAATTAAAACAAAAAAAGAAAAACAAAAAGCTCTGCAATTTTACTTCTTTCCATTAATATCTATTAAGATGAACTACTATATTTGACCATGCTGTAGCGTTACACTTCCTGTATATATAGCCAAATTAAGTAAGTACACATGCTTTTTCTTCATTGCTTGTGCTAAAACTCTTACGCACTTTCCAAAGAAGTTTTTAAAAAGGTTAAAAACTATCAAATGTTTGAAATAGAGAAACGAGTATTTGCCAGTACTTTGCTCTGAAGTCTTTCCACTCCAAAGTTGGGAACTGGAAGCTGTACAGAAATGTTACATTTTCTAAAGCATCCCTTTGTGCAGAATTGATCCTAATGGGTGACACAGAATGTTCATTTCTATGTTGGAATTAATACTCACACAGATTATGTTGATCGGTTTACAACACAGAAACCTGAGGAGCACTCATTTGCTTGCAATAGTAGGTAACAATTAGCAACTTGTTAAGGTCTGGTGGGCTTTTTTGCTTTGGCTGAAATACGCTGTTCTTTTGCGACTGTAGTGTTAGGTCAAATATAAAGAGAGACCCCTTCTGCACTGCAAGAACAAAAAAAAATGACTTTGCGTTTTAATTCAAAAATATTACTACTATGAATCAATCATTTAGCGTATTTCAAAGAAGTTTGAAGGATTTTCCTTTGAATCATTTCCCCCTGGGTACCTAGGAAACAAAACATCTTCAGGGCTAAATTTCAGGGGAAGTCTTGCAGGTTTTAGTAAACTTCTCCTAGCCAGTATTTTACATGTTTCTGTTTTCTGTGCGTGGCAATACTTCCTCATAACTCAAATGGGATTAACCAATTAAACATTTCCCAGTAGTCTCTAAAATAGCTGCTCTTGGCATGTTTTTTGCATGGAACAAACCTCAGCGGGAGGATATGATAGAAATCTTGCACTATTTAAATATAGAATTGGGACATCAAAGAAAGGGTTGTATTGAAATAACATGGATAATTAAGGAAGTGGAGAACAGTAATAACTGATTTACATAAAATGCTAATAAGCCTCTTGACTTGTTCGGCAATTTCTGCTTTAGGCATGGTAACTGCGAGTTCAAATTTGTGTACTAATTTTATTTTAGCATTTTCTTTTTCTTCCTTTTTCTCCCCCTATTTTTTAAGCTCTCTACAGCCAGGCCAGCTTGTATCTGGCACCAAACCTTCTTCAAAACACAACCCCAAAGAAATCAGAATCTGAACATAAACTCGTGCAAAAGTTTTGTACGCATTCATATCCACACATGCATACAAAGCACAAAGTGTAAAGGCCTTTAATTACTTGTCTGCATGGGTATGGATTCAGAATGCATCCCTCCTAGTTTAGCTCACTTTCATGTCATGCTGAATAATGTGTTACAAACGATCAATGACATATTAAAAATGTTAAATGCTCTTCACAATTACCAGGACTGAAAAACTTTGAAAACAACTGGAGTGTAATGGGAATAATGTGTTTCCATGGTGTTACGCTTCTTGCATACTCGGATGGGATGATTAGGGCACTGCACCAACACTATAGGTTATAGCTATTTTATACCGTACCCTTGTGCCATTTGCTTCTGCAAAGAAATTATATGCTCTGAAATTCCTGTTTTATTTTACTCTCCTACTGATCTCTCCTCACAGTGCTACAGCAGCAGTGGCTTTGAGATGTGAATGTGAATGAGTGTCTGAGCCGTTCCTTCAGGACATGTCTGTGTATTGACCTTCAGCTTACCCTGTTTCCCTGTGAGCCCTCTAAGCATGATCCATCGCTTTCTCAGGCCATTCTCCCTTCACCCCATTGATGGGTTTCAGAGCTACTTAAATTTCAAAGTCCTGATGTGTTGCAGCAGTGGCCAGGGCTCAGCTTTGCTCACTTATAGATTGTACAAGGTCACAGTAAGGGAAGGGGAAAAAAAGCCAGAGCATTTATCAGGATGTATTGCTTTACTTTTTCTATCCATCACAAAGGCGATGATTCTATTTTAGTGAAAATCCATTGAACTCAGATCAAGTCAGATGGCTGTTATCATTGGAAACTCAAGAGCTGTCACACCATAATCGGTACAAATGATGAACACTGAAACGTGGGGCTTGAGGCCGCTTAATGGTCTTTAGTGAATTTTTTTCTGTTGCTTTTTAAACACCACAAAATCATTTTACTTAAGTGATTTCAATTTGAGAACACTAAGATTTTGCTATGCAAGCACAGTTGATTCAATTAGAGAAGATGTGACAGCTATTGTGCAACTAAATGTGTTCCACCAGGGTGCCCTCTCCCCCATGCACACACCAGTACATGCATGTAGACCACCCATAAAATCACAATTATTTCCCTCAAAGCTATTCTGATTCTGGTCATTTTCTGGGATACCCTTTCCACTTGTAATAGACAATGACACCACGCAATATTAACAGGAACTTCTGCAGCAATATTGCTTTGTGTTTTGTGAATGAGCTTTGGTAAAGCTTCCCTGTTCTAGAGCTACCCCTGTAAGTAGGAGCTCTGTGTGTGTGGGGAGAGGGGAAAGGAAGCTAAACTTCATTTCTCTTCCTTCTTCTCAAATCACAAATAGCTTAGTGAGTATTACATTTTAATAAAAAACTGGTGATCTTGACCATACTTTAAGGCACCAGAAAAGTTTCACTACATGGATATGGAATTAATGAAATTGTTCAGTAAAATTACAATTGTATTTGAATTGCATCAGCAACACAGTACAGGGGAGTGCAAAGGAGCAGGGTATAGCCATCATACCTGACAGAGAGTTCATTCTTCCCTGCAGTCCAAGCATGCTAATTATTCTCGCACTTAGCTTCATCCTACTTCCTATCAGGTGTGACAGACTCACCCTCTACTTACTTGTTTTGATTTCATCACATGCACAGAAGACAGACCAGCTATCCCAGGTTCTAGAGGACCTTGACAGATAATTAAAAATGCCTCTCTAATTAAGAGAAAAATAGCAACAGACAACAACTGGGCTCCAGAGAAAAACAAGCCATTCCACAAAATTGTTATTTTCCTACTGAAATCCCATAATAAAATAATTGCCATCCAATTTTTGAAAGTAAAAAAAACCAACCCAACCCTCTTCACTTCCCACACATACCCATTCCCCAGACGGATGATTTACAGTACTTGTTCAAAGTAAACATATTCAGCCTCACAAGTACTAGCAAATCTTTGCCTTGGACAACCCCTCCTCCACCTCCACCACACCTACAGAATATGGTAAAGACATGATTGTTATGTAGAAATGTCCTAAGCTACCTGCAACTTTGTATTGTTTAAAACTACATTGAGATCTTAGGTTTTGACCTCCTCTCATGGAGCCAGAACAACACGTTTTGAACAAGAAGCACCTCAAACCATTCGAGAACTCAGGAGGGAGCAGAGGGACAAAGGAAACAATCATTTCACAGAACGATGAAGAACAATGCATATTTATTACTACTATTACTATAAAGCACACATAGCACCTCATAAAGAGAACAGTCAAAGCCTGCTAGTTAACTTGGCAGATTTAAGTCACCACATTCACGAGGCCAGAGTGGCCTCTCCGGCCAATTACGGCAGCTTCCAGGCTGTTCTAATATGGTCTTAGGTTCTAGTGAAGTGCAAAATTGAAAAAAAGAAATAAACCTAGATCAAAATGGACTTAAGGCATGCTTCCTTCTCACCTGCTTTCTTCTTAGAGTAGCCAGTGTACTGTGAAAAATGTGCTTTTACAGTTTGTAGTGTAGTGCAGTGACTGCTGTCTCCTAAACACGTCAGTCACGGGAGTGGAGTGGGGATCATGCAGTCAAGATCTCTGTGCATCTGGACATCTAATATAAACAAATATTTCATATTTTTCCTGAATGAAATTTCCAAGCAAAGCCACAGGGAACACAGGCCTGTACTTCCACTCTGTTTTCACCCATCAATGCTTCCAGAGGTCTGGAACAGGGCACCGTGAAGGCTGTGCACAAACCCTTCAGGAGCCCCTTTAAAACTCCTGCAGAGTGGCATTAATAAGCCTTAGTGTAATGGAGGATCAACCCCTCTGCTCTGTGCTTCAAGAAGCAGAAAATCTTAAATAGGCTGGTATTATGTCTTCAACTCTCTTTTTATAAACATTAAAACAAATACAATTTTGGGAAGCTCTATGTTTAAAACAGTGTATTTTTCTTTAATGAGAAAACTACATCTTAACCTTCAGTCTAATAAAAAATGATGATAATTTTTGTGGATATTTTAAATGTAGCAAGGAGCAATTCCCAGACTTTTAGCTGTAGTCACCTGTGCATACACTGCACACTCAGGGGAGAGCATACAACATAATAAGAGCTGTGTTATGATATATTTTCAACAGAGAAATGTCTTGGGCAAATAACTGATTTCCTCCTATATTATAGTAGATATCCAAAAAGATGTAACAGCTAAAAATATGCTTAAAATGCATATACTGAAAAACTTTTTATTGCTCACTGATTTGCAAGATAAATCAAAAGACACTAGCGCCATCGCTCCTCTTTGCTCCCATGTTTGGGGCCGAGCCAATGACAGAGCATGGACCGAGCCAGGGGACTCTTCGAACGATCACAGTTAAGCAGAATGTTTTTTTCTTCTTTGTTTCCTTCACTTGAACTCTGTTACCGCACAGGGGACATCTGAAGAGTGGGATACATGTTGTTCAATTATACCAGTAAGGACTAATTTGTCCTCAACAAAATTTCTGATGTCACCTGTTTTTGCAAACAAGCCTTCTAGCTCTTCTCTACCTCTTTTTGTCAACTATCTGGGTACTGGGCTATGTGCAAAAGACCTGTTGTACAAATCAGGCATTTCTATTTTTATTCTTTAAACCTCTTGCTTCATGCAGCTTTTTCTCCAACATACGGGGAATATCTTCACCATTTCCAGTAGCCCTGGTGTCTTCTGCTGTCGTTTTGGGACAGCAAGCAGCAGTGGGAGGCACTATTTCACACAGGCCTTTAGTTCTTTTGAACATTTCCATCTCCTGCTGTACGGAGCCAAAAAATGGATACGCTCAGTTTGGGGCATGTGCTTCATAGATTCCACTGCAGCACAGCAAAGCCTGACTTCTCACAGTTTTAATGTCACACGGTTTCCCAAAGCACGAGGGCCTACCCAAGTCTTATTTCTTTTTCCCACAAAGTCAAACTTTTCAAGAATACACCTGTAAAAGCCTGAATCTTTCTGGCAAATAGCATATGGGCCCAAATCCTGACAATTCAGTTTGAGTACAATTGAAACCTCTCTCGAATTAGGTAATTTAAAAAGAAAAAAGCAAGCAAAACAAACCGAAAGCCTTTAGCTTCTATTTTTTATCAACAAAGACATGTTTTCATCATACTGCTTTTGCAGGTTGTGAATCTTAATTGGCAGATGTCAGTAAAGTGCTCTGAAATCCTGATATGGTATTGAAGTTACCACAGAAATATGTAACACTTGTCATTGATTCGCTAAATACAGCCCATAGAGAAACAGGAATAAAAGACAGAACATGGATTCTGGAATGAAAACTACACACAGCATTTTCAACAAGCTTCAAAAAATGAAACAACGAAAAAGTCCCTCTTAAACATTTTTGCTGGACACAAAATTCACTGCAACTTCCAGCACCTAAGATGTGCTTTTCCTTTTCTATGGCTTATAGGTCTTTCAGGTATCGGTGGTGGCGGCGGTAGCAGGCGATGTAAAAGAGCTGACACCCCTGCTTGGGAAGGGAGCATGGTGGACTGCCACTAGCAGCACGGCAGGCACTCGTACTCAAAGCAGGCCTGACATTACACGTCCCCATCCCAAATAACAGCTTTATATTCAATTCCATCCACTGGAGATGTCAGCAAGGGAAACAAGGTTATGTGGCAGCAGCTACCATATTTTACCTATCTATATAAATACATTTAAACATGTGGGAAATAAGGTTAGGGGAGTGACCTTGAGGTATGGACATTTAGGCTAGTAACCCTCACATAACTTCAACTTGAACACTGCAAGTGGGAGGAAAAACAGTGCATGATACCGATACATCTACTATAAACATCCACGGGAAAGAATTAAACCTGTTATGTGCTTTAACACGGCCACCGCCTGTGAACTGGGAGTGCTTTTGTAGTGTACTGCCTCGCAGAGCAGACAAGCTTCTTAATAACTGGATGTTGGGAGAACTAAAGCAAAACTTTTATCTTTACTACTAAATCTCTCTTTTCAATCACTAAGCTCCCTATGAAACAGCATAACAATGCTCCTATTAGGTAAGCAAGGGACAGAGTGGATGCAAATCCCCACTGAATTAACGTGCCTGCTCCTGAGTCAGCACTGGGCCTTCCAGTGTCGACCTTGCCAATCAGCATGTCTGTTTTTTCCCATTTCCCAATGGCACGGGGCTCATCTTCTCTCTGAAGAAATCAACCCCAGTATGTGGCACCTCCCCAAATTAGCACCACAAACCAGGGTGGGTTTTAGAGTCTAATTAGCAGTACCAGAGAGTGTCCATTTCTCAATAACCTCCGCAGTATTTAGACAAGCGAATTAGAGATTGTGGCCCTACGAAGTGTATGGCTAGTTTGTAGCGTTGGACAGTAAGATGCGCGCACCTACCAGTGGCTCCTTGCCAGTTTTGGTTAGCAGAATTAGGGTATGATCTTGGGATCTCTCAGTGAATAGATGCTAATGCACCGGTGAAAGGTCATCAAAGCAGTCTGACTTCAGATACCCTGTAGAGGTACTGAAGTCTCTCATCCCTCCACTATCTTTTGTCCCTATCCGGTTTACCTAATAGATGATCCTAACAATTCACATTGGCAGTCCTTTGTAGTGTAATGAACACTATGTGGTCTGATGAATGCAACCACTGCACAGAAAACGTCAGTTCTTTCATTAAGAAAACCTTCCCAAGTTCATTGTATTGAACCAGCGCTCCAGCTATTAGGCTGATACATGACACAGTCAATTCCAGTTACACTTTAAGTGACTATTCATGTTCAGTGAATTCCATTTTTAAACCTCATTTGTATATGTTTAGATATTTACATGTATGCACATTTCTTCCAATTTATATGCCTTTTTCTGAGCTTTCTGTTATTATAGTCATGGTGGGGGAGAGGGAGGGGATTATATTTCCCAACAGATACTGAAAATGCATAGCTGATGGAAAAGACACTGAAAAGCAAATCAGCAGCTTTCTGAGAATATACTTGCATAGAACTCTGAATTACTTGTAGCTAAAATAAATTGCAGTGTATGCATTTATTAATGTTAAATAAAATATCTGCATTAATTTCTTTAAAAAATTACTATCATTATTTCACATTTATTTCTGAGGACCCATTTTCTGATGTTAGGCAATACAGTACCTCCTTGTATATGGTACTACAATTAGCGGCATGTAAACTTTTAAAGCAGGTCATTAAAAAAGTTAAGCTATTGCTGCTACAGAACAGAAAGCATCAGTTCTTTCATTAAGAAAACCTTCGCAAGTTCATCGTATTGAACCAGGACTCCAGCTATTAAGCTGTGTGATGACACAGTCGATGCCTGCTATAGTATGAATTCAATTTAAGTATCTTTTTGTGATGGCTAGCCTGTCTGTACTTTCTTTTAACTGACTTTGTTTATTGATAATTATTAGAGGACCACTGGTTCCAGAAGATAGGCATATTTTCATCATACATATCCTCTACAGCACACAGTAGTAACAGCATTTCCATACAGATCATGCTGATGTCTTTGAAGCATTTTCAGTGTGCACATATCATGATACAGTTCTTTAGAAATAAAAAATAAAGTCTCTTATTGCACCATTTCAGAAATTTAGCTTACCGTCCATGTATTCAAAAAGAACTTATTTTGAAATACATTACGAAAATGTTTCCATTAATGTGGATTTGTTTTAAATTAAATAAAAACTATCAAGTCTACTTTTCTACAATGAAAAAAATAGAATTTTTATATCTTGACTTTACCAGGCTTAACATGCTTGTGGACTAAAGCTCTACTGTTTGGGAAGTAAAAATACCATTCTTAATACTGCAGTTCGTAAGAGAAATTACAGTTATGGGATGCAGGGACTTTGCGGCTTGATATACTTTGCAAGCGGAGAAGGGGGATGCCCTTCAAAGTTAGAGGGTAATCATTATTGACCTTGTGCATTCAAGACAGCATAGCAGGTTTCTATATAAAGAAACTTACAGAGAGGTCATTGAAAGCACTAGTGAAGAGACATAAAGAAGGAGATAGGACAGAATACAGTGTCAGTTAAGCAGGTTAAGAATTTAACTATAAACAGATTCAGAAGTGAAGACAAAAACAAAAGCACAATTTCTTTGTAAGTGTCATGCAAATTTATGGTTCTCCATTAAATGCTCCTTATCAGTTAAGTAGCCTTTACAATGTAATTACTAACTTTTATAGTTTCTGCAAAGTTTTTTACTCTTCTTTCCCTACACGTAGCATGAGCACTCCACGGTTTTTGAACAAAGGGGCATGTGCTGAGGGCTGGCACTTAGCAGGCAGAAATTTGAGTTCTGGTCTTCCCTCCTTTACTCATTCACAGGGTGCCTGTTAGTCTCTCTCTGTTTGAATTTACCTGTCTGCAAAGTAGGTACAACAAAAACAGCAGACATCTCCCCAGGGTTATATGACGCTTAGTTTGGTACTTCAAAAAGCACATGTAGTAGAGCATTTTGAAGTCACTGAATGAAAAGCATTATGTAATGAAAAATAAATTACTTTAGTATGATGAGGTTATTTGGAAAATGTTCAGTTAAAATGCTCTGGTTAGGAACATTAAAACACCTGGGATACACAGTGGACAGCTTTAATACGCTTTTTTCTTTCAAACAAAATTTTAAAATAAGCCGTAACACAGAACAGGTCCTATTCACATGTACTTTCTACTCCCATTTAATTAAATCACAGTCATTATTATTATACAGTATTCACATATTTTCTGTTTTCCTCTCTAGATAAAGAATAAAGAAAGAGAAACAGAAATAGAAAGACTGAGATCTTACTTTTTTACTTTTATAAACAGAGAAGACACAAACCTGCTGCCCCTTCTGAAGTCTGTGCTATTTCTCTTCAACCTACAGCCTCACGATGGCTGTATAAATTTGGCCTGGTTAGGCAAACCTCTCTTTTCTATTGGGTCTTTCATCTCAAGAACACCAGCCTACCGTGCACCTAGGAAACTGCAATCTCAATACACTGAAACCCTCCACCAGAAGAGTCAATCATTCTTATTAATAGGTGCCCACAGCGTCCTAGAAACAATTCACTCGCATGACTGTCCTGCCCCTTAAACTTCCCCTCCCCTGTCAGCCGACAGCACACAGTTTCCCAAAATATGTTTCATTTTCAGGAGATAGATTTATTACAGCCCTCTTATCACATTCATACCCTTCCTGAAAAGATAAAAATAAGAAAGACCTTACAAGAAGATGTTGTAGCAATAGCTAAATCATAAATGTTTGATAAGGGATGGCTAAATCCAGACAAATAACTGTTCAATCCCACTTTGTATTAGGCAGATAAAGTCATACAGGAAATCAATGTGATCTATTGAAATGAAAAAAGTCCAGCTTAGGGACTATACAGTATTATAGAATATGTGACATTATAAATGGGCTGCTTCCGTAAGTGTTATACAATGAGAAGTTGCATAGTTTTTATTTATTTTTGTGTTTATGAATGTAAAAGCAGGGTGTGAAAGTCGCTATTTGTCAACAGCGCAAATGTGGGCAGCAGTGAAGTAGGTGAGTACTTATAACCTTTTTATTTTCCCACTCTTGAAGGGAATACATAATCCTCTCTAGGGATAAAAGGATCTTCAGTCACCCACTAGCCCAGGGCTCCTTTTTAGCACAGGCTGACAGATGTGCTAAAATTATAAGTGAAGTGTTGTGATGTTGACTCCTAAAGCAGCGATCATTAAGGTTGAAATTAGTATCCCCTCCCAGCCATTCAAATGTTAAAAAGTTCTGACACCAGGCGTAATTGGACAACTTTACCTAGTGGGGATAGCATTGCATTTTATCCTACTGACTTCTTTCTGCCTTTTTCATCCCTGCTCCAATTTAAATGAAGCAAAACAACTTTTTATACATCTTTCACTTACACAAAACAAAACAAAAATCTGCTTATGCAGAAAGACATCTCAAAAGCAGACATATGAGTTCACAACTACATATACAAGTAGTATTGTTTAAGGCTATACTATTTCAGCTGACAACAGTATTTTAAATAAGATGCAGTTAAAAAAAGGACTGAAGGAAAATATAAACAGATGTCCTAATATGTATTAGCATCTGCTCAAAGAAATTTCATTTGGAAATGTAAAATACACTTTTCCGGCTATCTGTACTAATTAGTTACATGCAGTGTTAACATACTTTAATCTTCTGAAATAAAAGTTTCACATGTACTGTATTTATGTATACCTGGATATATCTCCAGCAAGTGTAGCAGTTGCTGTAAATGGCAGTAAGTGCTAAAAGATATGAGCAATCCACACAATTAGATTTCAGGTCATTTAGATTAGTGTGAACTAAAAAACATGTTAATATGCTATACATACTGCCACTTCTGCAAATACTGCTGAGTTTGACACATTAACTAATGGACCATCACCTGATAAATACTGATGTGTGCGGACGAGTAAAGTCTCACATAGTCTCTACTGACTCAGACCAACATTTTGACAACGACACAAAACCAGCAGTGCCATTGTACTATCGCACTGTTCTTGTGCTGTGTGTCTAAAGAAGAATGAAGCATATGATTTAACACAGTTTTCTGATAGATCTTCCTTCTTTATTTTTGAGAAAAACTTAAAATGTAGCTCAAGGCCCACATTGTATCATAAAATATGGGAAAGCTGACTGAGAAACCTAACCAGTGTTTTAAAATAAAATAAAATTAAATGTTTGTGAATGATGAACACTTTGCTATTGAGTTAGATTCAACTTACAAAGGTTGATAAGCGCATTTATTTCTGGCATGAACAAAGAAAGTGTTAATATTGTGGCACTCTCATAGTCCTATACTGCACATCAAGCCACCAGCTTCAACAACCTCACTAAGCCCTATACTTCATCTTTCAGCTGAAGCGCGCAAATCGCTTCATCTACACTGGGCTCCTGCCCAGGGCTCCTGCACCTCTCGATCAAACTATGCTGGTCTCATGCAGAGAGCAGACACACCTAAACTTCTATTACACTACCTTGCTGTGCTTCCTCTCCAGTACGTCACTCGCATGTCAGGCTACTGAAGACTTACCGGGCTAATGCACAAATCTTGCTCTAATTAAAGACAGGAGACAAGCTAACGTGCACAACTAAGCTCTGCTTTGGCACTGTAGCACTGCAGCTGAGGTAGCGAGTGCTGAACGGATTGAGAATTTTGATAGTTAATGATTCATTCTCAAGGCAATCAGTGGCCCCTTCTATACCACATCAGCTCCCTTGCTGTTCAGCATTATTGAGAATATGGTTTCCAACATGGAACTGTTAGCTGACCCAGCCATGATGCCTCTTCCAAACTGCTTTCTTCCACTTTCAACACCACTAAGCACCATTAGATGGGGAGCATTAACACAGACTGCACAGATGCTGCACAAAGAACAAGGATAAGATTCCTGCATCTTGGTTTTGAAGATATTCTTGCCTGTTTCTTTCACGTAATCAAGATTTTTGACTTGTACTTGCCATGATCTGTCTCTCTAAGGATGTGGTTGGTCAACTCCCCTTCTGTAACCTCCTTCAGTGTTACCCATTAGTCCTCTGGACTTGCCATAACTGCCAGCTCACCAGAATTTACTTCTCATCTGTGCTCAGATTTCTGTTCTCAACCTGCTTCTGTCTGGTTCACTGCCAGTTCTTTCTTTTAAATGTAAGACTTTTATCCTACACACCCCCACAAAGGTCCAACCCACAAATAGCTCACCCCTTTTTTTCTCTGCTCCTGCACTCATTATGCTGAGCATCTTTGGTAGAAAACTTACTTTTTCACAACAAATCCATCCTTTCTTCCTCTAATACTATAGTCTGTCTATATAGAAATCTTCAGTTTAATCCAGTTTATCCTGATTCACTATCAACATGTCAATGCTCACCCTAGATCAACTGCAAGATAGTCATTTTCATTGATGACTTCCTAAATTTTCAAACAAGCATTTTCATGCTTTCTTTTATTCTGCTTACAGATCTGCCCATAAGCATTTGCAATATTATCTCATTATCTTTTTTCACAATCCACATTAAAATTCTCCTTTTCTTTGGTATCTAATCTTTTCTTTGGCATCAAAAAAAATCATGCCTAAAACAGGGCCTACCATATTGATTAATATTATCTCATTATATGCTTGTTCTTTTTATCTATCTGTATCCCTGACTTTTGATTAACACTTAAGTTTTTAGCAGTATCAACTTGGAACAATCTTTTTGGTTTATTTTGCATATTTATTAATATGGCTGGGTCCTCATCTGTGACTAACAATCTAGGCGCTGCACTAACGATAATTATAATCATCTTGTTGTTCCTTCTTTGTTGATATATAAGCATGTAAACTGGATTTTGTTTTCTGGGTAAGACTGCCAGGGATGATTGTTAGGAGTTCTGCTTGAAGAAGAAACTCAGGCGCTTTTAGTAACTGTTTTCAAACTAAGAGCTGTAGTCTTTTGTTTTTTTAATGGAAATTAAGGATGGGAAAATTTTCAGGGTAACTGTGAGGAAAAATGGTTTGGAAAACACTAATTAGAATGACTTTGTGTTATGTTGTCAGATAAGCAGCACACACATATTTTTTTTAGCAAACATATTGTAAGAAAGTAAAAGAAAAATGAATTGCAAATTCTGCTTGTATATGTATCAACGAGGACACATGAGCATAATACACCAAAATGACAGTCAGTGTCCACATAAGAGAGAGACCGTAAAATGTTAACTCTCAGAGACAAATCTACCAAAGATGAGAGAGTTCAAATGCAGAGAACCCTGTTTAAGAACAGAAGCACCAGTATTCTTCTCCCAAATCTTCATGAGTTGGAGGTATGAAATTATCTAGTCTGATGCCAGCACTTGGATTAAATTCTAATACATTGCCATGCACTAATTCTATTATTAGGGAATGAAAGGGGTACAGAACATGCAAACACATTACCATGACTGTATAAACTGTATCTTTATTTGGAATAGGAATTATTTTAATGACATCTGAAGCTCTGTTTTTCTTGCACGAAATCTGGGCCGTGAACCTGAAAAATTAGCAAAAGGGCAGAAAAGCTTGAAAACAAGCTGATTATGACAGTCCTATCAAGAAGAAAGTGAAAATGCAAATGAAATAGACATTTTCTAAATATAGTTTAATTTATAAATAAGACTTCACATCACAGATTTGTTTATCCTCATTTGGTGATAATTGTTCACAGCAGAATATATCAGAAAATTCTATAATAGGAACCACAGCCAGGAAATGTTAAATAATTAATCACCCTCCCAGCCACTTGCATTTCTGTTGATATAAATGACCGTATAATTCCAAACCCAATTATCACTACTTAGCCATTCCATTTTGTAGTTAAAATCCCACAAAATTAAAGTGCATCAATTGTTAATGGTAATAGACCAGACAAGGGATTAAAGATTATTTTAATGTTTATTTCCTGTCAGGAGGTTTTTTTGGCAGGAAGGTCTATAGACAAAAGGCTACATTAAGATGAGATTCATACAATGTATTTAAATCTACTAACTTCTAAAAACCTTATGGTATAATTACTTGTTTAATCTACTTGTTCCCTGAAGATACCAATGGGGGTTTATCAAGCCAACTTCATTATATCTGCTTCACAGAAATCAAAATATTCTCTTTAACTTTGCAAAAAGCAGTCAAGCTTACCATAAACACAATTCTAACAACAACAGACTTGAAAAAGAAATGGACTATACTAAAATATAAGGGGAACCAGATTACTATCAGGACTTTTTTTGTGTCATAATCTGCTTGGTTTATCCCCTGTTACTACTGGCACTACGTATTTACATACAAGATTTGGTCCTTGTAAACACACTTAAAACAATCACTTCAACATGAATAAAACCTCATTAATTGCAAAACTTTTTTTTTACCTGCCACAAAATGGTGACTTCTCCACTTCTCCAAAGTATTTATGCATATGTGTTATATAGAGAAATCTCTTAGTTCAGAGATTAATTTTTCTTAATTTTTTTTTTTCTCATAAGGCATGGCCAACAAAACTGATAAAAGTACTTTTTTGCATTAACACAGTGACTGGAACTCTGCAGAACTGGGTGTGAAGGCTTAGGGTTTTGGGGAGGGGCTCTTACAGTTTACTGTTTCAATAGGCAGCAAGAACAGGCTGAACTTTACGGGCTTCAAAAGGTTATTCATCTGCATAAAGTTATAGACATGCATCTGTATCTTGGGTCTTTTGTGATGAAACCATCAGATTTGGAGCTGGCAATAACTGGTGCCACTTATTTTAGGCTTACACTCACATTACCCTATACAAGCTCATTCATTTGATTCTAGTCTCTTTTCTGTATAAGCAGAAATTACATATGTACTAAATATAAAAGCCAAGTGGGAAATATTTGTGTTCTTGTGTACATGGATTCCCTTCCTTGCCCATTTGGCAATACTATCTAATTCTCAAAAATCTCCGGACAATTTACAGCACAAGAACATTATAGTACTCCGTGTCTGCATTTTTTTTTCCTGCAGGAAACCCTTACCCTGTATATACCCAATGAAATAACACACAAAATCATGATACAAGTAGCATGGCATGTAGTCACTTCACATTGTCTTAACAACAGATATTGTTTCTTTGCCTGTTTTAAACATTTTGTTATGAGCACGTTCACTGTTTGGCTGAAGTCGCCTTTCATTCTTTCTCCTCTCTCTCCTCTTTATAGGAGGGAAAGACAGAGGGGACAGGTCTGTGGCAGTTACACTTCAGTGCTGTCACAAGGAAGGGATTTACAGCCTAAGAGATTGCTCAGGAGGGCAGCGAAGAAGTTCCTATCAAAAACCAGTATCTCCTGGCAATGATATCACTAATTTGTGAACAGTGAGTTTATTAAATGCCCAGGGGTGTTAATAACTCAAATGTCATCAGATGCAGGTATTGAGAAAGAAGCTTCTAACTGAAACATACTAAATAGCTGTTCATCCTGGAGTCCCAGTTGTTATACGATATTACACTGATGATGCATGTTTGGCATAAAGGAGCACTGCAGAATTAACATTGCTGTGTAAGGTACTTTTCCCTTGTTTTCTTTGGTATGCACCCCCCTGCCAAAAAAAAAAAAAAAAAAAAAAAAAGAAAAAAAGAAAAAAAAAAAGGAAGGTAAAACCCACAACAAAGTTCAGAGTCCATATCTCTTCTGAGATTTGTGAGAGCAAGTAGACATGGTACGGAAACCCATTCCATAACCTTTCACTAACATAAAATTTACTGTGAATAAGGCCCTAAAACTCTATGCTCAGCTCTGATTTAAACCTCTAAAACCCAGCCTCCCAAGAATACTTCCATTCTAATAAATAGCTCACCATGACATGATATGCTAATTACTTGGGTCCTAGGGGGAGCTTAAACAACCTATCCACAAGCAAGCTCTACCACAACAGTCGCTCAAGTGGCCAGGACAGGATCTGGCCTAAAGTAAGTATCCCTATTTAGCAGGTTTAAGACGTTATTTAAGTTAAAGTCATGCAAGCCATCCCAGCTTCTCTTCCCTAAACACTACCGCTGTGGCAAAGAGCAAAGCAGGTTTGGTTTTCAGGACTGAAAATTTCTCTGTAATTTTCTATGGTGTTCAAGACTTTTATCAATGAGAAGAATTAATCTAACTCATGGAAACGATACTTCCTTCAAAACTCTGATGTTCTGCATTTTTTATTTTTAAATTGTGGCATTAATAATGGTCTCAGCAGCAAGTAGAGAAAATGTGCGAAATATATGCCCCGTTTATAGATTTCCTGTTTCTGCAATTTCACTTGAAAAATGGCAGTGCCCTGCCATCTGAAGTTTTCAGTTTGTTTAACTCCAAGCAAAAGACAATTAAACAACTTACAGTATACGGTCATGAGACTATAATTGCTCACCAGTGCTACTTGTTGTGTCAGCTGCCACAATGAGCAGCAGTGTTTTAGCTTTACTAACCTAGCAAGCCTGCTGGAGGTTACTGACTATGGCAATGGCCTCACACTGAGAAGAAAATATTTCATGAGCAAAAAAATTTCCACAGCATTCTTGAGGTGCTGAATTAGCACAGAGTAAAATGAAGAGACTCCATGCTGCACAAGCACCTAAAAGTACAGGGCATCTTTTAAAAATTTTTTCTTAGAAGCCAACAAATTAATATTACATTATCTTTTTTATTTTCTCACACAGTTTCTTACAATTCTCCTATTTTCTATAAACATTTCTTTCAAAATTCCTGTAAGCAAATTTATATCCTGAATCTATACATCTTAGGTTATCCTCTGCAACGCACAAGTTTATTTAAGAAATGACGTATCTGTCTTTGAAAAGGAAGTTATAAACACTTGAAGAATGGATGGTTTAGGTGAACAACAAAGATGAATTGAACTGTTCAAATCCTGCTTTGGGTAGAAATCATTCCCAAACCAGACTGACCAAAAGGAGTTCCCATTTGATAGATGTTCAGTGCAGTTGTGTTTGTTCTCACAAAGATATTCGCAGCATTGGCCCTATTTTGACATTTGCAGGCAAGCGACTTGTAGATATGACAATCACAGACAAATGGCTGCTCTATTGTTATCAATACCCTCTACTATAGGCTGAAATAAGAAAAAATAACTTAGATCACCAATGCACATCCAAAACATTGTAGTTCTCAGTCTAGCAAACTCTCAGGACTACCTGTTATCCACATCAAAGACAACAAGCACATCATTAACATCCTTCCCTGTAATGGCAATGCAAGGGAATTCATATTAATGGTTGCTTAAGAGTAATCATGGTAGATTTTTGGCATTAAGATGAGGAATATTAATTTTCCAGAACATAAAAGTATAAATGACGCTTACATCTCTAGGTAAAGCCGACGCAAATCAGTTGTCTAAATGCAATTTAATTCAAGATTCTTGGTACACCAATATAGAGACTGAATTCTATATGATCAACAAGATGAACAGGAAAACTGTATTTCTAAGACCACGTATCATTGTCTTGTGATTCTTTTAGTTCTTTTTGGTATGCAATAAAATATTAGGTTTTTTAATGAATGCAAAAACAGAACACGAAGCATATCCAAAGTGATCATATAATACCTGGGCAATACAGCTTAAGAGTAAAAGGATAATGAAATAAATTAAAAAGGAGAGACTAGAATAATTTAATGTGATTATGACATTCTAATCTTACTAATATCTGTACTGGAGAGTAAAATAAGTTTTCACTCTCAGTTTAACAAAATTGTTTTCACAGATTTCTGATTTTTGACAATACAAATAAATATAAATAATTGTATATAACCTCGTAATCATTACCAACGTGCTATATTGTGAAATGTGACTCTCTAAAATGCCAGAGCAGATTTCTCAATGTATTGTCTGTCACTGACCTCCAGATCAAGTTTGCTCAGTGTCTGACTCAAAGAATATTCTTTGGTTTTGTTTTTGCTTTTCTAAATAACTGCTAGCTCTACAGATTTATTATGGAACTAGAATAAAATCCAATCCATTCTTCAATAGCTATGTTGGCTTAGCATCACCAAAGGAAATAAAACACATTTTAGTTACTAAGGTGACCAGTTACAGCAGTAATTCCACACAGGACTAAGATATAGTAAGATAAAAGCTGCTGGTTTTATGTGGTTATCCTTCTGCCTAAAAGTGTCTACTGCGAGACAGCATGCAGGAAAGAGCAGGAAGTAACATAATTTATTCAGCAAGAATACTATGGGCACAAGTGCTGAAAAAAAGGCTTACATATAGCCCTCCTGCCTAATTTTCCATTGAGCTAAAATGTACCTGTGAATATTAAATATTTATTCCATTTTTCATACTCTTGCCTCTTCCTCCTTCTTACATTTATTTACTTAATTTATAAACATTTAGAATTTACTTTTGCTGAATAAATAAATTGAAAGATGAGGAACCTTTAAACAGACAAAAGGCTCTGGGAGTTGTGCTACTGGCAAAAGGAGAAACTGCTGCTCATGGATGTAATGAGTCAACTACCAACACAGAAATCTGGCAGAATTCCTGCATTTGTGAATCATGGGATATATGACTTCATTTTAGTGTATACAGGTTTTTCTTACAGAGTTGATTCTGCGGGATTTTTTTGCAGTTGGTTTTAGTTTCTTCTATTGCTGTGCCTCACTCAAACTATTATGAGTTCATCAGTACTGACCAACTGACAACTTCCCCACCTCTTTTATCAGTCAGTGAAGTTTTCAAATATACCAGATTGGCAAGCACATATACATCATAAGACAAACTAATTCCTGGGCATAATCCTATTCAAACTATGAAGTAAATTCATCTAAGTTCAACTCAGTGTATTTTACTCAGTGGAGTAGGTAGTAAAATTTTCTTTCATCCCAGAAGACTTTATTTTATAATTCTTTCATCTGGGATTCCAGGAAATGTTAAGATGTTAACTATCTGACAGAGTTCAAATCAGTGCCAAGTAGTTTATTATAGCACAGGTTTTATTCCCCGATTTCAGGGGACACGGACTTCTGATGAAAAAGGTGGAATAATTCTTGCCTTAGTGTGTAAAATCAAGATCAATTTAGTAACCCACTCCTCTAATACCGTATGTGCAAAGAAATAATTTAGACTCCTAGTTAATTTGAGTATTGAACTGAAATTCTGCAGCTGCTTTCTGCCAGTCCTGAAAACAGAAATTAATTTCAATGACCAAGTCGAATGGAGTGCTGCTCTGTCAGGTAATTAGTCATCGTCTTTTGCTACTCAGGGTCTATCACTGTGCTAATCCATACATAAACCCCAGTATTCCCCTAGTCACTCACAATCTAAAGAGCTGTTTAACTACCTATTTCTCCCATTCAATCCCACCCCAGATATCAGCTGCAAAATGAGCATTCTTTCATGTTTAGCTTTCTTCCTACTATTTACTGCCAGCAGAATTAATGCAACTGATTTACATTTTCTTTTTTCTGTTTGATCAAGTCTGCCGTTGATTAAGTAGAGCTTAAGGGAAAAAATTATACTCCTGCAGCTTTCCTACTTGACTTGCCAGTTTATTAATGAAAGAAACAAGGATATTGATGGCCCAGAAACTACAAGTGCAGCAATTAAAGAGTATGTCCTTCCAAGCTTCTAATTAAAAAAAAGTTCTTTTGTATTAAAACATATACTTTAGTGTCATATTTATATCTAATTCTCACTTCTACTGGTTTTTTTGGGGTTTGTTTTTTTTTTTTTTTTGTTTATTCTTTTTAAACAGAAATCTACTGAGAAAACTTAGATCAGGCAGAATGAAGAAACTTTCCCTGACAACCAGTTCTGGAAGTTTTGCTCCCAAACAGTTTTAATGATAAAACAAAAACAACCCCACCCTCTCCAAATCCTTACAACAATGAAATATCCACTGATAAATACCACTCTGAAGGCAACCCTATGTTATGTTTTCCTTGTATACATTAGCAGAGTTTGTTCAACATCAGATTAAAGAAAACCGAAGAGTTTTGATACATGTCCTTTTGGACATATAGAGTCCAAAATAGTTATTTTGGACATAACTCGGCCCTTTCTTCCTCCTAATACTTTCTTACTTAGCATCTGAATTCTATATTCACTTTTTACATGTCAGATATTTATATGAATGATCTCATAGAGTTTCTTTTTGCTTCTTATCTAGTTTGATTTTTGCAATTCCTCCTTCAGAAACACCTGAAGCCATAACATTGCCAATATTTTATTACTCTGCTGAGTCAGTCCCTTGCACATTAAGGGCATACCTTCAACATCAGAACTACAAACAGACAAAAAAATTACTCCTGTTTCTGTCTAGGACTTTGGTTTTGTGGTGTGCAATTCATCTGAACACATGCAACAGAAGTCTAACATGTTCTGCCTAAATCAAACTATGCATGCATGCACAGACTGACTCTACAGCACCTGTGGAGTAAGTGCTATGGACTCAGCACAAGGATCGACCTGCCTGCCTCATATCCAAAACATCCTGCACACAACTCAAAGTACATCTCCATCAGCACACCAGGTACCTCTCCCAGAATTCTGCACAGCAACATACTCCTCTCCTCTAGTTACCAGATGTTTAGAAATTTCTGGGAAATTATATTAAAAATAGGTACAATATAGAAGCTATAATCTAGCATCCCATACAAGTAATGGCAGGTATTTAATGCATTGAAAATGACTGTTCCCTGCACTGATGTTCAAGAAAGGAAGAGAAGTAAAACATCTTCCTCCTCCTGGTCTCTGTCCCTCAGGTGAGAACTGCTGTGATCAGATTAGGTAGGTAATCTTAGCATCACAGCATCATTTAGGTTGGAAAAGACCTTTAAGATCATTGAGTCCAGAACCTAACACTACCAAGTCCACCACTAAACCATGTCCCTAAGCACCACATCTTGTGCATTATCGGATTCCCAGTAGGCAGAGATAGCTGTGTATTTAAGGACAGTAAGCTTTTCTTAAAAGAGGTACTAAAGTGAATCACAAAATTTCCCAGAGCTCCCAGCTGGACAAAACAGCAGTAAACAAGAGCGATTCTTCCTTAGGGCTAACAGGGTTAGTGATGTTGCTCTCAGAGCAGATTGTGTCATCCACAATAGGACTGTCCACATTTCTCCTTGAGCCATCCCAGACATGCCTCTTTCTGTTTGCCTACTAACCTGAAAAAACCTCGTAGAGAAGGGGGGTGGAGTTGTTCTAACAGGTCTTTTGTGATAGAAATATCTCAATCACTTCTAGTTTTAAGGTGACTTCATAGAAATGGTGACCCTCACAAGCACCACTTGAAAGACACAGAAGTTTTAATCTTTTTCAATGGAATCAGAAGAGCTCTTATCTCTCCTCTGACCCTTTTTCCCCTCTAGCCTTACACTCTTGGCACCATTGAAAAGTCAGAACCATTAAGTTGGTGTCAAGTGGCTGTGCTATTCATATTCTATTATAGTCAATGACAATTAACAGTGCCATTCAGAAAAGCCAGGTACTGTATCACACAATTGGAAAATTGATCTTATCTGAGGCTCAAAAATCAGCAATGTTCGGACCTCAACTCACAGGCAAAAAAGAAGAAAAGAAAAAGAAAGAGTGGAAGTACTGCCTGACCTGAGGACCACACAGCAAACTGCCATGTGCAGGGCTCAGAAACAACTTGAAGAAGTGGCCAAATCTCTGTATGAATATAAGCTCTGTTTTCTATCATCAAGCAAAATGATGTTAGAAAGAAGAGTACAAATTCAACTGAATGCTTGATGATCACCTTCAAAGTTGTTATTGCAGGCAAAATGCAACATCTTAGCGTTGCTGACACATCAGAAAACCTCTGCCTGTGTCAATTCCAAGCTCTTTGCAGCACACGCCCCCAGGCAAGCGCCCCTGCACCTACAACATAATCTTCATTTCTAGTCCTAGCACTAAACATCTATTTTCATGATTGTTTTTCCTAGAAATGAGCACAGACACACCTTTCTTCTAATGAATTACTGAATGGATCCAAAAGCAGAGGATTAACAAATAACTCTCTACTTCGGAAAGCAAGAATGTTTTCCTACATCAGTGAATCTCAGCATTAACTACAAGCAGGTACAATAGTTGATTACAGTTTATCTGCTTGAAACCACAGGGGGAATTTTAGATAGCAAAACTCAGTTAGCTAGCTTGAACTTAACTAAAGCACCTGAGCTAAAACCTTTTCACACAATGGATGCACTGTACAATCAGGAACAGCTCCAGCCCACCATTACCCTCCTGATTTTTATACCCCGTCTCAGAGGGCATTGTTCCTCCATGCCATACACCCGGGGACACTGGCTTTTAGCAGAATCCAAAACCAGAGCAAGTCTTATTGAATCAGCAAGCCATTATGTCACTTATACTCCCCAATCAAGTACTGACCCAAGTATGACATAATCTGACAAGTTCACATCCTGGGGTAGATTGCAAGATCTGCAGAGTCACTACTTCAGTTCAAGCACGTAACTGAAATACTTTGCAATTAGATGGGAAAAAAAACCCAAACCCAAAACAGCAAGTATTCTTCCATTTCAAATGCTGCATCCTAATAACTCAATAATTGCACAGACTGATGGAAGGAATGTGCCATTACATGCAATTCTGCTTCAGATTGCTGTTTTCCCGGCCAGGACCGGTGAAGTGCTTCCTTAGAGAAGATGTCCTGAGCCCCTGTGATGAATTTAGCTGCCCTCCCTTCAGTCCAGGTATAAGGTATCTTGTACTAGATACTGGAGAGTAAGGCCTTACACACATTACTCCAGGGATCCATGTTCATATACATTCTAGTGGAAAAAGTGATAGTCCCAAATCCACCTTTGGTGCACCTGGAAGAGAACAGCTTGTATTCTACAGATGTTTCACCTGATGCCAAGTTTTCCTGGGGAATCAGGAACAGACTGAGCACAGAAATCATCTTTGTCTGTTCATCATTTTACTTCACAAAATACAAAAAGACACCATCAGCTAGCTTCAGTTCTCTGGGAAAAAGTCTCAGATTGTTGCCTTAATGAAAAACATAGAATAGGCGCAAAGCCACTCTAGTTATACTTAAAAAATCAATACTCCCTATTGGTCTTATAATTTGTGTACCAAATATCTCCTTTAAAATGTGCACAAGCCTCAAAATAAAAGCTAGGGAGTTTATATCTCAGACTTTTAAATGTTTTCTACAGTTTCAATATTTGCAAAACAATTGGAAGAGTTATATAGGATTCTCTGCTTGGCGGTGAGAGTCTATTCTATTTTTTATTTCTTTTATTGAGAGGTAGCATAAAATTCCCAAACTGCTCCAGTGCAATTAAAATTACTTTTATTCATACAGTTACCTCTATGTCCACCATAAGCATTCCACAGTACTAATCCTTTTAGGCCCTGATCCAGCAAAGCACTTTACTGTGTCTTATTCTTAAAATTACAAGTCTCCCCACTGATTTCAATAGTTATATTAGGGATGAACTTGGCCTGCTATAGCAAAAATAGTGTTAAAAATACAGTTTAAAAAAAAAAATAAAAAAGCAAGGAAATTGAAAGCCTAAGAGACTTCAATATTTCTCTGTTTTAAAGTAAGGCATTATTAGTGTTCATTTGAGTACAGTCCAACAGTGGGTTATTTTTGTACAGTTAGGCCAATTCAGGTAAGGACCCTCTTTGTATTAGAGATGCATTGATTTCAGACCTAGATGGTTTCAATAAGCTTCTTACACCCAAATGTTACAAGGACAGGGACATAAAAATGTCAATTACATAAATAAATCTGTAAGTATTGATAAATGCCCCAAATTAAATAAACCCACTTCACTCTAAGAGGCTTTGCAGCTGATACAGTTGTAAAACAATAAGAAAACCATCATAATTTGCATTTTTATAGCTACATTCATCAATATCTCAAATATTTATCACAAACACCATCCAACTACAGGCAGGAACTGTATGATGGTATAGCCCTGCTTTGACTATATAGATACCGAACCATGGGTGGACACTTGGCTACAACCAAAGCTTCTTAAGCTGGTTTAAATAGTCATTGTCTTTGGCTACTTCATTCTGCCTTGTTTTTGCTGGTGCAAGAATTTATATGAGCATGCAATGAACTGGATCAGGAAACTAATCTGGCTGAAATATAAACCATCGGAAAGTGCTGACTTCAATGAAGAGGGCAGCTCAGGGAAGCAGGAGCCTGAGACTGCTTAAGATAGCACTGCCCCAAAATAAATGTACATCAAACTGCATATCCTGAGGCTCAGAGCAGCAGCCAGAAGCAGAAGAATGGATTTCACCAGTTTACCCACATAAGCCATGGGGGTATGCTGGGATGAGAGCCACAAAATGGATCGGGGACATTTCTTGAGTGGCTTCACAGCACAGCTTCTGATCGCTGTGGTGGGACAACAAAATTTAATTTGCCAAGGATGGCTAAATACCCCAAGCAAGATGACTGTACATGAAAGCATTTTCCAGTCACTTCCAGATTGTTTCTCCAGCCTTATCCGACTGCCTTCCTAATTGGCTCTCAACAATATTTTTAAGTGTGTGCTTTACCATCATTTAAAGCAGTGCACAAGAGAGACTGAATACATTAGGTAAATGAATTCCTGTGGACATTGTGAAGGGAATAATGCCCTCCTATTTGGTTTATCCTGTACTGCAATAAATGTGGAGGTTTTTCAGTCAAGGTGCTACAGTAACCCAAATGATAGTTATATTACACTTATAAAAGACAACTTTAAGAAAGATCTTACTGCAATAAAAGTGAAGATTTTTTTTCCCTTGGCATCCCAGCTTGCCATAGAAATGAGTGAGTTGCTGAATTTCTGCCAAGTATAGATGGTTCAGCATGCTATTAGATTAGTCTGTTTATACAGAAACAGCCAAAAATAGGAAACACACAGAAGCTATTAAAGATATTGTCCTGTGAGGGAAATATTTGAATGGTTTTGTTACTGCAACTGGGAAATAAGATATGAGTCAGTATTAATGTGATAAAGAAGTTAATGTGTTCTAAAGCAAACAGTTAGTTTCTTCAGCTTGTCTCTGAGTTGACAATAAAATAAATGTACAGACAATTATGTAGGGTTGGATGAGCCTGCAAGTAAGTGTATCCAGCTTAAAGCTCAGCGCTGCCAGGGGGTTAGAATTGAAACTCTGTTATCAAGTAATGATATGCTAACCCCAGGTAGTCTTCAAAGAAAATGGATGATTCAAAATGCCGTGCATCACTGAGCTGGTGGAATAATGGTCAATAGTGTTTAAGCTATTTCAACTGGTCAAACAGAACTTCATAGAAAACTTCCTTCGCCTTGACCATTTTGCAATGGATTTCCTAAATTCTTTTCACTTTTGACATAGTGTAATGAAAAATAAAAACACCTTGATTTTTTTATTTAATTTTATTCTGTTCTTAATTAGGGCAGTGGCAGTATTTCACAGTGGATTTTACTGGCTTTTTAAAGAGTCAGCCAGCATAGAGAAACTTGTCTGTCCCATGTGTGACACTAAGCATTCATTCCTACACACAGCCACACACAATCCCGGTGCCCTGACCTCCTTCTCCCTCCCTCTTCCACGTATTAACAATCCTAACTAATTCTTAAAGGGTTGCAATGCCTTAAAACTTCTAATGTAAAGTAAACAAAGGAACAGGCTATTGTATATATATTTTATATATATATAAATAAAAGGTGTACATATTTTCTCTGCAGTAAGCCACTTCTCTTACAAACCCAAAGACCACGTATCCCGTTCCTTAAGGGCCAACACATTTGACCAGTGAAGAAGAACAAGTCCAAAGCTAAATGACTCTCCCACTGAGAAATGCCCCTCTGTGGTATCTTCTTTTTCATGATCAGAGTGCCCTGGGCCAAGCCAAGCATCTTTCCTGATGTTAGCTCACTTATTAGGACATGAGAAGAGGAGCAGCATCTTAAAGTGCACATGGAAACTCACACTAGTCAACGCAGAATACAATTTTGCAAGTACACAGAGGCATCTGATTAGCAGGAGCCTCATGAATTCTACACCAGTGGTTCATTTCTAGAGGGCTTTGAAAACTGGCCTCAAGTCATTCTGCCCATGTTATGTATATACAAAAATTAGGCAGTGTTTGGAAGAGGAAGCAGCTGCAGAAATTCTGTCAAGGTACCACAATTAAATATGTTTACATTGGAGAGACAAAGAACTGCAGGTGGTATAATGATATTTACAGCAAAATCTAAGAACTCTGCAATAACTAGCAGCCAGATCTTGGAGTCTGGCTTTTCCCTGGAACACATCTACTCAAAACCAAGTCAAGCTGTTACATCAACAAGCCTAAAGACTGTTAGTGATTTTGAGGCCTTAGTTGAAATTTATCTCTGGGATAAGTTTATCTTTCCATTCAACTCCACAGAAACCAGGCTTGTTTATTATTTCTTGAGCCTAATTCCTTACTTCAGCAACAGGAAGCATGACTTACATGTCCCCTGACACCAATCAGATAAGGACAATATTGTTGCCTTTATGCAGAGGACCCTCCAAAATTGAGGGGATGCATGGCATTTTCCTTCCTCAGCCTGTTTCCTTTGTGAACATGAAGCCCGTTTCTAGAATGGGAATCTCTTTAGCTGGAGAATAAATTTGCAACGTTCAGTATTTGTGGCAATGTAATCCCAACCCAAACAGTTTAGAGCATCTATTGCTGTTTTCTCTCTCTATATGTATATTACTACATGTGTTTAAAGCATGCATTGCTATTGTTTAGATGGAACACGAGAGTCCCTATAAACAAACAACTCCAATTTATTACTTGTTTGTGATTGTGCACTAAGCATCTGTATTTTGAAAATGGTATAAGCTAACAGCAGAGACATAGCAGTTACTCTGAAATGAAACAACAGACACAGGAAACGTAATGCGCCTTAAAGATGCATAAGAGGTTTAAAAATAGAGAACTTCCTTTTTCAGTAAAGGGACAAAGTAACAGAAGAAGAGAGTAATATGTTTGTGCTTGGAATTGGAAGAAGAAAAAGGAGCTAAGTAAGTTCTACTGGCCACATGTCTCAAACCAAATGGATGTCTTTTAAACAAAGGCACCTCTCTTGCTTTGTTTCATTTTCAAACTGTAATGTCTGAACAAGACAACGGAAAAGTTTAATCTCTAAAACATGAATGCTGAAAACAAATGCATTAGAAAATACCAAGCCAAAGCTATGTTGGTGACACAAATGTGAAAAATGGAATTGAAATAAACTGTGCCAGAAATCTATTTCTAAAAATATGTCTTTACAGTAGTGATATTTATAAATTTGACATACTCTAAAATTTAGCTCACTAAAGATTATTTCTATGCAAATATGCATTTCTCAAACCCCATAAGCGTGTGAAAAATCCAAAACACATTTCTTGAAAATCAATTTCTGTGCAGTACAAATGTATCAAGTTAGAGGCAGCATGCTGATAAATATTAAAAAGGTCTACATTGTGCAAAATGAAAACTTATAACAGGACACAGTAGTACAGTGCAGTATGTAGAGGTTCAGAGAGAACATGAAACAGCCCCACGGTTTCAAAAGGACTCTGTGGTCTGACATTAGTCATTTTGGTTCTGATAAAGGATGTTGTAGAAGGTGCTGCCCACATTATGCAAATCACTAACCACTTAATTTCCTTCCCAAGTGGTAAAGCTCAAGCGTTTTCCCTGAACATACAGTGCTCATTTTCTTGTAACTCTGTGGTTTCTTTTCAATAGCCTGTGAATGCCAGCAAGTAAGAAGACAGCAGTAAGAAACTAAGAGGTTACTAAATGATTCCAAAGGTTATGGGAGTGCTTTTTAGATACAGATCTGAACATAAATTCTAGACATCCACAAAGCATTTTTACTTCTAATAATACCCCATTAGCTCCTTCAATTTCAAAATGCTTGGATAAGTCTTTCTCTCTCTCTCTCCCCTGCCACCTCATATTCCAAGAATTAAATATAGTTCACTCCTGGGCCATTTCTAGCCTGAACTTCTCTTAAAAAGAGATTTTACTCTTCTGAAAGCAATATACTACAAATTATGTGTTATTTTTACAGCAGCTAATTTTGGGCTGGAAAATATTTCAGGTAGAAACTATTCTGATCTACAAACATAATCCAGTTTAATGATTTTTACAAAAGTCTAGCTTCTTTTCCCTTAAAATGTACTGCATGCTGCTATTTGAAAAAAATCTACATAAAACGTAAATGAAACAAAACAGCCAGCACTGAATGACCTTTCTTATTAATAAACAAAACCCAAAACATTTCTTAAGAATATTGGTTAAAATGCAAAAATATAATCTTGGAAAAAGGCACGTAGAAAAACAGGAAATTGTCATCCTCAAACCTGTTGCTATAATTACCGACATTATCCAATGTACACAGTTTCTAAGCAGATTCTTGTTACTATACCTAGAATACCCCTCACTTAACCAGTGCACAAGACAATAAATTATTTTCTTGACACAACAGTACCTGACACGAATTCTCAATGTCTTCCCTATAAGTATATTTGAGTTTTAAAAGAGGCAGTTAACAACAGATGGTGTAACGTGAATATTTCTATCCAAAGCAGCAGGACTTTATGAAGTATCCCCATGAAGTTGCTCCAAGAGAGAGACCCTCTTCCCTTCCCTTCAGAGGCTAAAAATGACAACTCAGATGTACTGTCTTTCAGCAGCAATGCGCAATTATTATTATTATCATCACTGTAAAAATTCTAGCTGCATGTTAACAGGCAAATTCAAAGTGCTATCAAAGAAACACTCTGTGCAACGACAGCTTATAAAGCACTTTCAAAATCCACTGGTCATAACAAAAAAAAAAATCCACTGATCTTTTCTTTCAGCGGTTTCTTTGATACTGACAGTGTGTATGGATGTAATGTTAATCACAATATACTGCACCAGGATGGCTAGAAAAAGACGCTCATTTAATGAAACAATTACATACTGTAAGCCAGCCATCTAAATAAATGTATGGCTCTTTCAGTGTGTGTGTGTTTGTGTGGTGTGTGTGTGTGTGTGTGTGATGGAGAGAGAGGGAGGCAGGGAGGGAGGGAGACAGACAGAGATAGTGAGGAGACAGATCCGCCTGTAAATGCAAACAAG